>OU696488.1:12437500-13737500 GCA_916048165.1 Spilarctia lutea
CAACTGTTGGGCAGTAGCCCGCCAGGCATGATCACCTCGCCTGGTCTGAGGATCCTCCCTTTGTGTTGGGTGGAAAAAGATATCCGTTCCCCCACAACATTTAAAATAATTATTGCAATAACCAACTCATACGCGGGTGGAGCTATACAATATTTGCCTTTTTACGTATCATTTTTATCGTACATGTATAATTTTTCTTTTGGGAAAAGAAAGTAAACGAACAGTCTGTTCACCTGATTTGTAGGTGACATAAATATATTACAAACCCTAAAATTCCTAAAAAGGGCTATTTCAAAATCCAGTACCTCACTAACTTAAAGAAAAGCGACAAACCTATTGCTTAACACTCGTTTGCTATGTTTCAGAATATTGTGCATGGTATGTGTACGAATCAGAAGGTTAAACATATGAAATGGTAGCTGAACCTCTTCAGCCAATACTTACATTTACCTACATTTATTATTATGACAGTTTTAATGAACATAAGAATAACATTTTATCTTATTATTAAATATAAGATTAAACAACAGAAAAATATTCAAATTCCATTACATTTTTCAAGTCATAAGCCAAACAACAGAAATAAACATCAAATATAAATCAATAATTAAACCAAATATTCTATAGTTACTAATAGAATACAAATGAAATTTATTTTAAATTTAGATGTCAATGATATCCGAACGCTTAATCTGTGATTGTGACCAAACAATTTGTTATCTGTGGCATGGACTAAACCCCAAAACAATTCATCAAGTATTAAAACACCCGTCGGCTTTAATCCGGCATTGACATCAAAAATTATTGTTATAATTATTGAATAATGGAAGTATTAAATGTATAATTGAATTAGATGAATTAATGACAAATTCACGTGGGTTGGATAAAAATTAATCTGATAGTTCGTGAGTCGTTATCACGATTAAAGTTGATTGCCGTCTTTGAGATGGACTCATCACAGTTTACACATATAAAAGAAAAGCAATGTTATTTTATATATATGTTAACATAAAACTTTACAACATTGGTATTACACAATAATCTATAGGTATGTTTAAATTACTTGCTCTACCTTACTGATAAATCTACGCTGAGTCTACTAAACCTGTTGGGCTACAAACTTAAAATTTTGGATGTAAAGTATTTTTCAGACCTAAGGCCTCCTACACATAACTATGAATTGCAACGCATCGCTAATATCTGCGAGCTCGCACGAATGCACCGCAAGAACTTGAACCGACCTGATTTGCATCGCGTATTCCTGCGATATTAGATCACACTTGTTGACGCCGTTTTAGTCCGTCCTGAGACAGCGTAAGGGAAAGATGCAAAAAACGAAACTAATGATTATCAAACGCACTTGAATATTAAATTAATTCACCTTCCACTCGTGATAATTGTTCCACCTATAGCGCTATGTCAACAGAAGAAGAGTTTGATTCAATCAATAAAAATATTCAATTTTATTTTTAGGTAAAGTTACCAAATAATCAGTCCAAAGGCATGACAAGAATTCTTCACTTGTATGATCGTGTTTGTAGAGATGGTAATAATAAACTCAAAAGCTCTTCAAACCAAGATATGCTCATTCTAAAATAATCAAAATAATTATCTTCTTTTAGTCTCAAAGCATAGTATTTTCGAGTAAAATAGTTTCTATCAGCGTTCATAATCGTATTAAATGGATGAACCCAAAATCTTACTTTTTTATATCTCTTTAACAATAACAGTAGTGAAACTTTTTTTTTTTTGCGATCCATCCTAAAAACAAATCCAATACGGCTGACTCCCGTCGAAAGTTCACTTGAACCAATGCTTTGTCGCACGACTTCGTATCGTAACGTCGCATCGCAAGTTCTTGCGATGTCGTATCGCATAGCATCGCAGTTATGTGTGGGAGCTCTTAAGGAGAATATCCGTAAAACGACGTATGGCTTCATGGGACTTCGTCATATTAAAAGCTAAGAGCACATAGTCAGAAATAATCACGCGAGCAATATGACTAATATCAACAGCCTGATTAACATATTAACCGTTCACTGCTAGACATAGGTCTTTCCTTAGCAAGAAAAATTGGGCCTGCTATACCACGCTGGTCAGATAGACGGGTTACAATAGAGTTCGTTTAAAATTTTCCTAATCTCTGCAGTCTTAAAAACCGCAAGCAATAGCAAGTTTGAATATGAATATTGCTACAATGAGTTTTATATTCCGGATGAGTATTGTCTTGTTAAGTTACTTAGTGTATTTTAATTTGTCAAGGTATTCTACTATGACGCTACAACTAATGGAAGGTGCAATGAACAATGTTCAAAAACGGGGAAGTTATTCTTTATGATAATAGCAAACGAAGTAACGCAAGTCACTTTGTAAATTATATATCTGTTACCTTATCCCTAAAGTCAAGACCAATGAAGAAGTGTATTCCGAGGTTAATAATATCAATACATTCGGGAGTAATCCTCCTTGCGATGAAGTCATTACAGTTAGGCGTAATCTTATGTGTAGACTTTATGCTGTCTCCCTTATCTAGTATTACATAAAGTACCTAGATGACCGGTATTTTCTTGAGTAAATTTTCTAAAATTAAATCTTAGCTAGATCAATTTATCACCCCCAAAACCCCCTGCAATTATTTCTTCTAAATAATTAGATCTACGAGCATTTCCGAGATTCAGATTATACATATGCAATAAATGCTCTAATAAACATATTAGATTAGACCAAACAGAATTATAATTTAAGATTTTCAAAACCATTTCCTACTAATATTACAAATGCGAAAGCTTGTAAGTACGTGTGGAGAAACGGGTGTCAAGTCCCTGCAACACAAAGGTAGGATCTGATCTGACCAGGCGAGGTGATCTTGACTGGCGGGTCACTGCCGAATGGTCGATGTTGGGTTGATGTTGTTTAAATAATAATCGGCGCGAGAACTTCTATTGCGCGATTCAAGATTGATAGTTACTCCGTGTAGTGCGTTACTTCGTAGTTCAGTATATTTTCAGCAGATGGCGCGGTCGTATGTTTCTGTTGCGGCTGTACGTGGAAAGTATTAATTGATATTGTTTCTTTTTTGCGCATAAATTACTGTACGAATGTAGAAAATATTATACAGTTTATTATTTATGTATAAGAATAACTTCGGCTACTATTTACCATAATAACCGAGACAAACGCGGGCGGTGCCGCGATTAAAAAGCTAGTTATTGTACAAGCCATTTTTTCACACGACAATAATTAAATAAATATTCGCTATATATACGTGCCGAAGCGCATTTTAACGCCTAAATTTAAATGTTTGTATCTTCTTCTGTACATTATAACCTCAGCTGTAAAACCGTGGAATCTTAACTTAACAAACAAAACTATTAAGTTTTGTTTCTGCTAATTAATTTCGTTGTCTTCAAGTAAAGTAGCTACATATCTAAGTAAAGTCTTCTTTTGAAATTTCTAGAGATAATATTGAAATAGAACTCTCAAGAATATACCGAATGAATAACATTACAGAAAGAGTGTGTATCAAGTACTCAAATAACTTTGCGGTGAACCTAAGTCACGACGGGAATTTGGTATGTATTTTAGTAAATAAATCATACCGAAACAAACACTCTTGCGCTTGTCAATATTCAATTATCGGCTAGATGCCAGTAAACGATTCCAATTTCAAAGCTGTCGGTAGCACGTTAGGCGAATAATTTACTATCGCATAAACACAACTCAAAACTTTACTATCGCTCAAAGCCACTTCATCGTCACCACCAAAATTAGACGCCGCTTAGATGTACGGTGTACTTAGGCACTCCTAACTCTAACCGAAAGCTGGGATCCTTACTCAATCAACTAAAACCACAAAGTGTGCTCTGAAACAGACGTTCGATTCTGCGTCTTGCCAAAAATTTGTATAGTGGTCAAAATGGTTTAACAGTTCTGGATAAAAAAGTTGAAATGCAATGGAATAAAATGTAGTATCAAAATGATGGAGTTTTGGGGTTACGTCTCCTCCAAGAAGACTATCGTTGTTTCATTTAATGAAATTGTAGCGTCAATAGTGACAGTTATTCTTAAAATGTATGGTTACAATTGGCACTAGAATAATTTAAGAAATTATGAGGTGTGATTTTGATATTAATAATTATAATGTATTTCAATGCATTTGTGGTAAAACGGGTACGTTAAGAACGAAAATACATGTGATAAAAAATAAAATCGCTTGTTTAAAGTTACTTCATCGGTTTTGTAGCCATCTGACACAGAGGGTATATTTTAATATATCTCAAATTTATAAGAAACTTAAAGAAATACGCTTGTCAACGAGGACAGAAACAAAATTTGTAAATCCTAAAATGCTAATGAAATTCAACAGATTGATATTTTATGTGTTTAGAGCATAATTTTTCTGCCTCATAATCCTTAATATTTATAAATACTTTATTTATAATTTATAAACTACCTAGTTGAACCCCGTGGTACTACCCGCGGTATTACCAGCGGTACGACTATATCCGCGGGCAACCGTAGCGAATGTGTTATTCTAATGTATAAGCTATATTATTGTAAAGTTTCATCAAAATCCATTCGATGGTATTTGCGTGAAAGAGCAACAAACGTACTCACAAACTTTCACGTTTATAATAATATATTAGTAGGCTGTTGTATAACTTTTAGCGCAGGAAAATTAATTTGCACCCGTAATGAGTATTAGTATGATAAAATATTACGGTCATGACTTACATAATAAAAAGTTTATAATGTCAATAGGCTTCTGCATATCTTTGTATGTTTATCATACATGAGTTGGTATATAAATAATTAATCTATTATTTCTCGACTTCGAACATATAAATAACTTGCTTTTGTCCTTGACTCCTATTGCAGTAAAGAGTAGCTTGTGTATATATATACTTCTACAAGAATCAAAGATCTCTATGTCAAATTTCGTTGAAATCGGTGTAGCGGTTGAGTAGCCAAAACGTAACAGGCAAACAGACAAAGTGACTTTGGAATTTAAAATATTTATATGTAATTTGTATTCTGTAACAAGGCACTGTCATCCTACCTTTTCCGTTTTTCTGTTCCGTTTCCGTGCGGAATTCCCCTCGGATACCACCTCCTGGTGGCATGTCGGACCCGAACCGATTAAAACCGCACGCTGTCTTGCCTACTACGTGTCTTTTTATTCAAAACTTATCAAACTTTACTATAAAATAACATATAAACTGACCCAAATTAGTCGTTGATCTGCAAAGCCTACTTTATCATTTCAACCTTCCGGTACGAGCTTATCAAGGAACAGAGGCTAGTCCCGACTCGAGCTCCCCCTCGGTACCAAGAACCGTATAATTATAATGTTGGTTTGTCTACAGGGGCCTTTGTAATTAAATTCCAAGGTATCAAACCACATCATCACTTATTAAAATATAATTATGACTTGTGTTTTTACTTTATTATAATTGTTTGTTTTAAGAAACATGAATTTGTTATTTGTTTTAGTTTTCGAAGTTGTTAGAGGCGACTATAAATGTTCATTTGTATTTTTTGTAGAGGCTAGGGGAAAGAACGATGGACCGACGACTTGAAGAAAATGGCTGGCAACGGATGGATGCGGGCTGCCCGGGACAGGGATGGTTGGCGCTCTTTGGGGGAGGCCTTCGTTCAGCAGTGGACGGCAATAGGCTGAGAGAGAGAGAGAGAGAGAGGGGAAAGAAAGGCCACCTGGTCCTATAAAAAGTGACTATCCATACACCATTCATGATAGCATTTCTGTTATCTGTATAGTTGTCTGCTAAGTACTGCTTGAATTGAAAGTCTTGGATTAAGGAGAAAACTCTGTTCCTTATCTATACAAATAAATAAAATTGGAGTGTCTGTTTGTAATATTAAAATAACCGCTTTCTACTACATGCATATGAATGTATATACGGTACACATACCAAAATATATATTTTTAAAATTTTTGTCTGGTCCGGCTAATCTCAGGAACCACTGGTCCGATTTGAAAAAATCTTTCGGTGTTGGGTAGTCCATTCATCGAGGAAGGCTATAGGCTATATATCATCACGCTAGTACTAATAGGAGCGGAGCACCAATTAAGAGTGTTTCAAAAACGGGGGAAAATTTTCACGCCACGGGCAATATAAGACGCAAACGAGGTTGCGTGGGTCAGCTAGTATATAATAAACATTGATTCCACAACCCCTACATAAGCAATCAGCTTCGACAAACCTCTACATCAACAAACCAGTTACATTTATTAATAAAATAATCTTCTCGTTGAAAACTAGAATATACACCTATCATAGAAAAAAGCACTTTGCAGTTCAAACATAAAGTCTAAATTCTAATACTTTTTGAAGTGAAATTTCTTTAGAATTGTTACGGATGCAACGGAAAAAACGACAGGTAAGAGACACAAATACTCGTACATTAAGTCGCCCGTAATAAGTGAGCCAGAGCGAGAGAGCAAATGTCGGTCTCATTCTTTAGTCGATTTACTAAAGTTTCACTTCTATCGTGTGTGAATCGCACACACACCTTTTTTATTTTTCTAAAATGCCCTTGACATAGTAACTCTATATATCCTCGAAGGGAGGTCAAGTGCGAATCTGAAATACAATGCGATGGAGGCTTACTATAACCGCCATCTTCCCAGTCACTGGGACAGAGGACATTAAAATAAGTCGTAAACTTAAAAATTTCTTTACTGAACGCAATAATGAAAAATAACTACCGACCAGTTCTAAACAAAAACAACATTAGAATAAATAAAAAAAAATGTTATTAATGATAATGGATATCTCTTCCGCAGTAACCTCAGCTTGTGGCGGGAAATATAATGTCTTATAAATCACCTAACCTCTCCATGGTGATTTATTATATAACTGGTGATCTGAAATTGAAAATACCATCTTGTAGTCGTAAATTATACTTTTGAATTGCATTATGCATGAGTAAACCAGTACCTACTTAAGATAACCTGCCACTGTTGCTTTCATTTGGCAGAAAAGATTAATAAATTAACTAAACGATTTACTGTGAAAGATAAATTACACAGTTCTGTTCGTGGGAGAGCCACGCTTTGGCATGAATGGGCCGGCTTGACCGGAGTGATACCACGGCCTCACAAAAAAACGGTGTGAAATAGCGCTTTCGCTGTGTTTCACCGAGTGAGTGAGGATACCGGAGGCCCATACCCCAAGCCCTCTCTCCATCCTCCTTCCTATCCCTCAAAGGTTGGCAACCCACTTGTGGCGCCTCTGGTGTTGCGGGTGTTCATGGGCGGCGATAATCGCTTACCATCAGGTGATACGTCTGCTCGTTTACCAACTATTCAATAAAAAAATAGATATAAAGGGTTCCTATTAGCAAAATCCTTATTCATACAAAGATTTTGTAAACAAATCTTTGTATGAATAAGGATTATTATTATTATTACTTATATGTCAATAAGAATATAAAAAGTCAAATGGTTTTGGACAACATCTTTAACTGAAGTAACCCTGTTAAGAAATAGTTTTACTACCATGAACTCCAAATGTTGAATCAACTCTAGTGTTAATACATATTCACCATTCCTTCCTGCATCTAAGCAACATGCATGCTTAATATTATTAAGAACCACCTAACCGTTTCAATACCCTACTCCGGCATGTACTCGTATGTCCTAACAGTACGTTTGCCCCTGTTTTATAAGTACTCGTATATCCATAAAAAAGATAAATTATCGACTGTTTTTTTTTTCTAAACATATACAAACTTTTGAGCTTGAAACAGTCAATAAAGATTAATCACAATTGAACATTAAGATGGATTGAGACGAGGACTGTAATCCCCATAACCAAACACACAGAAACTAGCTCAATACGGTTCAATCTTCATTAAAGCCCTGACCTGGTGATTTTGACATTTCTCTAATATTCACTAAATTCGGGTCTGATTTATCCTAAAATTTATCATCTAAACAATGCACAAGCTAATTTAATTATTTTGCTTTTAATGTGATTCAATTTGAACTAAATGAAAGGAAAACAAACTTATAACGTCGTGAACTGGATAGTAAGCGGTATAAAGCGGATTACTTGAATTGGCTCGACGTCGGCTTGTTACTGGTATTCGTGTACACGCTAGAATAAACTTAAAGGCTTTACTATAACTTCAACACACAGACGCCAATACTTGAAATACGTATTATGTTATTAAAAGGAAATATGTTTTATATGTACCACAAAGAGAAACAATATTCGATTCCTGTGCATTCTAAAAAGGGTATAATAGAAAAATTTATTGGATCGATTGAAAAATCAATAGGCAGGTATTTCTAAAGCTTATACTCCAAATAAGTGATAGTGTAATGAGATGTTTTTTGAAGTGAAAACTTCTTTAGCGGCGCTGTGTAGTTTTTTGGAATGGGTAAAAATGTATAAACTCACGTCAGATCACGTGACCTGATCGAAAATTCGTAATACCGATGGAGAGAGGACGTATAAACTCGCATCAGGTCACGTGACCTGATCGAAAATTCGTAAGACGAATGGAGAGAGGACAGGCGGCGCAGGGCGCTTGCGCGAATGTTCGTGTGTGTATGTAATATAAATTGTCATGTTTGTGTACGATAGCGCAATAAATGAATATTGTATTCCACCACATAAATAATAGTACTTTTATACTGATAATGAAAGCAATTCGTACAAAATTATTCTCTAACCATTCCAAAATATCAAAAATGCACAACGTTAATATTCAAGTTATCACTTCTGCCGGCACTCCCGGAGTGCAACCCGTCGTTTTTTTTTTATTGAATATGGGGAAAACGAGCAGACGCATCACCTGATGATAAGCGATTACCGCCGCCCATGGACACCCGCAACACCAAAAGCGTCACAAGTGCGTTGCCGACCTTTGGGGGATGGGGAGAGGGAATGGGGGGGAGGGGTTGAGGTATGGGCCTTCGGTATCCTCACTCACTCGGTGAAACGCAGCGCAAGCGCTATTTCACACCGGTTTTCTATGAGGCCGTGGCCGTATTTCACTCCAGTCGAGCCGGCCCATTCATGCCGAAGCGTAGCTCTCCTACGGAATGTGTAATAAATGCGTATTATAGTAGAAATAATACTAATTGCTTTTGACTTAATATACCATTTTAAACAAACGATTAAACTACACAGTCATTATTAATTGCTTTTAATAGGCTACTGTGGATACTATGACAGCACGTTCTCTACGTGCTGTCATAGTATCAAATCCTAATATACAAAATTGTAAATATATTCTTTGCATGAAGAATATGCCAAAGACAAAGATGCAACGTCGTTTATTTTTTAAACCAAATGGTTTTCCATATCCGATCTCCTAATGCGTTGCGTGTTCCCTGGAGTATTGTTCAGCATTCACTCTCTATAGTCTCAAGTAACAAAGACGAAAGTCCGTAACCTCGATGAGTTAAATAACATATTGTTTTTAGGAATATATGTATATATATATCGAAATAATTTGTAATTTTTAAGCACTTATGTAAAAAAATGGCGATATCCTTTTGAAAATTCATATATATTCACAATAAACAATTTACCTGTCGACCAATTAATCCAATTAAATTAAAAAGCATCATAAGCAAAGATATTTTGAATGGGTGTTAAGACTTTACCAGTTACAGCTTCGTATATTTCCACAGCAGGCTAAACTGGTAACCAGGCTGATGGGATATCAAAGACAAGTGCAAGCTGATGGGATAGCAAGTAGGTAAATTTTTATTCTCGTGAACTCATTGATGCGATAGACAATTACATGAGTGAATTCACAATCAAAAGCTTACTTACTTATTAAATTTTCTAGATACTAATCCGAGCTTGATCGATTTATTGCTCCCTCATTGAAGCTATTTCTGAGATTCACGTTATATATTGCTCTGATCTACTATACAAGAATTGCTCGGTTAAAGGTATCAGATAACTGGCACAGATCAGGTTATCATACCTGTGACTGTCGTAGGTAGTGACTGCTGGCTTTTAACGTTTTTTATTCTATTTGTTTCGTAAAGAATAACTAATTAAAATTCCTTGAGAACGGTACAATATTTCCCAAAGCTTTTTTGTTTTATTAACTAACACGTTCCAGTTACCTTATTTAGACGTAATAAATCAATCAATTAAAATAAAGCTCAGCTTGTTCTCACGGGTTGTTCTAATATAATACGAGTAATTTACAATTTTAAGATAAAGACTTACGTATGTATGTACTTTATTCCAAGCATTTTTTTTCCTTTTAAAATAAATATAACTGCCGCACTCCTGTGTCGCGGGGGACTACAAACATACGTGAAACGAATACAAAGAACACCTTGACTTAGAACTACAATTTGTGGACCACACAAAGTGTTATTCTATGTGGGATTTGAACCCAACACTTGGCGAAGTAGGGACGGCGTGGCGACCGCTCAACCACTAAGCCAAACGTGCAGTTCCATTGCATATGGGTAAAGGTAAGCTGTAAAGACGTGAAGAGTTTGCTTGATTACACGATAACAACAAAATATTTTAATAATCTGTAAAGAAAACTTGTGAGATGAACCAGCTTTTTTATGATATACCTAAGTTATATCTAAGTATCCTAAGTAATAATATTCACTTCATCACAGCAGCAGCATCTCGACATCAGTTTTCATGCCCTCACTTAGATGGTTAGATGGTTGGCAGTCTTCAACTGTACGGTTTTCTAGGAGCTTTCTGCCTCGTATAACAAAACTGTGGAATGAACTGTCGCCTGCGGTATTCCCGCACCAAAACGACCTTCAAACCTTCAAAAGCGTACTCCTTCTTAAAAGGCCGGCAATGCATTTGTGACGTCTCTGGTGTTGCGGGTGTCCATGGGCAGCGGTAATCGTTTACCATCGGGCGATACGTCTGCTCGTTTGTCATTATTGCTATATTAAAAAAAAACACTTAATTACAGAAATTGACACTATAATTTCGTAGAGATATTTATCTTTACTTAGCGTATATAAGAACATAAAAATAATAAATAATATGAGAAAGGTCGTAGTGTGTAAAAGTCAGCAAGAGCGCTTACCCAACCGACTGATACGAGTCAGTGATAAGACACCACAAGCTTGACAAGAGATATTTCCAATGTGGTATCCATGTAATCAGGTTTTAAACAACTTTTTGATATAAGAAAAATTGACCAAGAGCCGCTTTATCGCAGAATAAACACCTTAATTTATATTGGAGAATAAAATGAATTGAATGTTATGAGTCAAGATTTTAGAAGACAGATTTTTATTGATGTCCATAGACGAATTTGAGATATGTTTTCCGCTAATGTATATGACATGCCAATTTTATCTTTTCTTATATATATGTATTTGTCAATTTTATAATTGACCAGCTGACCCACGCAACCTCGTTTGCGTCTTCAATTGCCCGTAGCGTGAAAATTTTCTCCCGTTTTTGAAACATTCTTCATTGGTGCTCCGCTCTTATTAGTATTAGCGTGATGATATATAGCCTATAGCCTTCCTCAATAAATGGACTATCCAACACTGAAACAATTTTCCAAATCGTACCAGCGGTTTCTGAGATTAGCGCGTCCTAACAAACAAACAAACTCTTCAGCTTAATATTAGCATAGATTGGGCCATCACCCATTAAAAACGGTCATTAATTCTGTGCCTGCGTGCAATTTATCTGTATTGGTAAGTTGGTTATCGTGGTAAATAATAGCCTTTGACCTTCTTTAAGAAACAAAGGATCTCGATTATGAATTTCAACGAAACCGGTTCTGCGAGTTGACGGCGAAAGCATAACAAACAGAAACACTTTTCTTACTTTTGAATTTATTATTATAATACAGATGTAAACACAATAAATGCAATATAAGAGGTACTGTCAATGAAAAGGGAAAGTTCCATTGTTAGATTTACCTTTTCATCTAAAACAGAAACTCTTTCTACAATTACTCGTACCATAACAAAGTCGTGTTTGACATAATTTTTTAATCCAATTTCAATTTTATTAGTGGCCTTCAAGATATTATTTTGTGAAGTTTTAAGGTATCGAAAGTATACATATACTAATCAATCAAAAAGTGTCATGTTGTGTCTTTAGACATGTACCAACAAATTTTCTAATGGCATTATGTAATCATACATTGATGAGATTATAAACATCTTGATGTTTTAAAAGGTTTTATCGCTGCATAGTTAAATTACATCATAATGCAATTAGTTTCTGGTCAAGGTTCTAAAACATTATTTACTTTTCCTTCGTTTACTTATATATATTAAGAAATAAGATTAAAGTGTCTGTTTGTTACTTAAAATTAACTAATTAACTTTTCACTAAACGGTGTAATACATGTACATACATACTCGTAAATAACATTATATAACATAACATATGCTTGTATATTTGTTCCGGGTAATCCTTGGAACGCCTAGGCCGATTTTGGTTGAACTTTCATTAGCAGATAGCGGATGATATAAGGAGTAACTTAGACTACTTTTATTTTAGACTAACTTCACCTTGTGGTGTTATTCGCGATAGGTATTGTTAAAGCTTATAAAAGTAAAAGTTTCTGAAACCAAAATGTTTTCGTGAAAGAGCCACGCTTCGGCATACATGGGCCGGCTCGACCGGAGTGATACCACGGCCTCACAGAAAACCGGTGTGAAACAGCGCTATGTTTCACCGAGTGAGTGAGGACACCGGAGGCCCATACCCTAACCCCTTCATCCATCACCCTCCCCCATCTTCCAAAGGTCGATAACCCACTAGTAACGCCTCTGGCGTTGTGGGTGTCCATGGGCGGCGGCAGTCGCTTATCATCAGGCGATACGTTTGCTCATTCGCCACCTATCCCTTAAAAAGTAATAACAACAGCGAGTATCACCGCTCATCACATCGCACACACATCATTCGAATGTTTCAAATATTGTTCACATGGCAAACGTAGAATGACTTCTTACTACCCTAAGTACTAAATGAAACAGTCTCCTTAAATAGGCGACAGAAATTCGGCAAACTATCAAAGAAAAAGTAGCCGCTCTTAAATCGGGCGGCTATAAAAGAAACAACCTAAAACCCTTTGCAACGTTACATCCCAAATAAGATTAGGAAAAGGGCAAAAAGATAATGATGATAAATACACTCATTCAACGTAATGTCGAGTCACATAGCTCAAATCGTCTCGACCTCGGCTCTAAATTTTTTTCTTTTCGAATTTAGACCTCAAACTTCGTATTTTAAAACCAGATAATACTTTTTTTTTCGCTGGGAATGCTTTTCGCACCATACGTGTGTGGGACTCCCGACGAATCGGTCTACCCACTAAACCCCGCGGCGGCCTACCTCGGCAGTCGGGAGGAGCTCCAGAAACGCATCAGCGGCTTCTGGAGTCCCCACTGCCGTACCTCAGGACTGAGGTACATCCCGGGGTAACTAGAGTCACCCCCGGGGAAACCAGATAAACCTATGTCTTGTCTTGATAAAAGAAGCAGTTTAAGAGACTCGTGAGAGGACCGTGACTGAGTGGTAACAGATTTGTAAAACACATTTGAAAATTTAAGAAAGGCATGTCAGTTTATGATAGGTGAACATTCCTAACATATTAAGATCTCTTCGTGTCGATTTCCATACGAACATCTTTAGCAGCCGTTACGGGTAGTTATAGCCCTAAGAAATGTCCGATAAGAGCCTTTCCCCAAAATTTCGGTACCTCCTACTGGACTTTTAACCATTTTTTTTACGTGTGCCCCCAACCCCCACGGGCCGTCACCCCACTGGGATTTGCGGCGGGGTGGTTTGTTGGAATCGAACCAACTAAAAACTACACGGTGTGCCACACTGCTCCTGAGATGGGAAGGATCCGGGAAGTAGACTTTTAATCAACCACAACTTTATTCGGCAAGAAAAGCTACTTCTGCCAATACCTGGCAAGAAGTAGCACAGAAGAAAGGTATTTTAACATTGGCTATAATTATAAACTAAATTTAACTAATTACACTACCGTCCGTATCGAATGCATTATTAATAAAAATATGAACTCGATAAAGCACACAATTATAATAAGAAGAAGCTCACACTTGGCCATAATTAATTTTTAATCGCTATAAGCGATGATAAGTGTCGATAACTCCGTATTTAATTACTAGGGTCCCTGTTGATGGCATAACGTTGTAATTATCTTGGTATAATTATCCCTAGGGCTGTGTGTTCCTGTTTGATTCAATCTAAACTCTCCGTCAAATTTATTAAGGATAGGACTGAACCGTCTTTAATTATAATATAGCTGTCATTTGGATGCTTTAATTCCAATTTCAATGATATATTGCATTTTATATAGGTATGTATAGTATGACTTTATAACTTTGAAAAGTAGAAGTGGAATTAAAATACATTAATTTGTTTGAAAATATTGAGTGCTTTTTTTTTATTAAATTAATAATATTGATTGGTTTGAATAATTATAATATTATACACCATTACTTACAAAGGTATCACAAAAGTAGGAGGTAAAATTGTCGGCCTTATCGCCCAAAAGCAATCTCTTACAGGCAACTATGGGATGGAAATTATACACGTGGAAAGTATAAGGTAATGCCTGTTGTATTAAAGTTGATAGGAAAAAGAAGTGTGTATACGTAATTTGTGAAGTAACAATAACACCTTGTGTAGATAATTCAATAAGTACGTAGAAAAATTAATTAATAGATATTCCCCATAAACTTCAGTGGGACTTGAGACCTAATTCCGAGCAAGGTCGGTTTCGAGTCTTTGAGGTTTCCCAGGTAATATGCCTTCACAAGTCTCTTGGACGCAGCTAATGTCTGCGCACGTCTTATCGGTACTGGTGGGGCGTTCCACAACTGAATTGCTTGGACAGTGAAGGCACTCCTTCACTGTCCAAGCAGTTCAGTTCAGTCGAGGAATTTAGTAGTATGTCCTGGCATTCTCAATCTCAGGTTCTTACTTTAATCTCAACAATCTGGGGTGTGTGTCATGCAGAAAGGTGAACCGTGATTTAAGTAACGTGGAGTTAGAGGATTTAATAGAATGTTATAAAGAAGAGGAAGAATATGAGCATTCCGGCGAAGGTGGATGGGTAACCATTGAAGCTTTTTGCGATAATTGGAGACATGATCATATTTGCGTAATCCAAATATAAATCTTATGCAGACATTTTTGCATTATAGCTTCTCTGAAGCTTATTCAATTGGTCTTCATTGAGATCTAGATAACTGACATCAGCATAATCTAGGATAGGAAAAAGAGGGGATTGAATTTGTAGAATGAGAATGAATGCGCCGATGGCGTAGAGTTTTAAGCGGTCATCGTCTGCTTTCTATTATGCTGAGGGTTGTGCGTTCAAACTCCATGTGGAGTCCTATGTGTGTGATCCACAAATTGTTATTTTGAGTTTGAGTGAACTTTATTTTAACTTAATGTGTGTTTTGAAAGTCCCCCGTGATATAGGAATATTTCAGTGTGAAAATTGTCTTATTAAAAACCGGCCAAGTGTGAGTCAGTGACTCACGCACGAAGGGTTCGGTTTAATTATCTATAAACGCGGCATAACAATCACGCTTGTTGTATGGGTATTTATTTCATAGTTTTTTTGTAATTAATAATAATAATAATTAAAGAAGTCGGTGGTCTACTATTTTTTATATTTTTATTTCATTTTTTTAAGTAAATTAAAAAATGTAATTTATATGTACATTTTTTTTTTCTTTAAAAAAGACAACTCCCACATTAGGAATAAACATCCTGTGTCGTGGGGGACTTTACAAACATACGTGAAACGGACACAAAGAACATCCAGACTCGAGACAACAATTCGTGGATCACACAAAGTGTTGTACCGCGTGGGATTTGAACCCAAAACACTTGGCGCAGTACCAAGCGGCATGGCGACCGCTGAAACCACTCGGCCAACAAATGAAGACTAAATAAAATATGGAACAATCAAAATTTGTTGTTATAGCGGCAACAAAAATACATCATCTGTAAAAATTTAAACTGACAGCGGAGACTTAGTAATAGTAATGGAGGCCCATACCCCACCCCCTTCCCCATCCCCCAAAGGCCGGCAACGCATTTATGACGCCCCGGTGTTGCTGGTGTCCATGGACACCGGTAATCGTTTACCATCAGGTGATACGTCTGCTCGTTTGTTACCAATTACATTTACGGTACGGAACCCTGAATAATTAAAAAACTGAAATTTCCAAAACCTTCCTAATTACAAAACAGTGTTCAATCCCATATAATTGTCAAAACCTAAATACAGATAATACAAAAACAATTCTTTTCTCTGTAAACTGTACCTAAGTGAGATAAAAATGGAGTTTTCTATTTATTTTATTCATCTACAATAACTGTAAAATTTACACAACAGTATCACAAAGAGAAAATATCATTAAAATATTTCCTCCGTAAATTTATTTTAGTACGAAGATAACAGTGTTTTTGGTGTTAAATTATATCATTCGTAAGTATTATTCTTCATTTACATAGCATCATCTTTATTACATAGGTTTATAGTTACACACACAACCTGTAAGTGTTTTATGGTGCAATATTTTGGTACACCTCTACAGGTTTTGAATTTCGAAAACGTGTCTATATAGCCTATACAGTATATATACATAATAAATCTATTTATATGGTATTTTTCGTTTATTTATTTTCTACTTTTCATAATTTTCACTCATACGTTTTTCTTCACTCAAAGTGACAAATAATCATCATCAAGTACGAATCAATTCCATGTAAATCGTCTCATGCAAAAAGTAAACATCTTGACTATTTTTACTGAAACAATCTTGAATCTTTTCTATACTTAGACATTTTTTCTAATACTACCGAAACATATTTATTTAGCAGTCGGCCGCACATATATTGTTATTACTTCTGGCAACCCTATTTAAAGACAACATCGAACGTCCAAGTCATCTCAATTTGGGGCCTTATTTATTTTTACGGGCTCTGTGTAGTGGGCACTCCTTACTAATGAATTTAATCATACGTAGCTAGAATACTGTTATTTTTTTTTATTGAATAGAGGGCAAACGAGCAGACGCTTCACCTGATGGTAAGCGATTACCGCCGCCCATGGACACCCGCAACACCAAATGCGTCACAAGTGCGTTGCCGACCTTTGGGGGAGGGGGAGAGGGAATGGGGGAGGGATTGGGATATGGGCCTCCTGTATCCTCACTCACTCGGTGAAACATAGCGCAAGCGCTTTTTCACACCGGTTTTCTGTGAGGCCGTGGTATCACTCCGGTCGAGCTGGCCCATTCATGCCGAAGCGTGGCTCTCCCACGGAAAAACTGTTTACATTATATGGTCTTATGACTGTTTCATGCATTTTAATAAAGTAAATAACTAATGTTACCATTAGCTATATGGTTATTCCGTTTTGGTATTAATTTACAATTGTTTAATTACTTTCCACGTAGAATTATAGTAGTTTTATGAGTTATAAACGTCATGCTTTTACTTTATTGCCTTGAAATAGATATCTCGGTAGGAATTTGCGTACTAATGGTAATTATATTTTTATGCGTTTTCCAAGTTTCAATTAACCTAAGGCTCAGAGGTTTGATTACTTGGGCCTATTTACTTTTATTACTTACTTATGTTAACGAGCTAATGTCGTAAAAAAAGATATTTTTTTCGTGTTGGCGTTGGGTAAAAATCCCCAACGGTAGCTTCTATAATAACGCAACACGGAATTTAGAAATGAGCCAGAAAGCCCTTTTCATAATATTGTGCGAAAAATGGCAAATTTTTCTCTTTCATCAAGTTATGATATGGTTTCCAAATGCCCTTACTTTAATTATTTTATTACAAATCCGTTTATTACTAGAGCCCTAAAGAAAATAATACTTTTTATAAATATACATACCAAAGCAACTCTACTCTCGTTACTTATTAATAATCTATACTAATATTATAAAGCTTAAGAGTTTGTTTGTTTGTTTGAACGCGCTAATCTCATACCGTAATTACCGTGGGAGAGCTATGCTTCGGCATGAATGGGTCGGCTCGACCGGAGTGATACCACGGCCTCACAGAAAACCGGTGTGAAATAGCGTTTGCGCTGTGTTTCACCGAGTGAGTGAGGATACCGGAGGCCCATATCCCAACCCCTCCCCCCATCCCCTTTCCCATCCCGCAAAGGTCGGCAACGCACTTGTGATGCCTTTGGTGTTGCGGGTGTCCATGGGCGGCGGTAATCACTTACCATCAGATGATACGTCTGCTCGTTTGCCCACTATTCAATAAAAAAAATACCAAAAAACCGCTGGTCCGATTTGGAATTTTTTTTCAGTTTTGGATAGTCCATTTATCGAGGAAGGCTATATGCTATATATCATCATAGACGCTAAGACCAATAAGAGCGGAGCACTATCGAAGAATATTTTAAAATCGGGGTAAAATTATCACGCTACGGGCAATAGGAGACGAAAACGAGGTTGCATCAGCTAGTAAGTAATATGATTAGAGTCGCTAATAAGTTATTACATTATTAAAGTTTGTGTTATTAATATTGTATTATAATTACAACACTAAAATCTACTAAAATCATCGAACAGTTTCGGGAAAGGCGTACTGTTGTAGACTGCCAACCATTTAGATGAAGGTTCAAGTTCAACTTATCTCGCGTAGGACGATGGCGGAAAGAGGATGTGTATATATATATATATATGTCTGTAGATTACAAACAAGAGATAAAAGATAACTATAGACATATTGATATATAACCTACTATATACAAACCCAACGTGAAGAAAATACATTCAGACATAAAACAAATAATACCCAAAACATTGTTTTTCTGTTAATCTATGAAAGCGTACGTAAAAAATTATTCCGTCTCCTATCATACTGGTTAGAAACTCTAATCGTTAGATCAATAGGCCTTTCATCTTATGCAATCTTTTTGTATAATATTACAATTATCACGAATTGAGATGACCTACAAAAAACACAATTTGTTGCCTCGGAATTTACATAAAACATAAATACAGGGACCCTAATTATACAAATTATTCATGCATAACATTATACACGCGTAAATAAATTTTGATTTAATTATGCATGTAATAAAGTTAGTATTCGTTAGATTAACATTAAATTAGATGAACATTAAATTAACTCTCAATGAATTGATGAGCGTACTCCTTCCTAAAAGGCCGGCAACGCACTTGTGACGCCTCTGGTGTTCCTGTTGTCCATGGGCGGCGGTAATCGGCGGTACCATCAGGTGATACGTCTGCTCGTTTGCCCCCTAAATAATAATAAAAAAATATTACAAAAAATATTGAATTTAAAATAAAAATTTTGAAGTTATATGAAAACGCATTTCTGAATTAATCCATACTTAATATTAAAATATAATACTAAAATTATGTCGCTACATTGTGCCTCTTAATATCAGAGTTAAAATAAACAAACACAATTACATACCCCAAAATATTTTTAAGCACATATTGTTAAAGTGAACAGACAGACAAGTGAATGTACAAATGTGTGTTTATTATCAATTAAGAAAAGCACTAACATCTAAAAAAACTCAACAGCTAATCAAGTTATCTAAAACTTTATGATCCCATCAACAACTTTATTCCAAAGTGTATCAAACTACCCATAAAAATGATAACACCAAATTAAATATCAATTAAGAAACGAGTGAGTACGGTCAAATTAAAAAAATTCCTTACAGATAAGTTTTATCAGCTCTCAATAAGCCCAAAGCATCAATGTTAACTCTCTCGAATAACCCAGCGATGTATGCGCAAAGAGATAACACCGTCACCTATGGCGTGTGTATGGGAATCGAATTCATAGTACACATTTTAATGCTAATAGTCAAACACGCGCTGCGGTCGAAGTTATATCAGATAGAGCAATAACGGTAGAACGGCTTATACTATACATTCCACGATTTCGGTGTTTCGGAGGACAGTTTGAGCCAAACTAATCTACGTATATATATAGGTAAGATAAACGTTTAACCGCAAATGGGCTTTAATTAAAGTTTGAATTTAAAGTGATCCAACTCGCATTAGTATTGTGGTTTTATTAATTTAGATGTTTAACACATAATTATGTCAAGCTAAAATAGTTCTTACTTTGTTACGAAAAGTGATGGTTTAATTTAAATAGATTGAAACGAGCTTTTGTGCTCGTTTCAAGATATAATTTTAAATGAAGTTTCTTTACAACGATTTTTCCGCATTTAAGTGGGAAAACTGCAATGCTGTCATTTTAATGTTTTAGTCTCAATTATTATTCACGTCCAACTCAATTTCAAATTAATTGAAAATATTTTAAGGAGAAGACAAGTGGAGTGGAGTGTGTCACTTTGGTTAAAGATCTTAAGGTGAGTACAACTACTTGTATACACCTACAACTCAACTCAATAATCATACGTGTATGTGTGTGTGTGTGTGTTTTATTTTAGACATGGGATTGCCAAAGTGGCTCTACTCTGCCTGATGAAAATCTATGCAGAATCCAAGAGTAGTAGTCACCATACTCATTGCAAATGCCACAACACAGCATTGTGACCCACACCTATATAGTATGGGTCACCATGCTTCCGGCTGCCACCCTCAAAAGTGAACCCTTCACTTTGGTTGAAGAAGAGATGTGTTCATCTACACTATAATATAATATTATAAAGAGGAAAACTTTGTTTGTATGTTTGTTTGTTTGTTTGTTTGTAATGAATAGGCTCAAAAACTACTGGACCGATTTTAAAAATTCTTTCACCATTCGAAAGCTACATTACCCACGAGTAACATAGGCTATATTTTATTTTGGAAAAAATAGAGTTCCGTAATATATTTGGGTTTTTCGGACACAAAGTGTAAAAAATCAACCAGATAAGTTACTTATTTTGCGTACGCTGCCTAAACGGTAAAAGATAGAACAATAAATATTCCAATTAATCGTAGGTCTTATAAATATCTACAAAAAAGTCCGCGACACACTATACCTATCTATGTCGAGTGAGGCACAACAACCATTTTTTTATTTAAAAATCTAGAATTTTGTTTGGACTACATTTAAACGCGTTTATTTTACTCATGCTATCAATCCTTATCAAAATAAATATTTCATCACTAACTACAGTTTATGTAGATAATATTTCTGGTCTATGGTCTTTGAATGATAAAAATTGGACGTTTGGTTTTGAAGTTATGGCAAAATTAAAATATTACGATTTCTGCTGCACAGCCCGTTGCGAAGTGTTACTTATGAGGGGAGGAGGGGAGTTTAGATCTATGAGTTAGGTACCCGCACGGCTCAGACGCGAGGTCGGCTCACGCATCACGCTACTACTAATAGGAGCGGAGCACCCATGAAGACTGTTTCAAAAACGGGGAAATTTTTACGCTACAGGCAATATAAGACGCAAACGAGGTTGCGTGGGTCAGCTAGTTTTGCTAATATAATGACTACTTATTCGATAGAAATAATTACTAAGAACCTAGATCAATAATCTTAAACCTACACTTATAGATCAATGAAGAGCCTGATATGGCAAGCAATAATTATAAGCACACAAAGATTCCTAAGACTCTGTAGCCACAATCCCTATAATCCACTGCTGGACAAACACCTCTCTTGAGAAATTAGTTATTGGTCTGCAATTCCTATGTGCCTATAGGTAAGACTGGATAGTAAAGAAGTTTGTGTCAAGTTTTCTTTCCATTTGCAGTACTACTGTCTTACAGAGTATGCTGCCTTAAACGACAACCCGTTACCCGCTTAACTAGCGTCTAATCAATAAAAGTACGTTTATTTATTAGTATGTTGAAGTTTTAATCAAAATATATACGCTATACAGTTAGTTTGCATTGAAGAATAACAGCAAAAAACAGAATGAATAATTGTTTTAAATGCACACAAGTTCACAATACATCTTCGTCTAAAATTCTTTGTGAGATAAGACCTATGGAAAGACGTACTAAGCTCTTTGTGACATCCGCAGGCGAATGTGACACTTTTATGATTTACGCGAAGTTATAGAATTAAAGGGATTATCTGAGAAATGAAAAGGAATTACGTATGTTAAGGTTCACAGACTTAAATAAAACAAATAGAAGTGAACAGAACCTAAATGTAATAAATCACACCTGTTATACTCTTAAGGGCTGTTTAGGGTCCAATAGCATTATTGCTTTAGTTACACACACATAAAGGACAGAATCCACATAGCAATATTTTATATCCAGGCTTAACTACGTAGGCAGTTAATCTAATTATAATACACATTATATTCCGAGCGGATGAAAATCTATGCTAAGAAATTATTTAACTTCAAGTTTCTCATACATAAGAGTAAATTTTCTTTTACTTGAGTGGTTACGGGTGGTTACCAGGTGAGGTGATCATGCCTAGTGCGCCACTGACCTGTTATGATGTTGTATATAAGATAATCGACGCAAAATCTTCTATTGCGCGATTTAGGATTGGTAGTTAATTTGTATCGTACGTTACTCTGTAATTCAATGTAACTTCGGTAGATGGCGTTGTAGAATGTTATGTTGTTTTTGCGCAGTATGTGGAGGTCGCCACACTTGTCTGTACTAATTTAAAAAGAAAACTCTCGCATTAGGAATAAATCTTATGTCGCGAAAGACTACAAACACACATGAAACGGACACAATCAACACCTAGACTTAGAAAAATTATTTGTAGACCACACAAAATTTTGTCTTATGTAGGACTTGAACTTAGGAAAAATAAGTAAGCCAAAGTTGAAAAGAATACTATTCAGAATGCGCAAATGAAGACTAACTGAAGTATTATTTTTCTCTCCCAAGCTTTAAAAATAACCTACATAATATTGCTTAAATGACACTGGCCTGTTAGTCAGGTGTCTATCTTGAATCCTTAGCCAGAAGTATGGTGTTCGATGTTCAATGAATATTGGGTGATGAGCTCCTTCCTTTTACAAACACTTCACATTCAGTCGATAAATAAATGAATAGTAATCCAATACATCACACACGGCAAAACAAAAAAATACATCGCATGCTCAGTTGTTCTAGGTGGGAATTCGACCTCTGAATTACCAATCAGCATCACTAATCACTAGGCCAATAGGTCAGTCAATACAGACATATAGATCAAGACTGTGTCCTGCTTTCTGTTCATTTTTGGACAGTATGTGTGCTACCATTACCCGCACAAAGTGATTGAATTGCATCAACACGAGAATGTCTCGTAAAACTCCCAAGCATGGTTACAACCCACTGATATACTGATATGCTAACAACTTGTGCAATAAAATATTGAACGACTTTCTAAACACCAGAGTTTGTGAAAATATCACCCAGCATCTTAGATAAAAGGGCAATAAAGAGTGCGGCCACTTTGATGAACCGTCCAAAAACGGTCAAAATGAATAATAATTTATATTTTTTGAGTTGAAAGAAACGAATAAATGTAGGTATTTAATTTATATGTCCTTCCTTGTCTAACATAGGCCTTATTATAATTTTCTGTTTCGTCTTTTGGGCTTTGTTGAATTTTCGGCATCGGAACGTGTCGCTTACTGTGTTAACACGGAAATAATAATGTCATTATTATAGAATTGTGTTATAACAGGTTTGATATACCGACGAATTAAATTTCTATTGGGTTTATGAGTATTTTATACGACAAAATTCTGACTTTGTCGTATCGTTATTCATAATGATAACATTCATTCATTTCTACGATTCTGTGTTTATCATAAAGATGTAGGTATACTAATTTTGTATATTTAAAACGTTTAGTTTAATATCTCTATTATTTTCTCAGGAACTATTACGTTTCATTAGAAATATTTTAGAGTTAGATAACCCAATCATCAAGCAAGACTATCTACATGTTTATTTGATTGTTTATTTGTGCCCGATTATATCATAAACTAGTTACTAATCAGATTTGCAAAATTCTTTCAGATATAGATTTTTCTGTTATCAAACGGAATATCAATGAAAAATGTTGCAAAAACGGGCAAAATTATGAAATTGAGGTCTTTCTCTGCATGTGCTGCGTAAACAATTAAAGATTCACAATACTGAATGCAAAAAATTGTTCCACAACTTTCAAAAAGTTCTTAAAAACAGCGACAGCATATATTTGTTTATTAAGTTGGGTGCGCTATATCTTTTTTATCGGAGTGCGTCAGAAGGAGGGTTGTGTTTTTATGGTAAATTGCTTCACGATACGGGCAATAGGAGATGTGGACCTGGTTGCGGGGCTGACCTACGCCACGCGATTAGTCTATATCACAGTACCATCAATAGATAACGAGCATTAATGGAAAATGTTGGAAAGACACAAATTTATTTCTCTTGATGTAATTTCACGAGTGACACGTGTTTTAACATAAGTTCACCTATGACAAAAAGTAACATTAAGGTCACTAACGCGTAGTTGACCTACATGTACGACGATATATTGCTTAAAATTGATTTCTACCGTGGAAGAGCCACGTTTCAGCACGAATGGGCCGGCTCGACCGGAGTGATACCACGGCTTCACAGAAAACCGGTGTGCAACAGCGCTTGTTGCACTGTGTTACCCCTCCCCTCCGACCCTAAAGGCCGGCAACGCACTTGTGACGCCTCTGGTGTTGCGGGTGTCCATTGGCGACGGGAATCGCTTACCATAAGGCGATACGTCTGTTCGGTTGCCCACATCGCTTTCAAAATAAAAAATAAAAAAGACTTGAGAGGTGTCAAAGGACACCCGGATGGAACGAAGTTCCTTGCGAAGAATTAGTGAAGGAATTGTTATTGCTAAATACATACGTTCTGAATTTATTAAAGTTATGGCGCGTACACTTGCTAAACACACAAATATATATATGTACTCTGTCTGTCCATTCTTTCATACACGTCATAGATGCGCGGGACTTTGTAAACACAACAGAGTGTGTTGTATTTACAAAGTACATAGTATATATATATCATCATCATATAATGCGTCAGTTATAATGCGTACTTGCAAAAATACAAAAGCATTTATTATTGTCTGTATAAAATCTCTACTTACCTAACTCCATCAGCAATATCCGATATGCAGAATTTTAAACAAAATTAATTTACAGCGACATCTATATTATAAATATTAAACTAATGTGTCGTTGACATATGTCGTTGGCATAAGTCGAAAGTGTCGTTACAATTCCGTCTAGCCCCCTTCCGCAAGGCGCGATAAGAAACTTCGTTCCAAAAAAAAATATTCCTTCTAGAAGATGAACTGCAACGCGACCTTCACTAATGCCGCATTAATGTCATTTAAAAATTACCACATACATAAGCCTTGTTAAAAGATATTAATAACAGTAACCAATAAGCGGTGTTTGGATTATTATTTAAGCATTATATATGTATGTTAATACCTCTAATGTTGTTATAATTTTATGTTAACATTGAAATGGCCTCTGCCGATTTTTATACAGATTTATCGAATGTTGTTGAGGTCATATCAGCGTAAGTAGATACATTAAGGTTAATGTAAATTGTAGACTGAAGTACAAGCTGTCCTACTATGGAACGACATCCCGCTGAGATCAGGATGGCTAAAACTAGGCAAAGTATTAAACTCTTGTTGTGGAAACATTTTCTACACATCCTATCAGATCCACCTTGATATCAATGAACTCTCTCCATATAGAATATGTATATATTATGTATGTGTGTAATTATATGTATGTATTTATACGTGTTTATTATGTGTATTAATATAATTATTACTTAAGTTTAAAATGTGTATTAAGTATAAATATTTTTTTTAAAAAGTAAGTGTAACACATTTTTTTTTTTTTAAATATTGGATGTTTAAATTGTAATGACTACAGGTACGTATAGTAATAAAAACATTAATCAAATATTGAATCTCGCCAAAGAATCGTCTGAGATTGTACAAATAAAAAAATTCTCAGTACATTCTCATCTTGAAATCGACATTCATTGTTTAGATCCATGGCCAGCTCTGGAGAATGAATTCTTTGAGAACAAACCTATATTATATTTTCACAATTTTATTATTAGTTTTGATTTAATTAAAAATATCTAGTAAGCACAGAGACAAATATACTTACTTCTAGTTATTTATCGACCCAGTTCCACGGTAGCACATTATTACGGTACGACCCTTCATGGCTAATTAAAATAAATAGATTAACTAAACTGTTAATGATTAGTGTTTTAGTTTGTTGAAATATTTAAATGTTACAATTAACTTGACTGGAAAATTTAATCGGAAAAACAGGGTAATAGGAACAAAAAGGCACAAAAGCTTGTAAAGATCTGTGCCAGTGATCAAAACTTTCTCGAAACTAAAACTTTCGCGAACAAATTTCCAAGCAAAGAATATTACGTCGAGAATTGTCGAGATTTGTAAATGGGATGACCGTATACTGACACAGTTTAGTTTCTACGACTTGAATAAAACAATAAAGAAACTCTTTTGTTGTAAATGTTTTAAAGTTTTTCATGTTTCCGTTTGTTATTATTAAATAAAATAAATATTTCGGATCTTACACACAACATCATTTAGTCCCAAGCTAAGCAGAGCCTGTGCTTAGGTTAGGTACAAGACAAATTATATAAATACATATATACTTTTTTAATACATACATATTATACATAGAAAACACTCAAATTCCGAAACAAATTTGCACTTACTTCTATAAAATAAATTAGTTTTTTTTTTTTCATTTTATGTCTGAACATAGTTTTTTAAAGACTATTTATTCAATGAATCTGATTCACAGAGAAATACGGAGAAAGGTCAGTAAATTGTGCTGATTTTATTTTAGAACCATTAGGACTTATCGTGGTGTCTATGTCGTGCCAATTGATTGCATATCAGTTAACTCATTACGGTCTTGATCATTTGCCTCGTATCTCATCGTATCTCGTGTTTGCTTCCTACTTGGTTAGCAATCAATGATCCGATGTGAATGAATTCATAGGTAAATTCAAATTACAATAGTTCTCTAGACTCTAGTCTTTTACATTTCACTAATTGATTAAATTTACCTAATGGAAAAAGCCAAATTGTAGTAAAACAATATTATAATACACTGGTTGGATACAGACCATAACAGCTTAAGTAACATTTAGGTATATTATTTACTACCTACACATAAGCTTAATAGTTAAAATTTGTCTTTGTTTTGTTTGATTTCGTTTATTTTCCTATAAACGGACTGTTGTCATAAGACTCAATTGTTGACCCCACATCTAAGTATCAATAAAAATACCCCATCTTAATTAACAATACAATAGGCGCGGTTTAGACTATTAATAGTTAATAAACGTTTTCATACAGCTGTTGTTCATAATTAAAACAATCCTACTCTAATTGCAACAACCAAACATATGCTCTTCGCGCAAACTGTTTAACAACAAAACTACTATTATAGAATCATTCCCATCCAAATCAATTTCAACCTCGTATTATCGACTTAAAGTCGAAAGTCACACGATTCCTCTATCAAAATTTACAAGAATGATTCACGTAACTTACATTTAATAGGCTATGGTAATCGGAAAGCGATAAAGAGCTACTAGTGGACTCGTAAAATAGTAATTCCAGTTCAACATAAAGCTCTAATTAAAGTTACGCGGTTTAGAACCTTGAGGACGTTCGTATAGTTAACACTTAATTTCTAATTTGCTTTGTTATGTCATTAAGGTCTAAAAGGCTCTGACACACGGATACTACAGTCCCGTATAAAAAAAAAATATAAATAATAATCTAATTTAAATTTAGAACCGCCACATAACCCTTGCGGTAATGGAATAAGAACAGAGAGTGTCACCACCCTTAGTCATCCCGTGTCTTAGAGGTGACTAAGGGTACAAGACAACATCACTGCACAAAGAAGAAACACTTGAAATAAACCCTATACCAACTCGTGTGGTCCGCTTAGTACAATAGACTAAAACATTATTTCGAGATAGAGGCTTATGTCCAGCAGTGGACTATTTACACTGTTGATGTTTGGTGATATTTTTTTTTTTAGAAGACAACTCCCGCATTAGGAATATACATCCTGTGTCGCGGGGGTATTACAAACATACATGTAACGGAAACAAAGAACACCCAGACTCAGGACAACATTTTGTGGATCACACAAAGTGATGTCCCACGTGGGATTTGAACCCACGGCACTTGGCGCAGTAGCAAGCGGTGTAGTGACCGCTTAAACCACTAGGCCAACCGTGCAGTCAGTCATATATGTATGATGCGTATGGCTATGTTTTAATAAAATATCTTTTCCATGAAGCAAATTAACTTGCCCGCCACGGACCTCTTGTTTTTTTATGTTTTAGATGCCAAAATGACTCTGCTCTGCCTGATGAAAGTACAAGCAGAATCCAGGAGTGGTGGTCACCATCCTCAATGCTAATAGGGACAATGTAGCATGGTGACCCACACTATGGCGGCCTAGTGAGATGCTTTTTCACGCTCCGCTTAAAGGACCCGGGTTCATAGTGGGAGGGAAACACGTACGCAGGTACTGAGTTCCAGGTTTTGACCGCTCGGCACAGGAAGGGAGAAACGAAGCGGTGAGTATAAGAGCGTATGTCTACCACCTTGAAGCGGTGACTTCCAAGACCGGCATGTGTTGTCTTGTAGAGGAAGGGAGAAGGGGGGACCAGTTGGAACAGCTCTTCAGAACACTGTCCAAGTTACAATCGTCTAGGTATACACCAAAGATTTAAAGATTTAGTCTAATCACTTAAAAGCAAAAAAAACTAACGGCAGGTCTAAAGATGGACTCCTTGTTATTAATTACTTTAAAGTAAAGGCTTATTATTAAGACCGTCTTTGTCAAAATGTATAGATTTTCTTTGAAGCTATTTTTGTCAATTCTCGTTTCAATCGTCAAATTTAGCCGTGGGAGAGCTATGCTTCGGCATGAATGGGTCGGCTCGACCGGAGTGATACCACGGCCTCACAGAAAACCGGTGTGAAACAACGTTTGCGCTGTGTTTCACCGAGTGAGTGAGGATACCGGAGGCCCATACCCTAAACTCTCCCCTCATCTCCTTTCCCATCCCCTAAAGGTCGGCAACGCACTTGTGACGCCTTTGGTGTTGCGGGTGTCCATGGGCGGCGGTAATCGCTTACCATCAGGTGATACGTCTGCTCGTTTGCCCACTATTCTATAAAAAAAAAAAAAAAACATAATATTTTAAAATCTATCTGAAAGTTTGTGTTTACTGATTTACTTATCTTCTGTTAGCATCTTATACGGTAAATGGACTAGAAAATTCGTGTTTAATGGTTTTGTGTTAAAGTTTCAAATATTCTGTAAAAGAACTTTCTCAAACGTTAAACTACGATATGTAAGTTATTAAAGTTATATGATTTTTTGAGAATTACTGCTCAAGCTCTTAATACCATACCTAAACTCAGTGAAAGAAAGTGCTTCAAATACTTACAGAAATCAGTAATTGACACATTGGCAACATAAAACCAACTTTTTAAATAAGAAAAAGTAAAATGAAGGGTAGCAAAAACTCCATACCTAAAACAACGCAGAGCTTTCATTTCAATCGCCGTCCGTTGAATAATTACAGTCAGTAAGTAAATTTAGAAAAAACAAGGGACTCTGAGAGCCATTGAATTTGGACAGAAGTGTTTTACAATTGAAAATTCACAATTAGATAAAAGGAAAAAATAAGATAGATTCCATCACTCACAAATATTTTCTTTGAAAGCTTTATAGGGCTTTATACATTTCATTTTAATTCTTGTTTGGTCTCTATATTCTATTCTAGTAAAAATAATAATCTTTACATTACATTTGTAACAAATTTAAAAAAATAATTAAATGAAAAAAACACTTAAATTTCCCCGGGAACACGTTTGTAAGGGACAGTGATTGCATAGAATAAACTCAATCTCTACCTTGAACATAACGAATGCCTCTTCAAGTATGGAATAAACAAATTTTACAAAAGTAATAAATATTGTTTGAAAAAACTAAAAACCTAGTTACTAAAGTTGGTTACAAGCTAACAAACATAGAGCTAAAGTTAATAAAAGCGTGTTAAAAGTTAACAAGCTTAACAGTAATCAAATGAATCGAATTAAGTGATATTTAGAGCCGCATGCGCATTTTGAGTTAGTTAAATAACGCACGTTTCCTCGATTTCCTGTCACGGACTTCCGTTTCTTTTCATAAACCCAATTCACAAACTGTAGTTCAAGAAAAATGTTACAACTTAAAAATTATTCTAGCTGTGTAATGACATAGTTCTGAAGCTAGTATTTACTTAAGTTTTACAATTATCCCTAAGTCACAAATTTATAAACAAACTGAAAAGGCACGTCATATTTTAACTAACAAATGAGAGCGTTTAAATTAAAAAAACTACATTACATATTTCAAGCACAGCTGTGGGCAAGAGTTTGTTAACTATGTAATTGATCATAAGAGCATATAAGATTTTATAGGCGATAATGATCACTTAAGGCCTCATTAAATGCCTCCAGCTATTTCTTAGATGCGGATACGACTTGTTAATAATCCATAACCAACAACAAATAACATTTGACTGCCTCGGTGACGTAGTGGTACGCGTATGCGACTGCTAAGCTTGAGGTCTCGGGTTCAAATCCTGGGTCGGACCAAATGTTTGTGGAATCTACAAATATTTGTTTCGGAGTTTGGGTGTTTTCTATGTATAATATGTATGTATTTACAAAAAAAAAAATATATATAAGTATTTATATTAGTTGTCTAGTATCCATAACACAAGCACTGCTTAGCTTGGGACTAGATGGCGTTGTGTGTTAGATGTCCGAAATATTTATTTATTTATAAAGTCACAATATCACAGATATAAATACTTTAGCGAAAAGTTTTCGTTTTCGTATAACTGCTAGCTGTGGCTTTTGGCTTTTGGACACAAATAGTTTTTGTTATTCGACGTGAAATTCTATTTCCCGACATTTCGAACGGGTTGCACCGCTTCAGAAATAGTGGCTCTCGAATAATTCCCGCTGTATAACAACTATGGGTACGTGTAATAGTTGCTATAGTTCAAAAACAGCTACTGCCAAGAGATTTCCAATTATACAATAAATTAACTTTTAAAAGTATTCAATGCAAGACAGTCAAACAAAGAAATTCAAGACTTCTTACATCGTAATGAATGGTAATGAACTGTATTTTTCAGCCCTTAAGGTTAAAACCCTTAGAGTATCAGTTTTCTTCAAATATAATTGGAACGAAACAAAGTATACCATTTCATATCAAAAAACAATGTTTCAAATAAGTTCATATGATCGAGATCTGGGGTAGGGACTAAGGAAAATAAAACAGATGTTTTAATAACCTTTTCCTTTTTTAACAATTATAAAAATTGAGATTATGCCGAATTTTTTTTATTACCTACTTGAAGTCTACACGGATTAAAACTGGCAGTTCTAGACTGATTGACCATTCACACAGTATTTTGATACGAATGCGTATTGTTTCCATTCAACTTTTGGAAATAATAATAAATATTCAAGACATCTAACACAACGCCATCTAGTCCCAAGCTAAGCAGAACTTGTGTTATGGGTACTAGACAACTGATATGAATACATATATTATATTTTTTTTGTAAATACATACATTTTATACATAGAAAGCAACCAAACTCCGAAACAAATATTTGTAGATCACACAAACACTTGGTCCGACCCAGGATTTGAACCCGAGACCTCGCAGCAGTCGCATTTACTACCACTGCGCCACCGAGGCAGTCAGTCGTTCCCATAGTTGATTCATGAGCTTCCTAATTTAGTTTTTATGATCTTCTTGCAAATTGTCGAAACAACAGCGACGTTATAATACAATTCCCGGATTTAATTTAATTAGGTATCGTAAATCGAATAATTACATTCATGGACGTGAGCGCGTTTAGACTATTTATTTTGGCGAATAATATCGACTTAGGTCATTAACACAGTATTTAGCAGTAATTAAGCAAACACGGTAAGCTGTTTATTAAAATAAATCACAGTTCGTAAATTATTTCTTATATTCACTTTATTAGTATTATTGCCAGAAGCTTTTCTCGCGTAATTATTTTTTTGTGTTTCTAACTTTAAAAATGGCGAATTTCCATGCGTTTTCAAATTAATGTAGGTCCAGCCTGTGACACTCACAAGTAATATGGTTTTCTTTTTTCATTTCAAAATATAAAATTGATTTCATTAAGCACTCGTAATGACTCCTATAAATTTTATTTATCTTTAGATAGGATTTTTTTTCGAATAATACATTTTTATTTAATATTCAGTAGCTCTTAATTGAAACTAGTGGTCGTTGAGTGTTCTAAATTCGACCATAATTCGTTATTTTTATAGCTTTCTGCACTCTTTCTTCATATAAACCCCAAATGTGCCAAGTTTTATATATATATACGTACGCATAATTTTCGTAAAAAGGGGAACAAAGATTGCTTCACGCATTAAGACATAATAAAACCAATATTTATTGGGTAAATTATTTGTTACTCATCTTCCAAGCCTTATTATTCCCAAGATTATTTGGGGTCGGCTACTAGTTCAACCGGTTTTACTTGAATATCAGTTTTTCCACGGAGCGACTGGCATGGAACCTCAGCAACCCTGAGGGTGAATTGAATTCCAAGGTGAACTAGTTTTCAGTAAATTTGAAGGCATTGACTTCCCAGTAACGGTTACCATCGATGTTCATGACAACCAAAACCGACGAAGACGGCTTAACGTGCTCTCCAAGGCACGGGCGGTAAACACCGCTATCTTCCATACTCCAGGCTGATAATTAAGAATTACTTGTAAAAAAACAACAGCAGTTAGACCCGAAAATCGAGCCCGAGACCTCTTGATCTGCAATCGCTTACGCTAATCAGTTGCTTAACGAGGTAGTTTCAATTATTTCTTACTGTGTTTATATAAATTGTTATTACCTATGCATTGCGACTACGGACTTGGAATAATTCCTGCCCTTCCGTTAAATAAATAATCTCCAGCCTTAATAACTGATGCTTATTGTTAAAGAACAAATTAAATAGGGAATGTTACTCATTTACTTAACAATTTAAACTGAAATCATAATTAAAACAAGTCAATAACATACTGCTTTCTTAACTTTTAATAATAATTAGGTAGAATGTCAAGGTTCAAACGATCGTGAATTATGCGAAAGAATCTAATCCTTTTTCTCTTTTATGCCTTCACATTCTCAGAGTGGCATTTCTTCCAACATGCCCTGAATTACTTTTGCTCAATTATCTTCTTTTTATATCTCAGAATTCAGGTTATTATGCGTTCTTTAATTAATACGAAGTGAACAACATTCTAGAGACATTTTTTACTTGTCATTTACTTACTGATCACTAATTAGGCCGTCTGTTTTGTAATTAAGTTGAAAAATTTATTAAAAATGTGAACGCATCGATAATAACCATGGTGTTGTAAGCTCATTGGCGTTTGTGATGTCATTACGACTTAGTTGCTACCCTTTAAAGGATTTATTTTGCTTAATGTGCTGTGACTGACTGCGTTTATTGAATTCTGTTTTATTTTTATGCAAAGTTTTTGATGAATCCTATTTGTTGTAGGTATTTATAATACAAATCAAAAAACCTTAAGAGTACCCATGTCCTCCTGGATTACTTCAGCTTTGTAGAACAGATTATTTTGCATTTTTCTGAAATTTTGATAACTTTTTGCAGGCAGTTCAAACCGCCTTTAGAGAGTTTATTGATTCTCGCCCCATTGTTTTTTTTAGTAATAGGATCAATGAACCACCTATGAAATGGCAAAATTACATAGATAACAATGGTACATACTTTGATTAAGTATATATATTTTACAAAAAAACTACTTTTTATTCCTCCCACACAAAACGCCAATTTCATATGTAAGCACTATATGTAATAATACTATGAAGTTTAAAACCACTACAGTCAAAATTAACATGTACGACCTAGTTGATAGTAAGTGCTTATGGTCATAAGCACCTGAACTTAATGACCTTGGTAACATAGACATTAAAGGAATAAAGTTGCTGAACTGGGCTACACAGGAGAGCAGTCCCAACTAAATGAAAATAGTTTCAATCAAAAATGTTTATTAAATCATACTTAAAAAAAACTACTATTTTCGTTGTTTATTCAAATGTGAAATCATAAACATTTCACTCATTATAATTATATTTATATACTTTGAGGTTAATTGTCTATGGCTAAATTGATAATTTGATGTCAAAAGCTAAGTATGTATATATTTACATAAAATTCAAACATGCACCGACACCTTTTCAAACTAAACAAAAGGGGCTATTCCTTTCAAAGCCTCTCAATAAAGCAAAATTTTATATAAATCTAATACGCTTGAACTTGAATCTCCGTGTGTAGTCCATATTACATTTTTATTTTAAGAACTTTTGTACCTAATGACATTTTAATGACTCGGAGACCGTTTCAAGTTCTTTAATGCCAGCGGCGGCCATTTTCAATCGAGAGAGTAAAGAGTGACTAAACAAACTAAATCGGAATTAACCTGTTGGGGGCGCACTTTCTTTTGAAGTAGCAATAAGCAATCAGTTTACTGTTGGAATGTAATCCATTTCTAATTTAAGTGAATTAAAAGATAGTTTTATGGCAACACATTAAATATTTGTTCATCTTTTGTAAAGTTCAAAGTTGTTTATATAGATTGTTTCAAAGGGAGATTCATGACAATACTCGTACATCGTAAATCGATTGAAACTCATGCAACAAAGTGTGCATTGAGATTTTTTCTATTTCTTTTTTTTTCTTTGGTTGCATAGCGTTTTGTCTCTTATTAATTCTAAATAAGGAAAGTAAGGGTGGAGAAATAAATATTCTCATTTCACTCTCACAAATTCTCTTAGATTCGACAAGTTCGTCTGTTAAATTAGAGATATTTTTTTAAGATTCTTGTTTTAGGGTCTTCATAGGAATAGTAAGATACCTTCTAAACAAATCTCGTCTACTAAGTGGAGTTTGTAGGCCACTTTAGTCTTAATATCAAAAATAGCTTTCGTTGCGTAGGTCTGCTAGGCTTCTTGGAAGAACTAGGCTGGCTGGAATAATGAAAACCCATCACACAAAATAGGCGCACTAAGGTCGTCGAGTTGCGGAGACCCAGCCCGAATAGGCGCACTAAGGTCGTCGAGTAGCGGAGACCCAGCCCGAATAGGCGCACTAAGATCGTCGAGTTGCGGAGACCCAGCGAGTTTCAAGTTCTAGTCCAAGTAGCCTTCGGTTCATAAAAAAAATATCTCCATGCCTGTAACCGTTCTATATATTTTAAAATGTCACCATACTGCATTGTCCATGTTTGCATTGAGAATGGTGACCACCACTCTAGAATTCTACTCATGCCTTAGATCAGGCAGAGTCATTTTGTCAGCTAATACTTAAAAAAATTACCAATCACGGTACAGCTACAGAATGAACTTGATCGTGATTTGCATCAAAAATTTTAATTTGAGTGTTTTCTTTGACGTATGAGGATGGGATGATATCACACTAATATTATTAAGGTAAGAAAACAACTAAAACGATCATCATGAAACTTTGTACACATATTTTTGGAAGTATTAAAAGTAACGTCACGGGTGAAAGCTTTTTTTTTGTTGACGGTGTAGCAAATCTTTTCGGATCTCCAGCTCCTCGGGGACTGAGGAGCTAGGTATGTGGTGAGTCCACTAAGAACCATCCCGGCGGCCGGTTTCAGGCACCCTGCTCTGGGGAGGACCCGGACCAAGTTATTTCAGGTCCTTCTCAGGCAATGCACCGCGTCTGTTAACCTCTATCCTGGGGGAAGTCTGGGCTTCCCCCTGCCTGTTGGCCCAACCGTCATATGTTGCGGCTTATATATATATACCTTCCTAGTTTTTGTTTTTCCAAGATTGTTATCTTCGGAAATTTAAATTAAAAAGTTTCACACAGACTGATGATAAATGAAAATTACCCTCATATTTAGATTAAAAAGTAGTGGCTTTTGGCATTGAAAATAGTTTTTCTGTCAAATAAGATACTTTAACATCTAATCAATAAAGCCTTCAACTTAGTGATTTATGAAATTCATGCTTTATTTCAAAACGAGCCTCCGTCTATCTAGCATTGGATTAAATTTTTATAAAGTTTAATTTATTTTCATTTCGTGTCAGATAATATGACACAGTAATAAGAAATTACTGAAAGTTTATCCATTATGGACTGGTTTTATTAGTTGTAGTACATTTTTCATTATTCTTGGTAAAAGCACAAGCACAGCCTTATAAATCTTACCTGAAAAAATATTAAAAGGATTTCATTTTAAAATCATTTTTGTAAGCTTTCAAATAATACGGCTTTAGCGAATTTCCTCAACATTTTTCCTGATTAATATTTTTACAAACATTTTCCCTATATATGAATTCAAGTACTTGAAAATAAAAATTTTACAACAATGTAATAACGCATTTAATATAATAACGTATAATATGTATGTATTTACGAAAAAAAAGCATATTATATGTATTTGTATCGGTTGTCTAGTACCCATAACACAAGCTCATCTTAGTTTGGGACTAAACTGCGGGACCGGAGCTCCGCCCGCGTTTTTATCGCTTATCGCAGTAAAGAGATTATGTTCTTAATCAAGAATCAAAGTATCCCCATGTCAGATCTTGGCAGCGGCTTAGCCGTGAAACCGTAAGAGACAGATAGATAGAGTCATTTATAATATTAGTATGGATGGCATGAAAGTATAACTGGATGTTACGAGTATAAGTTATTTTGAACGCTATACTGTCTCTGCATCTGTTAGTCAATACTGAAACTGATCTAAAGTGCTATCCAAAATAGTTCTTGCTTGCTAATCTCTATATGATTCAATAGTATCGTTTACATTTTTGTGTTTTGTTAACCCAAATACTGCATTTTTTTGTTTAGCGATTCATAATTAAAGAGTGATCGCCTGATATTAAGTGACTCATGATTACCTTTGCCAAGGACTAACTGAAATATTTTTAAGAACTTTACAAATTCTACTTAAGGCCCGATTGATTACAAATTACACAGTCTGTACAATGGTAACCCGATTGCTGCATACTCTTGGGTACAGTCTATTCAGTATTACTACGCTTGTTACTCTACTGAAAAGGAACACACGAATGCCCGTCCTACGGTCTCAGCCTCTTCCAAAAACAATCTTAAGCTCCGCCCTTCGAGTCGTGTGACAGCTACTTGACATTTTATGAGAATTATTCTAATAAATCATTATATAATATTAACTTATAGAGCGTGATACTTTCAGAGATTAATTCTCATGAATCATTTATACAATACTAGCTAAATCTAATCGAACTAAAAAGCTAACGATACTGTTGTATATTGATTATTTTTTTATAGACACACAAGGTAATTGGAACACACATCAAACATTGTAACAGTTTTTTGTCGTATCTATTACATTCATTGGAACTATTACAGTAGTTTAATTATTTTTTTAAGAAGACTACTTCCGCGTTTATAATTCGCGGGGGACACAAAGAACACCTAAACTCAGAACGATAATTTGTTGTCCCATATATTTTCACACCCAACACTTTGCGCAATAGTAAGCGGCGTGGCGACCGCTTAAACTTCATTTTATTTAATTAGTATCAACAGTAGGTCTATAACATATGTGAAATTTAGGAATAAAACTTATTTTTTACCAATTTTTTGTTGTTGTACTCATTTTAAATATTCTCATATCTCTTTTTTAAACTGTATTGAGATATCGTTATGATGCATTCAAACGCATTCAACGTTCAACGTTCATCATTATTACGATGCCGGGATTGCGTTTGTGATCATTATTTTTGTTACTAACTGCTCTTTAGCAACGTATTTCACAATTCGTCTCCCCTGATTCTACTGGATAATTATGACCTCTTTTTTTCTGTCACTAATAAATTCATTCTAAAGTTTTATTGATTTAATCATTCTTAATTTCTACAGAAACTTGGGATAGCTTGCATCTCTAACGACGTACAGCTTAAGCACATACTTCCTTGGTCATAGAGTAGATAATAATTCAAGTAATTTGTTCGACCGATCGATCGGACGACGGTAAAAAAAGAAGGGAAAGACAGAAATTAAATTAAAGCTAAACTTACAATTAAGAACCGTGTCATAACCACAAGGATGGTTATCAAAGACTGTATTTATCTATACTAATATACTAATAATATTATAAAGAGGAAAACTTTGTTTGTATGCTTGTTTGTTTGTAATGAATAGGCTCAAAAACTACTGGACCGATTTTAAAAATTCTTTCACCATTCGAAGGCTACATTATCCACGAGTAACATAGACTATATTTTATTTTGAAAAAAAATAGGATTCCGTAAGATATTGGGGTTTTTCGGACACAAGGTGTACAAAATCAACCAGAAAAGTTACTTATTTTGCGTACGCTGCGTAAACTATAAAAGATAGAACCATATAATTTTCTAATTAATCGTAGATTTTATAAGTATCTACAAAAAGTCCACGACACACTATACGGAGGAAAATTTTTCGCTACGGGCAATAAAAGACGCAAACGAGGTTGCGTCGGTCAGCTAGTCTATAATACAATGACAGAAAAATAATGCTCTTATACGTACTTAGGAAATCCAGTATTTCTGTTCTAATTAGATAATATATATTATACATGTTATCTATCAATGGTAACCCAGACGCATAATACATGACATGACATCTATCGAATTGAGTATTGTGTTACATTATTTCGTAAATAAGGGAATACTTTTGCAATTTTGTTCTGAAACCGCCGTGATCCTTAAACTCTCAACTACATATTTACAGACCAGTCTGGTCGTAAACAGTTACGACCTAGATCTACCTTTCACGAACCTTTTCCTTTGTGACTCTAACGACCCTATTTACCAGCGCAATACCACAAGAACCTGACATCAATATTTTTCATACTAAGCTTCGACAGTTCGTTAGACATCAAATAACAGGGATATTAGTTTACAAACCGCTTGACGTTGACATAATAGTTACGGGAAGGGTCAGAGAGCTATCTGCCGCGACCCTCATAACTCAGCAAACTTAATAATGTGACAAACTGCCGAGGACACTGGAACTTCAGGAAGTTGTAGCTCTATTGGTATGACCAATAACATGTCTATTTGTAGTTTTCACAATTAAAATATTCACACGTTACGTATTAATATACAAAGAAGTTTTTATGGCATTGAAATTTATGAATAATTACAAACTAAATAATATTTGAACTGTTTATATTGTTGAAATGGTGAATCATCTAATAGAAATTGACTACCACTCCCCATGTATGTCTACAACTCAGGAGTCTAAACTGAGTTCGTTGTCTGAGTTCACGGGAAGTATCCTGTAGGATTTGATTCCCTTACGAGTGTCAAAAATTTGCAGCATAAATGACTATATCTTTTGATTGCGTTGGCTTTGAAGTTTCATTTTTTCACAGCTCCATGGTCAGTAGACTTGAGTATTTAATTTGATACCTCCACGCGTTCCTGAGAAAAACGTTCTTTACAGACAGACAGACGGACAACAAAGTGATCCTATAAGGATTCTGGTTTTTGCTTTTGAAGTACTGAACCCAAAAATACAGTCTAATTGAGAACCTCCTCCTCTATTGAAATCGGTTAATTGTTAGATAGGATAGTTACTTTTAACGCCAATATCTACACATTTGCTAAAATTTCGATTATTTAATTGAATATACTAATAAATCAGTTCACTTATTTATAGATTAAGAATACAGACAAGCAGTCTCCCTTACTATATTACCACGAAACACTTGCACACCCGCATATTTACTAACCATTGACACGAGCAACACCAGAGGCATCATAAATAAGTGCGTTGCCGGCCTTTGGGGGATGGAGAGGGATGAGGGGAGGAGTTGGCCTTCGGTATCCTCACTCACTCGGTGAATCACAGCGCAAGCGCTATTTCACACTATTTTTCTGTGAGACCGTGGTATCACACCAATCGGGCCAACCCATTCATGCCGAAGTGTGGCTCTCCCACGGTAATGAATCACACTACATGTATAAATAGTTACCAGTACCAATCAATATCATCAAATTTCATTCTTAGTTTATTATTAATAAGTACTTTCTGATCTAAAAGGCCTTGGTTAATAAGTACCGCACATATCTGGTTTCAGTCCCCACATAGCGTAAACAATAGCCAGCACCGGGCCGACCACGTGCTTCAAGTGTTCACTTGAAATAGCTTTGATTCATTTGTTTTAAGTTGATCATAATATGATATACTGGTTGAAATTACATAATATGTAATTTCAACCAGTATAACAGTTTTATTACAAGAAGAACAATAACTATTATAAGTAGAGTTAGTTAAAGACATTGATGTCAAATTTGACTGGTCCTGGCTGGTCGTTGCAAAGATAACTATGAAACAACCAGCCAGGTTTGAAATATGTTACTACGTAATATGTTTACTAGCTGAACGTATTAGACATGATCCTTTCAAAAGTTATATGATCAGGGAGTTGAGAGCCACTTTGATTTTAAACAAGAAAAGGCCGTTACTATACCCTCACAAAAAACAACCTGGAATGGCAGCATTCGTACTGTTGTGTATCGTTGGTGAATCATCTCAGTAGGCCGCCATAATGTGGTCACCGTGCTGCAATGTCTCCATTCGTAAAGAGAATGGTGAATACTACTCTTGGGTTCTACTCATGCTTCAGGTCAGGTACAGTAGAGTCACTTGAATAGGCTCATATATACTTATACATGCAAACAAAGAAACTAGAAAGAAAATAAGAATAAACTAAAATTTGATTTGTAAAAACTTTTGGTAAAACTTATGCAGCCAGTTACCCAGGCCATTATCACGAGTCTATTGACACCTCATTCATTCAAGTTTATTTAGTAGTTTAGGCGCTACCCTGAAACAGAAAACATACACAGCCTGCAAAACCTCTTACTCCACCCGGCTTAGCCGAAGTCGTTTTTTTTAAAGTGGTCAGAAAACAAAGAATAATTCACAAATTAACGATATGGAAGTACTTTTGAGCTACAGCAAAGCGCTATTTAACAACACATCAAAAATCAGTAAAGATTTTGACTGACTTTTAATCAATTCAATTGTTTCACAAGTCTAAACCACTCAGATTTTACTACTCAACATAAAACAGAAGTACTAACTGCAAATAAATATCCAATCACTCAGTTTTCTGCCCTAGTGTAAAAACGCAGTTAAACCATGCTTTAATATAAATTGCTTAACTGAACATACAAAAGGGTTATACACTACAGTGCATTGAACGAATTTCGACGTGAACAGTCCCTAATGTTTTTTTTACATCCGAGAAAACTGTATAGCAGTGATCCATATACATTCATTGCGTTTGGTGATGAATAAAGAATAAGAAGTGCTATCATCCCATGAGTGTCGTAAGACAGCCAATTAAGAGAAACAACTACGCAATAAATCAGCGTTGCAAAGAGAAGAAATACTTGATACAAAACCTGTACCAACTACCAACCCATCTGACCATCGTAGGCCAAAACCTCCTTTATGACTAGAAGCCTATGATCAGAAGTGAACTGCTAAAGGCCGTTGGTGATATTGATGATGAATGATCCACAAAAACTACTTATAACAATAATACATAAAAAAACACTGATATTCTTGTTTTTTTTTTTATTGAATAGGTGACAATCGAGCAGACGTATCGCCTGATGGTAAACGATTGCCTCCGCCCATGGACACTCGCAACACCAGAGGCGTCACAAGTGCGTTGTCGGTATTGGCCTCCGGTATTCTCACTCACTTGGTGTAACACAGCGCAAGCGCTATTACATCGGTTTTCTGAGAGGCCGTGGTATCACTCTGGTCGAGCCGGCTGGTGGCTCTCCCAAGGTTTCTCCTCCTGTCCTCAATTAATATGTTCAATAACTTTTTTGCTAACCATACTTTCAGTTGTTTCGGTACCATTCAAAGGGACAATGTCAATTGCGGCAATAAACATCAATTTAAAGCGCACCTCTTACACCCTATAAGGAGCTAGGGCACTATTTTATTGTTTTTAAAACGGGGGAGTGATTACTCAATTTCTTTTCCAGCAATGGTTACATTTATCGAAGGCATTTAACTTTTTTTTAAATTTATTTTAGTCTCCATAGGTGGTCTCCAAAAATTTTCAGATACTACCTTCAAAGTTTATATTTCTGTACTATTTTTTACTTAATTATACATCTATTGCTTAACCGAGGGAAATCGAAGCCACATCACACAGATGCCATATCATCCGGTCCCGGACTAACTTAACAGAAAACCAATCTTAAACAATTATTTAGTAGATGTTGAGCCCTATCTCTGAAGGGTCACTCAAAGGTCGGCCACGCTGTTACCTCTATTAAATTTCAAGTGTCCATTTGCGGCGGTAACCACCAACAAATGACCTGTCTGCCCATTTGCCCTCTATACCATGGAACACCACACATCACATCAACAGCTTTAATTAGTCCATTTCTGGGCATGAACCTCTATTTTGAAAGGAGGTTTTAATCAACTGTACAAGGATTTGTTTCAGGGTTATCTTTGGAACGAGCAGCTAAATTTAATAATATTACGTCAACAGCTGTTTAAATTTCAGTGAGAAAGTGAATTTTGGTCTTTTATACAACACTTGCCAGACGACTTGGTATAGAGTCCGTTTCAAGATCCTTTTCTTTGCTAATGTCCTGCGTAGTTCGTCCCTTACAACACCTTTTTAATAAATTACTGCTTACCGTGGGAGAGCTATGCTTCGGCATGAATGGGTCGGCTCGACCGGAGTGATACCACGGCCTCACAGAAAACCGGTGTGAAATAGCGTTTGCGCTGTGTTTCACCGAGTGAGTGAGGATACCGGAGGAACATACCCCAACCCCTCCCCCCATCCCCTTTCCCATCCCCCAAAGGTCAGCAACGCACTTGTGACGCCTTTGGTGTTGCGGGTGTCCATGGGCGGCGGTAATCGCTTACCATCAGGTGATACGTCTGCTCGTTTGCCCACTATTCAATAAAAAAAAATTAAAAAAATTCAGGTGACCCTTTATATTTCTTATTCGTTACAGGGACTTTGTAAGACACGACTGTAGTTCCATAAAGTTTCAATAGATATATCGTTTACCGCCTCTCTATATTTGTTAAGGGAATATATCAAAGGTTTATATATATGTATATTAACAATTATTACAAGACCGCCAAACAGAACTCAACATATTAAACTTTATAAGGTACCGACTGGCAATTTCATTTTATACGTATTTTACGACAAAATAAAGACATCGTTTGTAAGTCTTCAAAGAATCATGTCGATATAAGTTTTCTAGAACTCGGCGTCATCAAAGGTAATATGTTCATACGTTTCAGGGTATGTAATATTCTTTAAATTAATTTGAAGAGTTATCTCACAAAAAAGAACACCCATTTCAGTTAAATCTCATATGCCAATATTCCTGATTAGAGTTTTACTTGTATATCTTCATTTAATTATTTAGAATCTTTGGAAATGCCATAATTTATTATTTCAGTATAGGATTTTATAAAATACTAGCTAATCAATTATCCTCGTATTTGCAATACTTTTCATTGTTGTCCGGCTCTCATTGGAGGTAGCCCGATAACCTTTAGCATTTCTCTTTAAATGGGTTAAAGTAAAAGAAAACCAGAGAAAGGCCTCCATCCATCCGGAAATCCATCAATACACTGTGATATGCTGATGATGAAGAGACAGAACATATTTTGATATTTTTATTCAAAAATTCTATGTCTAGTTGAAAATTATAGAACCATCAGATCATGGAAAAAGCACACAAACTAGTTAAAAATGTCTGTGATAAAAAACACCATCTAAACAAATAAATAAAATTGGAGTGTCTCTTGGTAATATTTTTACTAAATGCGTATGTCTGTTTACACGGTACATATACCAAAATAATATATTTTTTTAAATTTATCTGTCTGTGTTTGTTTCGCCTAATCTCTGGAACGGCTGTACCGATTTTGACGGGAATTACAGTGGCAGATAGCTGATGATATTTTTAGCTAGTTTTTAACTTTGCCTCGCGGCGTATCCGTGTTGTTTTGCGTTGCGTTGTTGTTGTTTTGCGGGTAGCACCGCGGGGCTCAGTTAGTTTTATATAAAATTTAATTGGTTCAACAAGTCGATCACTTTATCAATAATTAGATGCCCCGACAGAATTTGTTTCGTCAAATATAATTACCCTGTGGCAGTACAAGAGAAAAAAAATATAAATACAACGTTTTACGGTTTTTCTTTCCTTACGAACTTTCCTTGTGCCTTAACGAAAATATTCACAAAAATTAACCCATCGAGCGAATCTCGAGCTTAGCAACGCATTTGACTATTCATTTTCATTTATATATTTAAATAATAACAAAGTAAATTTTCTAGCACCAAATTGTTTCTGCTCTTAAAGTAATATTTCTGTGGAATATTTTTCAAATTCCAATTGAACTGTCCTGAACAAAAATGAACCATTACGAAAAATAATTTTGTGAAACGTACACAAAACATAACTGTCACTCAAAATATAAATTGTTATTGGATTGAAATGCCTAGATATGTATAATATAATATTTGATTTAGTTTATTCATGTTATGATAGCTTTCTGTAAAACTGTGTCATTTCAATTGCTAGTCTAGTTAAGTGCTTTTTAATACTCCATTTTCAGTACTAACTCCCAAACTATGTGCACTAAATGTTTTGTATCTACATTATGTGACACCGCCTGAGCTGTGTTTCACCGAGTGAGTGAGGATACCGGAGGCCCTACCCCTGCCCCTTACACCCATCCCCCAAAGACCGGCAACGCACTTGTAACGCCTCTGGAGTTGAGGGTGTCCATGGGCGGCGGTAATCGCTTACCAGCAGGCGATACGTCTGATCTTTTGCCCCTATTCCATAAAAAACAAAAAAAAAGCAAAGTGCATCTTGGAAAAAATATCAGATAATAAATTGAAAAATTGTATATGGACACTCAAAAATATGATAATCAATACCAGAAAGACATAATTCTACCTTGAAAATGATAACACGTCTCAATATTATAACCATAACGTTATCAAAGAAGGAAATGAAGAAAATAAAAGGAAATAACACGATGAAATCAGTGTGATAAAATCGAAGAAAATATTATTAATGTCTAATGAAAGTTCGTGAAAGTATATTAAACTTCACATTTTAGAAAAGTGAATAATATTCAATACACTTTAATTCCCTATGAATTTGTATCTACATCTTAAAACTTTTAAAATACAGTCATAAACACATGTATAATTTAGAATCAGGTTTTTAAATAACTCTGAAAAAGGAATTCTGATTTTGAGATTGTTACTAACTATGCTATTGGATTACAGGGTTCAGGCTCTCCGTTCTAAAGACAGATTGCTTACATTTACCAATTTATCTTAAAACCATTTCTACCTTTGCCTTCCCTTTATACAATCCTATTAATAAATTCCCAATTTCTTCATGTACCTTCTAAAGTTTGACTGCACGGTTGGCCTAGTGGTTTAAGCGGTCACTACGCCGCTTTCTACTGCGCCAAGTGCCGTGGGTTCAAATCCCACGTGGGACATCACTTTATGTGATCCACAAAGTGTTGTCCTGAGTCTGGGTGTTCTTTGTGTCCGTCTCGTATGTTTGTAAAGTCCTCCGCGACACAGGATGTATATTCCTAATGCGGGAGTTGTCTTTAAAAAAAAAAAAATCCTGGTCGACGGTAATTCGCCATATTACGTAACTGGTATGAAAATATAATTAACATCGTTTACAGTTATGTCTACGATAAGACTAGTTTAATTTCGTTACTGCAAAGTACAGCTAACTATATACATTTTACAATTTATTTTAATTTCTATTTCCAATGTTTTCTTTAGAAAATATATTGCATGTAGTACGTAAAATAATTTTAGTCCTTAAAATCATCGAAAGCCTATTGAAATATACGAAACAGAGGCCTCTACCATTGCACGCCACTCGGATGTTTTTAAAGCCTTTAAAACAGAGCTAATAGATCAATCGAAATGAACATTTATATCAGTTTAATTATATTAGATGGAAACGTAAAATGTATTTGTCCAGCCAATACAGCATTCAGGTAACAACTTAAATAAGCTTTAAAACCAAAAAAGGAGGATCGATAAAACACAAATATAGTGAACAGTGACCAATAAAACATATATTGGTGTGTATTGCAATTGAATTTATCCATGATCGTATCTACCTACATTATTTTAAATGAAATGTATGCTCATTTATGTGACACTGTTTTCAATCGTTGTTTGTCAATAAATGGACTACAGTAGAATGTACATAAACCAAAAGCATATTATTTGACAAATACTTAAGTTAAGTATGTGCCTACGTCAAGTCTTGAGTCGAAATTTCTTCTTCAAAAATGTGGGAAAATGTTGAAAAACAAACTTTAACTAATTCACCTTCATATGCGAGAGAAAGAAAGACATTGGATTTCACATTTATACAAAGAGAAAGAACGTTCGTGTAATATTTAGCTAATAAGTAGCTAATAAGATTTCGTAAATCTGACACACAACGCCATATAGTCTTAAACTAAACGGAGATTGTGCTATGGGTACCAGACAACTGATATAAATACATTTAAACTTTTTTTCTGTAAAATCATACATATTACACACAGAAAACACCCAAACTCCGAAACAAATATTTGCAAATCATACAAACATTTGGTCACAGCAGTCGCATACGTTACCACTGTGCCACCGAGACAGTCATATGTGTTTGTATATTCATTTATTCTTTATTGTACACACAAAATTATGTTACAAAGAAATGACATGTACAAAGGTGTACTCTTAACTCAAACCTAAGTTTTCTTCCAGTGAATCTTAGAGTGAATGGAAGATAGCTTAGATCGTTTCTAGGTTATTGAATCCATACTAATATCATATCTGTCTGTTATGCCATCATGGCTACCGCTGCACCGATTTCAATGAAATTTGATGTAGATATACTTTGATTCTGGAAGAAAGGTATAGGCTATTCTTAATCGCAATAACCTATATAGGTACAGTCGGGTGAACCCGCAGGCAAAAGCTAGTTTTTACTTTTAAATTACTTACTTACTTTATTCAAATTATCCAAGAAAACGTTCGCAAATTATCCAAGAACACATCTGACAATTGGAATTGTCCAGATCAAAATGCACCTTTAAGAGATTAGAATTACCTACTTTTGTTTGGCCAAGATGTTACACGAAGAATATCTCAGCAGTTATCAAGGTACCAAGTGTTATCAAGTTCAATGTAAATAAAATGCATGTCATACAAAACAGAAGTACAATAGTTATCGCAGCTTTCACTTATGAGTGGATGACAAATCTCACGTACATTTACTGTGTGATCAAATTGGTACTACTGTATAGGAATGCTACTGGCGAGCATATTATTATTACATAATGCCCTTTACAACCATTGGCTTTCAATACGCAGTGTACATTGAAAGGAAATGGAGTGTCAAGAACTGCATTCAAATATAATGATATTGTATATTTTGAAATGGATATTGAAAAAAACTTGACAAACGAATCCCTTTTAATTATAAAAGAAAAATCTTGAACCGATTTTAATGCTATTTTAAAGCTACTTTGCTAACGTGGACTTTCAATCTGAGCTCGGTAATTAAGAAACTCGAGGAGGACAGACCATTTTTACCGTGGGAGAGCCACGCTATGAAAACCGGTGTGAAATAGCGCCTGCGCTGTGTTTCACCGTACCCCAACCGGAGGCCCGTACCTTACCCCTCCCCCACCCCCCAAAGGCCGGCAACGCACTTAGGACGCCTCTGGTGTTGCGGGTGTCCATGGGCGGCGGTAATCGCTTACCATCGGGTGATACGTCTACTCGTTTGCCCGCTACAATATAAACAAAAATATATTATAAAGCACATTCAAAGGACAGTAACATACTTGTGTCGCATAAGTTGTAGTGTCCACTGGAGGCAGTAGTTTCTTATTATCATCAGATGCTTATGTTCTCTTTAGTCCGTTCATAAGTTCATAAGTTCATAAGTTTCTCTAAGCCGTATGGTGACGTTTTAAATCATCATTGAAAGTATCATGACCCCTACTTATATTATGGATGTCATAAAAGACGACTAAGGAATAATCTACGCCGGACAACACCGCTACAAGGACAATGAAAAGAAACCATCTGACTAGCGTGGTATAGTAAGCCAAAACTTTAAGAGAAACCTATGTCTAGCAACGTACTATTAAAAGCTGTTGATAAAAAAATACAATATATGTAGTAACAGTAGACTTCTATTAGGTATAAATCAACTGTCAAAAAACTTATTTATGCGTTCACCAAGCGTGGTGAAAGTGAATTACACACACACACACACACACACACACACACACACACACACACACACACACACACACACACACACACACACACACACATCGTACCTACGCAGCTACTAAAAGGTTATCTTAAATCTTTCTATAACATACACATTTAGTACGTCATTAGAATTGAAATGCCCAACATGAGTATAATAAATGTTTACTTCCAATATTGTTTATCAATAATAGTGTTTTATATTAACATTCTTCAATTTGAAGTTACGTGTTGAACACATTTTCTTTTACAAAATAAATACTGTTTAGATAGTATGATATCAAATACGACTAATTGATTCAATGGGTTTAGATAGGTAGATAGAAAACTCTTTATTTGTACACCGTTTTACATATTTTCATGATGACATAAGATTACAAATATATAATGTAATGTACAAACGGCGGCCTTATTGCCGAAAGCAATCTCTTCCAGGCAACCTTGGGATGGATTAAAATCGAAAAATATCGGAGAGACAGTAGCACTTGACGGTGCAATATAATAGGGCACATATACATAAATCTACTTATACACACATACACACACAAAATTTACACAATCATTTAATTATATCACGACACAATATGAAAAACCTTCATATCATACTACTTTGGAATTGGCACATACCACTTTAAGCCTTGGTGACATTATGACCCGTGTGAGTGTCCACACGGTTAAAAGAAAAACTAATAGTACAACAAAATAAAAGAAGATGTCCCCTCTCTCTCTCTCTCTCTCCTCTAACATATAAGAATGCCTCTAACATATCAAACTAGCTGACCCTTGCAACCTCGTTTACGTCTACTATTGCCCGTAGCGTAATAATTTTCCCCCGTTTTTTAAATATTTTTCATTGGGGCTCCGCTCCTATTGGTCTTAACGTGGTGATATATCGATAAATGGACTATCCAATAAAGAAAGAAAGAATTTTTCAAATTAGACAGCGGTTCCTGAGATTAGCGCGTTCAAACAAACAATCAAAGAAACAAACAAACAAACTCTTCAGCTTTATAATATTCAACATCATCATCATCTATCGTAATCCACTGCTGAACATAAGCCTTTCCAATTGCACACCACTTGGTTTATAATATTCTAGTAAATAATAAACATTTTCCTACAAAAAGATGTCTATAATAGTGACCCGCTTATTTATTAACACTACGCCACTTATTCCAATAACACTACCACTTATTGATAAACGTTATTCACGACAGTAATCATTATTATAACATTGACGCCAAGTTAATGGCGTAATAACTCAACCTTAAAAACCAATAATCCGTCAGTCTCATGACAATAACCACAGATCATTTATTGGCTACAGGCGCACGGCAAAATTTTATTCCCATCAGTCAATTTGCTGTAATAGGAACGATGTTATCCACCCAGAGAAGTCATGCAGAGAAGCAGGCCATCTTGCTATCTAAATGAATGGTAATTGTTCCGCGTGTAAGCAACTGTACCATTTCACTAAGGGCTATTATATTCATTAAAATGCATCATCTATGTTTTTTTTGTTCGTTAACTAAAGCGCTATAATGATAAATTCAAGACAGGCGGAATAAAATCATGGTGTTCTTTGTTTTTGAATTTATATACGGATCACTGATGATGTTAATATCATATTCATTTTATTATTAAAATATTCTGAAAAGGCAAAAGGTTATTTAACTTTATTAACGCTTACTAATATTAATTTTATTAACTTATCAGAAATTATTAGGATTATAAAAGTTAACATGTAAAAATAAATTAATTAGATTTTAATAGGTATTTACGCAGATTCAATAAATAAGCCTACAGCGATTTCAACAAAGTTTTATTCTACATGGTTTCACTTTTTACTGAAAGTTCTTTGTATCCAACCGTCTATTTTAATATAATTAATCTAATATGGTATGTTTAAACTACAGCCTAAAATTTTATTTCATTTAATTCATTAGAGTTACTTCAAAACAATATGACAAGATATATTTCAAGTATTTAAATCTGTCTGTCTGTCCAAAGAAGGCACAACTTACATACTGAAGCCAGATTAGGTTACAGCGCCTTTTTATTAGAATGGGGACATATAAGCAGATGAATCACCATTGCTTTGTCGTCATTTGATGTCCCCGACCTCTTTAATGTCAGCGGGGAAGTAGATTACGGTCTCCAGCACCCTGACTCACTCGTTAAAAAATAACGAAAGAATTACTTGAAGGAACGCTTGTTTTAAGTAAGGCCATGGTATCACTTTGGTTGAGCTAGTCCATTATAGAGAATTCAAGAGTGGGGACGCTATTCTCTTCTTCTTCTTATAGTAATCTACACTATGGCGGTCTATTCAGATGCTTTTGCATCATTAGGCCTACGGTCTTGCACTCACAAACGACACACGACAGCACTAATCCTGTCATTTTAGGTTGGTCTTTTGTGAGAAGGTAGAACCGCCTCGGTAGAGCTGGCCCGTTCGTGCTGAATGACTCTCCCGTGGCACGTTCGTGCTAATAAATAAAAATAATAATTGATACTCAAAATTAAATACGTAAAATTTTAATACCGTTAAACGTCGACAATGTCGAATGCTTCATCGGAAATGAAATTATTGTCCACAAATTGAAACTGTCAATTTTTAAACCGTACGTTGCAACGCGTTGTGTAGTGATTTATTCTGTGCGAAATTCTTATAATATTAATATTTATAGTGGATAATAAATTAATAATATGGACCAAATAAAGTCATGAAAATTATTTTCAATAAAAATATGTCGTTATTAGTTCGAGTGTGACCCCTCAATCGACATGCTATTTAATAGTAAGCGCATCTTCTCTTTTCAAGTTGCCATTCCGCAAGCAAGTGATCGACTTCGATATTAGTAAAGTATTCCATGACCAGTAGAGAAGCTCGAACCACTACACGATTGATAATCTTTGCAAAAAGCACTGATATGTTAATTTTGGAGATGCATTTACTCCGATAGTTGTTACTATTACCTATCAGATTACTGATTCCAATTCAAAACTAGACTCCTACTGCATATTCGAACAATAATTACAGTTGCATATTGAAATGTGATATTAGTACATGTAATTATAATAGAACACGCACGATGCCAATCATATTATACGGATAATAATTCAAGAATCATGTAAATAATAATGATGAAATTGGAACCCGATCTCACGCTTTACTCATTTTCAACCATTCCAAAAACAACGTTAATATATTGAATTTCCTTAATAAACAAAATAAATACATCTCTAAATATTTCGAAAGAAAATAACAAATTTTTGTTATCGTATAAATAACCAACAATTATGTGTTGTAAGGCCGATGAGAGCTCGTTACAAAAACATTAATTATTGTTGGAGCATTTCATTACGTTTGTTATGACTACACGTTTTTAAATCCGTATCTTTCATTTGTTTTATAATGCCCAATGATGTTTCTTCTCATAATAATTGTATAGATAGTTATGTACAACACTAAACTTTATAAATGTATTTTATTAAAACACGACTTTCGTGTCTAAAATAAAGAGCTATGTTTATATTCTCACTTCAGTCTCTGGAACGGTTGGACAGTTTTTTTTTTATTGAATAGTGGGCAAACGAGACGTATCACCTGATGGTAAGCGATTACCGCCGCCCATGAACACTCGCAACACCAGAGGCGTCACAGGTGCTTTGCCGACCTTTGAGGGATGGGAAGGGGGACGGAGAGGGGGTATGGGCCTCCGGTATCCTCACTCCCTCGGTGAAACACAGCGCAAGCGCTATTTCACACCGATTTTGAGAGGGCTTTCACTGCCATATATTTGATGATATAAGAAGTTACTTAGACTACTTTTATTTAAGACTAGCTTTGCCCAGGCGGTGTCATCCGTGGATGTTGTTACGTTTACAACAATAAAAGTGACTCCGCTGGGCAGTTAAATTTTATTAATCTGTATAGAGTATATACCTCTAAGTAAGTTTGGTACTCTGTGGAGTATTAACATAAGGATATCTGAAGCATGACAGTGTCCAAGTCAAGATAAAAAAAAAACTTAGCCATATCATTCCTACCCCTTAAATCATTGAGACAATTTCTACCTCCTGTGACTTCGTTACGTACTAGTAAATGTTCTGGTTAATTTTAATGAAGAAGGTTTAAAATAAACATAACCATAAATATAATCTGTGGTTTATTGCGTTGTATTCCAAAGTGTGGTCTTTGGGTTATGACATTTTGGTGCGTTCACTTCGTCCGATTGTCAAAGTACTACTAACATACAAGTAATAGATTACTCTTGACGTGTGACGTCATTTCACTCATAGGATAGTGTATAATAGTGACAGTTTCCCTGTTTATTTTACAAACTTTATTTTAATATTACCACCGAATCAATCAATCCATCTCGAAAATCTATTAAAAAGCAAATAAATATTCTCACTTGTTGTGTTACAACAACACGGTCCAGTGTCATTTCTGATGATTAGATCCTAACTATATGTTACTGCTAAGCTAATGCAGTAGTAACTGAGTATGACTTGAACAACAATATTGTTTATGGCACCATTAAAACACTAATAATACTTAAGTTCTTGTTAAAAAAAATTACCGTGGCAGAGCCAGGCTTCGGCATGCATAAGCCGGTTCGACCGGAGTGATACCACGGCCTCACAAAAAAAGTTGTTTGAAGCACACACAACACACTTGTGACGACTGTGGTATTGCGGAGGGCCATGGGAGGCGGTAATAGCTTACCATCAGGCAATACGTCTGCTCGTTTGCTCCTTATTCTATAAAAAGAAACAAGTTTCCAAAAGTTTTATATCGTAAATGGTTCATTAAATGCTCCTGACAGGCTTAGAGCATCTTTGTTTCTCTTTCATCTGCAGATTACCCTAAAAAATCTTTTGAAAGTAATAATTAGTAGTTAACGAATTATTTATTACTGTACATATTTAGTTATAAAGCAGTTTTCACATTCTAACTATCACTAATTAAAAATAAAAATCTGTGATATGTGTAAGAGAAATTTTATTAATTATATATTTTATAAACAACTAGCTATAAGGCTATGGTGGAATATTTGGCCCTTTGGTCCATGGTGTGACCCTGTGGCCATAGCCTGCGGCAATGCCCTGTGGTACATTATAATTGTGTCTCCAGTTGTATCAAGAGATAGGTTGTTGGAAACGTCTGAATTTACTTTAAAAACAGTAAATATCCTATATTTGGCCACTGAAGCTTGTAAAATGGGGAAGAAAGAAAGAATCTGTTTCCCAACCATGAAATTGAATCAATCATATTGAAAATATATACTATCTCCAATTATAACCGGAGATACGGTTTGAAAACTATTTCATTTCAATCGATGCAGAATTTTTAGGGCTTTCAGAGCGTACACAGAACTTACAAGTTTTTTTTTATTATATAGGGGGCAAACGAGCAGACTGGAGAGCCTGGTGGTAAACGATTACCGCCGCCCATGGACACCCGCAACACCGGAGGCGTCACAATGCGTTGCCTGCCTTTTAGGAAGAAGTACGCTCTTTTCTTGAAGGTTATTTTATTTTTAAATATGATATTTAAACATATGAACTAACTGATATACGTATATAATATTATACATTAAGGCTACTTAGCAATACATTTAAGGTCAATACTCATATTAATATAAAACTAATCTTATTATGATGAGGAAAAAATGGCCAAGAAATATATTGATATTAAGAATAATGAAGCCACTATAACAATAAGGGCAATTCATTTATCTAAATGTAATTACTACCGCAATTTGGTGTACCAAGAAGGTTGTTTATTTAATACCACAAAAGCATACTGTAATTAGCACACACAATAATTAGCTGTAAAACATATTTTTTTCTAGTGACTGAACATTCACTTACAAAGCAAACGGGGCAAACGAGCAGAGGTATCGCCTGATGGTAAGCGATTACCGCCGCCCATTAACACCCGCAACACCAGAGGCGCCACAAGTGCGTTTCCTGAAGGTTTAGAGGTCGCATTAGTCCGGGAATACCGCAGGCGACAGTTCATTCCACTGTTTTGTTGTGCGAGGCAGAAAATTTCGGGAAAAGCGTATAGTTGTGGACTGCCAACCATCTAGATAATAGGGATGAAACTTCTGTCGCGTAAGACGATGAACTGTACGGATCAGTCCGTAGAATTCTTCGGAGCACTCCCTATAGTAAATGCGGTAGAAGATGAACAGCGAAGCGACATCTCTACGCAGCGCTAGAGAATCTAGCCGAATTAGAAGTTCCTGGCAATCGACAACTCGAGTCGCTCTCCGTTGGATGCAGTCCAGAGGGAAGAGCTGGTATTAGGGTGCCCCCGCCCAAAGATGAGAATTGTTTTCCATTTGAGGTCGAACCTGCGCCTTATAAAGCAGAAGGCGGTGGGCCGGAGTGAAACACTGTCTCGATTTGTTGAGCACTCCAAGTTTCTTCGAGGCCAATTTGGCCTTACCCTCCAGATGGCCATGGAACTGGACTTCACTCGATATGTCGACACCAAGTATTCCATTATTGGCTGAGGCAGATACGGCAGTGTCTTCAAAACGAGGACACACACACGACCTTCGGTACTATACTATTCTGTGACTGTAGCTTACAGAAAAGTATAGTGTTGGTAGATTTTCTCCTGTACTTTCTTCAAGGTTATTTTCTTGTGTATTTGTGAATCTACATTATGTATTTGTATGTATTTAGAAATATTTAAGTAAATTTATCAGTAGTCTAGCTACCACATCATAGGTTCTGTCTAGTTTGGGATCAGATTGCCGTGAGAGAAATCTATAGAGTTATTATTATTATTACTTCCTCGACCTAAGATCTTTTTTAATTACACCTTTAACTTGAATTGCCATATTTGTGTAGTAAAATTTTCAACACTAAGTTTGACTCAGCTAGCCATTTAAGAGCCTGTAAAAATAATACTCGTAGTCCAAGAAAATAGTAAGAAATAATAGTCACCGAAAGACAGTCAGTAGAGTGTACCTTTCCTTTTTTAGGCGGTGTTAAAGATTAACTGCTACAGAAATACCGATGCAAAAGATATCTGTGACAGATATAAAAATATATTTTCATTTATAAATACTAAAATAATTATCTGTCAAGGTGCACGTTTCTCTGAAATCTAGCGTCGACTAATCAGACTGAAAAGTTGAAAGGATTTCCATTATGTTATTTTTAGAGGTTTATGTGTTAGTAAAAGATGGATTTACTTTTTCCTAGTGTTTTTCTCTAGTTTTGGAACATGATCTTTATCCCAAAACGGTACTGTAAGTGAAAAGTGTTCATTTTTAGCTTGAAAGGTAGTACTTTGTTCGTTATTCGCTTTAATCGTAAGAGAGCCTCTGTCAATCTATATGTATGTCTATATCAAAATTATAAAATTAAAGTGGCGAATCTTAAATCGATTGATGATGATGATACCTCTGTCGTTTAAATAAAATAAATATACAATAAAAACAAACGAACTATGGTTATAAAAATCAGATTAGAAAACGAAAGCAACTACAAATTACCACTAAACACAAATGATAAACGATTATGGCCTCTATAAACGTTAAAGTTGAATGTTACGTATTTATCAAATTGATTGCGTACGTTATAAATTAACACATGAATTAAAAATTAGCATACAATCGTATATCAAACCCGCCCTTTGTAACTGTTACATATTACATCGCTAATACATTAATTTGATGGCATATCTAAGTTGAACTACATTAGAACCACGTGGAAAATTGCTTATCAATTAATACCCACTAATAAAATAAATTATAAGGGAACCTATCTGTCTGTTTTCTCTCGGCTTTCACAACTAAACCGCTCCACCGAATTCAATGAAATTTGACATGAAGATACTTCGATTCTTGAGGTCGGATATTGGATACTCTTTACATTGGTACTGGTTACAGCGAACCAACATACAACCATACCCACACATAGTCTATATTATAAACATATATTTTCAATGTTTTTATACTGATGAAATTTTTGAAAACTGGCAAGAATTTGACAGGATCTAATCGCATTGGACTTGTATTATTCTTGAATGGCCTTTAATAAAACCATAGATAAAAATAATAAATAAATAAATATTTCGGACATCTAACACACAACGCCATCTAGACCCAAGCTAAGCAGAGCTTGTGTTATGGGTACTAGACAACTGATATGAATACATGCATACTTTTTTTGTAAATACATGCATATTATAAGTACATAGAAAACACCCAAACTCCGAAACAAATATTTGTAAATTACATAAACATTTGGTCCGACCCAGGATTTGAACCCGAGACCTCAAGCACAGCAGTCGTCGCACAAAGTAGCGTAGTCTTTGTCTGTTTTATAACTTGTACACGTGTGTGGCACGGAAGCTTCAGTAACCGATTTGTCCTGATCGAAAATTTATCTTTTTTGAGCTATTGAGGTATTTCAAGCGCATCCATTGTTAATAAAGTTTTTATTTTTATAAGATTTCTAGTAGGTCTTTGAAGATTACATTTATTAACATGCAGATGGATGCAAGAAGCAGCAAACTGGACTGAATGGTGTGCCTTGGGAGAGACCTACGTGCACAGTCCAACAGTGAACTGAAACGAACTGATGGTGAATGATAAATTGTCATGCAAGTTACTAATTCAAAATATTTATGTTATTTTACATCGTTTCTGAATTACATTAAATGTCCGATTTTTTATCAATGCTTTCATTAAAAAATGTAAATTTATTCTCAACTAGCGACCCGCCCCGGCTTCGCACGCTGCTGATACTAAATACACGTTGTATATAAAACATAGCTGACCCACGCAACCTCGTTTGCGTCTCATATAGCCCGTAGCATGAAAATGTTTCGCAAAATAAGTAACTTTTCTGGTTAATTTTTACACCTTGTGTCCGAAAAACCCAAATATCTTACGGAACCCTATTTTTTTTCAAAATAAAATATAGCCTATGTTACTCGTGGATAATGTAGCTTTCGAATGGTGAAACAAGCAGTAAGACTCTGGAACGATTTGCCTGAAACAATCCGTCGCGCTAAAACCTTGGCTGTATTTAAAAAGCTAGTGAAGGATTATTATCTGTCATTATAATTATGTACTTGTTATATATATATATATATATATATACATATATATATATATATATGTATTATATTTTAGTCTGTGTATTTATGTGTATGTATATATGAGTATATTTATATGTGTAATATGAGTAGATGTGTAAGTACTTTTATGTAAAAGTTAAATATTTTGAATTTGGTGTTTTTTTTTATATTCACATGGTAAATTTAAAACTTGTGCACCCTTCTACTGCTACCCTAAACAAACTCACTTACCTTAATATCCGTACAAAGGTTGTCTGTAAGAGATCGCCATGAGCGATAAGACCGCCAATTGTCACATTTGTATATTACAACTCCTTTTTGTCTATATGTTATATGTGTACAATAAAGATGAATAAATAAATAAAATAAAATCGGTCCAGTAGTTTTTGAGCCTATTCATTACAAACATACAAAAATAGGTACAAATCTTTCCATTAAATAATAATCTGAATGATGTTAGTGTATCAGATAACGATAGTTATTTGTAATACAAGAGTGCAAAGTTGCTTTTTAAGTATTCTAAAATTCTAATTGCCTCGCTTTAAAATTAAATCTCTCTGCGCTCGTGATTCAATAATTACAATCCTGAGCGTTACCGACGAAACCAAAAGAGCACGAGGTGAAACTTCTTTGCACTCGAGTGCAACGCGTAACTATTTATCCCACCTCAGCGAGGAAATGACTAAATGCAAAAAAAGCATTTACATTCAAAATATAAGTTTATGTATTAATATTTATTAGGTACTACATTATAATAGGTAAGTATTACAGAATAATGTTTAAGTTATTTCAAATAATCATCATCAACATCATCATCAGCCTATCGCAGTCCACTGCTGGACATAGGCCTCTCCAATTTCACGCCACTTAGTTCGATCCTCGGCTTCTTGCATCCAGCTCCTGCCAGCCGTCTTGCGCAAATCATCACTCCACCTGGCCTGTGGACGTCCTACACTACGTTTGCCGAGACGCTATGCGCTACGCTACGTTTTTAATATTTCAAATAATACTTAGGTATAATTAAGAAAAAATTAAAGTAAAGGTGCTAAGTTATTTAAGTTGAGCAAATAAGAAAAAAAGTACACAAAGAAGGTTCCGAGTCTGTGTTTTTAACAAATTAAAAATATGTATTTTTGTTGTATTATAAATTCTGATGATTTTTTGAATTTACAAACTTATTGCACACGATGTTCTAAATTTAGTTTACTTTACCCTCTAGCGGATAAAAACGGCTTTTGCACTCAGATATCGAAGGGCAAAAATACTCTTTTCGAGAAGGGGGATGAATAATAATTAAAAAGATCGACCTAGATACAGAACATTAAAAATCCCTAAATGGTACTATTGCCAAATAGTTTTAGTAGAATGTCCCAGGAGAAAACGACCAATTAGATGAGACTCCAATTGACTAAAACTTTGGCCAAGTGGCTGAAAGTTTAAAGTCTCACCCCACACCAGACGCTGCAGTTTCAGGAACATCGTCTTTGCTATTTAATGATATATTGCACACCTTGTATATCGTTTAAGAAGCAATTAAGCAACGGATATTGGAACACAATTAGTTATTTCTTTATTTGAAACTTTATGCGCTTGATACATCGGTAGACTTAAGGTCCAGGATATTCTTTTTCAGTCAACCTTTGGATTGTGTAGAAATCTTGTTAGGTAGGTAAACAGAGGTAACATATTATATACCTAATCAATAAAAATATTCACATAAATAAAGTTATTCGTACACACAAACATATCTCAGTCTAACATTGGAATTCGCGAATGATTTTGGGCTGGATTTGAACCTAAATCCTATTGTTTATATACGTAACTGATATCCGACAACCAGACAACTTTAATTATTTGCTAAATTCTACCTTACGTTACTTTTAATACAGTTAAACAAACTATAAAAATAAGTGAGTAAAAAATGCTAAATATTTCAATGAACACAACAATATTAAAGCTTCTTTTCCTTAAATAACTCGTATGTAAAACAAACGGGGTGAAAATACCTTCGCTCTTAGTACTTTGATCTTGGTTGAATAACGTTGTTCAAGATTATTTCAACACATTTCGTAGCACTAAACATAAAATAATGAAGACAGAACAGTTCAAATCCTTATAAGTACTTTTAACAGACCAAAAGTATACGACAGATATTTACGTCGCATATTTAAATTCATGGTTATTCAAAAGTAAACCCATTAGTAGTGATTATATTACGAGAAAAGCTTCTGTTAAGGTCACAATCATGTCATAACAATGTTATAACAACAAAGGCTATGACCTCGTAATCTCTGTAATGTTGTTGGTTTGTCTAAATTACAGTAAAATTGTTTGTGATGTTGTTACCATCTTGAGAATACCTTTTGTAGGGGCTGTATCTAGAAGAATAATTAATGTTTTTGGATGAGATGTACGCTATTACTTTGTGAGTTTGTTTCCTACATTTTACCGAAAAATAAATAAGGATAAAGAAGTAAATACAGAGTTAAAATACGTAACAAGTAATTGTTTATGGGGTGCTATCTTCAAAATGAAGTTTTGAGGTCAGCAGACGGTATCCCTCGCGATCATGAGCGGCCTCTTTCAGTTGATCATATTTTTCCAGTCGAGTCCAGGGCCTTATGTCATCTATCCACTTCCTAACGTTGTAACGAATAAACTCAAAAAGTACTGGACCGATTTTAATAATTATTTTTTCATTAGAAAGCTACATTATCCACGAGTAACATAGGCTATATTTTATTTTGAAAAAAAATAGGGTTCCGTAAGATATTTGGGTTTTTCGGACACAAGGTGTAAAAATCAACCAGAAAAGTTACTTATTTTGCGTACGCTGCCTAAGCTATAAAAGATAGAACCATAAAATGTTCTAATTAATCATAGATCTTATAAATATCTACAAAAAAGTCCGCGACACACTATACCTATCTATGTCGAGTGAGGCACAACAACCATTTTTTTATTTAAAAATCTTGAATTTTTAATGGACTACATTTTAACGCGTTTAATTCACTCATGCTATCAATCCTTATCAAAATACATTATTTCATCACTAACTACAGTTTATGTAGATAATATTTGGTCTTTGAATGATAAAAATTGAACGTTTGGTTTTGACGTTATGGCAAAATTAAAATATGTTTTACGCATGGGCAACTTTGCATTGCCCTATCACGGGTCGGGGCTCCCGACCATCAGTATATTTTGTTCTCTGAAAATAATTTAACGTCAAATGTTGTTTATAGAGAAGCTCTACAATAATCGCTTTAGTTATCTATCCTAAAACAACGGTTTGCACTCGGGGACTGCCGACAGAAGTGAAAACTTAGTATTAATTACATTTAAATATTTTCCTCATTAACAACTTTAACATCCACAGAAAGACAATCTGTCGATGTTAGTGTCGGTGTTTGTGAATTGACCTGGGAATCATTTTGCTGACCGTGTCTTTCCTGGGTAGGCTTTTTGCAGCGGTAACCGACATCCACACGGGCGGAGCCGCGACCGCTAGTATTATTATAAATTTGATAAAAAGATTTAGTCGAATAATCGTTTATTAAATTTTTTCTTGTTTAAAAATATTATCGATTAAGCCGTGCTCTTTGCGATACGTGGTTGTATCAAAATGATAAGAATGATCATCAATTCAATGAATGACCTGGCTACAATTTCTTTAATTTGCAAAGTTACTAGTAGGTTACCCCGAACCCGTCGTCGTTAAGATATGTCATTCCGATATAAATACTGTGAAAACCTAACAGAAATCTAAACGAACAAACCTGTTATTAAAATGAGAAGCTTGGGTAGTCCATAAGTATCGAATATAATGAGTGTTCAAGTAGGATGTTATGTCCCAGTTTCAAATATAGGGAACAGGATTGACAAGTGATATCAAAGCGGTGCTACCTATACTTTTCTACTAAACAATTATGATAAGATAAACTTTTTATCGAACATATTAGGATTAATATCACATCTTCTTTGAGTGTGTTTCAAAGCCTTATCATAGAATATAATAGAACACTGTAGAGTAGTGGATTAAATATACATTTCAGTATCACAAGATTGGACTATTAGCTGATTAGAATCTTGTCTTAATTGAGCTATATCGATACTCGTAACTAGGATTTAAAAATGTATAAACGAACCGCAGACGTATGATATGTTTATTAATATTTTAGGTAACCCAACCTCAATTGACTTATTTGGAATATTTACGAATCAAAAGCTTTAATCTAAATAAATATAATTTAACATAGGTTAAAGTACGATGGTACTATCATTTCAACTGCCTCGGTGGCGCAGTCATAGCGTATGCGGCTGTGCTTGAGGTTTCTGGTTCGATTTCGGGTCGTACCAAATGTTTGTATGATTTTTGTTTCAGAGTTCCGGTGTTTTTATATATATTATAAGTATTTATTCACAAAAAAAGTATAAAAGTAGATATTTATTTCAGTTGTCTAGTATCCATAACACAAGCTCTGCTTAGCTTGGGACTAGACGGCGTTGTGTGTTAGATGTCCGAAATATTTATAGCCATTTGCCACAAATTCAAAATCCCTTCTGCTGTTGCTATCCTAATTATTATAAATGTGAATGTAAATTTATTTGTTACGCTTTTACACGAATTCTGCTTAAATGATCATCATGAAACTTTGAACACATATTCTTGGAGGTATTTGAAGAAGTATAGGATACCGCGGGCGAAAGCTAGTATTATTATAAAGTAACAGCAAAAGAGGCTGACTGGGAAAAGCATAGTGACAGTTATATTTGTTTGTTATTATGATTAAAAATGACGGAGATCGTTTTTTGTTTTTTCGGAAGACGATCCCCATTTCATGTCGTCCACATTTTATATATTTTTATCATTAATTTCATTACGACGAAGATTTGAAGACTCGAAGACTTATAATTGAAGACTATAAATACTTAACATTGGCAGAAAAAGCTGATCCGAGAGATCCAGCTGGTTGCCACTTCATCAACAGAAAAATAATTTAAAATGACGAGTTTTGAATAAGTGTGACACAAATAGTCGTGTTAGATTAGCATTAATTCATTAAGTACTTACTGAAATTGAAACCCGACGGGAGAAAGCAAGTCTAGAGAGCTTAAATATAAACCCTTCCTTATTACAAAGTTACCACAATTACCGTTTATTTAAACTATGTAATGGTTTATTTATTACTCGTTGTGAATATTTAAAGTCGATTTTATGGTTTAACATGAAGCCTACCTTGTTCTTAGTCCACGCTAAGATATGTATAGGCCCTTTGCTAATGACCTTACTCTTGCAATTAACTTCGTAATTAGCCTGGTATAAAATAGCACTTTACAATAGGAAATTATGCTTCTTTACAAGCTAAAGGTACTGTATCTTACCTGGTCACAATTTGTTAGAAGTATTATCGAGAAAATCGAATCGATACAGAGACGATTTATAAATGCTATCTACAATATAATGTTGTGTCCTGGGGCCCTAGCCAAGTTACAAGCGTTACTCTTTCTGCAATCGTTAACGCTTAAATTCTTGTGTGTCATTGGCTAATACTTTGTCTAAGTGGCGTTAGTAAGGCGTTAACGATTGCAGAAAGAAAAACGCTTGTAACTTGGCTAAGGTGGCAGATGGCTATGGCTAGCTTTAACGGCACTTCTCATCGCGCATAGCTACACTATACTATACTGCATCGCACTAGGCGTAGCTACTAATTCCTCAAAATACATGAAATCCTAGTTTGAGGATTAGGGATCCGATTTAATTGTCTGCCATAATACTTTGCTAAAGTAATCAAAATGACTGTGTAAATCCCTTATTGTATGATTAAGTTTATGCAACAAAATTATTGTTATTGTTATAGCTATAAATTAATGTAAAATGATTGCCGAACAAATTCTATATAGATAGACAAGCCTCTTTCAAAAAAAATTGAAATATTTTACACATTTCAAATAAAAGAAAATAGAAATACTTTTTCTTAATATGTATTTTAATTCTCAATACTTTATACTATTATTCCTGCAATGTATGCAGTTCTAGAAGTTGAATGTCTTTTGAGACTGGTTAAAGAGCGTGGCGGTTTTCAGAATATTGAAAATATTATAATGACTGCCTCGGTGGCGTAGTGGTAGCGTATGCGACTGCTAAGCTTGAGGTCTAGGGTTCGATTCCCGGGTCGGACCAAATGTTTGTATAATCTGCAAATATTCGTTTCGGAGTTTGGGTGTTTTCTATGTATAATATGTATGTATTTACACAAAAAAGTGTATAAGTATTTATATCAGTTGTCTAGTACCCATAACGCAAGCTCTGCTTAGCTTGGGACTAGATGGCGTTGTGTGTTAGATGTCCGGAATATTTATTTATTATTTATTTATTTATTATTATTTCAGAGGTAAAGATCGTCGTCGGTTTATATGAACAAAGGCGTAGATATCCTAATATTTATGTTAAGATCATATCAATGGGGATCTTGAAATTGGATGTTTAAACAAAGCAGCTCGTAACATACTTTACATAAACTAAACATCAACGCCGGGTACAGTGTAATTAACACTATTCAGGTCCAATGCCTCTTGATTGAAAACAGCCAACACTGTCTTTGAACAGCCTAATCAGACGCTCTTCAAGGGCTGGGTTAGCTTGGCTTCGTTATGGCTTAGATGTGGCACAGAATTTACAATCTTTGAACATTGAACACAATATTTAGACATCATAAACCAATTCTTATTAAATCCAATAAATGACTACTAATGTTTTTGAAAGTAAATCTGTCTGTCTGTCTGTTACACAAAGATAGATTTAAACTTGGATAAGAACATAGACTGTCGCGACTTTACAAACATACAAGTAACAGACCAAAAGAACACTCAGACTCAGAACAACAATTTATGGATCACACAAAGTGTTGTCACAGATGGGATTCAAACCCACAACACTAGATGCAGTAGATAGTGTAAGTAAGAAACTTTTATTTATTGCACTACCCCAAGCCATACACTTCCACATGTATTTATATCAGTTGTCTAGTACCCATAATACAAGCCCTGCTTAGTTTGGTCCTAGATTACATTGTGTGTTAAATGTCCGAAATATTTATTTGTTTTATCAGTAGAGACAACACGACCATTCAGCTACTAGTACTATTTTGTGATACCATTAATAAAAACTCCATTTAAGATTAACAATTTATGTCAAGAAACTTATGAATTACGCGACTGTTACGGTGTGGTAAGCACTTACCAGAGTTCACCCCTTTGGGTGTGAATTTGAAACAAACCCTTTTGAAGATGGCGTACAAGTCATGCTACTAATTTTAAACTTTGGTTGTAGAAAAGGGTCCTGGAATTAATGTCATTGTTTTATGTAATCGTTTCGTTTAATAAAGGGATTAAATTGTAATATTAAATTATATTCATATAAATCTATCTTTGACTGCCTCGGTGGCGTAGTGGTACGCATATGCGACTGCTAAGCTTGAGGTCTCGGGTTCAAATCCTGGGTCGGACCAAATGTTTGTGGAATCTACAAATATTTGTTTCGGAGTTTGGGTGTTTTCTATGTATAATAAGTATGTATTTACAAAAAAAAAGTATATAAGTATTTATATCAGTTGTTTAGTACCCATAACACAAGCTCTGCTTAGGTTGGGACTAGATGGCGTTGTGTGTTAGATGTCCGGAATATTTATTTATTTATTATTATTTATTTAGTGGCATATTTTTGGTACGTATTTGTGTAGTTTTATTATATTTTTTATCTCAAGACAGGTAGTTTAACGTAGGATATCCTATTTATAAATATTTTGTTACGTACATCTTTTATATCTTTTGGTAAAGCATTCGCAAATTGGTCAATTCAATAAGCTATTACTGAAAAAAAAAATGTTTTTTTTTCTGTAATAGCAAACGAGCATACGTATCGCCTGATGGACACCCGCAACACTATAGGCAACACACATGCATTGCCGGCCCTTGGTGGATGGGGAGGGATATGGAGGGAGGTTAGGGTGTGGGCCTTCGGTATCCTCGCTCACTCGGTGAAACACAGTGCAAGCGTTATTTCTCACCGGTTTTCTGTGAAGCCGTGGCATTACTCCGGTCGAGCCAGCCCATTCATGCCAAAGCGTGGCTCGCCCTCGTAAAAAATTGTAGCAAAAGATTCGAAACCCTTAAAGTTATTAATATAAATAAAGATAAATAAACATACAACAGAAGTTACCTGATATATAGGGTTTTTCCATCATACTAGATGCGCCTCGTAGGTTCTATTGCTTTAAAATGGAAACTGTCTACACTTTAATTTGGTTATATTTGTTTTTTAACTGTTAGTGGGCTAAATTACTCCTAATAACATCTGCAAGTGAAAGTCCCGTCGAAACCGGTTCGGCCGTTTCAGGGATTAGGCGGAACGAACATAAAGATATACCAACAGTATTTTTATTTTATTTATGTCATGTATGCACTTCAATTTGAAATTATAGAAAGACACTTCCGACATACATTTCCGCAATATTTATTAGCATTGATATACATAAATTCGGGTTAAGCTTATACCATACCTTCGTATTATTTAGTTTTTCGCTTTCTCTGAAAGCATGAACTACGAATGTTACCATCTATTTTGCATTACCCTCTGTGCAGGGGACGCATGGACAGAATGTAAAAGTGTGATCAACGAGCAGACATCCTACAATCAACATCACTCCTGGAAACATGTAGTGACTTGAAAAGACTTCTGAGCTTCTGGGATGATCTAGGAGAGTTGGAGGAAGAAGATACAATGACCTAATCAAGAGGCTAAGTGCGGAAATAGCCTGGCTAAACAAACAACACATTATTTAAATAAATACGATTCCTTACACTTCTAACGCGGAAACCAGTATAATATATACAGAACGTTGACCTTGCGCAGTTTACAAATTCATATAAATAGAAGTACTTACTGCAAAATTGCGCTCTAGAAATAGGTTTTACATATTTAAACCCTTGGCGACTGGTAGTTATTACCACACGACGCCAAGGAAGTGGTCAAACTCTAATTCGAGAGAGAATTCATTAGTAATGTTGTTACTACTGAGAGGATATGAATATACTCGTACATTTAGCTCGATATTTATAAGTTCAGTTCAATTGACTAACCAATTTGTATTCTGCATCTATGCTGCAATTTGCTCAAGAACGTAGGTATTGCGAACGGAATTGTTTTGAGACACAGCGGTTTACATTTCAATTTTATGATTATTTCACAGTCAAACCCAATTAAATTAATTAAGTCAATCTAACATTTTTGCTCGATGAGATGATTTCACACATGTTTTTTAGAAAATTTTATCATATATTGATCTACTGTTATATTTAACAATGTCTTCCATTTTCAAAAAGATAACTCCTGCATGTCAAATATACACGAAGCGGACACAAAGTACACCCAGTCTCAGAATAACAATTTGTGGATCGCAGAAAGTGTTTTCCCACGTGGTATTTGAACCCACAACACTTAGGGCAGTAGAAAACGGCGTGACGATCACTTCAACCCCTAGGCCAACAGTTCAGTCAATGTATTTTTCGTTTGCTATAGTTTTACTTCATCACTACCCAACAATCATCATAAAATCTATTAAATGGTTCGGCATCAGAATTACAGAGTCGTAAATAACTCCTTTCATCCATGAAAAAGCAAAAAGCTTGTGCTAAATAATATTTAGCAGCAATGTGTATGTGATAAACTATTCTATTTGCTCAAAAGAACTCTGTACAGAAATTTTCTTATGGAGACAAATGAGCTCCCTTCATTATCCCCTGACGTTCTTATCTCGCCGTACAATTTACCAGTCACAGTGGAACGCCAAACGTAATTGTGCGGTGTTTTCTTTAGAGCATCGACTCTGTGGCTGGGCAACCTTCCAAAAAGCTAACTTTAAAAAGTTATAAAGTTTATGAGGTTTTGTAACCTTTAGTTCACGTATACAACATTGGCTAACCGCCGAATCTTGTAAGACATTATGACACGATTAATAGTTTTGTCTTTTGGTATACGAGAAAATTTAAATCATAATCATAGTAGAGACACATTAATCGAAGTTACTTACGAAAATACTGTATAGTATTGTATTAAGATTATTTGAAAAATTAAGAATAAGATTAACAATAAGATAAGCTTCATTTCCCTTTATATTACAGAGTTACTTTTAATTATAATAGGTCTTTACCTATGAAATTGCGTTTCTTCAGTACTGGTCATTTCAAATAAAAAAAAGTTTGTAATGGCTCTGTATTCTAAATTCAAATTAATTTTGTTTTAAAACCATGACATTCTATTTACAAACTCAGTCTTTTGTTTTTTGATTAGCGTTGTATTTTCATTACATTTGAACATTTTTCGTCATAATGGATACTTTAAAAATTCGTGTAATTATGGAATATGAGTTCCGTCGTGGCACCAACGCGACACAAACGGCACGTAACATCAAAAACGTTTACGGAGAGAACTGTACAAACGAACGCACAACCCTTTATTGGTTTTCCCGGTTCCGTTCTGGAAATTTTGACTTGAAAAATGAAGCTCGTGGTCGTCCGGAGACTTTGGTTAACAATAATGAATTAAAGGCGATTGTGGAAGCTGACGAAACTCAATCTACAGCTGAGCTAGCAGCAGCTTTTAATGTAAGCATCAAAACAATATTGATCCATTTGCGACAAATTGGCAAGGTAAAAAAGCTTGATAGATGGGTGCCCCACGACCTTGACGATCGCCAGCGCAACGTACGCGTCGAGACCTGCCTTTCGCTGCTCAACAGGCAAAGAAATGAAGGAATTTTGAAACGAATAGTTACGTGCGACGAAAAATGGATTCTGTTCGACAATCGAAAGCGCTCAGCAAGTTGGTTAGACCCTGGTTCAGCACCAAAGCAATGCCCTAAACCAAAAATGACCCCTAAAAAGGTGATGGTCACTGTTTGGTGGTCTAGTGCGGGTGTGATTCACCACAGCTTTTTACAAAACGGCATGAGCATTAATGCAGATATGTACTGTGAAGAACTGGAGAGAATGATGGAGAAGCTTGCACATCTGCAACCAGCTTTGGTCAATCGGTCGTCCCCACTGCTCCTTCACGACAACGCGCGACCCCATACTGCGCAACAGACAGTCTCCAAGCTGCAAGAGCTGGGGTTGGAAGCTCTCCCTCATCCGCCATACTCACCAGACCTTGCACCTACCGACTATTACTTTTCCAAAATTTAGAAAACTTTTTAGTGGGTAAAAAATTCAATTCCCGAGAGACAGTACAAAATGCCTTTGAAGAGTTTATTGCTTCCCGTCCAGCTGATTTTTATAAGAAGGGCATCAATAAACTGCCAATGCGTTGGCAAAGATGCGTCGATTGCATGGGTGATTACTTCGAATAACAGAAATAAAAAAGTTTGAAAAAATAAGTACTTTCACTTATTGCATACAAAACGGCAATTTCATAGGTAAAGACCTAATATAACAGTGTTTAAACAGTGTGACTGGAAAGACAAAATGGTCTTGGACTCAGCATATGGATGACGATGCAGAGCATGCCAGCCGCTGTTATTCTGTCCAAGTCAATCATGATTAACTTAATCTTAGAATAAGCACAATGTCACCATCCCGACCACGAAGATAATAATTACTAAGCATTGTTCAAACAAATTATATGCCCACCTACGACTTCTGGTTCACAGATTTACAACTTTTATACCATAAAGTCCTCATTAAGTCATTTTATGAAGTAATATGCGACCAAAGTATAATACGAGTAAGTACAATATTGACGTTTGATAAGTCTCTGACTCTCTTTTGAATGTATATAATGTGTGTATTTTCCTTAAACTTTGTGAAAGATTATTAAGATGATGTTTACTTTTGCGCAATAAATTCTATTTTCGATAATAAACTCAAATCAAATCTTATATTTCATACGTAAGTAGTAATCAATATGAAAACGTAAAAGATGGAAGACTTCTGTGGAGGGCGTGAAGTTAAATAAGTACGGTAACGAAGAAGAAGAAGTTAAAGGATATTAACGGATCATAATTAGAGAACGCAATGTAGGGCGCCCTGCGGCACGACGATCGACGATTTGATGAAAATGGCTGGCAACGGATTGATGCAGACTGCCCTAGACCAGGATGGTTGGCGTTCTTTGGGGGGGGGGGCCTTTGTTCAGCAGTGGACGGCAATAGGCTGAGAGATATATTTTTTTATATATGAGAATGCCAATGTGACTCTACTCTGCCTAATGAAAAACATGAGCACCATCCAAGCGTAGTGGCAACTACACTCCATGCAACAATGCTACATGGTGGGTCACACTATGGCGGCATATTGAGATGCTTCTGTATCATTGAGTCTTCGATCTCGTAGTGACCAACGTAACACGACAGTATGAATATTGTCATTTTAGGTTGGTCTTCTATGAGAGAGTAATACTGCCTCGTTCGTGCTGAAACCATCGTGGCTCTACTACTTTTAAATCAATATTAAAGAATCGTTTTCTTACATCTATATTCCGCTTGCAAAAATCATTCGATACAGAAACGTGTTTTATCCTTGACAATCCGAGTCGTTAAGCACTTACTACTCCATTACTGACCGTTCATCTCGTATCCGTTCATTTTATCGTCCAACATATTTACTGTGGCATAAATAAACGCAATCTGCGTTTATGCAGCTGTGCATACGTATTGTCCTTATTGTGTATAATTGGTATTGTCTCGTAGTAATTATTGTGAATCGTATATCGTTTGTTTATTTGCGTTTTTATTTCTTGAGAATGCATTCACAGGGATTTTATTTATAATAGTACACCAAGAGTACACTTTTACAAGATTATATTTTACCTCAGAAGTATTGAATCCTGATTTTTATAAATGTGAATGTAAGTTTTTTGTTGAAAAGTACTTAACCGATCATCATGAACCTTTCTACACTTTTTCTTTGAAGTATTAGAAGTAACAACATAGGGTAATTTTTATTAAATGCGAGCTAAGTCGAAAGCTAGTATTAGGTACATATTTTAACAATACTTCAATATAATACAATAATGAATTAAAATAAAATTACTATAGTCGTTCCAATAGTTTATTTAACTTTTGACAGCTCTAATACTTAATCAAATAGTGATACCCTGACCCGTTACCTATTCGATTTCTTTCATCGATCGATTTTATGCATTAAGAAGTTTTAATCGATTTAACAAACTCATTATTTTATAGATAATTTCGTACTTCATATTTCTATGTGTTTCAATGTGCGACCTCCTTTGTCAAAATAAAGAAAAAATGGATTAAAAGAATGTTGTTCAAATATGACGGTTCTATGTCATGAAAAAATATATAAAAGGAACTGAATTTTCAAAATGTATTATTGTATTGTGTTGTAATTCAGTGGTTAATATTGTAATTGTTAAACTATTGATGATCTTTATTAAATCTCTCTATGTCTATTTTAAAATAATCTACAGTATTTCAATGAGTAACCTTCAATATAGTTGAGTATTTATATTCCTCCGTATTGATTTATTTGTGAATTCTCACGTTGGGTTGAGTTGAGCGTATCGTTCCTGCCTTCGTTACTGTCAAAATGCAAAAAAAGAAAGTACTCAAAGGACAAACAAGAGAGTTTGTCTTGCGACTTCGTGAATACTTTGAAAAGGAAAGCCGTAATGGTGGGCCTCTTATACCAGTGACTCAAGTTAGAGACCGTGTTGCAGCAGCATTAGGTATTAGTGCTCCAACAGTGGCAAAAATAACAAAAGAAGGCTACGGCAGCAGTGGCATGGAACAGAATAAGCTATCTACACCTAAGAAAAAACGTCCGCCTAGTAAAGTTACAGCCGTTGACAATTTTGACGCTGATGCTATTCGTCGTCATATATACGACTATTACCAAAGAAAAGAGATTCCAACATTAAAAAAACTAACACAATCTCTTCGAAATAGTGGTTTGTTCCGTGGTCAAAAATCTTCTCTGAAAAAGGTATTGAAAGACATTGGAATGTTATTCCAAAAATGTGACAAACGAAAAATTTTAATGGAACGCAATGATATTGCTTTGTATAGATGCGATTTTTTAAGACAAGCAAAAAAAATAGAAGATTGGTCGAATGTTGTTTTCACAGATGAAACTTGGCTCAATGCGAATCATACGCTGTCAAAAACTTGGACTGACAACACCGTTGGCTCCACTTCTACAGTACCAATGGGAAAAGGCGAACGACTGATTATTTGTCATGCAGGAACAGTAAAAGGATTTGTGCCAGGCGCTCTATTAGCTTTTAAATCCCAGAAAACAGGAGATTATCATGAGGAGATGAATTCGAACGTGTATGAAAAGTGGTTCAGAGAAATGCTTACATCACTCGAAGAGCCATCAATAATATTTATTGATAATGCACCTTATCACTCTCGTCAAATTAATAAAATACCAACACAGGCCAACAAAAAACATGAAATTATAAATTGGCTCCGTGACAATGGCGAAGAGGTGAATGAGTCCCTACTAAAAGTAGAGTTAGTAAAGATATTAAAAACAAAGAAGCTGCCAAAACGATACGTCATAGATGAAATGGCAGCAGAGCATGGGCATACCGTCCTCAGAATTCCCCCATATCACTGCCAATATAATGCAATTGAAATGATCTGGGCACAAGTTAAAGGATATGCTGCGAGGAACAATACAACTCCTCCTTTCACCGCAAGAAAAATGCTGAATTTACTGAAAAATGCGTGTGAAAAAGTAACTCCAGAAAACTGGGCGAATGTTGTAGAAAAAACAAAGAAGGTGATAATGTCGGATTGGGATCGGGATGTTGCATTCGACAATTTATCTATCCAAGAAATGATAATCAATATTACTGAGAACTCAAGTGATGATGATTCCTGGTCATACGAAGAAGACGATTCTTTATAATTAAAATTAGTATTACAGTACCTCTTTTGGTTGTTTTATTTTTAATCCGTAAATTACTACGAATTTCAACATTTTGTACCTGTTCATTACAAGTAGGTACCGCAGGTAGTTTTTATTTGAACCAACTATAGTAAGTCTAAACAATTATTTTAGATTCATTAATTTGCGGCGAATACATTCGATCCCATTACTAGGTACGAGTACGATGGAACTGTTTTCATTACGCAAATTATTTATGCATTGAAACAGAGACATTTAGGGCATTTTAATGCAAAATAATAAAGCTTTTTACGTGATTTGATATAAAATATAATCACAATAATTTTATTGTATGTTTTATTAATATAATCGATAATCGATTTATTTCAAAACCGTTTTTATAGTCTGTGGTCATTAATTACGAATGACACATCCCTAAGTAGGCGGAGCCCGCCCATAAAGTACAGTATTATCTGTAGTACATTGTATCAAAAATTATTACAAAACTTTATGTGCGTGATCTGTCAAAAGTTAAATAAAGTATTGGAACGACTATAGTAGTAAAATTGTAGCGGTACATAAAAAAGTATGGCTTCCTGACGTTCGTATGGCCTCTTAAATGACAGAATAATCAGTAGTCAAGTCCCTTTACTAGCAGGTTCGCCTCATAGCCTTTTTATCTACTTCAGTCTTTGTCCCATTTTTTATTTGTCCAGGAGTTTTGCTAACCTTAACTCTACCTTCTTCGCCCTATTTCTTTTCCTGGCTTCAATATAATTTTCTTCTTACATTGTCAATTCGCAAACGACGACTTCAAAGGCAAGTAAGGTTGTAGACAATCGGACAACCTCTCATAAAAGATATCAACAAAATTAAAAAGCATAGCATTTTTTATCAACTTATGCAATTATAATTATATATTTATTTTATTTATGCAGTATTTTTTTTTTCTTTGTTTTTTTTTTTTAGCTGGCTAAATCGCTGAACCGATTTGGATGAATTTCGGTATATAGATAGATAGGACCTTGGTGAAGGACATAATTTCCTTTTTTCGCAAAAAAGACATGTAAGCGGGCGGATGCGCAGGTAAAAACTAGTATTTTTAGATCTATGAGTGATTGTGATCTAAACTCATTTTAAATAGCCAATGACAAAGTCATGCTTCTCAAAGTCTCTGCTCATCCGTAAAAGTACTAAATCAAACTTCAAGTAAAGGTAAAGGGTCAATATTTACTGAAATAAATGTTAATTAAGGTATTCGGGATCTTAAGGAAATAATTTTAGGCAAAAACCAATACTTCTGGGTGAAATTACTTTTTAAATGAGTTTCAAAAGTAAATTTTTGCTATCTATACTAATATTAGGTCTTTACCTATGAAATTGCCGTTTTGTATGCAATAAGTGAAAGTACTTATTTTTTCAAACTTTTTTATTTCTGTTATTCGAAGTAATCACCCATGCAATCGACGCATCTTTGCCAACGCATTGGCAGTTTATTGATGCCCTTCTTGTAAAAATCAGCTGGACGGGAGGCAACAAACTCTTCAAAGGCATTTTGTACTGCCTCTAGGGAATTGAATTTTTTACCCACTAAAAAGTTGTCTAAATTTTGGAAAAAGTAATAGTCGGTGCAAGGTCTAGTGAGTATGGCGGATGAGGGAGAGCTTCCAACCCCAGCTCTTGCAGCTTGGAGACTGTCTGTTGCGCAGTATGGGGTCGCGCGTTGTCGTGAAGGAGCAGTGGGGACGACCGATTGACCAAAGCTGGTTGCAGATGTGCAAGCTTCTCCATCATTCTCTCCAGTTCTTCACAGTACACATCTGCATTAATGCTCATGCCGTTTTGTAAAAAGCTGTGGTGAATAACACCCGCACTAGACCATCAAACAGTGACCATCACCTTTTTAGGGGTCATTTTTGGTTTAGGGCATTGCTTTGGTGCTGAACCAGGGTCTAACCAACTTGCTGAGCACTTTTGATTGTAGAACAGAATCCATTTATCGTCGCACGTAACTATTCGTTTCAAAATTCCTTTATTTCTTTGCCCGTTGAGCAGCGAAAGGCAGGTCTCGACGCGTACGTTGCGCTGGCGATCGTTAAGGTCGTGGGGCACCCATCTATCAAGCTTTTTTACCTTGCCAATTTGTCGCAAATGGATCAATATTGTTTTGATGCTTACATTAAAAGCTGCTGCTAAATCAGCTGTAGATTGAGTTATGTCAGCTTCCACAATCGCCTTTAATTCATTATTGTTATCCAAAGTCTCCGGACGACCACGAGCTTCATTTTTCAAGTCAAAATTTTCAGAACGGAACCGGAAAAACCAATAAAGGGTTGTGCGTTCGTTTGTACAGTTCTCTCCGTAAACGTTTTTGATGTTACGATCCGTTTGTGTCGCGTTGGTGCCACGACGGAACTCATATTCCATAATTACACGAATTTTTAAAGTATCCATTATGACGAAAAATGTTCAAATGTAATGAAAATACAACGCTAATCAAAAAACAAAAGACTGAGTTTGTAAATAGAATGTCATGGTTTTAAAACAAAATTAATTTGAATTTAGAATACAGAGCCATTACAAACTTTTTTTTATTTGAAATGACCAGTACTGAAGAAACGCAATTTCATAGGTAAAGACCTATTATTATAAAGCTGAACAGTTTGTTTGTTTCTTTGTCGCGCTAATCTCAGGAACCGCTAAACCGATTTGAAAAATTCTTTCAGTATTGGATAGTCCATTTATCGAGGAAGCCTATAGGCTATATATCATCACGCTAAGACCAATAGGAGCGGAGCACTAATGAAGAATGTTACAAAAACCGGGGAAAAATATTACACTACGGGCAATAAGAGACGTAAACGAGGTTGCGTGGGTCAGCTAGTATAGAATATAATGAAGAAATACAGAATCGGAAGTGTTATTTTCTTTTAATAAACTCCCTATTACTATCGCAAAAATATATGTAGATATAAACAATGATGGTTGCTTCACAAAAAAGGAAGGAATTGTTTCAGCGAAGTCATTAATTTTCATTTCCATTACTAGAATAATTGGCACTCCACCACTTAGCGCTTTTAACGGAACTTTTAGTCTCGAGTCTCGCGCACCTGTGGAACAAATATATAGGTACTTCCGGACTATACGACCTTCAAGTGTTTTAGGATTTAGACCTTGAGGACTGGCAACAAGCTCATTAATTTTGAATTGCCCTTGACACTCCTGATGAACCATCTTTTCTTTTTCACTCAACACCACCTAGTGCCATACTAAGCATAGCTTGTGTTATTGGTACTAGACAACTGATAATAATACATATATACTGTTTTTTTTTTGTTTTTTTTTCTTTCCGGTGGTTTTGAGTGTTTACCCGGTCTACCCAAATGTCCTGCTGGTGGTAGTGTCTTGTTAATCTTGAATTATACTTGTTAGGCAACACGACGGCTGGGGCTAGTATTCCCTCTGTATGAACAGGTCGACTCAATACTATGGTCCTTTCTTCAAAAGTACAACCCAGATCATATACTGTACTCGCATAGATTTTTATTCTTTTGTAATTATTAAATGTTCACGGACTTAAAAAAAAAGACACCTCTGTGGTTTGTTTCGGCATTTCTTCTCCGAGTTAGTCTTAGGAAATGCCGGCCTCTTCTAGCTGTAAAGTCTGCCGTGTAAAAATATCTGTAAAGAATCACTTACAAAATAAATATAATTTAGCATAATAAACATTTTTGAGTTAAAATAGCCCATGACACACATAATGTCAAATTTTAACAAAAAAAAAAACAACTTCAAGAACTGGACCAAATTAAAATGGACACACACGGGAAGCACCAGCTTTCAAATAAAAAAAGAATCATCAAAATCGGTTCACCCAGTCGAATTGAGAACCTCCTCCTTTTTTGAAGTCTGTTAAAAAATAATGAGGGAGAATATCCCTACATCTCACAAACTTTACCTCTTTATAATTTTAAGTATAAATTTCGCACGTTATATAAAATTCATTATGTTTTATATCAACATGGTTCTCAGAAATTTCTGCACATATTTCTTAGAAATAAAAAAAATGTAATTACGAGTATGATGATCCTGTGTCGTGGGGGACTTTACAAACATACATGAAACGGACACAAAGAACATCCAGACTCGGGACAACAATTTGTGGATCACACAAAGTGTTGTAGGTACCGCGTGGGATTTGAACCCACGACACTTGGCGCAGTAGCAAGCGGCATGGCGACCGCTGACACCACTCGGCCAACCGTGCAGTCATTTAAGTGTATATATAGAAACTAGGACGTATCAGTGCATGGAATTTTAATCAAAAATGTTGTTTGTGGGTAATATCGCGGTATTTCTTTATAAGGTAGCATTGGAGAATTACATTATCATGACTAATAAACTTCACGAGACAGCTCTATCTTATCGTGTAGATATGAAGTTTAAATTCCGAAAAACCAGTCGGTAGTTCTCAAAACCTTGTGCACTCGGGTGCAACAGCGTGTATTAAAATGTTATTTAATCACGCGGCTGCCGTAAACGTTTTATTTTAGCAATAATTGGGCAGTTATGTTGATGCTCTGCTAAAGATAAGATGACGGTTTAGGTGTAAAAGCTACAGCGGTAATCTGCTACAGCGTTATAAATTAAAATTTAATGAACTGTAATGGTGAGACGATTAGTGTATAAGGTGATCATTTGTGATAACAGCTGACGAAAGTGTGATATAATTTATGAGAAATTTCATGAAGCGCAGTGGCGTCATGTTTTTCCCGATTGTTTGGAATTATCGTGTTAATAGTAACAGTATTTCTGAAGAATTTTACGTTTAATGGCTAAAAATCATTCTTTATCTAAAGTTTCAGAAGAGTAGATATCTGTATCGTTTATGTAAACAAAATCCTAGTACCTTTTCTTTTCCGTAACAATATTTTGAGAGAGTTCTTAACATCGCTCGTAAACGCAAACTAGAACAGAATGGAAGACGAATTAACGAAGTCGAATTAACGTACTTCGATATCCTGATGTTACATTCTTATGTAGTCGAATATCCGCATGGTGATGGGTTAAGAATGTCACCAATATATCATCCCATGGGTGTCGTAAGAAGCGACTTAGGGACAAACTACTCAGGACAACATCAACGCAAGGGAAGGAGAACTTGAAATAAATCATAGACCAACTCGTCTGGTCCAGTTCTGGTTTAGTAGCCAAAACTTCCTTGCTAATAAGAGACTGATGAATATCAGTAGACTATTAGAAGCTGTTGATGATGATGATAAATATTCTACATAGAAAAACCCATATTAATGGTAAATAGACATACATAAGTATGTGAGTATGAGTCGCACACCCTCACAGTGCAGTGTTGATATGGAGGCTTTGCGATTCATGTTCAGCACGGGCCACAAATTTGCGTATTTTTCGTGATTTACTCCAAATGATTTGTTTATTCTATATATAAGTCCACCTGCACGGTTGGCCGAGTGGTTTGAGCGGTCGCCATGGCGCCTGCTACTGCGCCAAGTGTCGTGGGTTCAAATCCCACGCGGTACAACACTTTATGTGATCCACGAATTGTTGTCCCGAGTCTGGATGTTCTTTGTGTCCGTTTCATGTATGTTTGTAAAGTCCCCCACGACACAGGATGTTTATTCCTAATGTGGGAGTTGTCTTTCTGAAAAAAAAAAAGAAAAAAATAGAACTTGAGAAGGAACGCTAAGCAAACTAAAAGCTTTAAATCCAATACGAATCTCAGTAGTTAATATTTCTTAAAGACGTTTCTTGCATTAGGAACATACATCCTGTGTCGCCAGAATACCCAGACTCAGAACAAAAATTTGCAGATTACACAAAATGTTGTCCCATGTGGGATTCGAACCCTCAACACTTGGCGCAGTAGGAAGCGGCGTGGTGACCGATTACACCTCTATGCTATCTGCGCAGTCAATATATTGTTATCATGTACAAGAATAACATTTTAAGTTTGATTGTTAGGATAAGAATTTTGACATCTTTGTTTGACCTGCAAATATTTGTTTCAGAGTTTGGGTGTTTCCTATGTATAATATGCAAAAAAAAATGTATCCTGTTATATCTTAGGTATTATCTTAACTATGTACTATGTACTCGTATATGTAGTAATGAATTGTAAAGTATTACTTGATTTTCAAGTTCAAATTAGAGTTAATATACCTCTAGAGGAAGACCAGAAACATGAAGTGCTTAAAATCAAGTGTCAGTCAATTGGTAGCAGCCTATAAAAGTAGAGTTATAGTGGAAATGTAGCTAAAGGCACCTAAAACTTTTAATTACATTTTAAAATTATAAACATTTGAGATAAGATGTGTTTCTTATCTCAATATTAAAAGCCTTAATGCAGTATGGAGTTTATCGTTGCTCGCTTATCACAGCTAAGATTGTGCATTTAGTGGACTATTCTCAAAAGTTTGTATATCCAAAGTCTTCAAGTAGCTTACTTGATATGAGTTTGAGTTTACTTCTCCTGTTCTCCGAAACGTGGTATCCGTATATCAGCACTACCTAAAGGTTTTATAATAGGTCTTTACCTATGAAATTGGGTTTCTTCAGTACTGGTCATTTCAAATAAAAAAAAGTTTGTAATGGCTCTGTATTCTAAATTCAAATTAATTTTGTTTTAAAACCATGACATTCTATTTACAAACTCAGTCTTTTGTTTTTTGATTAGCGTTGTATTTTCATTACATTTGAACATTTTTCGTCATAATGGATACTTTAAAAATTCGTGTAATTATGGAATATGAGTTACGTCGTGGCACCAACGCGACACAAACGGCACGTAACATCAAAAACGTTTACGGAGAGAACTGTACAAACGAACGCACAACCCTTTATTGGTTTTCCCGGTTCCGTTCTGGAAATTTTGACTTGAAAAATGAAGCTCGTGGTCGTCCGGAGACTTTTCTTTTTTTTTTTTTTTTTTACTGTATAGGGGGCAAACGAGCAGACGTATCACCTGATGGTAAGCGATTACCGCCGCCCATGGACACCCGCAACACCAGAGGCGTCACAAGTGCGTTGCCGGCCTTTTAGGAAGGAGTACGCTCTTTTCTTGAAGGTTTGAAGGTCGTATCGGTCCGGGAACACCGCAGGCGACAGCTCATTCCACAGTTTTGCTGTGCGTGGCAGAAAATTTCGGGAAAATCGCACAGTTGTGGACTGCCAACCATCTAGATGATGGGGATGAAATTTCTGTCGCGTAGGACGATGGCGGAAAGATGCGGCAGGGATCAATCCGAACCATTCCTCGGAGCACTCCCCATGGTACATGCGGTAGAAGATGCACAGTGAAGCCACATCTCTACGCAGCGCCAGAGAATCTAGCCGAATTGAAAGATCCCGGCAATCGACGATACGAGTCGCCCTCCGCTGAATGCGGTCCAGAGGGAGGAGCTGGTATTGGGGTGCCCCTGCCCAAAGATGAGGACAGTATTCCATGTGAGGCCGAACTTGCGCTTTGTAAAGCCGAAGGCGGTGGGCCGGAGTGAAATACCGCCTCGATCTGTTGAGCACACCTAGCTTTTTTGAGGCCAATTTGGCCTTACCCTCCAAATGGCCACGAAACTGGACTTCGCTCGATACGTCGAGACCGAGTATCCCAATATTGGCTGAGGCAGATAGGCAATCTGCTGACCTGTAGTGCCACACACGACGGCCGCGCACAACTTGCGATCGCGGCGAGAATGTGATAAACACTGAACTCCGGACAAGGCAATGGTCTGAAGTGCCAAGTGGAGCGTTAACGGTTACGCGGTAACCGTCCGGATGAGAGGTCAGCAGAAGGTCCAGCAGTGAAGGATTCTGGCCCTCCACATCTGGGACTCGCGTGGGCGTGGTAACCAGTTGTGTCAGGCCGTATGCTAGGGCGAAATCGTGAACAGATCTCCCCGCATGATCCGTTTTACTGGAACTGAGCCAGTCGGCGTGGTGGGCGTTAAAATCGCCAAGTACGACGATCTCTGCGGAGGGGATCTGCTGCTGCACGAGGTCTGTAGCCATCTGGATGTGCTCAGTTTCGGCATCACCGCTATGGGACCTATAGAGGCACGCATAGACGCGAGGATGGTCGTCGCTGTCTACACGGAGCCATAAGATGGAGAGGTCCCTACCTTCAAGATTGCTAAGGCGACGAGAGCTGATATCGTCTCTGACGTACACGCACACTCCGGCCTTGGAGATGAAGGAGTGTTCCAGACCGTACCCAGGATAAGTGAGGTAGGAAGTGTCCGCTGGAGACGATATCTGCGTCTCTGTCAAAAAGAGCAAGGCTGGCTTTGCTGTCTCGAGGTGGTGATGGACAGCATCTAGATTACTATGTAATCCCCTGATGTTGCACAAGTCCACGACTAGCGTGGCAGGGGGTGCCATGGTGGTACTGCTCTTACCCCGAGCATGACAGAGCGTAGTTTTGCCCCCCCCAGAATACGAGGGGCAGCCTGGGCATCCACGCTCAGGCGCGTTGTGTTCTAAGTGTGGACGTCCAGAGAGGGATTCTCCAACGCTAGCGCAGTTGGTACCTTCCTGGGGTAATATAAGTTTCAACTGCGCCATCATAGGGGGGATAGGGGGATGGGCCTCCGGTATCCTCACTTACGCGGTGAAACACAGCTAAAGCGCTGTTTCACACCGGTTTTCTGTGAGGCCGTGGTATCACTCCGGTCGAGCCGACCCATTCATGCCGAAGCGCAGCTCTCCCACGGTAGACGGTAGACTTTGGTTAACAATAATGAATTAAAGGCGATTGTAGAAGCTGACGAAACTCAATCTACAGCTGAGCTAGAAGCAGCTTTTAATGTAAGCATCAAAACAATATTGATCCATTTGCGACAAATTGGCAAGGTAAAAAGCTTGATAGATGGGTGCCCCACGACCTTAACGATCGCCAGCGCAACGTACGCGTCGAGACCTGCCTTTCGCTGCTCAACAGGCAAAGAAATGAAGGAATTTTGAAACGAATAGTTACGTGCGACGAAAAATGGATTCTGTTCGACAATCGAAAGCGCTCAGCAAGTTGGTTAGACCCTGGTTCAGCACCAAAGCAATGCCCTAAACCAAAAATGACCCCTAAAAAGGAAAATATAAGTACTTTGAAAAAATAAGTACTTTCACTTATTGCATACAAAACGGCAATTTCATAGGTAAAGACCTAATATTAATTATCTCAAGTCCGAAAAGGGCTGATTCAAAAATTAAAATCATTTTGCAACATTAATTAAAATTAAATATAGCCGAAAGAAATATTTTTTCAAACCGGACCAGCAGTGCCTGAGAATAGCGCGTTCAAACAAACAAACTCTTCAGCTTTATAATATTAGTATAGATAAAGGTATAAACTTTTAAATTCTAATTGATTTCTGGATATATACACGTTTTTATACCGAATTTTTAGCTAAGATAGTATGAAAACCAAGCAGGATATTAGCAAGTAGTCGTTTTAATCCATTGATTTTAGTTTTAAACACAGTAAATGTAAAATATTTGTACAAATCCTACCAAGCCAGTGCATTCATAGAAATTACTCACCTTGAGAACAATACGACTTAAACTTTTCTTAGTAAAAGCAGTTCTGTTACTTCTGCAGTATGTCTACTGCTTGCGAAATAAAGATAGCTTTATTAAAAATAGACTCACAGTTCTGTGGCACCCACTCCCTTTTTAGCATCATCGTCATAAAGTAATAAGTGTTCGTTAAATGTTTCAAGTACACATTCACGAATGTTTCTAAACGGTAATGGCGAAATTTATTAAGTGTTACATTAGCCGCTAATATCGTTTTGATTGACAAACCAAAGGCCTATCTTGAACATCTTAGGTGAAGGGTATCTAACACTCACTGTGAAAACCCATCTAATCTATCTTAAAATGTATTATAATTTGCGATTATTTTCTTAAATAACATATTTTTGATCTACGGAATTCGTTTCTTTATTCAACCATAACGTCATATAAATATTTGTGCAATTATATAATCGAATATTCGTGCATTTAGTTATGTTCGTTATTCCTTCCTGTACATTTACGTTCATAGAGCTATAAAAGAAGATACTCATTCTTTAATGAAAGAAATATAGTAACTACATAAAGCAATGCAAAAGCTGTGTTATTTTCCCTCATTAAAATTCCACAATTTCGACCAATTTTAGCAAGAATGAAATGGAATTTATGTTTGACGCTTCATGTTCGCAGCGATCCTACCGGGATAACTGGAATCAAGAACTGAATTCCTCTTCATTTGATTAAACTTACTTGTAAAATATGCTGTCCTTCCTAAAATCCCTGTTATAGAGTCCAAAATGAGAAAGTTTCTCCAGAAACTTAAATTCACTAATAAACACACTGACAAAATATCGATTACAAATAAACAACCATATGGGTGAAGTTAATACAAGTGTTATATTGGCAATGTACAACATGAATTCTGAAATCACAAGAAATCTTTAGTAAGAAGGATATAAAATGTTCACTTCGGTATCGGCTATCTTCTATTGTAATACCCTTAGATTGTTAGATTGTAGCCTCTGCCAGTTGTCCTGAGTTTGTAGCGTGTATGTAGGTATAAAGCATCTTTGAAGTGTTCAAATTGTAAGTATCATAAATATAAGTGCGTATAAAATGTAATTCATACTCATTACACATTTATAAAAAGTATTATTTGCCTTATCTAAATTGGTTCCATGATTTATTTATATTATAAATACGCATATATATAAACTTCAACCATTTGCCGGCCACTGCTGAACGTAGGTCTCCCCCAAGTAGCGCCAACCATCCCGGTCTTGGGCAGTCCGCATCCATCCGCTGCCAGCCACTCTCTTTAAGTCGTCAATCCATCGTGCCGCAGGGCGCCCTACACTACGTTTGCCTAATCGCGGTCTCCACTCAAGCACATTTCGGCTCCACCGACCATCGGTACGTCTAGAGACATGACCGGCCCATTTCCACTTCAACGTACTGATTCTCCGTGCGATGTCGGTTACTCTAGTTCTATGTCGAATAACCTCATTCCGAATTCTATCAGACAGAGAAACACCCAACATCGCACGCTGAGCCACTTTAAATTTGTGGACCAGTCCAATGGTGAGTGTCCACGTCTCGGCTCCGTATGTCATTACGGGTAGGACGCACTGGTTAAATACCTTGGTCTTCAATGATTGTGGTATTTGCGACTCAAAGATGTGACGTAGCTTCCCGTACGCCGCCCAGTCCAAACGAATTCTTCTGTCGGCCTCCCGATCGAAGTTGTGCCGACCAAGTTGGATAGTTTGGCCAAGGTAGATGTATTCTTGCACAACCTCGATAATAACGCCGTTTACGGTCACGGGACTCACTGATGGGTATGTCAATCATATTTTTTTTTTGATTTCATTAAACATGTTACGCTACAATAATACATACCAATATTTAATCACAATTAAATTGTCAATTTTATTGATATTATTGCACGGAGGAAAGAAATTACCGTAACGTTACGAATTACACATAATATGTTAGCGCAATTGCTTGGAACTTTTAGAAGGACAACAGTCATTCGTTCAGTTCTTAGTGGCTAACACGCTCTCTTTTGGATGCTACCAGCTACCGTAGGAGAGCCACGATTCGACATGAATGAGCCGGCTCGACCGAAGTGATACCACGGCCTCACAGAAAACCGGTGTGAAAATGCGCCATTGCTGTGTTTTACCGAGTGAGTGAGGATCCCGGAGGCCCATACCCCAACCCCTTCCCCCATCCCCCGAAGACCGGCAACGCACTTGGGACGCCTTTGGTGTTTGGGGGTGTCCATGGGCGGCGGTAATCGCTTACCATCGAGCGGTACGTCTCCTCGTTTGCCACTAATCCTTAATAAAAAAAGCTATCGAACAACTCGGACTTACTAAACGAACCAATAAAATACTCACTCGGATAAAATGAGTAATAAAAGTGATTAGGAGAAGTCTAATGTATGGTGTGATATCTGTTCCGTAAACTAAATAGTTTACGGAACAGATATCACACCATACATTAGTAAATACTAACACTAACTCTAGCGCAAACTTATTACGTTCCCCGCTATAAACACACTTTTTAAATTAGATAGAGCGTTGATCAAATTCAATTATTATCAGCTTTTATGTGCTGTCACCAAATAACTTAGATAACAAGTTTGTTGATAACTTTGTTATTGACATAACATTTTCTCAGGGTAAACGAAGTTTGTTCTATTTATTTTGTTATACACTCGTGAGCTTGCAGCCACACACTATCGGCAGGCAAATTGAGAACGGCTTTGGTCCGGATTACTCGCGGTGTTTGAACAGTACAGCACAAAAAGCTGTCACGTCGTCAAAGCTTCGGTGTCTGAATAAAGCCGTGCAAGGTCTTTTCAACTTTGTTACAGTTTCACTCGTTGTGAAGGTTGCTTTTAATATAATTATTTATACCCTGAGAATTCTAGTTACTTAGCGTACAAAATTTAAAGGAAATAGGGAATCTAAAAAAAAAATTCACAAATATATTAACATGATCTTGTCAAGGTATTGCGTACTTTTGACTTGACTTTTTTTACTTTTGGGAACCCCCTCGTTCGGTTTGCGGCCGGGTGGTGTGTCGGAATCGGACCGACTAAAACCACACCACCACTGTGTGCGCAAACACAGGTGCACTCTCTGTTCCCCCTCTCTCATAATCCGATGGGACAATTAACCGACACGACCGGGGAGAGAACAGGCGCAGGACCGACAGCTTTACGTGATCTCTGAGACATGGGGGTTCAGACCCTAACTTCCAAACTTCGAGCTGTTTTTAAGAATTTCTCTAATCAGAAAAACTCAATAATACTTTTAACCCGACTCGGGATTAGAGCCCATGACCTCTTGGTCGGAAGTCACAAACGTCAACCGCTAGACCAACGAGGCAGTTAAGAACTGACTTCTTCAACAAACACTTGATCTTGCAGATGTCAACGTCTGTCAACTTCAAAGAAATATAACTTTTATAATAGTTTAGAGTGTACCTTATTACTAAGGGTATAAGATACAAAGTTTTGCTCTGATTCAATTATTAACAATCCATAAGTATTAACAACAGTTAACTAGGTGGCTTGAATAACTTTATCAGTTCGAGAGTTTTGATGGCATCGAAGCGTAACTAATGGTTGGATGGTAAACATAATTTATTTTTTATGATGTCGCTATGGGACATAATGATCAAAAGCCGGTTTAACGTTTTAAAGGCTGTCTCGTAATTTTATAATAAGTTGTTGAAGTGTTATAAAATATGTCGTTTTTAAACAGGTTTATGTATCGGTTTGGCGATAAAATAAATAATTTTAAATTTTATTTTGTCACTTTTTAGGTACTTAACAATAATGTACGCTATCTGCCTATGTACTACCTTGAAGGCGCAGTGGTAGCGTACGTGACTACTGTGCTGAGGTCTCGGGTTTGATTCCCGGGTCGGACCAAATGCTTGAAGGGTTTTCAAATATTTGTTTCAGACTTTTGGTTTTCTTCTCTTTTTCTCTTTTTTAAAGACAACTCCCACATTAGGAATAAACATCCTGTGTCGTGGGGGACTTTACAAACATACATGAAACGGACACAAAGAACATCCAGACTCGGGACAACTATTCGTGGATCACACAAAGTGTTGTACCGCGTGGGATTTGAACCCAAGACACTTGCAGCAGCAAGCGGCATGGCGACCGCTGAAACCACTCGGCCAACCGTGTATGACTATGTATAATATGAACGTATAAACCAAAAAAATATAAGTATTCCATCAATCAATCTAGCTTTTGTTTGAGGCTATATGGCGTTGTGTGTTTGGTGGCCAAATATTTATTTTTTAAATGTATTATATAATACTTCGGTACCTACATGTATCTGTTTTAGGTTTAGCATAAAATATTTGTAATATATAATATAGATACTGGGTTAATTTAGTTAATATATCTATCGATAACAGTAGCTAACAAAATTAAATTTAGGTTGTTAAAGAACGTAGTATTATAAAATATTACAACTCATAACACTCAAACTTGTTGTGAACTTGTGAACATTGTATTGCCAATAAATCTCTAAAAAAAAGAATAATTTGCTCGCACTACAAGACTAGGCATTTTCTGCCCTTATCCCTAGTGTTCGAAACCTATAAATATGCCGCAAACGAAATTATTTACAGCTGCGTGTTGAACACCGCTACATTGTTCATTTGTTATGCCTTTGCCGACCTTTTGTAAAAACACTAACTTCCTCTCCGTACTTTGCATGTTCACACTCCGATAACTATGGTTTTCATAAACGAGGACCAAAGGAAAATAGTTTAATTTATTTTAAATTTTGGTACACGAATAATAAACCATGTGACCATCGATGCGGATCACAGGATTGCTCTACACATCAACTTAAATTAGAGCAGTTAATCCCAAATATAGGGTGTTTTTTTAAGCCCGATAGAACTTGAAATTGTAAAAAATAACACAAAAAATTAAATTGTAATCAAAATTTTTTTTTATTCGAAAGATCAATACGTGACATTAACATTTCAAAATGATTTCGGGCATATGGGCACCGCGGCTGTTCTTGACGAAGTGCATTCTGGACGTCCAATTTTGGGCCACTTTTTCGAGCACTGCTGGCCGTATGTCACGAATAACACGAACAATGCTGGCCTCCAAGGCGTCAATTGTTGCTGGTTTATCAGCATAAACCAGTGACTTCACGTAGCCCCACAGGAAATAATCGAGAGGTGTCAAATCGCACGACCTTGGAGGCCAATTGACAGGTCCATTTCTCGAAATCAACTTATCGCCAAATTTTGATTTCAATAAGTCGATGGTTGCGTTCGCCGTATGGCACGTAGCGCCATCCTGTTGAAACCACATCTCCTCCGGATCAATGTCATCCATATTTTCAAACAAAAAATCATTGATCATGGTGCGGTAACGATCTCCATTGACCGTAACGCGAGCTCCGGCCTCATTTTTGAAGAAATAAGGTCCGATGATGCCACCAGCGTGAAAACCGCACCATACGGTGCATTTTTCTGGATGTAATGGAGTCTGTAGGGTCTGTTGTGGATTGGTCTCACTCCATATGCGGCAATTTTGCTTATTAACAAACCCGTTAAGCCAAAAATGCGCCTCATCGCTGAACACAATTTTGCGATAAAACAACGGGTCAGTTGCCAACTGCTCTAGAGCCCAATCGGCGAAAGAACGACGCATATAATGGTCTCGTGGCTTCAATTCCTGCACCAGCTGGATCTTATACGGGTGTAGGCCGAGATCTTTGCGCAAAATTTTCCACGTAGTGGACGGACAGAGCCCCAATTCCTGCGACCGACGACGAATCGATAAATTTGGATCTTCTTCCACACTTTCGTTTACATCGGCGATATTGTCTTCAGTACGCACATTCCTTCGACGTGCTGGTGTTATTGCATCCTCTAGAGAGTATGTGGTACGAAATCTATCCACAGTTCGACGAATGGCTTGTTCAGATGGACGATTATGTACGCCATACAAATGACGAAGTCGTCTATAAGTTGCGCGAATCGACGACTGATTTTCAAAGTAAATTTGGATAATTTCGTAGCGTTGTTCAAGCGTGAGTCTATTCATGATGATTTGTCAGAGTATACTGAAACAAATAAAAAAAAAAGTTTCATCAAAATTTAATTTTTTGTGTTACTTTTTACAATTTAAAGTTCTATCTAGCTTAAAAAAACACCCCTTATTAATTACTAAATAGTTTATACAGTGCCAAATAGTTGTAGTAGATACCTATTTAATAATGGATAAAATATCAATAGGCCAGTTAAATCTTCCCAATGATAAAATAGCAACGGCAGAATTAGACCCCATTTAGTTATGGAATAAAAGTTAGACATCGTCCTTATACAAGAGCAATATCAGAGCGCACGTTTGTGGAACAATGTAGTACAACTAGATGGCCGGTTGCAGGCTGGTATATATGTTGCACGTTCTAATTTTACGGTAACATCTTTGCGTAACCTTATGACGTCACACTGTATCGTAGGATTTATGTAGCTGTTATTTTCATTTCATGACATGGCTCAGCGCTGTGCGATCGACCGGAAGAACACCTCGAGGTAGATCACTGTCTCGCCCAATTTTTTACAGGCCACGGTAACTTTAAAAGCAAACTATACTTATTTAAATTAGTCGATTCACCATTGTTTCAATGCTCAACACCTGATATTAGCTGTGATCTTTCGGCTCATCATAACTTCTGGAAATGTAGTATTTGGTACAATGAACTTAATGCTAAATACAAATGACATCCGGGACGGTATACTGTGGGATCTTGTGTCAACTGCGGTGAATTTCCGTGCGTTTAGGCGATTCTGCCATACATACTATAGTTATCAAATATAGCTTACTTAGGACCCGTAATATTACATCGGTCCCAAAAAAAAAACAATATTTCTAAACAAAGTTTTAAAAATCTCTCTTTTATTTTATTTCAAGTGGCATTCGCATTGCATAACGATATTTACATCACAATGAAATGAAATGAAATGAAATTTTTATTCTCTTAAGAATCTGTACATTCATTACATGATAATTAAACATACGTTAGTATATCTACAAAATATTCAGACGAGCGTGCATTGGTATCAGATAAATATTAAGTGTCAAAAGTTTCATAATATGTTAAGGAACAAGATACTGTTTTGTAACAAAATAGTTATAGTTCTTAGTCTTTACTTTTAAAGTTTTACTAAAAGTTGATAAAAAAAATAACCAACTTTGCAAGTCTTTACAAATGCATGAATTCTCAATAATGCAGTTTCTTCGAAAGGTAATTTTGAACTATTAGCTGCATAAATATTAATTTCAAGACTTATTAAATTACTAGAAAATCTTCTTTGTGTTGTACTGTAAAATTCTGAATATCTAAAAGCCTCTTTGAAAACATTAGCATAGCATAGCATTAGCAGTAAAGAATATCAACAAAGAAACCTTCTGAAATTTATTTTATAAATAAAGACGGCATCATGCTTCATTTAGATTAAGCAGAACAATGAGTTTACAGTCTATGTCGTAGTAATAAAACCAATCTCGGCCGAGCCTGTCCGACTAACTTATGTCTCACTGAGAGAGAACTTGGAAACTGTCGCAAAAACTAATCTAATGATCTTTGCTATCTAACTTGACTTAAACTTGAGTGATTAATCAATCTTAATTGGATGAGAGAACGCTTAATTTGGTGTAACAAATATTCTCTCTCGTTTTAATCATATTGTCTACTGTATGCTTTAGTTTTTTTTTAAAGATTTCATCATGACAATGGTAACAAAATAACCGTACTAGCTACTACTACCAAACATTTGCTTAAAAGATGATGGTTTACAAATAATACGCGTAGACAGTTGAAAAAATAGAACCCAGTTTTTTTTTATGTCTTAGCTGCCAAAATGCTGCCTGATCATGGCGGCCTAGTGAGATGCTTTTTCACGCTCCGCTTAAAGGACCCGGTTCATAGTGGGAGGGAAATACGTACGCAGGTAGTGAATTCCAAGTTTTGACCGCTCGGCACAGGAAGGAAGAACCGAGGCGGTGAGTACGAGAGCGTATGTCTACCACTCTGAAGCGGTGTCTTCCAAGATCGGCACGTGTTGTCTTGTAGAGGAAGGGAGAAGAGGGGACCAGTTGGAACAGCTCTTCAGAACACTCTCCATGATAAAGGCGATAGGGGACTGCCATAGAGGCGATAGCTCTACGATACTGCGCGGCTCCATCGTAAAGATGAGAACAGTACTCCATGCACGAGCGAACCTGGGTCTTTTAAAGCAGACACAGATGCTCGGACGAGAAGAACAATCTCACCTTATTAAGGATACCTAGCTGCCGCGAGGCCGCCTTAGTGACACTCTCAACGTATTCGCAAGTGTTGAGATCGCGGCTGATATCTATGCCCAGGATAGCCTACCTTGTAACGGCAGTCGAGTGCTCTGAAAAGTGGGAAGGGGAAGGAATGGAGACTTTTTGGCGAGGACGCAGTATCTTAACCATATTTTGCTTAGCAAACCACGATAAACTTTGATGTATTGTATTGATATATTGCACACATACGAGTATTATATGATCAGTATAATATAATTGGTTACATGTAATCCTCTTGTTTGATTCCTTCGCTCAGGGTGTACCTAGATGATTATTTAAGCAAACCGCCTTCATTATACACCTACACACACACAATCATTTCTTACGAATTTTATGTTACTACCACCAACCACAAGGAACCGCACTCAATTATTTTTAATGAACCGGAAACACAACAGACACAAACTCATTTTTTTAACCATAATTTAATTTTAATCATTTTTGAGTTTTATTTTGGTTATAAAGTTATTATCGGCACTGGTATAATTTCATATCAGTAGGTGAGTACTACATTATATATAATTAATCCCTAAAGTTATACACGCAGATTGGCCTCATATACCTTCGTAAACGTAATTGAAAACTTCTTATGATAGTTACAAAGTAATTAAAACAAGTGGAACTACAGAATTACGTATCGCCTGATGGTAAGCGATTACCGCCGCCCATGGACACCTGCAACACCAGAGGTGTTACAAGTGCGTTGCCGGCCCTTTAAGAAGGAGAACGCTCTTTTCTTGAAGGTTTTATAAGTGCGGGAACACCGCAGGCGTTTGTTGCGCGCGGCAGAAAGTTTCGGGAAAACCGCACAGTTGTGGACTGCCAACCTACCACTAATCAAATATATATTTCATCTTAAAATATAAAACCAATATTATTACAGCACATTTTCATTAATTGCTGTGACGTAATGAATCAGTTTATTTTAATAATACAACCAGTTATAATTTTAACTACACAAAATTAGAAAAACCCCACCAAGAAAAGTTTCTCAAAAGTAAATACATAGCTGTGTACATACAATTTAAAAATAATATTTTAAACCCTTCATTTTGACACTTCATTTAAAAGCTTTGGATAAAAAAAATCTGTCATTTTCATGCCCACATTTATTTTAACATTACCTGATTGAAATAAAACATTCATTTTTCAAGTCTTAAGAAATTAACATATTCAATTACAATATCAAAACCGCGCATGTAAAACCAGAAAATAGTTATTATAACAACGGTTACCTCGCGCATATAAATAACTAAATTACTATTTATCTAAAATATGAATATTAAAAAGATACTAACGTCACGTGTGAAAGGTTTTAAACATCAGCTGGGGGCAACGAATTCTTTGCTACCAGTCGGCTGTGAAAACAAACATGGCTTGACCACTTGACCTGCGCGTACGCTCCGCGAGTTGTGTCTATGTTTGACATATACTTCACAGTATAATGTCTTAAGCATCGTGTTTATACACATTGAACAAATATGGTCATATTATTTGTGAATAATGAAGGATTGTAATGTTCATGCTTAAATTATTCAGATACAAATGCCACGTACACGTTTGTGACAATAGGATTGTCAAACATTGGCGAATTAGACAACCTGAATAAGTAATGACTTAACCTTATATATTATTTATATGCATTAGCAAATAACTCTTCAAAAAAAATCGTCAATTACTACATATTTTGATACATCCTAACGTTGCCGGAATAGGCCGCCCTTGTATATCTGTCATTTTGTGTACAAATAAAGAGTTTATATTCTACGAATATCTAAGTATCTCATTAATATTGTAAACTCAGTTTTGTGAGACGATTAGTAGATCAGTTATGATGTTTATAATTCTCTTTCGCAAAAACTATGTATGGATGTTGTTTAAACTTTTAAATAGTTAGGATCAGCTTTTAGTAATAGATACGAGTAATTCAAGAGGAAGGTTTATATGTATGACTAGCTTTGTTACCTGTAGTTATTGTTGTACCTTTACAACCTCAACGGGTAATACAGCGAATGATGAAGCTAGCTAGTCTCCAAGTATTTTATGCGTGTTATATAAAACGGAAAAGGTACACACATATAATTTATCTATTTTCTTGAATAGTCTACATACTCTACATACCTACCTACCTACATATATCATTGTCAGTATTATATGAATGTCATTATCAGCTAAATGAGGAACCATAAATATAATCATTTAGTTTTTATCTACTTTATTATCAATGCAAATTTTACCGTAACAAATTGATTCTTGTCAGAAATGAATGTTGCATTTTTAATGATAGTCAACAAGTCGTAGTGTCTAATAATAAATATTTGTGTTCGCCGATTTTTCTCACGGTAAGCTCTACGTTGCTTGCTGGCATGTAGTTTTTTTATGTGGCTACTGTATTTCGATATCGTAAAAGACTGATTAAAAAAATTGGTTTAAAAGCTGATTGTCAGAATAATCTACAAACACACGGGAAGCTTTTAAAGAATTGGCTTCATCATCATCAGCCTACCACAGTTCACAGCTGAACGTAGGCCTCTCCAATAACACGCCACTTAGTAAAATTGAGTTAATCAGACATAATGTTAGTTTTTTATTACAAAAAATTCGATGATATCAACGTAATTACAAGATGTAACATATACATCGCGTTCATATAAATTCGCGCACTTGATCTTTATTATAAAATAGATAAACGGTTATTTTTACTATCTGCCGAGGTATAAAGCTTAACGATACTTTTATTGTAGATACCCAAAAAGTATGAAGAAAAGTATAGGTTATGTTCGAAACAAAGTATAATTGTAATTGCCTCCTACTTAGGTATAATTTGTATCTCCGTCTGTTAATAAGGAAAAACCTCTAACCCCAAACCATAAAATTATACGGTAATGGAAGTCAGCTATTATCATTACGCTATACTTAAACACCCGAGCCAGTAATAGTAATACATCCGCTGTAATGTGCTAAAATATCTGAATACAATTTACTAGTCAATACAAGTTTATACGACCACGTTCCTAACGAAATAAGCTGTTATTTATTGAGTGCAACTGGCAAGGCGTTAGCAGTAAATCATAATGTCCATTTGTCGAACATAAAACGAGTATATTCTACAAAATTATACTTAGTTTCGTTTTAAAAGTCACAATGTTAACTCGCAATACTTGTATTTCAAAGAATAGTGAGTGTAAAAACGCACCATTCAGGATTGTCCCTGGGCAGTAGCGACTTCCCATCGCGTTTTCAAAGTAAATTCTTTTTATGAGACTACAAATCATTTCGTTTCAAGTATGTGGATAAATCCAGCGGACTTATGCATAAGTAATGTTTATGATTCCAGTATGTTATCCCGTAGATTTACAGCTATCGGACAGAACCATCTGCTAAAGTTTTGGGTATAAAATTAAATTTGTTTGTTGGTTATTAATGGACGACAATTAATAAAACGGGGAAACGAGTTATATCTGAATTTATAATCAAAGTAAAATGATAAACAATTCTGTCTGTGTCAACATCGTGATCGAAGTTGTAGTTATAAGTTGACCTGAGTCTCCGCTTACAAATGTAAATGTTCTGTGATAGAAGACACCTTTGAATCTGAATGAATAAATAAATATATTTCGGACGTCTAACCCACATCGCCATCTAGTCCCAAGCTAAGCAGATCTTGTGTTATGGGTACTAGACATCTGTAATTAGTATGTATATTATACATAGAAAACAGCCAAACTCCGAAACAAATATTTCCAGCTCATACAGACATTTGGTCAGACCCAGGAATCGAACCGTCGTCCAACCAACCACGACAACGTCGTGGCTACGTAATCTAGTCGTTAGATGTTTCTAAGCCGCCCAAGGCTTCCAACTAAGCTTCACGATTGTTATCCTACGATAACAACTGGGACCGATTGCTTAACGTGACCTCCGAGTCCGAGATCATTGAAATATAATAAATTATATTTTTTTAAAACACGTTATTTAAGTAAATCGTAAATATAATCTACACTTACTACTTTTTTCCTCTATTTAACTTTACGCCAAAAATTTTTTTATAATGAAAAAGTAAAAAATAAATCTATACTAATAATAAAACTGAAGAGTTTGTTTGTTTGTTTGTTTGTTCGAACGCGCTAATTTCAGAAACCGCTGGTCCGATTTGAAAAAAAAAATTCAGTGTCGGATAGTCCATTTATTGAGGAAGGCTATAAGCTATTTATCACCACGCTACTATTAATAGAAGCGGAGCACCAATGCAGAATGTTTCAGAAACGGGGGGAAAATTTTCATGCTACGCGCAATTTAAGACGCAAACGAGGTTGCGTGGGTCAGCTAGTAATTAAATAAAATAGTTATGAAAATTTACTATCAAAATAAACTATTCACGACATAGAAAAATCACATAGCTACTTTTGTATAGGGTTACCAGATCCTAAAATTAAATGATTTATCTATATAAGTATAGTTATAAAACCATAGCTCACCTATCTAAGCAGGATATATAAAATTATCCAGTTTATAAATTAACATTTTGTGTCTGTATAATTTCCAAATACAGGACAATTTAAAAATTATTTTGATTACAGTGACAGCTCTGAACGGCAACCTCATATGCATTTGCAAATTAAAATACTGAAGTACCTTTAAAACTGCTTTAGCTGTAATAACAGATATTAGACGCGGTATAAAATGAAAGTCATGTTTATGTTACTACACTTTATTTAACACAGTCGTCCATTTTTACAATTTTTAACATTTTAGTAGTTACTTTCTTCCAATGTGTAGTAGTTTTTTTAGTAACTTGTTATTTATCACACCATTTTAGTTTTTTCTTAAATCTGTATCGGCCCTACCGTTCGGAAATTCCCAATTTGGCTTAGAGACTGTTAATACTAGAAATCTATACCTATGTGTATACGAGGATACGAGGAGAGGTTTATATTCAGAAGTGGACTACAGTAATCACTTGATGATGATGGTACGAGTAAACAAACTCATCGTTTAATCAAGGTGAGAGTACGTTAAATAGTATTTTCTTGTATATTCGTTAGTATATTCTTACTTGGTACGAATGATTTTTTTACCAGATACGTTTCATAATCTGAAGTAGTATAACTTATAAAATTTCGTGTTTTTAAACGAAGATTTAGCAATTCTCACACAAAATACAAAAACCAAATTACTTAGGTGCAGTTCATACTTATTTATATAGATAGTATTATATCTACTATTGAAGTGAAAAAACTGCACATATCCGATACCGTTTCTGAACATCATCCTTAAATATTTGTGAATGCCGTATCTCAACTGAGTTATATCAAACACATAACATGATTTGTGTGATTGACAAATTGTAGTTCTAAGTCTTTGTTTGCGTTCACGTACGATTATAAAGGCACCCGCAAAACAGAATGTATGCTCCTAATGACGGAGTTATAATTAAAATTTTAATAACTTATCGTATCGTTCCTAATTATTATAAACGTTTATTAAATCACGTGTAAAATTAATAACGTCATATTTTATTTATTAAAGAGTTGTAAAAACACAAACGATGACAGCGATCAATCTAATGAGTAATGATTAACATTAATGATTAATTATCCTAGCGTAAAATGTATTTCTTAATCTAGTAACAATTTTAGATCAAAATGTGTGCCACCTTCTGTTTACATGTTACATTACTGCAATCTCGTAAACAACGTATGTAGGTAAACAAACCGTAAAACGTTGAGAGTTTTGTTAGGAAACAGCCCTTTATTGCATAAACTACAAAGAAATAGAGTTACCTGTATGTTTACCCTAGACCGTTGGGCAAAGAAGAACCGTTTGGTTAGCTGTTGCAAAGTGCAGTTGAAAAGTAGAGTTGTTTTAACGGCGATCCTTTATCAATGCAAATCGTCTGCGGTTAGAATAGATGACAGCAATACCCAATACAGTTTATTATATTACAATATGGATAAATTGTAGTCATGAATTGAGCACTCATGTAGAAAAGGTTGAAATTGCTTGAACTTTTTCACGTTAGGTGTGTGCTAACGAACAATACATGCTACTAATGTTATAAACGCAAAAGTTTGTAAGTATGGATGGATGTTTGTTACTATTTCACGTAAAAACTACGGTATGGATTTTCATGAAACTTTACAATAATATAGCTTAAATATTAGAATAACATATAGGCTACAATTTATAAAGATACTAACTTGGCCTCGCGGCGTTGTCCGTGGCTATTGTCGTTCCACGGGTAGCACTGCGGATTAGCTAGTTTCAATATAAATTTTGAATCTTTGAAGACTTAACTATTAAGTATGTCATAACGAAATTAGAAATTTGTAGTATGTATATTTCACTCTTTTACTGCCTCGGTGGCGCAAGCGTATGCGACGGCTGTACTTGAGATCTCGGGTTCGATTCCCGGGTCGGACCAAATTTTTATATGAACTGCAAATATTTGTTCCAAAATTTAGATGTTTTTTGTGTATAATATGTAAGTATCTACTAAAAAAATCAGTTGTCTAGTACCTATAGATAGTAGAAGCTCTGCTTAGTTTGAAACTAGATGGCGTTGTGGGTCAGATGTAGGCAATATTATTATTATTGTCATAATTAACCAAATCATGGTATCCTTCCTGTAGAACATACTATGCACTTATTAATTAAATAAAGACTTCATGCAAATGACATAAAAACTGTTTTGCCTTTTTTTATTATGTGTATGTATACTCTTAGCGTGTCTTCGATAAATAAACCTAGGATACCTAACGCATATTATTGTGGAAAAGTGCGTGTCATGTGACTTAATATAACACGTTATGATGACACAATAGCTAATTTCAGCAAATGTTTTGGATATCCGCTTAATTGTGATACATGAGCGGTGATTACAAGGCATTTTACCTTGTTTTATTTTTTGTGTACTATATTAAATGTACTCCATTAAAAGAATTTGCTTGGGCGGTTATAGACTATCCTGAGCATCAAGTAAAAAGTAAATAATATCATTTTTCTCGTCATCAACAGACATATAAATCTACTGCTGAACTGAACATATTGTGGTGGTACTTAGAAATAAGGTTTTGGCTCACTATAATACACAGATCAGACGAGTTAGTATGTATCTGTAGAGTTTTGTTGAAGTCTTTGCAGTCCCAATGTACAGCGTTGTTTGCTCCGTCGATTCTAAAAATATTTATTCACACAGTATTATATATGTAGTCGTCTTTCGGTTTCGAAAATATCTCCTGTGGTCCAGTTAAAGTAGGATACGGTAAAGTATTTTGTTTTGCGAACCTTAGTGAAATTTTTAGTTTGGCAGGTCAACGACACAACCGTGGGAGAGCCACGCTTCGGCATGCACAGGCCGGCTCGACGGGAGTGATACCATGGCCTCACAGAAAACTGGTGTGAAACAGCACCTACGCTGTGTTTCACCGAGTGAGTGAGGATACTGGAGGCCCATAACCCAACCCCTCCCCCCATCCCTCAACTCATCCCCCAAAGGCCGGCAACGCACTTATGACGCCTATGGTGTTGCTGGGTATCCATGGGCGGCGGTAATCGTTTACCATCAGGCGCTTACGCTTACGTCTGCTCATTTGCCCCCTATCCATAAAAAAACGTCTAAAAAGTTCTTTTTAGGAAGTCTAACTTTGTTTTATTCAAACTGTGTCATATTTAAGGAGAGCATATTTACGTCCTCTTTAATTTAAATCTAGTTATATAGAAGCTATTGTTATATATTCTAGTATAAAAATAAATTATGTCATTCCCCACAACTTTGTTGTTGACTCCTCATGTAAAGTATTTTACCATCAAAACTATACCCTATATAAAACTATCTCATGTCCTTTTGTAAACTTAAAATATCTCTATATCAAATTTCTCATATAAATTGAATTCGGAGTTTTAAGTGTGATGAGGCTAGAGACAGACGCGCTTTCGCATTTATGACATTACTATGGGTTTTCATCCCCTTTACGATATCAAACTTAAGTATATTATGTATCTATATATTAATACCTGAAGCAAAAACTTTATACTACTTTTACGAAAACTATGTTTTTTTTATGAAATTTGGCACAGTTAAAATATTATGGAGGAGGGAAGCGCAAAACAAAACACAATTTAAAAAAATTAAATTACAATCGAATTTTGATCACTATAGTCGTTCCAATAGTTTATTTAACTTTTGACAGCTCTAATACTTAATCAAATAGTGATACCCTGACCCGTTACCTATTCGATTTCTTTCATCGATCGATTTTATGCATTAAGAAGTTTTAATCGATTTAACAAACTCATTATTTTATAGATAATTTCGTACTTCATATTTCTATGTGTTTCAATGTGCGACCTCCTTTGTCAAAATAAAGAAGAAATGGATTAAAAGAATGTTGTTCAAATATGACGGTTCTATGTCATGAAAAAATATATAAAAGGAACTGAATTTTCAAAATGTATTATTGTATTGTGTTGTAATTCAGTGGTTAATATTGTATTTGTTAAACTATTGATGATCTTTATTAAATCTCTCTATGTCTATTTTCAAATAATCTACAGTATTTCAATGAGTAACCTTCAATATAGTTGAGTATTTATATTCCTCCGTATTGATTTATTTGTGAATTCTCACGTTTGGTTGAGTTGAGCGTATCGTTCCTGCCTTCGTTACTGTCAAAATGCCAAAAAAGAAAGTACTCAAAGGACAAACAAGAGAGTTTGTCTTGCGACTTCGTGAATACTTTGAAAAGGAAAGCCGTAATGGTGGGCCTCTTATACCAGTGACTCAAGTTAGAGACCGTGTTGCAGCAGCATTAGGTATTAGTGCTCCAACAGTGGCAAAAATAACAAAAGAAGGCTACGGCAGCAGTGGCATGGAACAGAATAAGCTATCTACACCTAAGAAAAAACGTCCGCCTAGTAAAGTTACAGCCGTTGACAATTTTGACGCTGATGCTATTCGTCGTCATATATACGACTATTACCAAAGAAAAGAGATTCCAACATTAAAAAAACTAACACAATCTCTTCGAAATAGTGGTTTGTTCCGTGGTCAAAAATCTTCTCTGACAAAGGTATTGAAAGACATTGGAATGTTATTCCAAAAATGTGACAAACGAAAAATTTTAATGGAACGCAATGATATTGCTTTGTATAGATGCGATTTTTTAAGACAAGCAAAAAAAATAGAAGATTGGTCGAATGTTGTTTTCACAGATGAAACTTGGCTCAATGCTGATCATACGCTGTCAAAAACTTGGACTGACAACACCGTTGGCTCCACTTCTACAGTACCAATGGGAAAAGGCGAACGACTGATTATTTGTCATGCAGGAACAGTAAAAGGATTTGTGCCAGGCGCTCTATTAGCTTTTAAATCCCAGAAAACAGGAGATTATCATGAGGAGATGAATTCGAACGTGTATGAAAAGTGGTTCAGAGAAATGCTTACATCACTCGAAGAGCCATCAATAATATTTATTGATAATGCACCTTATCACTCTCGTCAAATTAATAAAATACCAACACAGGCCAACAAAAAACATGAAATTATAAACTGGCTCCGTGACAATGGCGAAGAGGTGAATGAGTCCCTACTAAAAGTAGAGTTAGTAAAGATATTAAAAACAAAGAAGCTGCCAAAACGATACGTCATAGATGAAATGGCAGCAGAGCATGGGCATACCGTCCTCAGAATTCCCCATATCACTGCCAATATAATGCAATTGAAATGATCTGGGCACAAGTTAAAGGATATGCTGCGAGGAACAATACAACTCCTCCTTTCACCGCAAGAAAAATGCTGAATATACTGAAAAATGCGTGTGAAAAAGTAACTCCAGAAAACTGAGCGAATGTTGTAGAAAAAACAAAGAAGGTGATAATGTCGGATTGGGATCGGGATGTTGCATTCGACAATTTATCTATCCAAGAAATGATAATCAATATTACTGAGAACTCAAGTGATGATGATTCCTGGTCATACGAAGAAGACGATTCTTCATAATTAAAATTAGTATTACAGTACCTCTTTTGGTTGTTTTATTTTTAATCCGTAAATTACTACGAATTTCAACATTTTGTACCTGTTCATTACAAGTAGGTACCGCAGGTAGTTTTTATTTGAACCAACTATAGTAAGTCTAAACAATTATTTTAGATTCATTAATTTGCGGCGAATACATTCGATCCCATTACTAGGTACGAGTACGATGGAACTGTTTTCATTACGCAAATTATTTATGCATTGAAACAGAGACATTTAGGGCATTTTAATGCAAAATAATAAAGCTTTTTACGTGATTTGATATAAAATATAATCACAATAATTTTATTGTATGTTTTATTAATATAATCGATAATCGATTTATTTCAAAACCGTTTTTATAGTCTGTGGTCATTAATTACGAATGACACATCCCTAAGTAGGCGGAGCCCGCCCATAAAGTACAGTATTATCTGTAGTACATTGTATCAAAAATTATTACAAAACTTTATGTGCGTGATCTGTCAAAAGTTAAATAAAGTATTGGAACGACTATAGGCGACCACTGGCATATGTAGAGAGTCATATTCTGTCATACTTATTATTAACTAAAAGTCCCTAACTTTGAACTAAAATAACACGTAGCTATGAGTTTCAATTAATAATTGTAGGTTCCTATTTAAGCAGTCTTTCGAATAAATTGAAGTGTTGATATCATATTACAGCAATTTCGACCAATCTAATAGATGGGTCAAGAAATCAGTTCATATCAATGAAATCATTTTAGATGGAAGGGTTCATGGATTTAGAATTTTGTCTATCTTTGCTCTTGAATGTACCTGTGTAGAATTTTATAAAGATAACTTGAGTAAGAACTTAAAGTCTAGCAAACAGACACGTTGTAGCCGACAATTCATTGTAGGTAATTGAGTTAATTTAGAACCCTAGTTTTATAAATTGAAGGGACTATGTACCTATTCGCAATTCTATTTTATGATTGCATCTCTTTCTTCTCTTTCTATATTCAATATCCAACTGTTTCTCCAAGTAGTCGGACCATTTTTCTGGAGAATGAGACTATGAAATTGAATATTTTCTGTAAATACGTTTTTGAAAGGGAGAATGTTGCCGTAAATCAAATTACTGTTTCCTTTTTAAGGTCCTTTACTCATAGCATAGTAGTGCGATATGTTTGATTCCACACAAATTTAATAAAGTTGCACCTACCAGGAAAAAACACGAAAAACATTTTTCATAACATGGTATCAGGCTGTCAAATCACATCAGTACCTCTTTATTACATACCTAAACGGTACATTTTGTAGAAATTCATATAAACTTTATTAACAGAGACGCCCTACGAAAAAAAAATTTTAAAAGTACATATAGTACTTAATACATTTATTGACATTTTATATATTTAATAAATTTGTAAACACAAATAAGGTATATAAAATTAAACATTGTAATAAAATATATAAATAAAAACTAAACTATAAATATACCCACTACGTTTTTCACAGATTACTTCTGTGGGTTCAAGTCTAAAAGCAAAATTAATTTCATCTCTTACCTGTACTTTTACCATTACCATCGCCACTTATAGTCCACGGGCCCACGTACAAGGGATTTCAGTGATTAATAACAGGCTGAAAGTTTATACACAGCTTCGTCTTGACGAGACACCCAACTTTTATCATTGGACCAAATTCTGATAGTGGCAGGAAAAAGCACGATAGGGAGCGAAACACGCTGATTTGATGAGTGTCCCAAATTAAATAATAACAGTTTCTAAAAATCAATACTTCGAGAAAATACGATGGAAAACTGAGAAAAACTTGTGGCATACAAAGTGAATGGTACCTTCCGAGTGACTCCAGCTCTAACATGTCAGAATGGTGACTTGAAAAAATTTATTCATTTTCATTAATAACAAGCTGATTTTTGTTTCGGGGCTTGCAAAATATATATTTTTCATAAAAAATGCATCGGCATACAAATTTGATGGTGTAGGGGTTCGTCCACGAAAATAAAGTCTTTTAAAGTTCAACGGTTTTTATAATTTAAATTAACAATTAACACAAAAGGGTAGAAAGCACAAATACACAAGAGATATAGTTTATGAAAGCGAAGGAACAATAAAGTTAAACTAATTACAGAATAGAAAATAGATTTGAAAGCGCGAATTAAATAATTGCAAATAAATTACGGATACGAGACACGAAAGTAAAAGCGGCGTGCGAGCAAGCGAGCGCGTGAGTGCCTTGCGCAACGGCGAACAAAGGACTGCCGACCGGTCCACGGTGAAAAACGAATGGAGCCCGGCGGCGGCGAACCTCACCGACAAGGCACGAGCTCGACACGCTGTCTTAGTACGAAGACCGAGTAGCGGTGGTACCGCTACAGTAGCCCCCTGGCCAGACCGTGACTACGGTCGATAAAAGTCCGGGAAGCGTACTCTTCTGCCGCTACGAGTGTGGGTTGTCGTCTCGTCTGCTGGTGGAGAAGGTGTGCTCGAAGGTGTGCTGGCTGGAACGGTAGTTGCGTCGTCAGGGTGCCTTTCCTTCGTCGTGTAAGCTGGTTTCAGGCGATCCAATGAGATATTGTTGCCTTTACCTCGTACTTCAACCTTGAAGTACTTAGCTTGCCTCTCCAGTACTTTGTAGGGACCAGCATACGGTGGCTCCAAGGACTTTCTCACGTAGTCCTGCCTTACGAAGACATGGGAACAGTGTTGCAAGTCCTTGGGAACATAGAATGTGTTGTTGTTTCTATGCCATGTTGTTGGTTTAGGAGACAGGTTGGCCATGTGTCTTGCAAGTCGAGTTGCGAAGCTTGTGATGTCCTCGACGGCGTAGTCATCAGATGGTGACAGGAACTGACTTGGTAGTCGTAGCGGCTCGCCGTAAACCAGTTCAGCGGAGGATGCTTGGATGTCGTCCTTCCAGGAACTGCGAATGCCAAACAGAACGATGGGCAAGACTTCAGTCCATTGTGTGTTGTTGTGACACATGATGCCTGCTTTGAGCTGTCGATGCAACCTCTCTACCATCCCGTTTGATGCTGGGTGATAGGTTAGGGTAGGTAGTGCTGAAGTCCTGGCATGCATAAAGGATCTGATAAGAAGAACGAAAAGAAGGAGAGAAGGAACGCCAAAGGGCAGTTCCGAAAGGCGGACGAGCAATCGTCTGCCGATGAGGACACTGCATCTGTGGCGCCCATCTCGGTGGGGCTCCCAGTAGTCGGATCGATTTCTGGGAGCCGAAGAACTTCAGAGCGCATGCGCTCAAAGTCCGCAACTAACATCGCGGTTGCCAGCTCCAGTGCGACTGCGGACGCACTGGAGCTGATGGAGACGGAGGCCACCGACACCCGCAAACGCGGACTCGCCATGGACGGCGGCGGCGAAAGCGACACGTCCCTGGAGATGCTGCCTCCGAAGATCGCGAGCGGCGGAAGAGGGAGGTCTCGTACTCCAGGCTCGTCAGGCTCCGCCTTCTCTAAGGCGGAGTCGTACAAGCGAGCCAGGGCTGATGGAGAGCTGCAGGCAGAGGAGGAGTTGAGTGGTCTCCTGCTTAAGATCAGGGGACCGGTGGATGGGGATTCAGAGCCCCAATCATCGGTCTCTCTGCAGGAGACGGCGGACGCGGCGGTGGCCATTATTAACAAGGTGGCCACCAAGTCCGTGAACCTGAAGGGCTCGTTTGTAAGAGCCCTGAAGGACTCCTCCTCGGCGATTGCAGGGGTGGTGGAGACCCTAGCCGGGGACGTGGCCCGCCTCCAGACGGCCAACGACCGTTTGACGGGGCAGGTGGCTGAGCTGAGCGCTCAATTCGCCCAATTTCGGGCGGAGCGCTCGGAGCGAAAGGCCCCTGCCCCATCTTCATCGCGTAGTGCCCCCACCGAGCCCGAGGTCCCAGACGCATATCTGGGACAAATACTCGTGGCGGTGGGGCACCTGATCGACGGTCGGCTGGCTGGGCTGCTGTCGAGGCTGCCTCCGGCCCCTTCTGTTCGGCCGCCGCTTGCGGCACCGAAGCCGAAGGTCGCACCGGCGACGACCCCTCTTCCTGTGGTGGGGGGTCGTGTGTCGTTTTCGGCGGCGGTGTCGAGGCCGGCACCTGCGGCTGCCCAAGGGGCGCGTCAGGCCAAGGCTCCGGCCAAGGCCCCGACCAAGGCGCCGGCCAAGGCGGCTGCGCCGAGACCGGTGACGAAGGCGGCGACAAGGGCTGGAGCGGAGGTTCCTCCGCTCCCCACACCAACGCCTGAGCCTCTGCCTGGGCCCTCCACGTCTGCCCCCTCCAATGAGGGTTGGCAGGTAGTGGGGGGGTCCAAGAAGGCCCGAAAGCGGGCCAGAAAGGCTGCCCGCAAGGCGGCCTCTGTCTCGCGGTCGCCATCGGTGGCAAGGGCCACCCAAAAGAAGCCGCGGAAACTGCAGCCGCCAAAGACCGCGGCTGTAGTGGTGACCTTGTCGCCGGAGGCGGCTGCCGGCGGGCTGTCCTACGCGGCCTTCTTTAAGAAGGCCCGGGACAGCCTCGCCGGTGAATTTGGAACGGCCGGTGTCCGTTTGCGCCGCGCCCAAACGGGAGCTCGAATTCTCGAGTTCCCTGGGGCTGACGGCGCAAAGACGGCGGACACCGCTGCTGGGAAGTTGCGGGAAGTGTTTGCCGCCGTGGATGGTGTCAGGATCGCCAGGCCTACAAAGTGCGCTGAACTGCGCATTTCGGGCCTGGACGATTCCGTCACGGCCGGGGATGTCCGCGCTGCAGTTCAGGAGAAGACGAGCTGTAGCGCGGACAACGTCAGGGTCGGCACCATCCGCCCCGGTCCAGGAGGGCTTGGCGCCGTTTGGGTGAGTTGTCCCGTAGCGTCGGCCAAAATTTTGGCTGATGCCGGCAGGCTCCTCGTCGGCTTCGTGAGTGCCAGGATCACAGTCCTGGCCCCGAGGCCGATGAGGTGCTACAAGTGCCTTGCCGCGGGACACACTCGCTCGAAGTGCGCCAGCTGCTTCGACTGCGGCGGACTTTGTTTCCGCTGCGGTCGACCGGGGCACAAGGCGGCAGAGTGCTCTGCGGCCCCTCACTGCCCCGTGTGTGCGGCGGGCAACAAGCCCGCCAATCACCAGATGGGGCAGGGGGGCTGCAAGCCTCCCCGTGCTTCCCAGCAAGCGTCGGAGGCTAGCCAGACGACCCTGGCTGCCTCCGACGTGAATCGTGCGACAACGCCGTCGCCCATGGAGGGGGTTGGAGAAACGATCCAGTAATGGATCGAATCTCCAACCTCCTTGTCCAGACGAACCTCAACCACTGCGCCGCGGCGCAGGATCTCTTCCTGCAAACCATGGCGCAGTGGTCGATAGGTGTTGCCGTAGTCGCGGAGCCCTACTACGTCCCTCCCCGTCGAAACTGGATGGGTGACCGGGACGGCTCCGTGGCAGTCGTCGGCTCCTCGGCGGCCCGTTTCCCGCCCTTGTCGTTAAGAGACAAGGGCTCTGGATATGTGGCTGCCGAGTGGGGGGGAATCACCGTTTACGGTGTGTATTTCTCCCCCAACCGGAGTTTGAGCGACTTCGAGGTCTTCCTTAACAACTTGGAGACCTCGATGCGGCGACTAGCGTCTGGGCACGTCCTCGTGCTGGGGGACTTCAACGCAAAGTCCATTGCGTGGGGTTCCCCGGCGACGGACGCCAGGGGCGATGCCGTTGTGGAGTGGGCGGCTTCGGTGGGCCTCTGTTTGCTGAACAGAGGCGCCTCCAACACGTGCGTGCGACAGCAGGGGGGGTCGATAGTGGACCTTTCGTTCGCTACCCCTGCTGTTGCCGCACGAGTAAGGAACTGGTGTGTCCTGGATGAGGTTGAGACGCTCTCGGATCACCTGTATATCCGATTTGAGCTCTCCCGGTCCCAGGGCCCCAGTAGGGGTCACGTGGCGCGGCATTCCTCCCGCTTTCCGCGGTGGGCAGTCGCCAAGCTCGATAGGGACCTGCTAGAGGAGGCGGCCATCGTTCAGTCATGGCTGTCTCCGCGGGCCCCGGCCGAGGAGGTCGACATGGGGGCTGGCCGCTTTCGCACTGCGATAACGCAGATCTGCGATGCGGCCATGCCCCGCGTTCGGGGTTGTCGACCTCCACGGAACGGGGTCTACTGGTGGTCCCAGGAGTTGGCGGACCTCCGTGCGGCCTGCACTCGTGCCCGGAGGTCCTACACCCGATGCCGGCGGCGACGCCACCGCGTAGACGGGGAGGAGGGCCGGCTTCATGAGGAATACCGCGAAGCGCGGAAAACTCTGAAGCTGGCCATTTGCCGCGCCAAAGAGGAGAGTAGAAAGGAGATGCTGGAGAGTCTCGACCGTGACCCCTGGGGTCGCCCATATCGTGCGGTGCGTCAGAAGCTCCGCGCGGCGGGCCCCCCCCTTACCGAGACTCTCCAGCCCAGCTTCCTGCAGCAAGTGGTCGAGGGCCTTTTCCCGCAGCGGGCGGAGCACACGCCCCCGTCGATGGCCTATCCGGTCAGAGGCGACGGGGACGGAGGGAGTGAGGTGCCGCCCGTTAGGGAATCGGAGGTTGGGGCGGCTGTTCTAAGGATTCGTTCCAAGAACACCGCCCCCGGGCCGGACGGGGTACCCCCCCGAGTGATGGCCCGAGCCCTCGACCATATGTCGGACCGCCTCAGGGAGGTTTTGGACGCCAGCCTGGCGTCCGGACGCTTCCCTGAGTGCTGGAAATGCGGGAAGCTGGTCCTGTTGCAGAAGCCGGGACGGCCTGCCGATTCGGTCGCGGCCTATAGGCCCATCGTGTTGCTGGACGAGGCGGGCAAATTATTCGAGAGAATAATCTCTGCCCGCATCGTCCGGCACCTAAGCGAGGTGGGGCCCGACCTGTCGGACGCCCAATTCGGGTTCCGAGAGGGGCGTTCGACGGTCGATGCCGTGGTGCGCCTTAGGGCCGTGACCGAAGAGGCAGTGAGCTGTGGCGGCGTGGTGTTGGCGGTGTCCTTGGACATCGCCAACGCCTTTAATAGTCTGCCATTCAGCTGCATCAGGGAAGCACTCCTGTATCATGGAGTGCCAGAGTACCTGAGGCGGCTGGTGGCAGACTATTTAGAGGAGCGTACCGTCGTGTACGAGGACCGAGATGGCGTCATGAGACGGCGACCCATGTCGTGCGGCGTTCCGCAGGGGTCTGTCCTCGGACCACTCCTGTGGAACGTGGGGTACGACTGGGTCCTTCGAAGTCGTCTGCCCCCCGGGCTGGGCGTAATTTGTTACGCCGATGACACTTTGGTCACAGCTCGGGGGGCCAATTTCCAAGAGGCGGCGCGCCTGGCCACCAGGGGTGTTTCTCTGGTGGTTGGGCGCATCGAGGCGCTGGGCTTGCGGGTGGCCCTGGATAAGACGGAGGCCCTGTTATTTCATGGGCCCCGTCGTGGTCCACCCCCCGGCGCCTCTATCGAAGTCAACTCGGTCCTCGTACCGGTTCGGGCCCAGATGAGGTATCTGGGCCTGATCCTCGACGGTAGGTGGCTCTTCGACGAGCACTTCCGACAGCTTTCCCCAAGGCTGGTCGACGCTGCCTCCGCCCTTGGGCGTCTTTTGCCCAACTTGGGTGGAGCCAGCGTCGCTACAAGGAACCTCTTCACGGGGGTGGTCCGGTCGATGGCACTATATGGTGCACCGGTGTGGGTGGAGGCTCTGACCGCCCAGAATAAGGCGCGCCTCTGGCGGCCTCAGAGGGTATTGGCGGTCAGAGCCATACGCGGATACCGCACGGTGTCCACCGAGGCGGCGTGCGCCTTGGCCGGAACACCCCCGTGGGATTTGGAGGCGGAAGTGCTCGCCGAAGTTTATCGGCGAGCGGCTGAATATCGGGCGGAGTACGGGTATCGTGCTCCGCCCGAAGAGGTACGCGATTGGCGTGAAGCCGCTCGCCGAGCCACGATGGCTCGTTGGTCGTCCCGGCTGGAGGCTCCACGCGCTGGCTTTGCCACCGTGGAGGCGCTCCAGCCGGTCATCCTCGAGTGGGCAGGGCGGCAGCACGGGACCCTTTCCTTCCGGCTGACGCAGGTGCTTTCCGGGCATGGTTGCTTCGGAAAGTACCTGCACTCGGTCGCTAGGAGGGAATTGAGTCCCGCCTGCCACCACTGCGACTGCAGTGAGGACTCGGCCCAGCACACGCTGGAGATCTGCCCCGCTTGGGCGGATCAGCGCCGGGCCCTCACTGCAGTCATCGGAGGAGATCTGTCGCTACCGGCCGTCGTACTATCCATGGCCGGTAGCGACAGCAGTTTTACCGCGGTCGCGACCTTCTGCGAGGAAGTAATCTCGCAGAAGGAGGCGGCGGAGAAGGCCCGAGAGGACGATCTCCACTCGGACCCGATCCGCCGCCGGCGAACCGGGCGGCGGAGGCGCGCCCATCTGCGCCTCATGCCGCCCTGAGTGTGGCCGCGGATGGACGGGATGGGTTTTCCCGTCCATCCGCTCTAGTGGCCAGCCGCGAAGGGGCGACGTACGCGTGTGCCGTGCGTCGCCTAAATTGAGATTTTTACTTGGAGGAGGTGCCCGCTTCAGTGCGGGCAGGCGCTGGGAGGGGTCCGGTTTGCGTTAATAACAGCGATCCCGGACCCCTCCCTTCTCAGGCGCAGAGTTGGCACACCGTGTGGTTTTAGTCGGTTCGATTCCGACACACCGCCCCGCCGCAAACCCCGGCGGGGTGACGGCCCGAGGGGGTTTCCACACGTAAAAAAAAAAAAAAAAAAAAAAAAAAAAAAGGTAGTGCTGAAGTCCCCCCAATGTATCCCTACGTTGTCGTCGTGGTGGGGCTTGCGTGGGTCAATGATCTCTGGGGCTGTGCCGGGTAGAGCTACTCATGCCGGATTGGCCCAGGGTGAGACTCCAGACAAAATGGGATACTAGACGGAGTCTGGCTGCAGACTGCCGCGGCACTCCAAACGTCCCTCTGCTTTAGCAGAGGGCGTGTTGGAGTGCGAGTAGATCAGAGGGGCTGGCACGCGAGTGTTAGTCCCATCTGTGAGAGAGGGCTAGCCACCCTCTCGCGTTCCGTAACCATTAGGGGCTCAGCAACGACCTGACTGGTGGCTCCAAGAGGGTACGCTGAGAACCTGATGGCCGGAGGGCTTGCCTTGATTGGCCGGCCCATGACAAGGATAGTCTATAACACCCGACAGCTAAGTCGTAAAAACCTGTGGATACCGGCCGACCTCCACAGTACATAGGCTTATCCGGGTGCAGGGGGCACCGCCCGGATGGACTTTCTTTCCCCCATACTCGTGGGATATGATATGGATATTGTAACAAATTTAAAAAATAAAACCGGCACGGATAAAAATACGACAACAATTGGCACGCACACAGGATCTGAAAAGAAGAAGGAAGGGAAGGTGAGGAGGAACGCCAAGGGGCGGTTCCAGAAGGCAGACGACTGTTCGTCAGCCGAGGAGGACGTTGCGTCTCGGACGCCCATTTCGGTGGGGCTCCCAGAAGTCGATCCGACTGCTGGGAGCCGCAGCCGAAGAACGTCGGAACGCACGCGTTCGAGGTCCAACCACTCGTCGGATGACACAGGTGGTACCTCTTCGGAGGCAATGGACCTCGAAACGTGCGCTCACCGCAAGCGCGAACTTTCGAAGGACGGAGGCAGTGACACCTCCCTAGAGATGTTGCCGCCGAAAGTCGGGAGTGCCCTGAGGGGCAAGTTCCGAACCCCAGCCCCGGCATCGTCAGGTTCCGCCTTTTGCAGGGCGGAAACCTATAAGCGGGCCAGGGTTGACGGTGAACTTCGAGCGGAGGAGGAGATGGAGGGTCTCCTACTCAAGATCAGGACGGTCGATGGGGACGTAGAGCCCCAAACACCGTCCTGTTTGCAGGAGAGGGCACAGGCGGCGGTGGCTATCATACACAAGGTGGCCACCAAGTCCGTCAATCTTAAGGGCTCGTTTGTGAGGGCCCTTAAGGAGTCCTCTTCTGCAATTGCAGGAGTGGTGGAGACCCTGGCCGGGGACGTGGCCCGCCTCCAGACGGCCAACGACCGTTTGGCGGGGCAGGTGGCCGAGCTGAGCGCTCAGTTCGCCCAATTCCGGGCGGAGCGCCCGGAGAGAAAGGCCCCTGCCCCGTCTTCATCGCGTGGTGCCCCCGCCGAAACCGAAGCCGAGGTCCCAGACGCGTATCTGGGACAAATTCTCGTGGCGGTGGGGCACCTGATCGACGGTCGGCTGGCGGGGCTGCTGTCGAGGCTGCCTCCGGCCCCATCGGTTCGGCCGCCACTTGCGGCACCGAAGCCGAAGGTCGCATCGGCACCGACCCCTCTTCCCGTGGTGGGGGGTCGCGTGTCGTACTCGGCGGCGGTGTCGCCAGCCGTGAGGCCGGCTCCTGCGGCTGCCCGAGGGGCACAGCCGGTGGCCAAGGCTCCGGCCAGGGTTCCGGCCAAGGCTCCAGCCAAGGCTGCTGCGCCAAGGCCGGGGCCGAAGGCGGCGGTAAGGGCTGGAGCGGAAATTACTCCGCTCCCCACTCCAACGCCTGAGCCTCTGCCTGGACCCTCCACGACTGCCCCCTCCAATGAGGGTTGGCAGGTAGTCGGAGGGTCAAAGAAGGCCCGAAAGCGGGCCAGAAAGGCTGCCCGACAGGCAGCCTCTGGCCCGCAGTCGCCGCCGGTGGCAAGGGCCACTGCGAAAAAGCCGCGGAAACTGCAGCCGCCAAAAACCGCGGCTGTAGTGGTGACCCTGTCACCGGAGGCGACAACCGGCGGGATGTCCTATGCGGCCTTCTTCAAGAAGGCCCGGGACAGTCTCGCCGGTGAGTTCGAAACGGCCGGTGTCCGCCTGCGCAAGGCCCAAACGGGAGCTCGAATTCTCTAGTTCCCTGGGGCCGATGGCGCAAAAAAGGCGGACACCGTTGCCGGGAAGTTGAGGGATGTGTTTGCAGCCACGGATGGTGTGAAGATCGCCAGGCCCACAAAGTGCGCAGAGCTGCGCATTTCGGGCCTGGACGATTCGGTCACGGCCGACGAGGTCCGCGCCGTAATCCGTGACAAGGCGGGTTGCGGCGCGGACAGCGTCAGGGTCGGCACCATCCGCCCCGGTCCGGGAGGCCTTGGTGCAGTGTGGGTCAGCTGTCCCGTGGCGTCGGCCAAAATATTGGCCGATGCCGGCAGGCTACTCATCGGCTTCGTGAGTGCCAGGATCACGGTCCTGGCCGCGAGGCCGATGAGGTGCTTTAAATGTCTTGCCGCGGGACACACTCGCACCAAGTGCCAGAGTTGTTTTGACTGCAGCGGACTGTGTTTCCGCTGCGGTCGACCGGGGCACAAAGCGGCAGAGTGTTCTGCCGCCCCTCACTGCCCCGTGTGTGCGGCGGGCAATAAGCCCGCCAATCACCAGATGGGGCAGGGGGGCTGCAAGCCTCCCCGAGCTTCTCGGCAGACGTCGGGGGCTAGCCTGTCGACCCAGGCTGCCTCCGACGTCGTTCGTGCGACCACGTCGTCGCCTATGGAGGAGGTTGTAGAGACGATCCAGTAAATGGATCGGCTCTCCAACCTCCTTGTCCAGACGAACCTGAACCACTGCGCCGCGGCGCAGGATCTCTTCCTGCAAACCATGGCGCAGTGGTCGATAGGTGTTGCCGTAGTCGCGGAGCCCTACTACGTCCCTCCCCGTCCAAACTGGATGGGTGACCGGGACGGCTCCGTGGCAGTCGTCGGCTCCTCGGCGGCTCGTTCCCCGCCCTTGTCCTTAAGAGACAAGGGCTCTGGATATGTGGCCGCCGAGTGGGGGGGAATCACCGTTTACGGTGTGTATTTCTCCCCCAACCGGAGTTTGAGCGACTTCGAGGTCTTCCTTAACAACTTGGAGACCTCGATACGGCGACTAGCGTCTGGGCACGTCCTCGTGCTGGGGGACTTCAACGCAAAATCCATTGCGTGGGGTTCCCCGGCGACGGACGCCAGGGGCGATGCCGTGGTGGAGTGGGCGGCGTCGGTGGGCCTCTGTTTGCTGAACAGAGGCGCCACCAACACGTGCGTGCGACAGCAGGGGGGGTCGATAGTGGACCTTTCGTTCGCTACCCCTGCTGTTGCCGCACGAGTAAGGAACTGGTGTGTCCTGGATGAGGTTGAGACGCTCTCGGATCACCTGTATATCCGATTTGAGCTCTCCCGGTCCCAGGGCCCCAGTAGGGGTCACGTGGCGCGGCATTCCTCCCGCTTTCCGCGGTGGGCTGTTGCCAAGCTCAATAGGGACCTGCTAGAGGAGGCGGCCATCGTTCAGTCATGGCTGTCTCCGCGGGCCCCGGCCGAGGAGGTCGACATGGGGGCTGGCCGCTTTCGCTCTGCGATTACGCAGATCTGCGATGCGGCCATGCCCCGCGTTCGGGGTTGTCGACCTTCACGGAACGGGGTCTACTGGTGGTCCCAGGAGTTGGCGGACCTCCGTGCGGCCTGTACTCGTGCCCGGAGGTCCTACACCCGATGCCGGCGGCGACGCCACCGCGTAGACGGGGAGGAGGGCCGGCTTCATGAGGAGTACCGCGAAGCGCGGAAAACTCTGAAGCTGGCCATTTGCCGCGCCAAAGAGGCAAAAAGAAAGGAGATGCTGGAGAGTCTCGATCGTGACCCCTGGGGTCGCCCATATCGTGCGGTGCGACAAAAGCTCCGCACGGCGGGCCCCCCCCTTACCGAGACTCTCCAGCCCAGCTTCCTGCAGCAGGTGGTCGAGGGCCTTTTCCCGCAGCGGGCGGAGCACACGCCCCCGTCGATGGCCTACTCAGTGGCGAGAGACGACGGGGGCAGAGAGGACGATGTTCCGCCCGTTAGGGAATCAGAGGTAGGGGCGGCTGTTCTAAGGATTCGTTCGAAGAACACCGCCCCCGGGCCGGACGGGGTACCCCCCCGAGTGATGGCCCGAGCCCTCGACCATATGTCGGACCGCCTCAGGGAGGTTATGGACGCCAGCCTGGCGTCCGGACGCTTCCCTGAGTGCTGGAAATGTGGGAAGCTGGTCCTGTTGCCGAAGCCGGGACGGCCAGCCGATTCGGTCACGGCCTATAGGCCCATCGTGTTGCTGGACGAGGCGGGCAAATTGTTTGAGAGGATTCTCTCTGCCCGCATCGTCCAGCATCTCAGCGAGGTGGGGCCCGACCTGTCGGACGCCCAATTCGGGTTCCGAGAGGGGCGTTCGACGGTCGATGCCGTGATGCGCCTTAGGGCCGTGACCGAAGAGGCGGTTGGCTGTGGCGGCGTGGTGTTGGCGGTGTCCTTGGACATCGCCAACGCCTTCAATAGTCTGCCATTCAGCTGCATCAGGGAAGCACTCCACTACCACGGGGTGCCAGAGTACCTGAGGCGGCTGGTGGCAGACTATTTAGAGGAGCGTACCGTCGTGTACGAGGACCGAGATGGCGTCTTGAGACGGCGACCCATGTCGTGCGGCGTTCCACAGGGGTCTGTCCTCGGACCACTCCTGTGGAACGTGGGGTACGACTGGGTCCTTCGAAGTCGTCTGCCTCCCGGGCTGGGCGTAATTTGTTACGCCGATGACACTTTGGTCACAGCTCGGGGGGCCAACTTCCAAGAGGCGGCGCGCCTGGCCACCAGGGGTGTTTCTCTGGTGGTTGGGCGCATCGAGGCGCTGGGCTTGCGGGTGGCCCTTGATAAGACGGAGGCCCTACTTTTCCATGGGCCCCGTCGTGGTCCACCCCCCGGCGCCTCCATCGAAGTCAACTCGGTCCTCGTACCGGTTCGGGCCCAGATGAGGTATCTGGGCCTGATCCTCGACGGTAGGTGGCTCTTCGACGAGCACTTCCGACAGCTTGCCCCAAAGCTGGTCGACGCTGCCTCCGCCCTTGGGCGACTCTTGCCCAATCTGGGTGGAGCCAGCGTCGAAACAAGACACCTCTACACGGGGGTGGTCCGGTCGATGGCCCTGTACGGGTCACCGGTGTGGGTCCCGGCTCTGACCGCCCAGAATAAGGCTCGCCTCTGGCGGCCTCAGAGGGTATTGGCGGTCAGAGCCATACGCGGATACCGCACCGTGTCGACGGAGGCGGCGTGCGCCTTGGCCGGAACACCCCCGTGGGATTTGGAGGCGGAAGTGCTCGCCGAAGTTTATCGGCGAGCGGCTGACTATCGGGCGGAGAACGGGTATCGTCCTCCGCCCGAAGAGGTACGCGATTGGCGTGAAGCCGCTCGCCGAGCCACGATGGCTCGTTGGTCTTCCCGGCTGGAGGCTCCACGCGCTGGCTTTGCCACCGTGGAGGCGCTCCAGCCGGTCATCCTCGAGTGGGCAGGGCGGCAGCACGGGACTCTTTCCTTCCGGCTGACGCAGGTGCTTTCCGGGCACGGTTGCTTCGGGAAGTACCTGCACTCGGTCGCTAGGAGGGAACTGAGTCCCGCCTGCCACCACTGCGACTGCAGTGAGGACTCGGCCCAGCATACGCTGGAGTTCTGCCCCGCTTGGGCGGAGCAGCGCCGGGCCCTCACTGCAGTCATCGGAGGAGATCTGTCGCTACCGGCCGTCATACGCTCCATGGCCGGTGGCGACAGCAGTTTTACCGCGGTCGCATCCTTCTGCGAAGACGTAATTTCGCAGAAGGAGGCGGCGGAGAAGGCCCGGGAGGATGATCTCCACTCGGACCCGATCCGCCGCCGGCGAACCGGGCGGCGGAGGCGCGCCCATCTGCGCCTCATGCCGCCCTGAGTGTGGCCGCGGATGGACGGGATGGGTTTTCCCGTCCATCCGCTTTAGTGGCCAGCCGCGAAGGGGCGACGTATGCGTGTGCCGTGCGTCGCCTAATTTGAGAATTTAACAGCAGACGGTGCCCGCTTCAGTGCGGGCAGGCGCTGGGAGGGGTCCGGTTTGCGTTAGTAACAGCGATCCCGGACCCCTCCCTTCTCAGGCGCAGAGTTGGCACACCGTGTGGTTTTAGTCGGTTCGATTCCGACACACCGCCCCGCCGCAAACCCCGGCGGGGTGACGGCCCGAGGGGGTTTCCACACGTAAAAAAAAAAAAAAAAAAAAAAAAAAAAAGGTAGTGCTGAAGTGGCGTGCACCGAGTAGAGTTGTTAGAGACTTGAAAAGACTGGATTCGAACTGCCGGCCGCGATCAGTGGTGATCTGCGATGGGCAACCGAACCTCGATATCCACCCGGATACCAAGGCGGCCGCGCAGGTGTCAGCAGTGATGTTTGTGAGTGGTATTGCCTCAGGCCATCGTGTGAAGCGATCAACGATGGTGAAACAATATCTGTAATCAGAAGATGGTATTAAAGGCCCTACAATGTCGAGATGGATATGTGAGAATCTCGACGAGGTTGAAGGAAATTGGGAAAGAGGAGCGGATGTGTGACGGGTCACTTTACAGCGCTGGCAGTGAAGACAGCATCTGCACCACTCTCTACAGTCCTTACGAATCCCTGGCCACACAAATCTCTGCGTGACCAGTCGCACGGTAGCTGTACGCCCAGGGTGACTCAGACAGTGAAGAGAATTAAAAACTTGCTTCCTTAAGTCGGGCGTAACATAGGGTCTTGGTGGTTGTGTAGCTACGTCGCAGTAGAGTTTCGTGCCTGAGCCTACCTGAGTAATCTTCTGTAGCTTCAACGATGATCCTTTCTCAAGTAGCGATTTAAGTTCGGGATCTGTCTCTTGAGAGCGGGCTAAGGCAACATAATCAATGGTCGTTATCTCCTCTATACGTGACAATGTATCAGCCACGACATTTTCTGCACCAGGTATGTATCGTATGTCCGTAGTGAATTGAGAAATGTAATCGAAATACCTGTATTGTCGTGGTGAGCAATTCTCTCGAGGGTTTCTGAAGGCGTAGGTTAGAGGTCGATGGTCGGTAAATATCACGAACTCTCGGGCTTCCACCATATGTCGGAAGTATTTGATTGCTTCGTAGGCAGCAAGAAGTTCGCGGTCGTAGGGGCTGTACTTGCGTTGTGCGTCATTCAGCTTCTTCGAGAAGAACGCCAGCGGCTGCCATGATGTACCGACGCGTTGTTGGAGCACTGCACCCACAGACACGTCCGATGCATCGGTAAGTAAGGATAGTTCTGCCTGTGGAGAAGGATGCACAAGTAGTGTAGCGTTAGAAAGAGCTCTCTTACATTCTTCGAATGCTTCCAGTTGTAGCTGAGACATTTGTATCGGTTGTGAACCCTTGACCTTGTCTCCTGCCAGCATCGAGTGAAGTGGGGCTTGACTTTTAGCAGCATTAGGTACAAACCTTCTATAAAAGTTAATCATGCCTAGGAATCCCCGTAACTCTTTCACAGTGCGTGGTGCTGGAAACTCCTGGATAGCCTGGACCTTAGTATGGAGCGGTTGGACACCAGCAGCCGATACCTGGTATCCGAGAAATGTCACCTCAGATTGTCCCCATACGCACTTGGCAGGGTTGATGAGTACGCCATATTCCTTCAGCCGTGTCAGTAGCTGGTGCAGGTGAAGTCTGTGAAGATCTGGAGAAGACGAATAGACTAAAATATCATCAAGATACCCATAGCAAAAGCTGTCCAAACCGGTAAGTACCTCGTCTATAAACCTTTGAAAGGTTTGAGCTGCGTTTCTAAGTCCAAAGGTCATATAAGGAAACTCGAACAATCCGAAAGGTGTAGTTATTGCAGTTTTTGCTATGTCACCCTCATTTAATTTTATTTGATTATAAGCTTTTATTAAATCGATTTTACTGTACGTGGTGCAACCAGCAAGGTGATGGGAGAAGTCCTGAATGTGAGGAATGGGGTAGCGGTCAGGTACAGTACGAGAATTAAGTGCGCGGTAGTCGCCACATGGTCGCCACCCGTCGTCTTTTTTCTTCACCAGGTGTAAAGCTGAAGACCATGGGCTTTCGGAACGCCTCGCAGTACCACTGGCCATCATCTCATCAAACTCCTTCTTAGCGATTTTTAATCGTTCCGGATCTAGGCGTCTTGGCCTACTAGCGACGGGCGGTCTGGGTGTAGTTTTTATAAAGTGCACTGTATTGTGCTTTGGTTTATTCTGGTTTACAGTACCTGCTGGCCGCGTAACCTCAGAAAACTCACGTAGTAGCTGGTGGAACTCGGTATCCCCGATGACAGTCTTCACGGAAGCCACGTCGTCGGGAATCTGCTGCTTGGACGCCGCCACGGAGAGTGAAGTGGTGCCATCTATAAGCTTGTGGTTGCGGCAATCTATAAGCGATTATAAAAGCTTAGAAAATCAATTCCTATAATTGGTTTCGACACGTCGGCGATGGTAAACTTCCAAATAAATGAACGCCGAAGTCCTAGGTTAAGGTGGAGTTGTACTGGCCCGTAAGTATTTATAACGCTTCCATTAGCCGCTGTTAACTTGTACTTTGATACGCTACAGGGCGTCTTAATAGCCGACCGAGGGTATACGCATAAGTCCGAGCCCGTATCGACAAGAAAAAGTTTTCTCGAATAACGGTCACTTATAAAAAGACGGCCTGATTTATATGGGCAGTCGTTAGCCGCTAATTCCGGCTGCCGTTCAAGTTTTCCGACCGCCCAGTACAAGGTTGTACACATTTTTTAGCGCGGGTACCGTGGGTAAAGTGGTACCAACAATGAGGGTGGTTTTCTGGCGGTTGACGCGGCCTTGACCTAGACCTACCCCGCCAATTATTATTTTTAGATCGTGAATGCGATCGACCACGCACCTGCCTGTGACTGTCCATTCGAGAAGACAATGAAGATACCTGCCTAGTAAGCTCGGCAATCTGTCCTGCCATCTCCTTAATGATGGTAGATGTGTCCGGGTTTGCAACACTTGCTACCTGTAGTGGTCCAGCGGGCGCGATCTCGTTGACCGTGTCTGCCAAGTCCGCCAATTTGTCCAGCGGAAGGTCGGGCTGTGACGCAATCACAGTCTGCAGGTTGGTCGGCAGTCGGTTCGACCAAAGGGTCTTGAGGATGTCCTCAGGTACAGCCGGTCCAGCTAGGTGCCGTAAATGACGCAGAAACTGAGAAGGTTTACGGTCACCCAGCTCCTCGTGCATGAGTAGTTGTTTGACCTTACGCTCTCGTGATGCCGACAAACGCTTTATAAGCTCGCCCTTCAACGTTTCGTACTTATTTGTAGCCGGTGGACTCGTAATCACATCCTTTACTTCGGTAGCGTAGCGATGTTCTAACGCGGATACGACTTGATAGAATTTAGTCAAATCCACCGTCACATTAGCTAAGGCGAATTGACATTCCATCTGTGCAAACCACATTTCCGGGTCATCCGGCCAAAACGGAGGTGGACGCACGCCTACACGCGAAGTTTCAGCACTGCTACAGTCTTCTTTCTGCAACGGCATAGTCGGGGTCACCAATTATGTAGGGGTTCGTCCACGAAAATAAAGTCTTTTAAAGTTCAACGGTTTTTATAATTTAAATTAACAATTAACACAAAAGGGTAGAAAGCACAAATACACAAGAGATATAGTTTATGAAAGCGAAGGAACAATAAAGTTAAACTAATTACAGAATAGAAAATAGATTTGAAAGCGCGAATTAAATAATTGCAAATAAATTACGGATACGAGACACGAAAGTAAAAGCGGCGTGCGAGCAAGCGAGCGCGTGAGTGCCTTGCGCAACGGCGAACAAAGGACTGCCGACCGGTTCACGGTGAAAAACGAATGGAGCCCGGCGGCGGCGAACCTCACCGACAAGGCACGAGCTCGACACGCTGTCTTAGTACGAAGACCGAGTAGCGGTGGTACCGCTACAATGGTAATTTTTTTGAGACCTACACTCGAAAGTTGTCAAGATTATGTTAATATTTTTTCGCTTTTTCGTTTCCGTTCCGTTCCGTTTCGCTCCCTATCGCGCTTTTTCCTGCCACTATCAGAATTTTTATCCAATGATAAAAGTTGGGTGTCTCGTCAAAACGAAGCTGTGTATAAACTTTCAGCCTGTTATTAATCACTGAAATCCCTTGTATGTGGGCCCGTGGACTATTATACTGACCTAGCATTAAGCTATATACTTAGTAACCTTGTGCAAAATAAAGTGATTTATTATTATTATTTTCATCAGCCTATCTCAATCCACACCTGGACATAGGCGTCTCAAATCGCGTGGTTCGAACTTCGGCTTCTCGCATGCCAAACATCTTGCATTGATCATCACTCCACCTTGCATGCGGACGGCTTATACTACGTTTGCCGAGACGCAGTCTCCACTCTAGAACACATATACAAAACTTTCCTCATCATAACTTGTGAAAACTATAAACATCAAAAGAGATATAAAATGGCATAAAAATTGGAAAGGGACAATTTCACACTCATGTACGAAAAAAATATTTACGACTATCGTAGAAGAAAACCAGCTGCTTCACTTAGATTAATCACATCCACAGATAACACTTGAAATTATAACTTTAAGTAATAAAACGTTGATAAAAGAATAAATAATATTAGCATTGATCATACGTATATCAAGTTTTTCAAGTGTTTAAATATATATATGTGTATATACATATGTACTTAGTAATGTGGTTATATGTATGATTGAGATCGAAAACCCTACAGGTCCTACAGACAAAGGATAATAATAATATAATTAATATTCTGGACATCTAACACACAACGCCATCTAATCCCAAGCTAAGCAGAGCTTGTGTTATGGGTACTAGACAACTGATATAAATACTTATATACTATTTTTTTGTAAATACATACATATTATACATAGAAAACACCCAAACTCCGAGACAAATATTTGTAGATCACACAAACATTTGGTCCGACCCAGGATTTGAACCCGAGACCTCAAGCACAGCAGTCACATTCACTACCACTACCACAAATTGAAATGAGACCACACGGGAAGTAGTTTTTTTGAAGTTTGTGGAAAATCCCAAGGTTTAGCAGCACGAGGTCTAGGTAAGAACACCAAATTTGAAAACAATCAGAGGTGTGTTAACTATTGAGATTCCATCATCAACTAAGAAGTGAATTGCTGATCTTCACAAATCCTAACTGAGAACAATCTCGATCACGCTTTTAAACAAAATCAGACCATTCGTTTCGGACCAACCGGACCAACTTATTTTAAAACCGCTCTTTTTGCATAGACGGTTAAAAAATGGTTTAATAAGTTGCTAGTGAGTTTATTAGAAAATGCGAACAAATAAAGTTTACACAAGCATCGTTAGCGGTTGTAGAGAAGTCGGGCAGAATAAAGCAATTAGATCGTATGATAACATTGAGTACGAGTAAGAAAAAACCGCCAATTTATAAAGTTTATGAGCATATGGGCGCTTCAAGAATAAACTCTAACCACTTAATTACTTAAGATTGCTGGAGTGCATTGTTGGTACGCTGTTCATAACAGTGTGTAGTTTCTAGCTTAAGGAAACTTTCTTATTATCAAGAATACCAGGATAATGTACTCAAAAGTATTTTATTTATATTTCACTGTTATACGCTGTAGTAAGCTTGGTATGTATCTTATGTACTGTATTTACACTTTTATTACATTTAAAATTTATTGTATTTCTATTTTTATATTTGTGTGAACTTTCTTGGGCTTGATGTGGTCTCCCATAAGTGAGAAAGCACAAAACTTGTTAATGTACTAATTATGTTTTCTTTGTTTTTGTGTATTCCTCGTTCGTGAGATCCTTAAATAAATAAACCAAAACAAAATAAATAAAAATCGTTGAAGCAGACCTGCGATAGTGTCAGTTGTCAGAATGCAGCACTACCATTCATTCTTTAAAAATAAAAAGGAACTACGAAGGGAATTGCTATTATACGTACCTATAGTAAAATTACTACTATACGTAAATATTTATTTGTATGTGTAACGACAACATATTTTTCAATATTATTTTAGCGGCACGCGCATGCAATCTTTCGATTTGTTTGTATTTAGCCATTCCTGAGAAATGATCTCTGGACATGCTAAGATAACCTCAATTTGGTATTATTTGCATATTGTGCTGTTTATTTTGCAATATCAAATGTCAAATAAAATAAAATCTGCTTGGCAAACTAACACAATATTAGACTATTGTACGGAATCTCGGCTTTATGTCTAGGGCAAATGATTCAAAATCCCTTGACAAATACTAAATCTGTTTTTTGTAATACCTGTCGTAAAGCTTACTTTGAACAAAGATTATTTGTCAGATGTATGTAAATATGACTATCGTGTTCATCTTAAAGTAGCGCGTAATTACGTGTATTTGTAAATTGTGCTCAAATATTATGTTTAATATTTTTATGGGGAATAATTACATAGATGAAAAAACGTCAGCTCCGGACATATTTGTCAATTACGGTTCACAGTTTCGCTGTATGACTGACTTAATATCAAAATTAGTTTAGCATTTTAGGTGCCTAATGATAGGTGCACAATGTCCGTGTGGTGATCGCTTAAAAATAGGTAGTGCCAAGACCCATATTCTTCCTACTAATTTTATAAACGCGAAAGTTTGTGGGTACGTAAGTGAGTATGTTTGTTGCTCTTTCACGCAAAAACTACCGAATGGATTCTGATGAAACTTTACATTAATATAGCTTATACATCAGAATAACACATAGGCTACAATTTATAAAGATACTAGCTTCGCCTCGCGGCGTTGCCTGCGGTTATTACCTCGAGGTTCAGCTAGTCCTACATAATTGCCAACCAAACATCAAACCCAACATCAAATTAGACTGGAATAAAAACTAGTCATATAGCACTTTCCTTTAAATACAAACATAACTGTATTTATCACGATTTATTTAAAAGACTCAAAAACCGTTTTTTTAAATGGACCATTTAAATTAATCCCCAACATGCAAATTTAGTAAATTAAAAAATAACTGCTGTGGTCAAAAAACGAACATGCTGTCCAAGAAGGCCAGATTTGGTTTAAAAAAATCTGAGTTTTAATTTTAATGACATGAGAGTTTTAACGAAACGTTAAATATTTTTTTATCATTTATGAGCTCAAACGAGATACCTGATGACAGCTATACTTCAAGAGAGACACGTGGAGTGTTAAAAGAGGCACAAGAACCAACCATGCTAGCTCTTAAGTACTATTGATAGCCATAAATCTTACTATATTTAACTACATATCCAACAGGTAGTTTTAAATTATACTATAACTGGTCACGAAGTGAGCTGTTACTGTCACTACAGCAATGTTTCTAGTTATACCATTGGTTCAATGCAGTTCGTGAATTTTAAATAGATTGTAGTGAATTAGCATTTTAGTAATAAATTCAAACTGTTCAGTTTATAACTAAGTCAAGAGAAAAGGTATTAAATAATTTTATAAAACATTGTATTAAGGTCCGAAGTTATAGAAAATATCGTCGTGAACCCGTGCATCCAAAGCTACACTATGAAATTTTCGATAAATTTCACCTGCTTTTTACCTACAAAAATATACTCTTCTTACTGTCTCCATGAATATCTATAGTCTTAGTTCTGTGCTATTAAAATTACTAAAATTAGTAATTACATTGCAAACACTACAGATTCTAATTATTTCTCAGTAATAAATATATCTTAAACTAAAGGCCGACAGAGTCCACGTCAGTGATTAAATTAACAGACTATTTACTTTGAACTTATTTTGAAATAATTCATTTTTTAATTAAATAACGAAGGCAATAAGGCCAAAGCTCTTCAATTCGTTACTGAATCTATACTAATATTAGCAAAAAGTAAAATTTATATCTTTGTTTGTATGGTTGTAGGGGTAATCTTCGGAACTACTGATATGATCCAATCCCGAAAGTTCATTCCCTGTCAGAAATTGACAATATTCAGGAGTGACATATGCCATATTTTACTATGATCGAACAAAAAATGCAGTTAAAATAACAGTATGCGTAAATCAAGTCGAAAAAAAGCTGGAAGTTACGCCGCTGGCGCCCAACAAAGTGGGCATGGGTCGGCTAGTATAAAATATATAAGAATATTATTGTTACGTGATAGGGTTCGAGAGCTTTCCTAGCATACGCTGTAGGACTGCCCCACGTGGGCGTCTGTACTGCCAGAGGGGGGGACCTCTGGTAGCTAGCTAGCTAAACGGGGATGGTTTACGCTCTTTGGGCAGGCCTTCGTTCAGCAGTGGACGGCAATACCAAGCGAAGGAAAATAGTTTTACCTTAGGTTATTGTTTGCTTACTCTGTTACCAGTTGTTACAATCACAATGAAGGGTTTTGTATAGATTCATCGGAAAATGTACGGAGACCTTTCATGTATTGTATTTATTTTCTAAAGAAATATTATAACAACGTAATAATAAGTTAGGCAACCGCAGTATTATTTCTAGGTGATCTATTTTTCGTTAATTTTAAACATTAAAGTTATCAATGTATAAAAGAAGTAAAAAAAGTTAAAATCTTAAATATATCCCAAAAGGTTGTAAAGTTAAAAAAATATGTAAAAAAAATCTTAAGGTTCTTTAGACATTTAAGTTTCATGAGAATCGAATCAATTATTCGGGTCATCACCCAAAGTAGATTCCACTCATATACCTGTCATCAAAGTAATATAATAAAAGTCTACAAAAATATTTATAATTAAAGCTTAAAGCACCACGGCCAATAACGAATTTAGAGGTGTTTGAAAATCCTACGTAATATTACAAACGCCGAAAGTTTGTAAGTATGGATGGATGAATGTTTGTTACTCTTTCACGCCAAAACTACTGAATGGATTTTGATGAAACTTTACAATAATATAGCTTATATATCAGAATAACATATAGGCTACAATTTATAAAGATACTACTAGCGCCGCCTCGGGGCCCGCGGGGTTCAGCTAGTCTATAATAAAACAGAATGATACACGATTTGCGGACTTGGCAACTTGACCGGAGTAGCTTTGACAGCGTATTTGGTTTTCCACCATTTTTACCTATTTTATAATAGTATACTTGACCGAATAAGAATAGCACTATCAATTGAAGAATACTTGAGTACTATGTAAATAAAATTTTATAATAAACACTCTGTAGATATGTACATTATTTGTGTAAATACTTCGTGTGTGGTTTGTTAGTTGAGTTGGAAATATGATCGCAGTTATTTATTACCAATACTTATTGCATTATTGTGAAATATTAATATGTGGGGTGACGGCAGACAACAGAGTGTAACCACTAATATTTATCCTATGGGTGTCGTAAGAGGAATTTTTCTTTAAGGAAGGAAACAATACAAGACAACGTCACAGCAAAGAGAAAGAAATATGAAACCAACCAATCCGTTTGGTCATAACCGCCTTTCAAAGGAGTTGCCTATGTCCAACAGAGGACTAGGAAAAGATATTGCCAAGCTTCGTCATAAATCTGGTCGTCTCCACTGGAGTGTACCACAGCCTGACAGAATATTAATAAGCAAATCAGGTGTGCACCAAGTTAATGAGGTTACCGAAACCAATCACGTCCCATTTCCTTCATTCTAGGTGGAGTAACCTTACGACGCGGACGCTGTGGACGTGCGCGCTGTCCTGGAGGACAGTAGAGGGGACATTGGGGTTCCCACACAAGAACGGGCCATCTACAAAGCGTAGGTGGCTCGAGGTACGTCGGGGTATCAGTGTATTCATTTTTAGGGTGCACTTGGTTTCCCGGCATCTAGTAGGTATCCGAGACGGCGTGCGGTTTTAGTCGGTTCGAGTCCAACATGCCACCAAAAAAATTACCTTCAGGTAACCTCTCTGCTCATATGCCATTAAAACAATGCTATTCCTAGAAAGTGAAATATTGCTACTCATAGCTAGGTAATAAACTAGTCGTAGCCAAGTAATAATATGATTGTTCACTAAATCCTTGATAAGTGTCGTGTATTGAAGTTCTCTATTGAATGTTAAACTAGGAACTTTAGGGTAGCCGTTATTGTTCCTATAAACGAAACTTCGATGAATGCCTTACAAATGAACACGTTGAAGTAGAATTTTGCCTCTTTGAAGGAGTTTAGGCGAAGAATCCGAGTGTTAATAGCAGTTTAATAACGATTAATGATATGTATGAAATTCATGGTAGTTAATTTATTCGTGATGTACCTTTGAAGGCTAACTTAAAATTATTTGAATTCATAGACAAAAAGAACGAATTAGGTAACACACAGAACTAATTATATGTACCAGTAGTCAAAATTCGACTATAATTCATTTATCTATATATATAAAAATGTTATGTTGGTTTGTGTACGCTTCAAAAACTCAAAAAGCTCTGCACCGATCGAGCTGAAATTTTAGAATGATATGTAATCGCATCAAGGATTGTTTTTATCTAATTTTTGCATGAGTCACATATCCGCGACCGAGAAAAAACACGAAAAAACCGACATAAACGCGGGCGGAGCCGCGGGCAACAGCTATTTTTTTATGTTTTTCTACACTTCTCCTCTCTACAAACATTAACTGTGTAACATCTCCTCCGTTGATATATTTTTTGTGAAAAGGGCTACTAAATTTTTACTTCACGTATTTATACGAGTATATCTATAGGCTTTATGCCTTAAACATTCAAAAAGCTTTTCACCGTTTGATAGGACATATAAACCACAGAATATAATATTATATAGGTTTGTATATAAAAAGTAATACTTTAGTATCTAGAAGATTGTCCCCGCATTAATCAGTGTCGCGCCCAACATCCACATCAAACGTCTTAGCAATAACGTAAAAGCTTCTTTGTGCACTTGATCAGATTATTTCTAAATGTAAAATGGGGCCTCCTAATTAGATTATATCGTAACGTGGAAAATATACTCCTGTTAGGAAAATTACGTGTTAAATCCATGGTTATATTAGCTAAGGAGTTTGTTTAAATGAAGAATTAAACAAAACGAATTAACAAAATCAAAAGTTATTTCCTCAATTGCAGGACACCACATCACGCACAAGAAAGTTAACGCAAATATCAATTTAGCATAAGATACAGATACATCCACAAATTAATGGAAATAATAAAAATACAAGTACAAAAACGGTTAAAAATAGACAAAATATGAATAGAGTACATAATTTTATTGCTATTATATAATGTTATTACTCCATTAACATCTTCACAAACATAAAATATGTAGTATTTATTTACTTGATTTCAAAAATATTTGTATAATTCGATACAGTCTACGTCATTATTTAATTTATCTATTTATCTATACAAATAAATAAAATTGGCGTGTCTATTTGTAATATTAAAATAACCGCTTTATTATATGTATACACGGTTTATTTACCATTTTTTTTAATTTTTGTCTGTCTATTTGTCCGTCTGTTTGTATGTTTGTTCCTGTTAACAGATAGCTGATGATATGAGGACTAATTTAGACTACTTTTACTGTAGATTAGTTTCGCTCCATGCTTCAAGCAACATATATATATATATATATATATATATATATATATATATATATATATATATATATATATATATATATATATATACTAGCTCGCATTTAATAAAATTATCCTACGTTACTTCTAATACCTCGAAAAATATGTATATAAAGTTTAATGATGATCAGTCAAGTACTTTTCGCGGGTAAGCATATTAAACAAACTTACTTTCACCTTTATAATATTAGTGATAGAATGTAGTAATATATTTTTAACCAAAAGTATATGAAAACCTACCACAACTAATTCGATTTAGTCCGAACCAGAATGACTACTCTCCAATATATCATTATAACTACCGCCAATATTTTACAACTGGGCTCTTATTATTTCTGCAAATAGAAAACGATAGAGGAAAATTGTTACCTGCCACTTCTCGATGGGGTAACAAAGTAAATAATAGTGGATACTATTCATCTGTAATTTGCAGACCACGATGTATCCACTCATAAAATTGCTGCACATTTATAACTTGAACCAAAAAATTAAAACAATTGTTAAAAATGTGGTCAACGTTGCAACACACGAAACATGTGGTGACTTCCACATACAGAGACATACTATAGCGCCATCTACCGCAGTTACACTGAACTACGCAGCAACGTGCAACACTAATAAACTACCAATCCTGAATCGCGCAGTAGAAGTCGCGATTATCATAAATACAACATTCCAACATCAACTGTTGGGCAGTGGCCCGCCAGGCACGATCACCTCGCCTAGTCGGAGGATCCTCAATTTGTATTGAAGGGACATGACACCCGTTCCTCCACAAACATATTCTAAGCACTATTCAGGTATGAGTTTAAGTATTTCATAAATCTACAATAATATTATAAATTCGAAAGTAACTCTTTCTGTTGGTCACGTTTTCAGTGGCTAAACCACTGCATCGATGTCAATGAAATTTGGCATGGAGATTCTTGGAATCCTGAGGAAGGACATAGGCTACTTTCTATCGCGATAACCAACATATACGCGGTCTGAGCCGCGAACAAAAGCTAGTATATTTATAAAAGTTACCTAGATGTTCTTACCCAATTACGGCGAAGCCTATATTGAACCGATTTTAATGAATAAGGTGACAATAGATTCATAATTATACCGGGTGACATAAGCTTTAAAATAAAGTAGTCACTTTACAGTGTTTTTAATCTTTTCCTTGTAGTTATTCAGCTTAGAATGGAAGAATATGAAACGCAAGAATGTGCTATGTGTGTTCATTTCCCAAAGTTATCAGAAACTGTTTCATTACAGGTACCTGTATCTTAGAACGAGATTAATTAAAATCACGTATAGATGAGAAAGGTGGGATAGGTAATAACAACAGTTTTCATTTAATCCTTTAACGTTCAACCCAGATAATGAATATCAAAAAGGCGCGTTATCGTGCACTGTCCGTTTCCTCCGAACCTGCTATTAGTCTGCGATCGTTAACCCTAAATTACTGCAAGGATCGGTTATTATTTCAATTACTTCGCCGATTCTGGGCTTACTACTGCCATTTTGTTTTATTTTCATTGTATTGAAGTGTTGGCACTTACAGTCGACTGAATATTGGGTAAGTAATAATAAAGTACATGTGTAGTTCTGTTTTAAGTTACACCGTTGGCCGTTTTTACTTTGACTTATTACATAGGAACTGAACACCTCCGACAAGGTGACCGAAATAATAGTACTTTCTAAATAAATAATAATAATAAAATTTATTTTTTTAAATAAACCTAATACAATATTGGAGAGAATTTTCTTAAGTAACTTACATTATTCGTATATATGTTGGCTCCACTATGATGAATAAAAAATTTTATTTACATAGGTTATTTGTACATACTACATAGTATGTTCCGTACCTTCTGAACTAGTAGATACTGTATCTCAGAAGGTAACAAATAAAGAAGAAATAGAATAATATTTTATTCACGGAGAAATATTTAAATTAAAACAATTTGAGTTTATACATTAAAGAACCTTTATTTTACACAAAACGCCTTCTAGCCTCATACTAAGCAGGGCTTATACTATAAAACCTTATTTACCGATTGATATAATAATTATAGATAATAATAAAATAGAAAACACACAAACTCCAAAACAAATGTTTGCAAATCAAACAAACATTTGGTCTGACCCGATAAGTGAACCCGAGTCCGCAATACACAAGTCACACATTTCACTACTGCTCCACATACCGAGGCAGTCGAACTTTTTTAACAATGCATGTAACTCATTTAAAAATGACATAAAAATGACTACATTAAACTACTTGGGCCTAGTCCACAAATTGGCATTTCATATTATGGAAAGCTATACAACGAGAATTCAAGTAATAACCAAATAAACCGAAACAATTATAAATTAATGAATTATGATCGAGAGTCAGTCATAATTTTTAGTATTTTTTTCTTTTATTGAATAGTGGGCAAACGAGCAGACGTAAATGATATGATGATATGATATGATGGTAAGCGATTACCGCCGCCCATGGACACCCGCAACACCAAAGGCGTCACAAGTGAATTGCCGACCTTTGGGGGATGGGAAAGGGGTTGGGGGAGGGGTTGGGGTATGGGCCTCCGGTATCCTCACTCACTCGGAAAACTAAACTAAAAACTGAAACACAGCCCAAACGCTATTTCACACCGGTTTTCTGTGAGGGCGTGGTATCACTATGGTCGAGCCGACCCATTCATGCCGAAGCATAGCTCTCCCACGGTATAGTTACAATATTGTTACGAGCTGGGTATTAAATAAATTAAAGTAGTCGATTAATTACCAAAAATAACACAATATTTATTAACAACACTTTTAACAATAAGAAATCACTAAATCACTCGTTAATCGCACTAGAAGATCGCTTCGATGTTTATTCGCTGTATCTTGAAACAATACTGTTCCTACGGCCAACACGTTCCGCTTTTATATGGCCGTGGGAATTACTCGAAACTACGAAAATATTCGATCGATGTCTCTAGGCTAAATAGATTACTCTAGAGCTGCTTGTAGCGCCATCTAGCGTCGAGTAATCGTCATAATGCACACAGTTGCGCGCTTTCCGACACTAGATGGCGTTGTCCTCGACAGTTCTCGATTATTCTAGTGGACACGAGATTCATCTGGTTATGGCGCAACACTGCCCCCTCCTAAAACATGCTCGTCCCGAGCATTATCGGTTCCATAGTATCGCGCCAGTCGATCTACATGAACTATCTTTGGGGCGCCTCTTGGACACTTCTGTATCCGGTAGGTAACATCATTGATTTTAGTGACTACCCGGTATGGCCCATCCCATTTTGCTTGTAGCTTCGGAGATCTCCCTTTACTGCGAACTGGATTATGTAGCCATACTAGCGAACACTCTTCGAAGCCTTTATTATTCGCTTTCCGGTCATAACGGGTTTTCATCTTTTCAGACATTTGTTGGCCCGATTGTCTGACATGCTCATAAATGTCATTCATCTTGTTCCACAAGTCATTCGCGTACTCCGTTATACTTCGCGGGGTATCAGGGGGTATTCCAGTGATCAAGTCTGCAGGCAACCGTAGTTCTCTTCCGAAGTTTGCAAAAGCTGGTGTTACGGAAGTACATTCGTGGACTGCACTTCGGTATGACAGAAGAAACGGTTGGATGTGTTTGTCCCAATCTTTTTGCTTACTTTCAACTACTTTTGCCAGATACCTCTCTAGTGTTTGGTTAAATCGTTCCACCATTCCGTCCGATTGTGGGTGGTAAGAGGTGGTTCTGGTTTTGTGAGCACCCATCACTCGACACATTTCTTGAAATATTTGAGACTCAAAATTTCTTCCTTGGTCACTGTGGATTTCTAAAGGCACTCCAAAACGACAGAAGACTTCGTGCACTAATTTATCTGCAACTGTTGATGCCTCTTGGTTGGGAATGGCAAAGACTTCTGGCCACTTAGTGAAGTAATCCATTACGACCATGAAGTACTTGTTTCCGCTTTCACTTTCAGGAAACGGTCCTGCCACGTCTATAGCAATTCTTTCCCAGGGTGCACCAACATTATACAATTTCAATGCGCCTCTGCTACGTGTATGAGGTCCCTTCACGGCCGCACAACTGGTACACTTGCGACACCAGTCCTCAACATCATCACGACAATGAATCCAGTAGAATCTTTCCCTTATCTTTAACAATGTCTTCTTAACTCCCATATGACCTCCTGAACATCCGTTATGGTAGAGCTGCAGGACCACTGGTATCTTAGCTTTAGGAACAACCATTTGCAGGTGACAGCTGTCTCCTCGAGCGTTTTCCCATTTACGGCACAAGACTCCATCCTGGATGACTAGACTATCCCATTGAGCCCAATAACTCTTCGTGGTCGAGCTCAGCGATGCAACTTCGCTCCAGTGTGGCTTAGGAGTCTCAGCTTTAATCCACTCGAGAATTGGTTTGATATCTGCATCCTCTTGCTGTGCTTGCTGTAGGCTTTCCTTCCATTCGTTGCTAAAGTCCGTCTTTATCGTCCTTATAGGAACAGCTTCCTTTACTTCTTGCTTGGCGTAGTGCTTGCAGTCTTCAAGGCGATGTCTTCTTGATAATGCGTCTGCGTTACCGTGAGACTTTCCACTGCGATGTCGGGCAGTACTATCAACCGCCTTATTCTTCTGAAACCGCTCGTATTCTCTTCCTATGCTTCGCTTAGGGCAGCTGGACCGAAGGTGACCTTTTTCACCACAGGCGTAGCATCTAGGGCTGTACCTCTTAAATCGGTTCCGCACCGGTGATGCCACATCCTCCCGGACCCGATGAGACCGATGGTCTTGTCTCACAGCTTCCACCTCTAAAGCATGGGCCAGAGCGTTCTTGAGAGTTTCATGGTGCCCAAGTCTCACAACAGCTCTAACTTCGAGGTCACGAATGCCATCGATGAAAGCTTGCACCAGATTCCCGCCAACGAGCGCAGGTGCAGACTGGTATGCCTTACGAACCAGTTTCTCAACTTCCAGAGCCCATTGTTGCAAGTTTTCACCGATGCGTTGGGCACGATCCTTCAGCTGTGCACGAAACACGAGCTCCAGATGAGCGTCACCATATCTTGCCTCCAATGCCTCCAGCAGTTGCTCGTAGGTTACCTTCTTATCGAGGGCTTCGAGGACGGTTAGCGCCTGGTCTCGGAGACCTAAGGTGAGCGCGGTCATAGCCTGTTCCTTAGTCCAGCCGTTCACCGTCATAACAGCCTCAAACTGGATCTTGTAGGCTGACCACGAAGATGTTCCATCAAACGGCGGTACTTTAAACCCCCGCACCGAAGGGGCAGCAGTCACTGTAGTTGCCGCTCCGTCTCCAACTTTAAGGTTTCCTAAGGCCTTCTTCACATCAGCAATCTGAGTTTCGGCCTCAGTGATACGGTTCTCGTGTTGAAGAACCTGATCCTTCACTACCTTGATTTCTTTGCCGAAAGTCTCATGAATGCCTTTTAACAAGAGCATCTGTTCCTCCTGGCGGCGAGCCTGGTCTTCCATATCCCGCTGCAGCTGTTCTCCCAAGCGGCGGGCCTGCTCCTCCTGGCGGCGGGCTGCTCCTCCTGGCGGCGGGCCTGCTCCTCCTGATGGCGGGTCTGCTCCTCTTTGTGCCGCTGTAGCTGCTCTTCCAAGCGGCGGGCCTGCTCCTCCTGGCGGCGGGCCTGCTCTTGGAGCATCGCCATTAGGGCCGTGATATCTGGAGCTGCTGCCGATGTGGACGGCGTGGTTTCCATAGCTGGCTGCTGATCTTCCGATGTAGGCAGTTGTGCACTTCCAAATCGCCTCTGATCAGCCTCTTGCTGGCGCTGACTCCTAGTTCGGATACCTTCCGTGTTTTCCTTTGGTAAAACCAGCATACTTTAATCGCACTTCTGACACCAAATTGTTACGAGCTGGGTATTAAATAAATTAAAGTAGTCGATTAATTACCAAAAATAACACAATATTTATTAACAACACTTTTAACAATAAGAAATCACTAAATCACTCGTTAATCGCACTAGAAGATCGCTTCGATGTTTATTCGCTGTATCTTGAAACAATACTGTTCCTACGGCCAACACGTTCCGCTTTTATATGGCCGTGGGAATTACTCGAAACTACGAAAATATTCGATCGATGTCTCTAGGCTAAATAGATTACTCTAGAGCTGCTTGTAGCGCCATCTAGCGTCGAGTAATCGTCATAATGCACACAGTTGCGCGCTTTCCGACACTAGATGGCGTTGTCCTCGACAGTTCTCGATTATTCTAGTGGACACGAGATTCATCTGGTTATGGCGCAACAATATAGTAATAACAAATATAGTAACAATTAAATCTTAAATTCCTTTCTAAATAATAATAGTGGAGAGTTTTTCCATGAGTAGCAGAAGACTCTGGCAGCGCAGTTATAATGTACAATTAGAAATGAATTTTCATTTGCTTACATATCAAAAGGAAGCAACATTAAGAAATCTACATACGCTGTTGTATTTGCATGCTGTGCGTAATTAATTGTACCACCGTATACTCGTATACTCAACTGTTGTACTTAAGTGCCGGTTTTATCACTTCTTTAGACGTAATTTATCTATACTAATATTATAAAGAGGAAAGGTTTTTATGTAAGTATGTTTGTAACGAATTGGCTCAAAAAGTACTGGACGGATTTTAAAAATTATTTCATCATTTAAATGCTACATCACCACTTATTAATATAGGCTATTTTAATAGTAAGAAAATTAAAAATATATAAACTGATAACTGCAGGTAACACCGCGAGGTTCAGCTAGTTTATTATACTCATGAGTTCATGACTCGAAAAATGATCATTTTTTTAAAACCAATGAATAAAGAGTAGACGAAACAGATTCCGAACTTTTACAGTACTAAGTTTATTCAACTTATTCTAGAATAAACAGCATTTCAACTCATTTCTAAGCCTAAATTGATCTATAGTAGAGTAGACAATAGCTTAAAAGAAACAGATTGCTCTCGCCGAACTTTACACCAACTCTAATTACATACCCAAATTAGACCCGGAGCTATAGAAAAAGCTATAAAAACAAATGAAAAGTAAGTTATGAATCAACAGAACCGTTTTATGTAACTTGTAAAGGTTTAAAACGAAGTGATTATCTAGGTGAATTGGTTGCATCAGTATTAAAACACAAACAAAACCATTATGTATAACATAAATGGATGCATAACAGTGTAAATTGTGTTATAATAGAATAATAAAACGAACGAAGCAGTGTATTTGGGCATGTTCGTGTTTGTCTTTTTCCTTGTTAAATGTTTATTATGTACGGAACACACTTACTAGCAAGAACACGCTAATTAGTGATCATATTTCGTACACGCCATACCGCCGACCACACTTTCGTTGTCCCTTAGAACAATAACACTAGACTGTTATCAATTCAATTAAATATATCACTAACTAGCTATGTTTCAAAAACTTTATAAATCCATACATCTATAGGAATAAATAAAATTGGAGATTCTGTTTGCAATATTAAAATAACTGCTTTTTACTGTACATATACATTTTTGTCTGTTTGTTCCGTTTAATCTCTGGAACGGCTGGACCAATTTAATGAAACTTTCACTGATAGGTAGCTGATGATATAAGAAGTAACTCAGTCAACTTTTTTTAGACTAGCTTCGCCCTGCGGCGTTAACCGCCGTACGATAATAACCGCGGGAAACTCCGCGGGGTTCAGGTAGTATAGTATAAATATTGATGTACAATAATAATATAACAACACGTCCCTATTATGGACCGCCTTCAATAAAAAGAGAAAACGTAAACATCACGATTATAATGAAGCCTACATAAATCTCAAATGAATTAATGCATCGTGCACCCTATTAATGAGAGGTAAAGATAAAAATTGAACATCATTGTTGACGTGTATGCCTGTTTGTATAGACGTGTGTACAAAACACATCATCACCTGTCAATATAATTAAAAAGACGGCATTTCATGAGCGATACCAGATGAAAGAGCTTGTTAACCCGGCGGTGAGGGCTCATTATAACGATATTTTATTGTAACGAGGTTCTATGTTAAGGCCAGCTAAAATAAGACGGTTTAAGGGAGAGGACAGGTAAAAGAGGAGCGGAGAAACTTTCATTTTAATGAGGTTTTTGACAACATCTTGTGTTTTATCTTTGCCTAAAGTTTAATGATATGACAAGTAAGACATTGATTGACATGAAAAAAAAGAATGATATTTATTCACCTTTTTGTTTATTTTTATATGATTAGTGTCTATTTTTTCTCTTTTTTTTTTCTCTTTTTAAAAAGACAACTCCCGCATTAGGAATATACATCCTGTGTCGCAGGGGACTTTACAAACATACATATAACGGACACAAAGAACACCCAGACTCAGGACAACACTTTGTGGATCATACAAAGTGATGTCCCACGTGGGATTTGAACCCACGGCACTTGGCGCAGTAGCAAGGGGCGTAGTGACCGCTTAAACCACTAGGCCAACCGTGCAGTCAATCTTACATAATACTAGTTTTCGTCCGCGTGTATATTAGTCCTTGTATATCCTATCTGTATGTTGCAGCCAATCTCAAGAATAGTTTAACCGATTTTGTAGTTGTTGTGTTGTTGTGTTCACTGGCAGATAACTGACAAAAGTAGGAACTGAGACGACTTTTATTTTAAACTAACTTCGCCCTGCTGTGTTATCTGCGGTTATTATTGTAAAGGTAGTTTTTACTAGACTAACTAACTAACCTGACTAACAGTACTAGTTTATATTAAACAAGTCGTTTTCAAACAATTAGAACAAAATCTTCTTGGCGACTCATATATAACACAACAATAACCTACTACAGCGCCATCTACCGAAGATACACTGAACTACGAATTAACTACAAATCCTGAATCGCGCAATAAATAGTTCTCGCGCCGATTATGATATCCCAACATAAACTGTTGGGCAGTAGCCCGCCAGGCATGATCACCTCGCCTGGTCGGAGGATCCTCCCTTTGTGTTGGGTGGAATATGATACCCTTTCCCCCAAACTCGTTTTGCTTTTTTATAAAATTTTAAATTTCAAAAGAATCATTACTAACTCCGCTTCATTGACATGAAACCGCAGCCTAACAGGCCCTTATATTGTGTTACAAAGGTTAATATTTTGACAAGAATGTAAGTACACGTTGTGGAGAAGAAAATTGTTTCAAATCATCACGTTAATGAAGATTATGATCGCTAAGGTGTTATTTGGGAGCACGCGATGTATCTGGTTTGTTCTCAAGTAATGTGTCTGTAATCATAGGGCAGGACTCATTCTGTTGATGTCGGATTACGAACACGTATTTTGAAAATAAGCAGCTCCCTGATTGACTGCAACTCGAGAATTATAGTAGCAGGACAGGCCAAGGGCATGTCCAGATTTCTCAACAACTTTGCGGTTAGAGAAAAATTGAAATTTATGAAAGCTATTAAGAGTTGAAGCAGGTATACTTAGCTACTTAAAATATAACTATACTAATATTATTAATTCGTTGGCGCTTTTTGGGGGAGGCCTTCATTCTGCAGTGGATGCCAGAAGCTGATGTAAAAGTAGTAATTAAAAGGGAGAAGCTCTGTGTCGAAGCATTATGAATATTTTACGTGTCTTTATATCTATATAATCTTTTATTATGGGATTTTATCATGAACAACAACGTGCCATGAAAATACATATTTATCGACACGATAACCAAATGCATAAAAGTCAATAACAATTTCTTTTTATAAATAAATAAATATTCCGGACATCTAACACACAACGCCATCTAGTCCTAAGCTAAGCAGAGCTTGTGTTATGGGTACTAGACAACTGATATAATCAAAAAATTTGCCTTTAGTTCAACTGAGTTGAACGAACAGATTAAAAAACAATTGTTTCTTCGTAATGTATTCATAGTTTTACTAGACTATAATACATTTATACAGACAGGTAATTGATTGATGGAAGAACAATTCGAATACGATTTATATTTACAAGTTTTAGCATGTACGGGTAGTAAACAATAAGTGTATGCAATGAAAGTTATATATTTAGTGTAGAAAAACCTGTAACCATCTAACATTTAGCGAGATTATTTATAAATGATATTTCTGGTAGCTTTATTATTTTTTCATACACAATTACAAGGCTTTATACGAGTTGTTCATTCCTAAACATATTAAAGTCTGTGTGAGGTATTATCTGTCACCTCAGGCAAATCTTAGTAAAAGACAATTTCGTCAGTGGCAAAAGATATACTTTAGTTGACGTTCCCAAGGAAATCAGTTGTGTCTAAGTTTTTTTTATCGAAAAGTCTAATATTAAGAAAGATTCGTAAGTGTAAAATAATTGTTACAGATTGAATGGTCGATCATGGAAACTCTCAGTCGATGGTCTGCCTGATGGAAAGCATAAGCAGAATACAAAAGTATGGTGGTCACCATACTCATTGCGAATGCAGACAACGCAGACCACACAATGGTGGTCTAGTAATACTTCTGCATCATTGGGCCTCCGGTCTCACACTCACCGACGAAACGCGACAGCACGAACACAATAATTTTACGTTGCTTTTCTGTGCGAAGGTGGTGCCACGGTCGAGCCGGCCAGTTCGTGCTAAAATCAGCGTGGCTCTACTACCTTTTAAATTAATGTTAATATTTATATTTTAGATTATATCACGGGAATTTAATTTAATAAGCTAATAATTAAAGTTCCGCGGTTAATTGAAGTAAATTGAATTGAAGCCATAACATTTGATAAGATAATAATGATTGATAAACATGTGCGTTTAAAATATTACAAGAAAAAGTGTAGGTACAGGTAGAGAACATGGCTTGTGGGTGGTCAAACATTATGTTCATTTTATTCTCCTCAGTTTTCTAGTACTATGAGCACTCAATGAAGTTAAACATTTAAAAATTGAATGGTTTTAAACTACCGAGATCAGTGCAACTGGATTTAAATTTACGATAAACGAAACAGTATCGCACTCTTTAATCAAATAAATGATCGAAGATTGTAGCTTTTAAATTCGTTGCTTACTTGATCGTACATTATTCCGATTGAACTCTTGAATAATTCGTTGCACTTCACTAAGATTAACTTGAATCTCGCTTGAAAATAGAATTGCCATCAGCCTTCGGTAATCTGGTAGTTGGAAATGAGATTTTAGCCTAGTACCTTTATAGAAATAGGGTTCGTTTTAACTTTTCCTTATCTTTACTGCATAGCATTGGCTGCTGTCCTGCGTAGTTAACAATCACACACTCACGGGCTGAATAGGTAGGTAGTACTCCGTATTCTTAATTCGTCACCACGGGTATAAATAGAATAAATGATAATGTATATAAAATTCTTGTGTTGCGAGGTATCGGCCAATATCAATTATTTTTTTATGTAATAGGGGGCAAACGAGCAGACGTATCACCTGATGGTAAGCAATTACCGCCTGCACCAGAGGCGTCACAAGTGCGTTGCCGGCCTTTGAGGCGGCGGCGGGATAGAGGAGGGGTTGGGATATGGGCCTCCGATATCCTCACTCCAGTTGAGTCGGCCCATGCATGCCGAAGCGTGGCTCTCCCACCCCTAAATAATAAGGGTGACCCACCACAGTATTTTTTTAGGGCAAAACAACGTTTGTCGATTCAGCTAGTATTCTATAATATAAACATTAACTTGCTTTTCACTGCGACTTGGCCCGCGTGTATGTCGTTTATCGCAGTATAAAGTAACCTATGTCTTTTCTCAAAAATAAAAGTATTTCCATTCCAAAATTAATAAAAAAGCGGTGCAGCGTTTTAGCCGTTAAGGCGTAATGGTCAGAGTTACTTTCGAATTTATAATACTAATATAGATCTATCGATAAAGAGTTGCGTGCTATAGTTAAATACAATGAGAAAGTAAATCGCAAATGTGACATTAATGACTGATTCGCAATATTATGGTTACACATCGAACACTGAAAACAATTTACGGCGACATAAATATAAATATGAATAAATTATTCAAAACACTAATCAAACCAGGTGTACAATTAAAGATGTCTGGCGTGAAAAAATGTTCATATACGCACATTTACGTTGACTATAATGGCGGCATTGTGATTATGTGAAACATTATTTAATTTTTATTGCACACCTGACTCGCTGGGAGCTTAAATGTTATTTTCTGCTTTTTATCATGGTAATGACTTTGTCATTAATTTGGGACATATATGTGAATTTTATGGAAATTTTAACCTTGCTACGACACGAATGTGATACAATGAAAAGAATGTAACGTACCTACTATTTTTATGAGAAAGTAAAATGTTCACTAATATTTATGAGATTAATATACATCGTTACTATTAATGAACCTCGCAAATACATATATAGACTGATTACTCATATTTTGCCAAGTATTTGCTTTATTTGTGCAATAGGTAGCCTAACTTGATCTTGAAACTCGCGGGCTGGGTCTCCGCAACTCGACGACTTCAGTGCGCCTATTTTGTGTTCCTCCAAGAAGCCTAGCAGACCCTTCACGTTGCCGACGACTTCTGGAAGTGACCCTGGTGATCCGAGGTGTCTCGCCCGGTATTCTGCCACCTCAGGACATGTCATGATGACATGGGCGGCCGTTTCTTCCTCCTCAATGCATGCCCTGCACAGAGGACTGTCTGTTACACCTAGAGTGAAAAGATGTTTGTTAAGTAGTGCATGACCAGTTATTGGATCCAATTAAGAGCCGAAGCAGCAGCCTTTTGAGTTGCATCAGCTTCCGTGACAATCTGGGGTTGATCGTCGGGAGGGCCTACTTGGTTTGCCTACAGATACAAAGGTTGGACCAATATATTTGGTGTTCTACCTAGGTGTTTTGTTGCAGTGTGTGTGTGTGAAATATAGGTACCAAGGAAAATGTAACGTAGGAAAGGGATTTTACATATACATATAAATGAGGGGATATTATGTAATACCTGGAGCAAGAATACATTTGTAACTTATATTAATTTCTTAATACCGAAATGTCTCTCTAACTTACACTTTACCTTTTTTATGTATGGCCCTGCCAAAAGGACTCTACTCTGTCTGATGGAAATCGTAAACAGAATCCAAGAGTGGTGGTCACCATATTCATTGCACGTGCAGAAAATGCAATAAATCAGCACGACTCACCAACCAAACACGACAGCACGAACGCCGTCATTTTTCGTTGATCTTCTATGCGAGGGTAGTACCGCCCCGGTCGAGTCGGCCCGTTCGTGCTGAAATCAGCGTCGCTCTACTACCTTAAAACAATTAGGTACTATCTCTTTGTATTCTTTTATAGCCACTCATTACCACAGACCGTGTTTTACAACGTTCTTTCACCAAAAGAATTATTATTCATCTCAACATGTAAATAAAACATGACTTTTCAGAACATGGGCAGGAAAATACACGGTTGCGGTTTGTTTATATCCATGTGATTTATTATAGCAGGCTACCCATGTCAGTGAGCAAGCATTCATCTTCATTGCTTTATGATGTTTTATTAAAAATATATACCAACTATGAAGACGTATCTCTTTTTGACATAAACCAACTAAAATTATAAATTTCAACTGACTTTTTGGTAGTCCTTTCTTCTGTAGTGTTAGTGCTTGAGTTTGTTGTTGCAGACATTGTTTATACATTCAGTTTCCCGAGACTCATTGGTAAAATATAGACGAAAACATAATGTAAAAACTATTGTTACTTTAGAAAAACTAGCCATGTGCGAGTCGGAGTCGTGCACCGAGGGTTCCGTACAAACCTGTAGATATATTATTTGATGTAATTAAAAACGTTGCTTCGTACCAAATTTCAAGATACTAAGTTCATGGGAAGTACCCTATAGGTTTTGAGTCCCTTGCGAATGTCGAAAATTTGCAGCATAAACGGCTTATTATATGAAGTAATCAAGTGACTAACAATTAATGCTTTTCGCAATTTTTCCTTTATCTATGCTATAAGACGTTGTTCCGCAAACGGCTGTACCTTTTAAGAATTTTCACAGCTAATAGGAACAGTAGACCTAAATATTTGATATGAATTTCAGCTTGATACCTCCACGCGTTCCTGAGAAAAAGGGTCTTGACAGACAGACGGATAACAAAGAGATTTCTTTTGAGGTACGGAACCCTAAAACATAGTTTATATGCGTACATAATATATGTCTCTTACGCAGAATGCAGTTATATGAGGTAATCAAAGTAAAGTAGTTTTAATAACAATAAGTTGGTATTCGTTTTTCTTCATAGATAACAGTTATGAATACCCATTCTATTGCTGACTCAAGTAACCAATTTAATTTACAAACCGTTTTCTATTTAAATATGTAGCTATGAATTAATTTTAAATTTCATTACACAAAACCGAAGTTTATTTCAATATAATATATATTTCAAAAAATTTCAAGTGGCGTTTGATTTTCAGAAACTTGATATACCTACCTATACTTGTCTAGACTTGAAGGTAGAAGCAGAATCACACTGTCTTAATTACATAACTCATTAAAACTTAGAACAACAACTAACTTATGATTAACAAAATTCAATTACTTACACGATTTACCTAATAGCTTTGTCTTATTTAACCTTAATGTAAAGTATTTTTTACTTGTGGAAACCTCCACGGACTACCACATTACCGGGGTTTGCGGCGGAGTAGTGTGTTGGAATCGGACCGACTAAAACCACATGGTAGGCCACTCTGCGCCTGAAATGGGAATTTGTTATTAAGCCATCTAGACCCCTTGCAGCCCCTGCCCGCCCTGACGCGGGCACCGACTCTTGGTAAACTTTCTTATTAGGTGACGGTGCCGGATACTGCACACGTGTACGTCGCCCCATCGCGGCTGGCCACTTAAGCGTATGGGGAGTAAAACCCGTCCCGACCATCTTCGGCCACACTAAGAGCGGCATGAGGCGCTGGTAACTTTAAAACAGCTGTCGCTGTCGGTCATGCAGCGTGTGACGGCTCCGATGACTGCAGTGAGGGCCCAACGCTGTGACGCCCAGGCGCGCCACATTCCTCTTAGTGTCAATCAAAATGAGCTACATAGTAATGAATCCCCATTGAAAACGAAATCTATATTCACAAATTCAATAGATTTTTCTAGCAAAAAGTCAATGGCAGCTCTTGATATTTAAAGGTGATATTGCAATGAAGTCTTGATTTTGAATACGATACAGATGTAACGAAATTTAATTAGGACTTATTGTTGATGTTTAGTCAAAGTATCCTTGTTTGGTTTAAGAGCACATTGAAATGAGTAGGCAGATCGATTTGACAGGTGATCATTATAAGTGATGAAGCAATATAATCTAGTCAAATTCTGCTTTTGAATTTGTCTGGATTTCATATTGGAATAGGGTTTGTAAGTAAAAAGATACCGATAACGAGCAAGTTTAGCAAGACGCTTTTTTGTCATAGGCACAACAGTGAACAAATGTGAAGATCGCACCCACAATAGCCATCATTGTAAAAACGGCGTCGACCCGTCTTACAACTACGCCTTTATGCACTCAACTTACGTCATTACAACTGATACGATTCATTTCTAAGTAGATCCTAAAATATAGCTCGCAATAGCACATCCAAAAGACTCCTTTATTTAAGCATTTAAGTAATTTTTAAACAATTTGATGTGTGATGCACAGGTTTACTACGAACCCGTATAATAGAATACCATAATTTTATAACGCACGTAATAATGTGTGGGAAGAGCTTTCACTCACCGTAGGTAGATCCGATTTTATTTGTAGGCAACGCAACACTTTATTATGTTAACATTCCTCAGTACAAAGTTTATGCTTTGTTTAGACTACACAAAAGTCGGTCGATATTATGCAGCGATGTTGGAAGAAGGAAGAGGCCAATGGTTCATTTCTTGTGTATTTTACGGTGCTGCCTTATTTGTAGCGCATCTACACTCTACACTGTATCGAATTTCGCGCTGTTTCTTTTATTTACTACCAAGGTTACTATTTGTTTTTATATAATCAAACGATTTACAAATACAAATTCTAATATGAGTGTGTGAAGACACTTTTTTGTTGCGATTGTTTGTATTAAAAATGCCTTTAATGTATTGAAGATCAAGACCACAGACAACGCAACAGCAAAATGTCGAATTTGAGCGATAATGAAGAAACTGACACTAATCTCTTCATTATCGTCCTTCTATATCAATACTCGTATTATGTTGTTATTTATCGAAATAAAGCGTAAAAAAAACATTTAAAAAGGTCTTGTTCGTAATCATTCCTTACAAACCTTTTCCTCACAACTTCGATACATTTGTTATTATTTCTGTAAAATAAGAGATGTTAATATTACACTGTTACGCCGTCATACAAAATAGCTCAAGAGTAAAACAGATAGCTCTGATAACATTTCGTCAGTAGAAGATCAATGAGTCGAATTAAAATTCCACAACTAAATCCATTAATTGTACAAACGACTTAGATATTTTAAAATCGCTCTCAGATGAATCGTTGTCGAATTTAGATCTCCAGATAAAAAGATTTGTAATTTATACGGTACATTACACTGCGAGGTTGGGACAGAGTTTCAACTGACAACTTTAAGAGTAATGCTTCAATATATAATATAATAATAGTACCTTTGACTTATCGATGATCAAAAAAAACAAAGCGACTTGCAGTTAATACGTACTGATTTTATTAATCTCTAAATATTTTTTTTATTTTATTCTTATTGTATATTGGGCAAACGAGCTGACGTATCACCTGATGGTAAGCGATTACCGCCGCCCATGGACACCCGCAACACCAAAGGCGTCACAAGTGCGTTGCCGACCTTTGGGGGATGGGGGGAGGGGATGGGGGGAGGGGATGGGGGGAGGGTCTGGGGTATGGGCCTCCGGTATCCTCACTCACTCGGTGAAACACAGCGCAAACGCTATTTCACACCGGTTTTCTGTGAGGCCGTGGTATCACTCCGGTCGAGCCGACCCATTCAAGCCGAAGCATAGCTCTCCCACGGTTATATATCATAAAATAGCCACAAAGTGTCTAAGAAGAATGCATAATAGAAGCCGTTCAAGTAACTTCCTCTTAGATACAATAGATGTTAGGTATTATGATCCTTAGTAGCAAGAGTCTAACTAGCGATATCACTATTATTGCTATTGTTAATAAGTCTTGGTGATTGTCTGCCGTAAGTCAAAAAAAAACCAAACCCATCACAAATTTTAATAACAAAAAAACCGACTTCAAGAACTGGATAAAATTGGAAACCACACGGGAAGCACCAGCTTTCGAATAAAAAAGAATTATTAAAATCGATTCACCCAGTCGAAAGTTATGAGGTAAGAAACATAAAAAAATAACAGTCGTATTGAGAACCTCCTCTTTTATTGAAGTCGGTTAAAAAGTAACCAGACATGTGCGAGTTTGAATTTTAGATAGACATTTTCGCACAATCTGGTAAGAAGATAGTTCGTCTAACATATTTATGTTACTGTTGTCATGACGACAGTTATAACGCTAAGTATAGACACCAAAGGCATTACCAAAAACTTTGTGGGTGTTCAACTGTAATATAAACCCTATTATATTTTCCGCTAAGATACTTCTATTAAAGTTTCACAAGCCAAGCGGAAAACAATGATATCTTGTTCTAATCTACTTGTTGTAATGAAATAGGATTGCTAATATTTTCTGGATTCTCCGTACTTATCGTAATCTAGGTAACAAGGACCAAGAAACAGGTAATGATTGTATTATGTTAATAGTTATTTAGATATTTTGGAGGAGGATTTATAAGTTGATCATTGATAATGATAAGAGTGCTGATCTGAACAGTGTTAATACCTTCTAACCCTGTAAATGAACTGAACAAGGTAATAGTTATAGCTGTAAAACTTGTATTAAGCATATAATCAATATTAATTATTGTTTTAACACAAACCTAACAAAGATTCGAAGAAGAAAACTGTGTCCAGTAATAGACTATTAATGGCTGCTGACGCTAATGAAACAGCTGCAGTCATGATGGACTCTGACAGTGATCATTTTTTTTTTTTAAAAGAACTCCCATATTAGGAACGGACATCCTGTGTCTCGTGGGGGACTTTGCAAACATACATGAAACGGACACAAAGAACATCCAGACTCGGGACAACAAATCGTGGATCACACAAAGTGTTGTACTGCGTGGGATTTGAACCCACGACACTTGGCACAGTAGCAAGCGGCATGGCGACCGCTGAAACCACTCGGCCAACCGTGCAGTTAATCATTATACTGTAACATGTTGGTATAATTTTATTTTTAAGAAGTTATATGCTAAATAATATGATGAGGGATTTAAGTCCTAGCTTTGAAACATCTTTAACGATTACGTAACACTTTCATCATTACTCCCGGGATTTCACGGGACTTGGTCGGTAGTTTAAAAACATGCTATGACAAAATGGTTTTTAAAGTAGTTTTAGCTATATCGTTCTTCAATATATACACATATATATTTTCGACGATATAATCATTCGTGAAATAGAAACCTTTTAGTTCAACTACAAGTACAATATAGGAAATATAAATTACTCGTATTACAATTAAGTTAATCATTACATATTTCACCTCGGGAGAGCCACGCTTCGGCATGAATGGGTCGGCTGAATGAATGAGTGTAACAGTGCTTGCGCTGTGGTTCACCAAGTGAGTGAGGATAACGGAGGCCCATACCCCAACCACTCCCTCCCCTCCCAAAGACCGTCAATGCACTTGTGACGCATCTGGTGTTGCAGGTGTCCATGGGCGATGGTAATCGCTTACCTTCAAGTGATACGTATGGGCGTGTGTGATTTTATTTATTTATTTTATATAATTCAAATTCCTTCGTCAAGAATCCAAGTATCTCAATGCCAAATTTCACTGAAATTGGGGCAGTGGTTTGGCCGTGAAAGTGTGACATACAGACAAACAGACTTACTATCGCATTTTTAATATAAGTATGAATTTTACGAAGAAACCACAAAAAAGAGTCCACAATCCATGTCTACATTAACTTACCTTATTACTACCCCTAATGGTGACACCGAACATATAATAAGAGGTCCGAAAAGTTTTCGACCTCAACGTGCAAATAGCATTACTCATTAATAAAAAATCAGTCTACAACCGTCAGCCTGTAACTAAAATTACAAAAAAAATAACTTCCTATCAACAGCAAGATCGAGTTACAGATAAGTAAAGGTAGTTAGTTCAAATCCTTTCTTTTATGTCTACCTTTCCCTCTCAATATATCTAATGTCAATTAATTTGTTATTTACTATATTTAGAAAGACAAACAGTATTAAATAAAAAACACAGGCAATCTTTGGAGACTGCCGATAGAAATGAAAAGTAATTTGTGAATGGTTTCGTCGAGCTATTAGCGTGCGATGACTATGGCGCGAGTTTCAAACTTTTTGCTCACCCAAAAAGAACACGTATACACAGAGTATACTTAGCTCATGAAAGACCTCGGTGACCATGACGCGAATTCCATGATTTTTGAAGTGAAACTTCTTTAGAATCGTTGTGATTTAAAACCGGATGCAACGGAAAAAACGACAGGTAAGAGACACAAATACAAAAGGTCGCCTGTAATTAGTGAGCCAGAGCAAGAGAGCAAATGTCGGTCTCATTCTTTTGTCGATTTACTGAATTTTCACTTCTATCGTGTGTGAATCGCACACACACCTTTTTTTACCCAAAAAGTGCTCAACGCGCCTAAAAAACATTTTACTTCAAATTATACATGGGTTTGTAATTAAAAACTAAACTTAATAAATATAGTACCCACTACGTTTTCCACAGATTATTTGTGGGTCTTTAATTCCCAAAGTACCCGAATGAATTTTCCTGTCTTTATTTCCCAAAGTACCTAATGGACGGCAAGCTGACTGGTCCTTTTGCGTAAGGGGAACCAATTTTGGTTTATGTATGTTACGCTTAATATCTCTGCTTACCCCTTCAGAGATGTAGGTGTAAGTATATTAGAGTATGCAAAGCATAAGATGAAAGCTTTCAATTATTGAACCATGTTAATCTGTCTGTACAATCTTTGAAGTATTAAGTTTGTTTATATTTAATTAGTTTTGTATTTACCCTCTTAAGAGTTAAATTTTCGAGGCTGTTTCATAGTGACGCTTGTATACAGTTGTATGTTTTAACCGCGATTTAAACACACAGTGACAGTACACACATGACTCTGTTAGACGTTTAGTACTATTTTGTTACATCTAAGAAGTCGAAGAATGGAGGACTGGGGACTCATATTTTCTGATTGTACGCTGACGATATCATGTTTGAATTTGACATGGTAAAAGACAATGATTCCCCAAACCTGGACATATAATTCTCTTGTTAATTGTGTCTTTGTCTAGTGTTATTAGGTTAACTACTTTACTTTAGGATGTGCTGTTATTGCATAAGAACCGATGTTCTTGAGAGATAAGAGATTACTAATGATTATACGGTGGGGGTACTTAAATACATTGTGATTTAGAATGTTTCTTTTTGGTTATTATCTTAGGTGAAGTATCCTAAATAGTTAATTTTTTGATTGTCTATCAGTATGTAAACAAACAAAACTTAATAATAATCAAACTACAATAGATAAATAAAATTTAAATGACTTCATAAATATTATTATTTTATTGATGAGCCGGCTCCACCGGAATGATACCACGGCCTCACAGAAAACAGGTGTGAAGTAGCGCTTGCGCTGTGTTTCGCAGAGTAAGTGGGTAAACCCTCCTCCCATCCCGCAGAGGCCGGCAACGCACTTGTGACGCCTCTAGAGTTGCGGGTGTCCATGGACGGTGGTAATCCCTTACCATCAGGTGATACGTCTGCTCGTTTGCCCCTATTCTATAAAAAAAAATATATGGTGCTTTGATCGCTTAACTTTAAGTTCACCAGTTTGTCTTCCGATCAAACTAACTTATAAGTTACTAACTAAACTAACTAATAATTAGTTCATTTGATCGTAGGACGAACGAAGAGTTCGTCTAAAACACCCGTAAAGATCTTCACCGTTAAATATCTACTTATATCAATGAGTCAGTCCAATCAATAAACGAATTAGGATCATTTTAATCACAATGTAGCAGGTGATTATAAGTGAGGTAATCCGAGGCGGTTACTCTATAATGTGTTGTGCTGGTCTGTGTTCCTGGTATCTATCTTCTAATATATACATTTATGTGGTGGGGACTTTCCTGGAATAGTATTATAAGACTGTACTCTCACCGTGGGAGAGCCATGCTTCAGCATGAATGGGCCGGCTCGACCGGAGTAATACCACGGCCTCACAGAAAACCGGTGTGAAATAGCGCTTGCGCTGTGTTTCACCGAGTGAGTACGGGGGTACCGGAGGCCAACACCCTAACCCCTACCTTATCCCCTCCCCTTCCCCTAAAGACCGGCAACGCACTTGTGACGCCTCTGGTGTTGCGGGTGTCTATGGGCGGCGGTAATCGCTTACCATCAGGTGATACGTCTTCTCGTTTGCCCCCTATTCAATAAAAAAAAACTGTACAATGTTTTCAGAAACAACAACTGCACTATTTCAGGTATGTGGAGTGATTATTACGTGTGTGGTCAGAATGGTGTCATTGTGCTTATTATAATATAGAGAGAATAAGATTGTGGTAGTCATGATTGGTTGCGACAGAATTACAGCGGCTGGCCTGTTTGTCGTCTTGGATGATGATGGTTGCATTGTCATCCATATGCTGAGTCCAAGACCATTTTGCCTTTTCAGTCATACTGTTCAGTGTTCAGTTCTGAATTACATCTTATATAATTTTAAGTACCTATGCAATAATAATACAAATAAAGTTTTCTTATTCTTATCCCAAAAAAACATTGGAAATCTAATTGTGATCACAGTATGAAAAGTAAACCTTACTAATATTATAAAAGCCTCTGTCTGCTTGTCGCACATTCGCGCTAAAACTATTGCACAGACCGCAAATGTAGTTTGGTACACAGATAGTCTAGAGCCTAGAGAAAGGACATATACTACTATTCTCCGTGATAACCTACAAACCCGCGGGCGGAGCCGCGAGCAAAAGCTAGTTTCAATATAAAATGCCACTTTCCCAGGGTGTTGCTACCCGAGATCGGAAAGTGCGGGAGATACGAGCCGAGTGACACGCCGTCAGTCGATAGCATACATCAAACACGCTAACACACAGTACATGTAGCTTTATTGCACATAAAATAAGCAATTTATTGACTGACTCACTGCTAAATAAGCAAGGCTAAACAATTTTCTTTCAGGCTGTATCAGTTTATTTCTATTAGGTCCTTTGATAACATTCCTGAGAATTATCAGGTGGTGTCTCACAAAGTTTTCCTTTTACCGTTTAAGCAGACAAAGGATAATTAATTTCTAATATCAATCTAAATGAAACTAAATTTAAATGTATAACTTTAACGGTACCTAACCTAATTTCGGTCATCGCTTTTAGTGAAAAAGGTCGTTGTCTGAACAAAATACTTAACCTAATTTGTAAAATTGAAACAATTATTTGAATTACGAAAATAACACAATTTTATTATTATAAAAGTTGTTTTTGTTTTAGTAATCAAGTCCGAGTAATATATACCACGTAACCTCAAGGCTAATTTTAATGAAAATTCTGTTATTACATACTTACAACATCAGGCATTTGGTAAATGGGTTTTTCTTGTATGTTAATTGACGATTTGTATTGACACAAGATTACTTTAAAAAAAGGGTATGCGTAAATCGGTGATGAAATATACATCTTAGATATCGCCTGGTACGATGGGGTCAAGTTTTATTTTCTTTACTCGTTAATATATGTATATATATATATATATATATATATATATATATATATATATATATAAATAAATAATACACTCGTAAGGAAATAATAAAAGAAACATATAATATGAGATTCCGCGAATTCTTTTAAAACAAAATTTTCTCTTTTTCTTTTAATTTTAGTAGGTACATTAGGAAGGAGTCTCGTTTTAATTTTGGAACGTTAGAAAGGACTTGACCCCTGAGTCAGGACATTAGAGTACTGAGATCGCAGAACGATCTCCGTTCTCTATAAGCGTGTAGCGTAAGGTGACAGATGAGGCCATATGGTGGTGCGGACGCTGTGAAGCGTGCGCGCCCCGGGGGATAGTAACTGGAACATGGGTGTTCGCACACAGTAGGGGCCACCTACAGGGTATAGGTTGAAGGCGTCACAAGTACGTTGCCGGTCTTTGGGGGATTGGAAGATGGACGGAAGGAGGGGTTCAGGTATGGGCCTCCGGTATCCTCACTGTTCTCAGTTTTCTGTGAGGCAGTAGTATCACTCCGGTCTAGCCGGCCCATGCATGCCGAAGCGTGGCTCTCCCACGTATAGTATGAAGCAACGGCTCGTGTTATAATCTCATTTGCTTCAATCATTTTGTTTTCTCCTCTGTGTGTATGTAGACGGTCAAACTTTAAGGAATTTCAATTCCGCTTTCTAATAAAGTGTTAATTAATATAGTCTTAAACAAACAAATTCCTCTTTTGTTGCCTCATGTTTACGTCCTACAGAATGTTGCTTATGATTGTGTTTCAAGATGATGTAAGAAATAAGGACTTAAATAGTAATTTAGAATTCAATTCTTAATTGCCCTATATTGAATATTTATATTTGAATACATTGAATTACAGTATTTTTACAGCCTCCTTTGTCTGTTAGCGTAAGTGACTGCAGATCTAGAGGTCTCGGGTTTGATTCCCAGGTCGGACTTCTGCTAGTTTATTCTTACAAGAAAATCCCAATAGCAGCATATGAAAGACGGTAGTGTTTCCCGCCCGTGCCTCGAAGAGCACGTTAAGCCGTCGGTTCCGGTTGTCATGAACATCCATGGCAATCGTTTTTGGGAAGTCAATGCCCTCAAATATACTGACAACTTATTCAACGTTCCAATTCAGTTCACACTTAGGGTTACAGAGATACTAAATGCCCATAGTTCTTTTAGCTACTCATCAGGCTTTTCGTTAATGACATTAATTTTTATTGAAATTCAATGGACACTATGCCAGTGAAATACGGCCCGAGTTGCAACTTCATTATAGTTCACATTGGATTGCATCAATAAGTTGTCAACTAAATTACAATATAAGGATATCAATATATAATTATTTGTTGAATAAACATTATTATTTTGAAATTTTTATTTATCTCACTTTTTAGAGGGGTAATATACGTGTCATGCGGGCCTAAACCAAGCATAACACGTTAAATTGAGTAGGTGCATGATATAGATGAAGATGTTAGAAATTTACGGGTAATGCGGCAGATATTGAGTATGGTGGCTTTTTGAAGCAAATAAACATAGTGTGGAGGCATGTGAAGTAATTCAAGATTTTGATTGAGAGTTTTAGTTCCTATGCCTGCTGATGATAGAACTGTGAATGTTGTGTGTACCTGTAATAGGCATGCATACTAGAAAATATTATTGTATAAGTATTTTAAAAGTGTATCGTATGTGTGCTGTTGGTATACCTAAATAAATAAATAAAATAAATAAATAAATAAACTATTGGACCTATGTGTACTGTGTTAACTTTCCATTGGGATTTGACTTCTATTGCCAGGTCTTTGTATTTTGAGAGTTTTTCTGAAATAGTGGACTGAAGATTGTGGCTGTTTGGGATTGCTATGTCTGTGATGTAAACAACTTTAATGACTTTGTCGTGAACTGTTATATTTGGACGGTTATTACTAATATTAGATTATTATAATATATAGTAAATACATTAGAAGACTTTCGAGTAAATAAGTTTATAAAATTGGAAAAGCTGTTTACCAAAAAATCAACCTATTCTGTGCTACTATCTAACTTGAGTCGATTTAACTGCACGTAAGTGTAAATACTGAAAGCAATACAGATATGAAAGTCATCCTTCCATTTTACCTTGAATAAAAAACACCTACATTTTTCAAAGAAATTGCCAAATTTAGAACGATGACATTACAATACCCGTTGTTTGTAATTTTAGTACCAAAAATAACACAAACAAAGTTTGATATATGAAAACCGCTTCCTAATCATCTGCCTAAACGATATACCACGTCGATAGTGTGACAGTAATTTATGACGCAATAAGAATCCAACGTGGTGACACGTTCGTGGAATGATGTCGTACGTCGCGTGACGTGCGCCCGCACCCACGTCACGCGACTCCATTCTTTGTCATTGTTTTTCATCGACACATTTCAATCTTTAGTGTTGCTATGGTAAAGGAAATCATTAAACTGACATGAATCTTTTCACATTCCGTTCTGCACAACGAACACTGGCAAACACTCACCACTGGTGCGTATGTGTCTTGAGTATAATACTTTGTGTGGACGCTCAGATGATCTTGACATTTTTCACGATTATTTCAAAGCATTTAAGCAAAAGATAATGCAGTGCTAGATCTGATTACCCTTTGTGAAACTTTATTTTATTTTGTTGGAACGAAGTTCCTTATGGCGCGTTGTGTAAGGGGGCTAGACGGTAAAATTGTCACGACACAATTTGTTGACACGACACAATTTGTTGTCACGACACGACGACGACACACACAGATATTTTCGTTTCGTCTTTCTATTTCGAACTTCGTTCCATCCGGGTGTCCCTTGACACCTCTCAAGTTTTTTTTACTGTGCTTTTATTTAGTTCTTAATTTTTTGGCGTTTTATTTGTGTTGAAATTGTTTTTTTTATTGTTCTGTACAAACAACGTTGTGTACATCTTTAATAGATATACATATAAGTTATTATTCCAAGCTCCTAATGTTGACCGTTCTTGTATATGTATATTGTTGATGTTCCTTAGAATAAATAAATAAACATTAAATTTCAATGTTTATTTGATTAAAATTTGTAATAAAAATGAAAAGCTGTAATAATTATATTGGGATATGTTTTAATGAAAGAGACATCGGTATTTATTTACGATACAGTCATCTATTTCATTTGAAACAACCCCTTTTTTTTACGTGTGGAAATCTCCTCAGGCCGTCACCCCGCCGGGTTTGCGGCGGGACGGTGTGTCGGAATCGAACCGACTAAAACCACACGGTGTGCCACTCTGCGCCTGAGAAGGAAGGGGTCCGGATTAGCACAACCGGACCCCAATTTGAAACAATCCCTATGTTAACCCGTCCTTCAATGTTTATTTGATTAAAATTTGTAATAAAAATGAAAAGCTGTAATAATTATATTGGGATATGTTTTAATGAAGGAGACATCGGTATTTATTTACGATACAGTCATCTATTTCATTTGAAACAACCCCTTTTTTTTACGTGTGGAAATCTCCTCGGGCCGTCACCCCGCCGGGTTTGCGGCGGGGCGGTGTGTCGGGATCGAACCGACTAAAACCACACGGTTTGCCACTCTGCGCCTGAGAAGGAAGGGGTCCGGATTAGCACAACCGGACCCCAATTTGAAACAAACCCTATGACCTATGTCAACCCGTCTGGCTATCGTTATATAAATATTTGGTGAAAAACCTTGCTTTTAAGAGTAGGTGTATATCCAGTAGCGGGTTTTTAAGATTGTTGATGATGATAATTTAAAATAATTTTTGAAGTGAAACTTCTTTAGAATCGTTTTGATTTCAAACCGGATGCAACGGATAAAACAACAGATAAGAGACACAAATACAAAAAGTCACCTGTAATCAGTGAGCCATAGCGAGAGAGCAAATGTCAGTCTCATTCTTTTGTCGATTTACTGAAGTTTCACTTCTATCGTGTGTGAATTGCACACACACCTTTTTTTTGTTTTAACAAGTCAATAAATCATTGCAAATATTCATTTTAAAAGATATTTTCATTAGGTTAATTGAATTGATTGTCCCGAATTGGCCCTTCTAGATCCAGATTCTAATAAAGCTTCTACGAATCTCAGACACACTTGCATTCAACCACATATCTATCCACGATCTAAATTGGTATCATACCAATTGGTGTCAATAAGCAGTTGAAACAGCAAAAGTCTTACACGTTCTAGATTTTATACTCGTACTTAAATTACCCACATTTTAGGGAAAAAAGTGTGGTATGGGAACATTAGAATTCCAAATCAAATATTGATCGTCCGTTCTTGTCGGAATCTTATCAAAATAATGTTTGTTTCAAAATTTTCTTTATAAATTACCCATTATTGCTATTGTTCTAACATTTGTCTTTTATTATCTACGAGGTCGGTTTTATCGTAACAATAAGCATATTGGTAAAAATAAAACTTATAGTCGTTCCAATACTTTATTTAACTTTTGACAGATCACGCACATAAAGTTTTGTAATAATTTTTGATACAATGTACTACAGATAATACTGTACTTTATGGGCGGGCTCCGCCTACTTAGGGATGTGTCATTCGTAATTAATGACCACAGACTATAAAAACGGTTTTGAAATAAATCGATTATCGATTATATTAATAAAACATACAATAAAATTATTGTGATTATATTTTATATCAAATCACGTAAAAAGCTTTATTATTTTGCATTAAAATGCCCTAAATGTCTCTGTTTCAATGCATAAATAATTTGCGTAATGAAAACAGTTCCATCGTACTCGTACCTAGTAATGGGATCGAATGTATTCGCCGCAAATTAATGAATCTAAAATAATTGTTTAGACTTACTATAGTTGGTTCAAATAAAAACTACCTGCGGTACCTACTTGTAATGAACAGGTACAAAATGTTGAAATTCGTAGTAATTTGCGGATTAAAAATAAAACAACCAAAAGAGGTACTGTAATACTAATTTAAATTATAAAGAATCGTCTTCTTCGTATGACCAGGAATCATCATCACTTGAGTTCTCAGTAATATTGATTATCATTTCTTGGATAGATAAATTGTCGAATGCAACATCCCGATCCCAATCCGACATTATCACCTTCTTTGTTTTTTCTACAACATTCGCCCAGTTTTCTGGAGTTACTTTTTCACACGCATTTTTCAGTAAATTCAGCATTTTTCTTGCGATGAAAGGAGGAGTTGTATTGTTCCTCGCAGCATATCCTTTAACTTGTGCCCAGATCATTTCAATTGCATTATATTGGCAGTGATATGGGGGAATTCTGAGGACGGTATGCCCATGCTCTGCTGCCATTTCATCTATGACGTATCGTTTTGGCAGCTTCTTTGTTTTTAATATCTTTACTAACTCTACTTTTAGTAGGGACTCATTCACCTCTTCGCCATTGTCACGGAGCCAGTTTATAATTTCATGTTTTTTGTTGGCCTGTGTTGGTATTTTATTAATTTGACGAGAGTGATAAGGTGCATTATCAATAAATATTATTGATGGCTCTTCGAGTGATGTAAGCATTTCTCTGAACCACTTTTCATACACGTTCGAATTCATCTCCTCATGATAATCTCCTGTTTTCTGGGATTTAAAAGCTAATAGAGCGCCTGGCACAAATCCTTTTACTGTTCCTGCATGACAAATAATCAGTCGTTCGCCTTTTCCCATTGGTACTGTAGAAGTGGAGCCAACGGTGTTGTCAGTCCAAGTTTTTGACAGCGTATGATTCGCATTGAGCCAAGTTTCATCTGTGAAAACAACATTCGACTAATCTCCTATTTTTTTTGCTTGTCTTAAAAAATCGCATCTATACAAAGCAATATCATTGCGTTCCATTAAAATTTTTCGTTTGTCACATTTTTGGAATAACATTCCAATGTCTTTCAATACCTTTGTCAGAGAAGATTTTTGACCACGGAACAAACCACTATTTCGAAGAGATTGTGTTAGTTTTTTTAATGTTGGAATCTCTTTTCTTTGGTAATAGTCGTATATATGACGACGAATAGCATCAGCGTCAAAATTGTCAACGGCTGTAACTTTACTAGGCGGACGTTTTTTCTTAGGTGTAGATAGCTTATTCTGTTCCATGCCACTGCTGCCGTAGCCTTCTTTTGTTATTTTTGCCACTGTTGGAGCACTAATACCTAATGCTGCTGCAACACGGTCTCTAACTTGAGTCACTGGTATAAGAGGCCCACCATTACGACTTTCCTTTTCAAAGTATTCACGAAGTCGCAAGACAAACTCTCTTGTTTGTCCTTTGAGTACTTTCTTTTTTGGCATTTTGACAGTAACGAAGGCAGGAACGATACGCTCAACTCAACCAAACGTGAGAATTCACAAATAAATCAATACGGAGGAATATAAATACTCAACTATATTGAAGGTTACTCATTGAAATACTGTAGATTATTTTAAAATAGACATAGAGAGATTTAATAAAGATCATCAATAGTTTAACAAATACAATATTAACCACTGAATTACAACACAATACAATAATACATTTTGAAAATTCAGTTCCTTTTATATATTTTTTCATGACATAGAACCGTCATATTTGAACAACATTCTTTTAATCCATTTCTTTATTTTGACAAAGGAGGTCGCACATTGAAACACATAGAAATATGAAGTACGAAATTATCTATAAAATAATGAGTTTGTTAAATCGATTAAAACTTCTTAATGCATAAAATCGATCGATGAAAGAAATCGAATAGGTAACGGGTCAGGGTATCACTATTTGATTAAGTATTAGAGCTGTCAAAAGTTAAATAAACTATTGGAACGACTATAGGTAGGCTCGTTCGTTCAATAGTGAACGACATTGAGCTTCAGCCCATTGATTTATTTATCATCAGACAACAGGTATGACATATTACTGTAACTTTTTCAGATTGGCTCTAGGGTTTTTGATGATTATAGCAGCAACCTTGTAATATTATAATAATAATAATAATAAATCTCTTTATTGTACACCAGCTTATATGATTACATTGAAAACTTAAAACTATTATGAAGTATGTACAAGTGGCGGCCTTATCGCTCCATGGCAATATCTTACAGGCAACCAATACCATTAATATTGTACCATAATTAACGATATTTTGTCCCTCTTTCTTACATTCTGTAAAATCATTCGACATATTTTCATTATTCTTGGATTTTTTATAACTTTCAAAATACACACCCTATACTTTATTCCCTTTTAAAAGAAACAGATGTATTATTCTGAATACGTTTCTATGCTTTAAGGATTTTTACATTACCGCCTTTTTGATGACATAATTGTATTAAAAATTAAGCCTTGTTATAATGAGGAAGAGGAACATCGTCATGTAGTGAGTGCCAAAGAGAATTATTCATAACCAGTTTAAATGTGACTCTGTAACCCAAATTTTACTAAGCCGGTGAAACAGAATCTCAACCCTTCATTACGAGGTCAACGTTCTGAATCTGTATTATGTGGATAAAACTTGTCAGGTTATAAATGTGAGGGGATTTAACAATTAATCGCATAACATATGTCGTTTTAATATGGATTGATAGAGATTTTTGAGTTTTAAAGCAACGGTGTAATTTGTTTTTTAAGGCACGATACGACGAAGTTAAGGTTAAGTACAATTCATGGATACTACGCTGACTACATGAATAATGCTTTTTCGGTTTAATTAAGTGGTCCGGCTTTGGAATAACCTTCCAGAGGAAATTAGATACGTAAAAACACCATTTGTTGGTCCCCCAGTGGTCGAATTTATTTTTTTTGGAATAATGGGCAATCGATCAGACGTATCGCCTGATGGTAAGCGTCGGTAATACCAGAGACGTAACAAGTGCGTTGATTCCCTTTGGGTGATGAGGAGAGGGATGGAGGGAGGGGTTGGGGTATGGGCCTCTGTTATCCTCCCTCACTCGGTGAAACAGCGCAAGCGCTGTTTCACACCGGTTTTCTGTGAGACCGTGGTATCACAGTCAGTGTCACACCCATTCCTTCCTCCTCATACAAACCTTAACTGCGCCAAATTTCATACTCCTCCGTTCGCATGATTTTCGTAAAAATTGTCCAAAATTTTCATTTTTTACTGTTGTCTCTATTCGTTTTAGAAATTTCATTTTTTAAAGTAATTTAGCCTCGTAAAAAGTAGATATTTTTACCACCATCAAAATAACTTATAGAATTACCTATAAGGTTACAACTTTTAAGAACAAATGGGTAGTAAAATTGTAATTACACCCAAATGAGCGTAACTAATGCCGACACTTGGGAGCTTTATTATTAATACATATTATACAGGGTAGAATTATTAAGTGTAACTGGACTGCAAATACATATATGTATTACATTGATATACAGGCTGAGTCCTAATTAATGTACATGTATTATGTCGTTTAATATACACGTGATTTTGAGTTCCAACAGAATGTAGTCATATTAGTCGTATGCACATGATATTCTCGTAATAAAAAATATATTAATATTCGGACTTTGTATTGACTATTTTTTCAAAACTTTGTTGGAGAGACATAGTTATGGAATAGAAATATTAATAGAACTAAATTAAGATATCTACGTCCTGGTAAAATGTAAAATTCAAATATTTATTCCAACTGCAAACAGATACTGGTAATCATTTTTTGTAAGGACACCAATCATATACCTATGTTATATGAATTAGAAAAGAAAATATACTTTAAAATAATAAAATATTTATTTCTTATTCCTTTGGTGTTTTCCGTCTTTAGCTACTTTCGTTTTAACCAGAGCCTTTTAAGATATAAGTGAAGCGAAAATACTTATTGCACATAAACTCAATATCAACGTGGCGAACTAAATTTCACTTTAACAATGAACAGATAGAAATGGTATAGCACTACAAACAATCAGAAATGATCGAGTAATCACTAAGCACTCCGATCAATAATAACAATAATATCTAAGAAGTGTAACAACGCTTATCAATATCAATTCTTCAACGTGAAAGCGGATAAACAAATAACGTATTTGGATTTGTATTTCGTTGTCGATGATATATGAAAAGGGTTTCGTCCACTAGGATCCCCTGCTTAGATCCCCTGGAGGATACATTTGGAATTTTCGTAAACACTGATCGCCTAGGCTCCGGAGGAGTCATCATTGCACCTAAATACTGACAATTATGCTTTTAGTTAATAGCTTTTTGTATTAATACCTGACAATACTCAAATTAAAAGACTAAAACGACTCTATTTGACATGTCTTTATACTAAGAAAGTTTACATCTTAGAAGCCCTAACAACTAGCAAAGTCCTTAAAAAAGTATAAATGTATTTATATCAGTTGTCTTGTGACTATAATACAAGTTTAGTTTGGGACTAGATGGCGTTGTATGTTAAATGTAATATCTATTTTTTATAATATTCAAAATGCAATTAATGTGTATTTAGAACGAAATAATTATAAATAGTTAATAAATATTACGTGTAAATAAAACGTTTCAGCCCTTAGTCAAAATGCAAACGTTTCTACAATCGTAAACATTTCTATTCTCTTATATTATTTGTTTATCTCTTTTAAACTGATGATTTAATTATGTATCTAATGTGATGATGATGATGTTGTTCTCCAAACTATTACGGCCACGGCGGCTAGTTTCAACGGAGATTAGCCAGCTACGCAGGAGATATTATAGTGCACTAGTGTGTGCGCAAACACAGTCTCACTTTCTGTTCCCTCTCTCTCACAATCCGATGGGACGGTTAACCAACACGACCGGAAAGAGATCAGGCGCAGGACCGATAGCTTTACGTGCTCTCCGAAGCACGGAATTTCAGACCCCAACTTCCAAACTCCGAGCTGTTATTAAGTATTTCTATAATTAGCTCAATAACACTTTTGGCTGGACCCAGGATTCGAACCCGAGACCTCTTGATTGGCAGTCGCATACTTCGCTATATACATAATCGCTAGACCAATGAGGCAGTATCTAATGTACCATCTCCACGTATTTGTAATATTATTAACACCGATGAACTGTTACCTTCTGAGATACAGTATCCACTAGTCCAGAAGGTACGGCACATACTACTAATAACCTAACCTATTATTGGCTAATATTTTGTGTGACTGAGATGTCATTTCTATATATTTATTAGTTTTCTTTAACCGTTTAAGTAGAACGTCAACTTAGCTAGGGAGTCAGGCACAGTTCAGTTCTCACACTTTCATGCGCTCTAAAAATGCAGATAAACCTTAATTATAAAGAAAAGCATTTCTAACTAAGCTCCGTTGCAGTAAATTGAAATTCGGTTATCGGAATATACGATCGCACACCAATCTTTATCAAACATCGCCCCGTATTTCTATACCACCCTGTATATATCGTGTAAACAGGCATACATCGGCGCTTCCACTCATTACAGACGATTATTACTGAGTAAAGTGACAGCGGAAATAATAAAACTTGGAAGATATACATCTGATCAGGTTAAAGAGTAATAAACATGGCGAACAGGTAATTAGGACGCCTCTGTATGTACTGTTACATCGCTTGGGATGCATCGCATGCTTAATTTAATTACCAATAGTTTGTGTGATCATGAGGTTTAATGAAGATGAATGTACTTTTGTTTAACCTAGCCATAGGTTGCCCAGTTATGGTTGGCTGTGCCAGTTATGCGTAAAGCAAAGTACATTTTTACTTGAATTGGAGTTTTGACTTATATCTCTGCTAGCTCTGTAATAGTAAAGATTACATAGGATATCAACATTATAGGGTACGATCACCTTCCCTGTTTGGGTGTTCATCCCTTTGTATTGGACGGACACCCGTTCCTCCACATAGTAATCGCTGTTCTAAGTCCGAGCGTTCTTTGTGTCTGAGTGTTTTGTGGTTTTGTCAAACAAAAAAATCTGCAACTTCAGTTTATATATTTTTAAACAGGTTTAATAATTTAAAATAATCTAATAAATTATCTATGAATAATTCTAGTGATTTCATCAATTCATATTGGCAGAGGACATTTAAAGCCTAGTTAGTAGTTAGAGATCCCGGCAGCTCGATTTCATCACCATTCATGATCAGGTAACCCGTTTGTTGCGTTTTCTCCCTGGAAAAAGCTACTCGTATGTATTGGTTATGAGTACACTACCCAATAAATACAAATTCTCTTGATTGTACTATTGCTATTTTTTTAGTTTATGACAATAGCATTTACTCGATGTCGCAGTGGTAGCGTATGCAACAGCTGTGCTTGAGGACTCGGGATCTTCGGGTATTCCCGGGTCGGATCAAATATTTGTATGATTTGCAAAATATATGTTTCGGCGTTTATGTGTTTTCTATGTATGGCACGTAGCGTTGTGTGTCCGAAATATTATTTGTTTAATTTAATTGTCGTTAATAGTTGGTACACTACTGTTTACCGTTTTCTAACCGACTCCAAATAGGAGGAGGTTATCAATTCGACTGTTTTTTTTTTAATTTTATTACCTCATAACTTTTGACTGGGTGAACCGATTTTGATGATTCTTTTCGTCGTCGAATTCGTTTCATTTTGTTAAAAATTGTAGATATATCTATAAATTACGTAATGTAATAAATGTTAAAGTACTTATAACGAAATATTTTAAACATTTATGTCTATCTACTTGACAGAGTAAAATAAAAAACATTAAGTCAATAAAGTAATTAAGTAATAAGGGCTCATACAACAATCATATTCAAACAATATTATTTAATCCCTTTGTATTATTTATATAAGAGGACTAGCTGACCCACGCAACCTCGTTTGCGTCTTATATTGCCCGTAGCGTGAAAATTTCCCCCGTTTTTGAAACATTCTTTCTTCATTGGTGCTCCGCTCCTATTAGTAGTAGCATGATGATATATAGCCTATAGCCTTCCTCGATAAATGGACTATCTAACTCTGAAATAATTTTTCAAATCGGACCAGCGGTTCCTGAGATTAGCGCGTTCAAACAAACAAACTCTTCAGTTTTATTATTAGTATAGATTAGTATATATTAAATAATATTTTTTGCCTACCTAATTCTGTCTGTATGTTGTCTTAACAGATTAGGCAGACTGCGAACGGTTAATAGTAGATGTTCTAAAAACCTGTAATAAGTGACGAATGAAAGTTCTGTGTATATCCTTAAATTTATATTTATAACTACTACTGCAACATAAAATGAGAATTGTTATTGCACTTTTCAAATAAATTCATTCTGTACTTACGGTATACTCGTTTCAATTAAAAACTTGTATGCAAATATTACACATCGCAATAACTAGTATTTTATTACGATTTCTAGAATACAAACCGGTTTCGTAGTCTACGAGAAAAAGTGCATTAAGTCAAACAATTGTTAATAGACTAATGTTTCTCATTACACACTATAGTCTTATTACCAGAAATTATTTGTAGCAGTCATGGATTCAATTTAATTTTTCCCATACAAAATAAATATTATTATATTATTATATATTTACCTTTGCGTCGTCCCGCTACACCGTTCAAAAATGACAGAGACAGTCAGATGTCAAATCGCCTACATTTTTACGTGCTATCTGACTCACTCTCTGTTTGACATATTATGTAACATCGTACATCAAACTACACCATTTAAAAGTGACAGAGAGAGGTCATACGCTTGCTACCTGACTCACTCTCTCCTTAAATTTGTATAAATACAAGTATTGTTTTTGTATATAGTTAGTCATCTTTTGAATACAATAATTCTATCATCATCCTGCTGTCTTATTCAATATACTCCTACGAACACAACATACGTTAGTGGCTTTGGTAACACCGCCTTAACCACTGCACTGGTGACCCAGCGACGTCGGGATACAACAAAAGTAATCCCAAGAAGATGACCAGCACGGGAGTAGCAGCAGCAAAAGCAGCAACAACAGCAACAGCAGCAGCAACAAACACAACAGCAGCTACAACAGCAGCAACCTCAACAGCAACAACACAGATATCATGCTGCAGGGGCAGCTGAATTTGTGAGTGGGACCGGTGGTCATCCGCCTGCGACAGTTCCTCACGCTCATCCACAGCACATGATGCACCAGGTGCACGCCTCGCCCCCCACGCAGCACGCGCACGCGGCCGCACCGCCGCAACATGCACAACAGGTCGACTTGGCATCTTGGAACAGCAGCAACTGGCCGCTGTCTCGCACCAGCACCACAACATGCATAATTTACCACAAGCTCACACTATCGGTCAGTTACAATCAACACAAGCATATGCACCTCCAGCAATGATGCCCGCTCAGTATATGCAACAAAGCGGTAGCGGAGCAGTGTTTGGTGGTGCGATGTTTACTGCCGCGCAGCACGCGCCTCTCGCCACGCACGCGCCTCTGGTCATGCACGGCACCTCTAGCCGTACCTTCTACATGCCTAGTGACCTTAAAACTGCCACTCATGTATTCATCCGCCAGGGTCCCGTACGTAGACCACTCCAACCACCATACCTTGGTCCGTACAAAGTACTGCAACGCGATCAGAAGACATTCGAAGTAGAAATACAAGACAGACCTCAACGTATATCGGTCGATCGTTTAAAACCAGCCTACATCACCAGAGACACATCAAATTCAGCACCGCACCCCTCAAGGACTGAAGACCAGCTAGCAACCAAGAAAACAAGAAGCGGGAGAACAGTCAGATTTCCAGACTACTATCAACCGAAGCTAGCTCCGGCTTCAACGGGGGAGTAGTGTAGCAGTCATGGATTCAATTTAATTTTTCCCATACAAAATAAATATTATTATATTATTATATATTTACCTTTGCGTCGTCCCGCTACACCATTCAAAAATGACAGAGACAGTCAGATGTCAAATCGCCTACATTTTTACGTGCTATCTGACTCACTCTCTGTTTGACATATTATGTAACATCGTACATCAAACTACACCATTTAAAAGTGACAGAGAGAGGTCATACGCTTGCTACCTGACTCACTCTCTCCTTAAATTTGTATAAATACAAGTATTGTTTTTGTATATAGTTAGTCATCTTTTGAATACAATAATTCTATCATCATCCTGCTGTCTTATTCAATATACTCCAGCTTTAACACCTACGTTAGTGGCTATGGTTAACCAACATTAACCACCACACTAGACTGCAGAGAATCGAGAGGAAATAATACTAAATTATAGGATGACTAGCTGACCCGGTGACCTTTGTACCGCCATTTTCTTTCGATAATTTACGAAATAATTGTTTTAGTACTTCAATCCGTCTTAGGTTCCCACGGGAAGCGTGTAGTCGCGGACTAAGAAAATATTACACTTCCGGTTTCTTTTTAATTTTCTTCTATGCAAATGTTGTCCTAACAATAATAAATACTTAGTGTACGAGTTGTATGTAGTGACGTGAAAAAGAATCTCACTAGGCCGCCATAGTGCTGGTCACCATGCTGCACTGTCCTTGTTTGCATTGTGGATGGTGACCACCACTCTCGGATTCTGCTAGTGCTTTCCATCAGGCAGGGCAATCTTCTTGGTAGCTGCAGTATAAAAAAAATAATAATAAATACAACCGGAGTGATACCACGGCCTCACAGAAAACCGATGTGAAATAGCGTATGCGCTGTGTTTCACCGAGTGAGTGAGGATACCGGAGGCCCATACCCCAACCCCTCCCTCCATCCCTCTCCTCATCACCCATGGTGGGGATGGGGGGGAGGCCCCCATCCCCTTTCCTAGTTTGGTCCCCCAAAGTTCGGCAACGCACTTGTGACACCTTTGGTGTTGCGGGTGTCCATGGGCGGCGGTAATCACTTACCATCAGAGGACACGTATGCTCGTTTGCCCACTATTCAATAAAAAAAAAACAAAAAACGAATAAAAGAATTATCCAATTTGATGCAATCGATCGGAAGATAAACTCGTACATGCATTTTAGTGATTCATTTTATTTTTAAACAAGATAGATAATACAAATCATACGACATTAATTTACGTCATAGCATAAATAAAACATACTCGATTTGAATAATGTAGAGTGTATATGGCATTTTGAAAAATATGTAACCACCAAATCAATCTACATCATTTTAACTTTACAGTACGAAACGCACACATGAGCTAATATCGTTCTTATATTTAACAAAAACCAACCACAAACTGATACTTTGTAATAGGGAGGTCTGGAAGGAGTTATTATTATTATTCTCTTTATTACAATTACTATAACATATTATTTATATTTTAAGTATATATATATTTATAAACAAATACATTTAAAATATAAAAATAATAGACCACCGACTTCGGGTACAGGGACCAAGAAACCGGTGGTTAGAGCCCCAGAGATAAAAACCTCCTCACAATACGAGCCGTGTCAATAAGGATTGCCTTCTGCATCAGACCCTTGTTTTAGACATCTGACGTGAGCATCTAGCCGCTTGCATATTATTATTAACTACTTCATGAACAGGTACGTCATGTTAGGAAATGTTTTATTAAACAACTTTTGTTTCTTTTTGAGGTGGTACAAAAGAAATGAATTATGATCGAATTTCGATCACTGGGCTTTACGGACGAAGTTAGGATTTAGGATTTATTATATCAATATCAGGAACCAATCTCTCACAATATTAGTTTTGGATGTTGTTTTATATTAAACTCTCTCTTTAAAACGACAACTCCCGCCTTAGGAATATACATCCTGTGTCGAGGAGGACTTTTCAAACATACATGAAACGGACAAAAAGAACACCCAGACTCAGACCCTGCAGGATTTGAACCCATAACACTAGGCGCAGTAGAAAGCGGTGTGGCGACCGCTTAAACCACCAGGCCGTGCACAGTCAAATACTCGTACCTACTACATATGAGAAAAACCTAACTAATAATAAAGTTAAGTATTTATAAATTGATTTCAGTCCTAAGTACTTATCAATGAGAGTCATTTATTGCAAAATTTTCCGATATCTATTTCTGAGAAGAACAAACATTGAATGGAATATTTTGGCCAACGCACATGCAGCTTTCAAAGTTGTTCCAATTGAGCTACGTTCATAAAATATTTAACTAACAAAGTGGAGGGTCCACTCGTGGTTTACTTTGGACCAGCTGGTTTAGTTTGCACCATAGTTATTTTAACAATCCTGTTAGTTATAGAGTTAATAGATTTTGGAGTAAAAGGAGTGGATCTGAGCCATTTCCAACCACTCCAGTAATAACTTTCTTAAATCGAAAATTTTTAACCTGGATTTCTTAAGTACCCGTCAGGGCCGTCAGGTAACCTAAGAATTTACTTACGTAAATAACTTATTTAGTTGTTAATTGAACACTGGAAATACATTATGGAAATCTCAGTAATCATCAATCCTCAGTAGGGCGAACAACAGTGACTTAACAACAAACCTTGACTAGGTTTGTATATGTATGTAGGTACTTAAAACTGGATTCGTATGCCTGAACATTTAATCATCATCATCAGCCTATGGCCATCATCATCAGTCAGAGCCTGTACTATAGAACTCAGATAAGTGATATACATAATTATGGATTTGAATATTTAATAATAATATAGTTGATAAATTACAACCATATACAAAACAAATGATCGTGTTCATCATACAATATTAGTTCTGAGTGGGAATGGAACTTACGACCTCCCTCTAATCAAAAACTTTAGCAAAATGAAGAAGGTCTATCACTAGCTATAAATAATAATAAATAAATATTTCGAACATCTAACACCCATCTAGTTCCAAGCTAAGCAGAGCTTGTGTTATGGGTACTAGACATCTGATATGAATACATATATACTATACTTTTTTTAGTAAACACATACATATTATACGTAGAAAACACCCAAACTCCGATAAAAATATTTGTAGATCACACAAACACTTGGTACGACCCAGGATTTGAATTCGAGACTTTAAGCAAAGCAGTCGCATTCACTACAACTGCGCGACTGAGGCAGTCAAGGCAAGTTAAAGCCTCGAGTAGATACAGATAAACATACAAGTAAACATTTAGTATTTATTAAGTAGATACATATATCCATAAATTGTGATCGTCTAGCAGTTAAAATTGCGCAGAAACACAGTGCGGTAGTTAAATTAATAAGTTCAGAATTGATCATCGGTAGCGAATGGTCGGCGCCTGGCTGTCGACTATCCATAATGTCGGCGGAAAATATTCCTGTTTCGCTGTCTACATATTTTAGTAACGTTTCATCATACGCACGATTCTGTTCAATTCTGCATTTTACGGATTAATATAAGAAATAATTTTGAGGAAACTTTACAAAATTAGATCGCGTAGACATCATCATCATAATGTCAGGTGGAGAACGACACTGAACATAGGCCATCCCCAAGGCTCCACATAATAAGCGGTCCAATGTATGAATTTCATCATCAAGCTTGTTACAGTCCACTGGGCTCTGTAGCGGGCCTTGGGAGCGGCCTATATCAGTGACGAGCACATAGCGCTCTTAAAATTATTACTAATACTAGGAAATAAGTTTTAAGTGTTACTAACATAGTATGGAACATAAATGTCTAAAATGAAGTTTATTATTATTTAATCTTTAATATAATACATCCACCCCCAAACTAAACAGTCATTTAAAAAATATATTGTAAGTTCTAAAACTAAGTTCTAATTTCTAAAATTCTAAATCTCGAACGAAGTCTTTCATTTTACGTTTCATTATTTAATTTTAATTAGATTTGAAATGAATTGAAGTGAATAGAGACTAGAATTACAGACAATTGAAAAACGTCAGCTGTCTTCATTTTCACTAATATTATCTGTATTCTTATTGAAACAGTTCCGACACACGTAAATACGAAGCTAATGTTCATTGATGTAAAATACACCAGATTTTTTATCAAAATACTAGTTGTGCCCGCTACTTCGTACACAGTCATGTGTACCAATTTGGATTTTCAAGTTTAATTTTTTTTCGCCGTGTAAACCTTCTCTGGACTACAATAAACATTTCAAAACCAAAATCAGCTCATTCGGCAAAGCCGTTCTCCAGTTTTAGCAAGACAAACGAACAGCAATATTTTTTATATACTATAACAGATTGATATCGAATTCTTAAATAGTCAATATCGATTATGATCGAATTTCTAAAATTTCTCACAATTTGATCCAAAGCCTTATTTTTTCTTTCCTCTGAGAGTTAAACATCTACTTGCCTCTGAGAGTTAAACATCCAACAAAAACAACAAGCAAGCAAGCAAGGAATAAAACATATTTATACAGCTTTCTACTTACAAGTAATACTTATTCTAAGGACGGTTTTAAATATTTTGAGTAAGAGAATCGCCCGCCACAATCTATTAAATGAACGAAGAATAACTTAAGACTATAATAACATCCTCAAACTGTACGTAAATATGAATTATAGTGCAGTTGCTTGCTGTAAAATCTCGCGAAGTTGCTGTAAATTTCTATATTTAAAGCAAGTCTTTGAGTTATAATGACGGAAACAATAGTTCCAATAATGTAAACTTAGTATGTTCCTATCTCACAGTTGCGACGATTAACATATTACCATACATACATAGATAACGTCACACCTAATTGTGAGAGGGTTAGGCAGAGACAATCGATCTCGACTTACTACGATCCTAACACACCTCATTTGCTCCGTGCGCATTTAATTAATCGTTGCATGCATGATCGTCGGTTTCTGGTGCTTTTCACACATTTCTTTCTGTCTCCAGAACATCACAGGGCGGTAAATATACGACGTGAACAACCTCTTCTGACGATTCCACATACATTCACTCCATAAATTCTCTTTGTAGTTACCAAATTGTTGTTATTACGAATATGATAGGCAGAATAAAAACGACGATATAATTGTGTATTTAGACATGAAGATTTTCTTCTAGAAACCAATTGAAAGTGGGAGAGCCATGCTTCGGATCCCACAGTGCCTTAAGACAAAAGTCTTCAATCAATGCGGCCTACCCGTCATGATATACGAAGCTGAAACGTGGACACTTACGATACGGCTGGTTCGCTAGCTCAAAGTATCTCAGTGAGTTATGAACAAGGCTATGATCAGTGCTTCTCTAAGCGATCGCATCAGGAATGAATTGATCCGGCAGATAACTAAGGTCATCGACATATTACCGGATTAGCAAGATAAATGGCAGTGGGCTATCTATATTAGCCGCAGAGCTGATAATCACCGGAGTAAATACGTGCTGGAGCGGAGAGCGCGTCTCCGCCATCGTAGTTTAAGAAACCCTCAAGCCAAGATGAAGTGAAGATTTGTGCAAGATGGCTGGCAGAAGCTGGATGCTAGAAACCGAGGATCGCATCAAATGGCATGCAATTGGACCTATGTTTATCTAGCAGTGGACTGCGATAGTCATACGATAATAAATACACTAAATATTGACCGGTATTTAATGCCATGTGACTTAAATACGGCTCGTACAATTGCAGAAGTCTGTACCTAATGCAGAAGACTAAATAAATAAACAAAAAATAAAATAATAACAATAACTTAATAAATAAGTCATAACTTTATTCAAGTTTTTCTTTAATAGTACATATGTTGTTCCTCAGTGGTATGCTGAATAGGTTCCATATTTTTGACCACACACACTTTAACAGCGTGTAGACATAAGTTTTCATTTGGGAAAGTCAAACACGACCATCTTTCTTTCCTAGGGGAAATCTTGTGTATGTACAGACTACGACTTTACTACGTTTCTAAACAACTCAGTCCTAGCTTTGTAATTACTTTTATTGTTTTGACACTCTTTTGGTGACCTAGGAACTAGGTCGTAACTATTGAAGCAGTTGCCTAGATATCGAAACTTGACTTTTGTTATTATAAATATAGAACCTATGCCATCGAATTCCAAACATTCGACAACGATGTCTAGCGATCTAATTTTGTTTTTATAATTATTTTAAAAAATCACAATCTTAAATTGACTTTCAAATGCATTTGACCTACTCAGTTACTCTCGTTTAGTTTGAGATTGAGACAAAATTTTACATCGCGAAATTTACGGATGCGAAATTCGGGATTTATGATACATAACCATTTTGAAGTGAAGCCTACCTTGAAAGCTTTTTATTATCTGTCTGAGCCATGCCATGAAAATATTTTTTTTATCTGTCAAAATTCAGTGATAAATAATGTTTATTAATAACCACTAAACGATTAACAATCTTGACACCCACAATTTCATGGTATAGTGTTCTTGATAGTGAAGCAAGGATTGAATTCAGTATTTTTCTTTTAAACATTTGAATCAAAACATCAATAGTATAGTTGCGATCACTCTGATAACTATAAATATTTATTACTGGTATCCGAAAAATCACTGGTGATGTTATAAATGTTAAAATATATATCTAAGATGGGATCAATACCTTATCAAATTTAATAGTATTAATGTTTTATTTATATCTGTGAATGATATTGACAATACAAACCTTATAAGTCACCGAAAATATATTTTAGGTACAATCAAACATACTAATCTTATGAAATCGAAAGTAACTCTGTCCGACTGTCTGTTACAATTTCACGGATAAACTGCAGCACCGATTTTAATGAAGTTTACATGGATATACTTTGATTCTTGAAGAACTTAGACTACACTTTACATTTTTGCTACCTTTTATTTAATAATGATTATTTGTCTTAGAAAATAATTAAGAAACATGTTCCTAAGTTAAATATATGCACGGAGCTTAATATAAGGGTACTAGCACTGGTTCCCTAACTAGGCTTGAGCCTGTATTTTGAGAGTCAGTTCACAAATTGAAACCTACAGTCTACCACAGTCAATACAGTAAATTTGTTTTAATAAAATCAGTGGTGCAGCTTATAATATAATTTATAGGAAATAAGTGGGGTATTTGATTGAAATGAATGTGTGTGTGTGTGCGATAAATGCGGATGGTTATTCAAAAATCAATAACCTAGTTGGAGAAACCAACTAATTGTTATATTTTTAACCTCATAGCTATTGAATCCTTACTCACATACTTTACTCACGGGCAACTAGGCAGTCAACTTTAATTCAAAATAAGAATTTATAGAAACAAATGCCTCTCGTATTAAGAAACTAATGTTATCTAGAAGCTCATTAAAATAATCTATTTGTCATTCTTGTCTATTTCGGACATAAGAAATATCATTGATATATCCCCGGGGTTCGGAGTCCGAGCCGACAAATGGACCACAGAGATTCCTATCTCCAAAGTCATGAGTCACGATATACGGCTTTGGTGTCGGTTAATCAATAACTATTTAAACTTTCCATGTTAATGAAAAGATGAATAAACGTATGGTAGAGGCATCTTAGCATCTCGAATTTATTTGTATTCTATTTGATTTCGCAATAAATAGATTCAAATATTTCCTAGTATTTAAATAAATGACCACACATATTAATAGGTAGATTTACATAAATTAAAATTTTACATTAGTATTATCATAATATAATGGTATTATTGAAGAAGTTGTAAATAATTGCCTCAAATAAAGTATTAAAAGAATAACATTTGACTTATAAACTTTTCAACTTATTGAGAACTTAGCCCAGCCTTAAGTCACACTTGCGACCATTTTTCTTTTTTTCTTTCTGTTCCGTTCCGTATTGTTCTTTCCTCTTTTGAAAAATAAAAGGTCTGAGGCACAGTGGCTGGTAAAGGCAGGAGTCGCATTCACATAATACACTTGTAATTTAATAAGTAATGTTCTAAGTAAGTACCTATGGTAAATCTGGTATATACTTCAAGGTAGTAGAGCTACGCTGATTTCAGGACAAACAGGCCGGCTTGAACGGGGCGGTGCTACCATTTCATAGAAAACCAACCTAAAATAACAGCATTCGTGCCGTCGTGTGTTGTTGGTGAGTGCAAAACAAGAGGCTCAATGATACAGAAGCATCTTAATAGGCCACCATAGTGTAAGTCATCATGGTGTATGATTGCATTATCTGCATTGGGAATGAGTATGGTGACCAGAATTCTTAGATTCTGTTCATTCTTTCCATCAGACAGATTAGAGTCACTGTGCCAGACTCATATATGTGTAGTATGAATATCTATATTCATACTACATATACACAGTGTCTCTATATAAGTCACAGTGTCTCCTGTCACAGTGACTCTATATAAGACTAAGTTTAGTAAGGTAGTTTAATTTTCATTATGTATCTTATCATTTAAGTCCGATTTGAAGAAAGTAGACGCTCATTTAAATTGAGATCTCTGTATATTACTTGGTAAAGTATAGATATTAGATAATAATCAAGGGATACTATTATTATTCAGGCGATACATAACTATTTGTATAGTTCATGAATGATTTTCACACGAAAACATTTAATACAATACTAAATATAATGTTATTATTATCCAATTATATTTTAAAATTAGATTTGGCTGAAGGTATCCTTGGACAAAAAAACATATCTTATAACTTCCAAATTGAAAAGCGCCTACTCGAAAACAATTGACATTACTCACAAAAACGTAACGAAGGAGGAAATGATTAGGATCTTGCAAATTCAAATAGTCAATACTGGTTTATACTATACTAGCTGACCCACGCAACCTCGTTTGCGTCTTACGAGTATATTGCCCGTGGCGTGAAAATTTTCCCCCGTTTTTGAAACATTCTTCATTGGTGCTCCGCTCCTATTAGTATTAGCGTGATGATATATAGCCCATAGCCTTCCTCGATAAATGGACTATCAGTGGTTCCTGAGATTAGCCGGAACAAGCAGACAGACAAAAATTTTAAAAATATATTTTTTGGTATGTGTACCGTATGTACATTCATATGCATGTAGTAGAAAGCGGTTATTTTAATATTACAAACAGGCACTCCAATTTTATTTATTTGTGTAGATAAAATATTGACCTGTAATTATAATAAAAAAATAGCGTATTACTACTTAGTTATTATGTATATATAGTTAATCTAAACCTAAACCTCTCGTAACAATAAAATTTTAAACAATATAGCTTGATATCTTGTTTTAATACATATTAATACAATTAGAGAAATAAATATAGAGATATTTCGTTAAATTAATATTCTTTACGTCTGTGCTCTTTACAGCGCATTTTGCTTGATTTTTATGTACGCCTTAACAAGGTCTAACTTTTAAAGTAGCTCACAGTCTTCCTAATATAAAAATAACAAAAAATCTAAATACATACATACAAATAAATAAATAAAATTAGTTTCAGTTTGTAATATTAAAATAACCGCTTTTTACTATATGCATGCGTATGTATACACGGTACATATTTCAAACTAGCATTTTTATTAATTTTTGTGTCTGTCTGTCCGTCTGTTTGTTCCGGCTAATCTCTGGAACGGCTGAACTGATTTTAACGGGACTTTCACTGGCAGATAGCTGATGATATACGGAGTAATTTAGGCTACTTTTTTAGACTATCTTCGACCCGCTGCGTTACCCGCAGTTGATGCTATACCGCGGGCAACACCGCGGGTATCAGCTAGTAATAAATAAGCTTTTAAACCTTCGCAGGTCGAATTCCAATTGTTCACTTAAACGGTTCTTGATAAAAGCTTTATGTGAGTACGTAATTTCTAATTAATTGACGTCCGTTAATTTTAATAATATAGGTACTATGTATTTTAATATTTATATAATATAAATTAATATTTATTAATTTATTTAGTCATTGTTCCTACACTAATCTAAAATGAACATTTAAATTCGTAATATACATAATGCTTTATGTATTTTATCAAATGTTTATCATGTGTTCATAAAAATCTAAGGATCTTTCAGAAAAATCATTTTATTCTGACATCTGTGCACACATCTAAGTACTAAGTCGAACAAAATATAGTAATTTTCCAACAGATGGCGCTTACATCGATTTCATGCCATTTTGTTCTTTATAAATGCAGCTCAAAAATAAATTTTATCATGTAAGACCGAAGGTAATAACTTTCATTCAGAATTATATAAAGATTTAGATATATTTTATTTAATAATAAACTAATGACATCTAACGGTTTAACAAAATAATTATATCTTTCCTTAGCGCCATCTACCATTCAGTAGAAGAGTCCTGTGACACGTAAATTTGTGTAGTTGTCAGCTAGCATCTGAAATTTGATTGGTATTTTTATGTCACTTGTACATATTGACCAATAATATTGCATCTTGCACTTCGTTTGTTAAAAAACTGAATGGAGTAGAGAACTAACTGTTTAACTCGTTTTCGTTCTCGTGTTTCTACTGTGCAACTTCACGATAACAAAGTGCATTTTTATGTGTAGTGCATTGTAAAATGACCTAAATTGTGATTGATAAACCCTAACCGTGGTGTATGTCAAAATAACATAGAAAGATTCTATGAAAAGCGATGTGAGACTCTCCTTGGCAGTGTTCTAAGATTGTGTTCATATCGCGAAGTTTCATAATAGTGTCGTCTGATAAAAACTGAGATGTCTACAAAGCCAGCAAATCAGAAAAGGAGGTGAGTGTTTATAATTATTTTTAGGTTTTATTTGACTGAACCTTTACACTAATATGCAAAGTTTTAATAAATAAGGGTTTACAGTGTGTGTTTTTTTATTTTCCTGTTCGTTCTTATTGGCACAGGCATCATGAGCAATAAACTTTCTCTTAACAAATTATGCATAAACAATATAAATTTTCAAACACTTTTACACATATTCTTTACTTAAATTTATGTTTTGGTTTAACTCAGAACCACAGACAAATGACCCTGTTGAATAGAACACCATTACAATCATCGAATTGCTGAGCTTATCTGTATTTTCATATAACTAGTTCCGGTTTTTGAAGGTTTCTTATGACTAAAATGTTAACATGTTGAATATCAAGTATATTAAACTTATCTAAACTAAGTGGAAGGAAAGGGAGAAGAGATGTGGCTAGAAATTTAGGGTTGTCAATAAATGTTGTCGGAGCAGCTGTAACTATTTAATTATTTTTTTATTCTTTTCAGTACTTTATACAATGTTATGTTATCATAATGAACGGCAAAATGTGTATATAAACTTAAGAATTACCTATTACAATAATGACAATACCGTTTGTTATCAGTAACAACCATTTTAATTTAACATATAGGTACATATGTTTGAATATCAACTTAAAATGTTACTAATAACTTTAAATATATTCAACCCTAAAATGATATCACAGGGAGGTGTGTCAGAAGTATCATAATTTTCTAATATATTTATTTCATACTCATTACATCACCCTCCATTGAATGTTGCCATGTGGATTTATTCTGAAATGTGTCGTGCACATGTCATTGAACTCGTAAGTATTTTAAAAGATTTTATCCGAATCTTTCATATGAACCTCTAACACCATTTTGTTGAAAGTTCTTAAAGAAAATTGGAAGACAAATCATTTGTGCCCAAATATGGTAACTTACTGAGGTTATATTGTGCAAGTATTTCTTTTAGATGCTGTAATATAATTATGAAACTTGCAAAAATGTATTTTTATATACCTGCTTGTTCTACCAAATACCTTTGTAATACATATGTAAATGGAAGAAAGCCGCAACAAGCATGGCATGAGAGCAAAAACTTTAAAGTCTTAATTAGTTACTTCAGACAACACTGGTTTAAAGTAACTCTCTTGTATGAAATATTGTAGTTTATATAAGGCTAAAGAGGTTAGAAAAGTATCATTTGGAGATCTTCATTGTAGGTTATTTTATCTTCTTGCAGCTAGATCCAGTCAGCAGTATTGAGGTAGTAAGTCACATTGAAAATTAATACATCCCTAATCAATCTTTAACCAATAAAACAAGTTTTTGTTAAAATTACAATAAGCCTTAGCTCGTTGCTAATAATAAAACTGTAAGATTATTTCAATTAAGAATTATTTTTAAATATCTTTTAAGAAAGTATCGTTAATTTCAATGCACTTCTATAGTACTTAAATTTTTTGTAGGGGTGGTATATTTACATCAGATTTGAATACCAGATGTGAGGTAGGTAGTTGAACCGCAAATCGCAAAGAAAGAAATAAAATCCTCCCTAAATAAATGATTTTTTCTAATTTGTTCATAAATGACATACTTAACCTGTTAAACAAGAACCGGTTTTAAATGAACTTATTTTAATAGCATACCTACAGTTTGATGTAAGACACCATGAGATGATTTCATCTGAATAAGATTGATGAGATAACATTGAATGAGATTGAAAATGTGATTATTTCAAATAAATACTAATCTATATAGTATCTTTATACAAGAAGGAAGACCTTGTTTACACCCTAACTATAAGCAAAGCTTGAAGTCCGCTGAGCACAAACAGAATTGTACTTGTATAATAATAAAATTATTCATTATCTGATAAAAAAATATTAGTTAGTCATTATTTATTTTCATTATCTTTAATTGATTAAAAGTTTAATTGATAAAATGTGAAAGTTTACAAGTTATAAGTTAACTACTTTGCTATGATAAAAATCTGGTCAATCTAGGCAAATCAGTAATCTAACTACGAGTATCTAATTCTTATCATAGCATAAAATGAAGTCACTTCCTTAAGTTCTTTTAAACTACTCAACAGATTGTAATGCAATTTTCGGCATGGAAGAAGAGTAGAGGAAGGTTTGTCTGTGTTATACATGTATATTATGGTAGAACAAATCCGAGAATTCCAAATAGTTTCGTGCGCAGCCAGGCCCGTGGTAGGAAATCTATACTAATATTATAAAACTGTAGAGTTTGTTTGATTGTTTGTTTGTTTGAACGCACTAATTTCAGGAACCGCTGGTCCGATTTGAAAATTTCTTTCAGTGTTGGATAGTCCATTTATCGAGGAAGGCTATAGGCTATATATCATCACGATAAGACCAATAGGAGCGGAGCACCAATGAAGAATGTTTCAAAATCGGGGGAGAATTTTCCCGCTACGGGCAATAGAAGACGCAAACGAGGTTGCGTGGGTCAGCTAGTACAATATAAAAGCAAAAAAAAGCATATTACAGATAGGTTAAAAATTTTGGATATTTAAGGAATCGTTGTTCTGTTTCCATATCACAAAAATGTGTAGAGATAAGCGTATTTGTTTACCACAGTGGCAATCCTTTGTTATAATATAACATTTTAGTTTAGGTATTTGTCACGAGTTTTTATCAGCACTGAGTTGTAATATAATATAACTTCTACGGATGGTCTGGTCAACATATGGCCAATTTTTTTTTATGTGACCTGCCAATGTGACTACCCTGCCTGGTAGAAAGCATAAGCAGAATCCACGAGTGGTGATCACCATACTCATTACGAATGCAGATAATGCAGCATGCAGTGCCCCTCCCAACCATGCAGTGATGCTTCTGCATGATATAAGTAATATTAAGCTGAAACTAATTTTGAAAACCGTTAACTGATCTGTCTAATTGTTCATATACAGCAAATGTTGCTTCTGTGGTGATCACCATGATTTTTTGTACAGTCCCTGCAATGAAATATCATTCATTGGTTTTTTAAGTGCTTTATTTATTATTATTATTTATTATTTATTTATATCTTTATTGAATACATACAAAATTACATAACAAAAAACAAAATTACAAAATTTCAAACAAATGAGTTACAAAATATGCAAAATATGTAACAATAGGCGGTCTTATCGCTCACGGCGATCTCTTCCAGACAACCATGATACGGATTTTTGTTTTCCAAAAATTTTGGGTAGCTTACATACAAGTAACACACACATACATACATATATATCAATATACCTAAACATATATACATACAATATAACTACTTATATTTATATACAATACATACACAGATTGAATATAATGCTAAAGAGAGTTAAAAAGAAATGAAATCATATTGTCAAATAATGGTCCTTCACCAGCTTTTTAAAAGCAGACAAATTTTTGGCTTGTCGAATTATCTCAGGCAAGTTGTTCCATAATCTAACAGCTTGCACAGTAAAAGACTTATCCGCAAACAGAGTTGAGTGTTTTGGCATTTTCAATATTAAATTCTCTGATGACCTCAGGTCCTTGCAATGTGTGTTTTTTAAGAACTGAAAACGTTCTTTGAGATAAGGAGGTGTGTGAGGAAGAAACAGAACACTGTATAGAAGAGAGAGAATATGTAGATTCCGACGAAAGCGTATTGGTAGCCACTTGAGCTTAGAACGAAATTCAGAAATATGATCATATTTGCGTAATCCAAATATGAATCTAATGCAAAGATTTTGAAGTCGCTCAAGTTTATTCAGTTGGTCTTCGGTGATGTCCAGATAGCTAACATCGGCATAGTCAAGGATGGGAAGTAGAAGAGATTGTGCGAGTGCAATTTTAGTGTTAGTTGGAAGAAAATTCCGTAGCCTTCGCATAGATCCTACTGCTGCAAATAATTTACGGCTGACTTCCCCAATCTGAGGACCCCAGGATAGATACCTATCCATATAGATCCCTAAGTTTTTAACTTTATCACTGTATGCAATAACCGAGCCGTTGCAACAAACATCTGGTATCTGCTTAAAGTTTATTGTACAGAGTAACCTTGAGCTGCCCACTATCATTACTTGGGTTTTGTTTGGGTTTACACTAATTCCGTATTCCGTGCTCCAGTTGCATATCTGCTGTAAGTCTCTATTAATGACATCCACTGCTTGCGTTAAATTGCCTGGAGTAGTTCGTGTGTAGATTTGTAGATCATCTGCATAAAGATGGTAGGAAGAAAGTAATTGTTTAGTGATTGAGTTTATGAAAATTGCAAAAAGTAATGGTGATAGCACGCCGCCCTGAGGTACACCCGCAGATGTTGTACGCCAAGAGGAGCAAACATTATCGATACAAGCACGTTGCTGGCGACCGTACAGGTAACTACGAAACCAGTCAATTGCCGATGGAGATATGTTAAGTGAACACAATATACCTAGTAAGATATCGAAGTTTATTTAGTACTAGATTTGCCCGTGGCTCCGCACACGCAGTTGATTTTCATAGCCTATCGCTCGCAAATCTATTGCTATTGTTAAAAGAATTTTCAAAATCGGTTCCGGAGAACCAGAGATTTCAAACACAAATTTTACTTCTTCAAAATATTAGTAGGTATAAATTATTCTACTACAAGCACCTGCAAGAGTATTTTTTTTTTTTTTTTATTGAATAGTGGGCAAACGAGCTTACGTATCACCTGATGATAAGCGATTACCGCCGCCCATGGACACCCGCAACACCAAAGGCGTCACAAGTGCGTTGCTGACCTTTGGGGGGATGGGAAAGGGGATGGGGGGAGGGGTTGGGGTATGAGCCTCCGGTATCCTCACTCACTCAGTGAAACACAGCGCAAGCGCTATTTCACACCGGTTTTCTGTGAGGCCGTGGTATCACTCCGGTCGAGCCGACCCATTCACGCCGAAGCATAGCTCTCCCACGGTATAAATGCAGTGCAATGATAACTAAGCCCTTACTAAGAAGGTCTAAAATCTTCACAGTAAACTGATACGTACTAAGGATCCATCAAACTGAATATTAACGTGAATTCTGAATATTAAAGTATTTCTCGATCTAGTACGACTGTTGCACCTGTTATTATAAAAGTCGGTGTTATCATTGTGAGATATAATTGGTCAATAACTAGCAGTCACTACGATCAGTTGCGATCAGTTCATTGTAGGCCATTTACCTTTACCAAATTTGCTGATTGACTTGACTCCATTACAACCTACTTGACAGCCAATTACCTAATAATCGTAAATTTAAACCATTACAGAGCAGGTTACTTGTAATGGTTCTTGATATCGTAATCAGCATCTATTCACAAATATATGTCGTGTTCACACGAAGAATATATCGGCTCATATATCCTTGGAATATGAGAGATTACGCACTTAAGGATTAAATAGGTATCCTCATAAATGCTAAGTCACTTCTAGAAGTCTGTGAATTCTCTTAAAAAGCATTTAAATATTGTGTTTACTTTTTTTTATTGAATAGGGGGCAATCTAGCAGACGTATCGCCTGATGGTAAGCGATTACCGCCGCCCATGGACACCAGAGGCGTCACAAATGCGTTACCGGCCTTTGGGGGGGGGGGGGAGGGGGGAAGGACTATTTCACACCGGTTTTCTGTGAGGCCGTGGTATCACTCCGGTTGAGCCGGCCCATTCATGCCGAAGCGTGGCTCTCCCACGGTGATAAGTAATCGATTCGAATCGAATGTCCTAAGTTAATACCACAAAAATGAATTTATCACAGTTACATTAATTGAAAGGTAAATTGTCCTGTATTGAAAGTAAAGATAAAATAAATACAGTCATAAAACTTAATAAAGTGTAATAATAATAATAATAATTTTATTACATAAACGGTAATGGCATATCCCTTACCGTAATGGTAGTTTGACTAAATTACTTTAAGTACCTAGGTAGTTAAATTGGTAGCGATTGAAGGTCTTTTTCTTAATCTTATTTGTTTCCTACTGTTGATACTACAAAGTAAACAAGTTAATATTGTTACTATATTCAACGTTTGTCATTATCTTCCTTGCCTTTATTATTCCCAAGATTATTTGGGTGGCTACTAGTTCAACCGGTTTTACCTGAATATCAGTTTTTCCACGGATCGACTGGCATCGGACCTCCGCAACCCTGAATGAGGGTGAACTGAATTCGAAGGTTGAACTAGTTCTCAGTATTTTTTTTTATGGTTTCCATTACACATACATTTACAGACACATGATAAAAACTGTACCACGAGGAACTCGCAGGGTCTATCTGGATGGCAGTGAGCCGCTAAAAACTATGTAATACACATAAATTAACACTCACAGACTTAAATCCATGCAATACATAATGTTATTTACCTTCGGCATATAGTGGTTTTTTATTTTATATTGGAGGGCATGTTTTTCTTTCTTTGAATACAAAGTTTTAATACTTGGCACTGACTTCCCAATAACGATTGCCATAGAAGTTCATGACAACCGGGACCGACGGCTTAACGTACTCTCCGAGGCACGGGCGGGAAACACCGCCATCTATCATACTCCGGGTTGCTATTAAGAATTTCTTGTAAGAAAAATCTAACACCAGTCTGACCCGGGAATCAAACCCGAGACCTCTTGATCGGCAGTCGCTTACGCTAACGTCGTTAACCACTAGACCAACGAGGCGGTATATTCAACGATTATAAGAAATGTTTTTGTTTCCAGATATTTATTTAGTATTAGCTTTTGCCCTCAGCTCCGTCCGCGTGTATATCTGTTATCGCGGTAAAGGCTACCCTATGTCCATCAGTAATCAAAGTATCTCTAAGCCAAGTTTCATTGAAATCGGTGCAGTAGTTTAGCCGTAAAAGCTACTGTCGAATTTATAATATAAGAATGGATTTTATTAGGTATTCATCACAGTTTATTAACATAAGTTGGTCATCTGTGAGAAAGTAAATGGCAGGAAAACATTTAAAATACAATTTAGTACTTACTCACCGTGTACGTATGTAAAGTTTGTGTATTAGTGTGTATATATATCCATATATAAATGTTAATGTATATGTGTAGTTGTATTATGTTAGTTTATGTCAGTTCCATATATTGATGGCAATTATACCCTCTGACTTCCACCGTAATGCACCTGCCTCACAAAATTTCTACATCTCCCAAAGATTGGTTGGTATAGAATGCCTTGGGCATTAAGCCCGCCGTTGTACATATGTGCATAAAGTTTAAAAAAAAAGACAAAAAGTTACAATTGCACAAAGGTATAATATTATTTGTATCATTTATTTGTTCGTGTGTATATAAAGGTATAATTTACATCATTTGTTCACAATTTAGTCATAGTAGGTACATATATCCATACTGGTTTAACTGTAAGTGTGTAAATTATACAAAATATCCAGCTAGCAACTGTTAACGATTCATAGAAATACACTGTCATCGCTTAGAGTGAAATGTAAATCCCATGAGTTTGGACAGTCATAATAAAGTTACTATTATTATAATGCTTCACATCCAGATTGTTCCTAATGTGTTTTAGAATTATGAATTAAACAGCATAAAGATACACAAAAAATATGTAAAAACTGCCATGCTGATTTCAGCACGAACGGGCCTGCTCACCTTCCCACTGAAGACCAACTATGAATAACAGCATCCGTGCTGTCATGTCTCGTGCCGGGCGAGGCCCAATGATGAAGAAGCATAACAATAAGCAGCCATGGAGTGGCTCCCAATCTACCTTGTTGCATTGTCTCATTTGCAATGATTAAAGTTAGCCTGTCCACCACAGGTGGTGACCACCACTCTTTTGCTCATGCTTCCATTAGGCAGAGTAGAGGTATCTTGGCAGGCTCATACGGAAACAAAATAATCAGAAAACAATATCAACCAGTATTCTCTGCACTTTTTCGGCAGCCTTATAATCTATACAGACTCAATGTCTAACTCTTGATTATTGCCATTCACACGACAAAAGTAGTAGACCTCAAACTGAACGTAAGATATTAACTAACGAGGCCAATTTGCTACAATATTTTAAAACAGTGAGATGACCCAAAATGAGCAAAGATCAACGTACTCTATATAAATAATAATAATTAATATGCCTCTGTAGTATTCAACTCGTCTGTAACCAGAATCTGGATAAATTTAGATTAACTAGGTAGTATAATAGCAGTATGCTTTCTTCAATCAGCAGCAGTTATATTTGAGTGGCCTACATACTGATTTGGATTTACGTGTTTGTGTAAACCCATCTTGTTCACCATAGAATTTAACTGGGTTGAACTATCTGAACAATGCGAGCTATAAAACCCCTGCTCACAAAAATATAACATGAATCGAATTCTATTGTAGTAGATCAGAATGTCGTATACACAATTTTTTTTTTGCGTTTTTGAGTTTTTCAATCCAAGCCAACTAAAAACCAAGGAAATATGTTCAGAAACAGCAACATAAAGTATGCCTAATTTGGGTTTAGATAGTTAATAGATAAATATATCTTCATTAACTTCTTTAATATTTGGACTCAAACATCATTATTTCAACGTCGATATTTTTTAATTACCACCCAAATTCTGTAAGTCAAATCACTATGGTTAGTACACTGCTACCAAAATAATATGACCTCCGCTTCTTTATCTCATCGCATTTATCACATATCCAAACAAATAACCATCTATCCATGTGTTTATAAACAAGTTAACGACCTTCTTGCGCAATTCGCTCGTATCTAGCCAGCCAAACAGGTCACATGCAGAAATAGATTTTCTTATATTTTCTTGATGTCATTTTTTCAGAAGCATTTCCTCGTTTCACTATTTTCGTTTGGTACATAATTTAACACATTATGATATACAATCTTTATTGTGTGAGAATTTCATATTTCAAACCTCTATTAATATCAACTTATGATAAATGCAATAACATACACTGGATGGAAATCTTATAAAAACTCTGTTCCTCCTTCATATCAATGACATGCTGCCAATTAGCGGCATTCATTGTTATGCGGATGACGGTACGGGCGATGCTCTCTACACCGGCCGCGCCAATATTTCTCGGGAAAACGTCATTGAGAGTCGAAACAAACTTGTGTCTGAAGTTGAGACCGCTTTGGAAAGGGTCTCAAATGTCGTATGTCCTCGTTTTGAAGACACTCCCCTATCTGCCTCAGCCAATATTGGGATACTCGGTCTCGACGTATCGAGCGAAGTCCAGTTTCGTGGCCATTTGGAGGGTAAGGCCAAATTGGCCTCAAAAAAGCTAGGTGTGCTCAACAGATCGAGGCGGTATTTCACTCCGGCCCACCGCCTTCGTCTTTACAAAGCGCAGGTTCGGCCTCACATGGAATACTGTCCTCATCTTTGGGCAGGGGCACCCCAATACCAGCTCCTCCCTCTGGACCGCATTCAGCGGAGGGCGACTCGTATCGTCGATTGCCGGGATCTTTCAATTCGGCTAGACTCTCTGGCACTGCGTAGAGATGTGGCTTCACTGTGCATCTTCTACCGCATTTACCATGGGGAGTGCTCCGAGGAATTGTTCGGATTGATCCCTGCCGCATCTTTCCGCCATCGTCCTACGCGACAGAAATATCATTCCCATCATCTAGATGGTTGGCAGTCCACAACTGTGCGATTTTCCCGAAATTTTCTGCCACGCACAGCAAAACTGTGGAATGAGCTGTCGCCTGCGGTGTTCCCGGACCAATACGACCTTCAAACCTTCAAGAAAAGAGCGTACTCCTTCCTAAAAGGCCGGCAACGCACTTGTGACGCCTCTGGTGTTGCGGGTGTCTATGGGCGGCGGTAATCGCTTACCATCAGGTGATACGTCTGCTCGTTTGCCCCCTATACAATAAAAAAAAATAAAAAAAAAAAAAAAAAACCGGGCGGCTATTGTGTTGCAGGTGTACAAGGGTTACGACTTTATTCAAGTTTTTTCACTTCCCATCTGGTGGTTTACTTGTTTGCCCCGTAGGGATAAGCTATCACTTTAAATTGTTTACGAAAATTTAATTATTAAATATTCTGAAACATCCGCCAACTCTGCCACTAAATATAGCGCTTACTAATTTCAGCAAAAAACATCAGATAAGGTAATTACATACATATATTGTAGTTAGTATGACGTTATTCGCAATGATAAGAAAAAGTAATTTAAATTAAATATCAAAAAACAAATTGCATACTCTTCAATAGCTTTAAGAGAATAATATACGAGTAATAGTCACAAATAAAGTTTTTTGAATTTCACACACTTAATCCATCGATTGTCAGTTTCGAGTTTCAGTCATAATCAATGGGTTTTTTTTATTAACATTTAAGTACTGTAATGTACGGCCTCTACGAGGTATGGATAACGTATATATATTTACTCGTACCGTTTTCACAGACTGACGGCAGGTGCAACCTTTAGTCAGCATAATCGTAAAACGGTACTACAAACCTTACGCATGCATTACAATTATGAACTAAACAAGTAGCAAACATTAATAATAAGTATGAAATTTTGGCCCTAACAGAAACCAACATCTGGCGCATAAAATGTTAGTTGTGATATTACCTAAGTGCAACAAACACTATAAACTAAACGGAAGAAAATGATAATCGGATAGTTATAGTATAGTATTCTCTTTGCTTATCAAGAGAGTCATCGAGCATGTTCTTTTTACGGGATAGGTGGCATCTAGCAGACTTATCGCCTGATGGTAACAGGCAACAACACCAGACGCGTCACAAGTGTTTTGCCGGCCATTTAAGGACACCTATTTTTAAGTTTGAAGGTCGTTTTGATCCGAAAGTACCTCAGGCGAAAGTTCATTTCACAGTTTTGTAGTGCGAGGCAGAAAGTTTTTGGAAAAACGCACAGTTGTTGACTGCCAACCATCTAAATGATGGGGATGAAACTGTTGTCGAGTAGGACGATAGCGGAAGCAAGCGGCAGCGATCAGTTCGAACAAATCCTCGGAGCACTCCCTATAATAAATGCGGTAGAAGGCCACATCTCTACGCAGCACCAGAGATTTGAAACATCTTAACAGTCGACGATTCAGGTTGGATGTGGTCCAAAGGGAGGAGCTGGCACTAGGGTGCCCCTGCCCAAAGATGAGAACAGCAAATGAGACCGAACCTGCGCCTTATAAAGCAGAAGACGGTGGGCCGGAGTAAAAGACCGTCTCGATCTATTGAGCACGCCAAGCTTCTTCGAGGCCAGTTTGGCCTTACCCTCTAAATGGCCACGAAACTGGACTTTATTCGATATGTCGCACCAAGTATTCCAATATTGGCTAAGGCATGTCCCCTATGTAATATACTTACCTGTACTTCTGTCTAATAGGCTTAAGTCATTACGAAATTTCTTAGCTATCTAAAGTTTGTTCCAATTTCAAAGATAAAGCATAGTGTTTAAGTTACTTATTGACCACATCAAGCTACCACCAAAAACACGGGGCAAATTTATTCTTTCGACAGACACAGACGAAGCTGCGCAACTTAGTCTGCGTCATTGGACCTGCTAGTATACGAGTACAATCCTACATTACCTCAGATTATAAATAAAGGAATGTCCAGTCATGTAAAGCAATCGTTATACCTAATGTAATAATCTCATACGTTAGGTATATATTGAATATTCTTGCGCAAACGCGAATTATACGAACATAAAATATTAATTTGCAGTAGCAAAGTCCAAAAACATTAATTCTATATAACAAACTCAATGTGAACAAAACAAATTTTTGGGCACACACACGAATGCTAGTAATTACATTACTCTAAGATGATGTATGTATCGGATGTACAATTTAATTACTATGCATGTTCCAAAATGTAGAATTCCAATCATTCAAAGTTCTCCGGCTGCACCTGACGGAAGAGAGCGATAAATACAGCTATTAACTTTATTGTGATTCTGCAAGGTGAGTATGGTCGTCACAGCTATCATAGAACGGAACCATGTTTACCGATGTGGGTCACACAGTATCTATCGTCAGCCTTAGCATGTGGTGTGATATACAATTATTTCTTGTAGTAATCCAGACCTCACTTACACAATTTTTACTTGTTCAAATTTCATTTGGGGTCGACGAAATGTGTATTGAATTGTAAAAGGGTTTGTTTTGGACGATTTCTTTTATGGCTTTATCGCCTACCTGACGTCGGTGCCTCTTCGGAATGTACAAATGTTTTCAATCAGAACAAAGGGAGAGGATCAGGCCATTTTTAAACTGAAAAAACGTGGGACCCATGGAAAAGGATATTGCAGTCTCGGGTGGGACACTGGACTAACGACTACATTAGCTCGAAAACGCGATCTCATGTCCGTACGTCGGTCCTATGGCCACTAAGATACTGACATCATCTAATCATATAGGCATATTAAGATTATAAAAACAATAAACCTCATCGTAATCATTTTCGATCATGAAACTTTGATTAATATCTCATGATTTATTATCTGATCTAAGTTTATTTCCAAGTTAAAATATAAATTATCCTGCAAAACATCCGTTTATCATGGAGTAGAACATGAGTCTAATTTACTATAATAATATGTTATTGCACGCGAACACAACTGCAGTTGAAATTGATTGTGTGTTCTTTTATCGTAGTACCCATTATAGCAAATGCAGGAACGGACGTTAGATATATGATCACTGATATCTACTAGCTTTTTTATTATGTGTTATTTTACATTTCACAAATAATATAGCTCTCTGTTCACTAAAGAATTTTTGAAATCGGTTCAGTACAACAACACTACAATTTCTTTATAGTATTAGTACAGTAGTAGTACATTAACGCCTGGACTAGCGAATTAACAAGTCTCGAATAATTGAATCGAGCTTTTCTGTTATATTTAATGGTAATAGTCGGTTTTAGACTATCCAAATCGTTTAATTGCGAAAACAGTAGAATTAATAACCCCACAAAAGAGATACTGCGTAATATTTGAGCACTTATGTTATTGAATTCGATGAATGCCGTCATGATTAACGTAAATGTCAATAAAAACCGTGATTATTACGTTAGTATATGTGGCGAATTTTGTCATCCGCTGTAAATGTTCTGATAAATTTTGCGAATATCAGCAGCAATGTAATTCAAAAGTTAACTTTAGATGTCAGATTAGATTATTACAAAATTGTACATTTATTATCAGTCATAGCAGCATTGTTGGGGTTTGATAGGGACCATTATCGGATCATGAACATGATTTAATGTCATGTTCAGAGTTCATATAAGTATGGCTTAAATTTTATTGATATTAAACAAATTCATTGGGCATTTCATTTATTTCAGTGGATGTCTTGAGTTTAGACTGAATATAGAGATAAACGATTTGCTCGACTTCAACTTGGATCAGACGGTATCCACTCTGATATTCTCACGTTTTGCTAAATGCGTCATCTTCAACACTAACCTAATAAACAACCGGTCTGAAGTAGGTCAAAACCTATTAATTAGAGGCTTTTGGTGGTGATGGACTTCTACAAATTACCTTTGTCGCTCTTTTTCCTCAGTATGTAAATAAAGAAGTTCAATATGTTGGACTTATACTGACTGACTGACTGACTAATTGACTACACACGAAATGCGTTTTGAATTTAAAATAAATCATTTTATGATTGCCTATATGTGTAAGTATACGAAATCTCAATTACATTTTAGGAATAAAAATGAAGGTTTTCTTATCCTATCGAGCTTAGACTATTGACGTCAATGATAAGGGTACGTCCCGATAAGAGTTAGGCAGTTGTTCTCTTGACAGCGGATGGCTAAAAACTTGCAGCGTAAATCTTTAAAGTATTATTACTGAACGACTCCAATCGAACCATTTGCCAGAAAAGGAGATTATTGTTTAGTCGAAGTCTCCAGTTAGTTTTATATTATCACTCAATTGCTATAAAATTACTGCAACTTTAAAAAATCTTTGCTTTCTCCTTCAATATGATCAGTACATATTTATTTCGTTTTGTATTCGCTTGCAATGAGGCAAATGATTTACGAGTATCTTTGACTGCCTCGGCGACGAATTCGTAGTATATGCGACTGCTGTGCCTAAGGTCTCGGGTTCGAATCTCGCGTCGACCGAATGTTTGTATGATCTGTAAATATTTGTAACAGGGTGTTTTCTATATATGACATGTATGTATTTAGAAAAAAAAATATATATAATATATTCTATCAGTCAGTTTAGCTTTCATAGTACGAGCTCTGCTTAGTTTGAAGCTTGATGGCGTTGTGTGTCAGATGTCCGAAAATATTTATTTATGTTTAAACATAAAGCATCAAGAAATAATTTATTTTTCTATTATTCTTGAATTGCCATTTGCGTCTACTTTTCGTATAAGAAAAATGTGACGGAATACGGTCATACGGTAATAAATAGTTAAGCTAGTATTATCTAGTTCACTGGACAAATGAAACTGAATTAATAAAATTTTAAATGGAATATTTTATTGAAGAAAGAAGTTGTCAGACCATAAAATTATAACAATGCAATTTAATGGCAGTCACGAGGTATTGATCGTGACGTAATAAGACCTAAAATATTAATTGATAGTTTTACTTCATAGGTCAAATTTTAAAACCTTGCTAATACTGATCACACAAGTACCTATATCTTTTGTTATGTTTTCACTCATTTAAATTATTATGAGTTAAATTTGTTCCAAAAAATAATATGCATAAAAATGTTAAATATATAAATATAATTAAGTAGACTTGGACATGGTTGCCTGGAAGAGATTGCCTTTGGGCGATAAGGCCGCCAATTGTACCTCCTAGTTTTGTGTTACCTTTTTAAGTAATCTGGTGTACAGTCGACCAAATTGAATCATGACCCCCTTTAAAGTTATTTTCTTAGTTAGTTAAGATTATATTATTTGAAATTCAAATAAGACTGCTGTATCAAAAATATATCTTGTTCAGTGATGACAAAGGCTTAAGTTGCATTGATATCTGACCCGTAATGACGCGTTTATATTTATATCTAAAACGTACTATGTGCAAATAGCGAAGAAAACCCAACTACATTTATGATTACAAAGGAATAATTGTCAAAGTGGGTCATGATTCAATTTGGTCGATAGTACAATAAAGAGATTATTATTATTATTAGGCTGTTGTGGAGAACCTTGTGGGAGCATATATATGTTTAGTGGATGCTTGGGTGAGATTATGATGAGGGTAATAGGTTATAAGCTGCTTCATTTCTCATCAATGCATCCACAATTTTCCACAGCGAAGCGTGGCCGAACAGCTATTCAATATTAAATAATCTATTAAGAATTAATTATGCAAATTTATATTAACAATAAGGAGTATTTTGTATACAAGTGTTTATAATCTAAAAATAGGAATTGTTTGCGTAACGAACACTTCAATTAAACCCTCAGTAGGTATAGTGCAATGGACGATAGTCACAAGGCCGCTTTCTGATTGAACGTAAGTACTTACTGTGCGAAGTCCGACAGTTTTATAATGTGAACTTTATAAGTTTTCAAATAACTACATTCAATAATATATCCTACCTGTGAAAACCAATTTGTCCAATAAAAACTCAAATGGATAATATAAATATATTGAGTTAAAAAAAATGTTTTCTTTCGGAAGCGGTGATCTGAAGTTTTTTTCTTTTAGCTCCATGTCAACAATTTGAAAGTCATATGGATCATGATTATGAAAGGTTGGTGAATGAATACCGTTCTACATTTTTGTGTTGGAAATTCTAGAATAATCTTGATATTTTCAAAACGATTGATATATTTTTAATGAAACGGAAATAGAAACGCATGGTATATACATCGATTGATAAGCATAATTAAAAATAATAATCACAAATTTTAACAAAAATAACAACCGACTTTAAGAACTGGACCAAATGGGACCACACGGGAAGCACCAGCTTTCAAATAAAAAAATAATCATCTAAATCGGTTCACCTAGTCGAAAGTTATAAGGTAACAAACATGTAAAAAAACAGTCGAATTGATAACCTCCTCCTTTACAGTACTTTAACTAGGCTTAAAAGTAGGTATAGGCACTAATTATAAATGGAAATATCTAAACCGGTATCCTAACTCACGGTTTTCTATAAGGCCGTGGCATCCCTCTGGTCGAGCCGGCCCATGCATGCCTAAGCGTAGCTCTCCCACGTTAAATAAAATTGCTCGATTAGTATAAAAGAAAATCTTAAGCCTAGTTTAAGCGTCTGTTTCTAGATGAAACATTTTTTAGGTTCCTGCTTCTTAGACTTTAAAACCGTTGCGCCAAAATTACAACACGCTATAATTTCCACACGCTTAAGTGACATTAAAACGGAAAATTTTCAGTGTAGATAGTATCGAACTCTTGTGTTGTGTGAATTGAAGTGACAAGATTATTTTTTAAATAAATATAAGCGATTTAAGCTATAATCTCAAGATGTGTTACTGTCTAGATCAAAGGATTGCCGACACCCAAAATGCATGTTCTTTATTACCGACCGAGAATGACATCAATTTATTTATAATAGAGTGTATTGGTGTAATCGGGTGAATATTTTATTTTGTATCAGTTTACATTAAATTTCAATTATAAAATTATCAGAAATATCAAATCGTTTCTTGTTCTTAATTATTTATTAATTTACTTACGCCAGCAACACGATGTTAGGACACCTCATATAAATAAATAATATTTCAGACGTCAAGTACACAACGCCATCTAGTCCCAAACTAATCAGAGGTTGTATGGGTACCGGACAACTGATATACATTTATACTTTTTTTTGTAAATACATACATATTATACATATAAAACACCGAAACAAATATTTGCAGATCATAGAAACAGTCAGCGTGGACAGCAGTCGCGTTGATGACTAAACAACAATCTAAATTATTTGAATTTATTCTCCCTACATCCCCAATCGTCTCAAAAACCCTATATTAGGGTTCATCAGTATCTCTGGATGATTTCTTAAAAAAGTTTCTCCACTATATTTTATCTGCAATACCGCTGTTTCTTCCTCAATTTTCAGTTTGCAGTTATCTGTAAAATAAGCCAAACAAGTTCTTTGAAGTGATTCATGCTTATTCTTTTCGTAAAGTTATTTATTTTCATATATTTACTTTTCCTGATTCCTAATCTTCGCAAGCTTTTCGCGGTTGTTATATTATGATTACATTAACGCTAGTTGTCATAAACAGTAATCGCTCCTGTAATATAACGGCGTAACTATGACAATATTAAATGAGCTACCATTTACAGTGTTTACACTACAAAAAATGATTTATAGCTGTGTCTAGATTGTTTTAAGCTTATGTATGCTGTAAGTTGTTTATGATTATTTTGAGCGTTTAGTCATAAGTAAGTTTAGTTGAAAAGGAAACTTGCTTTAGATGTTGCGGCTTCGTAAAAATCAGTAATAAACATCATTGTAGGCAGGCATGCAGGGAGCATTAATTATTCTGTTAGCAATAGATACACCGCTATAGTTTAACACACATTTATAAATATAAATAGATGTAGTTTGTCCAAGTGGTCAACAAACGTGTCGTATCGTATTCAATTAATATTCGTAGAGGCCACATGACACAATGATGAAAAGCTGACACAGTGATGCATATTTATTGGGCTCTTTTATGTTAAATTAAGAAAGTTAAACCAGTGTCGATAACATGTTGTTTATGATTATGATATTTTACGGTACTGTGATGCATTTAATGTACTTACTTACAGTAAAGATATTTGTGTAGGACAGTAACATATATTCATAATAGCAAGGTACACAGCTGGCATTAACACGCTACCCTCAATAGCAATACGAGTACATATGTAGGTCTGAATGTATCCTTACATTCTTTATATGTTCTTTGTTTGTTCAGTCCCATGTCATTCATTTTAATTGTATCGTTGCTGTAGCGTTGTTATAGGTTAGAAAGATTCTGACTAGTCAAATAAAAATACTGACGATTTTCATCGCACATATAATCGTTTTCGTATTAGGATTTCTAAAATCTTCTTAATTTACATCCCGACGAACTACCTCTTTAGAGTTCGTTCAATGTTAAAAACTTCATTACAATGATTTTTTTTTATTATTTAAATGTTATGACATTAAAACCTGTCTTCAAACTTTAACATTAACACTTTTTTGGGTAAAACTATACCTAATAAGTACTATCTCTATATAATTTTGTTTCATTACCTATATACTTAATGTGTTTTTTTTATTACACCTACCTACACATTACCTATATAATTACTGTTGCGTCTGGTCTAACAATAGCACTGCACTGCACCAATTAGGTCAATTTCAGCCGATTGTAAAGTCAGCCGTGTTTAGATGATTGCGTTTGTTTAAATCGTGAAATACAATTCTGTTCTGATATATTTCGACAGATGTGTATTCTAAGTTAATGGCCATCTGCATCAAAAGCTTTACGTAATGGGCCAATTTGTTTGTCCAAATTTTCTCATTACAAAATTAAGGAACTCGAGAAATTATAGTTTTACCGAAAAGTTTTAGTTTTATTCAAAAAAACTATATCGAATATCAACATCAGTTTCCGTTCATCTTAGCCTTATGAATGTCGTAATTTATTCTTTAAGACGAATTATCCAATACAAATAGGAATTAAACGGGAACGCTTGGTTCTTTTGTTATAAGTATTATCTCTGTGTTAAACCAAACATCAATTAATTTTGACTTTGAGTTCTCAGGAACTACATTTAAACTTGATTTTAAAGAATTCTGGAAGTCCTGATAAATGATGTCAATTTATTAGGTGAAAAACGATGTTGTCAGACTGACATATCCAAAAATCGTTTAAGAACATGTAGGTACAATATTATATACATGATAACAGAAACGACCTTAGACCTTATTGTATTCTTTGATCACGCAGACGAAATTATCTATTCATCAATGTCAATACAGATTTAGATAATTCCAAAATAGTTATTGAAAAATACACATATGTTACTAAAGTAGGCGCTAAGGCGCTAATTCACAGTCTCTTCAAAGACTGCTGTAGCAAATGTTTATAAAATTAATTACTGATATTCGTTCTAGTAAATTTGAATAATTTAAAATTTGTACCTCTTAGGTCAAATAATATGACTATATATTTAATATAAAACTTCCAAAGATAATAATTTCTATGTGTTATCTGAACTTGTCTTATTGCTTTGAAATAATTGTTATCTGTGGAATAAATATTATAATGTTATCTTATAATTTTGTTATTATCAACTTTTTGCTTATATGCCTTTTATCCTCGGCGTAGATAAGAGCATCTTTGCCACTATCAGTAGCTCGGTGTTTTCGTACCTCGATGGACTGCTTTATCGTTCTCCATTTAGCAAATGTAAGGTTGCGGTTAAAATGTTAGTTAACGGCCAGGGCGACGCATACTTCCAGAATTGCCCTGTCGGCCGGGGCTTTGAAGACCCAGGATGGAATATGCAGTGCCCTATGTATGATCAGTGGTCCAGGCAACCCGTTACGAGTCAGTGCGGTTATGGTAATAACGATCAAAATTTCGCAAGTCCCTCTATGCAGTGTTACAAAAATGTGCCTTCAATTCCTTATAATACCGTTCAATACTACCCGGTTCCGGTTCCAAAAGTGTACCCTCAAATTGTGAATTATGTGCCCCAAGTGTCATTATTGCCAAATGTTCCATGTCGTCAACAACAAGACTGGAATTATGACAGCATGTGCTTTAATGTTGACGGGGAACCGTGTCAATATACCGAGGTTATTGATTTGGAGGATATGATGTAAGTTGTCAATACAAGTATTGAATTACTAAAAGAAGACGAAATACTTATAAGTTGGTCCCAATTCCTCTCTACTGTAAAGTAACTTTTTCGCTGTTTAAACTTTTGGTTCACTTTAAACATATAAATAAAGTTGTTGGTTTAGGCAGAGGCTTTTTTTCTGTTTGTTTGTTAAAAAGGTAATAATGACCCAGCTTACAACCTACCTACTGGTAATTTTCCCAGAGTGCTCCAATAAAGATGCTCTATTGCATTTCTTGTCATTCACATTGCACATAAAGAAAATGAAATTTATGACTTACTTATAATGTTTTGAATGTTATCTTATCTTTAAGTTCGCTTTTATCTTTAATACAAAAGTAGTAAGGTTGAAAATGGTAGACAATTCGTAACACATTGATAGATATAATTACAAGACATTATGGCGGCGTCCCCACGTGGCGTACATATAGGTTACAATTTATTATTTTAGTTATTCATGGAAGTACGCCAAAGATTTTTATCGTTTATACTAACCGCGTGATGCTTGTAACTTTCTTTGTATGACTCCCTCAGACTAAAAAACTCGTGATGTAAACTAAAAATACTGTTCAAAATAACTCCTTGTCACATGGGATAAACGATGTAGGATAAGCAGATGCAATGCATTCCTAAATAAATCACGTGAATAAATAACAGATATTGTTATAAATATGTATGTATTTGTACCTGCTAGGAGCATTAAGTACGAACGACTTAATTATTTTATCATATCAACAGAAATGGTCGGCCCATTAATGCATGAATTTTTAAAATCAAATAAATGAAGAATGACTGGCACTGAGTGGTTAAATGTTTCTGAAATCCGGTCCGTTTCCTAAGTCAAACTAATTATATATAATGGGTTTTCCTAACAGCTTTCTAGTTGTATCATGTTCAGAGCATTTGCAGTTCGAGACTAACTAATGTAATATTAACAAAATCCACCGGGGAATTTATAGCAACCGTTATACTAAGTTATATTTTATTTAAAATATAATGAACGTTCCTTGTATTCTATACAGGCACGATAACCCTACACATGTGACCTGTCCATCAAGATACTAAAAGTCAGCGATAACTGAAGTAAGATAAATATACCGACATATTAATCCTACTATCACTGTGGATTATTGCAAACAGTTAAATTCACCTTTATAATAAATTTATCGATTTTTAACCTTCTATCAAATAAATATACATTTACAAGAGCTAAATAGTGGCAGAAATAATTATTTCTTTCTTTTATAAAGACAACTCCCATTTTGGGAATAAATTCACGAGTTTCTTTACAGAAAGACATAAAATAGACGCATAAAACACAAACAATGTGCAACAACACTGAACAGTAGTAGTACCACAGCCCACTTCAGCTTGCTAATCGTGTGGGCTATGTCGATGACCCTGGTTCTCTGCCGGATTATTTCTTTTTTGATACGATCCCTTAAAGAAACGCTGAGCTAAGCCCTCTCCATAGCACGCTATGCGATTTAGAATAACCATAACAATACTAGTGCATAAGAGTTTAAAGTTATGAGCAGGTAGACATGTGTTCAAGTGTCCATGTTTAATATTTTAAATTTCATTGCAATAAACACTAGATAACCTTATTATACAGTACTTCGATCTTTCGAGTTTTTTTTATCATACCACTTATCGGCTATGTGCATAATATTATGTATTTTTTATGAAACGCAATGTAACAGACATTACACAACACTACTATTGACATAATAATAATAAATCTTTATTGTGGCAAAAATGGATTACAGGACACTACAGCCCTGACTCCCTAAGTAGCGCTAGCTGTGTGTTGGGAGTCAGTTCCTATTCACAGGCAAAAAAAACACTCAGTAGTTTCAATAGTAGACAGTAGTTAACTAAGTCTAAGATTGAGACTTAGATAATAACCAGCGCAAATTGATCTGCATTACTGAAAATAATAAATTTTCTTCGTTTTAGCAACATTTATAATTGGAGGTCTGTGATATTATTTGGACTTATAGCCTTCCTCGACATCTACACAAAAAATATTATTTCAATTCGTAGCAATAGTTTTTGAGATTAGATTTTTCAACCTAACAAACTCTTCAGCTTTACAATATTAGTGTTAGTATTCATTGGTTACTCGGCACTAAAATAACACTAAACATGTCGTAACGTGTACATAAGTTTTCCCTGATAATTCATTTATAGTGTGGCAACTTCCTATCATATCACCGAGATTGTACACATATCGGAACGAAACTGATCGATACCAATGTATCCAATATAAATGGTGGAGATTATAATAGAGATCTGTATTTATAAATCGAGGTGGTTTTACATAAATTTAGACATGGGTTATCATTTCTCCAAGCCTAACCGTGAAATAATTTCGGAAAAGAGGTACATTTTTTTTTAATTTTTTTTTTATGTCTTAGCTGCCAAAATTACTCTGCTCTGCCTGATGGAAAGCACGAGCAGAATCCAGGAGTGGTGGTCACCATCCTCAATGCTAATAGGGACATTGCAGCATGGCGACCCACACTATGGCGGCCTAGTGAGATGCTTCTTCACGCTCCGCTTAAAGGACCCGGGTTCATAGTGGGAGGGAAACACGTACGCAGGTAGTGAGTTCCAGGTTTTGACCGCTCGGCACAGGAAGGAAGAACCGAAGCGGTGAGTACGAGAGCGTATGTCTACCACTCTGAAGCGGTGACATCCAAGACCGGCACGTGTTGTCCTGTAGAGGAAGGGGGAAGGGGGGACCAGTTGGAACAGCTCTTCAGAACACTCTCCATGATAAAGGCGATAGAGGACTGCCATAGAGGCGATATCTCTACGCAACTGCAGAGGCTCAAGGGACTTGGTGGTCTGGGGACTGCCGACAATGCGGATGGCTCGCCGCTGCAACCGGTCGAGAGCGTCGAACAGATACTGCGCGGCTCCATCGCAAAGATGAGAACAGTACTCCACGTACGAGCGAACCTGGGTCTTGTAAAGCAGACACCGATGCTCGGGCGAGAAGAACCGTCTCACCCTATTAAGGATACCTAGCTTCCGCGAGGCCGCCCTAGTGACACTCTCAACGTATTCGCGAGGGTTGAGATCGCGGCTGATATCCATGCCCAGGATATCGAGCCTACCTTGTAATGGCAGTCGAGTGCTCTGAAAAGTGGGAAGGGGAAGGAATGGAGACTTTTTGGCAGAGAACGCGCATACCTGTGTTTTCTTGGCGTTGAACTCGACCAGATTCTCAGAGCCCCATTGAGAAATGCGGTCCAAGTCATGGTCGAGTTGAGCGACAAGTTCCCGTCGTTTTTTATCATTATCTGAAAACATAACTGCTTCTCAATACTATTATTATGCTAACATCGTTAAAGGCGAAGGGTCTTCATCTTACGAAACTCCTTGCTCGTAGTTCGTAATGTATTTACTCAATAATGACTTTTCACATTCTCTGTCTTTACTATTCTCAATAAATAACAAAAATATTTTTTTACCTGTAAGTTACAAATTGACGCTAAATAAATTATCCCAGAAATCTAATCGTTATAAAATGGAGATTGCGGGAAGACAGTGAAAATGCTTTATGACCTATTCTCATACTTACCAAATATTTAGTAAATTAAATCATTAAAATTGATTGTGTCGTTTTGGAGGAATGCGGCCACAAACACTGACACGAGACATTTGTAAATTAGATATAAAGTAACAATAAAAAGATTGATGTCCATAATATACTCCATTATGTATAAATATTACCTAAGATAATAATAACAAAAAGTGTCTTATATTCTACCGCTATAATTTCCTTTCGTCTGTCAATAAATTACTTAGTACTGAACAAAAATGACGCCGTAATCTTCATAAAACTATTTGTCATGTTATTTTTAACGAGATTAATTGATATTTAATAGGAGAATAATTGATTGTTAACAAAAATATAATTGAGGAAAACTCTGTTGATTATACTATTGTTTATTGACTAATCTATTTATTTAAATCTTACTGAACAAAGGAAGCCATTAGAAAATCTGAAGTATTGAGTTATTAAGGGATTTAAATAAATAAATAAATAAATATTTCGGACATCTTACACACAACGCCATCTAGTCCCAAGCTAAGCAGAGCTTGTGTTATGGGTACTAGACAACTGATATAAATACATATATACTTTTTTTTGTAAATACATACATATTATACATAGAAAACACCCAAACTCCGAAACAAATATATAGTTCACATAAATATAAATGTGATTAAAATTTATACAGATGATCTTAATCTTCAGTCTCTGTATCTACATCATCAGCTTGTCCACTATTGAATAAAGTCCTCCTGTAGCACGCCACTTCGATCATAAATAAGAAACATAATAATACATACTTCTATGAAATCTCAAAACTTGCCTTTGGGATTGAATTATTATAATATTATACAACGCCATTCAGTATAGTCAAAACAAATATTATTTTTATAAGATACGTTAAATTCTGATCCAATATTTACTGTGTTGTTTATAACGGTGCTACATTTGACACGTTTTATTGATAGATCATCGATTGCAATTAGTATTATAATGTAATTTTGAATTTATTTGTTAACATGCCGTGCCTTAACTATTTAACCTCAGAATTTGTATACCATTTTTTGCAAAGTTCCGTTTTAATTCGAAAAAAACATATACCTTTTTCCAGAGGAAAATTCCATTCTCGGACAGGTATGCCTCAGGGTTAGTACTTTTTTGCTAATTGACCATCAAAAGCTAGTACTGATGCAAATATGTTTTAAAAACACCTTTATTTCTAAAATTTACTCTTTTGAACGTCCTAAAACCTATTATGGTCAATTAAACTTATTTAGCTTTCATCCCACAGAAGCAACTTGATACTTATGTGCCTGGTGCCATATTACTGTATTATAATCTTATCAGATCAACCTTCAGATACATTACTCAAATGATCGGCGTTTTCAACAAATATACAACATTCATGTCCTATAAAGAATAAAACTATTACTGTAATTACTCACAATTTCATGAAAATTGTAAGACCCCACTACTGTACGATTAAAACTTAGGATGTTATATGTTTATTATTCATATTAACCACTTTCACCACTTTATTTAATTGGTAAGTAATTCTTAGGTTTGTCTACAGAGTGACGGTCAGTGTTGATAAAAATACAGGTGCAATTCTACCTCCATTTATGGAAATTATGTCAAGGACAATCAAGTTTAATCCGGACATAGTATGAACCATGTATTTTAATATAAATCAAATTGAAACTTCCTTCAAATATATGTTTTGAGGAAACGAATAACTGGTCAGTCTACAAATTAATATGTTGTTGTTTTTGAAAATTATGTACTGAAAACCTGTTTTAAAGTTGACACAACAGTTATGCTATCTAAGTACATAAAATTATCGAGCAAGTTCAGGAAATGATAAACTGTAAGTAGTAGTATAGCTCAATAGCAACGTGTATATGATTATTACACAATTTGGCGCGTCGTCAGTTATCGAGTAAGTGTTTTATCGGTTGCTATCAATAAAACACGACCTAACCCGAGCAGAATCGGAGTCACCAGTAATATTTATAGATACTCAACTAAGATTCGTCAAAAATTCGATTCAATTCCTATTCCAGAATTCGATTCAATTATCGCCAGTGATATTTCAAGACTGATGCAACCTTCAAGCCTAGAAAACAGTGTACACACACCACTAAGACAGCCAATGCATTTGTGACCCTTACGTCGCCATTGTCACTTACCATCGGCCCACCTGTTTTAGTAAAATCCTTTCTTTTTTTAACGTGTGCAAACCCCGCCGGGGTTTGCGGCAGGTGGTGTGTTGAAATCGGATCGAATAAAACCACACGGTATGCCACTCTGTGCCTGAAATGGGAGAGATCCGGGAACTGCTGTTATTACATCATCCGGACCGGTAAAAACCTTTCTACCCTAACCTATAACCTTATTTTTAAGGAGAGACCTATGTCTAACAGTGGACTGTTAAAGGCTTATGATAAAGTAATAAAAAAAACTTTTGGAAAACGAGTTCTACCAAGTGAAGGAAACAAGTATATGCTGGATGTGAAGAGCCAAGCATCGATTTACATGGCGTGCAATTGGAGAGGCTATGTATATCAATGGACTTCATAATCTGATGGATTAGATGTCTAATATTAAATTGGCGTGCGAGACAAAATAGCTATATGCATCTATGACTATAACAAGAACTTTTATAATAGACCACTAAACTAAATGTATTTATGAACAATGGACATATAAAATTATTTGCTAAGTGACATGATATATTTACATCTTATTCAAAGCTGTGAAGGGTTCAGCTACATAGCCTCAAATGTCTAACGGCTACGCGATTATTTTTGCAATCAGCGCCAATTGTCTACCTCTTACGTAATAGCACGTAGTCCACCTTGTATTGGTTTGCTCCCAATTGACGGAGACTATGTAGCAAAATATTTACCAAAGCAAATAGTCTGCTACGTACTTTCCGTTACCTTTAGAAGGACTTTAGTGCATAAGTTGTACTTTTTAGTTAAATAAAACTTAAGGGCTGTGGATTAGGAAATGCATTCATTTTTCTTATTTGATTTTATTATTCTTACTATTTGAACTATGAATAAACATATTGAAAATATTTAACGGAGACGGATAGAACGGAAAACGAAAGCTGAATTTATCAGCCTATATATCAGTTAAGCTAGTTAAATGCGACTAAAAGAACTGTTGTATAAATAATATATGTGTAGCAAACTGACTTATGGAAGTTCCCCCTTAAAATCAGAGCTCACTCGTTCGACATTGGCCTCAATATATCCGACCGTTTGTTTATCATGTTGGTCTGTTTTTGGACCAGACCGATGTATTGTCTGCAAAAGCCGTTATCTCCCCAAGGTAATATATAACCATTGATATACCATGTCAAAAAATTGTTTAAAATGTAACTTTAAATGTTGCATCATGCTTTAACCATGTTCAATCCGATAGCGATACTACACCCAAATTATTCTGTTAAAGAAACAATGTCTGCGCTGCACTCACTTACTGATTTATCACCATGTCTGGAAGTATGAAGGTGAAATTTGGTAGGAAGTAGTTCACATTCAACAAACGGATACGGTACCTATTATATACGTACGTATGTAACTCATGTCCAGGTTCTGCGGCAGGGCCGGACTGAATGCAAGTCCTTAGTGTCAATACACCAAGGACTTTCTTTTTTTATTGTATAGGGGGCAAACGAGCAGACGTATCGCCTGATGGTAAGCGATTACCGCCGCCCATGAACACCAGAGGTGCTAGAAGTGCGTTGCCGGCCTTTTAAGAGGGAGTACGCTCTTTTCTTGAAGGTTTGAAGGCCGTATTGGTCCGGGAACACCGCAGACGACAATTCACTCCACAGTTTCATGTGGACATGCGAGACTCTTACCGGTAAAAATTAAGTCATACCAACTCCTGGCCTCTTGTGCAAGTCTGAGAGACGAACGTAGCTTATAGGAAGACGTGTAAGTTTGAGACGGATTTTGTGACCGGGCTGGTTTAAGGAGTCCAAAAGTACGTCCACCGAGTATGGAAATTAAATTTGCCAGAGATAAAGCTTTGAAATTTCTATTGAGACCTGTTCCTAATTATGTCGTATGTACATATTTTAAATACATTGCAATTGCACAGATGCAGCTAGTACTGTTATTTAATTTTACTGCGACTGCAAATAGAGTCGCTAATTGCAAGTCAAAATGCGTATGTGTCACCCACTTTACATCTGTATACTGTAAATATAAATATTAGTTTTACTGATGTATTTGAAATTTCTCGTATTACACCGGTCGTAACGTTTACACCGGTTGCGGCAGAAAATTCAATGATTAAGGTATACAAGATTTACTTTCTGTTTAAACATTATATATATAATATGAAATAGCTTGCTTCATCTTTACATCTGCTGTCTGTACAATTAGATCTTTAAAACTACGTGACAGATTTTAATACAGCTTTCAGCAATAGGCAGATTTCAAAATACAAAAGCTGTTGTCTTCTTACCGCCAATACAAAGGTCACTTATAAATGTTTCAGTTTAGTAACTATTATAATATAAAATATATTATCTTTAACGATGTTCAGTTAATTAATTAAAGACTTGCGAGATGTACAACGCAATAAATTTTATCTTTATGAGTTTTCCAAGAAATTGTTACATAGTTATGCTAATTCGAGGTTAGTGAACAGTAAAAAAAGTAGTGCATCTTTAAGGCAAATGATGATTAATTTTTTTTGTTTTTTTTTTTATTAAAACAATGATGAATCGGTATAGTAATAACCTCTTCCACGAAGAGTGCGTTAACACGAATAACAATTTTATTTTATATCTCAAATATTCTTGAATTGTAAATGATTACATTTTGAATAAACGTTATTATAAAAAAAGGCACAAACATGTTGTTAACTATATTTTTTTAAGTTTTTGCCGGCTATGTGTGAATAAAAAAAGTTACACGTTCTTACCATTAATAAGAGTTGTTTTTTGTCTTTTTTAGAGAGATTGGTATTAGGCGTATATTAAAACAAAGTTTCGAAAAGAAAAGATGTGGCATATACAGATACCTTAGGAGAGTTAGCAAAAGTCCTCAAGAACGGGTCAAGGTAAATACAATGTAACTCGAGCAATCTGTTATATCATATAATTGTTTATCAAAGAAAATAGTTCATGGATTTTCATCTTAGACATCCTAACTGACATAACACAGATACTTAGGAGATCAATATAGCAATGCATTCACAGATTGACCATAATATAATTACACGTCGTTTGTTTCGATTAGAAAATATACATCTTTTTAAATAGTTTAAACCAACGTTATTTTCTGTCACAAAAACATCATAATACTCATCAGCAGAAACAAAACGTTATTTAACTTTGCCAGTAGTAGTGTGCAGATATCCATTAAGTACGAGTAACATGGCCCTCCGATACAAAATAGTCTGGTCCAAAAATGACAGACTACATACGCTCCTCTGTTCGGTGGCCCGTGTTGCTCTATGGTAGATATCTATGAAATCTTAAATGTAATTTTCTAAACCAGAGTAGCGATAAATATTTTGAAAGAAGCCGTAACCAGCAATATTGTCGATTAAAGCGTTCAGACGCGTCGAACTTGTTTACGTCTCGGTTTCTTGTGCTGTTCGTAATTAAACGGTACCGAGAATTATTTTTTTTATATTCGCAATCATTTGTTGTTTACGGCTACACGTCCACACTTGATTAAACGACGTACAATATTATACGCCCAAGTTTCAAGTAAAGAACGATATTTTACTTTAAATCCTTGTGTGTGTGTGTGTGTGTTTAGTTTCATAATATTTGCCGTAACTGCGTTCCGTGGTTAAATAATGTGTAAAATCTTTTAATCATATTTTATCCTTAAAAACTTTAGCGCTACTTTATTTCCGTTATTTGCCCTTTTTGAAAAAGACAAAGATAAATCGATTACATTATGTGAAGCAAAAACGATACTCAGTTTTCTCACTGTAATATTCGTTTTTTTATGTAGGTATATACCTGCTAAAGTGACTCTACTCGGCCTAATGGAAAGCATATTCATTGGGAATGCGGACAATCCAACAATGCAGCATGGTGACCCATACCATGGCGGTGTAGTCATGCTTCTGCATAATTGGCTCTCAATCATTAATTTTGTGAAAAGGGTTTTAAAATTGGTTCAATTGTACTGATTTCACTGTTTTCGCATAAAATAATTCGTCAAGTGTGGCCGCGATCGTTCAGTCTAATATTTTCGATCAATTTTCCTCAATGCGTTGCACTCTTTCACGTGGATCCATCGTTATCGATCATAACGACAAACTACTTTATCGTTTTCGGAGTTTCGTTTACTGTTTAATATTAAACGGAATGTCTACCAACGCATTACATACAGTTTAAAATAGACCGTTTAGATACACTTATTTCTGACACTTTATAAACTGAGTTAGACAAAACAAAAAAACTATACTAAGGACTTATTTGAATATTTAAACTCTTTGTTTGGCTGTCGTATGTTATCAGACTTGACTTGAGGTTAAAAGTCACTTGAAATCTAAACATTCTATGTCCACATTTAAACGTTTTTGCGTTTTACAAGTACCTATCTACTTACATTACGTGAAAGGTGATACGTGCCAATTGAGTCAAAGTCTTACATTAGTTCAATAATAATAATCATTTATTGACATTAAAAAAAAATGGTTATACTTGTATTCATTATCACTAATGACAATTTTCAAAATGTACACAAAATTTTAGGTTTTACTAAACTTAGTTTGACCAAACATTATGTCCATCTTAGAATATTTTTAACAAAGATAAACACCATTATCCCTTTTTTCCTGAAAGGAAGAATTTGTTGGGTATTTTACATGGTGCAATAATCTGTCTAAAAATTCAAATATCCGTAGTAAATGTATGAAACAGATTGTATGCCATCAAGTGGAAGTTAGCTATTGTTCCATTGACGTCTAGACTCAATAAATTGTCATTAGATGCATGTCTGGTCTTTCCAAAATCTTTGTCTTAATTTATATATAAACCGAAGCATTGTAATTTGAAATTTCCTTCACGTATCGTCGCCATCAATTTTTATCTATACTAATATTATAAAGCTAAGGCGTTTATTTCTTTGTTTCTTTGAATGCGCTAATCTCAGGAACCACTGGTCCGATTTGAAAAATTCTTTCAGCGTTGGATAGTCCATTTATCGAGAAAGGCTATAGGCTATATATCATCACGCTAAGACCAATAGGAGCAGAGCCCCAATGAAGAATGTTTAAAAACGGGGGAAAATTATTACGCTACGGGCAATAGTAGACGTAAACGAGGTTGCGAGTGTCAGCTAGTTAATCAATAAAATAAGAAATCGGATTGGAGCAATGACTCGTCTGATGTCGCACGTACAAAATTTAGGATTGCGTGTAATGTTTTTTAATATTTTGACAAAATTTTATAATAATTATTAGAATATATTAACTCAAAGCTGATTTGTTGCAAAACAAAAGATATTTAGCGAGAACAATTTAGCGAGAGTCTACTTTAAACAAACAGTATGATCTTTGAACTCACCTCTCAATTATTTACTCATCTGCTAACGAAATCTGGAATAATATATATTTGATCTATGAAGATGAAAGGCAGGTAACTAAGTTATTTTAAATCAGATACTTGCTTTTGCGCCGCCGGTATAAATCAGCCTATGTTCTTTCCGAAGAATCCAAATGTCACCATGCCAAATTTCATCAAAATCAACCAGAACCAACTCACGTTCGTATTTACAATATTATTTAGAATGAATTGATTTCATAACAGGGCTAAACTAAGGAGAATAAAGACTGTAAAAGGTTTATGAGAGTTCTTCATTTTGTTTATTATATATAAAATTTATTGAAGGTTATTTATAGGTTGGTCACGTCAGTCAAATGGGATTTTATGACAAAACTGAGTTGAGGAATTGTAAGGATTTTTGTTATTTAAGACATGTGATTGACGTTACTATGTAAGTAAGATTTTTTCAAAAGAATGGTTTAAGATTGTCAAAAGATATTTATTTGAACAGTTTCACATACGTTGGTAAAAGCATTTTTATTTTTTGATTATTGTCAGTTAAGTCGTCAACTCTAGTATTTGGAGGATTCAAAAAAAATACATATTCCGCAACCAAATTTGCGTCGGAGAGCCACGCTTCGATATGAATGGGTCGGCTCGACCAGAGTGATACCACAGCCTCACAGAAAACCGGTGTGAAACAGCGCTTGCGCTGTGTCTAATCACGTGAGTGAGTGAGTAAGGATACCGGAGGCCCATACCCCATCCCCCAAAGATCGACAGCACGCTTGTGATGCCTCTGGTGTTGCGGGTGTCCATGGGCGGCGGTAATCGCTTACCATCAGGTGATACGTCTGCTTGTTTACCCCCTATTTCATAAAAAATGAATTAAATTTTTAAACCACAATATTTTTGAAGATCAAGCGTTCGTTGAAATTACCATTCGCTGTACTGCATTACATACATATAACCATTATTCAGGCATCTGAAACTATATTACCATGGAAATGTGGTTTGGTAAAGGCCCCACGCCTTGCGGTTAGAGTTGCAAGCTTGACTTCAATGACTCATTACTTAGTTATTGTTCTGTGTCGTCTGTGAGCGTCGAGACTAAATCAGTCTGAACAATAAACACGCATGGCTAGAAGATAATACGACAACATATTCCAGCCAATATTGTCTAGGGCTGTCGACTGTCGGATTTTATACACACCTTAAGAAATACAAAAAAACATTACGTTCATATATTTAATGAATTATTCACATAAATATGTTGTAATTGTGGTGGCATAACACTAGCGATGGCGTCGAAGGTTAAAATAATGCAAAAATATAAACTGTTTTTGTTAGCTGAAAAGAGCCGTATTAAAATAAAAATATGTTCCAATCAGAAAAAAATAATTTAATTACCTAGCTAGTAAGTTTATAAAAATATGAGTGAATAGTGAAGACCCTATCTATGTACACTACCGATTTTGTTGTTTATTTATGTGGTTTCAATTGTCAATGGTGCTAATTCAGTTTAGTTAAGTTTTTTTTACTAATAATAATAATAATAAAAAGAAAAACAAATAAAATATTTGGATTTATCTCACGAGATTGTCGATATGTGGAATGTGGATTCGGTGATCATTGTTCCGATAGTCGTATCAGCTCACGGATTGATAGCCAAGAGCCTCGACCAACACCTTAAGAGGCTCACGTTAGGGGGCTGGATCAAGGGTCTGATACAGAAGGCAGTCCTTCTTGACACGGCACGTATAGTGAGGAGGTTCCTGTCTTTGGAGCCCTAACCACCGGTTTCTTGGTCCCTGTACCCGAAGTCGGTGGTCTACTATTTTTTATATTTTTAAATGTATTTGTTTTATATGTATATTTAAAAATGTAATTTATGTGTATATACAAATGGAATAAAGAGAATAATAATAATAATAAATAAATATTTCGGACAATTTAACACACAACGCCGTCTAGTCCCAAGCTAAGCAGAGCTTGTGTTATGGGTACTAGACAACTGATATAAATACATATATACTTTTTTTTTGTAAATACATACATATTATACATAGAAAACACCCAAACTTCGAAACAAATATTTGCAGATCATACAAACATTTGGACCGACCCGGGAATCGAACCCGAGACCTCAAGCACAGCAGTCGCTTACGCTACCACTCGCGCCACCGAGGCAGTAAACAAGCCTTTACCTTTTATCAACCTTTTGTTGGTACGAAACTAAACATAGTGAAAGCTGAGATGTGAGATATCGAAAAATGCACTTTATGTGGTTGGTTTTAAAGTATATAATCCAACAACAAATTTTAGTGAATTTTAGTGTAGTGATGACAACAACAATCACCACCACTGTCTTCCAAATTGTTACGAAGTTTTTTGTTGTAATTTATTAAGTTTGTGCAATCTCACTTAATGATTACTTATGATCCAGTATGATTACTTCTTAATGCAGCCAAAGCCTTTTCGACGGCTGATCAGATACTAGAAAAGTATCCTTTTATTAATAGATAAAGGTTTATTGTTTTTGTTTTATGTCGGTATTTCCGTAAATGTATGCTGAAATCAAAGTTAAGGTTAATTTTCTGCTTTGTTTACTTTATCGTAGAGTAATACTTTGCTAGATCATCGTTATTCAGTTTATATATAGAAATCGCTTATATAAAATAAACCGCATTTGAGCATGCATTAATAAATAACAATATTGCCAATTTAAATTATATTTGAAACTAATATGAAAGCTCAAGTGTTGGTGAGTTTAAATTTAAGCGTGCTTCAGTCTTTTCAGTCTTTCACCGGAACCGCAAGTGCTAAATCATCTAGTATTAACCGGTACTCAATACTTCACGATTGGAAAATGTTGTATCGAGTAATAATCGATAAAATTGCGTCCATGTTCAATGACACTTTTTACATGCGATTGAAAATTTCCTTCCAGCAAAACAAATGTCATCATTGAATTGAATTTATGCGTGTTCATTCGATCCTAAAATGTTGTTCAGATTGGGCTCATTAATTCCAATCACGTAAGGCGACTTACGTCAAATCTATAGCGTCAGTTCTTTTAACCAATGTAATAGAAAATAGGGTTGTCAAATCAAGAAAAACTTCCCTTCACATAATTTGGTTTGGATGATGAATAAGTTGATTAAGAAAAAATATATCTTTATTTATATTTTTATAAATAAGGCCACTTTTATTTTATACGGTAAAAACACAACTAGTAACGTCATATTGTAATGTAAAGAACCGTCCACACTACTCATGAAGTTACTCGACGAAGTTCTCAGGAAAGTTGACCGCAGTCAGAAGTACGTCGCTACACACTCGTTCAACTTTGCGAAGAACAGATTCACGGGCGGTACCGTCACGATTCTGTTTTTAGAATGGTATGTACCTAAATACTGAAGATGAGTAGGTAAGTTAGAAGGAGAAGTTGGAGAAAAGAGTATAGTTTAGTTTGTTACGTTAGTGTACGTACTATTTAGCAAATAAAATAGATAAATAAATAAATATTTTCGGACATTTAAGATGCCGCGCCTTGAATAAAAAACTGTAGATTTCGAGGTCTAAACTACAAACTGAAAGGGTTTCCAAAAAAGTGTAGATCTACGGTTAAAACCGTAGGGTTGGTGTACGAAATAAGACGTATTGCCTCTCCACACTATCGTTTTCGCCTAACCGCATTCAACTTCGCGAGTAGTGTGAAGACTACTCGCGAAGTTGAATGAGCCTCGTACGTTGTTGTGCATTGAAGGCAAGGGAACAACTGCTATCACATTTTAGTACTCACCGTAATGAAGAATTATTTTCACATAATACGACCTCTTTGTTATTATTGGACCAAATATGAGAAAAAAACTCATTCAGATGAGCTTCTCGAGGTTACAATTTTGAAGCTCCCTTTTTTATTATATAGTGTAAAGAGAGATACTAGTATTAGACAAACACAGTTTCAACTTTAAATATACATATAACAATGTTTCTACATATGCACTGAATACCATGTAATACTATTTTCTACAAATTATTATTTATTCTTACAAATGAAGAATATACTACCTAGGTGCCAACCCTAATTTTGTACAATAATTTCCTCAACTAAGTTGTACGTTTTTGCAATGTCCAGTAATTGTTGGTATGGGATGTAACTTGCGTTATTTCTATAGCAGCTTTTGCCGTGATTTCGTTCAGAAGTAGTACTTTTTGTGTAGATGAAAGCTACAAAGTATAGGTGAAAACGTGTATGTAAAATTCTAAGATGGTTGGTTGAGTAATTAGCACACAAAGTGTAGTAAGCTTCTTGAGATCTTTAATGTTTTTTACTCTTTAATTTATGAGTCATCACTATCCTAAATGACAGCAGAATTATTTTATTAACTTGAGGCCAGACACCTACGCAGTAGCCCGTAAAGTATTATTCCCAGTTCCCTCAAATGAACCCATATAATGAAAAATGCTTATTTGTCCCAAAAAAGTTGCCTCCTTTTAACAACAGATGCTCAATGCTATGCTCCTCGCACCCTCAGACTCAGGTAATGCCCTCGCATTATCTTTAATTTCACAAGCACAATTCAAAAAGGTATACAAACCGGAATGTTCTTTGTATGGCCACGACAGTAACAGATTTTAGGAAATTGGTATTCTAGTTTATCTATTCAAATATTATAAAGGGGATCAGGGACTACTTGTTCAAATTAAAAAAAAAAACAGAAAAAAACTCACGTTTGTAGCATGGGGGGTGGGTACACATAACTGCGAATACGCAACGCATCGCAAATATCTGCGAGCTCGCACGAATGCATCGCAAGAACTTCCGAACTAATTCGCATCGCGCATTCCTGCGATATTACATCACACTCGTTGACGCCAGTTAAGCCATCCTGAGACAGCATTAGGCAAAGACGCTAAAAATGAAACGAACAATCATCAAACCGGAAGATCAAATTAATTCACCTTTTACTAATGATAATTGTTCCACCTATAGCGCAATGTCAACGGAAGAAGAGTTTGATTAAAATGTGAACAAATAATTCAATTTTATTTTAATTTACTCCATAGACATTCCAGTCCATCCCATAATTCCTGTTACGCCTTTAGAAATCGAATAATTTGATCGGCAACAGAAATACATCATCTATAAAAAAATAATTCATGAGATACAGCCTGGTGATCCCGTTTTTACCATTTAGGTTCGGAACCCTAAAAAGGGACATTATACTAAGTACGTAGAATGTTAAATTTCACGTCAAAAACACGCTTTTTTTAGATTCACCTGTGTGTTTGTTTGTTTGCATGTGAAGACTTCTGTTTTAGTCTCCTAAACCATATTTTTATTGTCATTTAAAAAGTAGATTTTTGTTGCAATATTACCAAGTCGTTTGTAAATTTCGATGGGTTATATTTGAAGTATAATATTTTATTATATTTGATATTATTAATAACACATAATTCTTCATAAAATTAAGTTGTTGTAAGAACAGGTAAATAATTATTATTCAGGGGAACTTATTTTTCCAATACAATATGCCAGCTGTCTAATGTAATTATTTACCAGTATATTTTTCCTTTATTTATTATCCCATAGTAAATTAATTAGGCTCCGCAACAGCTAAATCGGCGCCAATGTGTTTGTGTCTGTCTAATGTTTGTGTATGATATGTCCTTAGATCGCTTTGAATTAGCTTGTTGTCTTGTAAACCCTATAAGGACTTTTAAAATGTCCCGTGCTGCTCATGACTAAACTGATCTTTAATTTTTTTGTGCCAAGATTACCAATTTCTAGAACTTCTATACATTGCATGTTTCATAGATCAAGAAGTAAGGTACAAACTAGGTATCTTGTAGCTCGATAAAACTATATAATCAACCATAACAAGTTTAAAAATGCATTTGTGACGCATTCCTTAAATAGCCTATTTAGAACAAGAGATAAAAATGGTCGTCAGTTTGGGGGCTTAATGACAAATTAATGGAATACAATTTTAGTAATTATAGGCACATCAGTCTGTTACTCGGTATAGACTTGTTGAGTGTTGCTTCTCTGCGATTTTAATTAAAACAATAATATTTTTTTTGTGAATTTAGTGATCAAAATTGAGTAGCATTTTCAAAATGTGCAATACCGGAATCGTTCCGAACAATAGAGACAAACTTAGCTCAATAATTGGAAGGTATTCAGTTTTCTTTTACCTAAAAAGAAAACAAAATATTTATAAAAAAACATCGAAGTGAAAATGAGTATATTTTTCGAAAAGAAAGTGAAAACCGGTGTCAGCAAAGGCTACGACGATTAAAATTAAACCCCTTTTGCAAATATTATAGGATTGATAGGAAGACGGTGTTAAGTAGTATGGCCATTGATTGTAGTAAGTTGACACTACAGGTCTACAGGTTCATGGCGTAATAACACATGTAACGCAATAACAACAGCGCTTCCTAACAAACCAGTCCATTTAGCGCAGTTTTATAATAAATACAGGTCCCTAGACGGGTACACAGACGGACAGATAAAGCAATACTACTGTTAATTAAATAACTTTTATTCTACTGAGCCGTTTATTTATTCTCCTTTAGAGTAATATGAAAAAAGTAATTGTTTATATCCACAACAATTTACACAAAAGCCGTTTCAGTTTTAGTCTTGGTGACGGATTAAGAACACAGTGTTTCACCGCCCATATTTATCCCATGGGTGTCGTTAGAGGCGATTAAGGGAGCTACGCAAGTCAACATTACTGCAAAGAAAATGTAAACTTGAAACAAACTCTATACCGAACTGTATGGGCAATAGCTCTTCTAAGGAGAGGCTTCTTCTATGTCCAGCGGTGAACTGTTAAAGGCTGTCGACGACTCTGTCTCATCATGTCTCTGTTTGTTCACAGGAATAATGAGAAACGGAAGGAGAAGTCGCGTGTGGCGGCGCGGACTAGACGTAACAAGGAAATGCATATATTTGCGGAGCTGACGGCTGCTCTACCAGCTAGGAAAGAAGATGTAGATCAACTTGACAAGGCTTCCGTCATGCGTCTTGCTATCTCGTATCTGCGGGTCAGGGATGTTGTGTCTCTGTGTAAGTACATATTTTAACTAATATTACATACATAATTATATTCTGATTCTTTTACTATCTTTCGTTCATGTATATTCTGTTTCTTCATCTTCTCTTCTGCTTTACCTGTATAAACGTTATTTTTCTTATTGAGTTAAAGAAACCAGTTAACCATAAAAAGTAGAATGTATGCGTTGTGAACTGTTTATGATAAGAATTCGTAAAGCCTCGATGTGTCGCTAACTGTACTTGAAAGAACAGTGATAACATGGTTCTTACTGTCATTTTTAGCTGTGTATATAAAGCCATAAAGTTAAAAAACCAAAAGGCTATTAAATTTTTCTTATTGTGTTGAAGAATTATGTCAAAACCTATTCGCAAAACAAAATATCAATTAACATACTGGGACTCAAAAAATATTCTGTTATAGTCTCTCAGTTAACTGCGTTAATAATTTAGTTGTAGCACAGATTACAATCTTGGAAATAGATACAGATAAAAAAATAATTACAATGCATATCATAATATAATTTTAATTGCAAATGAATTTTTTTATTGATAGACTAATGTTGACCATTAAAAACATGATTTTATTGAGAAAGACATTATCAAGTAAAAGAGAAAATTAGCTCCTGTCTTTATCATTAGACCACCTCCAAGATACCGAATTATTAATATATTATCGGCCAGACTACATACCCATTTTGTTACAATTAGAAGCAGGTTAAAATTGACTTCCAAAACTATAGATATATTTAGACAGATAGTTTCAAGTCAAGCGCATAAAAACGTGTTTCAAATCAAAACATCTAAAACGAATGTTGTCATTTGAAGTGTTAGAGAATTTTTATTAGGTTATTTTTGACCAAACGAGCGTGAGTTATTAAAACCCTGCACTTTCTAAAATAACCGAAACATGGACGTGACATTTTCTAAACTGGAATATCTTGATAATACGAGATTTTATTTAATTTATGTGTTAGTATAGGTGAACTTGCAACTGAATTACACACATATGCACAGAATGATGCACTTTACTCACCGAAAAGGTGAATGAACTATGTCAAGGATGATATGGCTAGGAAGGGAGTAAATATTACTATTTAACAGATAAAATTTGCTAATTAATATATATGTATGTAAATCAGACATTTTATATGTCTTTGTCCAAGACTTGTAAAACCGAAAACTGTTGTTATGTGACGGATAAGTTGACATTAGTCTGCTTAGGACTTTATCAGCAAGTGTGGAAACATACTGCACCAAACTCAAACATAATTACGATAAGGGTAGACGGTATGGACGGACGGTAAAGGGATGATGATGATTTTTTGAAATTTCTTTTAATGATTTATACAATAAATAAATATTTCGGACATCTACACACAACGCCATCTAGTCCCAAGCTAAGCAGAGCTTGTGTAATGGATACTAGACTACTGATATGAATACATATACACCTTTTTTTTGTAAATACATACATATTATACATAGAAAACACCCAAACTCCAAAACAAATATTTGTAGATCGTACAAACACTTGGTCTGACCCAGGATTTGAACCCGAGTACTCAAGCGCAGCAGTCTCATTCACTACCACTGCGCCACCGAAGCAGTCAACAACAATAACCACAATGTGTGTAAAATGCGATAGATATTGCGATAATTTTAAAGAAAAAAACATACAAATAAAGGTTATCATATGAAATGATAAGATTGAATTCTTTCACGTCCTAGATGCCAAGCCGATTCATAACTCAGATATATTAGAGTAGACTTGTAGAAAAGACGATTCAAGAAAGATACAAATGACTATGAACATATTACTACTTGGACGTCGTACTTCAGTCCCGGTTTCGGAACAAAAACACCTTACCATAAATTCATAGGTACATACGAAAGTTTTCAATTGAAGCGTGTCTGGATATAGAAGTCGTGTCTTAGAAACCTTATTAGCTTAATATAATATTACTAGCGGTCACCCAGTGGTCGAAATTCGATCATAATTATTACACATTTTTTGCTTTTTGCACTCCTCACCCATATAAACTTTAACTCGCATATTTAAAAAAAAATGGGGATAAAGTTTTTGCTTCAAGTACTAATTTATAGATTATTTTACAATTAGCCTTTAAGTAAATTAGGGGTCAATTTATCAGACTTAATACGACACCAAGAAGTCACTAAGAGGCAGTCTATAAGAATTCATCGCGTTTTACTTACTCTTTATTTTTAAATACACTGTTTGAATACAAATGTTTATAGACTCAGCTACCTGATAATAAGGTGGACTATGGTCAGCTCATCTGATACTCAATCACAGTACGTGCTCGTACATACGTACAAATACTTTTGATAACTTTTCCACAATCATTTTCTTAATTAAAGTAATTACATGTTGAGATTTATTTATTTATTTTATTTTATTTTTTACAATTATAGGAAAACTTACAGCTTAATGGTTACATTATACAAACTTAATACGAAAAAGAAGGCCAATTACAAGTTTTCACAGTTAACAGAATAAATAAGTGGAAATACATATAAATACACATTCACATGACAACACAGACACAAGCAAGAAAGACACTATCGATGAACAGACACCGTTACTCCTGGTTACAAGAAGCGAAGAAGGAGTCAGTCAGGGTTTTCCTGAGCTGGTTGTTTCCATGCACAAATAAGTCCATATCAGCACTCGGGCATGACGCATTGAACATACGACTCGCTCGAACAATAAATGAGTTTTGTCTGTATGTCGTATTTACCTTAGGTGTGTGTAGCGAATGTGGTTTACGTAGGAAAGTAGATGGCACGCGCAAGCCTATTTTACTCACCAGATCACAAACTTTTATCAACCCTTTCGCGATTGTTGATAGTAGGGATAGGTCCGCAACTTTTCTTCTTTCCTCTAGTGGGAGAAGATGGAACTTTTTACACCTGCTGTAATAGTCTGGTAAATAACAATGTGATCGAAACGATGACGAGATGACGCTTTGATGATTGTGAAACATTGTTTTAGGTTAGATAGCTACCTACTAAAGAGAAAATGTTCAGGAAAATAACCAACGGAAACTTGAATTTTTATTTATTTATTCAAACAATATAAGGTACAAGAAATTCAATACAAGATGCCACATACTCATTTGAGTGGTTCCGTGCATCCGTGTCACCAAATCATATTTAAATCTACTTACATTTACAATACAATTGTTCACCTAGTTAAATGAAAAAATGGTTTTATCCGTTAAGAGAAAATACAGATGATGTATACGAAATTTGTAGATACTCGTATTTTGTTTAATATTCACAGTCTAGAGAGAACGTATAAATAATTTATTTTCATCTACTTAACTGTACAATGACATTGTTTGTTTTAAGGAATTAATATAGATATTTAGTAACTTGATTGTAATGAAACGTCATTATATTTGGTTGATAGTATTTCGGATGGTCAATAAGACATTTAGAAATTGTATCCAATATTAATGTTATATTTTTCACCAACAACAACACTCAGTTTTTCCTTTCTAAAAAGACCAGCTGTCTTTTCTTAGCAGACAGTAAAAATAAATCACTTAAATAATTAGACAAACCAAAAACTCAAACGGAACATCAGCATAATTATGAGTAGATTGAGTGGTAATAGCCGAGTTGTATCAGTAAAGCATGTATGACCACGTGTCCACTTTCCGTTCTCAATTGCAATGGTTACCTATTCGCCAGCGCCGCAGTCAGCGAGCGTTGACCTATCTCTTTTCATTCCTCATCTCCCCATCTTCACCTACTTACCTTGAACCCTATCTCCGCTTTTTATCTTCGAATCACGACAGAAATCTTCGCTCATCCAACAATTTGCTTCTCTTATGTCCCTCTCACAATTCCGACATCATGAACTCCTCGTTCTTTGTACAAGCTGTTCTGCTATGGAACACGCTCCCACTCGAAATTAGGATGTCAACAAGTCGTGTTACATTCAAAATAAACGTCAAAAACCACCTCTTGACGAAATGGCTGGAAAACAATAATTAAGATCCAATTTCGTTCCTACTCACAGTGTACATAATATGTAAGGTTTATGTATTAGTGTGTATGTATATCCATATATAGATAATTTATGTATATGTGTATTGATTATGTTAGTCTATGTTAGCCCATATATTGATAGCAATTACAACCTCTATTTCCACCACAATGCACCTACCTCACAAAATTTCCACATCTCCCAAAGGTTGGCTGCTAGAGAATGCCTTGGGCATTAAGCCCGCCGTTGTACATGTGTGCATGAAGTTTTAAATAAATAAATAAATAAAGCCGCCGCCGCACCGCACCATCATGATTCTGTTAACTATTGGTTGATTAGGTTTTGATTGGCTGCCAACCCGTTACCCATAAAACAGCTTCTTATTAGTTTAAGCAAGGCAGTCATAAACTGCTTGCAAAATATTAAACAGGAGCTTAGCACCTGAAACCACAAATTTCCGTCTTATTTATAAGCAGCAAGCATCCATTAGCTCCTTTGTATGCCACGCGTTAATAGGTTGACGTCAGTGCATCTAGACTGCTTAAATAAATATTGATCAGCTTTTTTGATATCAATGCGAAAATTTTAAATAGCTAAGTTTTCTTTTTGTTTGTTAGTGGCTTATTGACAAGGCTAAGAAAACGTTTTTGGTTATCTGTTTTTATCTCCGTTTTTTGCTGAACAATAAATCTTGCGATTGTCTTTTAATAATATCAGACGTCAGCAATTTCGCCCATGTTATATTGTTAGGTAGACACGAGAGTCAATTAAATGAAAGACAATGTATGTAACACACAGTTTCGACCATAAAACTAATCTCTTCAGCTAAAATATCATCTATGCCAACATAAAGCTGGAGGTTTTCTTAGTTTCGTTTGTTTGCGGTGATTTCATTTAAAATTGGGTTTCTATCAATACTGATGAGTAATATAAACTGTGAATATCATACTACGATCCTAAGAACCAGAATACTGACCATAAAAACAGGTGAAACTGTGGGTTTTTGATGAGGAAATGTTATATAGATAAATATAGTAGTTACAATCTAAATGGTTATAAATATCGTTGATGACAAAATAAATGCAAATAGGTGCAACATACTCGTATGAGTAATGGCTACTTATTTTTACCACTTCTATACATTCAATAAATTTTTCATAAACTGAAATTGATAATCGTGTCGAAATCGATCGTTAGCATTCCAAATGTACCTATATTTATGTGCACCTTGAAGAAATGTGAGTTAAAAGTACTTCGTTTTAAGGCGTATTATTTCCGTTTTAAAACGAATAGGCAAGTTTTATATTCGTTTAAATTTTTGATTATGTATTACTGTAAAACTCATGATATACGAACTCTCTCTTTAAGGTTCATAAATCTTTCACGAAGATCAAAACATTGTTCTTCAAATGGTTAAATAATTCTAAGTTTATGGTAAGAGTATGTGAAGCTTGAGAGTTATAAGGATAAATACACCTACACAATATGGTAGAATTTAATAATTTCTTACAATGTGATGAACAGTGTTGCCTTATCTGGCGACTTACTGCCACGATTTTACTACATTTAATTCCTTTTACTATTTCAATTTTTTAACTACATTCATTATCTGTCTTTCCTTAGACCTTACACACATATAACTCAGCACAAAGATATACGCTTTGCCAAATATTGATTACAAACATTCTATACCTAGCCTCATACAAATATAACTCATACATATTACAAACATACATCCATTACCACACAATTAAATACGACGATCTCTCCAATAGGGTCCTTTCCTTCATGTTACTACTTACTAGAACGTACCTTACATTAAGATCCACGTACTTTTTTAAATTACATTTCATAAATGAATGATATAATAAAAATTAATAACATTCTAGATTCAACTGAGGTGGGTAGGGCTTATACTTGTCTGCCCGGGGAATGCCAAAGATTTATAAAAGTTGGTAAACCTATTACATTAATACACATGAATATAAGAAGTTTGAATAAAAATTTCGATCAATTTCATATGTTATTAGCTACGACAAAAATTTTTTTTGACGTCATAATATTGACGGAATGTTGGCTTTTAAAAACTGACAACTTACCAATCCTAGACGGTTATACAGCACATTACACTAAAATTAATTTTAACCAAAACGATGGCATACTTATTTATACCCGTTCACAGTTAACATGCAAAATACACGAACCATTGTTCAAAGGCGGAAATGGTCTCGTTTGCGAAGTAGACAATTGCCTAAGTATTATTGCAGTATATCGTTCGCCGTCATTATCATCCAGAGATCAATTTGATAATTTTTTAACCAGCTTAAATGATGCTTTCAACAATCTGAAAAACCAAAACAAGGTTCTTGTAGGAGACATTAACATAGATATAGGCCCAACCAGTTCAGATCCACTATGTGATGAATATCTAACATTCAATGCTTCCCATGGCTTCTACCCGTCCCATTACTACCCTACAAGGAACATATCTTGTCTAGACCATTTCATTATTAAAACTAAATTAGATTCAACTACCTTAGTACTGGAAACTTACATAACTGATCATATGCCTATTGTCCTCATTTTAGAAAAAGAAGTCACCACTGCACGTAATGATAAAAATAATAATATTTCAGACTATACCCAAATAAAAACAGATTTGGAACAAACAAATTTCAGTGAGATTTTGGCAGAAACTGACGTAAATGTAGCAACAAATAGGTTTGTATCCCTGATCTCTAGTGTTATACATAAACATACTCGGGTTATTAAAGTTGCCGGACGTAATAGAATGTTGAAACCGTGGATGACACCAGGTTTGTTAAAATGTATTAGGAACCGTGATAGACTCCATTGCAAGTCTAAGAAAAACCCAGACAATATGACGGCTAAATTAATTTATGTTCGATATCGGAACTTCTGTAACAGTCTATTGCGTAGGCTGAAAGTTGAATATTTTAAGTGTCAAATTGATAAAGCTGGTAATAATCCCAAATCTCTATGGAAAACTATTAAAGACATTTCAGGTATCCGTAAAATAAGAGCCATTCCTAAAGAACTTTTGAATATCTGCAATGACCCGAAATTCTCGATAAATCACGTTTGTAATTTCTTCAAAGACATAGGCAGAAACTTGGCTGACCAGATTCACCAATCCATGGTCTCTTATGAGTCTGAATCCCATCATACAGTCTCTACACCCTGTGTCCTAAATAGCCCAACTAATTCCCTGGTACTTCTGGAAGTAACCTGTTCCGACATTCAATCGATCGTCTTGCAGTTGCGAAAGGAATGTGCTTCAGGATGGGATAACATCCCATCTAGGGTATTACAACAATGTCACCATGTGCTCGTACCATCCATAACCCACATTTGCAATCTTGCTCTAAGCTCTGGTGTATTTCCTGCGGCATTTAAAAAATCAATTATCCACCCAGTATATAAGAGCGGGGACAGAGACTGTGTCAATAATTACAGACCTATTTCTGTACTGCCTGCCCTTTCTAAAATATTGGAAAAGGTATTAAATAGGTCAATCAAATCATTTTTAGAGAAATTTCAGATATTAGCTCCAAATCAGTATGGATTTCGTCAGGAAATGTCAGCTGAGGATGCAATATTAGATTTAACTAACTCAATTGTAAAACATCTAGACAACAAAAATAAATGCCTATGCATATTTCTTGATCTCTCGAAAGCTTTTGACACGGTCTCTGTTCCCATTCTACAGGAGAAGCTCTCGAAGATGGGTGTACGAGGAATTCCCTACAAAATTTTTAAAGACTACCTTGTAGATAGAAAAATTTGTGTACAAGTGGGCGACCACACTAGTGATGAGGGTACTATACGTTATGGCGTCCCGCAGGGTAGCGTACTGGGCCCTACTCTGTTCCAGATTTATGTGAACGACCTATGTACTCTGCAACTACCCAACACCACTATCTTTACTTATGCAGATGATACTGCTCTTCTTGTCTGGGGAGCAAACTGGGAAATCGTTAAAGCAAAAGCAGAGCAGTCACTTTCCAAAGTTAAAAAATGGTTAACAGAAAACCTACTAACATTAAATTTAAATAAAACTCACTTTTTAACCTTTGCCATTAATGAAAGTAATCAAGCGCCAGATGCCTTTTCTATAAGATCACATGACTGCTCTAACCGAGACGAGTGCTCATGTCGGGAACTTGCGCGAGTGAAACATATTAAATACTTAGGGGTATGTATGGATGGTGGATTAAATTGGAACAAGCAGATTGACTTGGTGACAACTAGACTGAGACGGCTAATCTGTGTTTTTAAACCATTAAGAAGCGTGCTCCCATTCGAAACAATTAGAATGGTCTACCTAGCACTGTGTCAGTCTGTCATACAATTCTCCATCACGGTTTGGGGGGGCGCCGCAAAAACCCATCTTATTCGTCTAGAGAGAGCACAAAGAGCAGTTCTTAAAGTAATGATAAAAAAACCCTTCAGATACCCAACAACGCTCCTTTACTCCAAATGTAAGGTCCTGACAGTGCGCCAGTTGTACGTGCTCCGATCGATGCTGAAAAAGCATCAAGATGTACCTCTTCCAAGGGCAAAAAGGCGCAGTACGTCGTCTGTATATCCCAGAGTCAAATGTAGAACTTCTTTCGCGAGAAGACAACCTATTAGTCTAAGTACTAAAGTCTATAATGACATAAATAAAAAATTAAATATTGTGAGTCTTAACAAACATGAGATTAAAAATAAAGTTGAAAATTGGCTTCACCAACTAGATTATGAGGGGACTGAGGACCTTGTCAAATTTATTTCATAACACACACACGCATACACACACACACACACACACACACACACACATACACACATACACATGCACACGCACACGCGTACATTGTGAGCAGCGTCACCTTCAACTTCACTGAATTCTGACTCCCGAAATACAGGCTATGCCTAGTTTGGGAACCAGTACCTGTACCTATGTATGCTGATACACAATCAAACTGTAAAGTGTTTTTTATTGTATTGTAAGATTTCAAATGTTGAGACTTTGGTGTAAAATAAACATATTATTATTATTATTATTATTTCTCCTTGAAATCGTCAAGAGTATCGACAGCTTTACATTAATGACTGTTAAATATGTACTTTAGAAATCGTACGAGGTACACAGTATTAACAGTTTCAATCTCTCTCCAGCACAGTAGTTTATTCATTTTTTCCTGTTACTTATTGTCTTCAAGAACAAAGAAACACGAGCTAATAAAGATAATTATATCAGGAATATAAATGGAACGTATGTCTATTATCAACAACAAATAATGCGACTGACTATCACTTATTTATCCGGACACAAACCTGTTTTTGACTAATCAACCTAAATTTAATAATGATGGTAATTTCCAGTGCCGCAAACTGAGACTGAGCATCCCAAAATCCAGAACCCTGAAGGCACAGAGGAGGTGTCAACGGAGCTTTCGTATATGAAAGCTTTAGACGGCTTCGTACTGGTGCTGTCACAACCTGGTGACATTGTGTACTGCAGCGAAAACATTGCTGATCATCTTGGGGTCTCACAGGTATGTAAATAAACTAGTTTATTCAATTACCTTCTGCCTAGCTGGCAATTTTGACGGTTAAGAACTTTGTTAGAAAATAACTTCGCACATGACCGTTTGATTCTAACCTAGATATAGACTATGCTTTGGTAACCAGGCTACTAATGAACAAATAATAATATATTACTATATAACGACACAGGTATTGTAGAAACATTACACCCAGTCACACAACAAATGATCCTGTTCATCGCAGAATTATTTGTGCTGTGTGTGTGTGCAGTCAGGATCACTAATCACTAGGCTAACAGGCCCGTAACAAGATACACATACTAATAAGCACGAGAACTTTCATTGTGTGATCCAATATCTTTAGATACGGCGTGATTTAGTTGGTTTTCGCTACATGAAGTTGAAACATGTTAATGTGGTGTGTCGGTATTGCATATCGGTGATGCACGTCTAATTATAAATATGGTTTATCACTGACTATCAATCATTACTATATAAAGACACAGGTATTGTAGAAACATTACACCCAGTCACAGAACAAATGATCCTGTTCATCGCAGAATTATTTGTGCTGTGTGTGTGTGCAGTCAGGATCACTAATCACTAGGCTAACAGGCCCGTAACAAGATACACATACTAATAAGCACGAGAACTTTCATTGTGTGATCCAATATCTTTAGATACGGCGTGATTTAGTTGGTTTTCTGCTACATGAAGTTGAAACATGTTAATGTGGTGTGTCGGTATTGCATATCGGTGATCCACGTCTAATTACAAATATGGTTTATCACTGACTATCAATCATTACTATATAAAGACACAGGTATTGTAGAAACATTACACCCAGTCACAGAACAAATGATCCTGTTCATCGCAGAATTATTTGTCCTGACTGGGAATCGAACCCACGATTTGTACTTTAGCCGTCAGGATCACGTCAGGCCCGTGCCTGTTAGCCTAGTGATCCTGACGGCTCTTATTATTATTAGAGGTTCTTATTATTATGTGTATCTTGTGACGGCACAAGATACACAATAATAAGCACCAGAACTTTCATTGTGTGATCCAATATCTTTAGTTACGGCGTGATTTAGTTGGTTTTCGCTACATGAAGCTGAAACATGTTAATGTGGTGTGTCGGTATTGCATAGGTATCGGTGATCCACGTCTAATTACAAATACGGTTTATCACTGACTATCAATCAGTATGACCGTGTATGTCGATTTCGTAGCATCGGTATCGCAGACAATCATGATTAATGGTTATTACAATTTCTAATAGACGCTTAATATGTCTTATCGATCTGTAGCTAGACTATTCACCTTGGGAGGCACATCCTGTTATTAAGTCTGCTCACATGTTGATTTCTTGAATTGTAGTCTTCTTCTTTTATACAGGATCTATTCATTTCTTTTCATTAGTTGGTTTCTACCTCGGTCTCAGTTGTATAATAACAATTATAATATTTATTCAAAAGTAGTTGCTTACCACAATACTCATGTATGAAAAAGTTTGTACAAGAACTTTGTTGACGGTAATACATAAAGTCGTACTGGGAAGGTTTTGTTAATTCCTTCGACCATGAACCACTAGCCAACTAAAATGTTTACTTACAAAAAAATTAAGCAATGCTTTATATGTACGTACCGATTGATATTCGGATATGCGTAGTTTATTGGTATATATAGCCACTGGTTGTTAATAAGACAGGTACGCAACCTGTCAAGATTTCGGACATCTAACACACCACGCCATCTAGTCCCAAACTAAGCAGAACGTGTATTATGGGTACTAGACAACTGATATAAATACATATATGTATATACTTTTTTTTGTAAGTACCTACATATTAGACATAGAAAAAACAAACTCCGAAACAAATATTTGGTCCGATCCGATATCGAATTCGAGACCTCACAGCAGTCGCATACGCTACTACTACGCCACTGAATTACTATACCACGCTGGCCAGACAGCAGTTTTCAGATCCCTAAGTTCTTAGGCGCGTAGTGGCACACTGTGGTTTTTTTAGTCGGTTTCCGACACACCACCCCGCCGCAAACCCCGGTGTGGTGACGGCCCGTGGGGGTTTCCACACGTAAGAAAAAGGTTTGTTTTAAGTATTTCTTCTCTTTGCGTTGATGTTGTCCTACATAGTTTGCTCCCTTAATCAGCTCTTACGACACCCGCTGGATGAAAAGGGGTGTTGACATTCTCTATTCTTAATCCGTCACCACACGTTTAACTGTGTGTGTGTGTGTGTGTGTGTGTGTGTGTGTGTGTGTGTGTTTAAATTATTTAAATTGTCATGAAGTAAGTATTATTGTTATTTAAATTTTCATTACGTTTTAAATGAACGAGCAGCATAAATAAATTCGTCATTATTCAGTTTTAAATATACGTAACCGCAACGCAACTGTTATCAGAATGTGCACCTTTGGGTGTGTCCTGTTTATTAGGCTTACATAGAATGCGGATTTAAAGAAAGAAACATTACATTACAATACACTTTGTGTTTACTTACTATTTAGTGCCTAACTGCTGTTGGGGACCAGATAGATCAATTGATGTGTAAGTGACTATTTTACCGACGTGCAACTCAAATATCATAAGTCCTGCCTTTAAGGTGATACGCCAAAAATTAAAGGCAGAAGGTTTTTGGGGGTAAAAGCTCTTCGATCGTGGTCAATTTCTTGATCAAGCCGTCTTTTGAATAAAAAAACACCCTTGATAGGTATCGGTGTATCTAAATACATAGATACACAAAATATACTTGCGATACTTTAGTGCAGGCTATCACACAATATACTTATAAGATCGTGGCTTTTGCGTCGGGGACAAAGGACTTTAGAGGTGATGAATAACAATAGGTTAGATGACACCTTAGTCCAATTAGTTACTTTTTATCAGAGATTACTCAATTGAGCAATATACTTCAATGTTTATTTAACTGCCTCTGTGGCGCAGTGGTAGCGTATGCGACTGCTGTTCTTGAGGTCTCGGGTTCGATTCCCGAGTCGGGCCAAATGTTTGTATGATCTACAAATATTTGTTTCGGAGTTTGGGTGTTTTCTATGTAGGTATAATATGTATGTATTTACAAAAAAAAAGTATACAGTCAAACCTGGATAAGCGAGAATGGACCGTCTCCAAGCTCGACTGTCGCTTATAGAGGTATAGATAAGTAGCAGTCTCACTTACGGAGGTCCATGAGGGAAAAACGACTCTCTCTTACAGTGGTTTCTGTTTCTCGCTAATAGAGGTTTTGGGAGCTTAAAATGACGGGTCCTGGCTATTACACTTATAGAGTTTTCTTACTTATCCAGGTTTGACTGTATATGTATTTATATCAGTTGTCTAGTACCCATAACACAAGCTCTGCTTAGCTTGGGACTAGATGGCGTTGTGTGTAACATGTCCGAAATATTTATTTAATTAAAATTTGTTATAAAAATGAAAAGCTGTAATAATTATATTTTCCGAGATGTTTTGTAATAGTATATAAAGGAGGCATCGGTATTTATTTACGATATATTCATCTACCCCAATATGCATGTCAGTAATTTGTAGGTATGCGTATTTCTCAATTTTATATGTTTTCCTGTTTAAGGACTAAGCAAATAAGTAACCTGTTTGCTTAGAAAACAGTTTGTAAGAATCCATTTAATATCCATAGCATTTTCCTTCTTTTCTCAGTCCAAACCATTTTTTTTCTTTTAAACCCTAATATAATTATGAAATAAAATGTTCTTCAGATCAGCAAATTGTAGAATGAACCTGAATTTAGTGGCTTTATTATGACCGTAAAGCCTATCTAGCGATGAATCAAATGGTCATTAATTGCTAACAAATAATTCTGGATCAAAAGCCCTGAAGCTTATCGTGATGCTGAGGATTTATGTGAGGAATTAAGCAAATGAAGGAATTTAGCCTGATTGGATGGAGGCACTGTGAGTCGAAGTAGCCAGACTGGTGAAATTCTAAAAGCTTTTTCACTTGATTAAAGTACTCTCGTATAATTCTTTTGCTTTAAGGAATTTATCTTTTTTAACAGTATTTTATTTAGGAATCATTACAGTTTTCAGGGCAGATTTAGTACCTTTGTTCATTGAATAGCTTTTAGGTAACAATCTTTTTGTAATTATCAGATTAAAACGATCACGTACAATTATATCAATAAATTTCTTATCTTTTACTTATTAAATAAATTAAATGAGATAATCGAATCTTAATATATAAACTTATACATACATTGTGTATATTTCCCTGATGTAATCCTCAGTCTGTCATGATTATTATAAAGTCTATTTGTCTTACTGGTAGATATTTATACGTGTCCTGCACGTGAGGTGACGAATTCATAATACTATGTGTTACCATATCTATTCATCCCTAAGTATTATTAGAGGCGGCTAAGGGACAAGTTACGCAGGACAAAGCCACTGCGAAGAGAAGGTAAACTTGAAAAAAAACTACACCAACTCATCTGGCCAGCATCGTATAAGGAAAGGTCTATGCTATCTTGGGGTGATGTGACCGCTGCAAACGACCCGAGACAGGAGACACGGACCCATATGTCTTAGTGTCCTGGCCCCGGGGTGACCGTCGTCATCCCGGGATGTACCTCTATTTGTGAGGTTTGACAGGGAGGACTTCAGAAGCCGCTGATGCGTTCCTGAAGTTTCTCCCAACTGTTGAGGTAGGCTGTCGCGGGGTTTAGTGAGTAGACCGGTTTTTCGGGAGACCCACACAATACTTTCGTTTCCACAACGGAAGGTATGGTGCGAAAAGCACTCCGTGCGTAAAAAAAATGTCTATGCCCAGCAGTGGACTGTTAAATACTGTTGATGATGATGATGATGATGATTTATATCACGACAGTAAAATAGAATTGATGAAAAATACTCAAACTTTAACTCACACAGAATTTAATGTTTGTTTTTCGATTTTCCCAGTACGACTTTATGTATTACCGTCAACAAAGTTCTTGTATATGTAATTAAATCAATAATTTAAGCATTGGAGCTGTTAAATGTGTTATTTCCTTTTACCAGGAACTGACCTTTACTACAAGAACATATTATTATTTAAATTAATTTTAAACCTATGTACCATTATGAATAAAGTATAAGAAATCATATTTATTTAATGTACTTGTAAAGTAATATTAATGAAATGTTTGAAATTTAAACGGAAAATATTAATAAGTATCATTTAACTCATAAATTATTATTTACTGTTATTGTCTAATTTGTAATTTTAAACTTTGTAAATAGTAAACACCATAACAACAAATACATACCAATGTCACGGCTCAAATCACTCCGGCGCATACCTACTTCAAAACCTGTTTGGCATACAACATCATTCGTTTGTGTCTTATGCTGGGGCCACACTAATGAGAAATGCCATTAATTATCGCGATAATGGACGTTCACCATAGGTGTAGCCACAACTTAACGGGATAATTTGACAATGGCATTAACAATGCCATTTGGAGTTAGGCGATAGCTCAAGTGGCGGTACATCAAAGAGATTAACGCGAGAATTGATGCGATGAAGCGGCCACATTACGAATTGTCAGTGTGCATCGAGAGCGCAACGGGAGCGGACGTATTTGTTTTTTTACGACGGATTTGCCTCAAAATCGTACGATTTTGACTGGAAATACGTATTATGGCGTCAGAGTGGAGTAATCATCCACCATCTTCTTTTTCTTTGTTTCCGTTTTCTTTTTATTCGGTAATGATTCAATAAAGTCAAATAATATAAATTTACACTCATGAGATCTAGAGCTCTGTCGACGTCCATCTTGCTTGAATTAAAGTAAATTCAATGCCGTTTTTATCGCCAATAATGAGCATTCATGTTGACCGTTGAAGTGTAGCCACCCATTTTAATGCGGTAAAAAATATCGCAATAATTATCGAGATAATGGGCATTGACGTTAAACCTTAGTGTGGCCCCAGCATTAGAAGCATTTTAATCCAACCGCTTGTTTATTTACAACTCTTGGTAGCATTTTGTTACTTTTTATCTATTTTGAATCCGATTTGAGTATTTTTTTCTAATTTTACTTAAATCTTTTAAAATATATTATACATATTTGAATTCGATTCATAAAAAACTCACTTTTCTTTTGGATGAGTTTTTTAACTCATCAATTCTCTCAAAATGCGTGCAAGTCGTTGTTTTATTTATATTTTCTGAAAAGTTTGGTAGATCCTAAAAAGGTATAAAGGATGTTTTGTTTGATAGCGCATGATACTCACGCGCAATTTCGTAGAGCCGCACCGTCACAATTAGGTCGATAGCGCGCCTACGTCACATCACGAGTGTTCACAAATGGAATATTTTATGATGAACCTTGATACCATACGGGTTACTATTACATGTTTGAATACTTACTGAGTTTTCACGGTGGCTTGTTCCTGTAGTGCTAGAAGATTTGTATGTAGGAAGGTGTATTCATAATGCTTTTTGCTATATTTTGACTCGCTTCATAAATTGATATTTGACTTTTATATGAATACACTAGCCGACTCGTGCCCACTTCGTTGGGCGTTAACCGCCTGGTTTTCTTCGACTTGTATTACAAATACTATTATTTTTAACGGATTTTTTTGCCCAATCATAATACGATATGGCCTATGTTACTCCTGAATAGCGTCGCTTTCTGTTAGTGAAAGAATTTTCAAGATCAGATCAGTACTTTCGATGAATACACCTACATACAAAGTTAGAAATTTATCTGTAATATTAGTATAGATACACATGCAATTTTTTATAATATAATATTTTTGTGTTATGAGCTGCTATACTAATTCTATGTTTTTCAAGTTTTAACAGAAAGTACTCGTACGTGCAAGTTATAAACAAAAATTATAAATTCAAAAGTATTTGTAAGTAAGGCTGTCCATTTATAGCAGCAGTGGCACATTGTATACAAATTAAGTGCTGACGCAATGGCGCCTAGATCAGTAGGCTCCAATCGTTTTCTTAGAACCTATTACGCTCAACTTTATTACAAGGAAAGTTATAGAATAAACATTTTCTGTCCGGTAAAATAAGTAATTCCAGGCTAAGTTGAATTATTTGTTTAGTGGTCTAGACTTTACTATAAGACTCGGGCATTGTATTTTATAAAGGTGCAAAACAAGAAAATAATATAATAATGTGATTTGGAACAATGTTACTTTTATCAGTCCTACGCCACGGGCAATATAAGACGCAAACGAGGTTGCGTGGGTCAGCTAGTACCTATTACATATTTCTTTTCGTATTAAGATAAACAGTTTTCTTTGATATTACATATTATATTTACCTACTTTTCTTCTTAGACAACCAAGTTGCCCTAGTTGTCCCTTTCAATAATGTGGCTTAAACTTTGATTGTGCTCTGAATTAACCAGTAGACGTCTCTATGAAAAAATAACCGTATACACCAATAAGAAGGTATTCAAATTTATAAAATAGACACATTTATAAAGTTTGAAACTTTATCTATGTACCTATGCTTGGCACTAGCAAGTTAATATTTCTGCCGAGTTCAACCACTATATTTTGGAAATGTGGTACACGTAGGTAATATAAATTTGTTTATACGTTTATACTAGTATTTATTTTTGATGCTGTCTTTCTAACTCTTTATCTTAATCCTAAAATAATGGCATGAGAAATTAAAATTATATTATTATATTATTAGAAATTTAAATTTACGTCACAACTCTAATCGATCTATTTACGGTTAAAGTCAATCATACTTGTAAAAGACGACAGCGTTGACGATCCGCTTAATTAACTCTGTTTATAAAGACGAATTAAGGTCAAGCATCTGTTCTCGTTTTTTTTTTCTTAAATGGAGTTGTACAGTAGATTTATACATATTATGTATATGCACTGTATTGCAACTCCTAATTAGCACTGTGTACTGGACACGTGATCAAAATTAGTAACTAAACAGGTCTTTACATCTAAATTTACCTACTCTGTCCATGTTCACTATCAATGATACAAACTATCTCATATATGTTTTATAACATATTCGCCGAGATTGGAACTTATATTCATGTAAAACCAGTTGAACTAGTAGCCGACCTCTAATAATATTGGGAATAATAAAAGCTAGAAGGATGAAAAGGAAGAACATTTGTGAGTAGTTAGCCTTTGTCCTATCCTAATAAGCAAAAACTATAATGGCCGCATTTGAGCTATTACCCTATTAAATTATATTTTCTAGAAATTTCATAAATGTTTTAATTCGGTAACTGATGATGATTTTAGCCAATAAAACACGAACTATTCCTCTCAAAACTAAAGTTTAACTTACTATATAAGTCACAAGTTTGAAGAGTTAGAATCACAACTTGAATCAACTACAGCCGTCAAAGCTTAACACAGATGCATAATAGCTTTTTTTTTAAATTTCAGATGGAAATAATGGGCCAGAGTATCTTCGAGTTCAGCCATCCGTGCGATCATGACGAAATTCGTGAGGCACTACGTTCAAACGGCGCAGGTCGTCGAGATTTGCTGCTTCGTCTTAAGTGCACACTGACGAGCAAGGGAAGAAATGTGCATCTTAAATCAGCTTCTTATAAGGTACAATATACCTAGCAGCTTAAAGTTACAAAGTAGTGTGAAGTGAAAATGGTCGCAAGTGCGCACATGCTGAGATATTCTCCGCTAAGTTCACGAACCAATCTCGTTACATTTATGGTGGTAGAAATTCAACTATTATCATTAGTTTTCTTTACAAAAATATATTTTTCAGTTTAATATCACCAGAGGTGAAAGCCTTTCAAGAAATCAATGGCTATATTTTCGTAAAAAACTACTTTGAATTGTTTTACCTTTCTTATGATATGTAAAATGAACGATCATTTTTGGAGTCCAAGTGAAAAAAGTGGTTTTCAATGATCTTAAATTTAAATCGTTGTTATTGTGGGGGAAGGGGTGTCATGTCCCTCCAACACAAAGGGAGGATCCTCCGAAAAGGCGAGGTGACCATTCCTGGCGGGCCACGTTTTCACATTTCATTTTAAACTGCAGCATGGAGCGGCAGCTACTTAATCGGTTATTTACTACTGCTACTAAATACATTCACTGTGTAGAAAATAAAACGATATCTTTGAATCTGACCAATATAATAATTATAATGTACCCTTGACTGAATTTCGGTCAGGGTAATGATCTTAGTAAGTCTAGCCAACTACGAAGGCCTTAATATTGCAAAAACTAAATTCGTGAATATTGACGAATTTCAAACAAACGCTTTTTAAAAAATTTCTTAAGAGAAAACCCAACAGCACCTAATAAAGTCCATAAACCAATCCGACTTAAGATTTTTCGTAAGAGCAAACTAATGCACTTAGCAGAAGCACTCAAAGATATGCAATATTTGTCGTAAAATTTTCCATTTAGATTAAAGTCTAATTTTGGAGATCATTGGCGTTATCTTAATGCTGTCTGTAAGATGAGTGCTACGTGTTGTAAACGTTTTGGACATGACCTACAAGTTCTGGTCGACAATATTAGGTAACTAAATTATTCATTTGTATTAGGTTACTCTCAAATAATTTTGAACAGGATTTCCCCTTAGTTTCTCTCATTTGAGTTGCTAGATTTCGTCAAAGCTATGCATTTAGTCATTATTCCATTTAATGACAACCCTGATAATATGTATGTAGAATCTTGTGATGATCTGTTAAAAGAGTATTCAAAGCATGAAAGTGTAACAAAAAAAGCTCAAATTCGTATTGAGGTACGATAAAGTTCTAGGAAATCAGTCGAGCACAAAACTATATAAGTGTTATTCTATGTCATTTAATTCTACACAGACTAAAATTAGTCATACGATGAAATGCTGCTGATGACATGTTGCGCCATTACCAATCACGCCATCCAAACTTTCTTTTGCACACATCGCACTGCGTATTTATGTACCTATAGTGAGATCATAGCCACTTATTGGCACGCTCAAAATATTGAAGAACACACTTGAAAGGTTGAGAACTAGTTTTCTAAGGAACATTAATTGACTCGAAAACAACAGGGTGGGGCAAAGGATTGCAGGAAAAAATTACGCGCTACCAGGGTGTGCACTAGTTCAGTATATAAATGAAAAAAAAGCCTTTACTAGTTATTAGTTTCGACTGCCTCGGTGGCGTAGTGGTAGCGTATGCGACTGCTAAGCTTGAGGTCTCGGGTTCGATTCCCGGGTCGGACCAAATGTTTGTGTGATCTGCAAATATTTGTTTCGGAGTTTGGGTGTTTTCTATGTATAATATGTATGTATTTACAAAAAAAAAGTATATAAGTATTCATATCAGTTGTCTAGTACCCATAACACAAGCTCTGCTTAGCTTGGGACTAGATGGCGTTGTGTGTTAGATGTACGGACGGAATATTATTAGCCACGGCTTGATAGTGCGAAATTGATAAACTTTCTTACAACCCTTTATTTCTTAATTAGTAGTAAAATCTTTGCTTAGGATATAAACAGTATCAGCCGATAAAATTTCAAATTTGTAGCCCTAGCCGTCTAGGCTCTGCACTGATAAATTTGTTAACCAAGACAAGTAATTTTAAATATACTTATAGAATTTTATTTCAAACTGCCAGTAGTTATGAAAAATGTGTAGAGTGGTAAAGTCAATATTCAAAATTAAATTGTTATTTTGTTTTTCATTTCTTCGTTACCATGATTACTTAACCAATATTTGCCTATTTAAGCCATATCAGCCTAATGCCCTTGCTCAAACTAATTTATTTCATAAGCAATAAAAACAAACGAGTGTCATATTATGTTGATCACTTGAATGTTTCCGAGAAAATTAATACTATGTAGATGTAAACAGGTTGTAGTTTGAAACTCACGCTGCAATTTATTTACAGCTACGCATAACGTAATACTTTAGAAAATTAAATACATATAAGTCATTATTGGCCTCAAATTACTTTAATGGCGAAATGTAGTATACCGACAACTTACTTAAGTGGGTGTATGTATTTAACCATGGGAGAGCCACGCTTCGGCATGAATGGGCCGGCTCGACCGGAGTGATACCACGGCCTCACAGAAAACCGGTGTGAAATAGCACTTGCGCTGTGTTTCTGGAGTGAGTGAGGATACCGGAGGCCCATACCCCATTCCCCTCCCCTCCCCCATCCCATGGGCGGCGGTAATCGCTTACCATCAGGCGATACGTCTGCTCGTTTGCCCCCTATTCAATAAATATATATATATATATAAACATACATCTATAATTCTAAATCCCTAAAGGGTAGATAGAAGCATATTATATAGCCACACTAGCTTTTGCCTGCGGCTCTTCCGAGTTTGTCAGTTATCCCTGTAAAAAGAACCTATTACCTTCACCTTCCTCAAGAATTAAAGTATCTACATGCCAAATTTCATTGAAATCGTAGCAGTGGTTTAGCCGTGAAAGAGTAACAGATAGACAGAGTATCTTTCGAATTACAATATTAGTACAGATGTTTCATATATTGCCAGCTACAGTCCAACTTACTTGATAAAGGACAAGCCTATTGCCATCTTTGACTGTGCTTGGGGTCTCGGGTTGAATTCCCGGGCCGGACCAAATGTTTGTTTCATATGCAAAATATTTGTTTCGTAGTTTGGGTATTTTCTATGTATAATACGTATGTATTTACAAAAAAGTATATATATGTTTATATGAGTTGTCTAGTACCCATAATACAAGTTCTGCTTAGCTTGGGACTAGATAGCGTTGTGTGTTAGATTTAGATGTTAGATGAAGTAGTGTATTGAAAAGAAAGGGCTAGGTAGATAGAAAGGGTAGAAAACAGCAAATTGGATGTTGCTGAAAAGTTCGAGCTATTAACTAACAACATATCAATTCAAATCTTATAAGATTTTACATTAATGATGGAATTTTGTTTTTCCAGTATGACTTAAGGAACGATATCTTCAAGAGCTCTGACAAACCTTAGCCTCTTAATAAGCATAAACAATAGTCACCTATTGCAGATACTTATCAACCTCCTTAGCTAAGATGCAAGTGATTCGAATCTCTTTCTACAATCGCTTCGCCTTATTCTCTTGTATTATTGACTAATATTCTGTTTTGGTCACCTGACTTAGCGTTGAGAAGCTTCATACCTATAGGTACATTTGTTAGTTTTCTGTTATTGTTTACAATTGTAGAAAATCAACTTTGCGTGGTAAGATGTCTGCGACACTAAGATAAGAGAAAGAGTAAAAAGATAGACTTTTTTTTAAACTCATGTCGTACAGACTGTACGATAAATTCTTCGTGAGATTGTGTTTGAAGTTAAATGATAAAATCTTAAACTGTTAAGAATCTGACAAATTCTGTATGAGACGGTATTTGTTTCTTTTCGTCACCTGGTATCAAAATGCTAAACCGAAATCTGAAACATATTAAACTATGGTCTACCGATGTAGGACTACCTACTCAAAACTACTACTAGAACAATTCTTCTTTAAAAATTAGTTATTAAAAGAAACTCGTGCTAACTAACTTCTAACCTAACCTGTTTATATAGGGATGGTTCCAGAAGATATTAAGGAAATAGCGAACTATTATTGTATTTTTCGAGCAATTATCCATTTATGTATATGGTTGAAAAATAAAACATACAATTTTAATAATCCTGTTCTTAAAATTAATACAAACTTAAAAAGGCAGAAGTAATATTGCATTAGTTTGGTCATCATCTATCTTGTGTGTATGTTAACTAGTTAGACCTTTGGTTAATTTCGAAATGCTTATGCTTGTTGTAGGTGATTCACATCACTGGACATATGCTGATGCCTTCAGATGACAAAACGGAACGTAACAACAATGAAAAGAAAACCGATGTAGAAGATAAAAAAGCAATGAAAAATGGCACCCTCGTTGCCGTTGGCAGACCCATCCCACACCCATCCAATATCGAAATACCCTTAGACAGCAAGACTTTCTTGTCCAAACACAGTCTGGATATGAAATTCACTTATGTGGATGAATCGTAAGTATTTAAATCAGTCTATTCAATTTTTTATATCAAAAACATAGCTGAGTGTGTCGCTGGTAGTGACACAGATCGTAAGATATTAGATAGAAACTTTTGAGGCAATATACGACTATGAATCTAACCGTTTTTATAAATAATCAAAAGATGGCGCTGTAACCAAAGTATTATCCATATTACCTGACCGAATTCAACCCGCTCACTGTCTACTGTGTTCTAGTCATACACCTATCCACTTGAATCAACCGTATAATATCAACAAAATATCACCTTCAAATGTATTTTGTAGGTTAAACATGATGCGATTTCGCGGTTTTGTACACAGTCCGCGATAAACTTTACGCAAAAATCACTCTTTTTTGATTAAACAGTGTGTTGTGAAGTGTGAATTAATTGTGTGTCAAGCCATTTTGTGTTTGTGTTTAAAGTTATGTGTAACTAGTGAATTTAGTTAAAAAAACCTTGTAGAATGGCGGGATATTTGAACACCAACTGTGTAAGTACAGTATTTAACCGAATGCACCGAATATAATCGCTATATGTATTAGAAACCATTATTGAGAAACTTAATTTTTGAAAATTTTAATATTTTTAAAATATATTTGATGGGAGTGGTGGTAGGTCATTCAAGGTTACGTATGTAGGTGTACCGGCAAACGTAAACTAAAGCATGGGGATTACAACTCTCATTAGAGGTGACCTTTGGAACATTGTTTTCCTGACTCATTGTTTATATTTATTCAAGATATATTTTAGGCTTATATTCCTTAAAAGTTTCGTTTAGTCCTTTAGTGTTTCTGCTTTGTTGTAATTGAAGTCTATGAGACATAAGTAAATTGATTTTTTTTTCAAGATACCGGTATTTTCTGTACCTACTTAAATAAAATAGATGTCTTTGATTCCGTAAGTAGTGCCTTATCTAATTATAAATTTTATGTAACTGTGTGTCTACCTGTCTTCTTATTCTAGTTTCTTTTCCACAGGTTAACAAATACGCTCGGCTTCGAACCAGACGAGTTGGTTGGCCGATCCGTCTACGAATATCATCACGCCGCGGATACTGGATCCCTGGCTCAACAATTCAAATCATGTAAGTCCTTATTTTTATAAAATAACTGTTTTATGTCAAAATCCATTTTAATTTCATAAAACCAAGAAAAATCAGCGCCCTCTGCTGTCGTTACGTTTTACTATCAAGCATCATTCGGTTCACTTTAGTTACTAAATCGATATACAGACAGCGCTACTAGTCAATAACAAAAAGTTTTAGAAATAATGTTTGCTAAAATATTCGATAAAGAAAAAACAAGTCGACCTTGAACTTAAAAAAACTGTAGACGTAATATTAATATTTTGTTTGAAGTCTCCAAAGTATAAAAACACTACAAAGAGTTTAGTTCTGTTAAACGACGTTTTAAATCTCGAAGATGACTAAAATTAGTTAGATCAAACCTAAAATAGACGTAATCGAAATACGTACAAACAAAAATAGCATATTGGAAATCGCTTCTAAAATAAAAAAATAAAAGATAATTTTGGGATAGTGCCGAAACAGGAGAGTTAGCACCATTAAGTCTCGTCTAGCAGAGCAAAAAAAATCTAAAATATGTCAAAACAATGTATTACTATTTTTATTGCCGTCTAGGCATAAAATACAGTAGTTTGCTATATAAAAATGGATTATTGTACTATATATATATATGTTTAATGGTCTTTTGGCGGCAGCTAAAAGACTATTAAACGTATAGAAAAGTTGTTTGAAGTTAATCTTGAAATATATAAAAGGCAGTCTAGTTGGTGCACTATTATTCAGATGTAACAGAATAGTAATAACATAATAACAAATACATTTATGTAAAAACTTATGAAAGACGTATGAACTTACGATAGACAGTAAATCATCGATGATGCAACGTTTAAAAGTTTAAACATCTAATATATTTATATAGAAATTACATTCGAACAAAATGTATGTTTTATATGCTTCGATATGTTTGTATATCCAACGTAGTGAGTATATATATAAGCCATGATTTTGACTTGACAATGACGATACATTTTACGTTTCAAATGTCAATTAAGTGAGTTCAATGTTTCGCTAATATTTTGGACTGTGCTATCTTTTGGGTATTAGATTATTTTTATCATAGGTACGAGTATATAGCTTAAATTTATCAATACACACTTAACTTCAAACAACAAAAACATTCAATCTCTTTACAACTCGTTACGAAAGAAACTCCTTAATTTAAACTTCGAACAATCCATCGTAAACGTTATATAACATTGGCAGTAATTTTTCAACTTCAACCCAAAAGCGCGGGATGATATTCCTATGCCACCCACGTAGTATGCCGTCGTCTTAAGACCAGTTATGAGCTGTAATAACCGGTTATACGCAAGCCTTGTATGCCTGTGCCTCAAGTATTTTACCAAATAATAGAGGCGGGCAAGAAAATATTAATATATTCGTAGGATAATATTTGATATTCGAACCCATGTTGCCCAAACATTAGTCGTTGTTAACTTTGTGGCCCTATAATAGCTACCTTCGTACTCAGAATCAAACTAGATACCTATAATAAAGATAAATATAATATAAAATAATTTTGTAGTAACTTTCGTGTGGTAGGGTCCACACGAAAGTTAAATATAATAAAATATTAAAAAAAGTTATGTATGTTTTTATCCGACTACAGTAAGTCCGTAATCCGATCCGATTTAAATCAATAAGAATAGAATAGAATAATCTTTATTGTACACTAGATAATATAGTTTACATAAAAATAATGTATCAATTGACTGACCATGTACAAATAGCGGCCTTATAGCTAAAAAGCAATTTCTTCCAGGGAACCTCCTTGGGATGGAAAAAAGTACTGATAGAAAAAAGAATACGAATTCATAAGGACGTAATATCAATAGATTCCTAATAACGACCCGGTTACATAGGCTATATTATAAATTTTAGGTACTAAAGTTATAACGTAATAGGGTATAACTTTTTAAAGTTATTTAAATATTTATTGGGTGGGTCGTAAATTCTCACAAAATTTACGTATTGACGTGCTTATATGAAATGCAATTAAAGTCTGTGAGATCAAGATCAAGTGCTTTGTGTCAATCGCACCGAGTTTACCTGCATAGATGACAGATGACGAATCTGATAGTAAAAGCTACTGTCTGTTTCGCTCTTAAATTAAATTTTAATTCTTATTAGACGAACGATTGCGCAAAAGTATGCCAAACTTCTTTGGCGGCCAAATTATTTGTCAACTGTCATATCCCGGTTTGACCGGTTACGTATGTTGTACTACTACTTATTGTAGACGGTCTTAATTTATAAATTAACATTAAGACAACCAGTTAAATTTGTAGACATGTAGTAATTTAGTGCAACTATTTGAATTTGTATTTTGTTTATACGTAGACCTAAATAACTCTCATTACATGGATGGAGATGTTTTAAATTAGTTTAGTGGGTAACAGGATCTATAAAATATCAATATTATTTTAATAAATTTGTGATTCTTGTGGTTTTAAATATATATGCTATCACGTGATATAGCTGGAGAAAGGTAGAGTTTTGTTTAAAACATGACGCTTTAGTTCTTAGGGATCGTGGATTTTCTACATGTGCATATAAATATACTTTTACCATAGAACCCTTAAGTACGCCAAAGCAAACACATTTCATAAACAACGAATCTTAACATTTTACAGCTTTACAAACCTATAAAACATCCATTTGTAGTGTTAAATTGCCTAAAAACTTTATCATCTACAGCCTTCAATCGTCTTTACTAGTCTAGTTTAGAAAATTTAAAAGGCACGAGCCTTCAAATATGACTATTAATATTAATAAACCGTTGAAAGTGTTTTAAACGCGACAAGTTCTTAAATTGGCCAACTTTATTTAGCTCTCCTCGTAAATGTTTCTAGCATCACTCTTCTAGTTAAAAGTTTTCTTCTTTGAAATTGTACATCGGAAAATTAGATCACTTCTATTTTAATGGCTCGTTTAACTCATTAACAATAGTATGATAGACATCATTCCTTGTCATCGCCTGCATACGCAAAATATTCTACGTATACACAGCGATATGCAATTTAGTTGAAAAATTGACATTTGACCTTTGCAATAAACGTATATTATATGCATGTACATTAGGAATAATACTTGAAGAGTCATCAGTTAGTCGGTTGCCTCGAAGGAAAATTTCTAACCACACCAACCTATAAACAAATAAATACCCGTAAGTAATGCAATGTAGTCCATTTCCATCATTTTACAGTCACGCTGGTTACAAATACAATCACCTTTAGAAACAAGATAGCAACGAAATAAATATTTTGTTTTCAATCAGTGAACAGAGCTACGTCTATACACATGCTTTTCATTATGTCGTAAAAACGAGGAAATGGCAATCAGGTGACGACTAATCAGCGCCAATCGCTTTATCTTTACGATCGCATTGATCAGTTAGCTGAATACGCCTGTAACCTGTCGATAATAGTTATTACTTTTTAATATGTTTCTTCATCTTTTTTTGTTCGTTTTTTAAACAACTTCAAGAAAAGGTCTCCTCCAATGTTGTGTGATCTCTTATTTATATGTTAACATTTCTGATTCTAGACGTCTGTCTACCTTCAATATTTAAACAATACGTATATCTGAAAATCCAACTACCTAGTAATTTGTTCTGTATGTAACATATGAGTACCTACATGTAAATTATACATGTACTTCCCTCGGGAGTTAAACAATAAATTGTAACCATTCGAAGGAGTAATGCTCACAGTAAGCTTGCTGATAAGCCTAAAAATTGCATGACGACACTCGTGGGAACTCATTCGTTTCAACACTGTAATGTCTACTTACAGTTCATTCTCAATAATTTATATTTCTAAGAAAATTTAAGTAAACGTTACGCTCCATTGTACCAACTTCTCCGGTAAAAACTTTAATAAATTTATAATTTTAAAAATACCGAATGAACATAACTGCTGTAGCACTAAGTTATTCTGTAATTCGTCAACGATTTAATGTTACAGTAAAGTTTAATTATGTTAATCCATACTTACATGCCTATAATAAGTATTAGAAATTCGGGTCCGAACCGATTTCAATGAAATTTGACATAAAAATGCTTTGATTCTTGAGTAACAATAAAGGGTACGCTTTACCGCGGTAACTGACGCACACGCTGTTGGAGCCGCGAGCAAAAGCTAATAGTCCACGGGCCCACGTACAAGGGATTTCAGTGATTAATAAGAGGCTGAAAGTTTATACACAGCTTCGTTTTGACGAGACACCCAACTTTTATCATTGGACCATGTACAAATAGCGGCCTTATAGCTAAAAAGCAATTTCTTCCAGGGAACCTTGGTGGAACTGAAAGAAAAAAAAACGAATTCATAAGGACGTAATGTCAATAGATTCGTAATAATGACCCGGTTACATAGGCTATATTATAATTTTTATCAAAGTTATAACGAAAGTTATCAAGATTATGTTAATATTTTTTCGAGTGTAGGTCTCAAAAAAATTACCATCAAATTTGTATGCCGATGCATTTTTTATGAAAAATATATATTTTGCAAGCCCCAAAACAAAAATCAGTTTGTTATTAATGAAAATGAATAAAATTTTTCAAGTCACCATTCTGACATGTTAGAGCTGGGGGTCACTCGGGAAGGTACCATTCACTTTGTATGCCACAAGTTTTTCTCAGTTTTCCATCGTATTTTCTCGAAGTATTGATTTTTAGAAACTGTTATTTATTCATTTGGGACACTCATCAAATCGACGTGTTTCGCTCCCTATCCCGCTTTTTCCTGCCACTATCAGAATTTGGTCCAATGATAAAAGTTGGGTGTCTCGTCAAAACGAAGCTGTGTATAAACTTTCAGCCTGTTATTAATCACTGAAATCCCTTGTACGTGGGCCCGTGGACTATAATATATTTATATATTGAATGTTAAAAAATGTTTGCGTGAATAAGTTGCGAATAACGTTACAAGTTATTCTAGTTTGAACTGCAGGTATGGGCCTGCTCGAACTTTATTCAGTCTCTGTTACCCCATTCATCTTTATAAGAGCAATGTACCCTAGATTGTAACTTTTTTCTGACTTTAAATTTATTCCGAATTTTACACTTTTTTATTCCCAAAGTGTCCGGTAATATTTGACTGTAAAATTACCTGATATGAATGAAATAATATTCCTTTATTCGATAAAATATAACAAATAAGAACATCATAACAACTGATACATATTATGTATGTAATGAACATAAAGTTAAGTATAATTACACTCGTACTAATATTTTTATTATATAAATTATAACTGACGAAAGCAATTACCTGTTTTTCTCAATCACTGAATACTAAGTACCAATTACCTTTACATCGCTCAATACTGAGTAGGAATCTGTATATTGCAGATCATAAATTTAAATTATGACCTTAGTTCTTAAAGTTTTGAGCACAATCTTTAAGTATTGTCAAAATTTTAAATTGCCTCTAAAATTTCCTAAGTAAAAAAGGTCCGACATCACTTTAACTTTGTAAAACTAAGTTTACCTACGTTTTTAGAGAACCTAATCTTGGAACGAAGATTTTTCATGAAATACTTTTTGAACAACTTGTTACAGCTCTCTAGAGTTTATACCTAATATTAAATACACCGTCGTCCTACGCGATTCATAGATTGTATTTACTATTATCCAATCCATCTTTATAATCAAAGTCTCTTGGTTTATAGTTATTTCATTATTTTATAGTTCTTTAAAATCCCTTTCATTATTTAACTTTTTTGAAAACAGTAGATATTTCTTATGTGATTAAGTTGCCATGGCTAGCCAAGTCCATTATTTTTACTAAAGAAATGATGTCTAATATTGATACGTACGAAATAAATATCAATAGTTGCCAAATAAAGTAACAAATAGACACAACTTATTGCTATAGAATTGGTTTGGGACTTAAGTGTCTCTAAAGTCGGTTTTTTATAGATTGTGGTTTAATATACACATATACATATATACATACAAAAATTCGACATGTGTACACATGTCGAATTTTTCAACTGCTTCACTTGTATGAACCATATAAAATGCTTTATGTATTGTATTTGTCAACAAAAAGCAGCTTAAACCAGATTAATCAGAACTGTTTCAAGATCAACGTTGTCCGCATGTACTATATTCATAGACAAGAGAAAACTAATCGGTACTTGTTATCGTAAGACGTATCTGTGCCGTGTTCATAAAAACGATACCTCATCTAGATCGTGCTCTGAATATGTATGACCAGCATCCATCTTCGATTACTAGCTTTGTAACGGAATGTTACATTGTATTGTCACGACACGGATTCATTAATACGGAACCTTCACTAGGCGAACAGCTTAAATGTACAAAAGGCGCTACATAATATACTTTTAGATGAAGTACTAGCTGACCCGACAGACGTTGATTTGCCATAAAAAGGAATATATATTTTAGGGGTGGGGTCAATAAAAATCGCAATGGAAAAATAGGGGTTGATCGTAGAAGGTTGAAAATTCAGGGTTGTATGTATTTTCTAATGCTGTACCTATCATAATAAAATAAATAAAAAATCTAAAAAAAAAAAATAGGGTTGGCCTACCCTTAACATTTAGGGGAATGAAAAATAGATGTCGTCCGATCCTCAGACCTACCCAATATGCACACAAAATTTCATGAGAATCGGTCAAGCCGTTTCGGAGGAGTTTAACCACATACACCGCGTCACGGGAATTTTATATATTAGACTAGCTGACCGGACAAACGTTGCTTTGCCATAAAAGGGAATATATGTTGTCGAGGTGGGTCAATAAAAATAGCGATGGAAAAATAGGGGTTGATCGTAGAGGGTTGAAAATTTAGGGTTGTATGTATTTACTAATGCTGTATCATAAAAAAATAGAAATTAAAAATTTTGTCTAAAAAATAAAATAATAAAATTAGGGGTGGACTACCCCTAACATTTAGGGGGATGAAAAATAGATGTTAGCCGATTCTCATAGATACCGGATAAGCACAAAAAATTTCATCAAAATCGGTCAAGCCGTTTCGGAGTAGTTCGATTACGCCGATTACCCCGTGACACGAGAATTTTATATATAAGATGATAAACCTTTTTTTATATTTTCTTCAAATCTAAACAATCCTCAACTTTTTTATGGATAATAATAATTTAACGAAATCTTACCAGATTAATGATACATAGTTTAATAATCGTTTTGTGCGAGTTTTTAATTCTGATATTTGTGTAAATGTGTTATTTAAAATAAGTGTTAACTTAGACTGGTATAGAATAGTTTTGGCATTTAATCATCTGAGTTTGGACAGTTTGTGCATAAAGTTAGGAATAATTAAGTAAAATAAATAAATTAAAAAAGTGATTTCGCAATGTAGCATTTGTTTTTAAGAAGTTATTTAAATTACGAACAATTAAAAATAAAAAGTAACTTTTGCTAATCTTTTAAGCCGTACAAGCAACATTATTTTCTTTCTGCCCTTCTCAAATTAGCTGCTTATGTATTTTCTCGAGGGCATTTAAATCGTTGCTATTAAAGCGATAGCTTTGAAGAGTCCGAAATAAAATTTAACTTAGGTTATATTTATATTAACCACGGCTCGTAAAGGTCACGGCTGTTAACACGTTAGCATAAAATTTACAGTTGATCAATATCAATGAGCTCATTTAAAATTATCACGTTACTATCACGCCTTCAGCACGGCGTTAGATAACAATCACCCACCACTGACGCTTGGGTATAAACATTCTCTTATAAATACAGCTGGTTTGAATGTTCAAGAAAAAAGTTGGCAGCCGTTTACTTCAGCTCCGATGTTTTCCGACAAGTATCGGGCACGTGGATATGGAATTTTCTGTTGTTACCAAACGTATCTTGAATAACGTAGAATTTTAAGTAACGATTTATTAATACATACAATACATGTGATTACAATAATTCAATTACAGAATATGTAATAGATTTTGCACGCACATTATCATGGCTATTATTTAGTTTTTTATCCTCACTGTCAATATATTATAAAAGTCTATTAGGAAGTCTCGGAATCCTTTAAATTTTGGTTATAATTATAACCGGTTTTTATTTTTATTCATTTACCTTGTTCATAGCCCAGTTGCACTTGATAATTAGAAACAATCACTGAGGTAAGCAATGACGGCACGGTAAGTACCTGGATGGGTAACCGCTAGTGGTATGATACCATGAGCGTCTCCGTGATATGTAAGGATAACAGTCGTAAAGCTTAGTTGAAGGCCTTTGGGCTGCTTGAAAACATCCAACGGCAAAATTACGTAGCCACAACATTGTCTTGCCAGTCCCCAATCCGCACTTGGGGACGTATGGCCTTCACCCTCTCTCCTGAGACGAGACCCGAGCCCAGCAGTGGGACATTATGGGTTGATGATGATGATTGATAATGACCTAGGGTTAAAGTTAGAGACATGACAATCAAAGACATTTCCCAAAACAATCGTGGAAATGTCCCGTGTCCCGATTTTTTTTTGCCTATTTCAGTATCAAAATACACATTTGAACTTAGAACATTTTAACTTTTTCTCTTCTTCAAACTGAATCTACCTAAGCCTGTTATTATATTATTAGTCCACTTTATGAATTTTAACTAAATAAATCATTTGCTAAGTTAAATAATAAATTACTAAGCGGCAACGTACTTAATTAATGCATCTGATTTCCACTTCAAAATTTGAGGTTACCGACCTTATATCTCGTCTACTTAGTATCAAACTGAGTCTTTTCAGTCTTTATTTTTTAAATTCATTTTTTTATCTGGTCATTTTGTTTAATTAAAATGTACAATAACTCATAACCTTCCTTAAATTATTAGGTACATTCTTTTAAATCTGACTGATAGCCGCTTAGCAACTTAGCGATTAGTTTAGCATTGAAGTGTTTAATCAATTTTAAAAGTCAGACTTTCAAATGAAGAATAACACAAAAGACCCGAATTTCCCCTCCACTCTGAATCATGTGATCTAGTTGGAATAAACTTATATTACATATATTGAAAACCACGAATGTCAGCCAACGTCTGTATTATTACGCACTCAAAAAATCTTTAACTACCATTAGGTTGGTCACGTTTTATTTCACGTGAATTATTAAAAGCTTTGGAGCCGGTAAAATTGTTCCTTAATATTATTTTTCTTAGCCTTTGAGTCAATGAAGACGTTTAAAAACATTTGTTAGTAGAACAAGAAGTAATTATTGTTTTTGCTTTTCGGAGAGGGATACTTCATGTAGTTTTTCATTGATTTGTCAGAAATGGTGGCAAATCAGCAATCAGTACTAAAACTTATATTCGTATTCATATGTGCTAGGAAGAGGCAGGATAGGGGGACACTGTATAGACGTATTCGATACAAGTTTTGCAAGAATTACGTCATACTATTCGCAGTTCATTTCAGAAAACAAAAATTGTTTTTCATATTTCAACAAATACGCATATTTTCTTTTTAATTTATCTCCTCGTAAATCCACATAATAAACTAACATGTTAATCTATTATCACAGAGTTTTATGTACCATTATTTAGATGCGTTGTATTTTCTGTTAATATTTTATCAATAACAATTGTAAATATTTTACGCTAAGGGATACTACAAATTCCGCTTTTATCTGGATGTTTTGTCGGTTACTATCCAATGAGATAATAACAATAATAGTGTGATAATAATGTAGATAAGTATGTGTTCACGCGTACATCACGACTCGTTAATATTGCCTTGAACTTGCAACATGATTCACTCACAGTATATTTTTGTATTTTAATTTTATTCATTCGTCAACTTTTTCACTTTCATGAGGAGTAATCGTGATATTTATAGTAGAAATAAGACATACAATTTATTTCTTATATGAAGTGTACCATATTTTTTTTATCCTCCCGGTGCGAATCATAATTTTATTATGATTGAATAAACGATATGGCAGCACAAGGTATATGATATTATTGTTACAATGTCATTAACTATGTCCTTTTAAAGTATACCCAATTATTCAAAATTTAATAAGTTTAAAATGGAAAAATTTTGGTAGGCAAATACGAAATTGTCCTTTATTTCCTAAGTTTCCATTGCGTATGATTTCGATTGACGATATTGATTTGATTGGCATGCATCATTTCTCTTCAAGTATAAATCTTTTAAATATTTAAAAGTACAGTTGACGATTCTATATAATGGTAGTTTTCTCCTCTACTACTGGCATTTTATCGTGGTCGATTGTAAACATCTGTAGTTTGAAGCCAGACCTTCGGGCAACTGCGTGAGGTTGGGGCATCGATAAAAATACCACTGTAACATTACGTGTAGGTACGTCACTAAAATATAATAGCATATACTCTGAAACTGTCATAGTAATATGAAATTAGATTTAAATAGAGATTGTGAGTAATCAAAACTGTGTTTTTATTACAAATGGATCATTCGTTAGATAGGCTAGCTAATGAGCTTAACCCATAAATATTGTTTGAATGTATTAAAGTAAGACAATATTATGGAAACAATATTTAACAGAAAACGAAAATTTGTGGTTGTAATTTTTGTTTAGCAAATGCTAGATGTTATTAATCTTATTAAAAAAGTAACTTTTTTCCGCGGCTTTACCCTCGTGTATGTTGGTTATCGCGGTAGTCTTCCTTCCTCAAAACACAAAGTAATTCCATGCCTAATTTCATTGAAATCGGTTCAGCAGTTTAACCGTGAAAATGTAACAGACAGACAAAGTTACTTCCAAATTTATAAGATTAGTATGTAACTTTTAACGATAGGCCTGCGAAAAATTATATTTATTTAAAAAACTATTACTATAAAAAATTTGATTGCCAGTTTGTATTTTCAGTACCTGCCAAAACATTATTAGTTTTTTTAGTAACTATCCTGTCATAATATAGAAAGCCACAGGCGAAATATAAAATAAGGAGACTAATTATTTTCTTTAAAAAACATAATTTCGCAAAGTAATTGTTTACTAGTAAACTGCGAATTTTCCTCTTAGCATTCTCCCCAGTGTGTTACATAACTATATCACGTGCACAAACATTTTTATAGTACACGAGGAGCACCCGAGCTTCTCTGTATTAAGTTAAAGATAAATTGTTTACACCTAACTTTCCTCCAACTAACCCAACTGCAGTAAACAAAACCACGAATGACCCTAGATAGATAGTTACAATTATATATATATATATTGATGAGATATATATATATATTCGTTTAAAATTGGAATTTAAAAAATCTTTATTTTACAATAATGCATTCGTATCTTTATAAAATTTCACAACTCTGATGAATAATTAGAGTTCCTTTATCGTAAGACTATATAAGTAATGAATGCGGAATGATGACTTGATGATAGTCATCGGTATATAATTTGGAAAAATAGTTATCCAAATAATTTATAGATTACTGACTGTACCTTGATACACATCGCTGAGACACAGGATTATGGTCAAAAGAAAAATAAAACCATCTTAGAAGCGGTACATAATTTTATAATTTTTTAGCGTACACCACATAACATGTTTAGTATACTATATAACGGGTGTTTTTTTAAGCTAGATAGAACTTTAAATTGTAAAAAGTAACACAAAAAATTAAATTTTGATGAAACTGTTTTTTTTATTTGTTTCAGTATACTCTGACAAATCATCATGAATAGACTCACGCTTGAACAACGCTACGAAATTATCCAAATTTACTTTGAAAATCAGTCGTCGATTCGCGCAACTTATAGACGACTGTTTTATCGCAAAATTGTGTTCAGCGATGAGGCGCATTTTTGGCTTAACGGGTTTGTTAATAAGCAAAATTGCCGCATATGGAGCGAGACCAATCCACAACAGACCCTACAGACTCCATTACATCCAGAAAAATGCACCGTATGGTGCGGTTTTCACGCTGGTGGCATCATCGGACCTTATTTCTTCAAAAATGAGCTGATTTTCAAAGTAAATTTGGATAATTTCGTAGCGTTGTTCAAGCGTGAGTCTATTCATGATGATTTGTCAGAGTATACTGAAACAAATAAAAAAAAAAGTTTCATCAAAATTTAATTTTTTGTGTTACTTTTTACAATTTAAAGTTCTATCTAGCTTAAAAAAACACCCTATATTAGCTTTGGCCCACGGTTTCGCTCACGTGAAAGATATTTTGCTTCCCTTTTGGAACAGAATATTTCCTGATAAAAAATGTTATATGAATGTTCTTTTGTATGTATGACATACGTTGTCAGAGGCACGAATAGATCATTCAAATTATATAAAACTTCATTTCGATCAACAACTACTAATAATGAAAGCAGTCTTTAAAAAAAATATATTTCTATGAGGATTGGAGTATTAAGTAACCCGGATAGTTTAAATATTACAATATATGTATATGTATGCAATACATAGGTACTGCTACTCAAAGAAAAAAACATAAGCCGGTGAAAATCAACACTGGAAATTGTTAAAATAACAGTCGAAACGGGAAATCCCCAAAACTTGTTTTTGCGGTGTTAAACAGCGATACCCTACAAATAAAATTATTTATCTATCTAATACCTTTAAACCAGCAATTCTTGTAAATATAATATAATTTAAATATCGTAAACGGCTCCTACGATTTTTATGAAATTTAGTATGCACGGGGTTTCGGGTGCGATAAATCGGTCTAGCTACGATTTATTTTCAAAATTGCCAAAAAAAGATACCGCTCATCCAGGTACTTATATTAAAGACAACGATGTATATTAATAAGCACTTATGTCATAAATTTCTAATAAGTTTAAATAAAAAGAGAAACTGGTTTTTCAACAATTTTACCAAAGGTCCTTTATCTACTGTTTTCTATTTAAGTCGGCTTTGAAGTTTTTAATATTACTTAGTTACGTATCCGCTCATAAAAATGTCGTATTATCCGCGCCCTTGTTGCGTCGGGATTATTCAAATCAACCGGATTCCGTACTTCGGATTCTGTTTCTTTGAAAATATCCGTATCATTTAGAATATATCCTTTTCGTAGCACTTTCCTCCTGCGACGTATTAATCAATATTTCAAACCATTTCGTTTGTTGAAACCGTAAACAGTAATTTGACTGGCTTTAAAGAATGAGTACTAAACCGCTTTTATGGTTATCCCAGCTTTTGGAAGCCTAATTGGTAGGATCATAGATTAAGGGATTTGATCGAATAAACAAACTCTTCATATTCTTGCATTGATACCTCATTCCAATGTTTTCCAGTATTCAATACTTCCGAATCTCGTTTAGTAACGGTTTGCATCAGGACAATGTAAATTACGTCTCTGTAAGCCTTTCAATTGAACTATCGGACCATGTAATCGTCGGTTCCTATTGAAAAGGCTCCGATCAAATTGGGTACACCTATTACATTTGTTTCAATGGAAAATTCTCAGTATGTTCTAGAATGTTGTGGACAAGTTTTTACTAATGAAATGTATACATGCAAGCACACCAAAAGACACTTTTAATACGTGAAACAATAAACTGTCCGCTTAAACTGTGATATTTGTATATCGGTATTTTAGATACGGTTGTTGTTTACACATGTCTAAAGACAGGCATACCTAATTAAACTGTAAAAGTCTTTGTAAGATATTTACGATATTCACTCCTAAATCATATACTGCCTCGGTGGCGTAGTGGTAGGTAGCTCGGGTTCGATTCCCGGGTCGGACCAAATGTTTGTATGATCTGCAAATATTTGTTTCGGAGTTTGGGTGTTTCCTATGTATAATATGTATGTATTTACAAAAAAAAATATTTAAGTATTTATGTCAGTTGTCTAGTATCCATAACACAAGCTCTGCTTAGCTTGGGACTAGATGGCGTTGTGAGTTAGATGTCCAGAATATTTATTTATTATATCTATTCGGCACATGAATTGTAATATAGGTATATCATTAATTCATACGAGTTGCTAGGCTAAGTCTACATTTATTTTGTTGATTGTTAGACAGGTTTTATGGGTAATTCGGTTTGAGTGGTCTAGCCTTCGGCAGTAGTTTCCTAAATTTCTCATTTTAGGGTTGTGAGATAACATTTCAGCTACGAATTTTACGACTATACAGAATTGTTTTCTACAATGTTTCAAGTACAAACTTAATGGGAACTACAAACATAGTTTTATTTATTTTTGCCGCATAGTTCTCCAGTGTTTGACAAGGATTTTAATATTTTCAGTGTATTTCAAAGATTTTTGTACTATTACCTGAAGTTAAAAAATGTAGAATCACCAGGACAAGGGTTTGGAAAGTGTCTAAGTATCGAAACATAAAATAACTTTGACACATTTGTAATTAGCCACTAGGTACTAAACCTAATCAAATTAAAGGTTAGTGTGCTGATTAGTGTTACTTATACGAGTTGGTTCTTACTTCTTTGACATATCGATTGTGTTATTAACATGTAATCAGAATTAATTGCACTCCGAGTTGACTAAATCATTGTAGCTTCAGTTCTATCGATATTGCTTGCTAGTTTGTTTCTTATACCTCATCCTTTAGGTAGACCACCATTGTATGGAAGCTATTATGTAACGATTTACCTAGTACGATGTGAATATAACGAACATCTAAAGTAATGAATTCTTGGAATATATACATATTCATATTCTCTTTATAGCATGTCATAATTGGGAAACATACAGTGTAGAATACAACCAAAAAAAACAGTGAAACTATGGGGCGGCCTTATCGCAGTCTGCAATCTCTCTTTCAGGCAAACCTTAGATAGACTATTTACTGTATAGGAGGTAAGACGTACGTAGTTCGTGGTGTGGATTTAAGATTTACTTAGCTCATCATTTACGTAGGTATTATATGTATTGTAAATAGACTGCTTCTGTGGCGTAGTAGTAACGTACAACACTGATATGCTTGAGGTATCGGCTTCGATTCCCAGGTCGGACCAAACGTTTGGATGATCTGCGAATATTTGTTTCGGAGTTTGGGTGTTTTCTATGTATAATATATGTATATGTATTTATATCAGTTGTCTAGTACCCATGACACCAGCTCTGCTTATTTTGGGACTAGATTGCGTTGTGTGTAAGATGTCCGAAATATTTATTTATTTATTATTCTGAAAACCTATATTTTCGCGGCGTTACTACATTTACCTCCTGAATATTGTTATAGCCTTGGTGTAAATAACCTTTATTCATATACGTGCGTGTTATTTTCTTCTTGATAAAATCAAACACATTACTAGTTTTAGGTATCAATTAAAAATGTTACGATAACAGGTTTTTCCTTACCTTATAAGTTTGATATTTTGCACGAATTAATGAAACCGATGTATGGTCTGTCTGGCATCTAATTAAACTATATTATGAAAATAGTCTCTTCAAAAAAATTTAAATCTCGCCCCATTGCTATAGTGTACCAACATGAAGTAAGTACCTTGACGACGAGAGTCATTTAATTCTGTATAGCTGATATTTTTAGCACTTTTATATTGCCCTTAATTCGCTAATTTACAAGTGCATAACAGTCGTCAAAAAAATTGTAAACATGTTTCACTCAATTAACATGAATTAATATCAAATAAAAATTGACCCTTCATTGCCACTTCAACTGTGTTTTTATTTGCCTTTTTTGTTGTATGAGTTGTGCTTACACTCCGATTTTCGAGTAGATAGTTATTTTCGGTTACATATTAACAAGAAGTATCTAATATTTACACTCCGTTTCTAAGTCTATGTACCTATATCACTTGTCCTGACCGGGAACAACAAGTGTATGTATTTATTTATTTTTAAACGGGTGTCATAAAATTGGACAAAACTATAAAAGTAGTAAGGTACTGGTATAATCTATACAAAGAAATAAAATTAAAGTGTCTGTGTGTAATATTAAAATAACAGCTTTTTACTAAATTCATATGTGTACTATACACGGTACATATACCTACCAATATTTTTTTTCCATTTTTGTCTGTCTGTTACGGCTAATCTCTGAAATGGCTGAACCGATTTTAACGCTACTATCACTGGTAGATAGCTGATGTAATAGGGTGTAACTTAGGCTACTTTTTAGATAAGTTTTGCACCATGGTGTTACCCACGGTTGTAAAGGTACAACAATTACCGCGGGACTCGGCTAGAAATATAATAACTTTATTCATATATGTCAATCTAGACTATGTCTGTACTATGGTAACCAAACAGCTGAAAAATATATATACATATATGTAATTAACTACGACGTGGAACAGATATCATAGATAAATGACATCCAAAGTAATAAAAATCATTTCTTTCGGACATCTACCTATCTATATATATAAAAATGTTATATTGGTTTGTGTACGCATCAAAAACTCAAAAAGTTCTGCACCGATCGAGATGAAATTTTAGAATGATATATAATCCGCATCATGGATTGTTTTTATCTAACTTTTGCATCAGTCACATATCCGCGACCGCGTAAAAACACGAAAAAACCGACATAATCGTGGGCGGAGCCGCGGGCAACAGCTAGTAATTCATAATTTATTTATTTGATAGTGAAACATTAAAGGCAAGCCTTCATCTTTCTTTGATATACTAACCGTGCATAATTATTAATTCACTATACAACAAACAGATCTAGACTAACAGAATATTATGAATACTGTAATATGGAGATACCCACTGAAATTTTCATTGCTTCAGTGGTTCTCAGAACGTTGACTCTGTATTCGTCTTTATTTTCCTGTCCTACTTCGCTTCAGCAAAGAGAGCTTATATTATATTCACCTCTCGAGCAAAACATTTTTACAACACATTTAACCTCATTTCAGCATAATGTTTTAATGCTTTTTAATAAGAGACTTAATCAACTTAACTACCGTAATATTTACAGCAGCTTGTTGTAAGAGACTAAATGCATCACTTATACATGTTATTGTGATTAACTTACTCCTACGTAGTTATTACATAACCTAAATTACTAATATGTAAATTTATTGCTTAGGGGTGATCTCGTTTCAAGTACATTAATTTTACGTAAATATGTATTTGTAATAAACACTTTTACTCAAGTTTTGAGTGAGTTGGACATGCTTGTATAGTTTCAAATTTTATAGGGGGAACCTTTGTCAATGGATAACCTGACTTATCCCCGACATATACATGCAAATTTACTTGTTTCTTCTATTATTAACTAACCGTTATTGAGTTTAAACAAACGTACAATATATCAAAAAGTACTCAAAATTAAATTGACGGAAAGCAAAGCAAAGCTCTTTGAATTTGTTAGGCAGAGCGCAAACGTCGACACTTTTGTATCTTGTGTCAGATACAAGCTACCGATGAATATTTGATTTCTATAGAACCAGTGTGAAATTTCCACTCCCTGCGCGCATTGTTTATGTCCAGTTGCTTCCACGTAACTGTACGTCGACGTATAATCAACACAACCACCAGAGATAATGTTTCTACATCTACGTCCATCGTGAGACTGACGGAAAACAAACGACGAATTGTGGTCAGAAGTAGCGGCCGGTAAGTGTGTCCGATTGCCGCCACCGGACATAGCAACTACGGTTCCCTGAACTTCCTCATACCATCAGTGTATCGTGTGGGCAACAAAAAGTGTCTACGTTTTCGCAGCGCCTTAATTTTTGAACTTGAGATTATTTTTCATACGTTTATAAAAAAGTTATTAGGTAAATGAAACTTCTTCATTTTCCGTCCGTTTTAACTAGCTTTCATCAGACTTATAAACTTTGTTTAAACTTTTGTACAAAATTAGACAACCGAAGAAAGGTACTAACCGTTGGATAATGACGAAAAGACGTAAATTATCAAATTTTAAACGGAGTGTAACTCCGGTTAAATATGGCTGCGATAAGTATTATCTGAATAAGTCGAATGTATAAGTTTAACTTATAATAAAGTAACGGTATTGTTATTGATGTGCATAAATATAATACACGTCGGTAGCCTTTACAGTAAATTGTTGTCAATATCTATGTTTACTTGTATGTAATTTAGTTTATTATTGCGATTAGAACATCGCGATAATATTTATAACTTGTAGTAAAGTGTACATAAGGAACAAATACTGCTGCCTACTATCTTTATTTATTCATTTTCGGCCTACTGTAAACTCATTGCGGGCATGGACAATTTAAAGAATTTTCTTAAACCATGAAATACCTTAGTACTTTAACCAAGGTACTTTTATATGGACGCACACATAAGTGAGTTAAAGCATGGCAAGCCAAAGTTCCTTTTTTTTCACTGACAAGCTCATTGATCTTCCATATATCTATTAAGTCCAGTGGATACAAGTTTTACCTTCATTATCATCACATTATCTCACTTTAAATCGTATCATTGATAATAAACAGATAAAAGATTGCAATTACGTCATTGAAGTTTGTCACTTACTCCACCTAAATAGCAAGTATAGTAAGCCACCTAGCTACTATCTACTAATCTACTAATGACTTCAAATACAAAACATCTTATAATACAAGTATCACAACGCACTGCTTTACCACAGACTTATAAAGTCCAATGTATGCCTAACTAACAACATTTTATGTTACCCGTATTAATCTAAGACAGCTTTGTGTCTGAAATAAATAAAATGACTTGGCAATAGCATTTACTAACAACAAAATCCACCGCCGCGCTCCGAACGTATTTTATTTATATTAAGATGCACTAATTTGTTGCTATGTGATATCCATGCAAACACAGTATATAATAGTATTAATAGTAAATTACGAATACTATCATATGACTATGTGACTTTTGTTTATATATTATTGTTAATACGATTTCAGTCGTGATGACGTTGATAAATAATAACTACACAAATTCTTTTCGAGACTGTGTTTCTTAAATTATTGGAACTGTTTTGTGAAAGCAAAACTAATTTGGTAAGAGATTAGGTGATAAACTAATGCTTATATTTAGGTAAAATCCCTAAAATTATGTTCACCAATCAACTATGACGTTATTCCGATAAGGTAGTACTGTACACCTGTAAAATGGTAATTTACGCACTTGCACGCATTTAAGAAATTGTACAGAGTTGGATACATATAAATGAGACTTTCTCGAAAAATAATCAAACGGTACACAGATTAGTACGTAATATCAACATTTCATAGTTTAGTAAAGGTGCTCCCACATAGCAGTAATATAACGTTATATAATAGTTTGTAACATACGCTAAAACATGTCAAGAATATTATATGTTACAAATTCTCCCACATTGATTGAACTCGTTGTATTACATCGTATAACATTTTGTAATAAATGGACAGAGACTAGACACGTGACAGAGTATACACACTGCAAACGAAGCGCGCTAGCAACCTCCCCGCCGCGCCCTTCCGCTTATGTCCAGCTGAGGCTCGGATGATGTTAAACAACAAAAGTTATAATTTGTTTTATCATGTTGTAATTATTTGTAGCATTTTGTTACATGAAGTTGTATAACATCATTAACAATTTATAACTTTTGTTACAATTTGTAAAAAAAAGTTAGACAACAAATTCTAAGGAACATTCTCTAACGTTATATAACTGCTGTGTGGGAAGACCTTAACAACTATTTTATGCTAATGTACTCCCCCAAATTTATCCTACATACTGATCCAACCAGTTCAGCTTATGATAATAGGTATGTAAGAATTGGAAACACACACTTAGGGTTAAATGAATATACAGTGGATTTCGTTAAAGGAAAATAAAGAAGCTGAAAGATACTATGTTGCCGTTATCTTTGTGAAACACGACCGAAAACTAGTTATATCTGGCGAGCATAATTATGTTAACAAATGTAGTCGGCAAGTTGTGTTCGAGTATTCTTTAAAACTGAAATGCATTATTTAGCAAAGTTATTTGAAACATTCATGACACAGGTACCCAGCGGTACAAAGATTAATAGGTACGTAACTACAGTACATATTTTATAGTCTCTACCTGTAGGCATCGGTGTCGCTATCAGCCAAGTTTCACTTTACAGTAACTAAGGGTTTAGTTCGACGACCCCTGTCTAGTATTCGCAATTTATTACTTCATATACTTGTCAGAACTTTTAACAATCAAAGTTTTCGCCATCTAAGGTTTTGGAAAACAATTTTTACCTACTTTTTGCGCAGACGTACTAGTAAACTAATTTTGTATTTTATTTATAGGTGCTTCTATTAGTGTGAATGATATTAGTCTTTCAAAAAAAATAAGTTATTGAATTGTAAGACTCCTTCTGGTTAAGCATTTTGTATTACTAGTCTTTAGAAAAACCTTTTATTTATTCATTACTTTACAGTGTGCTTTGCGTGACCTAACACTGTTGCTTTTATTGGTTTAATCAGTAGCAAGAATTTTTATCGATACATTACTTTCGGCTGAGTAAATAGGTATTTTGTTTTCTTTTTGCGAGTGCAATGCCATGTTTATTGGTAGTCCTAATGTCTTCGTTAAGGCTTCTTTTTTTATGTTCACTGCAAAAACGTTCTAATACCTTTGATATTAAAGTAAATACACGTAATACTTTTAGCTATTTATATGCTGAGCAACAACAGTTATCCTGAACTCTCTTATGCAATTCAGTGATCTTAATTTATACATTGCACTTACGTAAACTCTTGAATTGAAATAAATTTTATTTCTTTGTTTTTATGAAATCTGTTGCTAACTGGAATCCTGGCGACTTCCCAGCTGTTTTATTTTTAACAAAACCAGAAAATATTTATGTGCCTTTATTCGCTGACGGGTATGCTTCATACTATTCTGTAGATCAGTTCACAATTCTATCAAAAAGTCGAAGTAAAACTCAGAAGTTTTAATTTTTTTTAAATCGCATTTCTGATAAGCAATCAATATTACAGAGAAAGTTTTACAACATAATTATTTAATTTCAAATCCTCTCTTTGACTTGATTACCTAGATGTTCTCGTATGGAGTGTTTTTTCTTTAGATACAGACTTACTTTACTTTTACAGCTTATATTATAAGGCGTATCAATACCTTTGCATATTCTCTGTTTTTTAATATTTTATGTCCATCAGTGGACGATGATAAACTGATGATGATGATAGTACAATCACTTCTATTGGGTTGCGATTTCTAGAGACAACCCTGACCTTGGCCTAACTGAATAGCAAAAGTTTTCCAGGTTCACTAGTTTCTGTAGCAATTTGAACCATCATTTTGTTTTTGTAGATTGTATGTTGTAGCCAAAAATAATAGGTTTAAATAGTTTTAATATTGTTGTTTAAATTATAATTGATAATCATAAATTTACAAACACAACCCTTTCACTCTGTCCTGTGACTATGTAACTGTCTTGATGGTCAAGAATATATTTTCTAATGTTTCTAATCATACATTATATTTAGAAAGCCACACGTATACAGAGACTATTTGCTTTTTTTTTTTTTATTGAATAGTGGGCAAACGAGCAGACGTATCACCTGATGGTAAGCGATTACCGCGTGATTTTTATAGGTTGGAATCCATAGCTACCAGCCTAGAATGCCGTAACATTACTACTCGTCCGTGTTTACCATATTTTTCTGTAAAAAAAACTTCGATTTAATACCTTACAATAATATATTATAGAATTTATCAAAGTCATAAAAATTAATGCCGAGTAATTCTGTAATTTTGTATCGTAGACAGAATGTCACCCGATTTCCTGCTCTAAGAGGCAGTAAATTTATAATTTTAATACGCTCGGCGGGATATTAAATATTAATCTATCCCAGTCTGTTAATACGTACATCCCAAAAGAATGTTCACTTTAATATCACAAAGAAAGAATTAAGTGGTCACAAGCGACAGATCTTATTACGATCCTTACGCCTTGTGTCGAAACTATTAATCTTTATTAGTTTCTCGTACAACCGACAGCAGAATGAAATATGTACATTGGTAGAAGATTTGACTCGTATATCGATTCCAGCAAAGAAAAAGAAGCTACGATAAATTGGTTCGATATCGTCTTGAAACGGTTTCGTGCCGTATAAGTATGCGGCCTTGCTATAGAAATAAAAATATACCTACGTATAAACTATACCATATAATGTTTTTTTCATGTGAGTATTGATTTCTAATACACAATCCATCTTATTTTACTTTGAAGCAATATAATTATAGTATTGGAGAAAAGTTGGTTTCGTTGTAAGTTGTTTTCTTTATAGTTTGTTTTATAAAACAGTCCGACTCTTTCGTTCTTTCTAAAATAATCTCAATACTGAAAGAATGCTAATCTATTCTACAAAATCTTATGAAAACATGTAATGCCATTTTGAAATATGGCGACATAGCTTTACGAGTATTATTGATATCCAATAGTATGCAGAACTCTTTCATTCAATTTAAAACGTGATTGGCACAATGATATAATATATACAGGGGCGATGTGCCTGCCGAATTGCCATGCAAAAATATGTTTAGTCGTCATATCTCTAAAGGTTTTATTTCTAGGAGGATTTGATCTTTATTACCCTTTATTGTTTGTCAATTTATGTTTAGCCTTGGAACTATTAGATTGTTTCTCTGATAGTCAGGCCGCTGTTGAAAATGACACTAGTCTTTTTATTTGCAATTATGTACCTATTTTTGCTGTGTAATGCTAATCAAATTTGTTCCGTGTGGATCAGGAACGGAGTCAATAACGTATTCAAATGTAATGTTGCTTACTTGATTCAGTGTCTCGAATAAGAATTTCAATTCACTGTTTACGAGATTCTTTTTGAGTAACGGCTTAAAATAACCTGTAAAATGTTAAAATAAAACCTTATGATTTATTGTCAACATTATTTATTTTTAGTATTTAATTAACTCAATAAAAATAAATCATTTAAAGTTCGCCAAGTTTAACAAGGTCGCGACTAAGGAGCTTACAGAAATATCTTCAGCAAGAAATCCTTGAGATTTCAGAGATCTCTTTCTTAATACGCGGGTATTGATTGAATGAGTCTTTTGTGGAATTCGTCGCTTTTACTACAGAATTCTTCTAATATATCATTCATAGATTTTAGAGGGATCATCTTTTTATTTACTGGCAGGAACTTGCTGCAACACAGTAACAATATGGCCTCGAGAATCTTAAATGGAAATTGATTGTAATGATACTTCTAGCTTCAATTGCTGCCCACACTTGCACTAACTGCATCTTGAATTGCTGTAATTTCAGATTGAACTTCAAACTGACATGTAATAATGTATATATATTTATATGTTACTCTAGTTAAAAAATCTCCTTTACATTCTGCTGAACTTAACTTTCTTCACGCTCTCTTTTGTCAATGAAATTTGTAATTCTCTAGTTTGCTTACATGTAGGTAAAGATCCCGTCTCCTCGAAATTCCTTACCCATTTCTAAAGATATTACAACTGGGATGATTGATATCATTCAAATCAAGTTGACGACTAAACAAATGCTTTGCAGTAATAAGTTTTGAGAATTATTGTATTGATAAAATGCCTTACGTATAAACTGTGACCCTGTAAATCGATCCATCATGACTTTATAGTTAACGTCGCGATAAATACAAAACTTTAAAATATAAAAATTCCTCTTACGACGTCAAACATGTTGCATTATTTTTTATTATTATTTTAAATGTTATCTTGAAATCATTAATTAGATCTGAAACTTAATGATACCTATATGGAAATGTTTTACATATTTGCGTAGGTACGCAAAGATTTGATTGATGTGATAAGTTTACTTACGTATATACTAGTGCTATCGTTTATTAATAATTTTTTATTGTATATATTTTATGATGCGATTTTTGTCCAAGATGCTCAATTTAATAAGTTCTAAATTCTCATAATAAAAATATTTTTTGCAGTATTCTCCAAGGGACAATGCGAGACAGGACAGTATCGCTTCCTCGCAAAATCCGGGGGCTTCGCATGGGTTCAAACCCAGGCTACCGTCATCACCGACAAGCAACAGAAGCCAATCAGCGTCGTCTGCGTAAACTACATCATCAGGTAGGTTTAGATTAAGGTTTTTATTTGATACGTTAATTTTATACCGGTTGTTTAAGTGTTTTCTTTTCAGGGCTTATACTTTTTAATTTTATACAAAATCTGAAATCATGTACAGCATTGAAGGGTAAGTTGCTTTTTTTATTATATATGAAATGAAATACTTGGGTATTTATAGTTTAGACTCTATTTCTTATTATCGAACCCCCACGATGGTCTATCGCCTGTTTAGTGTTTTACGAACACACACACGTAAAATGCTCAAAACGTCCCTTTTCATAATGAAATGTTCTTAGAGATCCTCCATTAGTTAACTAAAATAACTATCAATTTGCAAGTTAACAAATCTCTCGGTCATAAAACACTAGAGACGTCGTTAAATAACTATAAATTTCGCAGAAAGCCTCGTAAAACGTCTTTCTCAGTCTCGGTATTTACAATTGGATAACTTTATAGCTAAATTTGAGAAAGCACTAATCAGATTGTTGGATGCACTTGTCTTGATGTTTAAGCACAAATAAAACCCCTTCTTAGTACTTCTATATATTGACTTCTTCAAGCGAATGTTGCGAGATACAAAGTAATTTCAGGGTCTCGTAAAAGGATCTTTGACAAAGCAGGACTAATAAGTCTTTTTTGATTTCATATAAGTTAAATGTTTGCAGAATCATAATATTAAATATGACAAAGTAATACATAGATATTACGTTGGGTTAAAGTGTTTATTCTTAATTTATTGCCGGTATGTACGTAAATTTCTCAGGGTTTTTGTAAGACAAGTTGTAGCCTAATAACGTATAATATGACAATTCAGAGATAAGACAGGCAGAAGCAGATAATGTCAGGGGTAAATCCTTTGATCGTACCTCCTCTAATGATATTCTGAGTTATTTTCCGTTACGTTTATACATGTCATTGGGCGTAGCTATAAACCTATTTAAATTAGAACACTTTCACATGTCTCGACGCTACCACATGGCAAATACTTGATAACATTATTTTTTTACTATCTCACGGTCGTGAATTTTATCTTATACGACGAGATCTAATCTGATGTGATATTGAAAAATATATTGTAAGCCTTACTAACAACACAAATGGAAAATTAAATGCCAATTAATTTCGGCACAATTGAGCCAGCTCGACCAGAATGATCCACAGTTTAACAGAAGCACCAACGTTAAAATAGGTTACCAGAACTCAAACCGAAGGGGTTTTGATTTTATAATTCTAAATATTGTACACCTGATAAAACTTGTCAGGGGCGAAACCGATGCTTTGGCGTCTAGTACGCTACACATTACTTGGCACTTCTAGTAGAAACATCATGTTGTTGCCTTTACAACTAACTGTCGATAAAGCGACATCAATGCATGTAATCAATATAAACAATCTTTTACACAACTCAGTTTACACTCGATTGTTTACTTCTCATCTGTTGTAAATAACTAGACACATCTATATTTATTACAGTTTGTTTTGATGTGTTACATTCATATGCTAGATTGTAAATAAATAAGACTTAATCGCAAACATCTTTCGTATTACGCAAAAATTACTGCAATAAAGAGTAGGGTATGGTAACTACCTGTTTGGTTGGCTGACGTAACAGGGCTAGTCTGGTGCCCCTTTTTATCTCGCGAGTTGATTTCTTTCATCTGGTATTTTAAATCAAATTCATTACAATAAATTAAGCCTGATTGATTGTTCAAATTTACAAGTCATTTATGGTTTGAGAGATCTTATCTGCTTGATAAAGATTGCGAATACATTTGTAAAAGTTGACTACGTCATTGTAATATTACAAACCTAGAGAAAATATATTGCAATTGTTTCATTTCATATCGGCGTCACTCTGACGCTAACTTGCAGGTATGTAGATTTCGCAGTAAACAATATTTGCGGTAGGTTCGTTGTATTTAAAGATTGTTCAAAGAAAACGTTCATTTTATACCACAAACGTTTTTACCTAACATAATTAGTGAGTCATTTTCTAATAATAATTAAGATGTGACAAAGAAGAAAAAACAATAAAATCTAAGTTTTTTTTGTATTATAAAGCGAGCAATTGATGTACATACAGTAAGAAAGGTTGTGAGCTGTTCTATTTTTACCAACTTATTTATAAATTACCGTTGTCAACAAGCTTTATTGGCAATATAATATCCCAGGTTCTTTCTACTAAACTCGTGGCAAGCATTTTTGCAAAAGTTAATCGTCCGATAAGAAGAATTTTCCGATAGCTATTTCCGTCATTGATAGATATTTGACGTGCGAGATTAAATCTGGACATTTTTAATCCAATCCAGTTTTAATATTTTTACTATTTCAAAAGTTCCGTTCAAATGCGTGAGTTATAAACTTATATTCAATTATATTTATGAACGTCTGAGTCCTGAATTTAAGTACGTTTCATTTTGTTTTACGATGTCATTCCTTTGTGCTTATACTTTCTCGACCATCTTAGTTTCATTCCAAACAAGAAAATATTTGCACCAAATATCTTCACCGCTTTAAATGGAGCGAAGTAATTTATTTCACCAGAGATTACTTGCTTTTGCATTTTTTGTGTAGACACTAATTGAGATTCTTGTATTTAGATGTTTTATTAGTTTTAAAATCATTTTATACTTCAAGTCATACGATAATACTTAATCGCATGCATTTTTATAGAGGGCAATATAACTAAAAATTAATATCATAAAAGTTTAATTGAGAGAAGGGAGTAGGGTATTCTGGAAAACTCTGATTAAGTGGTTTTACTGTAGGTATAATCGAATCACTCATTTAAATTACAGAATGTAAAAGATCAGTTAGCTGAACGGTTGAATACGACGCATAATGCCAGTAGCATAATGCACCAGGTTCAAAAATAACTACCTAATTGCCAGATAAGCGAAGATCTTAAGTTCACGAGTGTATCTTGCAATCTAGCAGTGAAATGATGTTATTAATGTTTTGATAAATATAGAATAAACGTTGTGCGTGTTTATGTTACATAAATTTCTAATATGTGTAAGCGGATAAATGTGTATTTATAAGAAAAAAATTTTTGGAAGTAATTTATACAAAAACATGTTCCTGAAATAGTTACTTCGTGTGTCATAAGTTTGTGTAGTACCTACTTGTTTACATGGAAAATGTTTGTATTAGTTACTGTTTTTTTACCATTTAGGTACATAATTAACAATAATACTTCTGTATCCAATATAAACCATGAAATTAACAATATAATTAAGTGATATTGTTTTGACAAGTCTCTTGGAATCCGACTATTTCATCATCAATTATCTGGACCAGAATAATAATGAGAGAGTGTATTTGCAGTCTTTAACTGCATATTAATTAATATTGTTAATATTAATTTAATCAAAAACCATTATGGAAAATTTATCATTGTTATCAGTAAAATTGTAGGCGAACTGTTGTAGCGTGATCGTTGGATGCACTTGGGGTTATCTTGTTTATCCGTTGCTAGGCATCATTTTCTATTTAATTATTTATGCAAGATAACATATCTTGTTCACAAACCTGACCTGTCTTAAAACAACATTTGTATCAGTTAGTACTAGCTCATTTTAATACGTTTACCTATGTTAAACCCTGACACTTACGGTTGTATAACAGACTGATTATTAAGACATTATTATTTCTATTTCTAGATGTTAGTAGTTTATGAAGATGTATATTTATGTTATTAATTGTAACATACATTCTTGTCACTCGTGAACAAATTCTAAAGATATTACAAAGAATCTTAAATATCTACGAGCCACACTTACTAAATCTAGCAAAATATTAATACATGGACATATACAAAGGGGCACTCGTCGTGAATTCCTAAGGCTTCTTTTAGAAAGAAAAATACCTGGCAGGAAGACACCAGGTCGATCAAGATGGATGTGGATGGATGATATTAGGGGTTGGACTGGAATTGAAAAATATCACCAATTGAAAGAAGCCGCTCATGATCGCGAGGGTTACCGACTGCTGACCTCTAAACTTGATTTTGAAGATGGCATTCCAAGATGATGATCTACTCTTTGTGTCCTGCTATCTTTAAAATTACTTTATTTCCCACTTCGATTGTCTCTGACCAGAAACTGTTCACAACACGTTATTTGCCACTAATACTGTTAGAAAACATTGTGAGAAGCATATCATTTTACAAAACCTTAAGAATCGATTGTAACATAATCAATACTGTTTAACATGTCAATGAGAAGTCATTTATCGAATCAATACTTGTCAGTCCTTAGCAAACGAGATCAAACACATCCGTTTAACACATTCTCGTGTGTAAACTAAATGAAGGTCGGAGCCAATAAATAAAGAGTTAGTGTAATTATAGCATTATCGTATGACTTCTTAGACAATAATTATTGAGTTCACTTTACGCTAACGGATTATCAAAGATAGGAAAGCAGATAAAAACCAACTCTATTGCTCATTTGATTCCTAAATTCTTTTAAGTAGCAGTATTTACTCAACTTGATTTTCTGATTTGCCTCATAATTTCTTTTTTACATAGATAAAATATTTAATTCGATTGCTAAAGTAATTTGCATACTCTAACCTTATAAGTTATCATTGATATCGAGTACGTAGAACACCTGGACATTCACATGACATATACCTTTACCGTGTGTTACACTGCACCGCAATTTATTTAAACATCACATGTGGGTCAATGCGAGCACTCGTAACTATATCTATTGTATATAAAGGGACACGTAGATATGCCTATAATTAGAACATATAATCGTGTCTTGGTCGTTTTAAAATAATAGGGAATCGTACAGTTTTCAATAGATCAAAATTATAGTGGATAACTGTCTATTAGACCAGTTTCAATAATTCCTGATAAGGTTCCAAATAGTTATCTACCATATAACTAACATTATTTAACAGATTAAATTTGCTGATGAATATAGGTTTGACACATATGTCTCTATTCAAGATTTGTGAAACCAAAATCTAGTAGATCTTTTACAGATAAGTTGACATTAGTCTGTTAGTGATTATAAATTATCAGCTAGTGGTGAACCTGTCCTTAGTGTTCTAAATTATAACAATTAAAGGAACGTGCGTTCTGAAAGTAGTTAGTGTATTTATTGAATATAGATAGCTTAGGAACTATAGTTGGGAACTATACTGAATGGCTCGACCGGAGTGATACCACGGCCTCACAGAAAACCGGTGTGAAACAGCGTTTGCGCTGTGTTTCACCGAGTGAGTGAGGATACCGGAGGGCCCATACCCCAACCCCTCACCCTAACCCCTACCCCCATCCCCTTTCCCATTCCCCACGCACTTGTGATGCCTTTGGTATTGCGGGTGTCCATGGGCGGCGGTAATCGCTTACCATCAGGTGATACGTCTGCTCGTTTGCCCACTATTCAATAAAAAAAAAAAAAACTTTGGAAAAGTCTATATCCAACAGTTGATATATTTGGGCTGATATAATGATCAAGTAGGTACCGTAGCCATCCATAATGTATTTTAAGAGACTGTGCACAGTTTTATTTCCTTTAATATTATAGGAAAATAATTTCTATTGTATGTACTTATGTATCGTGATTCATTTAGTTAATCTTGATTAGATCAATCAGGCAATTGATATCAATACCTTGAACTATTTGTGGAGATAAATCATATAAGTGACAACATTAAATTTTCGTTGTCCTTTTATTTTTTCTAATCTGCGTATAATTAGATCCCAGTTATTCAAGAAAGGAACACGGTTATGGAAACTAGACGCAGTTTACTTTTACGACAAGGCCTTGATAGACAAACAAATAAAACTAGCCATGACGCTTTTGTTTTATAAATATTTATCGATAATACTAGGTATTTCCTTACCAAAAACACATGTCAAAGTGTCCCTTGCCGACAAAAGAATGATGGGTTTCTGCCACATATTATAAGGCGTTATAAATGTTTCATTTTTCTCTCTGTTGATATTTATTTTTAACTGTTCGCGTACTTGGCTTAGCTAACTGTGAGTGGTATGTTTTCCCGCTTCAATAATATAACAATGAATATCCGCAGTGCTTTAATACATCTGTCATGACCCTCACTGAAAGTTAACTGCCAAATATCGAATGGTAGATTATGTCAAATGACAACATTAACTAGAACTCGTGCAAGAACTACAGGAAGTTTTATATAAATGTAGCTTTTCCCCTCAGCTCCAACCGCATATATGTTGGTTCTCGGTAAATAGTAGCCCATGTGTTATTCTGATGTATATGTTATGCTATATTACTGTAAAGTTTAATCTAAATACATTCCGTGGTTTTTGTGTAAAAAGTAACAAACATCAATGCATCTTCGCAAAGTTTCATATTATAATATTAGTTAGATAATAAAACCCTAGTGAATTACTTACAATGTAATTAAATTAGAAATTAAACCTTCTCGCGATCTTTTGACAACCCTTATCAGCTCTTTTTTTATAAATTTGTGAGTGAAATAAGTATAAATGTAATCATTTCTCTGCTAATTTAACCTGGATAGCATGCGCAACTCTGCGGTCGTCAGACGGTTAATGCAACTCTGTGCGAATGCACCGCCACCCCAGGTCGTTCACCCCACTTTCCTGCTAGCTAATAGTTACATAGATAGATACAAAGCAATTTTAGTTTCAGCTTGAATGAAGCGTGTGGGTTGATCGCCCCTTTGTTCTCCGTCTCCTGACATAAATTTAAATTTGTCAAAACCAATTGTACCTACTTGTATGTATTTTTAGCATGCCTTTCTGATCATCCACTTTTTGTTTTTTGTTTATAAGCTGTGCCTAACAGTACCTGTGTGTGTGTAATGTAAATAAAATAAGTGATCCTGATGAAAAACCCAAAGGTGGTAGGTACATTGGATTGTGTATAAGATGGCAATAAACTTGCCCTCAAAAGAGATGCAGATGTTTGGTAAAACCTTCCCAACTGTCTATAAATGTACAGGAGTAACAACGTAGAAAGTTATGATGACAAATGGTTATAATTATCAATAGATAATATAACTAGTATTACGTATAATTGTCCTCAAATTAGCCGTTTAATATGCTGCTTACTCAATCTTAGGAAACTCGCAATCATATTTGTTGTTGTGAGTTGTACTATAATGACATTTATTTATTTAGTTTCATTGGATTATTTTCAATAATATCCTTGCTACATTTTCAATCGTTATGATATAGTAATAAAGTCGAATTTTACCTAAATGCACATACACGAATATTTTACACTCTTATATCCAGATTTGTCCTCATTTAAAAATACGCCATATTGATTTTCTACCAAGCGTAAGCGTCAATCAGGCCAGTTCAAATAATGTATCTTTCGATTTCAACGTTCGCATCCATAAATAAAAAAGTTCCTTATGGCATCCAAAGGCAGGTACTGTCATGCCCTATCGAGTTAGGAAAGTGTATTATAATTTCGAGTAACACTAGGAGGAGAAATACAAAAAAAAAAATTTGGAATGTCTGTTACTCTCAGCTAGTCTATTAATGTAAACTTGTTGACTGATTAATGAATCAGTCCGTTAGTGCATGTACCTTGACTGACTGATTCATTAACTCAGATCCTTAACTGTTGGGTCTACAAATTTGAAACTGTGGTACCTGGCACGTTTTATATTAATTGCATTCCCTAGTAAAGAATATTTGACAATTTCACACCCAAGATGATAGCATGGAAGTTCGTCATTTTCAAAATCAAACACGATCTAAGAAATTATTAACTAGCTACAGTTCTTAAAATATGTCCCTAACTAGTGGCCGACACTAAATAATAAAGGCCAAGAAGATGACGATGAGTTCTTAAAATATAGCTCGATGTCTGTGACATATGGCAACAAAATACACGAACTAACTTTGAATATATATTTTATTTTTGTATCATCTATATTTTCAATCTTTACGTGTTTAATCACAAACTAGCTGACCCATGCAACCTTGTTTGCGTCTTCTATTACCCGTAGCGTTAAAATTTGCCCCCGTTTTTGAAACATTCTTCATTGTTGCTCCGCTCCTATTAGTATTATCGTGATTCAAATCGGATCAATAGTTCCTTAGATTAGCGCGTTCGAACAAACAAACTCTTCAGCTTTATAATATTAGTATAGATGAAGTGTAATATATTACAAGTATAAAAATTAAAACTCATGTCTTCTATAATGACACTAATGACCAACTGTCATAGTATTACATAAAAGAATCGACTTTGAACATAAAATATGTTTTACCTAATACAATACTACTAAGCGTATGTACTCGTAACGAGCAGACAATCATACAGAATCGATTGACAAATATTTAATGACATATGAGTCGTAATATTTCTAACCAATAAACTTGATTAACATGTTTGGTTACAACGTTAAGCTGTTATTGCCACACATTTAGTAATGTCCCAAAGTAAAATGTTACACACTAATTTTAACAAGGTTTACTTTAATTTAATTTGACTCGAAACAATCTTATCGATGGTATTTATTGATCTAAATTTGTTTATAAGAAAACTATAATTCACTAAACGTTCTCACTAACTTTATTATAGGTATAATAAATATGAAACCATTCAATTTCCGGCACTGACTACTTCGTTTTAACCCTTGTTGTGTTCATTGCCTTATATTTTAACCAGGCTGGCCTGGTCACACTGCCCGTGGTCACTCTTGTCTTACAAGACTGACCAGGTGGTTGTAAATACATACCAATTGATCACGTTACTTCCCTTTAAAAGTTTGTATATCAACCCACTGTCTATTAGCTTGGTATCTTTCAGACAGTTTATAAATCACGTTGGCCACGTATTTGTATGGTGAACACGTTTCATTTATCCAAATATATTGTACCTTTATTTTTTCAAGGAACACCTGTGACAAAAAGTAATTAATATTGATGAATGGATGTCACTTGGCGATATGACATTTCTCTTTATGTTAGTGTTGGTGCTAATATACTCGTATAAATCATATTATAAACACGAAAGTGCATACATGTTGTCAAGTGTACAGATGAACTAACCAAACAGTAATATGAGTTTCTTAGTTTTCTTTCTTTCTTTTTTTTTTTTATTGAATAGTGGGCAAACGAGCAGACGTATCACCTTTTTTTTTTTTTTTTTTTATTAAATAGTGGGCAAACGAGCAGACGTATCACCTGATGGTAAGCGATTACCGCCGCCCATGGACACCCGCAACACCAAAGGCGTCACAAGTGCGTTGCCGACCTTTGGGGGGATGGGAAAAGGGATGGGGGGAGGGGTTGGGGTATGGGCCTCCGGTATCCTCACTCACTCGGTGAAACACAGCGCAAGCGCTATTTCACACCGGTTTTCTGTGAGGCCGTGGTATCACTCCGGTCGAGCCGACCCATTTACGCCGAAGCATATCTCTCCCACGGTCACCTGATGGTAAGCGATTACCGCCGCCCATGGATACCCGCAACACCAATCTTTATCATCATCCTACCGATTGCCATCCACGTATGAACGAAGACCTCCTCCAAGCAGCGTCAACTATCCCTTATAACTTAAAGTTATTGGACAAAGAGTCGTCGCAATGGAAAATCGTTAACAATGCAAACAAATACACACGTTAAACCAATAAAGAACCTCTTTTTGTTTGGAGGTTTCAATAGGACATATTAGTAGTACTTTTTATCCAGATAGGAACTACCATTCCCAAAGAATATTTAATTTTCATAAAAGATCTCACACCTCATCATTATCGCACCAACAGCCTTAAATAGTCCACTGCTGGACATAAAATTGCTAAGAAGCCAACACTAACGTAAGCAAAAGCCCATTAGTAATAATACAAAATTTTCGAACATGATCTCTACTAGAGTTGTTTAATTCAAAGCCAGAAGCTATATAATTTACATAGAAACTTGTACAAAAAAAAATTATGCGTACACAAGTTTTGTCAACATTTGTATGTACATACAATGTATTTTTTATCGCTTCACAATACATTTTTAGCACAACTGTCAAGTCAAATACTGCTAGTTTCTGTTTGAATGACTCTCAATATTGGATGTTAACTTTTGGGAGCTATACATTTTGAATATAGTAATTTTTCATATGAATTCACAAGAATAGTCTATCGGCAGATTCCAATCGTTTCACTTTATGATTTTCACAGATTCTGCTGAGATCAACCATAAAATCGGTATATCTCATCAAACGGCCAAACTGCTCTATATTCTTTGAACAGTTTGATTTATTTTGAGTGATATGTTGTGCCCTAGGATGAGATAATTTTTTATCCCATTGTCCCTTTCTAGAAAGGTTTATTTAATATTTACTGCTTATCGCTTCCTCTTTGGGCCGTGGAGAGATTGCATGATCAAATAGAATTTAATTTATTTTTCATTCTGATGTGTCCGTACAGACTATTATTAATGCTCTCATTTCGTATCAGTTTCAAATGCGTGATTGATATTCAAAACTGGAATGAACCGTTGTTTAATCAAGTATAGTATTGTATACACATATATATGTGAAAAAAATATTCTCAGCTCTCTCTCTCTCCTCTCTATGTGTCATTGACTCTACTGATAACGTAATTTTAAAGCAATACTACAATTATTTGTACTCCTTTCATAAAATCTTCATTATAATCGACGCAGGTCAACTCAGACTGAGAATTTTACAGTATAATAAGGTTTAAATAGAAAAAAGAAAATACCTCGAGCAAAACAAGCCTGATTGATTCGGGTCGCTGTTAACCCCTGCGGCAACAATATTTATGTACAGTTAAAAGCTTTAGATACTGACCGTATCAAAAAGGTTACTAAATTATTTTTAAATTAGAATACATATTTAACCGGTAACAACAGTTTTAAAACAACAATATCTTAAAATAATATTCAAATTAAATTTAGTTAGATCTTGAGCTTTACCTGTTCAACAATATTTAAATTGTCTTTTACGAATGACAATGTTAAAAACTCAAAGGGCATTTTTATTTTTCAATACGTAAGATTCAAATGCAGATATGATGTAATGAAATCATTTTGATAATATTACCGTCATCATATGATTAGTCGAAATGTAACAGTTACTTTTATAATGACGTAAGGTGTGTGCAACGGATATAGTCATCGACACTTGAGTCACGTAGCCTCAGAACAGGCCCGAAGGGGGTGGGGCCGGGTCGACGGACGGACACTGGCCCTAATTGCACAATAGCTGCAGCTCGCGAATTTCACCAAGCAACCCAGTTGATGCAAACCAACCAATTAGCAACGCCATCTTAACCACCGTCATAATAAGTACGATAACAACTTCTGTAATAAGACGACAATTCACGTTCCAATTGAAGAGAATTGAAATTCAACAAAAATTCTACTGTCAGCGAAATAGATCTCACAAGACTGCTTTCAATATGTCACGTAACACAAACTTTTGGTGGTTTTGTAGACCTTGAAAAAAGTTGAGGATCTCTGAATCAATACCAGGACAGCCGCCGTATCACGTAGACAAAAAGTTGCTAAACACGTGACTAACCTAACTCGATAAATGAATATTATTTTAACCAAAGATGCTAGGAGGAAAATTACACGTATACATTGTTGTTGTCTAAGTCTTGGACAGGTAAAGGTAATTAATTCAGAGCGTGCTGTGGCTATTATATTCAAAATAGTTTTCGCACTAATTGTCTATCTAAACAATGTCAGGCAAATAAATGTATTTGACCAGTCTATTACTTTTTCACAATACTACTTAAGGTAATAGTTAAAGATTGCGCAATCAAATGGATTTTATTTCTATATGCTCTGAATTTAAAAATTTTCTTTCAACCTTTCAACCCACTAAGAGAGCACAAAATTTCACTAAGAGAACACAAATCAGCACTCTACAAATTTTCTCGTTATTCTAGATTGTGATCTTATAAAGCAATATAGTAAATCATATCTGCGTTGAATCTAGTAGCTGAGTTAAGTCACCGGGGTCCATTAGAGCCGGTATAGTATTACGCGGCTAAATTGTGGAACAACGCGCCTTCAGTCATATCAAATGTCCACAACTATACGGCCAACCGGTTGATGGATTGGCAAACTAAATACATTTATGCCGTGAACAATTCTATTATATTATATTAATTCTATTCAGGCAAGTACAACACCGTTGTTCCATGTGATGATCTGCATTACATATTTTATTTATGGTGAGTCGAAACTTCCAAGAGCTTGTTCATTTGTTTGCTTGCTGTTGTTATATATATGACTTCATATTAGTTTGAATTATCGGCATATACTTTCATTATATGTTTTAGCTGTTAAAATAAAATGCAATAATGATGATTTATGAGATAACAAAAAAGATCTATTTGAAACTTTCAAACAATCAAGAGGTGACGGTGTTGAGAAAATAAATACATTTAGTGCAACATAGAATGATGCTTCAGGTTTTAATGGTGCATTTATAAGAATTTATATAGGTATATGAATAATACTACTTAAGGTAATAGTTAAAGATTGCGCAATCAAATGGATTTTATTTCTATATGCTCTGAATTTAAAAATTTTCTTTCAACCTTTCAACCCACTAAGAGAGCACAAAATTTCACTAAGAGAACACAAATCAGCACTCTACAAATTTTCTCGTTATTCTAGATTGTGATCTTATAAAGCAATATAGTAAATCATATCTGCGTTGAATCTAGTAGCTGAGTTAAGTCACCGGGGTCCATTAGAGCCGGTATAGTATTACGCGGCTAAATTGTGGAACAACGCGCCTTCAGTCATATCAAATGTCCACAACTATACGGCCAACCGGTTGATGGATTGGCAAACTAAATACATTTATGCCGTGAACAATTCTATTATATTATATTAATTCTATTCAGGCAAGTACAATACCGTTGTTCCATGTGATGATCTGCATTACATATTTTATTTATGGTGAGTCGAAACTTCCAAGAGCTTGTTCATTTGTTTGCTTGCTGTTGTTATATATATGACTTCATATTAATTTGAATTATCGGCATATACTTTCATTATATGTTTTAGCTGTTAAAATAAAATGCAATAATGATGATTTATGAGATAACAAAAAAGATCTATTTGAAACTTTCAAACAATCAAGAGGTGACGGTGTTGAGAAAATAAATACATTTAGTGCAACATAGAATGATGCTTCAGGTTTTAATGGTGCATTTATAAGAATTTATATAGGTATATGAATTCAATAACATAATACATTTACCGTCCAATTAAAAATAATTTGAAGTTAGTTTCTGTTGCAAAAAATCCATTTGATAAAGTAAACAATGGTGTCATTGCGAAACGTTGAATTAAAGCTGTAATGGCTTACAGAGACATAGTTGGTATCTTTTAGCAGCAGTAAAAATGTCTTAATTTAGTCGTTGCATGTTAATAAACGGTAAATGTATACGATAATGTTAAATTAAACACAGAACAATGGCAGTACAGGATTAAATGTTTATACTTTCAGCAAAAGTCCAGTAGGAAATGACCTCGTTCGAAACTGTCTTGGTTCAACGACCTGGGAGTTCGCAGTTCTCAAAATACGCTCTACTGAACTTATTCAATAAATAACACAATATTATAACTACTAAATACTCTTAAGGCCAACGATGTAAATACTCGTAACAATAGTACCCAAAAGATACAGATATCGACATCACCACACACTCGTAAATACATAAATAATTTATTTGAGAATATAACACGCCTGTAAGTTATAACTAGACGTGATCGCCGGTATCTGTAGCGTCGATCACGTCCAGGCCATCAGTTTTGTCGTTCACGAATCACTAGGTCTACAGACCTACTAATTCGTGAACTCGATTACATGTCGCATCGCCGTAGAATAAACACCGGCTATCCTCAAAAATTTATCATCAGTCGGTATCGCGCGACTGTGTATGTGTTTAGGTGAGTAGCGTCACGAGTGCGCCGCCGCCGTCGCCGCGTATCATTCGCGTTACAGACTTCGTCGCTAGCGTACACCCCACGCGGCCACCCTACCGCCCCACGAACTCTCAATCCCCGATCAGCTGTTCACAGTACACACGCAAACCGGGGCATTTCGTTACACATAGTTGTTTGACAACACGTTCAAATCGATTTATCGCAACATGGTAAGGAAAAGTGAATTTTTGTGACTGTGATTAGTGCAAATAGTGACTGTGTATTTGTAAATATTTCGTATTTCAATATCTAGTTAATTCACGAAAGCCATTAATAACGGCGCCGCTGAAAGTGATTAAGTTTAATTCAAGTTTTCAATTTGTTTAATGTCTTTAATATAAACTTTTCCATTAACCCTTGTGTTGTGCAAATGCATTCAATACTCATTAAACGTTCTACTTACATAATATTGAGCCTACCTTCACTTTCCAAGAAACGTGTGGTTTGTCGTGATAGGTAACTAAGCGTTTACGGAATCCAGTTTTTCTTGTAAAATGTCAATGTCAAAAAACTTTATTTGTCTAATCCGTCAGGTAGTTTTGTGTATTGTATCACACTTAACGGAGTTGCACTTAGCATCTGAAGTGAATGCGTCTGCACTGGATGTGTTAGTGTTGTTTGTGTTAGATCCGCTAAAATTAGCAGTCCTCGTCCCCCGCCTCACAGCAGTTATATAACGTCTGTCGGCCTTGACTCCCGCGTCGCATCTCTCGGTACACGATTGGCAGAACAATCTACTGATTCTTCTACTTGATTTAGACGCTTACTGAGATCTAGGAATTACAATGATTATTTAGCATCCATAACTTTTTGACCACAATTGGATCGTTTACATTCATATACTAACAATTACCCTGTTAAAAGAATAACTAAATTCCTTAATAGAAGTAACGATAGTAGGTATTGTGTTTTCGTGCAAACGGTGTAATCCGTTAAGTGACTTGCAATTTAATATTCACAACACATGGTTAGAGCTCAATGTTTGGTCCAACGAAGCATGATTTTTATGATCCCCGCTAAGACGACGTATACAAAATTTATGTATTGTTGTATATTAATAAGCATGTCCTTATCGATAATGTTATCATCTAGTTTCAATTATTTTTATCTGTATCAGAGCTAATGTTGTTTATACCAAGTATAAAAACCACAATCTTCGTTAACGTACAGTCATCTGTATTTATCTACAGTCACTAACCACTAATATAATTATTTTGAGATATCGATGTAGTCAAGGCTCCGCGATATTTTGGTGAATCAATTTTTTTTAAACTAGTCTTTTGCTAACTACGTTATGACTTAATTTATGTGATTCAGTGTCGTACAAACATGAGACACGTCATTAGTCGACCTCGACCGTGGCAGATGAGATGGAGTTGGTGAATTGCGATGCCCATTGAGCGGTATCACGGCCAAGGTCGCTCAAACAGCTGCTCTCATTTCTTTATAATATCTTGAAATTACGCAACACAAGACATACTCATCGCTTACATTATCTAGTCTATTTTAAACAATATTACTTTTATTTTGGTAGGTTATAATGGCGGGTTATCACTTTTATTGCGGTTTCAGTTTCAGGCGAAGTTGTTATGTGACTTTAATAATAACGTGATTAAAATTTTTTTTTATTATGTCTATAGTACATTTAAAACTGCCACGATAAGTTGTAGTGCCGAAGTGTCTTGTACAAGTTATAGTTACATTAAACCGTCACAAAATTTATTCGTAACTTTTTGGATTAGTAAGTTTTATTGCTTAACACTTTATTACGATTTCATTCACTGTGAAATCTAGATGCATTTGATCTAAAGTGAATACATAATATATAATAATCTAGAGACGGCAATCGATAGGGACTGAACCTCGTGTCTGTGATGCGCGCGCAACCATCCCTTCACCGCTCTCCTGGTGAATGGCCGGTTTAGAAAACAAGGGTGGAGGCGTGTTAAGGGGATGAGTGCAAGGTCGTTAGCAAAACAGCACTTACTCTCGTCTTTCACATCCAGCTGTCTCTTTCTCCTGAAGTTAGCGAAAATGCAGCGGCCAAATAAAACACATTTTCAAAGATGTGTCTTGCGAATTTATTTTTGAATCGGAGATATTTTTGTAATAAATGTTAACGTGGTACGTTAAGAGATGACGAAACATATTTCCAAAATGAATGAAGTCCAAATAAATTATCGGAAATAATTTGTTTACCCAAGTACAAATTTGTAGTATAATTGTATCAACATTTTTGTTGTTACATCACTATTTGTTTGTTTATAATGTTTACATATAGGTTATTTTCCATTAAAAGCGTTATTTATAGTTTCGATGAAAACTTAACCCTAACAAATGTCAACAAAATTTTATCTCAAATACGTTTACGTATCTGTATCTAATGTTGATTTTGATAACATTGACGTAAATGGATCTTACAGGGCCAATCCTTAGGTTATCTCTCTAGGGCTATGATTAACTAACCCTAATATGTAGAACATTATTCAGTAAATAATATGTTCAATTCTTTGGTATCATGTGGTTCAAGTTATGTATTAGGTAGTTAGTGCTTGCATCAGTTTGTGAAACTGGATTTAGGCGTATTTCGAATCGAGCGCGCTTACTCTTTTTGTCATCTCCCATTTTTTTTGTCATCTTCGTAAGCCTATATAGGTATGTTAGGAAATAAAAATAACTTTTATACTTTAGGTAGATATTTTCAAATATTTATACAATAAACATAATCTTACTTCTAAGTATTGTACAATATAATAAACACTTTATATTTCCTGTCTGTACTTCATAGGTATGAATTATTGTACATAAACGTATTCCATTATTGACTTCAGTTTTATGTACTAAGTGGTTGAAAAATAATTTCATTCAGTAATGCCTAGAAGGAGTATTTACACATCTAAATATAGAGTATTAGTCGTCAATATCTATCTTGAATATTGTTTACTGTTTACTTGTCATTGTATAACTAAAACCTTGCACCAATATGTATTATTCCGTTTGTATAGTACAATATTCACACTTCTAACTTCTTCATACGTACACAAAACCGATTAACACAGGAATGTTTGATTCTCTCCTGACTAATTACCGTGCAGTTTACATTATAGTCATTATACTGAGGCACTTGTTTGATTTACCTAATTTACGTGTGTTTACTTAAAGGCGGTAGACCATGACACCTAATAATGTAGTAACATCATGAAATATGTAAGTTACTATGCCTGCACAGGCATCGTATCCTATCTTAAGTGTTCTGTTACAGTGGTATCGAGTGCAAAGATGAGGTATTCGCCGCACACCAGGTGCAGCACGCTGATCTGAAACCCGCCGTAGCACCAATCGTGCAGGTGCCTCAGTCGGTACCCCTACCGGTTAATGTGGAGCCACCAGGCAACGGTGATATAGTCGCCATCATTCAACCCAAGGAGGAACGTCCCATACCCGTCACGGAGCTGATATTCGCTCCGCGAAAGAAAGAAATGAACAAGGGCTATCTTATATTCAGCCCAGACCAGGGCCGTACAAGTGAGTGGCTTTCGAACTTCCACAGCTTAGGTATTTGTTGTTGCTTTTTGTTTTACGGTTTCGCCACATTAAAATTTGTACGTCATAATAAGAATCTGTTTTTTTCAGTGCTTAAAGACGAGCCGGAAGATCTGACGCACTTAGCACCTACTGCAGGCGATGCTTGTATCCCTCTGGAGGACAGCACTTTTGACATGTTTGATGATTTTATTTTGACTGATAACTACTGCAGTTTACTGGGCGACGACTTAGCAAACGAGTCACCAGATTTGACTCCAGATTCTTTGCTATTATCTTCGCCTGAACCACAGGTAAATGAAAGTGTTATCTAACTACACTTGCATCCTCTTGAACTGTGTGATAACTATTCTAGCATAAAATTCCGTTTCAGGAAAACGATTCATCGTGCGAGCAGTCATCTTTATTAACAGAGCTGTCTCTAGATACGTTTGACAGCAACAGGTCAGACAATGACATAGAGGTTGGAAATTCACCTTTTATCCCCACAAATGACGAACTGGCAGTTTTGGAACCAGCTGTTATGTGGGGAGCTCTGCCAGACAGCGTTAGTCTAGCTAGACCTCAACCTACGGAGACACAGACGACGCCAGCACCAGCATTACAGCGCTTGCTCACGGCTTCCACCACTGGGCCGCCGCCACAGGACCTCTTAACGAACATGTACTCAGACTCAGGTATATAACTGGACAATAAATGATTAAATAAATAAAATTTTAACAGACTTTCTTCATTTTCACTATATTTGTCATCAGGTTTAATACCCAGCAGGACCGTCCCCACGTGGGACACAGGTGTGAAGAGGGTGTTAAAACAAGAGCAGGAACCATGCGCGAAACGTGCTAGGCGTAGCCCTTCACCCGACTCGACGGCACCCACCTCAAATTCATCATCCAGCGTCCTCATGAACCTCTTGGTGAGCGGATGTGATGTCGATGCCGGCTACATCTGCATGGTGCAATGCCGGCCCCGACAGAAAGCAAAGGCTTGAGGCTATATTCTCATAAAGAAATAAACTGTGATAACGCGCGTCCAGTATTCAATCAAATGCCTAGAAAACTATTTCAGTGCTTCTCACAGACTCCTTCTGGTCGGATTTAATACGAATTAATGTTTAAGTACAATGCCGTCGATACATGTGATATTACCGTTTACATATATACCAGTATCTGACTGAAAGTCGCATCAAATTTGTAATCAGAGTCCTATGAGACAATAAGTGTCGGGCGCCAGATTAAAGTCGAATGAAGGCACGGCAATTTAACCGTCAGGCCACACGAGGGGACTTTATGTTAGGCCTGACTAGTTAATCTTCCACAGTGATTCAGTTTTGTGCTCGCGACACCAGAACATGTTTAGTTTAAGGCGGTTAAGTGAACCAGTGCTTTATTTACTTTGATATATTCAAAGCAATCGATTGTTATTCTTGAATTTAGAAATTAAGTTAAACGTACGCATATCGTGTTGGTTATGTGATGAATCGGTCGAATCGTTCCTAGGTTATTAAGGTACTGCGAGCCCCTGAATCCAGTGAATTGTTTTGGTTAGGAGTATTGGGGCACGCCGCACAACCCGTCTTATGTTCATAACTTGAACTGAGTCATTTTTTATAGATTTATACGCCGTGGTTACTACTATTTATTTATTACTATAAGTTACGTGTATTTTAAAATCATATTTTTACCTAGGTCGATAGATTTTAGTCAGACCATATTTTAGAAGAATTGTTTAGATCGTTATGTATTCTATTCAGAGTTTATCGTAGTACTTTGTAGTCCCCGGCAAACCTTGAAGGCAGTTTATGGATGGCTACAAAGTTTTCACTGCCAAATAAAACAAAATACAACTTAGAACAAAGTATAAAGTTTTATGGGGCCATTTATTGGCGATATGTTACCGAACGCGAAAAATGAATACTTATGGTGCACTCCTACATACATGCTTTGTGTGTGAATGCCGCTACTACTATATATCGTTCGTCTATAGATAAAGCATTTGAATGACTACGTTAAATGAGTATAAGGCGTTCTACTCAGTTTTGAAATTAATAAATTAAAGAAATAAATATACCTATCGAATAATAATATACTCTGAAATTAGATTTATTAAAAGTCTTGGCAAATAAATGTCAAAAATAAATATAATGAAATCCCAGAAAAAGTTTCAAAAGGTCAAATGTTTTTATAGCGTGACTATTATTTGTTATTTTTATTGTTGTTTGTTAAATTTAGAATCGAATTTTTTGTTTAATCGGTGTATATGTAAGAATAAAAGAGAGGTCCATATGAAAGTGATTTAATAAAAATTTAACATTTGACATTTTGATTCTGATCTCGAGAGATATAGTAATCGAAATGAAAGACGTAATATATACATAGATATCATAAATTATCATCGTTGTTATTATAATAAATTATTATACCTATATGTGTGGATGATATGTAACTGAGAGTCAAATATTTTTCTGGAGAGAAATAATATTATGAAGTTGACAGAAAATAGCTGATAATAAAGAAAAGAAAAAAATAATAGTTCTGATAAAAAGGTGCACGTTTTATTCTGATACCCTTTCCTGTATGTTCCTAGACTGTGGATTGGTTGAAACATGTTTTTGGAGTTTCTAATTAAAACAGCTACAAGCGCTGTTTTAGCAGAGATAAGGTGACTTACAAATGTTGATTTATCTCTGTTATGTTTAAAAAATATAGAGCCGCAAACCAGTCCTCAGTCGAGTCCAAATTTTATTAGCAGTGGTTTGTGTATGGAGTATTAGCTTTTATTGAAATTGAAATAATGTGAAAAAATACTCACATTACATAATAAAGATCTGATGATTCTATTTTTTCAGTCTCTTGAACAAAATAGCTTACCATCAGGCGATTCGTTTGCTCGTTTGCCCCCTATACCATAAAATGTGAGATCTATTTAATTTTTTTTTTAAGTTAAATATTAAACGAATGCAATAATCAAAATAGAACGAAGTTTTTAATTTGAGAGCCACGCTTCGGCATGAATGGGCCGGCTCGACCGAAGTGATACCACGGCCCCACAGAGAACCAGTGTGAAATAGCGTTGCGCTGTGTTTCACCAAGTGAGTGAGGATACTGGAGGCACATACTCAAAGCCCTCCTCCCACATCCCCATGTGACGCCTCTGGTGTTGCGGGTGTCCATAGGTGGCGGTAAACACTAACCATCAGGCGATACGCCCGCTCGTTTGCCCCCTATTTCATAATAAAAACTTGTATTCAATACCTAGACAAATAATGTTATTCTAGTTTGGATTATACATTTGCATAATTTAATCAAAAAGTTGAAAATTACATTCAAGACGTATAACTATGAAAACCCGTTTGTTGCCAAGCACGTGGTCTTACAATTTAAAAATAATTACTTACAATATATGTATTATTTTAATTTACTTTTATCGGTGTGTTACGCGACTAATTTAATGAAACTAAGAAAAAATTGACTTTTTTGTGGTCTCATCATGTGATCAACTTGGCTTTTAATAGTCGACCACTGAACACTGGCCTGTTTCCCAGGAAAGGTAGTTTTGGCCTACCATACCACTCTGACAAGACAGCATGGTATCGCATGTGCTTCAAGTTTGCCAAATTATCTTTACACAGTTATTAAAGTATATGATAAAACTTTGAACAAGCGATTTTATCGTTTATATAGTATAGTTTTATCGCAAACTAGCTGACCCAGCGAACTTTATAACGCCATATTTTTCTTCTGTAAATGTTTTCTGAATTTGGGAAAAACTTGTTATTGCAGTGTACAGTCGCGGACTAAGAAGGTTTTCCGGTTATTTTTTAATTTTCTTGTATACAAATCTTGTCTTAACAATAAAGAACACATAGAAAAAAAAATTATCCAATTTGGTTCAGTCGATCGGAAGTTATGCATACATACATTTCGGCGATCCATTTTTAATTAAGTATATAAAGTGCGATATATTACAAGTCACAAATGTCAAACTATTTTACATTTATTTTATTTATTTATTTTATACCTACTGAACACGGCGGTGTTACCCGCGGCACAAAAATAACGGGTTACAGAAGTTAGTCTATAAAAGTGGCCTAAATTACTCCTTATATCATCAGCTACCTATCAGTGAAAGTCCCATCAAAATCTGGCTAGCCGTTCCTGAGATTAGCCGGAACAAACAGACAGACAGAGGAATAGGCATACAGACAAAAAAAATGTACATATACCGTGTATATCACATATTTATTAAAAAGCTGTTATTTTTAATATTACAAACATACACTCCAATTTTAATTATTTGCATAGATAACATATATCAGCATTACACTTGTTCTATGCTACATACATATTTTTATTTAAATACAGTGTACTCTTACTTGCTTAGAAATCCCTCATCTCTATGTTTTGGAATTTTCTTCCAATGTAGAAATCTTGGTTAAAATAAGTTTTTCTGTTGGGACGAAATTGTTTGTGGAAGTTGTAAGGGCAATAAGTAAAAAGAAAAGTCCCTTGTAAGCCGTGCCCGGAGCGTTATGACCGTCCGCAGATAGGATACTCCCATAAAATGGCTGTTGACGCCGAGACTTCAGATGTCTCGTTATTTTTCCGTTTGAATTGTTGTAATACAACATTTGCAGCTTTCACTAAGATCAACGGCTGTGATACTCATAAAGAACATTCCAGACATTGCGCGTTGATCGAAGTTCCATAATCTACACATACAATTTGTACTCGAAAATCTGAAATATATATAAATGGATATAAAATGTTCAGTTGACTTACGTTAAAAAACAAATTAATATAATAATAAAAAAGTTATTCATTTATTTCGAATAGTTCTGCCCTAATTGAGCTGAAACTATCGTATTCAACCATATACACAAAGTACAGTTAGTAAAATATAGAACGAAGCGGTTAGCGGCATTTTAGTCTGTAGAATAAAACATTAATTTTATGTTTGTAAATTAACAATAATTAATTACTAGCCCTCTTTGACGAATACCAAGCACATCTGAATCGTTGAGAGTACTTATAAACTTAAGTTTTGAAATCTATTTAGAGACCTGTTTCACAATCTTCTTCAGATAGTCTAATTATTCAATCTATTTGTGATTAATTTTCTACTCAAGCAAACGTATTTTAAACCTTAAGCAAAGTACCCTTAGCAAAATAAAGTAGGATAGGATAAATCTCGGGAATATAACGGATGCTCCAATTATAGCTTGTGCGGGGTAATCAGTGCTTTACCCACATATCATGGCCTTCATTGAAACAAATGATTTGACATTGTTTACACTAGATAAAATATAACCGTATGTTGAGCTTTGTATAGATAGATCTATGTCTTTAATAATTTTGTTTATCGACTTTTTCGGTTGTAAATCAATCGGTTGGCTAATGACCCTGACTTCTAAGCCAAGTGTCGTGGTTTCAACTAAGACAAATAATATATGAAAACGATCATTAATAGATATTTAGAGGTATATATATATATATATATATATATATATATATATATATATATATATATATATATATATAGGTTTATCTGTAGTTTGTTTACCATAGTTTTGATTGATTAGCATTGACTGGGTAGGACTAGGGTATGCGAGACTGCTAAGCCTGAGGTCTCGGGTTCGATGCCCGGGTCGGACCAAATGTTTGTATGATCTGCAAATATTTGTTTCGGAGTTTGGGTGTTTTCTATGTATTATACGTATGTATTTACAAAAAAGTATATAAGTATTTATATCAGTTGTCTTAGTACCCATAACACAATCTCTGCTTAGCTTGGGACTAGATGGCGTTGTGTTAGATGTCCGGAATATTTATTTATTATTATTTATAGTATAGGCTCTGCCTAGTTTCCGATTAAACAGCTTTGTGTAAGATGTCGAAGACATTCCTTAAATTTGATCTAGATAATCTAGTTGAGAGCACCTAGCCAGTTTTTCTGCATTTTTACGCGTTTTATTAGAATAGTATTTCGCTTAGTGCAATCGCGACCAATATTAGTGAAACTATATTTCATGTGAGTGTTTATGTGTGTCATAAGCATACCCCTAATTAAAGCTTATAACACCACGTCATTTAAAGCTGAATGTTGAATTAAGTCATGAAACAAACATTAATACTATCGTTTTATAAGCAACTAGTTTTGTTCGCGGCTTCGCCCGCGTATAAGTCGGTTTTTTCGTGTTTTTTCGCGGTCGCGGATATGTGACTGATGCAATGCGGATTATATATCATTCTAAAATTTCAGATCGATCGGTGCAGAACTTTTTCAGTTTTTGAAGCGTACACAAACCAACATAACATTTTTATATATAGACTAGTTTTGTTCGCGGCTTCGCCCGCGTATATGTCATTTATAGTAGATGTCCTTCCTTAAGAATTAAAGTATCTCTATACCAAATTTCATTGAAATCGGTGCAGTATGGATTTGATAATGTCGTTGACATTACATCATACATTAATTGTCAAACAGCAGTGAAAATTCTCATATAAAATGTCGATACAGTCCAATGAAAGATTTTTGTTACTCTGAAATAACATGTTTAGTTGAAAAGTAACAAACAATGTGAAGAAAGGTATTGTCAAATAAAAGTGATGAGTTCCGAACCTAGTTTGACTGCAGTAGTTCTACAAGTAGTAAATTTGAATACGAATGATAAACAGAATTGAAACGAATCACGTAGAGGGGTTCCACACTGTTTCAATTGTCGTTTATTAAGACAATTCAAGGACCATTCTACTAGAAGTCTCCTATTGCTGATCATAAACTTCAATCGATACACCAATTTAAACACTGACAAAGAAATTTCTTATTAAACAGAACCACGAGTTTTGTAATTCATAAAAGCTATTCAATATATATGAATTTGAAATATAGGGATGGTTTAACTAATATAAACAGCGAATACAATGTTTATACGCCCGCATCGCAAACGTACACTTATTAAAATGACATAATAACAGCAGTCAGTGAGAAATAGAACATTTATCATGTAAAGTTATAGCACTTGGTTATTTATATTTTTTCTTCTTCACTGCAATGCACCAATATGACATGAAATTACCTTAAAAGCACTTAGTAACATGAGACGGAAATTAGGGCAAAAATCTTGGCAATAATATCGCTCTAAATATTAGATTAGATTAACTTGGTGACAAACACGTTATAGGTAACACCGAAAATTAAATACTTTTAAACTTGCGATGATCTAATGCATCTTCTATTAGTCAAATGTATTACTTAACATAGTTAAATATTGCAATTATTTGTTGAAACCTAAGGCAAAGTCATTTCTAATCCCTAAGTCAGCCTCTTTAAATTTCTGTATACTTATTGTGATATTATCGAATAATTATCAATTGCTACTGTACATCTTTAATTACGTAATACAGAAGTTAGCGTTGTCACTAATAGGTATTATACACATATTACGTAATCTTGTTAGTTATAAGGTATATTTGAGAATCTACTTTGTGACTTATTTGTTTTATAGTTTCAATATCAAGGTTAAAGCTAATACTCTATTACATATCCCGGGATAGGACGTAAAACGTGCACTTTTATTGTCATGTACCTTCCTTTTCTAGAAAGCGTGGAATCCACAAATTAGTCGTTTTGCTAAAAAAAAACTACAAATCGAGAAATTAATCGAATATTTTATGTTTTACAGGATATCCAACAGAAGATACCACAGAGCATACCCCAACAACTACATTCTAATTACCAGATGACCAGGAACCAGCAACCTATCATCCAGAATACTAGCAGGAATAATATTCCATTGTCGGTAATAAATGTCTTACAAGGTGTTACTAACAAACAAATGTTACGTACCAATACTCAAATAAATCCACATGTTCTACGTGCAAACATGACCTCCTCTCCAATGTCCCCGTTGAGCCTAAATGTCAGCCCAATGTACTCCTTACCACCAAGTCCTAATAGTTACAACAGTCCCGCTCTAAGCCCGGCTCAAAGGGAACGTGTCATGAGCCCATATTCCACTCCTCAATCTATGTCTCCAGTCGGACAATTCCAACAATATAGCCCAGGAAGCAGGATTATGTCCCCCGTAGGCGTCATGCAGGGCCGTGATCCCTACTTCACAAACAAAATGCAGCCAAGCCCAGGATTTCTCCACACTCCGGAAATACAGATTCTGGACTCCGTAACGCTGACTGGAACTGATTTCTGGCCTGAATCCGACATGATGCAAGGCACAAATGACTTGCTCGCTGCCTTAGACGACGTAAAATTAGTTTAGTATTTAAGTTATAATACTTTTGCATGTGAAGCGGTGATTGTGAAGAGTGATTTCTTAATTTAGGAACTGTTGCTGAACGACTTCAATTTCCAATTTTACATCATTCGAAATGTTGTTTAGAAATTCAATTCTTAACACAAGCATTCCGATTGAAATTCTATTGGTTGGATTTTATGTTGTTGGGAATCACTCGAATGAATGCAGGGCAAAGGGATTCCACGCGATTATTTCCTTGTCACGGTCGTTAAAAGCATTTTTTGTTTGGTTAACAGCCGGTTTGTTCTCAACTTGGTGCGTATTTCATGTCACGTGGGATCCTAGTTAATGCAACATTGTTACTTAGATTAACTGATATTATGGTATGTTTTATTATATGCCTACCATGTATTTTGTATGTCTAAGTTTTGTCAACGTGTGTGTACTTGTAAACTAGCTGTAGTGTTACTTTACGAAACTATTACGCTGATTACACCAAGACGAAAATGATGTGAATATTAAAAGTCAAAAATATAATATGAAAGATTTTGATACAATATTTTATACGGAGTTATATTTGTTGAATATCCAATATATTTATATGTCATCTATTATGCAGAGTAGTGTATCTGGATTACGTAATACAATCGATATCGCTGTGTGGATCTTGGGTGATGGAAGTGTTACAAATATAGTGTAGGTACATGTTTTCATCTGTGCAGTGCCTAAAATGTTTAAAGTTTATTTAATAAATTAATTTCTTCGGATTGTTCTGTCTTCATTTCACTTGATCTCCTCCCACTTGATCATTTTCTTAACATGTCCCAGGTTTTATTCCACATTCATTCCAGGTCATTTTGCCTATATCTCTCATCAACCAAAATAATTCGATAAGTCATTAAATAATCGTATTTATCCAGCAATCCGATTGAAATGTTACGAGAAATTTTCCAATTGCAAACCTTATAAAATGAATATTGAATGAGTGCTTATAATATTATTTACACGATTTTTATTGCATAACAGTTTATAATTGTATCTATTAATATCTCTCAATTTGATACGTATAAGTAAATGTAAAGAATGCTACCGAAGCTATGTTATTATTAATTTATATTTTATGATCAAATCGTATACTCATTTAGATGATAAGAAACCATAGTCTTGTTTATTTGAATTTATTTTTATATCTGTCTCATGTGTTACAGAACGTTCTATTTATTTGCACAATCACTGCCTTTTTATTCATTATATTGTGACGACTAGAATAAGTTTAATGCCTTATTTTGACGCATTTAAGTTTGTTGGGCATGTTAACAGAGAAGCAACCAACTTTACTCATCGAATCAACTGGACCAATTACATACAAGAAAATTGTACTGAGAGTAACTGAACAAATCATAAACTAAAGATTTAAAAAGATTACCACTCACAATTCAAAGTTATACCTTTCACTTCATTTCAAACCATGAATAAACTCGACAGACGCATACACAATGTTAATTTCCAAATTTGTAGTTAATATAAATAAATAATACAGCAATTGTACTATTCTTTTAGGAACAACAGTTACTTTCATACACCCATAAATTTTTTAAAATTGAATTGAATAAAAAAAAACTTAACGTATCATGTTATTATTAAAATCGATAAAAAATACACTTTGCCACACTACTGTTCCTGTTTCATTTGTTTCGCACTTGTTAGGGTGAGATTTCGCATCAGTTACTCGTAGCACCGACAGGGCAACAATTTGTATGAATAAACATATGATGTCACTATATTTTGGATATTTATAATATACACTAGATTTCGCAGCGTTTGTGTTGCTTATTAATTGAGTTTGTTATTAATTTCGTCAAGTGCCCATTTGTCCACACGCACTCGAATATCTGTATGTTTACACATTTCTTACATAAAAAGTTGCGATAAACGTAGCATGACCCAAACGTTGCCATTAATTTCTTTACATGCCCGTCAGTAAATCGGTTTAATGAATTGCCTGTATTAGTTTCAACTAATGTTACATATAAGATACACTTTTTAAACATAAGTTTGTTAAATGTTTATGTCACATACCGTACACAATAAGTACAATCATCAATCTTCTATCATTATATAAATAATGCAATTATTTTCTTATAATTTAAATCTCGATAGATTATTATACTTTATTAATATTTAGTTATAGATTAATTTTAAGCGGGAATGTTAATCACACGACTCAGCATTAAGTATTGAATTTGATTTATATTATAATTGCTTGGAAATAAACCAGGTTACGGAGGTCTTATAAGAGTAAAAAAATATGTCTTCATGTTAATGAGTTGGAGTCGACTATTGGCTTTGGTTTAAATTGTTAGATCCACTACTCTTCCATTCTTAGAAATCTTTAATCCTATTCGTAATTGATTGGATCAAAGATTTCAAAGTTGTCACTAGTGGCCTTATTCAAACTTAAATAAGTTAAAGCAACGGTGTTCTCTAATTTTCAACTTTAAGACTTTGTAAGTTTAAAATTGAAAATAATACACAACTGTTGCTTAAAGTTAAATATAATTTATGAATGAGGTCGTAGGATGATAAAGGCTATCTAACAATTTAGTTCTTTTGCTACACCTATTTCTTTATTTAACACGCATCAAGTCTTTAAAAAAGTGGGCCTTTTAAAAATCTTACGATCTTTATATGATTTGTTATTCTAGCAATATAATTTCGGTAATTTAACTAGTTTGTAAGATTTTGTTGGTGAGTGCAATCTGAAACACAAAACTTCTGCCAATTTATGTTTTGCACATTTTGCTTTGTTGTTCTAAATATTCTTTATTAGTCCGATGTGCCATCGAGTGTTACTAACAGATTCTTCTGCGGTATCTTTCATATTAAAACGTCCATCTCGTAAAAATTTTATGAAATTTTAAAATGTAAATATAAATCAAATTGTTTTATATATTTAGAGAATAAATTACTGTCATTTATATACTTGTTTTACTTTTATAGATTTTATGATAACAAATATTTAAAAACCCACAAGTTAATTTTTTTTTCGGGTTTTTTTGGTGTGTTTGGGAGAGCCCTATGTCCAGCTGTGGACTACAACATATTAATGATGATGATGACTGAGGGACCAAAAGTAAAAAATGGCGAATATTGCCGCGCTTCCATCATTTATTTATTGCTATTGACAACAAACTGCCAGCACTGCGATAGCTGTGAGTTTACACTTCTACCTGCGACCTTGCTGCCATTCGTACGAGGCTCAACTAGCGTCATGGTGGCGTAAGACCCGGAATGAACTTCTCGTGACTAACAGCCGCCGCCGGCGATGAAATGGAGCAATAAAACATGAGTAATAAAAAGAGATTTAGTTCTTTAGTCTAAGGTAAAATCCTCATGTAGACATAGTAAATGTTGTCTTGTATGTTTACTGCCGTGCAATATACCTCCACCTCTGCCACTGCCATCAATGTAGACGACTCTACGTGATCACGACCGCTCTGCCAAGAGCGACACGAGTGAGAAGAATATACCTGCTTCTGTCAATGATTTATAGACGTCTTCATAAGATGCATATGGTTTTTAGTTGGTAGGAATCATGGGAGTTCTTTCACACTTTCAAAATTCCCATTTAAAACGTAATACATATAGGTAACCTGACGACACATTTCTACAGTGAAAAGAAAGAGATCTAATTGTTACTTAATCTGTCACTTTTATGGACACTTAAAGCTGACTTATAAGATACTTAAACTGATTACGGATCTGGAAACTGCTGTTATTAAGACATCCGAATCACTCCCAGCACCTGCCCGCACTGAAGCAGTCACCGTCTGTTAGGAAACTCTCTAGAAGGTTGCGACCGCGGTAAAACAGCTATCGCTACTGGATGACGGCCAAGAGCGAGAGATCTCCGATGACTGCAGAGGGCACGACGCTGCCACGCCTGGCGGGTAGCGAAAGTGAGCACCACGTATCCATATGTTATATAGTAAGTATTCTTGACTAACTGTCTCGTTGTGCTAGCGGTGGACGTATGCGACTGACGATCAAGAGGTCTCGGGTTCGATTCCCGGGTCGGGTGTAAAGTGTAATAGAGTTTTATCTGATTATAGAAATATTAGTCCAAGAGTATTAGGGGTTTCACCACTGAATGAGAGATAGTCCGCTGAAAACTTGCATAAACTTTTATTTTGACACTATAAAACATGTGTCAAAACCGGACGTCTTCATAAGATGCATATGGTTTTTAGTTGGTGGGAATCATGGGAGTTCTTTCACACTTTCAAAATTCCCATTTAAAACGTAATATAGGTAACCTGACGACACATTTTTACAGTGAAAAGAAAGAGATCTAATTGTTACTTAATCTGTCACTTTTATGGACACTTAAAGCTGACTTATAAGATACTTAAAGCTGAGATATAAATGTTTAAGATTACTAGATTATAACCTTTTTATTATATTGAGAAGTCTCATTTATCTTGTAACAAATAAAGGCCGACGAAGTCAACGACACAAAAGCAGCCACTCACCAAACTGCCCGCTTCTCTACTTAATGAGTTTTATTACAAATTAGACAAGTGCTTAGGTGCTATAAAACGTTTTAATGACGTCATTTAAAATGGCTTGAAAGAAATGATACACACAACAAAATCACTCGGCTTATATCTACAAGGTTGAAATTAATTATCTCTCAAAACTCAACTGGGGCGTACATTACCGTTAAAACAGTTAAAAATTTAAGCTAGCATCATACTTCGCTAATTATATACTAGTTTTGTAAAACTAATATTTGCTACTTCATTGTTTAATTTGGAACTAGAATTCAATTAGTAGAAAATCCCTTACTGGTTAGTCCTGGTATTAAAATAGATGATGGTCAAGAATAGCGACTATTCTTATTGAACACTCTGACAACAGCCCAGTATAAACCTAGTATATTCTGAGGGTATGTCCTAAAACATTTCGTATCAGCATTGTCCGCTTGTTCAGAAGCCTTTTTTTTATATCTGTGGAAACCCCCACGGGCCTTCACCACACTGGGGTTTGCGGCGGAGTGGTGTGTCGGAATCAGACCGGCTAAAATCACACGGTGTGCCACTCTGCGTGACAGAAGGGAGGAATCTGGTAACTGCTTATATTAAGACATCCGAATCACTCCCAGCACCTGCCCGCACTGAAGCGGTCACCGTCTGCTAGGAAACTCTAGAAGGTTGCGACCGCGGTAAAACAGCTTTCGCTACTGGATGACAGCCAATAGCGAGAGATCTCCGATGACTGCAGTGAGGGCACGACGCTGCCACGCCCAGGCGGGGCAAACCGCCAGCGAAAGTGAGCACCACGTATCCATATGTTATATAGTATGTATTCTTAACTGCCTCGTTGAGCTAGCGGTTGACGTATGCGACTGACGGTCAAGAGGTCTCGGGTTCGATTCCGGGTCGGGTGAAAAGTGTAATTGAGTTTTTTCTGATTATAGATATACTAGTCAAGAAGTATTAGCGGTTTCACCTCGGAATGAGAGATATTCGGCTGAAAACTTGCATAAACCTTTATTTTGACACTAAAACATGTGTCAAAACCTACTGATGACGCCTCTTATGTTGTGGGTGTCTATGGGCGGCGGTAACCATTTACCATCTAGCGATACGTCTGCTCGTTTGCCCCCTCTTCAATAAAAAAGGGTGTCCGCGTCGTACCTAGTCCTAGGTATAGATCTAATAACGGCTCGGAGTTTGGAAGTTGGGGTCTGAACCCCCGTGCGTCGGAGAGCACTTAAAGCTGCCGGTCCTGCGCCTGATCTCTCCCCGGTCGTTTAGGTTAACCGTCCCATCGGATTATGAGAAAGGGAACAGAGAGTTCACCTGTGTTTGCGCTCACACTTGTGCATTATAATACCTCCTGCGTTGTTTGCTGCACTCCGTTGAGACTGGCCGCCATGGCCGTAATCGGCTAGGAGTAGAACATTTTTGACTAATTACGCCAGATATTACAACAAGTCAAAGAAACAGACGGTACCGTTGCCAATGGACGTACTTATCATGTTCAAGAGCCTCAAGAGTGTTCCAACTTTTGAGGTGTTTGTACGCTTTTTCTTTGGCAGGTTCAAACGCAGTGTCGGTTCAGAAATACAGTGTTCCTTTAAATTATTCCGAACAATAGCTACATCATTAGTACGTTTCCATCAATTTATATCAATTTTAATGGTCGAATCGACCCGTATCAGTTGCCCTATAAAACATATATTTGGTTGTAACTTCGTTATTATATACAGTATGTTATATATCCGTCTTTATTATCCACGTTGTGACGGATTAAAAATACGGAGTGTGAGTACCCTTAATTATCCCGAGAGTGCCATGAGAACTGACTAAAAGAGTAAACTATACAGGAAAACAGCTACAAAGACAAGGAAAATTTGCAACAAACCCTGTACTATCTATACCACGTCTGGCTAGCAAGCTATAGTTTTTTTATATACCTATAAGATTCTATCAAAGTGTATTTACTCTGCCTGAAAAAGCATGAACTGATGCTAATGACTGATGGTCATCAAACCCATTGCGAATGCGGACAATATAGCATGGTTACCCACAGTATGGCAGTCTTTTAAGATGCTTCGGCAGGCTAAAACTTCACTTGTAGAGGCCTGTGTCCAGTGTTGATGTCGATGTTATTATCATGGTTGGTGAAAAACAACTTCATCAGTTGAATTACTTCCGTTCTCTTCCGACTCGTTTACACGTAGGTATATTGTTGATGTAACATCATGTAGTTTAAAATTAGATTAAATTCGTTGTCAAAAGACACCCGTTGTAAACAACGTGGTTAGATTTGGCTTCCGTGTTTATTTTTAATGTGTGGCCTAGAAATGTCATCTATATCAACATTATAAACAGGTAAAGTTTGTGAGGTTGTAGTGGGATGTACAGAACCCATTTTGAAAATTCTATTATCAACAGAAAGCTACATTATTTGTGACTATCATAGGCTATGTATTAACCTAAAAAGTCATTACCACAATATAATGTAGATCATGTCAAGCCGCTGAGTTTAGTTGACAAATAAAGGTTTGCAAAGTTCTTTTTAATACTTCGGACACACACAACGCCATCTAGTCCCAAGCTAAGCAGAGCTTGTGTTATGAGTACTATACAACTGAGAACAGTAGAACGAGAACTCTCTCTCTCTCCCACTGTGGTAGAGAAGTACAGTAGTCTCATACGCTACCACTGCGCCAGCGAAGCATTCAATTGTGAAAAAAGTTGTCACAAATTCATTGTTTTTTTAGACTAACAATATTCTGCCCTTATTGTCATTAATACATTTAATCAACCTACCGCCGTCCTCTGCTGAACGAATGTCTTCCCTAAAAAACGCTTACTATCTGTTATTATTGCTATTAAGTGGGAAATGAATGGAGGGGAAAAACGCCTATGAAAAAACAACTGTAATACCCGATAATATATTACGTAACTTGTTACATAGCGTGCATATAGACCGAGGACACATTTTTAAAATTTTTGCTAAACGATATAATGTTCAAATAGGAATTAGTTAAAAATAGTAAAAACCTAAAGCAATGGATCATAAATTTCTTAAACGGGAAATAAAGCTGTTACTCGTATGATCAAAAAACTTGTGCCCTCAGTTCAAACGCTTGCAAAAAATTACATAACCTAGATCTCACAAAGTACTGCCTCTAGGTCAATGTTTTTAATTTAAGAATTTAGTTAAGATTTTCTTAAAACTTTTAAGAAAATCCCAAAACTGTAGAATACGACGTTACGGATTTACGACGGCATAATATAGGGCCCTCAGTTCAGTAACGTCTCTACTGAGGAATCTGCAAAAACTGTAATTATTTATACAAATACGTAACTAAGACTTTAAAATATTTTTATTAAATAACTCTGTGAATTTGTTAAATTAAAATGAGACAGAAGCCTTGGACAAGCTCAGAATCGATCAGAGACGTGCAATGTGCGAGGTCTATGTCCTACAGTGGACTGAAATAGGCTGATGATGAATTCTATGGCGTAAACATGTAAATGACGGACTTCAAATCTACATAAAATTATTAATACTTAAATGAAAGATACCTAACTATAACACAGAATGAAAGATATTACATAATGTTTATCACTTGAATCGTCAGTGACCTTTACATCACCAGTTCTTATAAGTAGGTATATAATAGATAAAACGTTAATATACTATTTACTATGTATTTTGGTCAAACTTTTATATTTTTTGTTCGACAGAATTATCAACGACTTTTTAGCACAACATTTAGTCCCAAGCTTAATAGAGTTTGTATTTTGAGTACTACACCGATGTAAATACATAAAACCGAATTTTTTTTTTGTAGATCATTCAAATATTTGATACCCCGGGTGTTGAATCCGAGACCTGAACCACAGCAGTCGCATATGCTACCACTGCACCACCGAAATTATATGCTTATTTCATTAAATCAGTCGATTATTGTGATTTAATAACACTAAGGGTCTACTGATGGTAAATAACCCCCCCATTCACGGAACTTGTAATTCAGGAATCACAATTGCATTGCTACTTAAAGCACACTAATTAAATACTAATCGAACTATCGGAAACAATGAACAGACTATGTAGTCATGTAGCGTAGCATTTATCTGGCCCAGTTTCTCTCAGAAATCTTTGGAATTCTCTAATTTTGTCTACAATAACATGCATGTACTACATACATATTAACCTTATATATACTCTATCTACTGCTGAATACTGTATTACAATCCGTTGAGTAAAGCCAAGTTGCAAGCGTTCTTCTTTCCGCAATCGTTAACGCCTAAAGTCTCGTGTGTGATTGGCTATTACTTTGTCTAAGATTACTTTGACTAAGATTAGCCAATGACACACAAGAATTAAGGCGTTAACGATCACAGAAAGAAGAACGCTTGTAACTTGGCTAGGGAGGCAGAAGCCCATCTGTCACCCTAGCAAAAGCAGGCCCAGGTGACGGCGCGGACGCTGCGGATCGTGCGCGCCCTAGGGGACTGTAAAGGGAACATCGGGGTTCCCACACAGTCGGGGGCCACCTGCAAACTGGTAGGTGGCCCGAGGTACGCCGGGGTTCCAGGGTTTTCCTTACTGGGGTGCACCTGGTTCCCCGGCTCCTAGTACCCAAGTCCGCGTGCGGTTTTAGTCGGTTCGAATCCGACATGCCATTTCCGCACGGAGGAAAAAAAAAAGGGGGGGCAGAAGCGACTTCATTCTCTTACACTACTTATGTAAAGATCCTGGTAAGCCGCATATAACATAATAATTGTTGGTAAGTGTTACATTTTTATCTACTACCAGTAAATTGTGCGTTTGCACAGTTAACTTTTTCTATCTTTACCTCAGATTACAAAAAAAACTTATGGACTGTAAAGAACACGACAATGAACCTAACGAAGTAAATATGAATTAAAAAGCAAATACAATCTCGCGGCAGTGTTTGACAAACCGCCATATTGTGTTCACGTCACGAGTGATTTCTGATTTTATGTTCAAAATACCGTCTTGCATCATTAAACATTGTAAGAGTAGTTCTCAATAAGAAAAAAAGAGATGTAATATCTTTTCACAGATAAATACAGATTTTAGGCTTGCTTTAATTATTTATTTACCCAATGATTATACTGTTGTGTCGGAATACAAAACCTCAATCGTAGTTCGACTGTGATACCAATTTCTGTCTATTTCTTTGCCCTTGAATTAGGGCAATCACTTGTTGGTCCAGACATTGGTGAACCTTATTTCTATATTTAAGGACTTCGTATCAAACTTCATCTGAAAGTATTCTTTAGTGACACATGGTAAACAATTATGAATGATTTTACAAATTGCTGTTCTGTGTCTTGATGTGTTTTGTCTTTAACTTGTGCTTCTATCATATTATTATTTGAATGGTTGACAATGATCGAAATTATGAAACTTGATTCCCAGGTACCTACATACCGAATAACTGTAGAATATTAATAATAATATTGATGTTAAAATAACCTTGATTTCAGTCAATATTTACCAAAAAAAAATAGGGAATTTTTACTGATTATGGTATCATTACTCGCACACATAAACGGCTTCATGTTATTTGACAAGTTCGTTCCATCTGGCTTTACTCATTTTTCTTGGATTAGGACATTTAAAATTGCCAAAGCAATTATTAGAAATATCTTTCAAGTAGGTATACGCCAATGTTTGTGACACTGAACCAAGTCGATACATTAGGAAAACGAGACATACAAAAAAGTACAGGAAGTCTGCGTGTTATCTGTTTAATGGGGCTTTGCTAAGGACCACTTTACCCTACTTCCCTACCCTCGCATAGTGAGTGGACGTTGAAAAATTACCCTGTTCCATAAGTACAGTCGACAATAGAAATACACATAATATGGGAACCAAACAAACCTAAAACGAACTTGATGCTTTGCCAGAAACAAAAAGGCTAAAATCGCTGTGTGACCTAAATGCAGCGCGTTGCAGCGTTAAAGTAACTAGAACACATTAGGAATGAACAAGTAAATGAAGTACAAGCTACGTAATTGATTCGCATACCTACTATTGACTAGTTGTTATTTTTTCTTGATAATTGCAGTTACTTTAAATATTTAGTTTGTTGGTCGTCTTTATATCCATAACGACACGGCTAAACTGTGATTTTTTACGTGGAGCGAATGCCATCAGATGCTGCACAATTACAGTACGTACATATAGGAGTTATCGAAGTTGTATAGATAGACTTCAACTGTTTTCGTGCCGAATAGCATGTCTTCCCGACATTAACCCTTAGCCCACGGCACGCCAGGCAAGATCACCTAGCTTGGTCGAAGGATACTCCCATTGTGTTGGAGGCACGTGACATCCGAGGAACGGGTATCATCACACGGGATCTGACTACCCGTTTCCATTGCCTGACTATTATTGGTTGTTAATGACTTAACTTAATCACTACGCATAAATACAGACTTGTTTATATTTATGAGTGGTTAAGGTTTCGACCAGGTTGCCTAGTGCAACTGGCTATAGGTTGACTAGCCTCCTGCCTGCTGTCTGGGACCGCCCTCAGTCGTCGAGTTCTATTCTTACTATTTTATTTTGTTATAAAATGATATGCTATCTAATCGTTTTAAACTTGTTGAATGCCATTCAATCGGGTTCTTCCATATCAGTCTGAGCCTGCTGCTGTGTAAGAAATCATTTGGAGACCTTGCATATCTTTGCTATGTAGATTGGTACCTACCGAAAAAGTGATAGCTACAAAATGCATGCTAGATACATCTATAGAATTTACTAGTTGCTTATTATCACAAGACACAAATAAAAGACATTTGAAGATTTAATTTTAAACATTTTTGAGGATTGACGGATGAAGGTCGGAAGATATTTCCTTTCTCCTTAACTTAACTACCTAGTAATTACATAACTTAAGTGCAAAAGGAACATAAGTCAAAATCTTTCTGAAATCAATTACTTACCTATATAGCTATTTAAAAGTACTTACACGCAGATCGGATAGTTAAGTTGTTATGGGTGTATTTTTAGAAAGAATGAACACGGCTATATAATACTCATGAGTTTTAAAATAAGACGAGCTATGGAACGAATAGAAACGTAAGTTTTATATTAATTATTTCACCTGAGAAACAGTTTGAGAAGTTACTTAAAATTTTTTTTTAATAGATACAAGTATTGCCATCTATACGGTCCACATAGAAACAAGTATGATAACAATAATTGAAAGTAAAACGATCTTCAAGTAACAGATGGCGCTCTAGAACGTAATAAATAAGTTTACTAATATTAACTGTATTTAGTATTTGTCACATTATTAAAAAATGTCTTTATTGTTCTTCTTTCTGTGTATTTTAATTTTATTGTTATATCCATTGAAATATTTATTGTCTACATAATAATATTTACCAATTGTTACAGTTTTCTGTGTGTAACGACAAAAGCAGGATGAAATTAAAAAATGTATTGACAGTAAATGTCAGTAAACGTCATTCATAATTCGTTGCCTAAGTCGGTCGTTGAATTAAAAGTTATTATTGTGCGGGTTTTTATTATTCCGCGTAAATGGAATTGAAGATCTTGATTTTTAGAAAGGAATGTTGAAGTGAATTTTAATATTTTCGTGCGTGTTCTTAAGTGTAATTAGTAAACATCAATGGCTTCTACTCCAAAACAAGTGAACGGGAAACCATCAAATAGTAACGGCTCCCTGGGAAAGCGCAAGAAGTCTCGCGGGAGTCGAGGTTCCTACCTGTCTAAATGGTTAGATAAGACAATGCATCACGTTCAAGAAACGACGCCTAGTATGGATACTTATGAAACTTTCGTAAATCCAAATGCAAACTGGCATTTGGGTAGTTCTCAATTTGCTCCTGGATATGAGCCTTATAGACATATGTATCAATGTGCACCTGAGCCAATGTCGCTGCCCACGCAGTCTACGTACTGCAACCCACCTGTGATGCCTTTTTACGGGCCAGAATACCGGTACATGCCGAGTGTAAACAAGAGTATCCAAGTGCAAAGGCCGAGACTTCGTCGGCGCAGCGAGAACAAGGCCGAGGAAGTGAGAACTGAGAACAATACTCCGAGAGGCACGCCTACACACTCTCATCCAACAATTTACCTTCAACCAAAGAACTTATCAGACAGTCAAGACTTCCAAAGTTTACCGCCTATTGTCACATCCGCTGGAGACACGAATTCCAACAGTGATATGAATATGAATGATAAAGACGATGGCAACGCAAGAAGATTTAGTGACCCTTGTGTTAGAGGCTTACCTGATGTGGCTAGACCTGCTAATGGAGATGTGGACTCTGGGTCTGAGGACAGTTCAGACATGTCCGGCAGTCAGGTTGGCAGCCGGTTATTGACGTGTCTTTTGGACCAAATAACAACCCTTAAAATGGCAAATGAAAGACTGAGTAAAGAATTAATGGATACCAAAGGTAAATCTTATTAGAATTTTATTCTTAAGTATTATTACTCTATGGTGTTCTATCTTACTAATAACTAGCTGAGTCCCACGGTTACTGTTGTACCTTTACAACTGCAGGTAACACGGTGGGGCAAAGCTAGTCTAAAATAGTATCCTAAGTTACTCCTTATTGCATCAGCTATCTGCCAGTGTAAATCCCATCAAAATCGTTCAGCCATTCCAGAGATTAGCCTTGACAGAAAGGAAAAACTTAAAAACTAAAATTTTAGGATATGTACTGTGTATTCAAACAAATGCATTTAGTAAAAAGTGGTTATATTATATTTTATTTGCATTAATATTGCAAACAGACACTGCAATTTTATTTATTTGTATAGATAATATTTATTATGTATGGCTTAGCATTTCTAATATCATTATTTTAAATAAGTAATTCGTTTAATTTATGTATACTAAAAATTATATTTAATTCTTGTATTTAGAGTTTAGTTTGTAATTCTTACTAAGAACTTGCATAACTGCAATTATCTAATATGCATATTATAATGTACTCATATTATGTAACTGATCATTTTTTATTAATTCCTTTGAAATATAAATTGATCCCCGACTAAGAAATGTGAATTTCATAATGTCTTTTAAATTTTTCTATAGCACAAAATAGGAAAATTTTATTCAAAATCGCACTAGTTATATTAGGTACTTAATGCAAAAATTTGTGAGCATGTTTGATACTCTTTCAGGCAGAAAGTACTGAAAGGATTAGAATAAAACTTTACAGTAATATAGTTTATACATCAAATTAGCTATAACAACCAACATACATGTGGGCAACTGCAGGCAACTGCTAGTGTTATAAATAAAAAAATATCTATACATCTATGCGAATAAATAAAATTGGAGTGTCTGCAATATTAAAATAACTGCTTTTTACTAAACTCAATATGTATGTACACACTGTACATATATCAAAATAACATTTTTGTCTGTCTGTCTGTCTGTTTGTTCCTTGGCTAATCTGTGGAGTGGCTGGACCAATTTTGACGTATCTTTCACTGATAGGAAGATGTAGATATAAGGAGTAACTTAGATTACTTTATTTAGACTAGCTTCGCCCCATGGCGTTACCCATGGTAAGACAATAACTGAGGGTGATACTGTAGGGTTCAGCTAGTTAACTATAAATTACTAGATGACCCTCATAACTTCTGTGTCTCTTTTCAATTATACTCGGCTGCTATTTGTCTAAGTGTGATGTTAACAATCCTATATTACACACACCAGCAAAACATACATAAAAAATATGTGAATATCTGTTAGTTTCGTAGTTCATCATGAGCAACAATGGGAGCACGAGAATTGTGTATAAAAGATGCATAGCAGCCTAACCTAGTATAATATAAACTGCTAGCTTATATAAACTATCTGTTTGTTGTTTATATCAGGTCAATATGTACTTGACCTTTGAAATATAAACAAAACATTTAAAGTCCAACTATGTAAGCATAGTTATAATTATGACTCAACTAATTAGAATTAGATAAATCTAATTATTTTGGACATCTTAAATACAACACCGTCCATCTTCAAACTAAGTAGAGCTATATAAGTAGCATTATTACTGTGGGAGAGCCACGCTGCGGCATGCATGAGCCGATTCGATTGGAGTGATATCATGGCCTCACAGAAAATCGATGTGAAACAGCGCCTGCATCTTCATTCACCGAGTGAGTGAAGATACCATAACTCAACCCATCCCTCTCCTCATCCCTCTCCCCATCCGCCAAAGGCCGGCAACGCACTTGTGACGCCTCGCCTACCATCAGGCGTAACGTCTGCTCGTTTGCCCCCTTAGATTACAAAAAATATTCATCATTTATTTATTACATAAAAAAAACAAATATTAATGTAAGAGTAGGTTTTAATCAATCTGGTTAGTCTATTTAACTTGTTGTAAACATCATGGTCTTTGGATTTTGTGACAGGTTTGTTATTAAAAGTCAATTCAAGACTGCCTCGGTTGCATAGTGAGGTCTCGGGTTAGATAATATGTATGTATTTACAAAAAAAAGTATATAAGTATTTAAATCAGTTGTCTAGTACCCATAACACAAGCTCTGCTTAGCTTGGGACTAGATGGCGTTGTGTGTTAGATGTCCGGAATATTCATTATTATTATTATTAATTTAATTTACTTAGATTTCTTAATTTACTTCTAATAACTTTTAAGACTATTAAGTGTGTTTAAGTGTTAATATTAAGTAATATTCTTCATCTCATCTCCACACAGATAATAACATTGGCAATAAATTTTAATATAACCACAATTTAAATACATTAACAACACTAACTACAATATTTACTCATATTGTTGCCATTAAAAAACCTTTTGAAAACATAGAATAAAAAGTTTTGTCGTTAACATTGTTCAAAAATTTTGTTGACATTATCAGCCCACAATAATATTGAAGGTCATTCTTTCAAACCAGTACACCTACAATATCACCTACACATGGTACTATGTGAGTCAAGGATGTGCAACACAATATGCATATAATATTCACATTTAACTTAAATAAGTGTTATTGTTAAATGAGTCAATCGAAGATTTGAATAGATCCGAATTTAATGTTAATGACTAGCATTTTTTTCTTTAAAGCGGTTATTGTATGTGACTGCCAATCTAGAGGTCTTAGGTTCGATTTCCAGGTTGACAAAAAGAAAAGTGTTGTGAAATCGGCTAGGAGTACTTAATTGTATATTTTTTTTGTGTCTGAATATAACTATTTGTTTTTAAATGCTAGACTTCGTACTTTCTTCGTAGAGCCTAAAACCTACATATTAAATTGCTAAAAATAAAGACAGCCTTAATCAGTACTGCCCCCTTTTTAATAATACGGTCTGAATTGATAATAAATAAATTTAAGAAAGATTTGGAAAAGAAGATTATCATAGGACTAACTACTCTTAACAGCAATTACCAACTTTGTTTTATTACAAATTCAATAGCCAGTACCATCAACAAAGTTATAAAAAAATTTAACAGCTTAACACTTACTTAATGTTAAAATTATAAAACACCATAAAGAGATATACATATATATTATTCCTCTAATTAACCTTACATATTTATGATACGCAAATAACACTTATGAATGAAATAAAAAATAAAACAACTTCATATTAATTATAAAAGCCTCATTATCACACTAATATGTAACATATTATGCCAGTATGAATTAGTTTAAAAAAATAGTATGTAACCAACCAACAAGTATCAAGAACTAACTGTTCTTGATACTTATTGCAATACCATATACATACACGTTTTGCTATAATTAGTGGTTACTATGCGTGGAGTAACGTTCGCTTATATTTTTCTTTACCTTGCTTTATTAGACGGCCTCGGTGGCATAGTGGTAGCGTATGCGACTGCTAAGCTTCAGGTCTCGGGTTCGATTCCCGGGTCGGACCAAATGTTTGTATGAACTGCATATATTTGTTTCGGCGTTTGGGTGTTTTCTATGTATAATATGTATGTATTTACAAAAAAAGTATATAAGTATTTATATCAGTTGTCTAGTACCCATAACACAAGCTCTGCTTAGCTTGGGACTAGATGGCGTTGTGTGTTAGATGTCCGAAATATTTATTTATTTATTGATTGCACGGATGATGGCGTAGTGGTTTAAGCGGTCACCTTGGTCGCTTCCTACTAAGCTGAGTGTTGTGGATTCGATCTCCACATAGAAGAACACTTTGTGTGTCCACGAATTGTCGAGACGAATTGTCGTTAGGTCTAGATGTTCTTTGTGTCCATTTCATCAATGTTTTCAAAGTACCTTTGCGACAATGGATATATTCCTAGAAGTTATCTTATGTAACGAGATAAAAAAACAGTATCAATTTATTTTAAAATATGATAGTATGCCAACAAGTATCAAGAACAGTTAATTGAGTGCGTTTTTCTATAATTAGTGACTACTATGCGTGGAGTAGCGTTAACTCAGATTTTCTTTTATCAATCATAGCCGTTAATTCTATTCACAGTGGAAATGGAGAATTTGCGGCAACACAACGCCATACTTAAGGGATCGGCTTCTAGCATGGGAGCTACGCCTAACCATTCACTCAACGATAATGGTGAGTCCTTTAACTATTCAAACTCTAGGTTTAACAATCAACTAAACTGCACGGTTGGCCGAGTGGTTTCAGCGGTCGCCATGCCGCTTGCTACTGCGCCAAGTGTCGTGGGTTCGAATCCCACGCGGTACAACACTTTGTGTGATCCACGAATCGTTGTCCCGAGTCTGGATGTTCTTTTTGTCCGTTTCATGTATGTTTGTAAAGTCCCCCACGACACAGGATGTTTATTCCTAATATGGGAGTTGTCTATTAAAAAAAAAAATCATCTTCCGAGACTTTATTATTCCCAAGATCACAACTACTAGTTCAACCGGTTTTACCTGAAAATCAGTTTTTCGAAGAAGCGACTGGCATCTCCGCAACCTTGGGGGTGAATTTAATTCGAAGATTGAACTGGTTGTTACCATATTTTATAGCGTTGACTTCCTAATAACGATTGTCATATAAACAATCGTAAGTCGTAAAATTAGTCAGAAGACGTGGCGCTAAGATTAACGTGACAATTAATTTAACATTTCCTAAAATTATGTATATCTTATTTTTAATAATAATAATAATAATAAAGCCTTTTATTCGAACAACAGATTTACAATTTGTTTCTTATACTAATTTACTATAACATATGTATTTTTATTTTTCCATTTTAAATTATTCACGTATTTGCTGCTTCATTACTTTCTGTGGGTCCGTTTGCCAGTTGGCAAAGGCCTCCTCCAACTTGCTGCAACATAGATTTTTGATCTTCTTCTGTTTTCGCAATTTTCGTAATTTTCGTATTTGTCGTAATTGTTTTTCCTGTGTTGTTGAAGGGTTGTGGTCTTCATCTTATTTTTAACCGACTTAAAAAAAGGAAGACGTTATCAATTCTACTGTATTTCTTTTTTTTATTTTGTTACCTCATAACTTTCGACTGGGTGAACCGATTTTGATGATTCTTTTTGTTTTTTTAAAGCTAGTGCTTTCCGAATGGTTCCATTTCAATTTGGTCCAGTTCTTGAAGTCGTTTTTTTTTGTTAACATATGTAGTGAGAAGATGTCTATAATTTTTGTGTGCATAAATCACGTCTATTTTTATAGTTAACTTTGACATTAAGAACTTTGCTTGACAGAACAAAACTCATTTTTAGTTTAATGAGTTTACGGACAACATAATTATCACTATTGTTACGAGTATCGTTCAAATGCTAGATAGTAACGGCTACAACATGACATATCTCACACTGTCATCTGATGCCAAACTAATTAACTGCCTCGGTGGCACAGTGGTAGCGTATGGAACTCCTGTGATTGAGGTCTCGGGTTCGATGCCCGGGTCGGGCCAAATGTTTGTATGATCTGCAAATATTTGTTTCGGAATTTGGGTGTTTCCTATGTATAATATGTATGAGTTCTTTAGTACCCATAGTACAAGCTCTGCTTTGGGAATAGAGGGCCGTTGTGTGTTAAATGTCTGAAAATGTTTATTTATTTATTATGATCATCATATTTAACTGTCCACTGGTAGACATGACCTCTCTTTAGCAGGGAGGCTTTGGTGTCCTCTACCACGTTGGTCAGATGGGTTGGTGTAAGGTTTGTTTCACGTTTTTCTTCTCCTTGCAGTGATGTTGTCCTGCATTGTTCGTTTCTTAGTAGACTCTCACACACATCGAAACCTGTATATTAACGTAATACATATAAATTACACCCAGACATAGAAGAAATAATCCTCCACGTCACACAATTATTTGCCCTCGGTATACAACCAACGATCTCTGGTTCTTCCACTGGTCAGACTTCAAATACCTAACTAAGTTTTACCAAATATTATATACCAGTGTGTTATGTAATGTACCTCTTGACCTCTATAAACTGCCACAGTTAATCTACTTATCTAAGTAATGCAAACATAATTTCACAACTTAGTCGAGTTTCAACAATGTTGCCATTACATTTTTTTTAATTAATAGACAATAGGTATGCTTTCCAGATGTTTCCGACTATTATTCATTTACTACCAACATTAATATTAAAAAGCATAAATTCGAAAGTAACTATCTCTGTTTATTATGCTTTCATGGCTATACTGCTGCACCTATTACAATGAGATTATTTAGTTCTTGAAGAAGGACATAGGCCACTCTACTGTGATAACCGACGTACACGCGGGTGAAGCAGCGATGAAAAGATAGTTCAACTAATAAAAATACATGCAGTCACATGTCCATTCAGTAACAGATTACGAATGTGGTGTGTCACTATGCCTGATCGTCTGTGGGTGACGTAAAAGTGGATTAAGATAGCAAACTCCTTATAAAAACAACACGCAAAGAGTAGGACAACTTCCTACCGTGGGAGAGCCACGCTTCGGCATGCATTGACTGGCTCGACAGGAGTGATACAACGGCCTCACAGAAAACCGATGTGAAACAGCGTCTGCGCTGTGTTTTACCGACTGAGTGGGTCAGACATCGCACCTACCGGCGGCGGTAATCGCTTACTATCAGGCGATGCGTCTGCTTGGTTGTTTGTGGTCACCATACTTATTGTGAATGCAGACAATGCAACAATGCAGCATGATTATCCACGCTATGGCTTCCTATTGAGATGTTTCTGCATCATTGGGTTTTTGGTCTCCCACTCACCAACAAAACATGTTGACATACAGTTACAACTAAATCCCAAAAGCTGTTGACGGAGGTACACTTATATTTGGCAAACAACCATTTAAATCCACTAACCGAATGAGGAGAAAGCGTATTACGTTAGTTTGAGCTAATGATTTGTATTGGTAGTGCATTGAAAGGGAAAGGTAGGTAAGAATACAAGGCTTGGGAATGTAAACAATAGCTCAGCTAACGGTACTAGATATTATATATAACTATACATAGATAGGTACTCCACATATATGCGGATACTTGCAATGTTGGTATTGCATAGAAACGTCTAACATGGGTAGTCTGAATAATTTCCAATCTCTCTATCGATTCCAAATATATCTTTTATCTTAAATTGCACCTAAGCGCAGAAATAAATGTGTGTCTCCGAAATACACGGGGCTCTTAATAAGTAAAACTTTATTTTTCCCTCCCGCTATGAACCCGGGTCCTTTAAGCGGAGCGTGAAGAAGCATCTCACTAGGCCGCCATAGTGTGGGTCGCCATGCTGCAATGTCCCTATTAGCATTGAGGATGGTGACCACCACTCTTGGATTCTGCTCGTGCTTTCCATCAGGCAGAGCAGAGTCATTTTGGCAGCTAAGACATAAAAAAAAAAAAAAAAATTCTAATAAGTTATACCATGGGAGAGCCACGCTTCGGCTTGAATGGGCAGGCTCGACCGGTGTGATACCACGTCCTCACAGAAAACTGGCGTGAAACGGCGCCATCGCTGTCTTTCACAGCGTGAGTGAGGATACCGTAGGCCAATACCCCAACCCCTCCCCTCTATTCCTCCCCCATCCCCCAAAGACGGGCAACGGACTTGTGACTCTGGTTTCCTCCTCCCTCATCCCTCCCCCATCACCCTCCACATCCCCCAAAGGTCGGCAACGCACTACTTGTGACGCGTCCTGTGCGGCGGTAATCGCTTACCATCAGGTGATACATCTGCTCGTTTGCCCACTATTCAATAAAAAAAAATCTATATTTCTCAAAACGTATAAAACTGTCAGTAACCTCAAACATTGTCAGTCCTTGAAAATAAATTCAGATTCTTTCGATTGAAAATTTTAAAACATTTTCGGACCTGTAGACACAAGGAAAATTCCAAATTTTATTTACAGTAGGTATTGAATGCCGAAACAAGATAAGAAGATTGTTCGTCGAATAAGAATCGTTATAGAGTTGATAATAAAATAGCCCACTTACATTCCGGTATCTGTTGGTCTATTCATAAATCTCGTTTGATATGTTCGCATTCTGTGTGACGTTCAAATGCAATGATAAAAATAATCATCGTTATTCACTCGACCTTACAGATACGATGTACGACCGGGAAATAACATTTTACAGGTAATTTTTATTAATAGAGAAAGCATTCAGATATTCATTCAAATTCATGTTGTAACTTCGTTGAGCTATTATAAGACTAACTATGAATATGTATTATATACCGGATTATATCGGTAGTTCGAAGATGACAAGTGTACCATACAAACTTGAGTAACCCATGGCATCTTGGTGCAATGTCGCGTTAAATACTTTTTTGACCTCAGTAAGTGCCCTGAACAAAACAATTATTTAAATTTACTCTTACGTATATTTAGAACCAATGTAGTCATTGCTATAGAAAGGTTTTAAAAATATAACATACACATATTTCTGACCCAAGAAGCCAAAATATTGTATCTTAGCTGCTGTAAATAATTACACAGAAATTTTATTATATTGCTGGGTCACGCATTATCACTGACTAATGTTGTGATATGTCAATTAATTGTCGTGTATAATAAAACATTCCTTATCAACTTAGTAAAGATAGGTAATATTATATAAGAACACATCGTTTCATAATCTCTATCCAGTAGCCAACTCGTTTTTTCTCCAAGCTCAAGACATCTGGCTGGAGTTGGATACGAGAAGCTGAGGATCGAACTAAGTGGCGTGCAATTGGAGAGGCCTATGTCCAGCAGTGGACTGCGATAAGTTGATAATGATGAATGATAGAAAGTGGATCTAGCATGAACATAATTTAACTCCTGGAAAACTATCAATAATTTTAATACGGCTAATCATGAATGGAACGAATAGTACTCCTCGTCTCTTCGTTTTCACCTTTACTGGAGGTATTTTTCCTTCAAATTCGAATTGAACTTGACAGAAGGTATATCCTCCCAAATAAAAAGTAGTTTCCCACATTATGTTTAATGTTTTATAAAGTTTGGAGATAACGAACAAGCAAACTTCGGGAGAGCTTAGCTGGTTCGTTATCTCAGAAAACGTGAGAACCTCGGAACGTTATGTAGTGTTCATATGTAAAGTATAAATGAGTACGAAGAATCTTCTAGGAAAGTTCTTGGAATAGAACTATCTAGATACACACGTCACAAGTTTAGGACCCACCCATAAATTATGTCTTATGTTCGAGTTTCAACGTCATGTGATGTAATATGACATAAGGCGGTGGTGACATACACTTCCTGGCGTCACGTCAAGAGTATTCAAACACGAAACACTATACAGAAACCTTAAATCTATGTTAATATGTGCCATCTTTAAACTTAAAATCCCACTTACACGTGCTATTTTTTTCATTATAAAATGTTTTTTTTATTGTGGTTTCGGTTAAATGTGCTGTAGGATCTTCGAAATCGTATATTTATGGTTCAATTCTTTGTGTAAAGTCGAAAAAAATATTAGGATCACTATGATTCAAAACATATGATTGTCTTGAACCAGTATTTGATTTATATAGTTTAATACTATTTGGTATACCTTTGGATAACCTTTCCAACAACGACAATTTATTTACTTACGTCTTCCATCCGTGTATAAAGTTGTAATCAGAATACAAACTGCTAGAGTAACTAATAAAGTCACGATATTTTTTAATCAATTATTTCATACACTGAACTCTTTCCATCTTCATCAATTATTTATCAATCAAAATTATCTTAAACTAGCTGACTTAAGCTGACCCACGCAACCTCGTTTGCGTCTTATATTGCCCGTAGCGTGAAAAATTCCCCCCGTTTTTGAAACAATCTTCATTGCTGCTCCGCTCCTATTAGTAGTAGCGCGATGATATATAGCCTATAGCCTTCCTCTATAAATGGACTATCCAACACGGAAATAATTTCCTTTCCTCCGATTAGCGCGTTCAAACAAACAAGCAAACAAACTCTTCAGCTTTATTATATTAGTATAGTTTAAATCCTTTTTGCGCTATATTATTTAGTGACCAATTATACTCTTCTTTAGATCTCTGAATATATTTTAAGTTTTTCTAAGTGAAACTTATTTGGTTGGATGCATCTTTGGCCTCCGGACTTGCATTCACCAACGAAACACAACGGCACGAATTAAATTTTAGGTTAATCTTCTATTTCGTGATTAATTAATCATAATTAAAAGTCTATCGACATAATTAGCCAGCTTTGTCACCTAGCCAGAATATTAATATTGCCGTTATATTTTTAGAACGTCTGCGCATAAATATTTTATCAGCTAATTATTAGCACTTCGCACGTTTAATTGGTTTTCTTCCTCGTTTGTTGAACGCAACGCAATACATAATACCGTTATTATACCGCTTATTCATAAAATTCGTTTGTAAAACTGTAAAATTACTATGTTAAGAAGAGAATTTTATTTATTGTCGTGTTTATATTTAGATATTATAAAATATCTATGGTGTGATTATCAGAATAAATCAGCTAAATGCTGGTCTTCTAATAGCTTAGACGACAGCCTTCAGACGGCTAACTTCCGAGTATGACAAAGTTTTAAGTACACACAACATAAGTAGGTACAGACATCTCTCTAAAATCAGTAAGGCATTTCTCCCAAACATTTCTAACACATTTTCGACTTGGCACTGCAACCTAATTGAAATATCAAACAATATGAAGGTTCCTACGGTATGTAATATCTATTGAGAGATCGCATTCTACTATACTGTTTTAAAACTTACTACATAGATAGGGGGAAGTCCCCTAGTGACGGACACTTAAGGTATCTAAACAATTAAAAAAAACTGTTCGGTAAAATTAACCTTTAATGATGAAATTATTTTAATAACAAAATGTTAAATCAAATTAAATTAGCAAAACTTATAACTCTGCTTTAACATAAGAACAATCTTAAATCACACTTTGAAAATAAAAAAATGAGTCTCAGCAAATGGCACCTAGTACCGGACGGACTTTATTTCAAACCCTTAGTACCGGACATCTTCAACCCATCGTACATCGATCGCATATGTAGCATTCTGAACATTCAGGGATATCTGCACATGCTTCATGTGCCCATCCACGGCAGCTGGCGCACTGTATCCAGTCTTCATCGTGATCTTCTATCTTTGGACAAAATTTTGTCTATCGCAGTTTGTAAATTACTTTGGTCCCATTTTCCTTTCTTTTTAGTCTTCTCCATTTCGATATCTCTTTGTTCTCTGAAAACAATAGAAAATAATGATCAAAAAGTATAATATTTCATGAAAAATATGTTTTTTTTAATGTCCGATATTAGGGGAAGGTTTTATGTCCGGTACTAGGGGACAGAGAATCCTTAAATTAATTGTCATACACAAAAACTGCTATGGAATTCGACAAAAAATATTACAAATTTTGGATATGTATTAACTATGACATAAAATAACAATTATCAAAACCACAAACTAAAAACCATTGTAGTTATACTTACTTTGATCTTACGTGACGCAATGTATTCCCGCCAAAAACAGCAATCAACTGTCCTCACCTAGGCGTTGCGCGACACTGGCGAACCGCGACCCAGTGTTACCAACTCTCAAATATATTTATCCCTAAGCTTGTGTTAAAAACTCCTAAAATCGCCTTAATTATTGAGTTGTCCCCCTAAAAAATATTTACAGTAGACGCTCTATAAAGTTACGCTTTCGGGGGTAGCGTAACTTTTAAAAACGGACATTCAGAGGCGTGGCGAGATTTGTATCCAATAGCCTCTCTGTCGCACACTCACAGCAATGAGTCTGACGACGCGATGTAGAAATATATAATAATATAATATTTATTTTGTATGGAAAAAATGAAATTGAATCCGTGACCGCTACATAACTATTTTTTGGCGGTATCCTATCTGACATAATAAGCTAATGTCAAACATACTAATACGCCGCCATATGCACAGACTATAAAATAACCGCCAGTGGCGCCAGTGTTGCTACCAGTCACCACAGAGTGGTTGTAGAATTACGAACTAGATGTCGTTATAAGTCGGTAGGTCAAGAAATAAATATTAATGTCTCTGTTGGCTACATTGGTTTACACGAGAGCCATTTGCATATTTATCTTAAAAAAATAAATAATAATATTATAAAATATAAAGTCAGAAAATCCCTGAAAATACCCCTAAAAAATCCCATCTCACTTATTTACCCCATAAATCTGGGGGGAAAACCCCTAAGTTGGGAACACTGCCGCGACCCGCGATCGTGTATTGTTACGTGCCCCCGCGCCCCTATCACCCGCTTTTTAAACAAACGCGTTGCGACTTGTCGGGATAGTTCGAGTGTCGGACGTTAGGTGCCGTCCGGCGTTACGGGACTTCCCCCTACTAGGTTGCAAGACATAACAAACGTTGAGCACACAATGCGTAGTGCTTTTCGTATTTCTAGCTTTCTCCATATAGACTAAGAGCCCACCTTCGTTATTTTATAAAAGCTGAAAGTTTATCTGCGCATGTCCCCTATAGGGTAAAACCGGGATAGGTGCCCCACTTTTTGAAAAACCTTCATAATTTAAAAAATATTAATTTTAAATGGATAATTTCTGTGCATGTAGCTAGCTTAGTTATTTAAGTTGGATTATTATTTGTTTTTGCTGACTTATTAATTACAGATTTTGTAAAATGTAGGTTTCTGTGAAACCCTTTTTTTTTGGGATAGACGCCTACCTGTATGCTTAGTTGCCCCACCATGAAAATAACAAGGAGGATAGATGCCTGCAGTGCGGGATAGATGCCTTTCATACTGTGTAAAACAGCAATTCTCCAAGAAACATGGTTTGAATTACGAAAAACATTTATTTTAGTATGATACAAACAACCATAAATAAATTTTAAAACTATTTCTTCAACAAAAGTATTAAATCTTAGTTTTTAATATAAATTTTTAAGTTTCAACAAACATACTTATACTTTTTTTAATTAAATATTATTTATCACCAAGAATAATTGGGGTCGGCTACTAGTTCTTTGTGAAATAACTGAATATCAGCTATTATATGGAGCGGCTGGCATCAGACCTGCGCAATCCTGCGGGTGAACTGAATTTGAAGGTCGAACTAGTAGCCATTATATTTGAGGGCACTGACATCTCAATAACGATTGTCCTAAGGTGTTCGTGACAACCGGTACCGACGGCTTAAAGTGTTCCGAGCCACGGGTGGGCAATACCGCCATCTTCCGTAAAACTTTTATAAGAAAAACCCAACAGCAGTCCGACCCGAAATTCGCACCCGTGACCACTTGATCGGCAGTCGCTTGCGCAAACCGATAGATCAACGAGGCAGTCCCAAAATGTGAAGATTTCCTAAATAAAAATACCTAATGAGCTAAATCAAATCTCTTAATATTCTATAGTATTTCGTAATGACGTTATATTTTCAGCAACAAAACGCCTGCGCATGATTCTAGATAGAATACCAAATCATCAGAATATTTCGTTTATCGCCAAGGATTTTTTATTCATTTCATCGAAAGCTGACTGTAATTGTACAAGAAAATATATGGGTACACATGGTGTATGGAGAGATAGGTGACCTTAGGGGCATCTATCCCTCCAAAAAATCAAGGCAACTATCCTTTTTGATAGGGATAGAATGCCCAGCTTTTTTTTTTAATAAATTAAAAACAAAATAGCAACTATTTACATTTAAACGCATCCTTAATGAACCAGTGTATTGACGTTATAAAAAATATAACATAATTTATTACTACTTATAAAGTTATACAACGTTAAAATAGTAACTTTGAAAATTTCCACGTGTTAGTGAAGCTCATTTCGGATATAAATATACACATGAGCAAAATAAATCCTCAAAGCACAACAGCTCATGGATAAATTAGGTACAGGGTGACAGAGGCTCCTACTTATACTATTAATTCTTAGTTGCGATTTTGGGAAGTTAGGTTTCTTGGATGTGAGGCATCTATCCCGTTGCGGCATCTATCTCGGTTTTACCCTACAGGTAATAACGACCAGGGACTATATAGTTTGGGTTGTGGTTACTAGGGCAGGTAACCGGTAGTAAAGGTGTATAAAATAGTACCTTAGATTCGTTAATGTATAAAGCTCCATTTTTTTATATTTTCTTAAAGATAACTTTAGAAATCTCGTCATCCATTGCGAGACACTTATGACAGTTGCTACCCCCTGCCAGACACCCAACTTGCCAACTTTAATAATTATACTTTTGTTATAGTATAAAAGCTAAATTTTATATATGTTACTTGGGGACCTATGAAAAGATGTTACCTCAATAGCCGGACAGTTTTAATGGTTTTTACATCTTGCCAGACACATCGAAAGTCCGCTGTAAGTACTACTGTTCAAGCGGATGCGAGTGAGTAAAAAAATTGAGCTTTATACATTAACGAATTTAAGGTACTATTTTATACACCTTTACTACCGGTTACCTGCCCAAGTAACCACAACCCAAACTATATAGTCTCTGGTCGTTCTTACATGGGACATGCGCAGATAAACTTTCAGCTTTTATAAAATAACGAAGGTCTGGCCCTCGTGGGCTCTTGCTCTAATAGGAACTGCTCAAAATTGATAACGTTATGAACCTAGGCAGTTGTAAATAACATACATACAACTGTACAAATCAATTAACCTTATTCCTACGCATACAGTCGAAATCAGATATCAATCATCATAAGTTTTCGAAATGTTTTTGTGTGTAGGTAATTATTAAGTATTTTCTTACATCATTGTCGTTGTGTCATCATAGTCCTTAATAGTTATTGTAGTACTACCCACTCACTGCCATTTTGTATGCAATACGGCAGACAGTAAAATCCACTATGTACCTAATGGTAATAGTCTGAAAGTAAATCTTCGCACACTCCATAGTGTCTTAATAGTGTTGGCACACTCAACACTACTTATAGTCCGGCCGCCAGTTCAAAGTTACATCGCCCATTCGATCACGACCTGTCAGAAACGTATTCTCTCAGCGGCCAGACAATAGTCTTGCCATAAACATTGTTACAAAGAAAAACAATATTTTTATATTGTACATAACATTTATTCCTATTATAGTGTATTAGTTTAGTACATTAATATAAATCCATTAAAAATATATAAAGCTTATTCAAAGTGGTCTCGCATTAGCTGCAATACAGTCCTTTAAACGTTGAAGCCAGTTATTAATAGCAGCACGCACTCTATGGGAAAATTATTTACTCCCTATCGTATGGATTGTGTAAGGGACTCCAAATTACTCGTATCATGGCGTTTAAAGCAGGCCTCACTCTCTAAAACTGACCATAAATCGTAATCCAGTGGTTTTTTTAAATAATTTATTGAGCTAAATAAATAATGACAGAATACCTCATTTTTAAATAGTTGACATAATGAAAGTAGTAATTGTGAGACCAGCGACATTTACCACATATTAACCATAAACAGTGAGTGCAAGCAACAAACGGTCATCTCACGTTACATACATACATACAAACAAAAGTCAAATACAACATAAAGCATGCAGGAAAATCCCCAAATCCAGAGATTAGAGCAATGCTAGCCTCTCTGACAACAATCTCTTAACAACTAATTTAAACTCAAGGACCCTGCTTATTTCAAATAGAGTGTATTAAGAACATTATTATTGAATTGAACAATAACACTTATTCCTTTATTGCGTATTTATTGCTGTCATTTATTGGAAAACTAGTTGATAAAGCTTTCTATTACCGTGCTGAAGTCATTAAAATTAAGTAAGAACTGTAGTACCGCGGAACAGGCACCATCAAAAACTTAGTTTAAGTGACTCGGTAGAGATTACTTATATTTAAGAGTAAGATCGATAGGGGTGTTTTTAGTCGAGGTTGATTTCAAGTTCATCAAAATAACAAAAATAAATAAAAAAAGCCATATATTATAAATGTTTGTATGATCTGCAAATATTTATTTCGAAGTTTTAGTGTTTTCTATGTATGATAAATACGTATTTACAAATAAAGTATATATTATATCAATTGTCTAGTACCCATAATACAAGCTACTAGACTAGACTAGATGGCGTTGTGTATTAGATGTCCGAAAATATTTATTAACTTGCGATAATTCAAATGATTTAATAAACAACATTTGTGCAATAGATTTGTTGGTTGGAAATAAAATCGTGTCACTAATATAATCTAATTTTGAGAATTTACACTAAACATATTAAGTTAGTAGCGAAGATCAAATTTTTGTTTGCTAAAGCAGTTTATCAACCCTTGGGTTATCTTACTGGCATAATTGCTTTACCCTTGGATGGGCATTTTATGACTGGTGAGACGATAAGCTGTTGTCACTTTTATACCTGCAGAAATTAGTGTTATTTTAAATAAATAAATTTCAAGTTGTAAATCTATCTTAATGGTACTTTATGATCATGTAGAGAATGTTTATTTTTATTTATTCCCTCAAAAGGAAATCTTAAACAGTAACTTTTTAATCGATATGTATACACATTCCTTTATTTTCTGATTACACACTTACAGAGAATTATGAACTCCGGAACTAGACTCGCTCTTGGCCGGTTTTAAATGACAAGATAACGTCTATCACTGGTATCCAAGTTAAAACTAAAATCAAATATAAAAAGGACATTTTGAAACTAAATTCGAGCAATAAAAATACGATAGCGAAGCAATTTAATACAGCTGATAGAAGAAGCCAGTTTTATGTAAACCTTTTCTGAACTTTCAGGCTTTACTATATATTAACATTTACATACATAAAATTTCAATTTAAATGCGCCAACCATGAAGGCGAAAAACTTATGATCTTCAATATTTTTTCAATGGTTTTAATTGCAACATTGTAATTCGTGATTAGTTATGAAAAGTTGCAACAAATAAAAATCTAGGTAACCTAGCCTAGCGCTTTCACTCTCCAAACCATCCGTATAAGCATTATGAGGAATGTCACTTTCCCACCATTGTCTTCCCATCTTAACAAACTTTTTATATAAAAATAACTCTCAATTTTTCCATTTAATAATAATAACAATACTTGTCTTTTTAAATTAATTATTAAATATATACGAAACCTAGTCTAGACCTAAATTAATTAATATTTAGCTTTGGACAATATTCGATAGAAGGGCAACACAAGTTTCATCAAAAAGAAAACGTGCAAGTTCATTCGCATTAAGAAAATAGTGACGCATCGATCGCAAATTGACCAATTAGATTCTAAGCTAACTACAAAACGGTAACGGACTGCACGAATAGTAGCGTAGTGGCTTAAGCGGTCGTCACGCTGCTTTCTACTGAGCCGAGTGTTGTAGGTTCAAACTCAAAATGGGATAACACTTTGTATGATCCACTAAACACATATCTTAGAAATGGATTGGTAAGAGAGTAGAATGTGATGTATACATCACTTCTTTTCGAACACAAATGCACATAGTAAATATACACATAGGAACATATATTATAATATGTAAATAGTAAATCCATAGTTATATTTTAATGCAAAAGTAACTCTCTCTGTCTGTCCTGCTTTCACAGACAAACCGCTGCACCGATTTCAATAAAATTTGGCAAGGAGGTACTTTGATTCTTAAGAAATCACATAGGGTACTCTTTGCTGCGATAACTGACAAACATGCGAGCGGAGCCGCGCTTAATATAATTATAAAATATTTAGAAATTAAGTAGTAAAATATTCATAAACACCTTGCAAATATTTTGGCACGATGCCTATGTAACGAACAAAACCATTGCGTGTAAAGAAAGCATTGATAATGTTTTCATATTGCATGCTTGTTACCCAATAACATTTTAGCAATTTTATGAAGTTTTTAATGAACCATTATGTCAATACCCGACTAGGAAATGCTAAGCGGTTGCATGTTTTTGACGGAAAATTTATAAACGGGTCACGGAAACTATCATAAGCTTCATTTTGCTTTTTACCAAAAAAAAATAGATTTTCTCGTGTCTTATAATGTACGAATATGAAATTATAAGCTTGTGCGTATTAAAGGCATAGGATAGTAAAGTTATTAGATACCTAACCGATCTAAGCTTCTTTCATTGTTATGCGGATGACAGCACGGGAATTGCTCTCTACACCGGTCGCGCTAATATTTCTCATGAAAACGTCATTGAGTGAGAAACATACTTGTTTCTGAAATTGAGACCTCTTTGGAAAGGGTCCCAGATCAGACACAAATTTGCGCGTTCACCGCCACAAAACTGCCGTTGGACGTATGTCTCCGTTTTGGAGACACTCCCTTATCTGCCTCAGCCAGTGTTTAGTCGACATATCGCGTGAAGTCCAGTTTCGTGGTAATGTGGAGGGTAAGGCCAAATTGGCCTCGAAGAAGCTTTGCGTGCTCAACAGATCAAGACGGTATTTTAATTCGGCTGGATTCTCTGGCGCTGCGTAAGTAAAGATGTGGCCTCGTTATGCATCCTCTACCGCATTTACAATGGGGAGACAGCAGTTTCATCCCCAACATTTAGATGGTTGGTAGTCCACAACGATGCGCTTTTCGAGAACCTTTCTGCCTCGCACAACAAAACTTTGAAATGAACTTTCGCCTGCGGTATTCCCGGACCAATACGACCCGCCAACGCACTTGTGACGCCTCTGGTGTTACGGGTGTTTATGGGCAGTGGTTATCGCTTACCATCAGATGATACGTCTGCTCGTTTCGTTAAAATCTACCTAAGTAACCTCACCTCAGGTTCGTCGAATCCCTACTAGGCAGAACTAGTTCTGTAGTGACCAGCCCAAAGGCACAGTACAACAGTGAACTGTTGTACAGTGTAGTGATGTTTACGGATAAAGTGAATTTATTATTTATTTCTAAATTTCGTAAGTCAAATAAAATAAAATCATCAGAAGTCGGGTTTTTAACCGCTATTACGTCCGCACTACAGTAAAACTGTGCAGCCATAATCGCCTAGAGGAGTCAATACGATTGACCGCTTGGATTCGGGTTTACTAATAAGATTCTAATTAATATTGTCTGATTACAGTGTACCTGACGGGACAGTACGCGCCGGGATTCCTGACCGACTTGGTGCGCGAGATTCGCGACGCGGCGCGCATGCGCGAGGAGGCGCTGTACTCGCGCGTGCGCGCCATGGTCGTCGAGAGAAACGATGTAAGTATAAAAATACTACCTAATAAACATTTGCAGCACGTAGCGTAACGTGGTATCCGAGGTTACGCTGGCGATTCCTACCAAAAATAGTACATAATGAAATATACGAGTGCTTATGTACCAGTTCGTATGATAAGTACACTTCATTCTCGTGTTTCTCACTGCCATACATTGGTTAATCCTTATTTTATCCCCTTAGGGTGAAATTTCTAAAATCCTTTTTAAGGTGTTCTTGCGACAACGACTTAAAAAGCATCAGTTGCCAAAATTTGACGTTCACACTCCAACCGGTTAAGGGTCTGCTTTGTTGAATTAGTCGGTCAGGACGAAAGCTTACATGTGACATATGATTAAAGAAAAATCAACAGAAATAAATTATGTTGACAAAATTTCCCCCATCCCCTCTCCCATCTCCCTCCCCATCACCTAAAGGTTGGCAACGCACTTGCGACGCCTCTGGTATTGCGTGTATGGGCGGCGGTAGTCGCTTACCATCAGGCGATACGTCAGCTCGTTTGCCCCTATACAATAAAAAAATAGCGGGTCAATGGCTAATGCTGAATAAGAAAGTCTCGAGCCAGATGCTTGACCAGACTTTGCATTTTATCTCGTTTTCGTCAACTCAATAGTTTGCATTCCTTGAATGTTTGCCGATGCTGTTTGTTTGAGAGGACCGCAAATTAAAAATTTTTTTAGAAGTACGCAATACTTAGAAATATTCTTTATTACACAGTTTTGTCACTGTCACATGCAAACTATCCAAATCTAAAGGACGATTAGGTGATTAGACGATTAGATTGTAATTGTGTATTGTTAGAGGCTATCAGAGAACAATGAACAAATAAAGATGTTTGCCAAATTATGATTCGCTTCGCTTGTTAATTGTTTAAGTATCTATTATCTAGTTTTCACTCGTTTATTCATAGGATCCTGAACACGCGAAAACGTTTTATACATGTGTTATTGTACCGTTATTTTGGTTGGGTTTTGGTAATATTTTAATGAAAAACCAAAATTAGATTTCTTTTATGAGTTAATTTATTAAGCACTTAACGACTTGACATGTCTTCAATCCCAAAAAAAAAGCAACAGCGCCACCAGTGACAAAAGAAGGAAACTGTGAATGTTTACGAAGACACTTTCAAATACACCGTTTACAAAGACGTTTAAAACAATCTATCTTATACATTTATTATTTACTAGCTGTTGCCCGCGGCTCCGCCCGCATTTTTGTCGGTTTTTTCGTGTTTTTTCGCGGACGCGGATATGTGACTGATGCAAAAATTAGATAAAAACAATCCTTGATGCGGATTATATATCATTCTAAAATTTCAGCTCGATCGGTGCAGAACTTTTTGAGTTTTTTAAGCGTACACAAACCAACATAACATTTTTATAAATATACTAGCTGACCCACGCAACCTCGTTTGCGTCTACTATTGCCCGTAGCGTGAAAATTTTCCCCCGTTTTTGAAACATTCTTCATTGGTGCTCCGCTCCTATTAGTATTAGCGTGATGACATATAGCCTATAGCCTTTCTCGATTAATGGACTATCCAACGATTATCTACTCCAACGCACATAGGCACACTGTTTTGATAGATATGATTGAATATGAACTTTGCATAGCGGTAATTAAGTGCAAATTGACTCATTGACGTTAGGAACACACCTACATTGCTTAGACCACAGTAAGTGCTTGTAATACTCGTATCATATAAACTTTATACAATAGCAATAAAGCTTAAATTGTTTAGTTCGAAAACGTTTGTATGGGAAAAAGAAAAGGGCTGTTTTTAGGTTTTTTTCGGCCAATATTCGATTTTTTCTCGCCCAATATTCGATTTTTTCTCGCCGTAAAAAACCATCCTTGAACTTCAACAAACATTTAAAAAAAAGAATTAGCCAAATTGGTCCAGGCGTTGTTGAGTTATGCGCTTACCAACACATTGAGCGATTCATTTTTATATTGTTGCGCCATAACCAGATGAATCTCGTGTCCACTAGAATAATCGAGAACTGTCGAGGACAACGCCATCTAGTGTCGGAAAGCGCGCAACTGTGTGCATTATGACGATTACTCGACGCTAGATGGCGCTACAAGCAGCTCTAGAGTAATCTATTTAGCCTAGAAACTTCGATCGAATGTTTTCGTAGTTTCGAGTAATTTCCACGGCCATATAAAAGCGGAACGTGTTGGCCGTAGGGACAGTATTGTTTCACGATACAGCGGATAAACATCGAAGAATCTTCTAGTGCGACTAACCAGTGATTTAGTGATTTCTTATTGTAAAAAGTGTTCTTAATAAATATTGTGTTATTTTTGGTAATTAATCGAGTACTTTAATTTATTTAATACCCAGCTCGTAACAATTTGGTGTCAGAAGTGGGATTAAAGTATGCCGGTTTTACCAAAGGAAGACACGGAAGGTATCCGAACTAGGAGTCAGCGCCAGCAAGAGGCTGATCAGAGGCGATTTGGAAGTGCACAACTGCCTACATCGGAAGATCAGCAGCCAGCTATGGAAACCACGCCGTCCACATCGGCAGCAGCTCCAGATATCACGGCCCTAATGGCAATGCTCCAAGAGCAGGCCCGCCGCCAGGAGGAGCAGGCCCGCCGCTTGGAAGAGCAGCTGCAGCGGGACAAGGAGGAGCAGGCCCGCCGCCAGGAGGAGCAGGCCCGCCGCCAGGAGGAGCAGGCCCACCGCTTGGAAGAGCAACTGCAGCGGGACAAGGAGGAGCAGGCCCGCCGCCAGGAGGAGCAGGCCCGCCGCTTGGAAGAGCAGGCCCGCCGCTTGGAAGAGCAACTGCAGCGGGACAAGGAGGAGCAGGCCCGCCGCCAGGAGGAACAGATGCTCTTGTTAAAAGGCATACATGAGACTTTCGGCAAAGAAATCAAGGTAGTGAAGGATCAGGTTCTTCAACACGAGAATCGTATCACTGAGGCCGAAACTCAAATTGCTGACGTGAAGAAGGCCTTAGGAAACCTTAAAGTTGGAGACGGAGCGGCGACTATAGTAACTGCTGCTCCTTCGGTACGGGGGTTCAAAGTACCGCCGTTTGATGGAACATCTTCGTGGTCAGCCTACAAGATTCAGTTTGAGGCTGTTATGACGGCAAACGGCTGGACAAAGGAACAAGCTATGACCGCGCTCACCTTGGGTCTTCGAGACCAGGCTCTAACCGTCCTCGAAGCCCTCGGTAAGAAGGTAACCTATGAGCAACTGCTGGAGGCATTGGAGGCAAGATATGGTGACGCTCATCTTGAGCACGTGTTTCGTGCACAGCTGAAGGATCGTGCCCAACGCATCGGTGAAAACTTGCAACAGTGGGCTCTGGAAGTTGAGAAACTGGTCCGTAAGGCATACCAGTCTGCACCTGCGCTCGTTGACGGGAATCTGGTGCAAGCTTTTATCGATGGCATCCGTGACCTCGAAGTTAGAGCTGCTGTGAGACTTGGGCACCATGAAACTCTCAAGGACGCTCTGGCCCATGCTTTGGAGGTGGAAGCTGTGAGACAAGACCATCGGTCTCATCGGGTCCGGGAGGTTGTGGCATCACCTCCGCGGGACCGATTTAAGGGGTACAGCCCTAGATGCTACGCCTGTGGTGAAAAAGGTCACCTTCGGTCCAATTGCCCTAAGCGAAGCATAGGAAGAGAATACGAGCGGTTTCAGGAGAATAAGGCGGTTGATAGTACTGCCCGACAACAGCAGGGCAGAGCTGCTGTGAGACAAGACCATCGGTCTCATCGGGTCCGGGAGGATGTGGCATCACCGGTGCGGGACCGATTTCAGAGGTACAGCCCTAGATGCTACGCCTGTGGTGAAAAAGGTCACCTTCGGTCCAGCTGCCCTATACGAAGCATAGGAAGAGAACACGAGCGGTTTCAGGAGAATAAGGTGGTTGATAGTACTGCCCGACATCGCAGTGGAAAGTCTCACGGTAACGCAGACGCACTATCAAGAAGACCTTGCCCTGAAGACTGCAAGCACTGCGCCAAGCAAGAAGTAAAGGAAGCTGTTCCTATAAGGACGATAAAGACGGACCTTAGCAACGAATGGAAGGAAAGCCTGAAGCAAGCACAGCAAGAGGATGCAGATATCAAACCAATTCTCGAGTGGATTAAAGCTGAGACTCCTAAGCCACACTGGAGCGAAGTTGCATCGCTGAGCTCGACCACGAAGAGTTATTGGGCTCAATGGGATAGTCTAGTCATCCAGGATGGAGTCTTGTGCCGTAAATGGGAAAACGCTCGAGGAGACAGCTGTCACCTGCAAATGGTTGTTCCTAAAGCTAAGATACCAGTGGTCCTGCAGCTCTACCATAATGGATGTTCAGGAGGTCATATGGGAGTTAAGAAGACATTGTTAAAGATAAGGGAAAGATTCTACTGGATTCATTGTCGTGATGATGTTGAGGACTGGTGTCGCAAGTGTACCAGTTGTGCGGCCGTGAAGGGACCTCATACACGTAGCAGAGGCGCATTGAAATTGTATAATGTTGGTGCACCCTGGGAAAGAATTGCTATAGACGTGGCAGGACCATTTCCTGAAAGTGAAAGCGGAAACAAGTACTTCATGGTCGTAATGGATTACTTCACTAAGTGGCCAGAAGTCTTTGCCATTCCCAACCAAGAGGCATCAACAGTTGCAGATAAATTAGTGCACGAAGTCTTCTGTCGTTTTGGAGTGCCTTTAGAAATCCACAGTGACCAAGGAAGAAATTTTGAGTCTCAAATATTTCAAGAAATGTGTCGAGTGATGGGTGCTCACAAAACCAGAACCACCTCTTACCACCCACAATCGGACGGAATGGTGGAACGATTTAACCAAACACTAGAGAGGTATCTGGCAAAAGTAGTTGAAAGTAAGCAAAAAGATTGGGACAAACACATCCAACCGTTTCTTCTGTCATACCGAAGTGCAGTCCACGAATGTACTTCCGTAACACCAGCTTTTGCAAACTTCGGAAGAGAACTACGGTTGCCCGCAGACTTGATCACTGGAATACCCCCTGATACCCCGCGAAGTATAACGGAGTACGCGAATGACTTGCGGAACAAGATGAATGACATTTATGAGCATGTCAGACAATCGGGCCAACAAATGTCTGAAAAGATGAAAACCCGTTATGACCGGAAAGCGAATAATAAGGGCTTCGAAGAGTGTTCGCTAGTATGGCTACATAATCCAGTTCGCAGTAAAGGGAGATCTCCGAAGCTACAAGCAAAATGGGATGGGCCATACCGGGTAGTCACTAAAATCAATGATGTTACCTACCGGATACAGAAGTGTCCAAGAGGCGCCCCAAAGATAGTTCATGTAGATCGACTGGCGCGATACTATGGAACCGATAATGCTCGGGACGAGCATGTCTTAGGAGGGGGCAGTGTTGCGCCATAACCAGATGAATCTCGTGTCCACTAGAATAATCGAGAACTGTCGAGGACAACGCCATCTAGTGTCGGAAAGCGCGCAACTGTGTGCATTATGACGATTACTCGACGCTAGATGGCGCTACAAGCAGCTCTAGAGTAATCTATTTAGCCTAGAAACTTCGATCGAATGTTTTCGTAGTTTCGAGTAATTTCCACGGCCATATAAAAGCGGAACGTGTTGGCCGTAGGGACAGTATTGTTTCACGATACAGCGGATAAACATCGAAGAATCTTCTAGTGCGACTAACCAGTGATTTAGTGATTTCTTATTGTAAAAAGTGTTCTTAATAAATATTGTGTTATTTTTGGTAATTAATCGAGTACTTTAATTTATTTAATACCCAGCTCGTAACAATATTATAGATATAGATAGATTTAACAATTTTATTTCTTTATTTAAATCGATGAATCATTTTCTTAAACAGAGTGTTATAGGAAGTGTAGTTATATCTGAACATAGATATATTTGAAGTTTCACATCACTTAATTTTTGAGGTCTGTTAAATACATTTTGATGATACTCGTACTTTTCCATAAACCTGTAAAATAAGCTTCACAACTGTATTGTATCTAAGAGTTACGGATCTAACACCCTTTTTCACTTATAATCATATGTGCATCTATCGGCATACAATAGTACGTCACGGTTATTGAAGGTAATCGTTTTTAAGCGCATGCCATTACTTATTTAAGTTATTCACTGAAATCAATATCACGAGGCTCTTGAGCATACGATATGAACCGATATGAACATTCCTTGCTATAACCTTCACTTGGAACATTTTCTTCATTTATATTTGTATACACTCACACTAATACATAGTGCATTCACATAGATCACGATAATGTGTAACAAACACTTAAAGGTAAATATATCATGCCAATAACATGTTAATTACTACATTATAAAAGGGTGTTAACTGCGCAGTAGTCGAGCTTTTATTACCATTAAAAACGAACTATAGAAGTAGCTGCATTGTCTCTCTGCCTCGGTGGCGCAGTGGTAGTGAATCCGACTGCTATGCTTGAGTTCTCGGGTTCTAATTCTGGGTCGGACCAAGTGTTTGTGTGAACTAAAAATATTTGTTTCGGAGTTTGCGTGTTTTCCATATATAACATGTATGTATTTACATTAACTATACCCATAACAAGCTCTGCTTAGCTTGGGACTAGATGGCGTAGTGTTAGATGACCAGAATATTTATTATTTATCTATTTATATAAGTCTACGCAATTCCCAAGGCTTTTATGTGTCTGAACTTAAGTATTTTTTGATTAAATCTTGCAATTGTATTTCCAGTAAAACTGTGAAAAAGAATAAAAAATTGACTAACAATAAATATTCTTTAAATAGACAAATTGTTAAAACTGCTTATGGAAAGTCTCGAACACTTGGATAGAAGTTAACAAATTAAGATACGTGACTGAGAACTTCTAGGCAGCCCGACATCAAGAGAGTGGGTAGTTTAAAAGGGTGGAAGGTAATCAGACTAACATGTGGTTGGAGTGATCTTGTCGACTTCACTTGGAGTCGGAGACAAATAGAGAAAAATAATGCCATTGGATTGTTTATTTGTCACCGGTTCCTGACACCAAGATGCAGTGTGACTGTACCATGAAACTGATTAGATATGGAATCGGTCTTTGCGCTTTTGATATTTTATATGACAGATCAGTTTTATGTCGTTACAAATAATTTTACCTTTTAAACTTAGAACTGCTTCTAATTTTTCTTTATTTAGATGTTTTTTGATGAATGGGGTTTATTTTATGATGATTCCCTTTGCCTAGGTGTGAACAATGCTCGTATACATTGTAGGTACAGAATATCTTAGATGTAATAAGGTGCCATACATTTGTCTTAAAACAAATTTTGTTTCTATTATTTTAATTTAATTTAACGTCGATTAAAAGAAAATGCTTATGACATTTAGTCCAACTTGTACAATTATCAACAACCCATAACGTTCCACTGCTGGGCTCAGGTCTCCTCTCATACGTCTCCACGCTGGTCACTTGTGGGTTGGGGACTGGCAAGGCAACGTGTGGCTACGTAATTTTGCCGTTAGATGTTTTTAAGCCGTCCAAAGGCCTCCAACTAAGCTTCACGACTGTTATCCTATGATAACAACCGGGACCGACTGCTTAACGTGACCTCCGAATCACGGAGACACTCATTTCTCTTCTTCTCATAACATATACAATATACTTGCAGAAAACATAAATAAATTAATTTTAAAGCGCAAGGGATATATGGGATTCATATGACGAAGCGACTAAGTTATTCTTTATTATAAGTTACTTGTGTAGGTTTCAGAAATAAAAATCTTAATTCTCGTGTTTCAATGTGTTTGTTACCATACTTCCTCCGAAACGGCTGGAACGATTTTAATGACATTTTGTGTGCAAATCGGGTAGGTCTGAGAATCAGCCTTCATCTATTTTTCATACCCCTAAATGATAAGGGTGATCCACCCCAATTTTTTTTTATTTCTTTGACGAAGCAACGTTTTCCGGATTATAAAACACACCTAGAAACATTTAACATCAATTTATTTGTTTTTTACAGAATATGACAGAATCGTCGCCATTGTCTTAAATTCGAAGTATTCGCTTTGAATTTTAATCTCAGGCTACCGTTACTAATATTGTTTCTTTTTAAATTACGAAGCAATTTGGAACCCGTCATTCGACAATTTTATCTATGGTTACTGTGAAATTGGAAATACGACTTTGCGTGCTGAAAATAATAGTTTACTTTTTGTTACGTCTTCTGTTTCGTTATACATGTAGACTATAAAATAATTATTTCAAAAGATTATATAAAAAACAGTCATATCACAATTTACAATAAATATAATTAAATTTAGGATTTTATTATATTATTACTTATACTAACAATATGTCCATGAATGTCAATAAACTTGATTGTATTTATGCAAAACGTTTCTTGCTTTTTGTTTAGATTTTGCCATTCTCCGGTAATGTTTTTAATGTTTTCTTCATTACAAAGTCTATTTCATTTTGCGAACTGGAAATGATTAAGAGAACAATAAAAATAAGTTCGTCAAATCCTATGTTTATCCATTCATTGGAACAAAAAATTCGGCTTTCGGTCTCGCACTCACCAACGTAACACGACAGCACAAACGCTGTCATTTAACGTTGATCTTCTGTGCGAGGGTAGTACCGCCCTGTGGCTCTACTACCTTAATACACGTGCTGAGTTAACACAAGTTACACAAGTAACACAGAATTACGAAAATATCAATAGAGATTCAAACACAAATACACACACATTCACATTACACATATAGGTACTATTGCACTATAAACATACACCTACAAAAATACACATACATACATAAGCAGACTAATAGTTACACGATTAATTTAAATGAAACCGAAACTATGAATTAAATACTAAATTATTATTTTTTATTTATTCTAGATAACTTCTCAGACATCTATTACATTACCATACATTAAATTATGTTTAATTTAGAGATACCTAATTAATTTTATATTTGTAATAGAGATATTAGAAATGCGGATGTACAATCAGCAAGAAAAGGTTATGCACCTTTTATATATGAATAAATTTTAGAAACATTTTATTATTAATAATAATATAGTCCTGGGATGTTTGGTACTGCAACTGTTAAAAGCAAAGTAAATGAAAGATAACATAGTCAATAAAAAAAAAACTAGGTTAACATTTATATCCCAGATCTTATTACATTGTTTGTTAGAAACAAGTACAGTTAATAAAAGCTCGTTAAAACACCTTCTTTGCCCCAAAACAATTCTACTTTCATTTTTATTTGATTCAGACAAACTTTCATTTCATATTTTCCCACGTCAGAGGTGTATTCTTTTCTGATGCTAAATAGGGAATATAAAACAGCATTCAAACTAAAAAATGTTTCAAAACCAAGACTCGACATCATGAAAATTTTTAATAAAATTATAAGAATAATAATAGCTTAAGTTGCCCGGGACATTATTACGGATCTGTTGACAATACATTAATTAATCACTTGTACATACAAAGATATATAGACTGTCTTTGTTTTGGCTTCGCAATAGTCGGGTAAAATGCACAATTTTTCGTTTATGTGAGAGAAAAAACGCCGAAGTTAATACAAAGCTACGCAAAAGTATATTTTTAAAAGAAGTACTGATTTGCTTTAGAATAAAATGGTTCCTGAAATAAAGAATAACGGTTAGTAGATACCTGCCTCACCGAGTAATCGGATCTCGCTTTGAAGTTGGGTTTTTATGTCATGTTTGTGGCTTTAAGGTTTATCCGTGGATTATACGTGTATCGAATTATTAACTGAAAGTGTGTGGCCTTTTCCCTTTCAAAACCTATTTTACATACAATATTATTTGTAATTGGCCGAATCATGTGTTTATCAGCGTCCCAGCTCATTAGCATTTAAATTCGTACTTAGTTTAGACTTTTATTGCTAACTGTACCTGTCCAGAACATGACATTTCCAAAACGTCTTGGCCACTAGCCAAATATGTGTAGATACACGTCGGTTCAATAACCTCACAATGACATAGGTAGACAATCATTATACCCACATTACTATATTGGATTCTGATGTTTCAGCGATTCCATACAAAATTGATAGTTTTGACTTTGAAATAACGGGGAATTGATTGGTACATTTCAAGCTGTAAATTGATTGCAATTGTTTGAGAGCATGTAAGTGTATACTTTTCGAATGTTAGGTTAGTAATAGTAGGTTCTTGTTTTGGAATATAATTTAGTGAACGGTCTGCTAGTCTAGTCTTTGTGTGGGTTTTTTTTACACGAAGTTCTTTATAAATAACAATCCAGAGTATGGAAGCTAGGTGATATTTCACGCCAGTGCCTTGGATAGCACGTAAACCGGCCCTTCCCGGTTGTCATGAACACCTATGGCAATCGTTATTGGGAAGTCAGCGCCCTCAAATATACCAACAACTAGTTCAATCTTCGACTTCAGTTCGCCTTCAGGGTTGCGGAAGTCCGGTGGACTTTTTAGTAATGCCGTAGTAATAATATTATAATAATATTGGGAATAATAAAGGCTAGGAAGAAGAAGGTCTACTAGTCTTGTGTTCGTCTTATCACACTACCGTATTTCATTCGAAGTGACCTTGGTTGAATTATCAATCAATGTGTTATACTATTACAATATATCTACAAGCAATCATCAAATGACGTCAAATGAATGTATGTCGCGATTAGGTCAAACGGAATTTGCGTGCTTTCGATTTGGTACAATTATGCGACAATAACAGTAGGTAAATATATATATACTTTCTATACAATATTGTTCCATAGGACTAACACTATAAAGGATAGTTTATTAATTTCGTTAAGCGCGCTATCTCAGACACTATTAGTTCGTATTGAAAAAATATTTAGTACATATTTAATAGCTCATTTATTGACAACAGCTATAATGTACAAACTTACATCACACTACATACACCATTAGGAGCCGAACACGAAAAGTAATCAGAAGCCGGAAAATTTTGTAAATAATTTAAGGTAAATGAACATACTCACACATTTCACACACAAGTTTTTATATTACATGTTAAAATCTAATAACAAGTCATTACCGTCTTAGTGTTTTTCTCAGTTGCTTTCAAAGCTAACATTGTGGAACCGGAGTCCTCTTTCTTCTCCACTTTGCCCGGTCTTCGGCATCCCTGGCGAGGCCATTAGTACGCATGTTAAAATCTAATAACAAGTAAAAATAAGTAAATGCGAAAAGTGATAGTACTGCTTTTCAAACTTTTTTCCAACGTTAACATTGGACAATAAATTACCCGAATTTAACTATGTTTACGCTTAGTTAATATAAGATTGCAATTCAAACTATTATTGTGCACAATCTAATTCGCCTTTTAGAGGCAGCTTCAAGTTTTCTGGATACGGAGAAAGGTCGATTGATTGGCGTGAACAGTGAAAGAAGCAAATTATTTATCTAGGGGCCGAAGCTAATGCATTAGAATCGGCTATTTTAAAGTTAATACATTGTACCATAAAATTACTTTATCACATATTTATACCTACTTACTATGAATATCTATATATTTTTAGTTTTGAATGTGGGTTTTATTTTATTTCATTTACTGTTGACAGATAAAAATATACTGGACGTTGGTGAGTTATTAGTGCTAATACTGTTATGCTAAACTTAAATTGTTTAAATTTGTCTTCTATTATCTTTCTCTTATTTTGTGTAATGATTTCTAAAATATTTTGTATGTATGTATTCAGGTAACGTCTATTTTTAGATTAGATGTCTATCGATTTTAGTCAATCTTTGACATATAGACCGTCGATGGACATGACAAAACTCACTTTTAGTGATTTTTAGTTAATAGAGTTTTTTGAACAACAGAACAGCACCATTGTAGGTGTTTTGTCGTTATTTTTGAATTGGCAACAATTGTTACGAAAATGTTATCTTTCTGCACTTCATAGCAACTTCATTTCAACGACAGAATACACTCCTTCTTTATCATAACTTAATATTCTAAGAGCCAGTTACGCCATATCTATCAGCTATAACACTGTAAACAAATTTGTTTATCATAAAAAAGGTATTAGTGACCCAACCTTAAAAGATGGACATGTGCTGTCGCGGACTTCTTTTAAGACTTTTAAAGGAGAGCAATTTTTTAACATATTGTTTTTGTGAAACTTTAACCGTTTATGCAGCAAAAACAATTGAAACTCAAATGCACCTCTCTCCTTTTTGCAACTCAAAATTCCCACCTTTTTGCAACATTTCTTGTTTTATTTATTTATTTTTTATTTATTGTTTCCAATACACATACATTTACAGACACAGTGATGAAAACTGCACCACGAAGACCTCGCAGGGTCTATCTGGGAGGCAGTGAGTCGCTAAAAGCTATGTAATACAAGCTAATGTTGATACTCCGCTCCTATCCATCGTAGATTATTGACATAGCCTATAGACTTTCTATATGTTTATCAGACATGTCTATCCAAGACTTGTGAATTCGAAATCTGTAGTTTATCAAGCAGATAAGTTCCTAATTGTCTCATCATCATCATCAGCCTTCACTTCCTTCCTAATTGTCTATCCCTATTGAAACTGACCCTAATTGACACGCTCCTCTGTTGATGAAATTTTCTCAACAATGTGTTCAAAGAATTCTCTTTACGTATCTATAAGATAATACATTACGATATGTGCGAGATAGCTTGAGTATACAGTACACCTAAAAATTGGGTGTGTGTGTGTCGAATAAATTAGTGTCCTTCACAAGATAACCCAGTATATATTTATTGCTTATACAATAGATACGTTATCTTATTTAGACTGTGTTTACATATGTTCGGTTTTACGCTCTTGAGTACGATTACTGTGATCCATATTTTATTTCGGTGCCCTCTTGGCAATAGAAAAAATTAATTCTCCCCAAATAACGTGTTCCCGTATCGTAATGTATTATTTTTTATTTTAAATCACAGACAACTTTGCTTAGCGACGGTTGCTGAAATACTTATACAATACCTAAAAAAAAAAAACTTAAATTTATGTAACAAAAATAGAATTACCGTAGGAGAACCACGCTTCGGCATGAATGGGTTGGCTTAACCGGGATACCACGGCCTCCCAGGAAACTGGTGTGAAACAGCGCTTGCGCTGTGTTTCACCGAGTGAGTGAGGATACCGGAGGCCGATAGCTTTCTGCACTCCTCTATATAAACTTTAACTACACCTCCGTTTTTATAATTTTCGTAAAAAGGGGTACAAAATTTTGACTTCACTTACCTATTAATATAATTGATTTGTTATTTATTTAATGCATCCTAATGTATGCTCCAAATTCACACAATATAAAATGTCAATTCCAGTTCTTAGATACATACCTGCATTTCTGTTCCGTACAACTTTTGAATACCACCTTTGACTATATCGTACTCGAACCTACTAAAAACCGCACACCGTCTCGGGCACTCTTGGGTACTAGAGCAAGCAAGGGAACCAGGGTTCCGTACACCTAATGTTATATTGATATGATATGATATGATATGATATGAGATATGGATATTTTTCTCGTACCTTTAATGTTTCTATTTTTACCGGTATCTGTAGTGTGAATAATGTAGTGAGATTAACTCATCTTACATCACTATCTTATTCGCTTACTATTTCATATTGTTATCGACATCTATCATATCGATATAAATATCATTTTTATTATTAATCTCATATTGCATTTTTATCTTGCTTGCTTTATTCTTTCTATCATTCGTCCGTGACTTTGCAAACTAGACTACCGTGTGATTGACCGCGACCGGACGATTAATTGAGATTCTTATACCTTAAGGAGTTTTTATTCTCTTGTTGTTAGTACAGTTTTGTACGTTTTCTTTTTAATTAATTGTGAATACATCTTTAAGTCGATTATCAATGACGTAGTATAACAATATATACGTAACATTTTTTTTGTAGTCTGCGATAATATGCGGTTACAGAAATATTAATGTGTGGTGAAGGGTTAAGAATCCGGTGTGTCAACTATGTCCCTATTCATCCCGTGGGTATCGTAATGATGATGATGATGATAGAAATATAATTAATAATTAATTGTGTAAAGTTTTGATTGTTAACGTTAACTAAGATTTAAAAAAAAAGTACTTGAAGCGGTGGGCAGATATATCCTCAAAAAATCCTTTGAAATTAGTGTTTGCCTGAGTTTGATGACAACGTTACTTAGCATTTTTAAGTTTTTTTTTTATTAATTCCTATCTGACCCACGCAACCTCGTTTACGTCTCCTATTGCCCGTAGCGTAACATTCTTCACTGATGCTCCGCTGGAAAATCTTTTTTTTTTCACCTTTTCAACCTTTTGGACTACGACAAATATTTTAAAACCAAAATCAGCCAAATGGGTACAGCCGTTTTCGAGTTTTAGCGAGATTAACGGACAGCAATATATATACAGGGTCTGTCGTAAATAATGGATAAGTCGTAAACTGGAGTTGGTCCGGCTATGAGACTATTAGAAAATCGTATCTTTTTGCCAGGGTTTCTAACCGTATGGAAATGGCGTAGACTTTTATGTTTTTTTATAAATTTCGCTACTCTTTGCATTCATTCCGTTGCCATTTCGTTAAATTTAGGTATTTCTGTGTCATTTTTTTTGTATTATAGTCTTGAAGATGTGTATTATTTAGTTTTAGTACTGTTTTAGGCGTTTTTAACGTTGGTCATTTTCAAAATTGTCATTTTAAGATTTTTTATGTTTTTGTTTTACTTAGGGTCAACTTTTGATCATTTACTGTGTAAAAAAAAAGTACGGCGCTATAGCTGCCCATGATCTTAATAAATTATCTAGTATGTGTAGATTCTAAAAAGGTATAACAATGCATACTTCACAAGTAATATTAAGCTACATGAGCGAGATCAATATCAAGGTGAGAAAATATTTTTTTCATGTAATGTTGTAAATGGTTATAAAACTTCGTCAGAATGATTTATTTCTGCCAAGATTCTTTACACAAACACTATGGGGCCACTATTAAGGATATTCAAAGAAAACTAGGTAGTTTTTTGTCAAAAAAATTTCATGCCTCCTCATTTCATAAAGGTGTTTAATTTTAAAATTGATGTGCTCTAATAGTTACATGCGACAAACATGTTACAAGTTTATTCGTAAAAAGGATCATCAGGTAAAAAAATGAACAAAGACAGCAATACAAAGGGTCTCCCCGCGTGAAAAGGACATTGTTACTAGGCACACTGCATGATGCACCGTCCCTTTCACACTCACGATGTGTGAAAAGGTTAGCATGCGTTTAGCTAGGGCGCACTCCTGATACATCTCTCAGTGTGATTTTGACCATCGCATGTGCTCTCGTTTTCATTACTGTCGTCAATTTGTTACTGCTTTCTAATATCGGACTTAGATTTTCTTTGTGATTTGGACTTGTTAACCTGGTGATATTGACAACTCAGCTCTCATTTATGGGCATCGTGTTGTGCTATCGATTGCACGTGTTATTTTGGAAAATTTTGTATATCATGCCTCAACAATACACGCCGGCCGAATACGTAAACATGCATTACATTTATGGTTTATGTGATGGCAACGCCAATAGAGCTGCTAGAGTTTATCGGGAAAAATATCCAAATGCCCGGCATCCTGACTATCGTGTCTTCATAAGAGTGCACAACACATTTTTGGAAGGACGATTTCCTGGGACCGGCGTAGGCGGGGCGAGTGAAGGACGACCACAACGCCACAGTGCAGCCGAAGTACTGGAAATAGTTGCAGAAGACCCTGGTACGTCCATAAGTGTAATTTCAAGGCGCACCGGTATACCTCAAAAATCTGTACACAGGATTTTAAAAAGGCATAAATTATATCCCTATCATTATCAAAGGGTCCAAACATTAATGCCAAGGGACGCTGCTGCGAGAATAACATTTTGTCGCATAATGCTGCGAAAGATGAGGGAAGACCAAAGTTTTTTTAATAAAATTTTATGGAGTGACGAGTCAACGTGTCGAAAAGATGGTTTTTTGAATCTTCACAACATACACAGCTGGCAACTCGAAAACCCAAGACTTATCCGAGAAGACCGATCGCAATATCAATTTAAAATTAATTTATGGACTGGCATTATTAATGGCAAAATCATTGGTCCATTCGAATTGCCGGCAATATTAAATGCGGATATGTATTTGAATTTTTTAGCAAATACTTTACCTAGTTTACTGCAAGACGTCCCACAAGAGATAAGAAATGAGATGTGGCTACAAAATGATGGGTGTCCAGCACATTACGCTGTTCGTGTCAGGGAACATTTAAATAATACTTATCCAGATAGATGGATAGGGCGATTGGGGCCAATTTTATGGCCTCCACGTTCGCCAGACCTGAACCCCTTGGACTTCTTTTACTGGGGCTGTATAAAAGAAAAAGTATACAGTGAAACAATAAGTTCTGTAGAAGAGTTGCGTGCGCGCATTCAAGTAGCAGCGAGAAAAATTGAAGAAGCCGGTTATGTGCGCCGGATTAAGCGATCGTTTATTAGGCGATGTAGAGCGTGCATAGCTGCCGGCGGAGGACACTTCGAACATTTAGTTTAAGTTGTTGAATAAATATTTTTACGTACTAAAACAACCTAGTTTTCTTTTGAATATCCTTAATAGTGACCCCATAGTGTTTGTGTAAAGAATCTTGGCAGAAATAAATCATTATGACGAAGTTTTATAACCATTTACAACATTACATGAAAAAAATATTTTCTCACCTTGATATTGATCTCGCTCATGTAGCTTAATATTACTTGTGAAGTATGCATTGTTATACCTTTTTAGAATCTACACATACTAGATAATTTATTAAGATCATGGGCAGCTATAGCGCCGTACTTTTTTTTTACACAGTAAATGATCAAAAGTTGACCCTAAGTAAAACAAAAACATAAAAAATCTTAAAATGACAATTTTGAAAATGACCAACGTTAAAAACGCCTAAAACAGTACTAAAACTAAATAATGCACATCTTCAAGACTATAATACAAAAAAAATGACACAGAAATACCTAAATTTAACGAAATGGCAACGGAATGAATGCAAAGAGTAGCGAAATTTATAAAAAAACATAAAAGTCTACGCCATTTCCATACGGTTAGAAACCCTGGCAAAAAGATACGATTTTCTAATAGTCTCATAGCCGGACCAACTCCAGTTTACGACTTATCCATTATTTACGACAGACCCTGTATATATAAAATAAATATAAAATAACGTAGTAATCTATGTATATATATATATATCGTTATCGTATCGGTATGTTTCGTTATTTTAATACAAAGTTGATTCTAATTTTAAGAGCAAATCAGTAAAATTTTATATGTAGTTCAGATTGTCGTATATGACCAGCTGAAACGGCGAACCTTGTAGAATTAAAATACCGACAGTAGCGCTTCCTACCGAGACACAATTTGTCTGTCTGGTATTTTAAAACCATCCTGGAACTCATTGAAATATAAACTTACAAAATTTAATCCATGATGACGAATGAATTAAGTGATAAGCACGCGTACTGAATAATTATATATCTTAAGATATAATTAATGTAGCAAAATGTATGCTAGAATTTCTTTAGTTTTATATACTACTAGCTGACCCACGCAACCTCGTTTGCGTCTTATATAGCCCGTAGCATGAAAATTTTTGCAAAATGAGTAACTTTTCTGATTGATTTTTACACCCTGTGTCCGAAAAACCCAAATATCTTACAGAACCCTATTTTTTTCCAAAATAAAATATAGCCGATGTTACTCGTGGATAATGTAGCTTTCGAATGGTGAAAGAATTTTTAAAATCGGTCCAGTACTTTTTGAGCCTATTCATTACAAACAAACAAACAAACAAACATACAAACAAAGTTTTCCTCTTTATAATATTAGTATAGACAAGGTTTGATAAATCAAATCGTCTTTTTAATACCTAACTGAATTTATTATTATACTATTCCAATACAAAGAGATCTGACTTGAGAATGAATTTGTCTATTGCCCTCTTAAATACACACGCAGTCTTATCAATGTATGTAGTAATTATTATACAATCAACGTATGTAGGACGGTGGCAGTATGCAATCGGTGTGCGTAGGTACAAGGAATTTGAACAAATATGAGGAAGACCAGGTCTATAAATAGCCAGTTAGGTACAGGTAGGTACGTAGTAGCCTAGCTTACTACTGGTTAGTAATGCTATTTGAAAATATTTATTTATTTTATTTTATTTATTTGATATCTCAATTTTAAATTTTATCCAAATCGATTCAGCAGTTGAGCCATACAGACGGACGTACAGTTATTTTCGAAATTGTAATATTAGTATGGATAATGCGACTTCAGATCACATTATACTTATATAGGACACGGAATACCCAATTAAAATATTTTTTATTATAGATAGTGAAGGAAGGTAGTAAATATTAATGTACGAGTAATACCTACCTCCCTAACCTTTAAACGTACATTTTTTATGGAATCGGGGGCAAACGAGTAGTAGATAGTAAGCGATTACCGCCGCCCATGGCGTTACAACTGCGTTGCCGGCCTTTGGGAAATGTGGAAGGGGATGGGGGAAGGGGTTGAGGTAGGGTCTCCGGTATCCTCACTCACTCGGTGAAACACAGCGCAGGCGCTGTTTCACACCGGTTTTCTGTGACGCCGTGGTATCACTTCGGTCGAGCCGACCTATTCATGCCGTGGCTCTCCCACGGTAACGACAGGGTACATAAGTACATAAGCTACATCAGGGGTTTCGTATTACAATTTGCTTTTCTCGACTACTACTGTTTTTTTTTAAATTGGAATCTTCTTTGGCGCTTCTTTTTCTCTTCTTAGTTGAGCACTTTTTGGGTGAACAAAGATCATGGAACTCGCGATTTTCGATGAACTTAAACAATTGTTTGTTTATAGTTTTGGGTTTTCAAGTCGCCAGGTCCTCGTGACTGCTTTTTTTATTTATAACTAGCTGAACCCCGCGGTACGACAATAACCGCGGGCAACTAATATAATTTTAAATTGTAGTACAAAGAAATAAAGTTTTATCAAAATCCATTACGTAGGTACTTTTTGCGTGAAAGAGCAACAAACATACTCACTTACATACTCACAAACTTTCTCGTTTATAACATTAGTAGCATGTCTTTTTACACACTATTTATTTATATAAAACTAAAAATGAGGTGGTATTATATTGGTAGAGAATACATATAAAACTATTTCTTATTAAGGTTTATACACGGTTATTGAGTAGTCAATGAATGAGTACATTGTTATATACAAACAATGCTATTGTAGTTAATTTACATAGTATATATTTACATCAAAGTACTGTGTACGTTTACTAGTACGAGGAAATTTTCATTTTAAATTCTAATCGCGAGTGTTTAGTTTCTCATTCTCATTCAAACTTGGTAGGTGGCGCCATTATAGGCCGCATGGAAATATCCTTAGACACCTCATTAATAAAGCATTATTTAGTTTCACTCAGTTGACTAACAATCTGGTTATTTTTTAATATCCCGAAACATTACAGAGTATCTTTACTTATAAATACTAATAAGATTTAAGTCGTAGAATTATTAAAAGGCGAGGTTTTATATATTTTTAACATATTTTCTGATAAAAGTAATGAGCATCTATAAAGTTATTTGATAATCAGAAAAGCGAAATGTATATAAACTTGTAAGTTTACAAATATATTTGTTTTAGTAATTAATTTTATTAAACGCCATTTTTTTTTTACTTGCAGAATGGTTTGACATCTTCGGAAGCTAAATTCACAGAAAAGGCTCTTGAAGAGATCAAGGTCGGTATAATATTATTTGGACTATATATATTTCACAAAATTGAACGCATAGTTTATTTTCCTAACCACATCTTAAATGTTCTCCGGTGCTCAATAAAAGTCGTGAAGAACATGTATAAAACCATGTAGTGACATCTATATTAAGTGAATAAAAGTTATTGTCGGTATAGATACTACGATTTCTCAGTAGTGCTTTTACATCTCACCAGATGGCGTAATGATTAGAAGTTCCAAACAATGAAATTTATTTTAATTCGAATGAAAATGTACAGATGGCGCTGAAATAAGGTTTTAAAATTTCTGGTTTAAGCGTGTTATTGACCGTACCGTTGTATTGTTTCTAGTTTTCAAGTACTTGTATGGTAATCTGATGAATAATTAAAATATATTGTAATGTTTGTGACTATTCATATTTATAAATAAATGAAATTCTAAAAGTGCGACATCGCGGATCTGGTTACATTTGCAGATTTATTTTCAAAGGATAATCGATCGCAAAACGCTCTTAATGAAATACTAAGCAGCAGAGTAGCATTTGATTCCATGATTCAAGATTCGTTTGATAGTTAGGTAACCATAACTAGCAACGGAAGTAACGATTCGGAAATGGGTATTTTCCCGGCTGTAAGGTTGAAAACATTTAAAGAAAATGTAACAGATGACGAATTAAAAAAAAAACATTGTATTTGATTGATGTTCTCTGGTTTTATACTCAGTGGGTTAGGACATGCCGTAGAATTGTAGTCAGATGGTTTTATTGTCTCAACTGTAAATTGTTAGCAACTTAAATGCCGTAAAGGAGAGATTCTAGTAGTTTGAAACTAGTTTTACATAAAACTTTAAGCAATTGTTGAGCTAACATGCTTTTAATATTAAAATTCCCATTTTTTTCGTAAAGTTTTTTTAGGTTTCACCTCAATTCGATGCTATTAGGTGTTATTTGCGCAGCGCGTTGGGTGGTCCACTGAAGTGCACTTGACGCTTTCGAACACACCTTTAACACTCGCGTTCGTCGGTTGCGTACAAAACGCGTTATTTGTTGACGCGAAACACCCACCATGAGTGCTGTGACTTGCGAACTCTCGTTGCGTCTACGAATGCGATATCAGTCGTAAAATTTAGCAAATACATTTTTACTTTTGATCTTTTCAATTAAGTGCGGAAGGGCCATACCTTTATCCCTCCACTCATTTTGTTTGCTAGGAAATGCTGAGACTGATAAGGTAGCGATGCACTTCCAAAATTTTGCAGAAGAAAGCAGTCACAGAGTGGCAACGCACTTGTGTCTCTAGAGAAGTTGCCCTAGAGGTGGGTGTTGTATGGCACTTACCATGATGACCCTTATACTTCTTCCCTACTACCCGCGGTATGACAGTAACCGCGGGCAACGCCGCGAGGCGAAGCTAGTGTCTTTATAAATTTTAGCCTATGTGTTATTCTGATGTATAAGCTATATTATTGTAAAGTTTCATCAAAATTCATTGTGTAGTTTTTGCGTGAAAGAACAACAAACATACTCACTTACATACAAACTTTCGCGTTTATAATATTAGTAGGATATCGAAAAAAACGTGATGTTTCGTTTTTTTTATGTTTATTATTTTCCCGATTATCTTTTTACCATAAATGTAAATAAAATAAAATACTAAATATACAATTTTTTTCTGTTAATACATACTTATATAAACTTAATTAATTAAACAAACTTTATTTACGGAGTTTAAAGCTTAAATAATGTTAATAATTACCTTCAATTAATTCTTTAAATTTACTTATTAATGGATGCCGAAATTTTCAGTCTTACCTAGGCTCAGGCGCTCAATAAACAATAACAACGAATAGCAGATATGACATGATTAATTAATTATTTTTAAATTAAATATTCCGGACATCTAACACACAACGCCATCTAGTCCCAAGCTAAGCAGAGCTTGTGTTATGGGTACTAGACAACTGATATAAATACTTATATACTTTTTTTTGTAAATACATACATATTATACATAGAAAACACCCAAACTCCGAAACAAATATTTGCAGATCATACAAACATTTGGTCAGACCCGGGAATCGAACCCGAGACCTCAAGCTTAGCAGTCGCATACGCCACCGAGGCAGTCGAATATATAAATAATGATGGTGTAACATATTCTATAATCACATCACTTAACAAGATCATTAGGGAATTTCTTCTTAAGTTTAGCCCGCAAACTGATCAGACTGAAAAGGAAAGATATGAGAAAGATCATAGGTATCTATGGGCATTGTCCCTTTAAACAAGCACCTATTCACTATAGATGCAACAGACAGCCTTCTGTGCAGTTGATGCATGAAGGCAGAAGAAACGCCCCAACATGTTCTCACAGAATACACAAGTGTGGCAGATCAACGGGCAGACATCCAATCAACATCACTCCCGGAAACTACGTGTTTCCAGGAGTGATGTTGACCGGAAAAGGCTGCTGAGCTTCTGGGATGATCTAGGATGGTTGGAGTAAGAAGATGACAAACCCACATACAATGACCCAATGAAGAGATTAAGTTCTGAAACAGCCCTAACTCTCTTGTAAAAGTTCTACCTTTAACGGAAAACTTTGTGATTTTTTAGACATTCTTACCTCTTTACCACTTTACCCGGGTGTGTTGGATAAGGGTTTCCCAACAATAAAAACGTTCCACATATTGGAATATAGCACCAATGAGACTTAAATATATAAAATACCAGCCTTTGCTGTTATTGCAATAAAGAGTTTTTTTACCGTGGGAGAGCTATGCTTCGGCATGAATGGGTCGGCTCGCCGGAGTGATACCACGGCCTCACAGAAAACCGGTGTGAAATAGCGTTTGCGCTGTGTTTCACCGAGTGAGTGAGGATACCGGAGGCCCATACCCCAACCCCTCCCCCATCCCCTTTCCCATCCCCCAAAAGGTCGGCAACGCACTTGTGACGCCTTTGGTGTTGCGGGTGTCCATGGGCGGCGGTAATCGCTTACCATCAGGTGATACGTCTGCTCGTTTGCTCACTATACAATAAAAAAAAAATGTAGCTTATGTCCTTCCTCAAGAATCAAAGTATCTCCATGCCAAATTTCATTGACATCGGTGCAGCCGTTTAGCCCTGAAAACGTGACAGACAGACAGACAGAGTTACTTTCGAATTTTTATATAAAATCTCAGTATGGATCTTAAATACATATGTATAGCGTTTATTGTTATGTATTTGATGTAAATTATTGTTCCTGTTACCTCGGATTTACTCCCGTAAGCAAATGTGAGGATTATAAAAATCAGTATGAGTGAGCAGTGCGCATCGATTTAACTCAACTTTGCATTTCCAACCGTTGAATGCGTCCGTCTATCACACCGTCGTTCGCGTTGTAACGGGAAAAGTTTTAGAAATAAATATTGATCTATATTTGACAACAGTCTTTTTAACCTTTCAACCGAAATATTAACGGTTATACAATTTCAAGATTTTTGTAGCCCCATTTTAATATAATTTTATTTTAGTAGGTTTTGAGTTACACTTTGTCAGACCGTATTAAAACAATAAGTACTATCGCTTTTACCACGAAAGTACTTACTTCAACACTAGCTTTTAGAAAAAAATCTCCGATGTTATGCAGTTTATTTTTATTCTGCAAATTTTTTGAGTTTGTTCTTTGTTGTAGGAACAAAGTAAATAAAAAAGTACAATTACTGTAATTTTACTATGTCCCGTATTTTCGATTTGGGAGTAGTTGCAGTGCTAAAAACTTATTTAAAGTTAACCGATCGACGATGGTAGCGGAAAAAAGTTGGATGCGCACAGCGCAGGACCGCCTTTTATTGAGAATCTTTGCAGGAGGGGGACAGTCCTGTGTCCCGCTATTTTAGCTGATATGATGATGAATCTAGTTAACAGATAGGTGCAAGTCGATCTTCACTGACTCTTAGACCATTAGCCAAATCAATATGCTGGATGCTGTCATGGTGTGTGCTAAAGTTTTGTTTACTGAAAAATAAATAGGTACATAGGTAATGTATACAGTTAGACATGTAGATGGACTCACCATGAAAACACATGCAACCTGTGTAAGGTATTGGGATAAAAGAAATGCGGAAGAGAGGGGATCATTAGGAAATGGGACTGCAATATCTTCTTCTTTTTTTTTTCTTCCTCCGTGCGGAAGTCCCCTCGGATACCTCCTACTGGTGGCATGTCGGACTTGAACCGACTAAAACCGCACGCCGTCTTGGGTACTAGGAGCCGGGGAACGAGGTGCACCATAGTAAGGAAAACCCTGGAACCCCGACTTAACTGCAATATCTCCTGTGATTTTACTAAAAAAAAAAGTAATTGTTACGCGGCTGTGTCATAAAGAGTCACGTAACTTTGTATTTTGTAGTGTTTAGTGTCACCCCACATCATAGCATTTGAAATATGAACGGGTGGTGCGTACGGGGTGTGAGGGGTGTATGGGACGCGCGGGGGCTCGTAGGGGGTTGGTGAGCAAATATTGGCAGATGTAAGTGGATGGCGGTGCAGCGGCGCCACCCCAACCGGTATCGCACCGGTCACGTGACGCGACAAGCCGTGACGTCATCGCACTTTGTATTCAGTTTTAATAGCAATAATAACTTTTAAGCCGTGTTGTAATTCATATTAATTGTTTCGTTTATTAAACATTCATACTTGAAAGAAAAAAGTCAATTCAAGCAAATTGATAGTTTTAAGCATAGCATAATGCAGATCTCTTATTAGTAATTGAATATTAGTTGACGTAGTCTTTGAAAACATTGCACTAATAAACACATGTAGTGTGTGTCGCCCTAAGTTCTGTCATCTAAAACATTGAAAAGTGATGCAAATGTCTTGAGTAAAGAAATATTGTTTGCCTTTAATTTTAGGTAATGTAAACATTTTTCCTGAGAAACCCTTTTTCGTGTCTATTTTGACAAGTTAATGCCTGTTTTTGTATAACCCAGATAGCAAACTCACCCACTGAAATATACTCGTAAAAATTATAGATAATACTCACTGTACAACAACAGACAACAGCATTTCAAAGATAAGGAACACTTGAAACAACCCCTATAACCAACAAATCGGGGAGACTAAAGCTAGGCGAAGCCCGCTTTAGTCTCCCCGATTGGTTGGTTTCCGCAGGATTCATCGCCGTCCACTGCTGAAGGAAGGTTCCTTCAGCAGTGGACGGCGATGAGTCGTGCCTCATAATGAAATTTAAGTTATTTTTAACGTCACTTTAATACCCAAATATATACATATTACTCGTCGGAAATATCTGAGCACCCGGCTGGACAGATGCCAATGCAAGCGCCGACGCACGTGAGTTATTCTTACTTTCCTAATCTCATTCTTGTTATTGTTTCTTTTTTTATTGAATATGGGGCAAACGAGCAGACGTATCGCCTGATGGTAAGCGATCACCGCCTCCCATGGACACCCGCAAAACCAGAAACGTCACAAGTGCGTTGCCGACCTTTTAAGAAGGAGTACGCTCTTTTCTATTTCTCTAGTTTGACATGACGTCATTAAGCCAGGTTCGCAGATATTTCCGACGGATTTTACTAGATACTATTGAGTTATCGAGAGTACACTACTACAGCTTTTGAGTCCTTCTTTTTATCCATTATCACTGCACATGCTAAACCGTCAGCTCGTCTGTACTTATTGTTCTGTAAAATATTCGCGTGGGCGCCACGTTTGCCTACGTCATTAGCGCGCACAGCACTCTGCGCGTAATAAGTTAATTGAGGTGCAAAAACGTACAGTAACTTGCGATTAACATGGACGGGTTAATGCGATGCCGATAGGCGCTAATCAAATGTCTGTGGAAGTTGCGATATACGCCTTATAATCTTTGTTATCTGCAATGAGTGTTGTGTAATTATCCGTATGGTGATGGATTAAGTATACGAAATGTCTTCACTCCTATTCATACCGTGGGTGTCTGACTAAGAGAAACTACGCAGGACAACACAGAAAACCGGTGTGAAATAGCGTTTGCGCTGTGTTTCACCGAGTGAGTGAGGATACCGGAGGCCCATACCCCAACCCCTCCCCCCATCCCCTTTCCCATCCCCCAAAGGTCGGCAACGCACTTGCGACGCCTTTGGTGTTGCGGGTGTCCATGGGCGTCGGTAATCGCTTACCATCAGGTGATACGTCCGCTCGTTTGCCCACTATTTAATAAAAAAAAAAAAAAAAAAAACAACAGCACTGCAAAGGGAACTTGAAACAAACCATATACCAATCCGTACCTTTTACTGTGGGATAGCCACGCTTCGGCATGAATGGGCCGGCTCGACCGGAGAGATACCACGGCCTCACAGAAAACCGCTTGCTTATGAAATAGCGCTTGCGCTGTGTTTTACCGAGTGAGTGAGGATACCGAAGGCCCATACCCCATCCCCTCCCCCCATCCCCCCATGGCCTGCAACGCATTTGTGACGTCTCTGGTGTTGCGGGTGTCCATGGGCAACGGTAATCGTTTACCATCAGGTGATACGTCTGCTCGATTGCCACCTAAACCATAAAAAATACCAATCCGTCTGGGTGGTCTTATGAGTGCAGTTAATCAGTAGCACAGTAGTTGGTTAATCAAAAATACGTCTAAAACCGTAATTTAATTTGAGAAACTAAGGTTATTGGATCCCAACCGTCTTAATCTTGACTATAGGGAAGAGGGGTTTAAATAGCCGAAAAGGCACCTATGACTCTTTTAACTGTAGGTGTTTAAAGGCGCCCCTTTTTTTCTGTGCGCAAATCCCCTTTGGACGGACTCGAACCGACTAAAACCGCACGCAGTTTCGGGTACTAGAAACCGGGGTACCAGGTGCATGCTAGAAAGGAAAGCCCAGGAATAGGAAAACCCTAAGCGCCCCTATAAAATGATAAACAAACATCTTATCACTCATGAGGCACTAATAAGGTTGTTTAGGACAGATCTATGTCCAGGAGTAGACAGTTAAATGCTGTTGATGAATCCTGAGTAAAACCGAGATATCTTCCCCCTTAAAAGGCCTATAAAAAGGTATGTGGCGACTTCCACATATAACACAAAAATAACCTACTACAGCGCCATCTACCGAAGATGCACTGAACTGCGAAGTAACGCACTACACGGAGTAGCTACAGATCCTGAATCGCGAATTAAATGGTTCTCGCGCCGATTATCATATATACAACATCCCAACATTAACTGTTGGGCAGTAGCCCGCCAGGCATGATCACCTCGCCTGGTCGGGGGATCCTCCCTTTGTGTTGGTGGAACATTATACCCGTTCCCCCACAGGTACAAAATTAAAAGTAAATTTAGAAACTAGTAAATTGGTTTCAATGCACTAAACTTGTATGTATTTTTGTAAAACGATATTTATGTAAGTTTTGTATCGCTTGCGTCCAATACATGTCAGTACAGTACCTAGGCTTAACTAGTTAAGTAAGATTACACTACTAAGTCTATATGCTCTGACAAACAGACAGACAGCCGGCGAGCGTCTAATTTTGTTTGTTCCGCCCGTTTCCGTTCTTACATGATACGTTCCCTATAAATATCTATATGTTGAAATGTGGAATTGTCGGAGATGGACATTATTGCCTTATCTATACTAATAATAAAGCTGAAGAGTTTGTTTGTTTATTTGTTTGAACGCGCTAATATCAGGAACCGCTGGCCCGATTTCAAAAATTATTTCGGTGTTGGATAGTCCATTTATAGAGAAAGGCTATAGGCTATATATCATCACGCTACTACTAATAAGAGCGGAGCACCAATGAATAATGTTTCAAAACCGGGGAAAAAATTTCATGCTACGAGCAATATAAGACGCAAACGATGTTGCGCGGGTCAGCTTGTGACTGATAAGATGGTTGTCTTTTTTTTTTATTTAGGGGCGCTCATAGACACTTATAGTTAGATTCACAAGTATGTTTTCGGCAATTTAAATCCAGAATTAAAGGTTAGGAAAAAGAAAGGAAACCAAAGGAACCTACCTAAGGTTCTCATGGAAGTAATTCTTTTTCGTATTTTGGCTTTGCGTTTAAAATGTCACCGATTTAAATGGCTGTTCTGTTCTTGGTGTACGAGATAGAGGCAATTTAGAACCGCCGCCGCGGACCACGATTTCAAGCGAGAAAGTTGTAGCGCTAAAATGTCGTTGTTAGCAATACTTTCACTCTTTTGAAAAAAAAAGATAAACACCTGTATACCAATAATGCATTTATAAAAAATACAAGGACGAATTGCTTAAGTGTTTTGTAAAAGAAGAATTTTTAATACCTAAGTCTAGTGTTCGTAGGACTTATTTTGCTCTTATCTATACTAAAGTGAGCTACAAATAAATATTTAAATAAATATAAGCTATTTAGCTAATCTTATCACAAATCCTCAAAGCCACATCTTACCGTTCTTAAAAAGGCGCGTGGTCAGCGTTTCGTGTCTACGAATACATTACCAGCGGCAAAAGCCCCGACTGCACTTGTGAAATGCGTGAAATACAACTTCAGATCAAACCCCTTGTTTTAGACGTAAAAATATGGTGAAAAATTTGGGGAATTTTTCAATAGTCTTCGTGAAGTAGACTATGCTTGAAATATCACTTATTTGATTTACTCATGAGTTCGGTGGAAAGTTGTTTAAGATTGCAAGTTGCTTGATTTATTTAACCTAATTTAAGTTTTAATAACAACATGAAGAGGACAGAACAGGACTCGAGCGAAAAGGGATACAACATCTTCACTAAAAATCATTTTCAAGGGAGACAGCAATTATGGAGTGTACCCAAAAGGCGGCAACGCAGTTCTTGAGTAACACGTCTCTATGTGTGATGGTTGTCACTTACACTTTACGTTTGTTCTTCTATACCACGAATAAAGAAGACTAGACAAAGATTTTTGTACTATCCATAATACCTTTATATTTAGGTTTTCTAAAAATTTGCAATAAAGTTTTTCTGACTGAAACGCTGTCGTTATTTATTATATTGAGCAAACATGTATTGTATATGGTATATTAAATCAAAATAAAATAATAAATTACCCAATTTTTTTTCTACATTTTTATAAAAAGTATTTAAGCCATTTATTGCCAAGTCAATTCATTGTACTGACGTTTCCAATCTTCATTGTTGCAGAGTTCTCTGCGATCTTCAGAAGCTGACAAGCGTCGTATGATGGATCGTATTGTGAAACTGGAAGACGAATTACGTGTCCTGAGAGTGACCAATGGGTTAGTGCACACACCTACCACCACATATAACGACCTACTCTTCCATATTTGAGGAGTTTGAAGATTTTATTCACAAATAACGTAATTTATACCTTCGACATTTGATGGAAATACGTTATTAATACAAATTTATTTGTACTTCTTTCACTACTGAATAGTGGAATAATTACGAGTGAGTTTGTTTTAATTATATAATTTATATCTTGTTAACTGTATATGAAGGATCAATTAGGGGCAAATGAATTTCTTTCGAATTTTGACGACAAAGTTTAACGAACATAGAACGAAGTTTTGAATTTTGTAGCTAGCTAGTTATAATTTTGTTGTTCGCAAATATTGTTAATAGCAAAATCGATAATTTCTTCAGTTTGGAATCGAACGAGAACAAAATATCGAATGGTAACATTGAAGACGCCGAGACGGAACGGTTGCGCTTGCGCACCGAACTCGCTGACATGCGCAAAGCGAAAATGAATGCTGAGGAACATTCTCTTAAGTACGTATAATGTTTTGCGACCTGTAGATATTCCACTGTAGAAAATAGAAACATCACCGCTGTAGTATATATATTGTAGGTATAGATTGGATTTTGTTTAAAAACAGAATAACTTGGACCCTACTGAAATTAGCAGTTTTGTAAACAACATAGTACCACTATATTTGTACATTATGACTTTCTATCAGTTGAAATTGTGGGTTAAAGTTATTCTGAGTGTATTGTATAATAGTATATTTTTAATATTTTTAACTAGTATTTTTTGAACTTTTTTGACATGTATGATAATTACAAACTATAGACGTCTAGGCAAAGATATAAAATATTAATGCGGTAAGGATAACTATATTTGTAATACAATTATATTTTCATAGATATTTATTTGTAATGTAAATATTGCTTACTATATTGGGCTCTATTAACCTTAAATAAATGTGGTGGATGGTTCACTCCGCTTTTGATTTTTTACCACAAAACGCTTCCTTCTCTGTATTTCCAGTAGTTTCTTTATTTAATTTTGTTTTTCTAATTCTACCCGACAAAGTAGTCTAAAGTGAACTCGTGTTGCAGACTCGAACGTCTTGTAACACAACTACGTTCGAAATTCAACGGTCTCCAACTGACGAATGGCCCCGAGTCGCTGCCGAGCGATGCCGAACACGAAACGAGCGTGCGTGCGCGCCGCACTAGCGTCAACTCGGCGAACAACTCGACTGTTGTGTTCGGCCCGGTCACTGATTTGTAGCGAATGGAAATCGCGAATGCGGCAATAATTATAACCGCTGATTTATTCTGGTCTATATTTTATAAGATTTTCTAACCAGACTATTCTACGTAGTTATGTGTACGTCTATTCGATTTGGTACAGTTATGAACAAAAGTAGTTTTTTCCAAAGTATTTGATTTAGTGTCAAATGTTGTGAAGACTTCGAATCTCAGATTTTGCATCTCATTGCGCGATGCAATACGTGTTTCATATCATAATGTAATATGTATGTATTCGAGTAAAATTAAACTTCTCGTGACATTACTATTACTTTTAAATGTATGCACATCATTGTATTTTTAATAAAAAAAAATGTTTAATGTATGTTTTAATAAATGTTCATATATATTGTGTCTAATACTAACAACACTGATTGCTACTAATACAGGTGCTCACAATTATGTCACACTATGTTTTAACTACATCACATACAGTTGTTATAGGTTATAGTAAGTTTGTAATTGTATTTGCTCATTGTTCACTACCAATGTGATTGTATTGTCTAAAGAATTTATTTTAAGCAATAAAATGTTATATTTGATCCTAAAATATACTACACATGCAAATTATATAGATTGGACATATAATATAGTAAAGGGTTTATATTGACCTGTTCCACTTAGAGTTTTTGTGAACTTTGCTAATATAACGTAAACACCGGAGAAATATAGAAAATTAATGAGTCTATAATTGTAGATAATCGCCAAAACATATATAACATCAGTGATTGGCAATTGAATTTAGGAATGAAGGTAGAAAGATTGCTTAAACAATTTCAAAATACGTACTTAAGTTATGCTCAAAAACTCATCAGGTTCATCTGTTGTATAGAAGTTGATAAGATGGTGGTCATGTGGTCTTTCTGGTATTGCTCCAACGCGTTATGAGCGTTCATAAAATACGAAATTTGCAGTGTGGATGTTTTATAATGACCACGACGAGTTGTGAGCTGTTTTTCACTCAATAAATCTCAAATTCAGCTATGGCTTATGAAAAAAAACATAACTTTGACTATTCACATTCTTTTTTAGTATATTTCGATATGACGGATAGTCAGGACTGGTAAATTTTCAATGTAACCTATCTTTATGTACAGTCAAGAACTAAATTAATTTACTTTAATAATATATCGAATTTTCGAATAAAAAGCGAAAAGTTCTATTGAAATAATACATTAATATGATGACATTTCGACTATTTGTCCATCTGATTACCACACCCATTATTGTCACTATCATTTGATGATTACAAACACAATTACATTATAACATATCATTTGCATAGCAAAATAACACACGTATGGTATTTACCGACGTGATTCGTTATGTTAGACTTTGCAATTTTCAACAAATTGCCTCACACCTTCGCATTAAAGCATTTTAATGTTTAAGGTAACTCTGTATTGTTTATGCAAATTTTTATTTTACGTTTGAATGCTATTTTTCATTAAACTCTACTGCGATATATTATATTTCTTTTTAACAACATTTTTTTATCCACAAATTATTAGAATAAAAGTTAAGTCGTTTTTGATTTGAATTTGAAAAAAAAGGAAGTCCTTCCTTTTCTCTATTTTTTGTGTTTATTTGATAATTACTTAATCGAATAGTATTCTGTTAATATTTTTTTTGTCTATAACAATCAATGCAGCGTTTTTTTTATAAATTTGATCACAAATTGTTTTATTTTCTAACTATTTTTCTACTTATTTAATTCTTATGTAAACAAGTGTAATAAAAATCGGTTTATACTAAATGGATGCTAATATAAACGGTAAATAGATTACATGAACAAAACGTAACTAGTGATTAGAAGTAGCTTGTAAAGTTCTACACATTAAAATAAATCTCAATCGAATAAACCATAAGCCTCCTCCTGACTTCAAAGTCAGTGGAATTATTAAACGATGTGTTTGGCAAATATTAAAAACTTAACAGATATAAAAGAAACTATAACGATATTTAATGCTTGTCTTATAATTTGACAATAAATAAACATACTCGTTACAGTTCTAAAACGACCCCGTAGAAGATATTATAATAAAATTGACATTTGTTACACCTTTTTTAAAAGCTCACATATATTATTATTAGACAATGTCTTATCGAGTGGCTCATATAATTGTGATGTTTTGTGTTATTATTTAATTATTTTGACGAATTTATTTATCTAGTTAAGATTTTTGTGTGTGATTGTACTTGAGTGCTCTCTAAATTTTAGTGATTTTTAAATTTAACACCCGTAAAATAATTATTAATATTTTTTTTGTGACTGTACACCAACTTTTCCCTAATGTTTAGATTAGATCTTTGTATGTTTTAAGCGACTTATGTTAATTGTATGTACACGTACTTATTTCAATTATGGTCATAGCATTAAATGAGCATAAAGTCAAATATCATGTGCTAAATTATAAAATAGTTTTAATATAATTGTAAAATTAATTTGGACATTAATTATCATTATTTTGGACACCATCGCAGCTTTAGGACGTAGCCACGGGTGAACAATTTTTGTTTTAATTTTTTTTTGTGTGATTTGTTCAGTAATGGTAAATTTTAAAAACCGTGTTTTGACTTATTTCTATTTAAAAATGATATTAAAAGTCGATGCTCCTTTTTATATTGTAAAATATTACAAAAATATTGTAATTTAAACTATGTTTCAAATAATTCTGACAATATAATGTAAATAATCAATGTAAAAATTAGTGTCCATATTACATTGTACCGGTGAAACATATATATTAAATAATTATAAGTACAGTCGTAATCAAAAGTGTTATTTCTATAGAATTACAAAAATTGCACATCAAGGATTTGAATAGTAATTTATGACTTCTCCGATTTTTCGACCCCATAGACCCTCACACTAACCACCGATTAAATCCCTTAGACTGATTTTACTAATTTATTAATATCATTTAAGTCATATACCAAATTGGAGATTAAGTTTAACTGTAACATAGCTAGTATACATAGTAGTGTGTTTAATATATATTTGCAGGAAAGCAACTTTGCGTGTGTCTTATTTAAATAGAGATTATCTATCAAAAAGTGTTCCAAATACAAACTTGTGACGTCACTTTTTTAGATTATTCAATCAAGATGTTTCAATGTTTATTTGATTAAAATCTATCTATCTATTTTTATAAAAATGAATTGCTGTCTGTTGGTCTCGCTAAAACTCGAGAACGGCAGGACCGTTTGGCTGATTTTGGTTTTAAAATATTTGTCATAGTCCAGGGAAGGTTTAAAAGGTAAACAAATATAAAAAAAAAATGTTTTTTGAACGGAGATAACATTATTCACTGAATAATGTTACGCTTCGGGCAATAGGAGACGTAAACGCGGCTTGTAATAGAAATGAAAAGCTGTAATAAGTAGTTATATTTACCGCGATATTTTGTAATATTCGTTGTAATGAAGGAAACCCCGATATTTATTTACGACACAATCATCTACCTATTGTTTGTGGTCTAATGTTTAGTATGAAGTTGGATCGGTATGTATAACAATCTCGGGGGATATTAAGAGCCGTATGCACGTTTCATCACTGCCTTAGTTTAAAAGTAAAACATCACGAAGACATTGGAGTATTCGCAACAAACATGGCACTCAATGCACGAATAGCGTACTGGCTTATGCCCGGTTCCTATATTTAACGAATCGTCATCGTGTAAAAATTTTCTACAACCGACTACGAGTCGTAAATACCGTTCCCGAATTTATTTTTTATAGGAACGATTTTAACTTACGCCCCGTATAATATACTACTGTTCGTACCTAGAACGGATCGTTTTCCAAATATAGGAACTGGGCATTAGACAGTCACCTAGCCGATTTCTACTGCTAAGTGTTGTGGCGACAACTCTTTGTGTGTCAAATTGTTGTTCTGAGACTCGGTGTTCTTTGTGTACGTCTCATAATGTTTGCAAAGTCCCCCGAGGAATATTCCGAGTGCGACAGATGTCATTTTAGAACAGAAGTTTAAAAAAACTAATAAACATATTGGTGAAATAATAAACGCGCGTTAAAATAGCATAGAAAGCCATTTCGCGTTCTCAATTTTTCATTAATTAGACTATAGTGGGTTTTACTGCAACTTGTCTGAATGTTTTCGCAAAGAGAGACGCAAGTTAACAGGAAGCCGTTAACGTGTTCGATATGTGATTTGACCAATTAGGTGCTTGTGGTGCTAGGTTTTAGATGTTACACACCATTTTAGACTGTTATAAGGTTCGATCATATATTTTTCTCAATGTTATCATTTGGGTCACCATACTGCATTGTCCGCGTTCGCATTGAGGATGGTAACCACTACTCTTAGATTCTACTTATGCTTTCCATTAGAGACAATAGAGTTATTTTGACAGCTAATACTGGCAAAAAACCTTCGACTTGACATGGAAAGTTTTTTAGGCTGTAAAGAACTGTTTATATACGTAAAAATAGTTTTTTGTATAGTCCATTCGTTTATATAGTGTCGGTGCACCCGCACGTAATTGTGGTTATTGTTGTGAAATACGAATATATTCATTCATACAACGGCGTAAACTGACAAATCATACTTCCTTGTAGTTGTATGCCGCAGGCGGGCCCTTTATTTTTGTGACGGCGGCGAGAGCATGGTGACCGTATCTAAGCGAATGGACTATACATACGGACAATACATTTGTAAGGGTAGGTATAAGATACACGCAAAGTTATTTTCGTATATAACATATATTTATTCGAACAATAAATTAGTATGTTTCTCTAAGTGTAGTAACCATGTACGATCAATTAATAATTTTAAATCGATGTAAATTTAGCTCATTCAGATATGTAAGCTTGTATAGTTCATTATCTAGAATTCATATAAATATATAACATTTCTGTAAGGTATACCTATTAAATATATTTATTAGTAAAATAAATATATATAAATTAAATGGCTCTTTTTGAAGTTATGGCACGTTAATTTATTAGAAAATGTAATTGTTTATCATTTACTAACAGATTTTAATTTTGTATAACGACATTTTGATGCCTTAGGTAGAACACAGATTTTTCTAAGGTGTTCCCGAAATCAACTTCAAGTTTAATTAAAACTTAATAAAAGAACATGAAGCGTTTGGACAGTTTCTAATATTTTTCAACTAAATATAACTTAATTGGTTTAACAATTCATAAGTAGAGTGTATTTACTAAGGTTCATAATGGGTTGACAAAATTTTCCGTTTTCGCAGAAATTCTTTTAGTTTTTACAGAGACTAAGTAAGTAGATTTCATTTAAGTTCTCAGAAAAAAATATAATTAGTCTTAACGCTAAAATCATATATTAGTAAGCAGACCTCTTTTGAATCAGTAGCTTTTATCCTCTACAAATAATTCACACAATCGATTGTCGGTTGACGATTATGGGCGTAGACAAATCGATTTATTCGAGACATTATATATGATAAATTTTATTTATGATATGTGTCCGTTACCATCTTTTTTCCTTGACACTATTTGATAGATAAATAGTGTAATATCAAATTAATGATGACGTCAAAAAGAGCCAATGAATATAAAAAATGGTGCCTTATTTACGTAACTATGTCCGCCCAGGTAAACGTACGTTGTATTACTGTTGTACTTGTGCCATAAAGGCGTGGTGCACACAGAACGCTCATCACAATAATACTTTTCAAAAGCTCAGAGGTCTGTTTCACCAGTGCCTGATAAAGTTTCATACATATAGTTATACCGACATAATAGTTAACAGGTAAATGTTGCTGATGTATGTATATTAGTCTAACATATGTCTATCCAAAATTTGTGAAACCTAAGTATGAAACTTTACTTTTTAAAAACACACCTTGTCTTCTCTCGCTTTAGAAAGAGTTTTCTTGAAAAAGGACGGTGTGTAAATGCGAAAACCACGTATCGATTACCATCAGGCGATATGTCTGCTCGTTTGCCCCCTATTCAATAAAAAAAATTTAGCTGTCAGATAGAAATCAAGCTTGACGAATGTTACCCACACATAAAAACATCGAAAGCTTCGATCGATTTTTATTCGAACTCCTGTAGTACAGTGAGATTAAAAGTATGCCAGTAGCCTAAACATTACAATCTATATTAAATAATTATCAACGTGAAAAAACATGTGATGAAAATTAAATAGAGTGACTTCAAATTTTTCATAGATACATTAATATTGGTTGTAATTGTTCTTAAAAACTTCATTTCGATACTTTTAAAACTAAATAACCTTATTTTGTCCTAAAACATATTAATTTGATAGTTTGTTTTTTTTGCATTGAATATTAATTGAAATTAAAAAAAAAACGCGCTATTCCCTGTGCAACAGTGCCTTTGTGTGCATCGCGCCTCAAGCTTGTTTCAATAATTTCTGTGTTGTGAGTAAATTTATAAAGTTCGCTATTTTACACATATTTGTAGTACTTGTTTTGCTAAGCATGTGTTTATATACAGTTCAAATATAAAAGTTTATGTGACTGTAATATTTTCGTATACGTTGCTCCTTCAATATTTTTAAAACAGCAGTAGGTAGTTATAAAATAAAAAAAAACGATTTATAGAAATTATGTCGCTTTGAGTATAAGCAATAGTCGTAGCCATGCTTGGATAATTTTTGATATAAAAATTCATAAATTAATGTTTCAATTATTTATTTAAATCTTATAACCATTGACCTAGTATTTAATGCTGCCAGAAAACGATACTCATTATTTGTTTTGTCACTGTTAATTATATTTTTTCGTTTCATGATTATATTAATATTGATTTATGTATAACGGGGTTTCAATAAATTATATTATATCAATACATATTGTTTTATTACACTTAGTTCTTCTACTACTGTTTGATTACAGAAGCTGTACAATATGTCTGAAAATAAGAATAGGCTGAATTAGAAATACTAAACCCCGTAATTACTTTAACCATTATATGACGACTATAAAGACGACATTTTTTGAGTTAATATGATGCAAAAAATCAATATGAAGATCACGAGTTTGGATGTTGGAAAAGAAAGCTTGCTTAAAGGAGCGAGAAGAAATTTATCTGTGAGTTTTTGGTGTAATCTCTTTATATAGAGAATCACTGAATAAATTACACTATGCAACAAAGTAAAAAAAAAAATATTTCACTGGGTTCACAGTATGTAATTATGTTTTGCCACCTTAAAACTATGTGAAAAATCGAAATAAAAATTTTCTATCACATCAAGTTTAATAGTGAAATGGATTTGTTAATTTTACTTAAAATCATCTACATAAATTTGTTATTCTACATAATTTTTTTTTTCTGACCGACGAGCTTTTCTCTTATAGTCAGTAGTGGCAGTATCCTTCTGGAGGCTCCAACAGTAGTCTGCAAGCATGGCTGGCTTCCATCTTCCCTGGTAACGCTTTCGTATTCTTCAATTTCTTAATGAAATCTTTTACCGTGTTCATCACTTACTGAACCCATGTTATCAGGAAAGAAACTTAAATGAGAGTGTAAAAAATGAATTTTTAACGATATATTGCATCCTAGTTTCTGATATGCATCCAGCATCCGATTATTTTTTTCATGGAAATCCGGTGATTTGTGATTGCCAAGAATTTATTTTGTAACATCGATAAAAGCCAACCATGCATTTTTTTCAAAAGGTCTGAGGCTTGATAAAAAAGCAGGATCATTGACCAATTTTCTTATGTCAGGACCTTTGAAAATACCTTCTTAATTTTTGCATCACTTAGCATAGGAAATTGTGTTTTAAGAAATAAAAATCCAGGTCCGTCCGTCCAGCTTGAAGAACTACCAAATCTTTTCGGTACTGGAATATCTGGTGAATGTGGTAGCGGCATTGACACTGATGACACAGTAGCATACATCACCGAATGTTTCGACTTTTTGAAAACCCTTTCACAGTTGTTAAACAAAAGTAACAGTCATCTACATAATTTTTGGGTTCACGCCACTGCATTGGTACACCAAAAGGCATCTGTTTAATATTACCCTTGTACCAACCCGTCAAATATTTATAACATTTTAAACAACGCACTTTCCCATGATTTGTCTTGATGTTTAATGGCAATTTAAAAATAAGCTTCATAAAACTTCTCAAGCAGAGGCGAAATTGGCTTTTTTTCACTTTTAGGTGTAAATTGATCACAAACATAACAAAATAGGCTAAGAGAATTAACACAGACACGCGGCATTTTGTAGATATGAATAACATAAATGTTTTGTTGACTTTTGTACACATCAATGATATTAATTTATAACTTCACTCAACTAAGTATAGCAGAAAGTAAATTCAGTAAGATTAAAATCTTACGTTACGAATATTACCGTTATTTTTGTTCTGGGACGTGATATCTAAATATAAATTTGTTTTCTGTTGTTTACTAAGCATACCTAATACAAATCATCACCTGAGATATCAGTGATTTTTTTGATGTTGCATAGTGATTATTTATTTCAAGCTTTTCTTGTTGAAAAAGACTATTTTTGCCTTAGAATACATTGGGACTTTACAAACAGAATTACAGAATTTAACTCCAATTTGTGGATCACACAATGGAAAAATAAGTAGATACTACTTATTTTTTAAATTCATAATACTCAGTGCAGTAGAGTGTCGTAACGACCGCTTAAACCTCTTAAACACAATCGTTACAGTCCGTAGGGTATAGTTTTCTTATTGTTTTTTTTATTTTTTATTTATTGAATTGTGGGCAAACGAGCAGACGTATCACCTGATGGTAAGCGATTACCGCCGTCCATGGACACCCGCAACACCAAAGGCGTTACAAGTTCGTTGCCGACCTTTGGGGGATGGGAAAGTGGTTGGGGTATGGGCCTCCGGTATCCTCACTCACTCTGTGAAAAACATGGCAAACGCTATTTCACACCGGTTTTCTGTGAGGCCGTGGTATCACTCCGGTTGAGCCGACGCATTCATGTCGAAGCATAGCACTCCCACGGTTTGATTTTTTGCTATTGTTTGCTAAATAGTTTTCCAAAGTATGTAAAAATAACATAAGCCACTTTGTTTTTCTGTTGCTGTGTTTTAGGTTCTATCATCATCAATAGTTTATTATTGTATATGGAGGGTATCAGCAATAAAACCATAAAAAATTAGATATTCACCTTTCTTGTCACTGATCTTTATGCGTAAATAATGAGCAGTTCAATTGCGTTTTAACCTCACCCTTCCGCAACTAATTTATTCGAGAGTGAACCAACACTGTATTGTTTCTATTATTTTTGATCGTTTCCAATAAAAACATTGGCACGTATGCAGGGCGAAACGCACGCGCCGGTCACGTGGCCGCCGCGTGCCGACGCCATCTTGCGCGATGGGTGGGAACTTCCGGCGGGAAACGCGTCATCGGAGCCATTGTTGTGGGAAAACTTATCATAGGTGCGACACTCGTTAAGATAATTATTACATGCTGGAACATGTATTAAATATTTATGAATTGTAATCTTTAATTGGGATCAATTTTGAATATAGAGACTACGACTTGTAAAGTTTGAATGTTCCCGTTTCCCCATTTCATAGTTAGGGTATTAAAGTTCAAGTGTATTTTATTCGAAACGTTGGAAAACTAAACGAAACCACTGATTGATTGACTTCTCGCGGGCTAGGTTTCCACAACTCGACGACTTTATCGTGCCTATTTTGTGTGATGGGTCGGGCTCTGCTGCTCGGCTAAGTCCCGTTGTATAACGTCTCTTTATAACTATATATGTAGGTAGGATGTGACCGCTATTATGAAAATGAATATTTTAGGTGCCGTATGTAGAAGTCGCGTTTAAATATAGCGCGCCGCACAGCCAAATTGGGCACAAATCAATTGCAGCCCGCGGACGGTCCTCCAACATCATTATTGGACATGAATTAATCACACTTGTCGATTGTTGTTAGGGATGAGGACTGTATTGTCGATAAATTATATTTTTTAATGTGTGTAATTTTTTAAGCTTTTCCTTGTGTATAAGGTATAGGATCCTTCATTAAACGATACTTATTAAATACAACCCCCTTTGTTTGATGTTTGTTTGAAATTTATATTTATAATCCCCGTATTTTCAGTAATGGTAATATGATTTTTTTAAATCATGTAATCTATAAATGAATGTAATGAGAGTATCTACATTTAAAATACAGTAATAAACGGAACTATTTAAAAAGTTAAAGTAAAAAGATTATAGAAATGCATTATTTCTGTATACAGTAGACTAGGTACCTATAACTCCTTTATATGTTACTTATCCAAAAAAGTCTTACCACAAAACTATACAAAATTATTTCATCAATTGAATTTAGTAGTACTCTTGTAGTTTATGAAGAATAGTATAGAGCAGGAACACGGTGCGTCCCTACTGTGATGAATATTGTATGTTGCAATTTGTATAATTTGATTAAGTCCCACCTGTGTCGCGCCGAGTGGGGACGCCGCGTATTACACGAAGTCGAATAACTAATGCATAACTTTATAAAATTTGTCTGTATATTTCCTATGGCTTTATGAATGAATTGAAATGTTCTAAAAACGAGGTATTCTAATACGGATTTGAACCTTTTTAGATAAGATATGAAGACTGGGGTACAAAAGTCGGACACAGTCATCTCAGCTACTCGATATTTAATTTATCGATAATTTACTAGGAGTTCGGCTATCATCTCCCTAGCTCCATTATCATACTAAAACTACATTGAACCATTTTATGTGCATTTTAATAAGTTTCGAAATATTTTCTTAAATAAACACCCAAAATAATAAAATCTTTTTCTGAATTGATCAAATTAACAAAAAACTCGGTATTGACACGTGTTAAGTATAAAAAGTATATTAGTAAAACCAATTCTTTTATCTACTAACTTATACTTCCAAATGAGGCGAAAATAAAGATAAAATACAAAGTGTTATCCTAAAAAATAAAGTGTAATGGTAGTTTGATTTGTATGTAATTAAATTATCAGTATGTCGGATATGAGTGTGCATTTTTGGCGCGTGGTTATCTCACTCACCTGGCCACAATTAGAGAATATGCATTGTTATATTACCCCAAATATAAGACCACAATATCCTGACGTGTTAATATTTGTCGTTAATAATACCACCATTGTGCAATAACAAACATAAAAAATTTGGTCATCTAGATAATTAATTATGAAAATGATTTCACCTTAATTTGGAGATGTTCTGTGTGGAAAAAAGCTTGCTTGTTTCAACCCTGTAAATAAATATTTTGTAATTAATTAAACACTTGCCACAAATGGTAGCTTACAATTGAAGTGACTTCAAGTGACCATGAAAAAACATTTGAAGGGCAGCGGGTGGTATGATTACATTAAAAAACATATTGAGATTATGAGAAACGAATTTTGTGGATTATGTCCTGAAATAAATATAGAGTGGAGCTTGTTTCATTTTGAAATAATAAAAAAATGACTTGATCAATTGGAAGGTCCTTTTTAAGTGTCTCATGTATGCTCGTGCTAGTGCTCCGGAACTTGAATTATAAAATTTATATTATAAATTATAAAACACATTAAATTACAATAAACACACCTATTTTGTTGTCGAATGTTACTCGAACATGTCTAATCACCTAGTTGCGTCATTTATTGCGTTTTTTATACCACAACGTGCATAATTTCCTCCCTTATCATTTAAACACGTTTAACTGGCGGCTATCTGACCGGCACACGCTTATTTAATCAATCAACCACCCTAACACGCTTATCATTGAAACCATCCCGACAAATTACATATTAAGTGCACTGGTAATACTAAAAAAGCGCGCGCTGTCACACTGACAGTTACTACCCTCGTATTAAGGAGTATATTCACGATTGATTGGTGTACAATACGTTTTTGCTTGAAGGTTCTGTAGAAAAAAAAACTCGTGAATGGGTGTCTTTAGTTGACCGTGTTATTTTTAAATATTTGTTGGTAGTAGCGGTAAGGAAGGAATTTTAGAACAATGAGTAATTAGTAATAGTGGCAATGGTATTAAAATTAACCTTAGTACAAATTTATATAACAAGTTACATACTTAAAATAACTGCACGGTTGGCCGAGTGGTTTCAGCGGTCGCCATGCCGCTTGCTACTGCGCCATGTGTCTTGGGTTCAAATCCCACGCGGTACAACACTTTGTGTGATCCACGAATTGTTGTCCCGAGTCTGGTTGTTCTTTGTGTCCGTTTCATGTATGTTTGTAAAGTCCCCCACGACACAGGATGTTTATTCCTAATGTGGGAGTTGTCTTTTTAAAAAAACAAAAAAAAAAACAAAAATAATTAAAATTTGTGTATTAAGTCATTCAAATAGGTATAGATATAACAAAAAAAGGACCAGATCTCATAATGTTTATTTCCTAAGATTATTAAACATTCCTTTTATATAACATTTGTGGATTGTACGAAATGTAATGTAATGTTGTTCGTATTTACGGAACCCTAAAACTAGTGATGGGCCAGTATAGCGGAAGCTCGACCGTGTGCATATGATTATAATTATATTTTCACAAATATTATTTTATAGGGAGAGTTTCGTGGGAGCGGAGGGAAGAGGGCTCACAAAGCAACCAGGTAAAAGGGTGCGATCGCCATTGAAGGGATGAGCACGTAATGTGCTTAGCGATAGTTTGATGCGTGCAAACCAGGTGTCGATGGGTGGGATTCACGTTTGACAAAGAATGAGACTAATTGCATTTGATACGACAGTTTGACTACGAAGTCAGACATTGGATAATCGTTTTACTAATTCATGGCGGAATTTAGACCGTTTTAAAAATGGCTTTACATTTTTTTTTATTATTTCTGCAAATACATAGCATAAGGTGGACTTTAGGCGATACTTCTGCTCGTTTGCACCCTATTCCATAAAAAAAAACATTATGCTATAGGTATTTTCTTCCAATCTACCTTTGGGTGGTGCAGAACAGTACCTAGCGGACATACATTAAAGCATAGTACTTCTTTCTTTTTCTTTTCTTTTTTAAAGATAACTTCCACATTAGGAATAAACTTATCCTTACAAACATACATGAAACGGACACAAAGAAATACGTGAAAAGTGATGTTCTATGTGGGATTTGAACCCACAGCACTTGGCGCAGTAGAAAACGGCGTGGCAACCGCTTAAACCACTAGGCCAACTGTACAGATATATAAGTAAGTATATATATATGTAAGTACAAGTAGGTACTGAACTGGATAATGCCATTGGAGGAGGGCAGCACAGTAGGACCGGTTATTGTGGAGAGCCTTGGGCGAGGTTTATGTCCAGTAGTACACGTCTTCCGGCTTGGATGATAATGGTGATGACTGCACTGGATTATGAATATGGTACATTATTTTTTATATCGATTTCTAAAAGAATTTCAAGTACAATTAGACACTATTAGCTTATCCCCAGTCGTGTTCCGTGTTCGTTCCGTTCCCAGCCATAAAGAGATTCAATTACACAATTCATTATTAGACTGGTTTGTTTCCAAATCTATACTAATATTATAAAGATGAAGAGTTTGTTTGTTTGTTTGATTATTTGTTTGTTTGAACGCGCTAATCTCAGGCACAGCTGGTCCGATTTAAAAAAATATTTTAGTGTTGGATAGACCATTTATCAAGCAAGGCTTAGGCTATATATCATCACGCTAATAATAATAGAAGCGAAGCACCAATGAAGAATGTTTCAAAAACGGGGGAAAATTTTCTCGCCACGGACAATAGAGGTTGCGTGGGTCAGCTAGTGTTTAATAGACAGTACCAAATGCGAACTATTGATTGAATAACATCGCTTAAAATAGTGAGCTTGATTACTAGTCCTTGTTGTTAAATGTACAAATACAAGTAATGTAATTAAAACCGTTTTATAGTAAGCTTGTTTAAAAAATAGGTGGAACATTTGAAAATCATATGGTGCGTTGGTCTTTAGACTTTATATAGCACTAAATGAACCGATCAGTGGGTACTCAATCTGAGAGTAATTCAGAAACATTATCGCCAAGATTTTATCTACAATAGACCCCAATATAAACAAAATTGTTGTTCAATTATATCAAGTGCGTGACCCTTTTGAGGTTATTTTTTAAATGCATCGTGCTTTAATTTGACCACAATTATTTTGTGTGTGAATAAATTATTATACAAGTGAATGTAGACCGTGTTCCTTCGTTGTTAAAGTCCAATTAAGTTGAAGTGCTACGGGAATGTTATGATTATGGTCGGTAAAAAAACGCGGGAACTCATACGCGCATTTCGTTCGGGAATCGGTCATCCGTATCTATTGGAGTAGGTGCGTGGTTGTGGTGGACACGCGCCATTTTTTTCTTTATTTAGTTTTAATTAAATTAATTATAGTTATGATGGATCTCGTGGGTAATAATAAAATAGCAAAAATATTGTTTTTAAGTTGAGTTACTCTAAGCTTGTTATTGTAGTGATTCAAATAAAACGCGTTTATTTTGGAAACTTTACGTGATTTTTTAAGAAATTACATATGAATATTGGTGGGTGAAGTATTTATGTATTTTTGTAATCTCCTATTTAGTTTATTATAAGTTATATTTTTTGTTATGGATTTTTCAACTGGGTCATACCCAGTTAAACTCAATAAAACATAATTCACCTTTGAGAAAACTGAACTGAGATATTGAAATAAGATATAAATTTATTTACTTGTGGACTTTGCTTTGGATATAGTTTGTGTTACGGTTGGGAGACGAGATCTTTAGATCAATCCTAGGTTTGTTAATTTCTCATTGTGGTTTTTGTCGCAATGTGCATGTAATGTGTTACTTATTGGTAATTGACTGAGTAGGTACATAACTTGGCTGATTAATTTGCACTCTTAATTGTCTGCATTGGATGGAACTTGTTAAAACACATTTTTGAAACTAAATTCACTTTTACTTTTATTCCACCATTTAATGAACATATACCTAGTTAACCTGGCCAGTTACGCTCTAGGACATTATTAAAGGTTCGTGATTTTTTTAAATTATTAGCATCTAAAACTTAAAAACTGTGGGTAGGTACATAGAAATAATAATGTGTCCGTGTAAAAAAAATCTCCCCAAAAATAAGAAAATTGTGGTATCTCGAAATATTTTTTTTTGCAAGGTGAAACCTGTCAGATTATGTTTAAGTTCCTTAAAAAGTGAAGTAAAAATAAAAGTGATTTTAATTTCAAGAATTTATTGCCTAATTAACTCTATTGAAGTCTATGGATCCTCTTTTTAATGCGCTTAAACTAAAATATTGTGTTAAATAGAAGCTAATTAAGGGAAGAAGATAATATTATAATAATAAGAACGAAATAAACAGAATACAACTCATGAGTGCATTTGTGAGTTAGTTTAGTTGGTTAGAAAAACGGAATAAAGACGAATTAGGAGAAATGAAATCAGAATATTAAAGAAACTTTTAGGATAACGATGAATGATTTAGTACGAATACAATATATATAAATGTTACAATCATAAATATATATACAAGGTGTAAAAAGACGACTACCGAAAACGAAAGGGGCTGATTTAGCACCCCAAAACTGATAAAAAAAAACAAACAGTTGTCCTTAAAAAAAATTGTAGCCGTAAAAAACAATGTGTCAATATTTTTAATAATTCCACAATCCAGTAATGTATTATTGCGTGCACCGCGTAGCTACTTGAATACCTATGCGCCCGGCCAAGGTCATTGCACTCACCCGACCAGCTGTTTTGTTTATCAAAATAGTTAGTAGTTTTCTAAATGAGATAATTAGGTAGTTTGGGTCCTATTATGTTGTACTATGTGTATGTAAGCAGATAAAAACATAAAAGGACTTAGATAAATTATAATTTTTTTTGCGTTTTTTTTTGCTAAACCTATTCAGTATCATGGTCTGATTGCAACCCCCAAGTTTTCGATAGTAGTCTTTTTACACCCTGTATATATATATATATATATATATATATATATATATATATATATATATATATATATATATATATATATATCTAAAGCCTATGCTCGGTAGTAGACTATTAAAAGCTGTTGATGATGATGATGAAAGAATAAATTTATCTTAGAATACAAGTGTTTACAAGGCAACATTAGATCAGGGTACTGTTGAATATATGGCAAAGACACATGAGAAAATTGATAAACTAGATCAACGGCTACTGAAAATGAGGTACACAATTAAGTTATCCTCTTTCAACTACGTCAGAGAGAATCTGAGTGCAGTTTACATAATTGACTCTTCACCTACACGGAGTGGTTTAAGCGATCGCCTCGCCGATTACTACTGCGCAGTGTTGTGAGTTCGATTCACACATGGAACTCGCAAAATATTGTTCTCAGGGGACCCCGCAACATAGAATACGTTCCTAGTAAGACAATTTCTAGTTTGTTTTCAAAAAAAGTAAAAACATAATAATTAAAATGTGATACAATTCACAGTACCCCTCAATTATCAGAACCATAGTGATTATTTGTATATTCTTTATTTCCCTTATTGTATGGCTCAAAATTTTAGTAGATCTTGTATTCTACTAAAATTTTGGGCTCCAATCTGAACCTCAATCCTTTTGATTATTGACATAATATTTTGAAAGGTTATAAAAAAAACTAAAAAGGTGTAAGAAAACGCGAAGTCACTTGAGACTTGACGTCGGTGAAGCAGCCCACCCACACACTGTTTGTCTAGCCCCCGTTTAATTGTCTAACCAAACATTCTTAGGAACCCGTATTTGGGGTAGCCAGTTATCGCCTGCAGTCTAGATAAGGGATGTGTAAAATAGCATATTTTGAAAGTGCGACTATTTTAAAGTTTTGTTTTCTTATTATTGTTGGTACAATGGTTCATTGTAATCAATAATTGACATAAGTAGTAATAAATTAGAACAGATTAACTATTTTTAATTTTTTTGAATAGAGGGCAAACGAGCAGACGCATCATCTGATAGTAAGCGATTACCGCCGCCCATAGACACCCGCAACACCAAAAGCGTCACAATTGCGTTGCCCAACTTTTGGGGGGATGTGGAGAGGGAATGGGGTAAGGGGTTGGGGTATGGGCCTCCGGTATCCTCACTCACTCGGTGAAACACAGCGCAAGCGCTATTTCACACCAGTTTTCGGTGAGGCCGTGGTATCACTCCGGTCGAGCCGGCCCATTCATGCCGAAGCGTGGCTCTCCCACATTAACTTAATCAGTTTTCTAATTACAATGTTTTAAATTTGAGTAAACCAATTGTGTCACGATTTATGAGTGCTACCGTAGGTACTAACGGGTAATATTATTTTTTCACTTATAAAATGCTTTAGATATGTTACCACAAACTATTTATTCTATTTAAATTCTTATGTTAAAATATATTTCGTTCATCGTTCACAATATACGGCACAGCCTAATTACAAAACAAACCACTAAACAATAAATTATAATATTATTCATCAACCTATTAAATTGAATAAGGAATCCTAGTTACACACAAACACGCATCTTGTGTTTGTGTGTGAATTCAGATCGGCTTTAAAATCTACTGCGATATGGCTGATGTCTGATTGTTTACGTGCAGCGACTTCCATCGGACCTCCACAACTTAAGTACTCAATATCGAAGTTCTGTAGAAAAACTATTGTCGAAATTATAAGGGCATCTAACCACCCGTACGATTGCTATTGATGTTTATATGGCAACCGGGACCGATGTCTTTTTATAGTCATTTTATAGAGACATTTTCGGATCCACAACAATTTTATCCTCTTCCTTCAAAGTTTTAAAGTATGTAGTTATATTTATGTATATACGTATATATATATATATATATACACAAATATACAAATATATACGTATATATATATATTTGTAAATTTGTGTTATATAGTAGTAGTTTATAGTATCAGTATTTTATATTACATTATGTATATATAAATATTGCTTTATTGAAAAAATATATATTATTTAAATATCATTTTGAATTTTCGTGAATTTACTTTATCGCATCTCTGCATCGCCTTAAGGTTGACTAGCAGAAAATGCCTGCGGCATTAAGTCCTCCTTTGCAAAAAGTTTAAATAAATAAAATGCCTTAACGTGATCTCCGAGGCGTGTATATTTACTAAAGCACCTAAATATGTTATGTATTTATAAAATAATTTTATTTACGACCTTAATCATTTAGTAATTTGGCAGTCTACGTAAAGTAGGCACACTAAAGACGCCGAGTTCCGGAAACCCAGCCCGCGAGTTCAAGATCAAGATAGTAATTATCCTGGCAGACTTCGCACTGACAAGCAATAACACTGTACCAAGACAGACGATGTAAAGTGGTCCTCTGTTTGAGGAGGATGTTTCCCTATGCAGGCGAATACTTGGGACGAAACTAGTCAGCCTTAAGAGTGCTTGAATACGGGTGGTCCCGTACAGCCGCATGGTAAACTGGCTAGAGGTAAGTTTTTGTTATTTTTATCAGCTAGCTTCTTACTTACTTTTGTAAATTATTAGAATTTTGATGAGAACACATTCTTACTTACTTTTGTAAATTATTAGAATTTTGATGAGAACACAAAAGAACGCAAGACCTGGAAGTAGCAATTACTTGGTAGTTTTTGTGTTTGTGTTCAATTGTTTTCTTTTTTCTTGGCAAAATTCAACATCCTTGGCAAGGTGCATACCAAATGCCATTAGAACTGAAAAAAAATGTTTACAAATAAATGAAACAGGTTCAGCATTATCAGAACGGGATCACTTGAGTGTAGTAAAAAGATTTTCTTTTCATGTCGGAACCATTTTTGTACATAGATAATGTAATATTGTAATAAAGATGACTGCACGGTTGGCCGAGTGGTGTCAGCGGTCGCCATGCCGCTTGCTACTGTGCCAAGTGTCGTGGGTTTAAATCCCACGCGGTACCTACAACACTTTGTACAACACTTTGTGTGATCCACGAATTGTTGTTCCGAGTCTGGATGTTCTTTGTGCCCGTTTCATGTATGCTTGTAAAGTCCCCCACGACACAGGATGTTTATTACTAATGTGGGAGTTGTCTTTTAAAAAAAATAAAATATGGGAGATCATTTTTTGTTTTTTCGAAAGACGGTCCCCATTTCGTGTCATCCACATTTTATATTTATTTTTTTCATTAATTTTATCACGACGACGACTTGAAGACTCGAAGACTTGATAATTGAAGACGATAAATACTTGACATTGGCAGAAATAGCTGATCCGAGTGATCCGGCTGGTAGCCATTTCATCAAAAAAGAAGAATGTAATATGACGTTTAAGATAACGAATATGACGTTTATAGTTATGGGACCATGTGGTTTCAGACTTATAACTCATCTATGTATTTGGAATACTTTGTTATATACTTTCGAAGTCAATATTACATCTATACACATGAGGAGTCATCAGTATTTTTTTCTGTTTAGGCCCTTTATACTCGGTTTTTCCCCACGTGTTGGCCATGATTGTTACTAGTTAATATATTATATTTTTAGTAATACATACGAATTTACTCGTACTTTTAATAAATACATCACTAGGCGGCAGCTTCCAAATTTAATGAAGCGTCAATTTGCCTTTCACCTGTACCGGTTATGGCGAAGACATAAGTTTATGATGGTTTTACAGCGAGAGCCACTTAACGCCCGCCATAGCTACCGTGTACTAACTCCTCCCGCCACCCTCCCTCACCCCCTGTGCGGTCAACCTCCCTCCCTTTAATTAGATGCACCTACCCCCGCACGCCGATGTTTTTATTTCAGTGTATGTTAACAAGGTGTTTAGAAGTATGCGTTAGTGTGAATTATCGTGTGTGGATTTTTGTTATACAATAAATAAATAAACAATAATAATAAATATTTTCGGACATCTAACTCACAAAGCCGAATACTAAGCAGAGCTTGTATATATACTAGATTGGTGATATAAATACATATTATACTTTTTTTCTAAATACATAGAAAATGTACATAGAAAACACCCAAACTCCGAAACAAGTATTTGCAGACCTCATGCACAGTACTCAAGTTACAGACTCAAGTCGCGTACGCTACCACAGCGCCAACGAGGAAGTCAATAGTAAATATCTTCGAAGTTTATAGGTCTGTATATAGTAAACCTATCTAAAGATATTTTGGTTTGGATAAGTTATGTCATCTTAATATTAATTATTCAAGCAAAAGCTTTGTACCACTCTTTACGAAAATAATGCGAACGGAAGAGTATGCAAGTTTATATGGAGAAGAAATGCGAAAAGCTCACAAAAAACTAATTAATTTCGGTTGAATTGCGACTCCTAGTTAATTAAATTATTCGTTAGAGTGCTCGGACTTTAACAGCCAGCGCCAATGTTAATCAACGATAATCAATCAACATCAATCAATCTAGCTCTTGGCAAGAATACTGTCATAGTCGGTTCTTACAACAATACACATTTTTTGAAGATAATCATGCACTAGGTAAGTATATGTTTCTGTGTCACAGGGGACTTTATTAACATACATCGAAACGTACACAAAGAACACACACACTCAGAACAACAATTTGAGGTTCTCACAAAGTATTGTGGGGATCGAACCTATTACACTCAGTACAGGAGGAGGTAGCGAGCTGACAGCTTAAACCACTACGCCTTCTGTGTTGTAAAATAATCACGTATAGTAAGTATAGTGGTCCATTTTGAAGTAACTGTTGAAAGGGATCACAGTATATTTCTACTCGACAGAGCTGTCTAGAGCTGTCCGACAGTTTACCATAAATAATTCGGGTATTATTTTCCACACTGTGTACTTCGCAGCATAAAAATATATTCCAGTGTATCTAGTTAATTTTGAGATAATTTTTTCACCGTTTAAGGTAATGTTACATAGTCTATCTATACTAATATTATAAAGAGGAAAACTTTGTTTGTATGTTTGTTTGTTTGTAATGAATAGGCTCGAAAACTACTGGACCGATTTTAAAAATTCTTTCACCATTCAAAAGCTACATTATCCACGAGTAACATAGGCTATATTTTATTTTGGAAAAAAATAGGGTTCCGTAAGATATTGGGGTTTTGCGTACGCTGCGTAAACTATAAAAGATAGAACATAAAATGTTATAATTAATCTTATAAATATCTACAAAAAGGTCCGCGAAACACTATACGGTGGAAAATTTTTCGCTACGGGCAATAAAAGACGCAAAAGAGGTTGCGTCGGTCAGCTAGTATTCAATAAAATAATAGTTTCAATTTCACGGTCGATGTTTTAAGGACTTAAGCTTTTAAACCAACAATAATAATACACTTTAATCGATTTTTACATGGTTAGGTGGTCGAGGTTATGAGGTTAACCACAAATGAATACGTAATTTTAATCGTTTGTCATGGGTTGGGAACACTTTTGAAGCACGCCACCTGTTAGCGCACGCCAGTGTTGATTAATTTATTTGTTATTATAAAGTTACAATGAATATAGTTAAATGATTAACCATCTTGTCTTAAACTCAAGATAAATGTTATTTTTATAGGGATTTCCTTTTCAGTTCCTGAAGTCCCAATATAATAGGTATTTTAATACTGTGGTTGTAGATGATATTATGGTAAACAGTCTTGCCATTTCGACTCGGTAAGGTACTAATTATTTTAAATTTCTTAGTTTTAAAGTAATAATTCCAAAAGAGCCAGCTATACTATCGAGGTGATCTTTCTTCTGTTATCTTTTGTATAAATTGAACATCTATAAACTAAATATTTAATTGATTTGATAATATTATCTAAATTTATAAATAAATATAGTGATATGAATAAACTACGAGTATAAAATATACTATTGTTTATAAACATAAATATGTAGATAAGTAGCCAATCCAATTCCCTTTACTTTAAAAATGTGCTTTTCACTGCTTATGTCTGTAAAGATTTTAAGATCATTTTATTAAATAATATCTGTTTGCGACTTTCATATTTTACGATTAACCAACAATAAAGGGTTGTACTACAAGTTTTAATATGGTGCAGATTAAGGGTTTTGGCTTCGAGGAGGGGACAAATTAATACTTTATTACGCCTGTAAATATTTTAGGGAACCCTTGCCTAGACCGCGATACAAGCAGCATCGTAATAAAGTTCCCAAAGGTCCCTCGAGGCGACCACTTGTCCGGGATTAATACGGGATTATAGGCCGCGAGCTATTCCCGGGATTCTCTGTCGCATCGTGATCTAGTAGGTTTACATGTTACATAGTGCGAATTTATTTACCGGGGTTAGAATGTTTAATATGTATTAATGGGGTTTGTTTAAACCTAATATTGGCATGGTTATGTTTTACTAATAGGTATGATTTAGAGGTTTGCGTTGTAGTTACAAAATTAGGGTTACAAAAATTACTTTGAATTTGGTTCTAATTTTGTTATATAAGGGAGTCATATTAATAAAATATTATATAAATAGACCCATTAAAAGTACTAACCTTGTAATACACTCAGATTTCTATTTATTGCTTAAACTATTGGCTGGAGAAAATATTTAATTGTAATTAAGATAAATAAATAAATATTCCGGACAACTAACACACAACGCCATCTAGTCCCAAGCTAAGCAGAGCTTGTGTTATGGGTACTAGACAACTGATATAAATACTTATATGGTTTTTTTTTGTAAAAGCATACATACATACATATTATACATAGAAAAAACCCAAACTCCGAAACAAATATTTGCGGAACATACAAACATTTGGTCCGACCCAGGAATCGAACCCGAGACCTCAAGCTTAGTAGTCGCATACGCTACCACTACGCCACCGAGGCAGTAGATACTTTCTTTCTTTGTTTTTCTTTATTTAAAATTTAAATAGGTATAAGAATATATAAAAAGTTAGAACGAAGTCGAACTGACGATCATTGCTACATATTAATTACTAAAGCTGAACTTTGATCAGGTTCAAATAATTGCACCATGTAAACCCCAATTTTGATTGTGGTATAACTTTAATTGTTTTTTAAGTGCGCACACGCCGCCCGCGACGTTCTAGAGCGTGGGATGGCACGTGAGAACCTCATGAATCTCTGTGGGCCCTCCAGTAAATGATGCCACAAGGGTCCTTCACACTGTTGTGAATATTAAGTTCGAAATTGTAAGTCTGTTGTAGAGAAGAGATAGGTTTTATTTAATTAGTATCCGATAGTGGAATGTGGGTTTACTAAAGTAAGTTAATGTAAGAAGTTTTACATGCGAAACAATATAAAAGTTACGATTTTTTTACTATAAAATATATCTTGATCTATGTGACAGATGGCTACAAAACGGACAAAGTTTGTATAAGCCAATTTAGTGTGTCATCAATATTTTATTTTCTTACGTGCCAGTTTTATCATAAATGAAGTGTAATCAATAACAATTATACATAAATTTATAAAATCGAAAGTGACTCGGTTATGGCCAATCGTTAAAAAATCATTAAATCGTTGCAGTGGTTAAGCTGCAACAATTTTTTGGAAATTTGGCATGAAGATACTTTGATTCTTAACACAGGACATTGGTAATTTTTTTAATGTATGGCCTTGCCAAAATTACTCTACACTGCCTGATGGAAAGCATAAGCAGAATCCAAGAGTGGTGGTTACCATACTCACTGCGAATGCAGACATTGCAATAATGCAGCATGGTGACCCACACCATGGCGGCCTAGTAATGCTATTGCGTCATTGTGCCTCCGGTCTCGCACTCACCAACGAAACACGACAGCACCAACGCTGTCATTTATTTCCTTTTTTTCAAGATTTTTTATTCATTGCAATTTTAGAATTTTAATATCATTATTTCAAGATATACAGATAAGTAGTAAACGTAACGAAAAGAAAGTGCTAAATGTTTCTGCACCTGGTCTCAAGCAAAAAGCTATTCTTAATTTAGTAACGATTTTAAACTGAACTATTAAACAATTTTTTAACGATGAAAATATCTGAAAAAATAAATAAATTTATACCAACTTAATACTTCTTTATTTCATGTACCTACATTATAAACAATTATGTCAACCCAATGTCTTTTACCGTGGGAGAGCCACGCTTCGGCATGAATGGGTTGGCTCGACCGGAGTGATAGCACGGCCTCACAGAAAACCGGTGTGAAACAGTGCCTGCGCGATGTTTCACTGAGTGAGTGAGAATACCGGAGGCCCATACCCCAACCCCTTCCCCTAAACCCCTTCCCATCCTCCAAAGGCCGGCAACGCACTTGTGACGCCTCTGACGTTGGTGTCCATGGGCGGCGGTAATCGTTTACCATCAGGCGATACATCTGCTCGTTTGCCAGCTATTTAAAAAAAAAAGAACTTTCAAATGAAGTAGCAAAATTTCTTAATACGACCTTTTCCCTAAATCGCTTGGGTGGATTGCTTTAATTTACGAACTATCTCTGTGGCAAAATTTTAGAAGAAACACCTGAGGATAAGATCTTCTCGTCCGCTATCCGGAGCTTCTGATATAAGATAACGTCTACTATTCATAAACTTTCTTCCTGCGTAATTCGATATTCAACGATGATATCTGGTAAATTATCTCTATTTCAAATCATCTTTCTTGAAACTCTTGAAATTGATTAATCATTGTTTCTAAATAATTATTGTTGACTAGAGTAGGGTTATATAGTAGCCCTACATAAGTAGCATATCTCAACCTATATAATCTAATTAGATTCCCACAATGATTTGAGTGCTTCAGATTCTGAAATAGTAAAATAGCAAATTGATGCTATGTTTTCTGCGTATTATGTAGCTTTCGTCTGCGGTTCCGCTCGAATGTATGTCGATTATCGCTGTAAAGGGTACCTACTTCAAAAATCGAAGTATTTTTATGACATATTTCATTAAAATCAGTGTAGACGTTTTGCCGTGAAAGTGTAACAGACAGACAAAGTTACTCTTGAATTTATAATATTATTATGGAAGTATGGATATTCGAAAGACTTTGTATTTCTTTAGTATAAATTTTAAGTTCTTGGAGATTTAAATGTGCCAATATTATTATTTACCAAACAGATTATGGTTACTTATGAACCCTTATTTACTAATGCGTTGCACTTTAATTTTTTTTTCATTTTACGTGTCAGTTCGTATTTAAGGCCTGTCTTATCATAAACACAATAAAACCGAAGAGATTTTGTCCAAAAAATCTTTCTCTAAGAGTCCAAAGACACGTTTTACCTTTAGTTGTTGTTTCATTATCGTGTGAAAAGGCAAAGGAAACAAGCTCTCAAGTTGTACGTGGTACCTGTGTGTCTGCGCACCGTACCTGACCTAGGAAAACAAACATGGCGACGATGTTAGGATTTAGTGTGGACATTATCGGTGACAATGTTTGGATATTTAAAAATTATTTAAATAAAATATTTACTATGTAAATAAGTGATGACATTTTTAGTGGTAGGAAAAAATTCAATATATTTTCTGTTAGTATGAAGTGTACCTATATAAAATAAAAATATAGCTACAGGTCATCTTTATGATCTGACGAAATAACTATATAAATATTTTATATTTTAAGTTACTTAAAAGTGAGGCAGCGACTTTTGGGTTAAGAGAAACCCGAATTTTAGGGTCCGCTGATTATCTACAGGGGTACAGACCTAACTGTGATTACATGTACTGAATAAGATAACTAGAGGCTCAATGCCCTCCTCTGCCCACCTCGTAATTCCTACAGACAGGGAATTCAAAAAGAGTAGTAACGATTTTGTGTATCTTGATCTGCATGTGCTTGGCCTGGGATCACCATATACCAGGTGACTTATCTGCTGGATAGCCCCTTGTACTATAAAATATATATATTTTTATAACTCACAGTAATGGGATTACCGTGAGTTACAAAAAAATTGTCTTTCAGTTGCATTTGTGTTTCTTCTTTCATCATTGTTTGTAGTTTCTCAAATAAACAGGTAGTTAATAATAAACTAATTCCTTAATTAGAATCGTACATAGAATAGAGAACCTCTTCCTTTTTTTAAGTTGATTAAAAAACCACTTCTTACTATAATTGATTATTTTTAACCAAAAAAACTTGCTTTTAAATCAAGGTAATAGTATATTATTTTTTATTTACATAGAAAAACGATAACATTGTACAAGTGCTCAGTACCATATTTTGGTAAAGGAAATCATTATATAAGTTTTTGTAGCTCTTCATTACGTTGTTGTTAATATGACGTCAAAGCTTTAAGATATTTTGAATATCTATTGAATAGTTGTCGTTAATGATGTAGGTAAAAAGAGGTAAGAAAATATCTACTAATATCAAAATAATGTACGTAAATAACGTATATTTAATATAAGCTATACTTGAATTAAATACAAAACTATTCCTAATACATCTAATACGAGTCAGCACGTCCACTCTATTTCCAACCTGTTATGAGTGTGATATTTTCATATTTTTTCCTGAGATTTTTTTGTGTGACACGCTAAGTGGAGTGATACGGACCACCCAAGGCGAAGGAAACCAACCATTTGAGCCGACAACTCGATCATAAAACTTTTAGTATGAATTGCGATGTTATTTCTTTTATTTTAAACTTCGAATCGTACATGTAAAGCGTGTTGCTTTTGTTTGATATTACGAATATAGTCGTACATAATACTATTACTTAATCTGAGTATCTCCTAATATAAATATAGAGGCGAAAGTTATTGCATGATGCTTAACTCTTTGGTTCTGCAAATATCTTTCACAGATGGTTTGCTAAAGTCTTCCTTTGAGTAACACCTACATTTTGTTCCTCATGAAGTTATTGAAGTCACATTATTCTTTATGACATTCTTCTGATTAGAAAATGTGTAGTTAATACGTTGGCCATTTCTTAATTCTTGCATAATGACAATCTAGTCGGTCAAGCACTAAGCCTAACAAGATGGCTTTATAAACTTACTGAAATTAACGAGTTAATAAAAGCACTCTCTTATCCCATAGAAGATACATCAGGCGTCGGAGATTTCTATTACTTGATTCCCGGTCAACTCGATTCGATTCGTCACTTTACGATATCGAATCGAGCTGACCGATTTCTTTCCAGAAGCAGGCATGAGAAGTTTGCGCGATGTGTTTGGGTGTACAATTTTGATGTAGAAGGCCCTACGTAATCGCTTTAGTCGGCAAGGTCTGACTTTAGTTATTTATTAAAGTACAAGTACTACAGACCAATTACTCTCATTTTCTAGTAACATATTTTATAAGCATCAGTTCGCAAATCATTTTTACGATTGTAAGAAAAAATACTTACATCAAAGTTTAGCCTTGGTTATTCAATGATTCTCAATCGTGTTTTTGTAAAGACTCTCCAGTTTATTATATAAATAAACATTGTGAAGTTTTTGTAGTCAATATTTCCGGGATACCTATTTGCTATCAAAATACAAAGATGTATATTTTAATGAGGTTGAACGCAAAAAGTTTTTGAAGTGACATAAAACCATGGTTTTGATTGAATTAATAATCACGAATGCTTGATCATCCAAAATAAAGTAATTCGTTGCGTAAGAGATTTCAATCAATGAGAAATGTTTTAAAAAAAATCATCTTTATTATGGTGCTGATCGAGTATGGATGATGAATTACAATTTTGAACTTATGATTAGCAATTAATTAATTAAAATTATGCAACCATTGGCTTAATTTCTAAGGAGAAGCTTATGTTCAACAGTGAAGTTTTATATGATAATTGACATTTATGTGGCAAGTAAATCTTTTACAGATATTTCTACACATCGAACTTTACAGCTAGAAGCTTTATTTTGCGGAAACAAACCACAGAGGTGTTTTTTAGGTCCGTGAACATAGATTAATTTAAAACTATGTTAGTAAAATATAGGACCTGGGTGGGTATTTTTTTATTGTATATATGGTAAACGAGCAGACGTGACACCCGCAAGACCAGAGGCGTCACGAGTATGCTCTTTTCTTTTATAGAGGACCTTAGTTTTGAGTCGGAAAGTCAGAGTTGTAGCACTACCATTAGCATTACCATACCGTATTGGTGTTAATGATGATGAACTATGCAATATCGAGTGATATGAGGAACCCAGAAGTATGTATATATATGTATCCAACAAATCCTACTAACATTATAAATGCGAAAGTTTGTGACGATATTTGGTTGTTTGTTATTCTTTCTCGCAAAAACCTGACTATACTCGTGGGCGAAGCGGACAATAGCTACTTATTATTTAAAGAAGAAAGTTAATGATCGGGCAGTTGGAGAAAAGTGGTTTGTTACTGATCCTGACCGAGTCGCGGTCGCGATTCCTGCCTAAATCAAATAATTGTGTAATAAATGTTTCCATTTGTTCTATCTCTGGGTGTAATTTTATATTCATCTATAGGTACTATATATATTCATGAATAAATACTTCTATCAGTAGTCCGAGATTGGGTCATACGGCTCTGCATGAGGTGCCTCAAATTGGCATTTATTTAAATAAAAATGAATCACTAAATGCGTTGCTAAGCGTAAAACTCGAGAACCGCTTGATAAATTCGGTTAATTTTTTTTTCATTAAGGTAAAAAGCTCATGGAGAGAAGAAACGATGAGGGAAATAGTAAAACCAATAAGTACTTATTTATTTTTCTATTGGACTACCATAGACCAATAACTTTTGTCAGAACAGAGACTGTCCCCCGACAGTCTCTGTTCTGACTAGCTAGTTATTAATATGTTTTCTGCGTTGCCAATTTAAAATAAATTATAAAAGAAATATCTTGTTTATAAAAGAAAAGTTTAACATAAAGCATATACATTTTCTTTTCGAAGTTTTATTAGCTTTCGAATAGAAATTGTGTATTTCTTGTAAATAGTATAATAAATAAATATTTCGGACATCTAACACACAACGCCATCTAGTCCCAAGCTAAGCAGAGCTTGTGTTATGGGTACTAGACAACTGATATGAATACATATATACTTTTTTGTAAATACATACATATTATACATAGAAAACACCCAAACTCCGAAACAAATATTTGTAGATTACACAAACACTTGATCCGACCCAGGATTTGAACCCGAGACCTCAAGCACAGCAGTCGCATTTACTACCACTGGGCCACCGAGGCAGTCAGTATGTACAGTGAAAGCACCAGTTTTAATAAGAAAAAAGTGATCGTTATTAATATCACAATTTTCCGTAAGTAACTCGGTCTGTTTGTTATACTTTTACAGCTAAACCGCTGAATCGATTTTTTTTTCTATTTTTTTTTTTCTATGTAATAGGTGGCAAATGAGCAGGCGTATCACCTGATGGTAAGCAATTATCGCCGCCCATGGACACCCGCAGCACCAGAGGCGTCACAAGTGCGTTGCCGACCTTTGGGGGATGGGAAGGGGAAATGAGGGAGGGGTTGGGGTATGGGCCTCCGGTATCCTCACTCACTCGGTGAAACACAGCGCAAGCGCTATTTCACACCGGTTTTCTGTGAGGCCGTGGTATCACTCCGGTCGAGCCGGCCCATTCATGCCGAAACGCGGCTCTCCCACGGTAGATTTGGATGAATTTGCAATGGAGATCCTTTGATTCTCAAAGAAGGACATAAGCTACTATTTACCGCGATGCGATAACCGACATACACGTCGATGGAGACACGGGCAACTCCTAGTCCCGCATAAATTTCTTTATGTTTTAATAGATACCGTCCACTAATGTTATACGTCATGTTGTATCCACACTCTTTTTATTCTAACATCCATATTCGTAAGACATATTGTAACATATAATTTGTCACTGTTTGTATATTTTTGATAGGTAATACTTAACAAGTAATAACATGCGATTCATTAATCTTAATTAAAGCGGTCTTATAAGTTAATAGATAAGAGGATCTAAGGTCTGCGCGGATGGCATAGTGGTTTGAGCCTCTACTGATTGTCGTAGGTTCAAACCCCGCGTAGGACAACACCTTGTGTGATCCAAAAAATATTATTCTGAGTCTGGGTATTTTGTGAAGTCCCCCGTGACATAGAAATATCCCTGTGTGCGAATTGTCTTTAAAAAAACATTATTTTCCACATTATATTTTTGAGGGCTTTCTTGTTTCTCATTCTTGTAAAAGAAAGGCCTTTCAAATTATATAAACAACTTCATTTGAAGACTAACTACAATTTGTCTTTATTTTTTTTAATGCAAACAAGTTAGCGACTGCTACACAGTAATATGCGTATATATATACACAACGGATGGTTTCATTATAAAAACATTTTTTATACATTACCAAATTGAAATAGCAATAGTAGTTTGTGTGATTTTTATTGTGTTTCTTACATTTAAGTGGTACTTAAGCAAGTAAGTGGCTACTTCTTACATTACTGTACAAATAAGACACAGTTCTGACCGTGTGAGGCTCGTTCACTTATTAATGTGTTAATGTAATTCTTAATTATTAAAGTCAAGATATTTTAAGTTAGAACGATGTAGGTGGTAAATGATCACTTGAAAATGGGTTCCGTTAGAGTTCTTTTTAGTCAACGCCTTAAGGACATAACTAAATAGTACTAAAAAAAAACACCGAGAGTCAAAACTATATCGCTAAAGGGAATGTACAGATAACTTACTAGAATAGATTCGTCGCGAATACCTACCTACCTTATACCTATAATATAGGTACTAGCTATCCCACGCAACGTTTACATCTCTTATTGCCCGTAGTGTAATAATTTCCCCGTATTTGTAACATTCTTCATTAGTTCTCCGCTTCTATTAGTATTAGCGTGATGGTATATAGCCTTCCCCGATAAATGAGCTATCTAACACTGAAAGAATTTTTCAAATCAGACCTATAGTTCCTGAGATTAATGCGTTCAAACAAACAAACTCTTCAGCTTTATACTATTAGATACTTGCTAGTTGCTTTAAAAAATGAAAATTAGGTAGGTACTTCTATATACTTTATTGGTATTTTATTTTTACTTTGAAACATTGGATGACATGCTGTGTATCGATTAGACATATCGTACTTCAAACAATCTCTTTTTTTCGTCTTACAGTTGTTAGTTTTCGAAGATATATCGTAAGGATGTACGTTGTAGCAACGTTAACTGACTTGGTAAAATGCTTTACCATTTAATAGAAATGATAGAGAATCGCTTCGTATCCGAATCCTAATAATTGGATATGAAATGCTGTTACAGTAGGCTATCAAAATCTGTATGAAATTATATGTTTATAATATTAAAATAATCGATTCTATAAAGCCTTTCAGTTTTCACACGTAAAACTAATATAATTAGTGATGTTTTTATCGGTTGTTCGGACAATCCTGGTTCTAATTCGTTCGTGGGTATTTGGTGTTATATAGTCTGTAGGAGCGTGGACCTTTTCGAGAAGTTTCACCTTCACTTATATTTGGTTGTTTAAGCGTGTGTGGCCTACTATGGAGTATTTTCCCATTTATGTTCGAAAAAAAACGTTTTGGTGTGAAAATACGATTTTGGGTATTGTTAAGACCTTTTTGTCACATGCAATGAAATTGTAGTATCTATAGACTTTCATTTTTTATATGTCATCCGAGTGTTTTGTGAACTGAATGAATCGTGATGGTAAGCGCTCTTTACCTGAAAGCCTACCCAGTGTTTCGTTTTTAGGGGCGAGGTATTACCTCATCACTGTGTAATTAAATAACAATATTATTTAATTACAGAGTGATGAGTTTCCTAAAATACTTTTTCCATCGTTCTGTAAAAAAAACTATATAATAATACCATTACTAACTAGATTTTATGCTTCAGTTTTTATGGATATTTGAAAAGAGTAATATCATGTAGTGGTCCAGTGTCAAGCTCGCTTTTCTACACTTTCTAGTAACCTTTAATTGAACGCACTACTATAGGTAACCGAACACGGCCAATTCCACTAGAAATCCGGTAATATTATGTAGTTTTTGTCTAATTTATTATTCTATAAACTGTGTTGCTGTATCCCGCAGAAACACGAAAGTATTCATTGCACACTTTGTGTAATTTTACCTAATTAGAATGAGTAATATGATTTAAAGCTTTTCATTAAATATAAATAATTAATTTAGTTACTTATACTACCGTGGAAGAGCTATGCTTCGGCATGAATGGGTCGGCTCGACCGGAGTGATACCACGGCCTCACAGAAAACCGGTGTGAAATAGCGTTTGCGCTGTGTTTCACCGAGTGAGTGAGGATACCGGAGGCCCATATCCCAACCCCTCCCCCAATCCCCTTTCCCATCCCCTAAAGGTTGGCAACGCACTTGTGACGCCTTTGGTGTTGCGGGTGTCCATGGGCGGCGGTAATCGCTTACCATCAGGTGATACATCTGCTCGTTTGCCCATTATCCAATAAAAAAAAAAAAAAAAAAAAATTGCTCATCAGTTACTGTCTAGTGCTTGTAGGCACAGCGAAGCTTAAGATTAAACAAGACTTCGTTTAAGAACACTTAGCCGAGAAGGTTTCTCGGAATAATAGATTTAATCTACGACTAAAAGTTTAGTTGAAAGTAGGTCTTCTTTCCTGTTTGTCAAATGGTTAGTGCTTCTGACTGCTAAGCCAGAGTCTGTGAGTTTGACTCCCACTCAGGACAAATCTTTGTGTGATGAACAAGATAATTTGTTCTGTGTCTAAATGTAATTTATCTAAAATATAATGTATTTTAAAATGTATACGTATGTTAATCAGCAATCTGGTTGTAATAGTGCAGGATTTGCCTAGTTTGGGATCAGACCGTGACACCGTGAGAGCCACGCTTCGACATGAATGGGCCGGCTCGACCGGAGTGATACCACGGCCTCACAGAAAACCGGTGTGAAACAGCGCCTGCGCTGTATTTCACGGAGTGAGTGAGAATACCGGAGGCCCATACCCCAACCCCTTCCCCCTTTCCCCTCCTCATCCTCCAAAAGCCGGCTATCCATGGGCGGCGGTAATCGCTTACCAAAGGCGATATGTTTGCTCGTTTACCGGCTATTCCATAAAAAAAGGCAGTCCTATGTGATATGTGTGAGGATTTTATTTTGTTATTATTATATACTGCTTCTCTGTGCAATGTAGGTCAATTTGTATAAATAAATAACTAATAATTGTGCCAACGAAAAAGATACGGCGATCACGCAACTCGTTAATGGACCCATTTTGTTTATCTATTTTCCACCATTTGTTACTTATGCATGTGTGGGGGCACGGGTATCATGTCCCTCCAACACAAAGGGAGGATCCTCCGACCAGGCGAGGTGATCATGCCTGGCGGGTTACTGCCCAACAGTTGATGTTGGGATGTTGTGTACCTATATGATAATCGGCGCGAGAACTTCTACTGCGCGATTCAAGATTGGTAGTTTATTCGTGTTGTACGTTGCTCCGTAGTTCAGTGTATCTTCGGTAGATGGCGCTGTATGTGAATGTCGCCACACATGTAACTCACTTTACGGGCTTAAAGAATTAAATTATAAACGAATCTTTCACTGCTTTGGTGGAGAAGGAGCAGTGTATGCGACTATTGTGCTTGAGGTTTTAGGTTTATCAATTGTTTATGTGATTTGCAAATATTTGTTTTTATAAATAGATGTCAAAATGGGTTTACTCTGGATGATGAAAAGCATGAGTAGAAAGAATCTAAGAGTGCAGACCCGGGATCGTAGTAGACAACGGACATAAAGAACACTATACAACTTAAATCCTACATTTGTTTTGCCACGTTTATATAAATTGTATCCATAGCAGTTGGCACGGCTTAGTAAGGCTACTGACGTAATTAATGCGCCATTTTATACTTACAAATATTAGATTAGTAATAAGGGACTGGGTCATCTTAAAAGAATATTACACATTAAAGATATTAATGTGAATAAGCAACCAATTATAAATAAGTTTTACCCACGGCTCCGCCAGCTTTTATATCAGTTATCACGATAAGGAGCCTAGTTTTTCTTTAAGAATCATAGTACCTGCATGCCGAATTAATTACATTGAATTTAGTGCAACAGATTACCAGTGAAAGCGAAACAGACAGACAGACAGATAGAGTGGCTTTCTAACTTATCAATATACTAATAATAAAGCTGAAGAGTTTGTTTGTTTGTTTGAACGCGCTAATCTCAGGAAGCGCTGGTCCGATTTGAAAAATTATTTCAGTGTTGGTTAGTCCATTTATCGAGAAAGGCAATAGACTCTCTATCATTACACTACTACTAATAGGAGCAGAGCACCAATGTAGATTGTTTCAGTGTGTTTTGACTGCACGATTGGCCTAGTGGTTTAAGCGGTCACTACGCCGCTTGCTACTGCGCCAAGTGCCATGGGTTCAAATCCCACGTGAGACATCACTTTGTGTGATCCACAAAATGTTGTCCTGAGTCTGGGTGTTCTTTGTGTCCGTTACATGTATGTTTGTAAAGTCCCCCGCGACACAGGATGTATGTTCCTACTGCGGGCATTGTCTTTTTAAAAAAAAAATAAAAAAATAATTCAAAAACGGGGGAAATTTTCACACTACGGGCAATATAAAACGCAAACGAGGTTGCGTGGGTCAGCTAGTAATATATACGAGTATATATGTAATACACCAAATGTGCATGATGTTTATGTAAATAATAAAAACCAAAAATTTAATAGAACATACTTATATGTTTGCTAAGTTCTGTTTCAAGAATCAGGAGGAATTAATAGTTCCTTAATACTACAACAAAATATAAATATTACTGTTTTTATTGCAAAATATCAATAGTGTTAACTTTACATTACTTAAAATTTCAAGACGAATTGTAGATAATCTTATTGTTTTTTTGTTCAACGGAGGAGGAAGTTGGTCAAAAAATATTACAACAGCATACGTTTTGATCTTTTACTCGACAAATTCTCACGTCAATTTTAACTCGATCATTACACAAAGGTAACAGGCATTTTTGACGTTTCTGACACTTTCAACAAAGGATTTTTGGACATTACGTGCCGACAAACTTGAATCGTAGCTTTGCCACCTTAGCTTACCTGGTCTCATCATGGATATCGTTAATGCAATCGTTCTTATTGTCTATTCTTTTGTATTTTTTCTTTGTCAAAGATGAACGGGTTGTCTATATTGTCTGTGGTCTTGACGACGATTTTTTTTTTAAGTTGTAGGCGATTTGTTAGAAATGTGAATGAAAGGTATTACGCTCTTAATCCTAATTTCATAGACAAACTAATTAATTATATATTAAGATGTACTTATAACATTGTTTGCAAAGTACGTATTAAACGATAATGTAATATTTTAAAGCCATATAAATATTATAAATTCGAATGTAATTCTGTCTGTATGTCTGTTACGTTTTCACGGCATAACTGCTGCACCGATTTCAATAAAATTATCCATGCAGGTCCGATTTAGCTAGTTCGTACTATCTAAATGTTACTTATTTGTTATTATTATTGAGATTCAGACGGCAGACTCTTCGTCACATCCACTCCTCTTTCCTGAAATATATACTCTTGCCATCTCTGTTTATGTAATTCATGTTTATAACATTATTTTGCTATGTAGTATAGTATGCTTTATGTTCATCGAGTCTTAGTCCACGGCGGGAGATGGATCTCTCCTCAAAGTAAAGTAGTTTTCGATCTACAATTCCACGCTGGAGGCAGGTTAGTACTGTGCTTCCTTAGTCGACTCATACGACACGAGATAAATAGGTGTGATAACACTCTGTGTTCTTAATTTTTTTTTATTGTAAAAGTTAACTCCCGCATTAGGATTATACATCCTGTATTACGGAGGACTTTACAAACATACATGTAACGAATACAAAGAACACACAGACTCAGGCCAACATTTTGTGGATCACACAAAGTGATGTCCCACGTGGTATTTGAACCCACGGTATAGCAAGCGGCGTAGTGACCGCTTAAACCACTTAGCAAACCGTGCAATCAATATGTAACCACACTGATAGCTTTGTAATACATTGTTAATATAACTATATATGTGTAATTGCATACCTATATAGAAATAATGTTCCAATCTGGCCTATAAAAGTTACAAAGCGTAATGTTATATGAATAATTTACCTACATCTTCGTCATAAGTTGTAAATGAACTTTGTTGTTTACAATTGATTAAGAGCTAATTAGTTCTATTTGTGCAAGACGTTTCCGTCAGCTGTTTACACAATTATTATTTCGTGTATCGCTGATAAATCATACCCTCTGTAGGTATTTAAGGGTCCTCCTTATAAATCTTTCCTTAGGAGGTAGGTATTATGGTATTAAATTGAATTAGGCAATCAAATATACGGCGATATGTCTGCTCGTTTGCCCCCTATATAATAAAAAAAAGTAACTTAATTTTTCGCTAACAAGTAGATATAGTAAGTATCTTTTACATCTTTATGGTTTATTTCGGCATTTGGATGAGTCTTAAGAAATGCCTTTCCGTGGGAGAGCCACGCTTCGGCATGAATGGGCCGTCTCGACTGGAGTGATACCACGGCCTCACAGAAAACCGGTGTGAAATAGCGCTTGCGCTGTGTTTCACCGAGTGAGTGTGGATACCGGAGGCCCATACCCCAACCCCTCCCCCCATTCCCTCTCCCCATCCCACAAAGGTCGGCAACGCACTTATGACGCTTTTGGTGTTGCGGGTGTCCATGGGCGGCGGTAATCGCTTACCATCAGGTGATGCGTCTGCTCGTTTGGCCCCTATTCAATAAAAAAAAATGCCGGCCTCTTCGAGCTATAAAATCCAACATGTAAAAACATTTCTTAAAGATTTACTTACAAAATAAATATCTTATGTCATTTAAGACAATTCCGTACTAAAAACATTCCTGTGTTGCGTAGTACCTTTGTACGTTATTGATTGACACTTACTACAACTGCTTTTTGTTTAAAGACATCTCCTCCATTGGAATATATCACGTGTTCCTTCATACATATATATATGAAACGGACACAAAGAACACCTGGAATCAATACAACAATTTGTGGATCACACAAAGTCTTGTCCCATACTGGGGTTTAACCCACTAAACTCAGTGCAGTATAAAGTAGCGAGGTGATAGCTAAATCATTATGGAAAATGGCTTAAATAAGATTGTAAGAAAAAACAATTGCTCAAGGAATGTCAGTGCATTGCTGCACCTATTTGGGTAATACGCTTTTGTTTATCTTTTTTTGTCAGAACAAAATCTGTATGTAAGATAGATTACTGGTCTATACCTAAAAAGTTGGTGACGAAATAATAAGGACATACTCATATCAATTAAATACAAATCAATTAAATATTATATTATGAGATCATCATCAGCCTATCGCAGTCCACTGCTGGACATTGACCTTTCCGTAGAAAGGCCAAAGTCCGGAATTCTAATCGTGGGAGAGCTATGCTTCGGTGTGAATGGGTCGGCTCGACCGGAGTGATACCACGGCCTCACAGAAAACCGGTGTGAAATAGCGCTTGCGCTGTGTTTCACCGAGTGAGTGAGGATACCGGAGGCCCATACCCCAACCCCTACCCCCATCCTCTTTCCCATCCCCCCAAAGTTCGGCAACGCACTTGTGACGCCTTTGGTGTTGCGGGTGTCCATGGGCGGCGGTAATCGCTTACCATCAGGTGATACGTCTGCTCGTTTGCCCACTATTCAATAATAAAAAAAATCCTTAAAAATTCCGGACTTGACCAAATACACCACGCTGGCCACTACGGGTTGGTGTAGGGCTTGTTTTAAGTTTTACTGCTCTTTGCTGTGAAGTTACCCTGCGTAATTGGCTTAATTTGTCATAATAGGATGCACAGAGTTAGTGACATTCCTTTATTAATGTTCTCCTAGCCGATAACGGCCACGGCGGCCAGTCTCAACGGAGACCTGCCAACTACGCAGGAGATGTTATTGTGCACAAGTGTGTGCGCAGACACAGGTGCATTCTCTGTTCCCTCTCTCTCAAAATCCGGTGGCAGGGTTAACCGACACGATCTTGGAGATATCAGGCGCAGGACCGACAGCTTTACGCGCTTTCGAACTGTTATTAAGCAATTCTATAATCAGGAAATCTCCTTAACACTTTAGGCCTGACCCGGGATTCGAAATCGAAACCTCTAGATCGGCAATCGCATACGTCAACCGCAAAACCAACTAGACAGTTAACTCCTTTATGATTCCTTATATGTTAGATTTCGATATTTCATGATTTTTAATACTGATACAATCTAAAATGCAGAACCCGACGCAGTATAGTTTTAATTATAACATAGAACGTTTTCATCTTCACTCACATTGAGTCCAATTAACACGAAATATATGTGTATTGTGAGCCGTTCAATTAAGCTATTAAGTTCAAAGAACGATAGGCTTAGCCTTATACAATATTATGTAACTAGCATTCAGTTCAACTGACTTCGTTAACATTGCTTTTTGTTGGTAATTCTAGTTTTGCGTTCAACAAGTTATTGTGTATATATAATGATAATTTATTTGATGAAAAAGGCTATTCATTTAATCAATAACAGACGAATTCAATTTGAGCGCTCAATGGGCACTGTACGTTTAACTCAATGCTAAAGAATTATTATTGTCAAGGCCGTTTGGCTTATATATCTTGTAAAGATATTAATCTTAATAATTACAACAATTCTTAATTTCTGTTTATAATAATGTGAATGTATAATTTTGGACGTAAAATATCCTAAAGAGATAAGCTTTTATTCCACTTGTAATATTTGTATGGGTGTGTTTTAGGCACAATTTTGAAATTAGTACCATTTGCCGATAGTCTATTTAAGTTTTGGTGTACAATGTACATATTATTTATCTTTATTGACAGTACAGTGTTAATTAAACCGAAAGAGCCATATTAACTTCTTAAGTAAACCCTTTTCATGTTCATTTGTTTTATTTTGGTGAGTATTTTGTCGGTAACTGGCATTCAGGGTCTACAAAAGCTTGTTTAAACTATTTTTTATTTCTAAATCTTAATTCAATATTTTTTTACGTGGGAACCGAACGCTCGACCTCTGGCTTAGAATTTACGATTACTAACCAGCTTGCTATCAGGCTATTCAATTTTATTCCATAGTTAATGACAAATCCATCCAACCCACACTTTCAACCAGTCGTTGTGACTTGGCGTAAATATCTGTTGTGTACAGATGTTTAAATTGGGTAAATGAAGTTCGCAAACCCCTCCATTCTATTAAAAGTTGTATTATATCGTATTCTTATATACAGTACCATATATGATTACATATAAAATGAGTGGAACAAGCTGCGAGGGCGCGACACGCATCCACCATTAGCTTGAATCCGGTGTCGGGTTGCACATGAGAAGTATGTTCCACTTTGCACCGTATAATACTTCTAATTCATTTTATATTCAACTAAGTTTATATAGTGTAATACAAAAAAAACGGAATAGATGAACAATCAGTTAAAAGTTGTACAAATAGAATTTTATAATTTATAAGAGTCTTTCATTCAGAGAATATTCTCAAGCAAATATTTATAACTACTTTTCATTTCTTCCATTTTGACTGCCTCAGTGGCGCTATAAATTTAACTAACTGAAACAAACTTATATGAGGTCGCGGGGTTCGATTCCCTGGTCGGATCAAATGTTTGAATGATCTGAATTTTTTTCTAAACTCACAACTTAATGTAATTTATAGTCTCGATTATCTTGATTTTGGTTCTAGAATGTATCTCAACTTTATCCTCCAGAGATTAGGATGGATAAAACGTTCTAACCCCCACATTTTTCCAATTGAGTCTGTTTTTTAAACTACAACTCACATAAATTTTAATTACTTTACTAACGCTTTCTGCATTACATTTTGTAAAATGTGTCAAGCTTTCAGAAAAGTTTTCTAAATACATACATAGTACTAATAAAATTCGACCTATATATAGGATAAATAATAGCTCTTGGGTGAGAACCATAGTAGTCAGGCTCGCTAGCCACAATGCCAACAGGTCAATATCTTGTACTGTGTAACAATAATGAGTAATAAAATTTGTTGCATATTATATAAGTAGTACAAATCTTCGGTTCAAAACGAAACAAAGCAGTATATTACCGATGTATTGCCTTCATTGGGCCGTCTGTGGCTGTTCGCTCTGTAACATTATCTCTTTCCATTTACTTATTCATATTGTGTTTACATGGCTATGGTGTCTTATATATAAAAATCTGTACGATAACAATATAGGCTTGAGTGAAGGAAACTAGATGTTGAACCTCATTCGGTTACTTTTGAGTGAACAAATATATTATGTACTAGCTGTATGTATACGTTATTTTGTACGCGTGAAATTTGACTATTGTTCATTCTTGAGTTTTAGCGAGACAAACGAACAACAATTAAATTTGATAAATATAGATGATACGAGTACTTTGTCGTCCAATTTATATCAAACTAGCTGTACCCTGACAAGATTCACCGGAGCATTATAATGATTGAAAAAAATATAACAACAATATTTGAAGCGTGTTGTATATCGTGCCAAAACTTATGTTCAATCAGTGCAAGATAATGAAACTTTGAAGCTTACATAAACCAAGTTAATATTTTTATAAATGCAATGCCGATAGACGCTGTCCGTCATAACGTTATTCTTGTGCAAGGCGTACATGACGGTTAGGCTTTACTAGTGTTGGCGAGTGTGCTTCCGGTCGATCTCGAATGTACTTTATACACGTATGTATATGTTTAGTTGACTTTTTCCAAACTGTAGGTGTACGAGACCGCGATAAAATTACACAAGATTGTTTCAACACTAGTCCGATGTCCATAACGACTTCAAAGACTAATTAAAACTAAGCAACAACGATGGGACGAATCATCTGTGGAGCGCCACCTTTACCAGTTCTTTCCATCTGTTCGCAAATAGTTGTCGAGGACATGGCTGACAATAGTGTCACTCAATTCCTTACAAACATTATTACTCTTTCAACTCATTTAAATTAGTCGATTTACTATGGTGTCAATGCTCAACACCCGACTCTAGCTGTGAAGTCTGCTTATAATATCCTCAGGAAAAATTGTTTTATGTACAAAGAGCTTAATACATTTTCTGAGTAGCTTAAAATAACATCTGAGGTGGTGTACTATTAGAATTTTCATGTTTTTAGTTGATTCTGCCAACAATACTTTGTACCCCGGTACAAGTACAAGTATTGTTACCTGCTGATAAACATGCTTAAATATTACACCTAGACATAGAACAAATATGTATATATTAAGCAATCGCCGTCCACTGCTTAACAAAGGTCTGAATGTGCTCATCACATAGTATTTATCCTGCGTCGGGTGACCTCTGGCTTGGAATTGAATATTACCGCTACAGGTGATTTGATATTTTTTTATAGTTAATGTTAAAAAACTCTTACATTCACTTTTATGTTTTCGATCGAACAGAAAATCTAATGTACTAAACGACATCAAACATACAAACTTTACATTTGCCTTCTTTCTAACCTACTATAAAAAGAAGGAGGTTATCAATCAAACTGTTTTTTTCTTATGTACTGTTGGCTGTTTCGTCTAAGTGAAAGAATTTTGATGTTTTTTTTTATTTGAAGGCGGTGCTTCCCGTGTGATCCCATTTCATTTGGTCCAGTTCCAGAACTTGGATTTCATTTTTGTTAAAATTTGTGATTATTTTGTACTAAGTTTGTACAATATAAAAATATAGCTGTAAGGTTTTCTACAACTATAAATTCCGTAGTGGGTTGGTGGACTTTTTAGAGTTCCAGTTGGCAACGTTACGGGACTAGCAGCTTAACGTGCAAAAATAGCATTTCATCCTACCATTTCGGCAAGAGTATTGGTCTCTTCGATATCTGAGTGCAAATCTGTTTTTATCTTACTTTATTGTAAAGTAAATTGAATTAAGAAAATCGTGTGCACTAAGTTTGTGAATTCACTTAGTGCACACGACAATATCTTACGATGCCGAATTTATCATATAACCTTTTTTTTAATTTGTTAAAAAATTTATACTCGGAACCTTCTTGGTGTACTTTTTTATTTGCACAACTCATGTAAACAACGTTACGTTAAATTTTTCTAATTTATTAGATATAGTATACTATTATTTAAAATAATTTAAGGATTTTTCTGTAATAATTACCTTTCGTAATGTAGTACCTAATAAATTTAATTAATTATTATTTCGGACATCTAACACACAACGCCATCTAGTCCCAAGCTAAGCAGAGCTTGTGTTATGGGTACTAGACAACTGATATAAATACTTATATACTTTTTTTTGTTTATAAATACATACATATTATACATCGAAAACACCCAAACTCCGAAACAAATATTTGCAGATCATGCAAGCATTTGGTCCGACCCGGGCATCGAACCCGAGACCTTAAGCTTAGCAGTCGCATACGTTACGACCACGCCACAGAGGCAGTCAAAAAATATTAATACCATAACTGAAATAAAAGTATCTTATGATTGTAAATGCTTTTTTTTGCATTTAGCCATTTCCTTGCTAAGATGGGATCAAAGTACGTGTTGTTGTGGTTGTGGTTAAAACATTGCACATAGTTATCAAATGACCATTAATGGCCTGGCTAATTTATTACTTTACGACGAACAAACACACATTAAAACACAACTCAGGGATAATGTATTCTGCAATAGACTACGGACTTTGGACCTGCTTTAAAAATAATACTTTTATCAACAAATTTCTTAATGATTAGTAAATAGATACATTTAACGTTAATGAAGTTAAGCTAAGCGTTTGCAAGAAATGTTATAACGAAAAAATATTATTACAATATCACTAAACCCGACTGCTTAAAAGTAATGACTCTGCCCCCTTCCCCCCCTTTCTTCCCATTGTAGAACGGTGTGAGGCGTGACAGCGTCCCGTCCCAGGGATGACTCTGGTCAACCTGTTGTGGTTAAACTGTATTGGAACCCGCAAAGAAATGTAGATACTTCAAGAGTAGTAGGTACTTGGTGTTTTAGAGATTCAAACCATCACCTCTCGTGATCACACAGTGGAAGCAAGTGACACTGCAACTGATATTTATTTTTTATTTTTTTATTGAATAATGGGCAAACGAGCAGACGTATCACCTGATGGTAAGCGATTAACGCCGCCCATGGACACTCGCAACACCAAAGGCGTCACAAGTGCGTTGCCGACCATTTGGGGGATAGGAAAAGGGATGGGGTATGGGCCTCCGGTATCCTCACTCACTCGGTGAAACACAGCGCAAACGCTATTTCACACCGGTATTCTGTGAGGCCGTGGTATCACTCCGGTCGAGCCGACCCATTCATGCCGAAGCATAGCTCTCCCACGGTAATGAAAAAAATCATCACTTTCAAATATGTACTGGCATCGAGAGTTCAATATGAAGAAAAAATATTATTCAGGTGTGTTTCATCTAGTATTATGCACACATTGAACTATTCAACAAATATCATCAGTCTGCACACGCACACGCACACACACACAGAGACACACACACACACACACACGCGCGCACGCACGCACACACACACGCAGATTATGTTGATTAAATAGTTAATGTACGAAGATCAATATCTTAAACAAAACTATGACAACTGACTGACAACCGCGTACAATATTGGTATTGCATGAATAAATGACAATAGTAATACGTATATGCTTATAAACATGCATATATATGTATATAAATTGCGATATTTCTGTCGTATGGTAATTTATATAAGAACAAACAGTGTCGAGTTTCTTGTCAGAGGTACCTACTTAGTTAATAACGTACCGCTAGCTAATGTGTTTGTTTGCGCACACTCTGATAAATAGACAACGTGAAGATGATTAGCAACACTAATTATTATTAATTGATATGTTTGTGTTTTTGATTTTACGCAAAATAATAACTTAATTGTGGTTTATAAATCAACATCATCATCTTCCATGCCTTTATTATTCCCAAGACTAATTCGGGTCGGCTACTGGTTCAACCGGTTTTACCTGAATCCTCCTGCTGAGCTGCGGGAAGAACACTTCCATGATGGAGGCCGTAGGACCAGAGTGGATGTATTACAGAGTGTGTCTTCTTACTTTACAAATATACGTGACACCGGACATAAGAGAGACTCAGAACAAAAATTTGCAGATCAAACAAAGTGTTGTCGCACGTGGGATTCGAACCCACAACACTTGGTGCAGCTGAAATTAGCGTGGCGACCGCTTAAATCACTAGGCCAACCGTGTAGTTGAATATCTACTAACTTTGACCAGATTTTGTTCAAACATTTTAGTTTTTTGCAGTTCTTATATAAAAGTAGGTTTAAACACCAAGTATTCCCAATCTGAGAATTAGTTTAAAAAAACTAATACCTGAATAAGTAAAACCTCAGAAAAAATATATAGTCTATGTACTACGGGCCATCATTATGAATCTATTGACACCTTACTCATTAAAATCGGTTCAGTGGTTTAGTTAAGGCGTTACGGATGAACATGAAACATACCTATATTGACTGCCAAATATATTACCCTTTCTTTTGGCTTCGCAGCAGTCAGGTAAACAGAACTACAAAGAATTATCTCAAAGTGTTAATTTGTAACGCATAAGACAACTGAAAGAGAACACAGACTCAACACTCATAAAGATGGTCATAAATTAAATATACTTATATTTAATCACCACAGAAATAGCAATGTAAACACATTATATTCAACACGGTTTTATTTACTTAATATTAGAAAATATTACTACGAATATAGTCCTTTTCTAATTATATGCTTCACAGGAATATTTACAAAACTCTTATAGCAATAATGCACCAGTACTCAGGACTTCGTTTATAAAGTACACATATGCAGTAATTCTTTATTTACATAATCTTACCTAAGAAGTCACTAGAAGTCGTCGGCAACCTAAAGGGTCTGCTGGTCGACCCACCACGCAAAATAGGCGCATCAAAGTCACTGAGTTGCTAAAACCCACCCCGCGTGATCAAGAAACAAAATCTTACCTAAATATTTTCAACTTTCTTCTTCTTCGTCAGTCTTGATCCCAAACTAGGTTGGGGTTGACTACAAGTTTATTACCTTACAACCAAAGTACTAAACGAAGATAAATATATATAGTGCAAAGTGTCTCTACTCTGCCTGATGAGAGGCATAAGTAGAATTCAAGAGTGGTCACCATTCTCGATGCAGACGATACAATATTGTGACCCACACTAGTAGATTCCATTGAGATGCTAATGCACTATTGGGCCTCCAGTCTCAGGCACTCACCAACAAAACACGACAGCACGATCGCTGTCATTTTAAGGGTTTGTTGGTTGGTTCTGCAATATGACTGCTGTTGGCCTTTTGGGAGCTTCAATTAATCGTTTTTCAGTTTACCAGTTTGTATGGCAATCTGGACCCCACGGCTAAACGTGATCTATAAGGCATGGAAGGGTCTGTATGTGTTAAGAATGGCACCCATCTAAAAACTGGCCTCTCGAGACACGGGGGGGTCTCATTGGTAAAAGTATATTCAAAGATCTATAGAATAGTTTAGGGATCCGGCAACAGATCAGCAATTAGTATAGTCGTTAGGTTATCTTAATGGTAGTCTTTATCCTTTACACACTTTTTCGTTTTCCTAATGAATAATAATAGGATTTCGTGATATTAACATTTTAAGTATCCTCGCAATTACCGTTATCACAATAATTTAACATTAATGCAATCCTTTATTGGTTTAACACTTATTAAATCTACTTTTTTTGTAACAACTCTCGCATTAGGAAAACTGTGTATTTATATAGGTATTTACATTCTTATGCATTTTTAGGTTTACAAAGATGGTATCCCCCCGTAATAAGTTCTTAGGTTCGCCACTGCATGTGTTGCGTGGGACTTTACAGACTTAAATGAAACTGACACAAAGAATAGGCAGACTCAGAATCACATTAGTGGATCACACAAAATGTTATCCCATGATGGAGTTTGAATCCAAAACACACAGGGCAATACAAAATGGCCTAGCGACCGCTGAAACGCCATCATCCGTGCAGTTGCGAATTTCAATGCAGTCTTAAATTATAAAAGTATAGAAATTAACATAATTGGCAAAAGTTAGGTTTAGTTAACTGATCTGATAACTGATGATATTTTATTGTTAATTTGGCAACTGTCCCAAATTAACAATAAAATACCACTTATCTTATAAGATACGTCTTATACGATACGTTATATATTGTATAAAACTGTATACTTTTGAGAAACAATGCAATCTTGCCATCTCACCAGTACAAGGTGGTTAAAACACACTCGGATTATTTGTATATAATATCTTAAGTAAGTATCGGATGGTGTTTACTCCCGTCGGTATACAAAATTATATTCTATCTTGAATTCGGAAAGTCTAAAGAATAGTTGAGCTGAAGAATAAAACATAATCCAGAATCTAAGTTTAATTCATTGAATACAGATAGATGGGAAACAGTATTCCTACATTCTATAAGCAAGTATTATACCTATGGGTAGATTATCACAATTTATCCTAGTTATAGGCTACAAAAGGGAGGCGTTATTGCTAGTTGTATATACTTATCTACCTGTCTTCTTCTAGATTTTCTAAGAATGGTAGTAGTGGTTTAAAACTTTAAACAAATACATACTTAGCCATATAGTGTAAAGTGATACTTTTTTTTATTTATGGTCAATTACCCGGCAAGAATATACACCTGGGACTTTACAAACATACATGAAACGGACACAAAGAACACCCAGACTCGGTAAAACAATTTGTAAATCACACAAAGTGTTGTAGTATGTGGAATTTGAATCCATAACACTTGAAATAGATACTATAGAGCGGCGTGGCGACCGTTTAAACCACTAGGCCACAGAACAAGATATTTATAAAAAAATGGAATACATTTCTGATAAGAATTTAAAATTTATTTATTTCTTTAAGAACTTTTACTATTCTTTTCATGCATTAATTTTTATGAAATGTTTTATTCAAGAATATAAGTTTTAAATTACTTACTGACCTTTGGGAACCAAATTCATAAATTTGAAAACTATCATCTCAAAAAAAATATGTGTGATCTATAAGTGCCTATAGACTACCTATGTAGGGCTAGGTTTTGTACCTACTTCTAAATAACCAACTGTCTTAAGGATTGAAGCTAGGTACAGATATTTATACCATAGTCCATACGGTAAAAATAAAAAATACTTATAACGTAAAAGAGTATAATTTAGATAAATGGAAACAATCTGTAACAACTATCATCTCAAAAATACAGCACCCAGGTAGAACAATAGAGATCTAGAATAAAATAAAGTGTCTAGAATATGTAATTGTGGGTAAGAATTATTTTGTCTCAAAAACAAATTAACATTTCACTTACATGACAATATGTTTTGATATTTGATACATTATACATACTATACACTACAGCAGGCTAAAAACTTGCATTTTTAACGATCTATCATTAACATTTTGATACTAATATAATAAAATCAATTTATGTGGGTACTCAATTTCTCTACAAGTGAAGATGAGAATACGAATATTCCCTCGCATAGTTGCTAAGAATGCGGACCACGAGGTCACAGTAATTTTATTTTGTCAAATAATATCTATAAACTTTAAGATCGCACTGTCTCCTAAAACCTGTAGGTTACAGGTATTAAACTACTTTGAAAATCAGTAGCTAAAAATTGTATCTAATAATGTTTATAGTAATTGTTATCTGAATACTCACAAATCTTTATTTATAAATAAAAGATATGGCTTTTATTGTTATATATAAAGATTTGTAGGTAATACTGTATTTGTAGGTAAGACTGTAGGTAATACTGGCGCTATAATTTCTAATTGTGCGTAGAAACTTTATTTGCTTCTGTATTTTGGACGTTATTTATCGGAATAATAAAATATCTATTAGTCAACAAAGCAATTAAGGTATAATAGTAGGTATCTATAGGTAAAATGTTTTTTGAAGTCTATGTGTTACAAAAATCTTAGCGATAACGATTATCAAATTCAGCAAGTGTACGTAAATTAAGAATCAAACAGATACGAGCACTCAATTCACTACTGCACCCATCTTACAGAGAAGCACCTACGGGTATTTCATACGAGTGATGATAATCTAATCAATGATCTCACTGACATTACTTATCTGTGATTACATTTTCTACGAATTTATATATCACTGTGTGAATGCTTATACAGCTTTGTACAGTAAGTTTTAACGGTCATCACAAACACATATTCCTGCTGAAACACTTATGATAATTCCAATGGTTTTATCGTTCAGAGCTGCGGTATTACCAGCGACGGAGCGGCGAGGCGCGCGCACCGAGAGCGCGGGGCGGGCAGAGCGGGGCGAGAGGCACGGAGCGCGGGGTAAAATGAGCAGGCGGGCCTGCGTCGGCCCCGCCCTACCACGCCAATAGCCTCCGCGGTGGAGGGGAGCCCGAGCCCCCGGCCTCTATTTACTCTTTCAATCAGTGCGAGTGTTTGCCCCTGGCCGGCGTGCACGCGCGGGTGATGCGCTAGCCATGATCTCGCAGAAGCTCTCGTACGGCGACGTGCCGACGTCCGCGTCGTTGTCTTCGTTGTCGCCGGGCCTCGCGCCTCCTTACGTTAATGGCATGGGTTGTATGCCAGCTCAGCCGTACCCGAATCTCTACACCAACAACATGGTCGCTGGCAGCTCGTGTATGGGCTCTCCGGGCGTCGGCTACTCGCCGCCCAGCACCATGGCGTCGTGCATGGGCGGCGGCGGAGCCGTGCCCTACGGCTCGCTACCTCGCGAGCAAGAGGCCGCGTCGCCGACATCAGCCCTGCAACGCGCACGTAACGACAAAACTTATCGCCGTTCGTACACACATGCCAAACCTCCATACTCCTACATATCACTGATAACAATGGCCATACAAAATAATCCAACCCGCATGCTAACCCTTTCGGAGATCTACCAGTTCATCATGGATTTGTTCCCGTTCTACAGACAAAATCAACAGCGCTGGCAAAATTCTATTCGGCACTCGTTATCATTCAATGACTGCTTCGTGAAGGTGCCGAGGACGCCGGACAAACCTGGGAAGGGCTCATTTTGGACTCTGCACCCGGACAGTGGTAATATGTTTGAGAACGGCTGTTTTCTGCGGAGGCAGAAACGATTTAAAGATGAAAAGAAGGAGTCCATTCGACAAGCGCAAAAAACTACGCACGGACATGGCCACCATGGTGGATCACATGAGAAACGTGGCGATCACGGACACGAAAAGAGTGGCGTAGGCGGTGGCGGAGCACCAGGAGAAGATAAAGAAATGCGAGATGAATTGTTGGCACAATTGCATGCAGCACCAGAGTTGTGCCTACCCGAACATACTCCACTTGCTCTGGAACATTACGCACAGTTGAAACAGGAGCCGACTGGATACGCGCCCGCTCAACACCCCTTCAGCATCACAAGGCTGTTACCAGGCGCCGATACAAAAGCAGACTTGAAAATGTACGATGTGAATTACGGGTACGGTCACTCTCCGGCGGACAACTACTACCAGTCACCTCTGTATCACCATCATCATGCGCACGCGCAGCCCCCTTTGTGACAGTATCCACTGGCGTAGGCGGCACGGCGCGCACCCTCTTGGTGCGTGCCGCATGATGTGCCCACTGCGCCCTAGCTGCCCTGTACCGTGCTGTGTCGTGTCGCCCTGCGCCGCGTCCAGTACCTGGGCTGCTATAGCTTCTGTACGTGTAAAATCTCATGCTGATATTGGACTCCGAGTGAGCGTTTCGTGTTTTGGTGATATTATGAGCGTCGCGCGCGGCGTTCGTCCCCGACCGTGTTAATTGTATATGGTGTAAATATTTTGCTATTATTTTTTTTAAACAACTCCATTTTGTGTGCGTTTTATTAGTAGGCCATAGATGTTTAGTGCACGTTGGACGTTGTGGGTATATCTCGGGGCGGGCGGCGGTTGCGCGACTGTAGGCCTAAACTAGTTTGTGGACTTCTGGGAAAGTGTCCTTTACAGTCTTTAAAATCGAATTCTAAACATATACCAACCCTTGCTCCAACGATTTTGTGTATAATTAAAGTAAAACTAAATAAAAGCTTTGCCCGCCTAACTAGCTAGACATCATTTGATAAGAAAGCGATCGATACGGTGTTATCACATTGTTTATCGGTTCATGTTTAGATAAACTATTTGTGTGACGCGTTGATGTCTTTTATTGTACATTCATTGAATTAAAATATGTTTTAGGATGGGAACGTGCATGCAAAATAAATATCTGTTGTAACATGCACAAAAATTGAGTGACGATCAATAACAAAATTCTTTAGTCAGAATTTATTACTTTAACAACAAAAAATATACATTGTTAAAGCAGACAATATACACAACTGGTTGATGATCCAAAAAAATCAACCCTTTATACATTAATACAATTATACAAATGTAGCGAAGGGTTGGTATACGTTTGGATATATATGAATTCATATCGTGAATGGTTGAACTGTGCAATGTCGTTTGTGTAACAAATCGTGTAAAAAAAATTAACATATGAATATATATAAATATGAATTTAGCTAGGCGAAATGGAATGTGAGTTTTGTCATCAACCATTGCGATTAGTGTAGATAAGGATTTGTATATATAAAACGTAAGGTAAATATATAATGACTATAAAATAAAGGTGTTTGGTGTAAGATAGGTACCTATCTCAGCTTTTGCACATTCCATTTGAATATATATTTATATGCAAGCGTCAATTTAGCATTTATTGCAGCGATCACAAGCGGGTGAGGTGAGTGATGTTTTGTGTATTTTCTAGTAATAGTATACTATACATGTATATGTATTACCTAAGCAGTGACATTGATTTTCTGTTCATTTTAGAATTACTTTCATATATAACTATTTAGTCATATATTATTTAACAAGAAGATATTTTTATTATTTAAAAAAATAAAAAATGAGAATTACAAATTAACTGTTTTGTATACTTAATTGAAATCAGTAAAATTTTAGTACGCACAAAAAAATACACAATATCTAGTTATATATACATATTTATTCATAAATATTACAACTTCAACTTTAAAAAGTTGACTGGTATAGAATTCCTGGGGCATTAAGTGCCCCGGTGAAAGCATGACGTTTAAAAAAGCGCTCCAGTGTGGCAAATATTCGTCAATGTCTAAATGTATTGTGTAAAGTGCTATTAAAGTTATCGTCTGACCCAGAATATAATCACTCGCGTCAAAGTGACAAGGATTTTGTCCACTTATAATGAAATTGTGACGTTGTGACTAGAGGCTGCTAAAATTGACATAATCATGTTTGCCTTGAGCCATCCGATTCAGTCCGTAAACCTTGAGAGGAACCTTAACTCACATACTTACATAGCCTTCAAGTGCTTAGAAGCGTACATATTTCTATGCACACTCTATTCGAAATATACAAAAAAAAAACTGTTAGGTTTTTTTGTACATTTATATTTATTTTGTATTATTCAATACAAGTACAATTAAGTACATTTGAAACCAACAAAAACGTGTAGTGGATTTCATTTACCAAAACTAACTTTATGAAATCATATTAATATTTTGTAATGTAAAAAAAATGGTATCATATCATTATTATATTTTATTTATACTATTTAACTAATGTTTAAGATTTATTGGTTTATATAAAATTAGCTACTTTTATATCGTTACGGCGAATCTAATTATTTTCAATCTACCTATCATTAGTTTCACACAAATGTTTTTGAAATTAGATTGAAATAAAAAGCATGTAGATTACTTATAGACGAATTAAATATTAGATTGACGATTGTTATAGTCACTAAAATTATTTTTGCTTATCATACATTGATAAATATTGCTCAACTTAAGTTTATATCGTTAAATTAATTGGTTTATAGTATTTCTTAGTGAAGTACCTATAGGTAATGCCTGCATAACTCACCCGCTTGTCAAGTGTTTAAAATTATATGAAATAGTTGCGCTAAATTAATTCTTGTAGTTATAAATACATATTTATGTTGTATATCTCGAATCTAGATAGGATACTTATATATCATCTGTTAGTTTCAGAATTAATAAAATTAAGTATTTACAAATCTTATTTGTTTTTTTATATTAATACTCTTATAGATACTAATGCAATAGCCTGGGAAAAAGAATGGAAATGCGAGGCTACAGGAATTTTTAATAAGTGTATGTTATAATTTATCTTGTTGTGATAAAAATCAGTGTTTTGTTGGTTGTTTAAAAATGAATTTTACTGGAAAAAATATTTGTACATTCTGAAATCTTTTGAAATAAAAAGCTCACATAAATTAATTTAAGAGAACAAACATACTGATTTCAATGTCCAATGTCGTACACTTTCTTTCGATATAATATATTTACTAACTTTTGGTTTAAAAATTAACCAATTATATGAATATTAAATACACACAGACTATTCATCTATACACAGTATAAAATGAAATCGCTGGCGATGCCTGTTCGATTACCCTTCTATCTACACCCATGCTATAAATTCTCAATAAAAGTTTCTGAAACAGCTAACTTATTGCCATCATTAAAATTCCCTGTGTCTTAGTAACCATAATACCATCCAAACGAGTGTTATAATGGTAATACAACTCGTTTTTCAAAAAAAGAACATTGGCAAGTACGCGCCAATGTTCTTCTTACCACAGCGCCGTATTTAAAAAAAGAACTGTTATTCCAATTCACGTCGTATCCCGCCATTTTTGTTCGTAGTAAGTTTGTAGTTTTGCCTAATTAATAATTGTCTATGGTTTCAGAACTTTTTATAAAGGGTTCATATCATGGTTTTAGATAAAGTCTTGTATGCAACTGTACATAGGTATTAAAACACTCATATGATACTATCGGTGTTTAAAGATCCCTTAACATACAACAGTTGCATAAATAACTATTTAAGTACTTGACGTATTTCAATGCAGTCTTCAGCAATAAATAAAGTGAATCGAGAGGTAGGTTTATATGTATTAAAACTAGCTGTGACCCACAATTGTTGTACCTTTACAACAAAAAGTGCGAGGTACAATTAGTAGTTTAATGAAGTTCAAACTTACGCTAGTATCCCCAAAGCGCTAATTAACTATTAAAACATTTACAATCATTGATTAAATATGACAACGTTTACACAACTTTTAAATAAAAAAAAACATATGTTTTATATAGAATTAAATCTATATTTCATAAATAGTTCACATATTAATGTAGTTTAAAATAAAAAATGTAAATAATTATAAAAGGTAAAAAAAAAACAAAAGAACAAAGACAGAAGAATAAAAATAATTTATACTAGAGGAAAGGGTAAATAAAATTCAACAATCATGTATTGTTGAATTACTTTACTTCTCGGTTCTCTGATATCGACTATAAATTGTGGAGTGCACAAATCCCATAATGTTTTTGGTGATTAAACAGGAAGATTTAGTCGTTAAATATCTGGCCCAGTAGCCTACCCGCATCTACCATAACGGGTATATTTTATTTCTCAGTTACATTAATTTACAATATGACAACGACACATCGCCCTCTTTTACTTGACACCTTGCGTTAAAGAAGATAAAGCTCAAGAATAAAGACAGAACTAAAAAATATTTTTTATGCAGTTCACAATTAAGAACATCGTACACCTGACAAAAAACATCTTGGCGCCGAAATATTGTCCCTCTGTGTTTAGGTTTACATATTTTTACATTGCGGTGTCTCTTTTAAATTTAAGTAGTTGTAATGTCTTTGTAACTATCATATTAGATCCTTGCACCAAAAGTATAACCCTTTACTTGAAATAATAACTTTGTCGCAATAAAATAAAAAAGTGTAGGTACTTATCATCGCTTTTACTGCTGGACATTTTCACTTTTGTCGGCTTGCGCAAGAGTCCGCACTGACGGGTTGTCTTACCGGCGACAATAAAGCTATAAAAATACACAGAAGGTTTCACACGTGGACAACAGCGTTAATTTGTTTAAGAAATCGGCGAAAATACTTCAAAAGAACGAGTGAAGCATGAATGAAACAATGTTGTCATTCATTCAAGGTGTGTATGCAAGTTTACTGTATGATAGGTACTAATATGAGTTCAAGTGTCATGTTATATTTGATTATTATCAGGTTTGTTATATCAGAGGGCAATTGTTACATTGGAGTTACATATGTAAACATTTTGTAATAATTTATTGAGTGTAATTTTACACTACATACACAGTCAGAAGTTTTGAGAAACGATATGATTTTTTGACACATTTCACTAACATCATTATTCACAAACTTTTGAAACAGACATATTGATTTTTTGATACTTGACTTGACTTTAGAATTATGGCAGCATCGAGGTCCTTGTTAATTTTTAACCGACTTTAAAAAAAAGAGAATATTCGACTGCCGTTTCAGTATAATAAGAAAAAGCGTATACCTATCTATAAAAATTAATACATCATTGATACTTGTCGACTATTTAGCACCCGAACTCGAAGGTTGGACGCCGCGGGTGGTATACGGCCGTCATAAAAACGACCACTGCTGACCCACTGTGAGACAAATACTTCGAGACGGGTATCCATTGTGTTACGTCATTTATTGTTAACTTTGTTTGGGCTAGTAAGCTTTCTTTTATACGAAAGTTGTAAACACATGATTAGTTTTATTTGATATATCGTTCATTCACTAATTTCAGTAGTCATGGCACTTAACCGCTGTAACCTAAACGAGGAGTACAAGTATTTATATTTACTGATATTATCTATATTCGATTGTTATTCTGAATCGACTTAAGATAACTTAATGATATATGTACAAAGGTATGCGTTAAGTTATTTAGCTATGCTAACGTAAAAGGTACAACATTCCGAAGTTTAGACCAAGTTGTCAGCCGTGATTATAGCCAGTCAATTTGTTTATTTCCATAATGACACTATAAAATAAAAAAAATACCTATTGTTATTTCGGTGGAGAAGTACCATCCCGTGGTAACTTCATACAAAATAAAAAAAGCGTCAAAATCTTTTGACTATTCTCAAATAAAAAATACAAATCATTCAAATGTCATACCTAATAATGTTAATGCTGTAGTTACGGTAAACAAGTAATTCATTGTGTTAATTTAAAATTGCAATATCTATACTAATATTATAAAGCTGAAGAGTTTGTTTGTTTGAGCGCGCTAATTTCAGGAACGGCTGGACCGTTTTGAAAAATTCTTTCAGTGTTGGATAGTCCATTTAGATGTTACAATGAAGAATGTTACAAAAACCGGGGAAAATATTACACTACGGGCAATAAGCGACGTAAACACAGATTGCATGGGTAAGCTAGTAAAAATATTAAAGTTCTAAATAGGATGATACATTTCCTTTTCATTAAAATCGCAGTTTCAGTTACAATCACACTCTGACGAACCACAGGCTTAGTAAAAAATGTCTTGGAACAAATTACTTTCAAATAAAAGACCAATTACACCTTCCTGTCTTGTTAACAACCAATGTTTAAAATGGATACCTACCCTCGGTGTGTGGGCGATATATTTTCATTTCACCTCTTTCATTCTGTATGTCATGCCATTCAGCTTGTTAGGAGCCAGGCTACTGCGCTACCCACCTCAGACCTTTTGATAACGACCATTCAACATCTTTACAAGTCATCGCATCAACAACCAACAAAAAATTACAGTTCAACAGCTCAATGATTTACAAACCAGACCTTTATGACATTAAAAATAAAACACACATTTGTAAGTATGTTTTTACTTTACTACAGAAGTATCGTGGTCCGTCTATAAGTTTTATAGTGAATCACTTGTAAGGTTTTTTTTGAGCGTCCATATTTTGGTTTTGTAATAATATTTTTATTTGAATACGTATGATATTATGTCATCGTATGTCGATGTAATAAAACACTTTCATCGGCTAACAGTTTATTTCAATCGAATGAAAAGATTAATTATCACGATCCATTACACTTTCCCCTTTATGGGACTGGTTTGTAAACCTTTTACAGAAATATAATATTAAGGATCTTTGCTCATGAACCTAACACTAAAAGATCAGTTGGAACTTACCATCATTTTATTGTTGGTGTATTTTTAACATAGCAAAAATCTTGTTTTTTAAACCTATGGCTAGCCATAGGTTTGGCCATATTGGGAATGTTATCGTGTTCAGGACGAATAAAAGCAGAAGATAAAAAACATGTTCAAAGAGCCTATACAAGTTTGTCAATCACAAAAATTTGAAAATTGAAGAGGCGATTGGGGATATTAACCGGCCATATTGATTGTGTATTAAAAGACATTAAATTGTGGAGATGTGACCAAACCATACAAACGTCTAAACAATATTTAGCACGAAACAGTTTTTTGGTGGATTTTTTGCCGATGAGATAATGTACAAAATAATGCAAATTCATTCACTCCCAGTCATAATATGTGCTAAGTGCTGTCATACAACATACGTTTTGGGATTACGTTGCTATACAGAAACATTTAAATTAACTATAAGGATTTCGTCGCAGTCACTGTCTCTCTGTCTGACGAGACCTTTTTTATTAAAATTAAATTAACATGAAATATTTTGTGTCAGCCGTTTCTTATGGCTATTAAAAAATTAAAAAGTCAAGGCTTTCAAAATATATCGCTAAAACTATTCTTTGTCTCTTCAACAAAATACAAGGTAAACAAAATACGATAAACCCAGTTCGAAAATTAATTAAATTTTAAAGAGCGCTTCTGGTATTGATCGTATAACCTCGAACTTTTTGTTTGATTAAGGTCATTTTACATGATACAATATAGTTGATTTATCAAGGTTCCAATTATAGTAATATCAATTACATCACTTTACAACCGATAACAGTATAACTATGTTTTTTGTCTTTTAATACAACTTCCGCACTAGGAATTATATTGTCCTGTGTCGCGGGGGACTTAACAGACATACATGAAATATACATAAAGAACATCCAGACTCGGAACGACAATTTTTAAATCACACAGTGTTGTCCCATGTCGAAGTTAAGGACAACCCACAACACTTGGCGGAGCAGGAATCGGCTTGGCGACCACTTCAACCACCAAGCCGTACAGTTGTATCAGCACCAGCCATATGTGAATACTACGAACGTTTAAATGATAAAGAAAGATAAGAAAAGAAAAATCTGTCAAAGATATATTTTATAAAGAAACTAGCGACCCGCCCCGGCTTCGCACGGGTGCAATGCTGATACTAAATTAAATACACTACAGAAAAACTATGAACGTTGTATATAAAAACATAGCGGCCCGCTCCGACTTTGCACGGGCATAAAATAGAAACCTCTAAAATTAGCAATGTTGCCTTAGTATATGATGCATGTATTATACATATAAACCTTCCTCTTGAATCACTCTATCTATTGGAAAAAACCGCATCAAAATCCGTTGCGTAGTTTTAAAGATTTACGGGCACATAGGGATATAGGGACAGAAAAGGCGACTTTGTTTTATACTATGTAGTGAAGAACATCCAGACTCGGAACGACAATTTTTAAATCACACAGTGTTGTCCCATGTCGAAGTTAAGGACAACCCACAACACTTGGCGGAGCAGGAATCGGCTTGGCAACCAGCTTGGCGACCACTTCAACCACCAAGCCATACGTGCAGTTGTATCAGCACCAGCCATATGTGAATACTACGAACGTTTAAATGATAAAGAAAGATAAGAAAAGAAAAATCTGTCATAGATATATTTTATAAAGAAATGAATTGTGTATTACTATAACAAAGAAATGATTTGGACCTTCTCAAAACCTTCTCACAAATTAGGTTTTGGTCGGCTTTCAGTCTACTACGAAAAAACTGAACTTCGATTTTTTACGTAGAGCGATTGGTATCAGACCTCTACAACACAAGTATTAATCGATATCGAAGTACTTGAGAGTGACTATTGTCGATCTTTTATTGCTGTAATTACTTAACGTACTCTCCGACGCACAAAGGAATCTCAATATGTTAATAATTCACACCCATCACAATGCTACCATCAACAACAGCACCACTAACTACTGGACTAACCTAGCTTTTAAATATTAATATGTTGTTGCTTAAGCGACGATTATGATTATGTCTATCAACCGTTATAGGCAGCCGCCGTATATCAAACTGTCCCATACTTGAAACGGTGGCGCCACACCACCGTTTGAGTTCACACAAAGCATAATGGCAAAGTTTAATTTTGCCGTAACATTTGTGTATATATATAACTATTTCAGCAACAGCCTTACACTACAGTACCTTTTAATTTTAACGCGTCACATCAAAGTAGAAAAGCTAACAACGAGGGTTCTCTAAAACCTGTATTCAAAAGTAACCAGAGTGCACTTTCAATTTCTGCTTAGATATTTTGATTCGACGCAATACTTTAGAAATAATCGTTTGAATATCATGATCATTTGCGTACTTGATATTCTTTGATCAATCATGTTGAAGTATCGCGAATGACGTCACCACGTTAATTTGTCTTTGTTAAAAATGATCATTTTGAACATCTTCGCAAGATTACGTACATGTAAAGCTAGTTTTAAATGTACAATCGAACAAAAAATGTTGTCTTCATTTATTTACTTAAATATTAGTTTGTGTACATTTTTTTTTTAAACTAATTTTTGGAGTTACGACAATTATTGAAATTGTCCATGGGAAAAACCAGAAACCAAGAACATACAATGATCTACAGAAAGTTACAGTAAGTGACAGTTAGATTACCGATAGTCGTCGACTTATCCTATGTTTCGTCGTAGACTAAACTGTTTACGAGGTGTAAACAAAGAAGAAAAAGAAAATTAGAAATAAGCGCAGGATCAGAATAGAAATTTCTAAGTAACCAATATGCCATGGCCTAAATGGTTAAATCGCTTTCTACTAGGTTGAGTGTAGAGGATTCAAACCCCACATGAGGCAACACATTGTGAGATCTACTTATTATTGTTCTCAGTCTGGGGATTTTTGTGACCATTTCATGTATGCTTGTAAAATCATACATGAAATGAATAGAACTATGACGGTCTGTCCCTCATAGTTCTATTCAAGAAATCAAGTGTCTAAAGTGAACTAATGTGGTTGATCAATGCACGAATTTTATTCTTGATAGACGTATCCATATATGTTTTATTTTTATGGAATAGGCGGCAAACGAACAGACGTATCGCCTGCTGGTAACCAATTACCACCGCCCATGGACACCCGCAACACCAGAGGCGTCACAAGTGCGTTGCCGGCCTTTGGGGATGGGGGGACTGGTTGCGGTATAGACAGCGCAAGCGCTATTTCATACCGGTTTTCTGTGAGGCCGTGGTATTACTCCGGTCGAGCCGGCCCATTCATGCCGAAGCGTGGCTCATAAGAACATAAGAATGTTCATGTTTAAAAAAATACTCAACAAGAGATATTGTGTTTCAGTGTACATATTACGTCAGGGCCTCTCCTCTCGGCGACATTTGACGTATAAGTGAAGATGTTGTAACTATTTTGACTAGTCACGTTGTTATCATAATGAGTTGTTTTTTTAATATTCTCGACCTTAGCAACCTTATTACACTCGAGTCAAAATAAAAATTGGTTTTTATACCTACTAGACAGTTAGGAGATGTTTCCTTAAAGTAGTCATAGGCCTTTAAAGCCACTCCCGCATTAAGCAACATATTTGAAACCGACACAAAGAACACTCAGACTCAAAATAACAATTTGCGAATCACACAAAGTATTGTTCTATATGGGATACTACTTAACAAAGGAGATCTCTGTCTACTACACCAAGTTTTTCTTCTCCTTGTAGCGATGTAGTCCTGCGCAGTTTGTCTTGAATTAAAGGTTTCTATGAACATTGATAATTACTTACCAGCATGTGTGTTATCAGTAAATTCGTTTGTAACCTACATCATAAGTAGTTAAGCTTTCTAGCTTTTTAATACTCAAACCAAGTCTATAGATTTAGTAATAATTTTCTTCACCAAATCATAGTTCTTTGTGATTTGGGTTTTGGTTTAAAGCCGACAACAAAAGAGGATCTAAAATAATTTAAAGATATGAGTTAGCTTAGCAGGATATTAGAGTAATAATTAAGAGATGTGTACCTAAAACATATTATGTGTGTTAACATAGGAATGCGGAGTCACCACTCATATTTATCCCGCAGCTGTCAGCCGACTAAGCTATCAAACAACGCATGACAACGACACTGCAGAGAGAAGGAACACTTATAACATACATAATACATCCTGTTTCTTGAAAAGAGGTCTATATTCAGCAGTGGAATGCTGAATTGATGATGATCTCTTAAAATGTACCTAATCCAGACCTCGTATTTTACTAATGTGACAGTCTTACCATGTATGAGATTAGTAAAAAAAGGTCTTGTAATCAGCTTTCAATTCTTGTAAAATTTATATATGTATCTATAGGTTAATACGTGAAGCAAAAGCGAAAATTGTGCGAACGGAGGGGTACAAAATTTTGGAAAAAGCTAAAAAAAGAAAAGGTTGATGTTCGACCACAGTAGGTACAAAATTCTCGTAGTTATCTTATTCACGAAGATATTTGTGAAGTTTGTATCCGATATCCGGTCATATACTCGTATTATGTGTTGATATCGTTAAGTAATAAAATTGTTTATATATCTACTGATACTGATTTACGAAGTCAATTTATTAGATTTTATCTACTTCTTTATCTGACTGTTACTAAAAATACAGCTCAAATATATAACAGTAGTGCATTATACTTTTAAAGTGAATTAACTAAAATTTAACCGTTTAAAAAAAACTATTTCCTATCTCGCCTTAAAATTAATATATTCTAAATTAATAAAGAGAATTACGTTTCTATGATGCCTAAAATTAATTATAATTATTGATGCAAAGCTTAAAATCGAATGTAAAACCAATGATATAATTTTTTTATGCACAATTTTAAGTGATTTCTCCGAATTGCGTAAAAGACGGCTTTTGAAAGCACATTCGGAATGATATACGAAATGATATAGATATCAAACGCTTATAGGGGAAAAATATTTCCGAAAGCCATGCCTTTATAAATAACTAGCTGACCCACGCAACCTCGTTTGCGTCTTATATAGCCGGTAGCATGAAAATTTTCGCAAAATAAGTAACTTTTCTGGTTGATTTTTACACCTTGTGTCCGAAAAACCCAAATATCTTACGGAACCCTATTTTTTTCCAAAATAAAATATAGCCTATGTTACTCGTGGATAATGTAGCTTTCGAATGGTGAAAGAATTTTTAAAATCGGTCCAGTAGTTTTTGAGCCTATTCATTACAAACATACAAAAATAGGTACAAATCTTTCCTCTTTATAATATTAGTATAGATTAAGAGGCAGCTTATCACTAAATAATGTCTGCTATAACCTTTGAAGAAGACAGCTTTTCAAACATGAATCACGTATATTGGAAATTAGGACTTACAATCTAATTCCTCACAAAAATCATAATACCTAATATACAAATTCAGTTACTGTTAGATTGTATGTAACCGTGTTTATCGCCAACATAAGTGAGATATACAAAGTAACAATATATGCAAATGAGCGAACAATGTTCATCTAATAAAGGTATATTGTTCTTATAATAATTTAAGAAACATAAAACTTCTATTACTGTCCATTACGTTCTACAAACCTATATAGGTAAAGGTACAAATTGCATGCATAAACTAAAGGAAATATCCACTTGAACAAATATTGTCATCCGCTCGCTAACGAGTCTTTACATTTTTATGTTAATTTCAAATATCGTTGGATTTAAGATTTCTTGATGTAATAACTTTCTAGTATAAACGTATAATACAATTTTATTAAAAAAAAATGGTTTTAAAAACTCCATTTAAAAATAGAATGACCCATTCTAAGTTGCCTATGACTAGTTGATATACGTTATATGTCAGTGTTAGAACTGATTTCTCGGATTCATTCACCTACAGCAGTCTACATGGAGTTTCATTCACCATCCTAACTTTGGTATTTATACTTCAGTCATTCTTTTCGATTTCTATACCCTAATTTATATATTTTCTTTGTTCCATCTGCCAACGATTCAACAGGAGGAATAAAACAGGAGGAAGTTAGGCGTCAGACAGTCGGTCATAAAAGAGACTAGCCCAAACCCTTTACTACACTGATTTTATTGAAACGCGCGGACATCAAACACAATTGAGAAAAGAACAGAAGAGTGATGAAAAAATGATTTTTTATTTTAGTTTATAATTATTCAAATAACTAAATTATGTAACTTTTTTGTTCCTTTTTTGTAGTTATGATGTTGGCATTAAGGTTTCACGCCTTGTTTATGGGTGAAGTTGTCAACAGGGCGACGCGGCGACGCGGCAACGCTACGCAATGACGGTAATAGTACAAAATATGAAATCTAAACCATTTATGTATTGAGAGTATTATCCAAAAGGCTATGATATGTTGAGGTTACTTTGCGGCTTGCCTACTTTTCGCTGCAATTAATCACACTGTTCCTTGCGGTCATAGCTATTATAATTCCGTGACAAATCTCACACAACAGCAGCAGCTACATACACTTTGTGAAATATATATATTATTTATTAATTACTAATACTTCGTAATATATAGATATACGAAGACCCATAAGAGGGTAGATTCATTTTTCAATATCTGTAATAGACTATTGAAATTTAGAATATTAATTATTATTTGCCTATAGTGGGTAGTTACGTAAATAATGGAAACATGAAAGATGTGGCCATAAAATATTTTGTTTACCTGACCAGTGATGCAAGTTTGTATGTAGTTTTTAGTATAATTGTTTAACATTAGATGTAACGTCGTGTAGATAGTGTATGGTATGTGTGTAAGTGCAAGTGGAGTATGAATGTGTTTGTATTGACATCGACATATGATATTATAGATTCAGTTATTATAAAGATTAAGTTTTGATTACTAAAGATTAATAACAAACATGAATAAGTATCTATGTGATAACAGATCCAAAAAAGGGACCATAATGTTACATTGTCTGCCAAAAGAAGTATTGAGTTTAGGTAATGTGTGTAATTGTGTATGTAATACCGTTTAAGTAGAAACAAAAATATACAGCAACAAAATAAATAACAACATGCAACAAAACATATTACGTATGGTCGGACTTATTGTCAGCCTTACGCTATTACAAATAAGGGTTTTAATAAACTTGTACTGGCGGTCACACTTGTTTTTAATGTAAAAAGATAAATGATTTGGAATTAAGCTAGGACAAAAACAAAAGCTGTGGAATGAGCTGTCGCCTGCGGTGTTTCCGGACCAATATAACCTTCAAACCTTCAAGAAAAGAGCGTACTCCTTCCTAAAAGGCCGTCAACGGACTTGTGACGCCTCTGGTGTTGCGGGTGTCCATGGGCGGCGGTAGTCGCTTACCATCAGGCCATACGTCTGCTCGTTTGCCCCCTATATAATAAAAAAAAAGTTTAGCAAATATTTGGAGCAACCGCAGACATCCTCTCCTTCTAGTATCTTCATTAGATCTAGAAGTAGAAAGTGAAGCAGAATGCTTTGCTTACGCGCTTTAACGAGACTGCACAAGTTAATAAAATTAATGACGGTGTGCGGTTTTTATTGTTGAATATTTAATGTTTGGTACTGTGTAATTGCTCACCCACTGTCGAGTTTGAAGGAATACACTTTTGGATATGATTATTTGACTTAAGCCACCATAAACACCAACTAAGACACAGTAAATATATGAATTTTAACAGGCGAGTAAATACCTGTGTGGTTCGAATCACGGTAGAATGAATATGTTTCAAAATATTATTATTAGAAACCTAATTGTAAATTAAAATTCATTAACTATACTTATTTTACTTAAACACCAGTTATACAAACTACTTTCAATTACACTTTTGGGATCTAATTCCCATATTTTTGTTGCTTAAACAAAGATGTTTTTTGAGTTAGTTCTAATGTAAATGCGTAAAGGCCATTCGTCAAAATTCTGAGAGACTTTTACGTCCCCTCAGTATCACAAACGTGGTATCTCACAAAACGGCTCGGTCGGCACGAGAGGTGCGCCGACGTAAAATTGAAAACTATTTGCCGAACAAACACGATCCATCATGGGACCGCACTTAGTCGCATTGCTGGAATAACCTGCCCCGAACAGCCCTACTAAGTTTTCTCTTACACTTAAACTGTTTTGGTTATATACTTTAGTCGTGTAGTTGTGCTCATGAATTTAATATATTAAGGCATAATTTTTAAGTGGTTTAAATAAGCGATGATAACTAATGGTTAAGGACTTCAAATTGAAAGGTTGCAGTTATAAAGCTATAAATAACACATACAATACTAACACCAAAACCCAATGTATACTAATATTATAATGCTAAAGAATTTGTTTGTTTGTTTGAAGTGAATCTCAGGAACAGCTGTTCCGATTTGAAAAATTCTGTCAGAGTTTGAGAGTCCATTTATCGAGGATCATTACGCTAATACTAATAAGAGCAGAGCACCAATGAAGAATTATTAAAAAACGGGGGCAATTTTTCACGCTACGGGCAATAGAAGACGCGAACGAGGTTGCGTGGGTCAGCTAGTTCTAATAAAAATTTCACCTCTACTGCTAAGAATTTTATTAATTAAATTAACGTTCTTTTGTTGAAAGTCTTTCAGTCATGAGTAATCTTAAACTTTTAAATAAGTTTTCTTAGGCATGGCATAGTAAAACCAATGCCAATTCTACTTCATACTAATATTATGAATGCAGAAATTTCTGACAATGGATGTTTGTTACTTTTGCACACAAAAACTACATCAGAATTACATAACCTATGTAGACGAAGGTGGAGCCGCGAGAAGAAGCTACTACTTGACAAACCTATTTTATCTTCGAAAACTATGAGCTAGCTACGTCCAATCAGGTCGCGTCCAGTCGTGATTTATGAGTCTTTCCAGATCTGTCTGTTAAGATGAATCACTTCGAAAACTTTCCAATCTATAAAGCTTTAACACTATAACAATTCTTATACTGAATTCAATTTAGTTATATGTAAAGTTACCTGAAACTTAGAAACCTTTTTCGTTTAGAATAGTCTGTGCTAACTAAGACTTTCTATGTAGATATGACTAGTTTGCCCACAAGGTTACAGAGGTTCGATGCTTCGTCGCTCCGTGAAACAACTGATATTCAGGTAAATCGGTTGAACCAGCAGTCTACCTCAAATATTCTTGGGACTAATGAAGGCTAGGAAAATGATGTACATCTGTCTATTAATCCCGATGTTCCATTACCTTCTAGTATCTTCATGTTAGCTATGTTCTTCCAATTAGTAAATTACATGACGCTCGAAATATAAATAATGAAAGTTATTAAAAGTAAAGGTTCTGTTCGTATCCTTCAATTAATCACATTGCTGTCCTAATTTGAGCAAACTGTAAATACGTAAAGAAATCCTATGACAAACAAATAATAATCGTTGTTTCATGATGCGAGCAGTAACTAAACATTCAGGCTATAGGCTGATATTTATGCACTCATATCTAAAACTGGCCGAAAAGAAACATATACATCCACATAATGTTTCAAGATACAATCCTAATTGTCTTTTACACACTTACAGCTTGATTGTTAACAGAGGTCAATGACCCACCGCCATTTTGTGATGTGTCTAATTATTGCATCACAGCGTTCAAGCGTTTAGATGCTCAGCAATAAAGATTCATTAATACCTCTGTTTATCACTTTGTATCAAATATTTACTCCTACAAAATTAATTCTTTGTGTTTCACTTTTGGGTTTTAGATTACATTTTTAATGTAACTACTGATACGTTACAAGAGACGCGTTGTAATTTGTAATTGATTATAAATATGGTGGAAGCTCCGAGCTTTCTATTCCAACTTTTAACCTGTAAAGTCATTTTTAGCTTCACTAGATTTAAAATGAATATAAAAGTTCTACTGTTACACATTTTTTTAAGTAAATCAGCAAAATTAGACCTTTTTTGTGCGGAAATCCCCTCTAATACCACCAACTGGTGGTTTTGTCGGACACGAATCGACTAAAAACTGCACACCGTCTCGGGTACTAGAAGCCGGGGAACCAGGTGCACCTTTATGGCAGGGCATCAAAATTAAGCCTATTGAATAATAATCACAGACTTTTTTCAATTTGTAGCTTAGTTATAGTCCGGCCACTCAGAGAATGCGTTTCTGACACTTGTAAATTGGTCATGAGTAGTGATGTGCCATGAATATCATTAATAATATTTGGTAACAGTATTTATAGCATTCATTATGCATAATTATTCAATTTAGATATATTTTATATTTCAAACACAATATTAACAAAATTGTTGATGAATGAATTAAATTTAATCGTAATTTCTGAATGAAACCAAGGGAAAGAAAATAAAAATACTGTATTTATAGAAAAATATATATTATGAAATACATAGTTTTAAGATTTCAATAATGTCAAATCAAAATTTAATCCGACTCCGATTCGCTTGAGGACTCGCTGTCATCTTCACCAACATGTATTATCATGTTATTATCAATCATAGTGTCTATACGAATATCGCGGTCAAAGTCATCAAATATCATTTTTTTAGTTTTTTCAACCACCTTCATCCAGTCATCTCTTGTGACTTTTTCGCATGCTTCTTTAAAAGCGTCTTCATCTTTTTTATGCCATATGGTCGAAAAGTATTATGGCGGGCTGCATAACCTTTAATTTGAGCCCAGATTAGCTCTATGGCATTGTACTGGCAGTGATATGGAGGAATTCGGAGAACGCGATGACCGTACTCCAGAGCCAGCTCATCTATTTCGTATCGAATATTTGATAGCTTATGGTCATTGACTAATTTCATCAGCTCAGCTTTTAGCATTGACATATTTGCGTCAATGCCACTTCTTTGCAGCCAAGCCACCAATTCCTCTTTTCTATTAGCTTGAGTAGGTGCTTTATTTATTTGCACCGAATGATAAGGGACGTTATCCATTATTATAACTGAAGGCTCTAGAAGGCCAGGTAGCAACACATCCTGGAACCACTCCTTGAATACAGCCGCATTCATTTCTTCTATCATCTTTCCCCAGGAACTTTAATGTCGTTCGTATAAATGCCCAAAGCATTTCGGCACATTTCCCTGAAATGGTGACAACATTCGACTGTACAACATCCTTACATACTTTGTAACTCATCTTGTTCTACTGTTTTTTTGTGTATTCAATAAAGATAAATAAATAAAATTATATATTATTAAATTAGAACGTTTTATTTAACAATATATCGACCGACAGAATATATTACGATATATTCGATATATTCCAAAAATACTCAGTTACAATTCAGTATTATTTTGTCTCATCACTACAAAAACAAACTATTGACATAACCTTGAAACAGCGCAGTTTGACGTCGTTAGACTTTTAAAAATTATTGTTCTTAAATTAATTAATTGATTAATTGTTAATAACTTTAGCCTAATATAAAAGGTTTATTGTACATTGGCATGATAATTCAATTTTTAATGTTATTACTCATTATTAAGGTTAACAAAAGATATTTAAAATTTTGCCATAAATTGTACACCAGTTCAAAGTTACATCGCCCATTGGATCACGACCTGTCAGGAACGCATTCTCTCAGTGGCCAGACTATAGTTGTCTATCACCATGTATTGATATTTGCGTTTCGTTATCAACTCTGATAGAACTTAATAACAAACACACCTTAGCCAAGGACTCATAAAAATTGTTTCTATTAATAAAATTCAATGATTAGATTAAATATTTAAGATAATCCTTATTCCATACCTACCAAATACAAATGCCCAACATTATAAAAGGACAAATATGTGTTCGCTAATGTTCATATGATTTCCTATTTCTACCTATCTATAATTTCCAAAATGACACTGGAACAATAAAACTTGTTACAAAAAATATCTGGTTTAGTCTATGGTGATCAGAAATTTAATTTTATTTTGTTATCTCTCTTTCTTTCAACATAAAACTCTATAGGTATACAGGGTAAACCATATTTTACTATCATGCATCATAAATTTATTATATATAGGTGTAAAAAACGTGAAATCATCAAAACAACGCGGTAACGTTTCTTTTGACGGTTAAAAACGAATTTGAATTGATAATGTAAACGTGCCGATAAAGTTACATAATCTGATATCAATAATTCGTTCACATTCGGCAAGTATTTCGCGCCTCTTCTTGTAAAATGGCGGCAAAATTATGCGGAGTAGGAGCAGAATTATTTGTAGTAGATGCTTTTTTACAGTTGAAACATAATATTGAAATGGTGGGTTATTCTGTGGTTTGAAACTCGGGCAATTAGGTACCTAGTTTTAAGTTAAACTTGTAATTAATCAGGTGTACAATAAAGAGATTGATCTTTATTACTATGAGCCCACTGCTTCCATTAGCAGAACATAATTAATTAATGAAAACGTTACTTAATTAATTATGTCGAAGCTAAACTATGAGGCAGAAGTTTCCATTGTGAAGAAGTATGTGATAACGAACCATGCAAGGGCGGTCAAAGTTAGACTGTTCGAAACGTCATTGGTAATATAACGGAATGTGTGCATTCTTCTACAGAGGTGCGTTCGGTTTTATCATCGTTATTTGCCGATCGGCGGGTCAGTATCGATTCGCGCGTCGTTGCCCCTTATCGAATAGTCGATATATTTGTTTGCACAGGCCCATCAATGAGAGAGGTTCGAGTGTATCTTGCGTATTTGAGCAATAACTTGTTTGATAACGTTTTACAGTGCTTGCACTGTGATTAGTCTCGGCCCTCCAGATTGCGTTCGTGTAATTTTTTTGTTCTACCTACTAGAGATTGACTGCAATGATTTGTAACTTTGTTTAACGTAACGCCATTACTATAACATGCATTCTGTATACAACAATGAGTTATAACGGTATACCTAACTATTACCAAATCGTTGTAGATTATTCTTGGGTTTGACAAATAAATACGCACGCTTATAGCTGTTAAACAATTTATTTTAATTAATAAAATAGTAGGTAAATAATAACCTATTGTTATATATGTGTAGTATGCGTATCTCTATCTAGTATTGTTTAAAAATATAATACAAGCTGACTAACTGTATCGTGCTAATATATGATTTTTCCCCGATTGAATATTTCTATGTTGCGGTCAATGACCTCGAAATGAAAGAGAACGAAACATCACAACGTACGTTTTCGTTTTTCTTCAGTTGCTCCAAATGTCATTGGCCGGCCCTATATTTTAGGATGGTTTTTTTTCACAAATTCAAATTTAATATTTTGAGTAACAAAATAATCACATATAATCTGTACTCCATAAACGTCCACGTCAAACATATGAATTCTCTGTGGACAGAGGACGGCTTTCGAGTAAATTGACATTACAAATTAATTAACATATTTACTGGCGAATTTTTTAATAGTAGTTAGAATTTATTTAGATTACATATTACATGCAAAAGCACGAAGAATTATTGTTTTATTATCAGTTTATTATAAACTTGATTTTTAAAAATAATATTGTTCCTTCATAGAAATATTTAAGCAGTTTTTTTACTAATAAAACGATAACGGGGGGGGGGGGGACTATACGAATATTCATTAAATCTCAGATCAATTTGTAAATGTTGCATACTGTTTTATTGTCCTTTACAGTTTATATTCCTCTATATATATGACTTCCTCTGGGGCGCAGTGGTAGCGTATGCGACTGCTGTTCTTGAGGTCTCGGGTTCAAATCCTGGGTCGGACCAAATGTTTGTGTGAACTACAAATATTTGTTTCGGAGTTTGGGTGTTTTCTATGTATAATATGTATGTATTTACAAAAAAAAAAGTATATATGTATTTGTATCAGTTGTCTAGTACCCATAACACAAGCTCTGCTTAGCTTGGGACTAGATGGCGTTGTGTGTTTAGATGTCCGGAATATTTATTTATTTATTTATTACAAATATAGCTAAGGCCAATTTTATAAAATTGATACTTTACTGGGTAAACATACAGATAAAATAACGACACGCAAAAATCCAGGATAATTAAATAGATAACTTTTAATTCTTCAAAAGACAAAATACTCAACAAATTTGTATCTATTTGCATAAGTCCTATGGTTTAATTAGGTTACAACCAAATAATGCTAGGATAGGTGCATTAGAGTTTAGATATAAGTATCATACTTTTCCTTATTAACTTACACATAGCTATACCAGAACAGTGGAACATTAATCGTATAAGCTAAATGTGAATAAGCAAACCAAAAAGGAAGTAATAAAACAAAACACAAATTGAACACATTATCCGGCTTAATCGCAAGAGACTGGAATCGGAACAAGCCGGGCCCCTTTCCCACAGACGACCACTCAAGATCGCATTTTGGTAATAAAATACCTCCATGTAATATAAAAGCCGATCGCATTATCCAAAGGAGCCATTATTAAAAAGTATCGAGTTTCTGAACGCACCGCGTCTGCGCGTCGACCAATCACAAACTCCCGCCAATGTACTAGCCAATCAGAGCGCAGCGTTTACTTTTTTTATTGTAGATTGAGTTAATGGATTGTTCTTGGTTTTGATTTATTGTATTGTTTCTTTTTTTGGCGCCACGTTGTTTTAAATGCTGTTGTTACCGTTCGGCGTCTGCTCGTTAAATAGTGAGTTAATGACAAAGCTCAGTAAATACACAAATAAATTTGTAAATAGTTTAAGGTTTTAAGATAAATAGCAATTTCTAAGTACCTACGTAACTTTAAGTACGTAGATATCCTACATTTTTAAAAAGAAAATTAAACACATCGGTGGATTATGTAATGCAACTTACGTTGTATTTGTCTTGCATGCATGTGCATATTGAAGGTTGTATTTACATTTACTACTTTGTAAATTTATAGCACCGTTTTATACTTATGAACAATTACTTACCTAGATAAGTAATCAGACTGCTACCTATTCTAATCAGAGGCTCTTTTGATAATGCTATAGGGACATTACAGGTCTTTCGCTCCAACTAGTGCTAATTATTATATCTACTTACATCAATAAGTCTGGATTATTCAATTTACTCTTTTCCTTGAAGTGCGTACGGATCTCAACGGGAAATAAAACATACCTACTGCTACTAAGTTTAAAATTAAATTTTCGGGTACAATTCTATGCTAAATATATTTTTTACTATCATCTCCCTACGCTTTACCAAACTCTATTTGGAGTCAGTACAATGAATTTTATACTAGAAAAATTCTTAATAATAATAAATAACTGTATTGTATACCAGCAAACTACAAAAATTAACTTTATACTAGTTATGTACAAGTGGCAGCCTCGTCGCTCAGAGACAATCTTCTATCAGCAACCGTATTACCTATGATGGAGAGAAAACATGGTTGGATATAGACTAGTATCTTATATATTTAAAGAAATTGTACGTTTCAATGACAATATGTGCGTGTTTATATGCCTATAGATGCCACCTTCATAGTATTTGACAGCGAATATCTATCATCATCGCTCACTCATACATTATCTTAATGAGCAGCGCAAAGGGTACGAATTCTTGGCACTGATATATAAATATATAATCTATACAACTAAATAAAATTGGAGTGTCTGTTTGTAATATTAAAATAACCGCATGTATATACGGTACACATACCAAAATATATATTTTTAAAAAATTTGTCTGTCTGTCTGTTTGTTCCGGCTAATCTCTGGAACGGCTGGACTGATTTGGACGGGACTTTTACTGGTAGGTAGCTGATGGTACAAGGAGTAACTTAGGCTTACATTTTTAGTCTAGCTTCGCCCTGCGGCGTTACCCACGATACGACAATAACCGCGGGTAACACCGCGGGGTTCAGCTAGTTTATTTTATACTTAGATTTTTTAGAACTTCACATCAATATATAAAACAGATGAAACACACAGACCTTTTTTTTCCTGAACCTCAATTGAAGTCCTTTAGCTAATGATAAGAATTTAATTTTTCGTAATTTAAGCTAATAAATACCATTTATGCTTGTCAAATAAGCACTTTCAATATATTAAGTTATAAACACACTCCTCAGTTTATGAATAACATTTAAGCGTTTAAAAAGAAAGGAAAGGGACCGGCCTACAGCAGTAGATTAATGTTACGCCCATAGGGATAAAAATATATAGACAAAGCTAGAAAAGAAACGATTATTATAATACTATAACTATATAGGCATATAGCGCGCACATATACTAAAATTTCAAGTGATTCCGATTAAAAATGAAAGACATATCTAGACATTTGTATATCACGTCTAAACCCGTTGGAGTGTAGGCATGCGCAATGGTGACAGTCAATACTACGGTGCGTGTCCCGCTAGCACGCTACGATACGCTCTATGTCACGTTTGTACTTTCATTTTGTACCTCGCCTCAAACAAAAGCTTTTAAGGATTAAGCGTTGGAAGCAAACCTGTTACGTTTGGTTAGAAAACAAGCGCATTAGAATAGAATTAAATGTAGAAAATACTAGATTGGAGATGTTTCGTATGTATTTATGTATCAAAGCATATTCGCTTTACAAACTCACAAATTTTACCTCTTTACAATAATAGTATAGATAGGTGATAATAATACTTGTGACTTTTGGATTGTAGATGTCCATGGGCACAGAAGACTAACCTAAAACGACAGCTTACGTGATGTCGTGTTTTGTTGGTGAGTGCGTGACCGGAGCTGATCATCATGCTGCATTGTCAGCATTCTTAATGAGTATGGAGGCCACTACTCTTAGATTCTGTTATTTTCTATAGTCGAATAAAGATAGCGTGCTACACTTTGTATTCAGGCATCAATTCATTCGTTAAAATTCCATGACATATTTAAATTTAATCCAGAAACAGTTTATGAAAAGTATTGTGAAAAATTAAACTTCTTTTTAAAAAACAATACACATCATATAAACACGAATCGCTGAATCCCTCGCATCCCCACAGGCTCGAATTAGCGTCACGTATGTTTATTTTTATCACGCTTCGACGTGACCGTGGCGCCATCTGTCGACGGCACCAACTGTTTATTTGTACTTTGAGTGTAAATAACAGGGAGAGGGGAATATCTCGCTTCATTATTGCACTATGAATAATAAGTATATGATATACCACCAGTTTGATAATATTAATTAATATGAAATAGTTTAAATATATAGAAACGGTACATTTATAGTATCCTACATTTGTACTGAATATAGTTAGTTACACAGAGATGACGTTTCGTAAGGTTTACATGGGACAAACGAAAACTGCATAATTTTATTCAGGTTATTTATTATCTTTTATATTATTGCCACAATTACCTGTTTTATTTTCATTATTAAAGTGTGGCGACTTCCTCATACAGCGCAACTTACTACAGCGCCATCTACCGCAAACACACTGAATTACGGAGCAATATACAACATGAAGAAACTACCAATCCTGAATCGCGCAATGGAAGTTATCGCGCCGATTATCATGTATACAGCATCCCAACATCAACTGTTGGGCTGTGGCCCGCCAGGCATGATCACCTGAATCAAATACTTATTTATTTTTTAATCTGTTTTTGTAGAAAGGGTTCCTTTTTTATGTATGGGCTTGCCAAAGTGACTCTACCCTGCCTGGTGGAAAGCATAAGCAGAATTCAGGAGTGGTGGCCATCACACTCATTGTGAATACAGACAATGCAACAATGCAGTATGGTGATCCACACCATGGCGGCCTAGTGATGAATTTGTATCACTGGGCCTCCGACCTCACACTCACCAACGGAACACGACAGCACGAACGCTGTCATTTTAGGTTAGTCTTCTGTGTCTGTCCCCGGTTCGTTCCTGCTGAAGTCAGAATGGCTCTATACCTTCGAAATATAAATACGGCTAAAAGACTAGCAGTCTGTCAGATTTTAATTTAAAAATTCAAAAACTTTATCTATATTAAAAATTAAATAGTATGATTTATTTAAAATTACTGAAAGAAGAAGCTTTAAGAAGCTAAGGATCAGTCAAGTAAGTCTTCCATGTCTCTGGGCAATTTTTGGTAATTCCACTTTAATTTCGGCACTATGTAAACCAAGCCTTATAGTAGACGTCGCAAAGCTAACAGGACTTGTTGGCTCATTATTGTTTAAGACCGTCCGCGCTTAACTCGACTTTAATATTAGCTGTTTTAGCAAAGTATCATGTTTTTCTTCACTCCTTTTTAAGTATTATTACAACACAAATTATATTATGAACACTTTATGAATATTTGATTTTTATTAATTTATATTGGTGATAATTATGTTATAATTATAGAAAGAAAACAATTTTGTAGGTTTTTGTTATATTTATTTTGTACCCACGAACTATAAAGTTTAAAAAAACTAAGAATATGTTAATAAAGCCGAATTTGAAAATGTTCTATTCTAGGTATTTAAATATCCTAAATTATTAATAAATAGTCAGATTAACAGCTTTTTCAGAAAAATATTTTTTTTTTTGTGTTCCGCACCCAAAGGCTAAAACCGGAACCGGCCGTGTGCCTGTCACCGGGCTGAATGTCATGAGCCGTGATAGATAGACAGTTGAAATTTATAAATATTGCTGCTATAACAACAGATACTAAAACATAATAAAATACATTTTTTTTTTTTAATAGTGGGCAAACGAGCAAACGTATCACCTGATGGTAAGCGATTACCGCCGCCCATGGACTCTCGCAACACCAAAGGCGTCACAAGTGCGTTGCCGACCTTTGGGGGATGGGAAAGGGGATGGGGGGAGGGGTTGGGATATGGGCCTCCGGTATCCTCACTCACTCGGTGAAACACAGCGCAAACGCTATTTCACACCGGTTTTCTGTGAGGCCGTGGTATCACTCCGGTCCACACCCATTCATGCCGAAGCATAGCTCTCCCATGGCATACATCTACAAACATTATCTGCCGTTTTGTTCGAAATTGATAACGGCGACAGGTAGACGCTTGAAATATGTAGATAATTGATTCGGAACCCTTCCGACTTACACCTAGCTGATTCTTTCATCTAATGATTTAGATTTTTTTTTAACATATGTATATAAAAACAAAAATTATAATTATTTGTATAGACAGTGGCCTAGTGGACTGTAGTGGACTATTTGTCAGTTATACTTCAGTTTACAGGCCAGTTATTTCCAAGCTAGTATTTTTGAAGAACGCTGAACGAAGAGAAGAGTGTAAGAAAAATAAAGGGTTATTGCTTCTATGTCTGTACGTGGAAAGTACAGTTTAAGCTGTATCTACAGCTTACACTGCTTCGGTGGCGTAGTGGTAGCGTATGCGAATGCTAAGGTTGAGGTCTCGGGTTCGATTCCCGGGTCGGACCAAATGTTTGTATGATCTGCAAGTATTTTTATATTTTTATAATATTATAAGTCCCAAGCTAAGCAGAGCTTGTGTTATGGGTATTAGACAACTGATATAAATACATATATACTTTTCGTTTGTAAATGCACACATATTATACATAGAAAACACCCAAACTCTGAAACAAATATTTGCAGACATTTGGTCCGACCCGGGAATCGAACCCGAGACCTCAAGCATAGCTGTCACTGCGCCACTGAGACAGTCGATTTATTTTAGAAGTTAAAAAAATGTGTACTGATTTTCAAAGTACATACGAGTTTGTTATTACTGAAACATGTGCTTTATAGGTATTCCCATTTTATAATAAGTGGGTACTTTACCTTACCATGTCATATGCAAAATGAACATCAAATCTGATCGCATTACGGAAATAAATTTAAAAATATATTAATATTCTTAACAAATTGACATAAAATTACGTCAGTTTGATTGGCACGTGATTACAGGTGGGCGGCAAATTTGTCGCTGTAATGAAATCAAACAATGATTAGCAGACAGACGGCGGACCGTCTACTGCGACAACTCTCGCCACTTTTCATAAGTTCAATTGAACGGAAAAAATCGCAGGAGACTAATCACCACGTTACTTGGACGATACTACGCTAGACTGAAGCAAGACTGAAAAAAAAAACAAAACAATATTTTTTTTCATCGTAAATGTCTTTCTGAATAAATGCATAACATTTATCTAGAGTCACTTAGAATAGAGGAAAACATTTTATTAACAGAGGATGTAGTACATATATGCATCTGAGTAGGTATGTATTAGTAATATGTAGGCTCTTTAGGTAGTGGATTTATGATTATGTACTAAGTCATTCGTTATAAACAAATAGAGACATAGCTACAACGTTCTCTTGGCATTCCCAACCCTTGCTTGGCCAACGTGGGGACGTATTGGCCCGAACCCAGCTAGTGACGTTATGGGTTATCGTAGGAAGAGACAAGCAAAAAATTGTTTTCTAAAAAATTTTTTTTTTTTATAATATTGCTTAAAAAAACTGCCTTTCAAGTCGAGTACCTAGCCTTAAGGAACAGTACTTTTTTTGGGAATTAATGTTCTATTTCTCTGATGTGCACCTATACTATGCAAAATTTTATGTTGATCGATAGAGTAGTTAAGCGCACTTACTTTCGCATTTATAATATTAATTTAAATTAGAATTCCTTAAATATTATGTAAATTTATAGGACATTTGTACAGGTTAGTATAAATTTAATTCTATTTTAATAGATTTAATATTTTGAAGTTCATAGCACACTGTTGTTGAATCACATTCAGCTAACAATTAAGGTTGAATTTTAAAAAAACTTCTTTATTTAAGAGCGCTTCGGAGATCGGTAATTCGTTCAAATTTCTTTAAAAAAATTCTATCGGATGTCCGTTTAATAGAGTACCTTAACTTTATGTTTATTCTGAGTTCGTTTTTGCGATTGAATTGTGAAAAGTCGCATGATTGGATTAACGTATAATTTTGTTTTTCTAATTACTTTTCAAGATAATGTAAACTTTGTTCGTTCTTTTTATTGGAATATTAACATTTTACTAAACAGACTGAATGTTTTTTTTATATTTTAGAGCATTTGTTTTAATTTTATGCGGGAAAACGAGTGATACTTGCCTCTGATAGTCTTTATCATTAGTTGAGCTATGAATATTTGCAGCTCAAGGGATAGTAACAGTTCAACTAAAATCATAAGCAAAATACCAGTAGTTTTAGTTATGTTTTTTCATCTGAAAACTGTGATGGAAACTACATTTCACTATATGTGGAATTATTTATTACCATTTAACCGTAGGAGAGCTACGCTTCGGCATGAATGGGCCGGCTCGACCGGAGTAATACCACGGCCTCACAGAAAACCGGAGTGAAATAGCGCTTGCGCTCCCAACCCCTCCCCTATCCCCCTCACCATTCCCTAAAGGCTGGTAACACACTTGTGACACCTCTGGTGTTGCGGGTGTCAATGGGCGGCAGTAATCGCTTACCATCAGGCGATGCGTCTGCTCGTTTACCCCCTTTACATAAAAAAATAGTTTAGCGGACTGTGACCCAAAATCTCCATGGTGCAGCATCTTCACTCAGAAGTAGACGCCGATAGGTTGATATAATATAGCTTAACTATGAAACGAAATTATCTCTTATATGCTAAGTACTAAATCCTAATCCAAAGACATGTTTTTTATATATTAGGAAGGTTTTCTAAAACGAATGATTAAAAAAATATTTCCCGTATTATATTCCACGACATAACACCTCATCAACCTTTATAAGTGTATATCTCCGTGTTAGAGGCCGTTGTTATCAGTTCTCATTAGATAAGGCGGGCGACATCCCGGAACCACAGAGCAAACATGGTTATCTGGGGAAAGGGAGTGCGCTGGCGCAACGGTCGTATAGGAATGACTTTATTTAGGTGATTTAAGTTATTGGGGGCTTTTAACTTTGGTATATTAGTTAATAAGATGGTCTTCACAATGCTCATCACCAGAATTTTGCTAAGTAAAACTTCTAATTGATGCTCAAGTTTTTGTAACTAGGTATAGGGATAAAATTGATTAAGTGGGTTTTTCGATACTTTCTACTGCGCTGAATGTATTTTTTTAAAACACAGTTCCTGCACTAGGAATAATTAATGTGACACGCGGGCTTTACAAACATACATGAAACGGACACAAAGAACATCCAGACCCAAAACAATAATTTGTGGATCACACAAAATGTTGTGCCATGTGGGATTTAAACCCACAACACTTGGCGAAGTATGGAACAGCATGGCGACCGCTTTACCACTATGCAATTTTGCAGTCAAACTGCGCTGAATGTAAAGATTTTGATCCCTACATGGGACAAAACTTTGTCTCATCCACAAATTGTAGGTCTTAGTCTGGGTGTTATTTGTGTCTGTTTCTTGTATTTCTGTAACCCTGCGATACAAGTGCCTGCTTACTTTACGCGTTGTCTTTTACTTTCATTCAAAAATTTTCAATAAACGAGGATACCTACTTATTTTTTACTTATAAGTAATTTCATGCCTTAAAGGTGGCGAACAGAAACATATGTTAGTTGGCAGAAGAAACAACCATTTTAATAGTTTTACAAGCACTTGATACTATTTGTGTTTCAGAGTGTTCGTATTTCCGAAGGCTGGCAGTATTAATTTGATTCTCAAATGTTCCAAAGGGTATATTAAATATTAAAAATCCATTAAATCAACTAAGTATATAGACGTGCATTTATGAAGATCTCAGTAGGTATGTAAATTATTGTATGTGAAGGAATGTCTGTAACCAGTCGGCGTCGTCGGTTCCGCGACGATGCACCGCCGCCATCTTGGATTGAATGTACAGCCAGCAAAAGTAAATACACAATTTACATTACAATAAATGTATTAATTCTTCGGTTATTTTTTAACATGATCTACACACACATACATAATGTATGACTTTTTAATTAATAAAATATTACTTGTTCCACCTCAGCATGTTTCCTATTAAAAGTTCCCAGGTGTAAGTTAGAGGTACTCTTACTGATGATACCAGATAACCGTGGGAGTGCCACGCTTCGGCATGTATGGGACAGCTCGACCGGAGTGATATCACGGCGTCACAGAAAACACAGTTTCACCGAGTGGGTGAGGATACCGGAGGCTCATACCCACCCAACCCCTCTCACCATCCCCCTCCCCATCCCCCAAAGGCCAGCAACGCCTCTGGTGTTGCGGATGTCCATGGGCGGCGGTAATCGATTACCATCAGGTGATACATCTGCTCGTTTGCCTCCTATTCTATAAAAATACCAGGGGATACTCATATCTAAGAGATGGAGAGAGAAACTGAAAAAAATATTTATCGGTTATAGCGATAAGTGACCTACTTTCTTCCTCCAATAAAATCGGTGCAGCGGCTTAGAACTAAAAGCGTGATAGACAGACACATAGAGTAACTTCTAAATATCAATATCAGTATGGACAGATGATATTCTAAACTACTGCTGGTTTTACAGCAGATGGCAACAAAAGGTAGTCGCATCATTTATTAAGATGTAGAAGTCAAATTATACGATCTATAGTACCGCTATCAAAAAAGAGGATGGTTAGAGGCTGGATTGTTAATAAAGTATGTCATTAGAGCGTATGTGATCGAACCGTTATTGGTTAAATTTTCTAACGCCATTTTTTTTTCATTTCTTAGGTTTCTACGAGTTTCTTCTCATAAGGCCATACGCACTTTGGAAACTGGAAATTATGGATCGACACAAGCGGACAGTACATTTTGGTGTTTTCACCATATTTACCTTGACAATCCAGTACAGACTGTGGCGTCTGTTTGTGTCGATGTATGATTTTTAACTGTAGCTTCAATTTAACGTTCATAAATGTCACTTAGTGTCATAATTGAATAAATGATTTTGATTTGTTTTAGTAGGTTGCGTTCTTATAGTTTCAGTACATGCATTTTATGATCAATTGACTATGTTTTTTTTTGCTGCCATTACAAGGTGTTTCATAAGAAATATTTTCGAAATCGTCCAGCAAGCCGGTTTCGGCGTTTTTTCGTCTGACTCGGTCGCCATCTCAGTTGAACAAATACAGGCAAGTGTACGCTTCAAGGAAAACATCGAATCAGAAAATGGCCTTTTTCGGTACACGAATATCGACTTACTTATATACAGAGAATATGTAAAATAATCATTACGGCTTTTAAAATAAAGTGGAATTTTATATACAGTCTCTAGAATATATTTTAGGAACTGCGGTATAGGTTATTATAGGTTTCGGCATGAGTGAATTTCGAAACGTATGTATAATAAATGGCATTTTTGACATATTGCGAAATAAAATGTGTGTGTACATACATTTAGCATAACACTTGACTTGAACTAAAAACTCTAAAGTTTCGGTTGCGAAACCGTTTATAATAATAATAATATTTTTAAGTTTTATCTAGAAAGTTGCATTACTTAGTTCTCTCGTGTTTTGTAGAATTTAAATAAAATTATTTGTAATAATATATTAAATAATAAAAATTCATATGAAGTGTCCTAGATTTTTTTTTATGGAATAGTGGGTAATCGCTTACCACCAATAAGCTAAGATACTGATATTATACCTAAACTGATAATTTAATTATGTAACAAATGTACATCTCCACGTATTTGTAATTTACAATATTATTAACTCCGATGAACTGTTACCTTCTGAGATACAGTATCCACTAGTTCAGAAGGTACGGAACATACTACTTAAAACCTATGTAAATAAATTTTAAAATCATCATAGTGGAGTCAACACATATACGAATAATCTAACTTACTTACGAATATTCTCTTCAGTATTAGGTTTATTTTAAAAATAAAGTTGATTATTATTATTATTATCTCACTTTAAAAAAATGTGTAATTCATTCTATTCTCCCTAAACCTGAATGATTTAATTGCGGTCTGTGGAATTAGAAGAAATATATATTTCAATGTAATGTATAAACGATTTACTACTACCAATACACTTATACCTAAACTAATCTATTATGACCGACTCGCCACTTACCGACTATAGAGTGCAAAATAAACACGTTACAAACAAACAGATAACGCATCAAGACTTCGAGTGCAGTACCTTGGTAGTAAACTTGTCGATAGAGGGTTCGATGTCCGATAGTTGTACAATTGATACGTTGACACTGAATTCGTTACGCTTCTAATTAAATCCACTATCTGTAACGTTATCAATTGTGTATTAGTGAATTGCCGAATTATCTGAAATTTACAGTCTTTTCAAGTTATCGACATTGAGTTTTATTTTTATTGTATCACTAACAAGACACACAAGCACATTGTTTGGTTCATAGTAAACCTATAATAATTATTAACGTAAATAATTATTGTAGCATTAATATGGTTATTACTAGTGTGCTTTGATTTCCGAATTGAGACCCAAAAGAGGTCCTAGTGTTAAAGTGTAGCATAATAGAAGATGTGTGAGTGATGATTAATATGAAGAGTTAAAGGTATACATTGCATTGTTATTTTGGTTGAAGTTGTGAAACGGAACAGTCATACTTCGGTACACATGGGCCTGCCCGACCGGCCGGTATGATAACGGCTCACGGCAAATCTATATTAACAAGTCCTATCATTGTTACCGACTGATTGATCGTAATGGAGCCCAATGCTGCTGCCTGTCTCCGCTCTTAAGACAGTCCCTGTCTTCGAGCAACTGCAATGTCAATCCAGTTTCCTGACTGAAAGGTACGGTATTGTAGGTACCTTGAATATTTAAAATTTATATGATGTAACTGTTGAAAATCAATCCCTTGTGATAAAATAACGATCAATATACTACAGTTTGAACTTTAAATGATTATATCACGAGTGCTAGAAAGACAACTGATTTTGCCAAGCTATGTAGTTCCATAGTACCCACCTGACCTACAATACCATGAATAGATTGTTTTTTTTTTTATTGAATAGTGGGCAAACGAGCAGACGTATCACCTGATGGTAAGCGATTACCGCCGCCCATGGACACCCGCAACACCAAAGGCGTCACAAGTGCGTTTCCGACCTTTGGGAGATGGGAAAGGGAATGGGGGGAAGGGTTAAGGTATGGGCCTCCGGTATCCTCTCACTGTCACTCACTCGGTGAAACACAGCGCAAACGCTATTTCACACCGGTTTTCAGTGAGGCCGTTTGGTCCGATATAGATTATAACCTTTACAACAGACGTATGTATGCGAGAAGCTTATACTCACTATGTATGTGTAGGTAGCTTATAGTTAGTCTATAGCTTTTTTTTTTTTACGGAATAGGAGGCAAACGAGCAGACGTATCGCCTGATGGTAAGCGATTACTACCGCCCATGGACACTCGCAACACCAGAGGCGTCACAAGTGCGTTGCCGGCCTTCGGGGGAATGGGAAGAGGGATGGGTTTTTTTTTTATTGAATAGAGGGCAAACGAGCAGACGTATCACCTGATGGTAAGCGATTACCGCAGCCCATGGACACCTGCAACACCAAAGGCGTCACAAGTGCGTTGGCGACCTTTGGGGGATGGGAAAGGGGATGGGGGGAGGGGTTGGGGTATTGGCCTCCGGTATCCTCACTCACTCGGTGAAACACAGCGCAAACGCTATTTCACACCGGTTTTCTGTGAGGCCGTGGTATCACTCCGGTCGAGCCGACCCGTTCATGCCGAAGCATAGCTCTCCCACGGATTATAAGTAGTCGATTTAATCTGAGAGGTACCGTATGAAATGTATGACAGATTAAATTACTGTGGGGATCTTTGACCCACAACATTTTATCCGAAGTTCTTCCCGTTTTGAAAAATGTTTCTGCCTATTGCGACTTTTTTCCGACTTTGCTAAACTCTTCCAGTTTTCTTCCGATGACCTTTGTTGCATTGCGGATCAGTCCCATGTAAAAAGATTGAAGAACAGGCAGAGTATCAAGAAATTGATCATTACAATATCCGAACTGAAGATAATTTTAATATATTTGCAAATCAGTTCCAATTTCACAGATTTATATAATAGACATGTAAGACATTCTAGAAAGATAATAATGATATTACTCTCGATATCATCCATACAGTTAATAAGTACACGTAAACGTTATATTGCAAAAAAATATTTTAATTTTGCGTTTTCATTTACGTTTTTTTTTTTTTTTTTTATTGAATAGTGGGCAAACGAGCAGACGTATCACCTGATGGTAAGCGATTACCGCCGCCCATGGACACCCGCAACACTAAAGGCGTCACAAGTGCGTTGCCGACCTTTGGGGGATGGGAAAGGGGATGGAGGGAGGGGTTGGGGTATGGGCCTCCGGTATCCTCACTCACTCGGTGAAACACAGCGCAAACGCTATTTCACACCGGTTTTCTGTGAGGCCGTGGTATCACTCCGGTCGAGCCGACCCATTCATGCGTAAGCATAGCTCTCCCACGGTTCAAAGCAGTTGATATTAATGTTATTTGAAATACTCAAAAATAATTGGATTGAAAGTGGCTAGTTTTTTCTACATTTTAACGATTATTAGTATAAATCTGAATTTTAAAAGTCACACAGCACAATTGTAAAGGACTTACTACGTACCTTTGAATTCACGTGTGAACAAAAAAGTTTAAACTATTGTGTATAGTTTAATTATTGTGTTTGCTTAAAAGTTTTACGTATAAATTTAGTTATAAAGAATTGTACATCTTGTGTGTTTAAAAAGTATGAAACATCAAACGGGTACTCAAGACTAAATGAACTATGGTGAAAAGTGATTCATCTAAAAAGAAAGTAAACGAAAGTAAAATAAAGAAAGTATTTTTGTGAAATATGAGGTACCATAATTCTTTAATATCCCTCCAAGTCATAAATACAACTCTAACTTTATACATTCTTATCGTACACGGTTCTACTTTGGGGCTACAATTTTAATGAAAGTTTTCCTGTTCAATATTACATTATAAGAGTGTTATCGGAAAATAAATGAGCACAAGATAATTCTAGTCAGTGTTGAGCTGTAAAGATTTATTATATAAGTAGGTAGGTACTTGATGCATTCTTGAACTTAGCTAAATTATGAATTACTAGCTGAACCCCGCGGTGCTACCCGCGGTACGATGATAACTGCGGGCAACGCCGCGAGGCGAAGCTATATCTTTATAAATAGTAGCCTATGTGTTATTCTGATGTATAAGCTATATTGTGGTAAAGTTTCATTCAAATCCATTCAGTAGTTTTTACGTGAAAGAGTAACAAACATCCATACATACATACATCCATACTTACAAACTTTCGCCTTTAAAATAGTAGTAGGATTAAGTACAAGTTCAAAGTTACAACATCAAAAAATTTGAAGGATACTCGAATGACGTCATAATTTTAGATTCGTCTTTGTTGTGAAAGTGACTTATGTGTACTTGTTTTATTTCACCCAAGTCACTTTATTTATTAATATATTTAGTTTTATTGAATAGTAGCAAACGAGCAGACATATCGCCTGATGGTAAGCGATTACCGCAACTGATGGCAATAACTGAGGCGCCACAACTGCGTTACTGACCAACCGGGACCGACGCGACGGCTGAACATGGTCTCCGAAGCACGGTAGATGGCTTGCTGTTAAGAATTTTTGTAAGAAAAACACAGTAGGTATATAAAAAAATTGTAAATACATAGAAAACACTCACACTCCGAAACAAATATTTGGAACCCGAGACCTCATGCACAGCAGTCTCGTATAAAACCAATGCGCCAACCAGGCAGTCAGATATGATCTGCGTATTGTTTCCGCCACAGAAGTCCATGAAACATTCTCATTCAGTCTGAATGAAGATTTGTGATTCTGTAAATCATTTGGAAAACTGTTAATTGTTGGATCAGCCAATCAGAGGACTTGCTTTTTTCACGCTCAAAAGTTGAATATTCACAATGACTAAGCGGAATATTTTCGGAGAACGTAACTTATTTATACGATAAAAGACTCATTTTACGATATCTACAGATGTTTAAAAAAAAACTTAAAAACATGTAGATATTTCGGTCCAATTCTGATTTATGTAAGTACTTCTTCTCATTTCAAACTTTTAGATATCTACTGTATTGTAAAGTGTACATTCCTCAAGTAATTTTAATTTCTGTTAAGTGGTAGCGTTTGGAGTTCAGCGGCACGGAGGCCAGCCCATGTCCGAATCAAAGGAGCCGACTGACTGGCTTCACGAGAATCTACAATCGACTAAAATACTGAATAAACTTGTAAGTTTAACGGCGGTTTTTGTCATTCTTACTTTAATTAAAGTTCGTATTTAATTCAAAAGTATGGGATTTGGAAGAAAAACTGTAAAGTAAGGAAGATTTAATATAAGAAATCAGTTGTACAAAGGTTGAACAAAGATAACTACACACTTTTATTGAGATGTTTATTTCGATGATGTTCAACTATTTTCGGGCTGTTAATCTTTTAATTCAAGGGTGAAACGGTCATATGATATTATATGGTAATTAAACAAGCAGGAGTTGTACCTGAAGGAAATTGACAACCGCAGCCCATGAAGTGAGCCTATCGAGATGAAGGTTGAAGTCGTATCAGTATATTGAGTCAGCGGGGCTTTTTTACAGCGGGTATAAAAGTACTCGTATATAATAGAAATATGTCATCTCTTGTTTTAGTCAAATACTTTCTAAAAAGTATAGTATAGTATTAAATTAAGACAGAAATGACTTACAATCTTTTAATTTATTTGTAACATAACGATATTCGGTTCCCCTAGAATAGCCCCCAAGACGGTACAGGGCCCGTCTCTGGCACTGACACACGGAATATTAAATGTCTCAATTCTACGATCTACGCCCATGCCGTTGAGATTACCCCTCACGTACCTTTGATGTCAACTAGTTTTAGAATAGCAAATGATGAACTGGACTTGTTTGGAGTGCATACTTAAATACTTGCCTGAATGTTGCATGCTTAGGAGAGATTAAGGTAGCTTTACTTTGCGTTGCTTCTTTCATTCTAAACGCTTTCAGTAAAACAAGATGCTTCATATTCTGTTACTGTCTATTCAAATAATTTGTTATTACAGCTATATTTATCTTCGTTACTTATTGCTACATAGGAACTATTATGATAGGAATACGCAACGGCTCTCTTTTGCAGACACTTATATTGATCGTATAGTCACAAACATGGAATCATCCTCTCGAAAAATTCACACATCTAATTATCGGTAGGGTTTCAGCTTCATTTATCGTGAAAATGCAACATTTCGCCGTCAAAGTCACTTTTTTATACGACTAATTAAATCATGGAGCCTACGTACGAAGTCTTGAGGGCTTCATCGTATGCAAAGTGTCCTTAAAGTGGGGCACTCACGCGCACTCGCTTTGTGAACGATTAGCATCGTAGTTAGTGTCCTGGTTTAGCACCTCATTGCATACTTATTCACTAATGTACAACTCACTTGTCGACAAGTCGTGAGTGTACGATAAAGGTGCAAGGATGTAAGCTAATTTAACATTATTTTACGTGTCTCTGTGAATTGCGTTCTACGTAATCTTCAAATTAATATTCTGGAAGTTAACAGTCTGTTTATATATCTATATTCTTATCTGAACTTCACAAACCAATCGTGTGTGTGTTTTTGATAAGTAAGAACTCTGATAGTTAAAGTGTCATACAAATATATCAAAGCTAGAATCAATTGCGTTAGTGAGCGGTGATTATAGCAAAACCGTTGGTATTTTCTGATGAAAACCAACCAGATTGAAGCTGAAATTACTATCCCTAAATTAAAAAGCTTGGGAGAATTTAGTATTAATTTTAGTAATGAAATAATTCATTTTATGTGCCTGTCTTTTACAGTATGGAAAGTTAATACAATTAAACATGAAAGACGGCAATCTAGAAAGTACTAAAAATGCAGAAACGACTTTGGATATTCGTAGTTTTACAGTTTAATTCTTTAGTTCGTAAATTATTTATATATTTATTAGTTTTTCTATGAAGCGATTGACATTGGACCTCCGCCACCCTGAGGGAGAACTGGATTCGAAGGTTGAACTAGTTGTCAGGATATTTGAAGACTGACTTCCCAATAACGATTGAAACACTATTGTTCATGACCAACGGGAATTTCTTGCTAGAAAAATCCAATAACACTTTCGGTCCGACCCGGGAATTGAACCCGAATAATTTTGATCGATAGTCACAAATGCTAACCGCTACATCAAAGACGAAGTCGAGTATTTTTGCATTACATAGTAAAAAAATAATGTGACACAACACCACCGTATTTTGACAAATAGAATCTCTGGTCTAGGGTGAATCTGGTCACTATAATCCGATAAATTCATATTGTCGTCAAACCTTGTTATAGTTGGCATATCTGACCTTTAGAGGTGGGTAAAATTGAAAAGTTCCGTTACATACATACAGGTGATATAGACATACAAACTAAGCTTTGATAAGTTTTGGAAATTGACATCCACGTGTACAATGTTTATCATATCTCTAAAAAGGGTACTTTGAACGTAGAACAGAAAATACGAGTATCTTAGATATCACTCATGATATCACGGAAAGCTAAAAAAGAAGCTCATATCACGTGCTTGGATACGGTGCATGTCATGAAATATTATAAAGCTGAAGTTTGTTTGTTTGTTTTAACGCGCTAATCTCAGAAACTGCACGGTTGGCCGAGTGGTTTCAGCGGTCGCCATGCCGCTTGCTACTGCGCCAAGTGTCGTGGGTTCAAATCCCACGCGATACAACACTTTGTGTGATCCACGAATTGTTGTCCCGAGTCTGGATGTTCTTTGTGACCGTTTCATGTATGTTTGTAAAGTCCCCCACGACACAGGATGTTTATTCCTAATGTGGGAGTTGCCTTATTTAAAAAAAAAAAAAAAAAAACCGCTGGTCCGATTTGAAAAATTCTTTAAGTGTTGGATAGTCCATTTATCGAGGAAGGCTATAGGCTATATATCGACTCGCTAAGAACAATAGGAGCGGAGCCCCAATGAAGAATGTTTAAAAACTGGGGAAAATTATTACGCTACGGGCAATAGAAGACGTAAACGAGATTGCGAGTGTCAGCTGTCATAAAAGTAAAAATGTTATCTACCAATATGTCGATAATTTTACGGTTGTAATGTGTGTAATGTTTCGTTAAATATTACGTGGATGAAGTTTGTAGCGCTGCAGTACATATATTTAAGTAACGAGAAGAGCATATTTGTGACTTTTACTGTGTGCACTGCAGAATTGTGTACAAGTACCGTTATAAGTAAATTCGTAATCATTTGTTCGTATAGTCTATTACAACTAGTGTTTGAATTTTGTTTGAAAATTTTAATTAAGTACATTTAATCAGACAACGCCAAAGTTTAAAATGAATTACAGTAGGTACTGTATATCAGTGTGTATGTTTTTTTTTGTTATACTTGAGCTACCAAAATGACTCTGCCTTGCCTGATGGAAAGCACCAGCAGAATCCAAGAGAGGCGGTCAACATCCTCAATGCAAACAAGGACAGTGGAGCATGGTGACCAGCACTTTGGCGGCCTAGTGAGATGCTTTTTCACGCCCCGCTTAAAGGACCCGGGATCATAGTGGGACGGAAACACGTGCGCTGGTAGTGAGTTCCAGGTTTTAACCGCTCGGCACAGGAAGGAAGAGCCGAAATGATGAGTGCGAGAGTCTGTCTTTTCAATGCGATAATCCCTTATACTAATAAATAAACCTTATCATCATCTTCCTAGCTTTTATTATTCCCTAGAATGTCAGGGGTCGGCTACTAGTTCATACTGTTTTACCTGAGTATCAGTTATTCAACGGAACGACTGGCATCGGAACTCCGCAACCCTGAGGGTGAACTGAATTCGAAGACTGAACTAGTTGTCAGTATATTTGAGGGCACTGACTTCCCAATAACGATTGTCATTGGTGTGTACGACAATCGTGCTCTCCAAAGCACGGGCGGGACACACCGCCATCTATCACACTCCGAGTCGCTATTAAGAATTTCTTGTAAGAAAAACCCAATAGCAGTCCGACCCGGGAATCGAACCCGAGACCTCTTGATTGGCAGTCACTTACGCGAACCACTGGACCAACGAGGCAGTTATTCAAACCTTATCAATATCCAATAAAAATAGTACAAAAACAAAACAGTTTACGATCACTGTGTACGAATGTACCCGCCAATAACTGTCCAATGTCAATATTGGTGCTGGAGAGACAACGACGCGGTTTTTGAGAATTTCCAATGAAGGTCCGGTCCGTGTTTGTTTGTCTGTTTGTTCGGCCGGGGCTTGTAATCTCACTGTTTGGACTATGCGCAACCTACTATTGTTTTATTACACTTTGGTGTTCACGTGTACTTTTTAATTATGTAAGGTATAGTTTTATAGGCTGTTTGGGTTAAATGTAATACTGAAGAATTTTTTTCTGATTCAATTTTTAAAAACGAAAATACAGTTCATCAATCACAAGAGCCTTAAGCTTTTTTGAGAAGCTTTTTACTATAGAGCACGGTTATTTATATCCATTACCAAAAGAGAAAGAGCGTGAGTTTCCACTGCTTCGTTTTGCGCGAAATCGATGAATCCTAGCAGACGCACGCCTGAGAGGGTGACACGACATGTTTCACACATGTATAGCAGCTAAGGACTGTTGAAGTTCTCGGAGACTTCTTTCTAGGTAATACCTGATTCACTTCTAATAAACTTTATGATGTAACCCCGTGTGGTTTTAATCTATTCGAATCCGACAATATACCACACATTATATTTCCAACTCATCCAGTCTTCTTCTGATTAATTTCGTTGTGGGTTCCAAGATAGTTTATTTTTTTCCTGGGACTTTCTCGATCATAACTCGGTGTGTTTGTGGGTCAATGATTTTGGTCCTGGTGTACAGGAGTTACAGTGGTGGGCCTATGAGGTGATAAATGTGGGGTATACACACGATAATTAAACTAAATTGAAATCATTATAAGCAGTGGCGAACGGCCTTAAGCATGATGGTATATTTGTTACTGAGATATTATATAAGAATAAGTCACAATTTCACATCACTAACTTTCAGTCTGTTTATTAGATATTTTAGTCTGAGCTGCAACAGTGAACATTTCATGAATTCAAATAAGGAAACTCGTAAAAAAGTGAAAAAGATTAGGTTAATTATTTTAAAAAAATGAAACTGACTATTTTTAGGCTTCAGGCATACCCAAAAGGTAAAAACCGGACCCTATTACTCAGATTACGCTGTTTGTCTGCCTGTACCACCAGGCTGTATCTCATGAACCTATTTTTACAGATGATGTATTTCCTGTTGCCGTTATAAGAATAAATACTAAAGACAGAATAATATAAATATTTAACAAGCCCCCCCCCCCCCTCCTATAATACAACAAACGTGATTTCTTACCCTTTTTGTCTGGATATTAATAACGGCAATAAATAGTTTGAGTATAACGCTTGAATAGTGATACGGAACACTTTCAGCGCGCGTCCGACTCGTACTTGGATAAAACAGGCAGTAGACAAAACTAATAAATGTACACTGTATGAGTTAATATGGTATATACTATTCACATTTCTGCTATTGTCATGCAGTTTTTAAAATAACAACTTAAACGGGTTTCCCTTGCAAATTCAAGGTAAGATCTTGTAACTTGTTAATTTACCACCTTAACATAGTCATAAAAATTGTAAGAATAATGACATTACATTAACAAGTGTCGTTACTCTAACAATTTGACGCGACCACCATTTTCATTAATACAAAGCTTCCACCTATTCTCATGAAAAGATAATAGATCTTGCGTCTCCACCGTGTTCTCCACATGTTTTTTTATGAAGTGGACTGTTCTATCTAAGTGAGAAATTCCAAAGATATCCATGCTAAGGTAAAAAGGTTTTTCTTATATGGGGTATGCAAACAAGCATGTTATGATGTCCAAACACGGAGCTCACGTCACGTAGCTACGTTCCCCGAACCGTCGTTAGCGACTATGTGCGAGCCACACTGGCCATGTACAATTTTACTTCAGAATTATATAACTAAAGTGATATTTGTTAGGTACGACGTTTAGTTTCTTAGCAGTCTCATTTACTTCAATAATATAATATTATTACATGACATTTCTTATCATTGACATACGGCTCTATGCCACGCCATTCGCAATTTTCATTAGCCCTCTTTCCAGAAATGGTTTATATTTTAAAGGGGTTGTTACCATTTACCCATACCTAGTTCAAATAATTGGAGATTTCTTTAATACAAGTATAAACATGTCCTCAGTTTTCTTTGCATGATTGTGCATGTAGATATGTAATAAGTCAGTACAGAGCTATAATATCATTAAAAAGATGATGCAAATTTAGTTAACTTTTTTTTTTATTGAATAGGGGCAAACGAGTACACGTACCGTCTGATAGTAAGCGATTACCGCTGCCCATGGACACCCGCAACACCAGAGGCGTCACAAGTGCGTTGCCGGCCTTTAGGGGATGGGGAGAGGAATGGGGGAGGGGAGGGGTATGGGCCTCCGGTATCCTCACTCACTCGGTGAAACACCGCGCAAGCGCTATTTCACACCGGTTTTCTGTGAGGCCGTGGTATCACTCCGGTCGAGCCGACCCATTTATGCCGTAGCGTGGCTCTCCCACGGTTAACTCTATTTTAAGCGACTAAATTAATTTCAGTACATACAATTCAAAGTCAGTTTCAAAACTTTTTAGTCTATCGTACTATATCTACGGAATTATATTTTCAATCAATATTTCGACAATCATCAATCAGTTTAATAGTCTCACCATACAGAAACCAGCAACTGTCGATAGACCTACATACCCTTCAAGTATATACTGCTTTAATTAACCTAATTCTATTTAGTGCGAAAGCCTACACGGGATACAGTAGCTATATTAATCAATATTCCGTCAGTGCAGGCTCGAGGCCGGCGCGTGGAGAGGCACCACAAACAACGTGGTTGCGAACCGGCGCGCCCTTTGATCATGAACGTCGAACATCCTACATCACTTGTTACAGTAACGTACATTAATTAAAGAAATTCAACTTTGACTTTCTTTTGAAAATTTTAGGGGCATACTTTCTGTTTTTGCTTGGTTTTTTTACACAGATGTTTAATTGCAATGCTCGCTATCTAAAGCGCTTGTTTGTTTTACCGGGCCATTTCCGCACTTAGCCTCTTGATTCGGCCTTTATAAAATCTAAATATAATCTAAAGCGCTTAACACTACCTAGTAATCTTAAACTAATGTAATATGCTATATTAGAATCAGGTACCTACAGTGAATTTGCAGATAAATGAAATATAGCCGGTAAATTCTGGAGTATGGATAGTTGGAAGGGAAGGTCCCTTTTATTATTGACTGCCTCGGTGGCGCGAGTGGTAGCGTAAGGGACTGCTGTGCTTGAGGTCTCGGGTTCGATTCCCGGGTCGGACCAAATGTGTGTATGATCTGCAAATATTTGTTTCGAAGTTTGGGTGTTTTCTATGTATAATATGTATGTATTTACAAAAAAAAAGTATATAAGTATTTCTATCAGTTGTTTAGTATCCATAACACAAGCTCTGCTTAGAGTGGGACTAGACGGCGTTGTGTGTTAACAAATTGGCCGAAATATTTATTATTATTATTTAATAGACGACGAAAGGTTAATATGTGTGTACATATGTATAGAAATACCTTCCTGAACAATTTTCTAGTCTAAATAAATCTGAACTTAATACTTCACTGATAACAATTCCTAGTCTTTAAAGACATCGTATAAAACAACTGATTGATCTAGCTCTACTAAAACTAAGACGAAAAGAAGAATGGATCTTCTTCACCTTCTCTTAACGTGTGGAGACGACAAGCGGCATCAGACAAAGTGCTTCGTATGTGGCGCTTTGATGGGAACTGTCTACAGTTATGCAGTTTTTGATACGCCACTCCACGCCTTTGTTCTCTGAGGCTTTGTGATTATAATGTAGGGGAGGTTCGGTTTGCGTACTCGAGGAAACAGAAGTGTGTATATATTATACAGACCATGCAATAATATCATCAAGGGATATATATGTGTAGATATATATATATATATATGAAGTTTACTTCAGCGGGGCTATAGGCATTGTTTAATATGTTTGTACGTACGGATGACGATATTTGGCCATGGTTATTTGATGGGAACAGTTATCGCCTGCAAGTGATAGGTAATTGAAATTTCAAAAATCTTAGTAAAGCTGTTTTGATGTCATATCTAATACCTTTATACGAGCAATTCTTACATATATATAAATATGTACTCGTATATATATGTATAGATAATCATCAACACACAATCTGAGCCTCGGAAATGGGTTAAACGATTTTCATAAAGTTTAGTATCCAAGCTTTCTTTTTCTTTTTTTTTCTTATCCAAAATTAAATATCCTATTTGGAGGGCGATAAATCGATTTAGCTTGGATCCATTCTAAGAAAATTCTGGTATTTTTTTCATATTTAGTAGGCTTAAGGCTGTTGGTGAAGATGATGCTGAATAGTTCAAGATCATCGTTCATTTCCACAGGAAGAAGGATCGAATCTTTTTTAGATATTGAATTGGTCCCATTTGGGAGGCATGTATCTAGCTCTCGTGTATTATCAACACACGCTTACAGATAGTGTATAAACATTGTAAATATGCGATACCGTATAACTGTGTAACACAACACAAACCCTAGAGGTTTATCGTGTTATGGCTTATTTTTAAATATTGTACTATTGTTTTAAGTGATAAATAAAAAAAAAAAAAAAAAAACTAATTTCAAAACTATAAAAGATTATAAGGCTTTACGCTAACGTATCGTTTATTTGGTTTGTGTAGATTGTAGTTTATGTAGTAGGCGAATCGAAATACCCGTATGTGCTAAAATCGTGTGGTGGTGGAAATGGAATTTAGAAGTGTTTCACCAAATCGACACTTGTTGTGTGCCCTGAGTTTCTAACTATTCAAAAAATCTTATAAGCTGGAACTGTTCCCGATAATACTACAAACACTCGAATTTTATGCAAATTTTAGAGGCGTGCTAACGATGCACTTTCTACTTATATACCAAACGTTTTCAAAAATATAATAGAATAATATCATATTAAAATTATTGCGAAAAATATCCGTATTGTTTAGCAAAAAAAATCTCGGCTAAAAAAGGCATGGCCCTATCAAAATTTATACGAAAGTTGAAACTCACTCGAAATAATTTCAAATATTTTAATCTGTATTCTTGTGGTGGTTTGGTAAATCATCACTAAAATCAACAGATTGCCTTATTATCTGTGGCTAGTGGTTACACAGAAGAGCAGATAATCTGTTAAACACCCCCAAAAAAGTATGACGAGTTGAAAAAGCGGCTTGGATGCAATAACTGCAAACAGCGCCCTCTCCTGGTGATTTAGGCATTTATTAAAAAGCACACAATACCGGCACCACTACACTGAGATCGCTCTTTTCTATTTTATTTTTAATATTAAACCCTCCGGCTGCCGCTTCTCTTCACAGAGTAGGAATAAGACATAGATTCTTCAATTTTATTTCAAATTTGTTTGTTTTTTTAATGTATTAATATATGATAAAAAGTAAATGTGTCGCTTTTATTAAGTACGAGCAGTTTAATTAGCTGTGTGATAATGTATTGAGCGTGCATTTATATTATTTTCATAATATTTATACACTGACAGGAGCAAGGGCTGCATTATATGCTCTAGCTTAAATATCATTGTAATAATTAAATATCTTGTAAGACCAACTTACCGGTATTCAATAAATAAACAGACTGTTATGTAGAGTATTATATATAACATAGGGTCGGCGTTGATCCAGGGGGTAAAGACCGATTCCTCCCCAGATTATGGCGCCCTTTAGAGCGGTTCTTAGTGAAAACGCCATATACTTCCGGTTCCTGTTTTACACAAGAACCAGAAATCCGAAAGGATTTTCCACGCCGTCACCAGAAAAAAGGTATAATATTATTATAACTTTAAATATCTGCAGGTCTCCGATATTACTTAGTTTCTTAAAATAATATTGTCTGTAAAAGAAAAATTACATCTTAGTAATTACTTCATAAAGATACCGAAACTCATCACATATTTTTTGAAGTAGTGCCCGGAAGGGATTTTCTAATGTTGTTTTATTTTGTTACCTCTGTGCTGAATTACTCTATGATCATCGCTTTCCAGGGAGGCCGGTGGAGGGTCCTCCACAGCTATTATTGAGATTCAGACGGCAGACTCTTCATCATATCTACTCCTCACTCCTGAAATATGTACTCTTGCAATAACTGTTTATGTAATTCACGTTTTTATTTTATTTCGTTTGTTTCTCTACGTATGTATTACATTTATATTATTTTGTTAATATCCTTATGTACACTTTTGATTTACATACAAAAAAATAGTTTTAAATCGAATAAATATATTGATTGATGATTCAATAGATTATCCAAAAAATCGTATGAAAATACGATGTAGACCCTCCCTATTTCGACTCAATGTCCAAAAGCAAAGATAAAGAGCTACTCTGATAGAAGTTGCTACTTCTTTTTAAAATGTAGAGCTGTATTGTTTGAAGTTGTCCATTATTTACCTTTGTGCAAACATGTAACTATACAAGTATGATCTTGGGTAGTAGTGCTCTCGGTGATACAGCTTGTGCAGCTACAGTTGATAAGGATCTTAAATCTTAATCTTAAATTTTTGCGCCGTTTTGTTACTGTGGACGAAACATGGATCCATCACAACACGCCAGAGACCAAGGAACAATCGAAACAGTGGGTTGCTCGGGGTGAACGTGGACCAAAGAAGGCCAAACAAAGTCTGTTAGCCAACAAGGTCATGGCCACAGTTTTTTGGGATGCACGCGGTGTCATTCACATTGATTACCTCGAGAAAGGTAAAACAAGAGTGTATATTTTTGTCGTTATCATCAGAAGATACATTCCTAACATCATGTTTGAATAATAATAATAAAAACGCTGCACTTTAATCGAACTAACTGTCCATCGTATTTATAAGACGATGGAGCGTTTTAGGTAAACGTCGACGGCTTTTGAAGTTCAGATGGGACTTTCTTTAAAATGACTGTTAGTTTCTATTTACATATATACATAAAATCACGCCTGTTTCCCCGAAGAGGTAGGCAGAGACACATTAAACGCCCATGTTTTGGTCCCATGTAATAGGTTCTATTTATTGGGATTATAATTGGTCAATACAACTGATATAAATACATTTATTCCTTTTTATAAATATTATATTAGTACAATAGGTAAATAAATCAATAAATATTTTGGACATCTAACACAACGTCGTCTAGTCCCAAGCTAAGCAGAGCTTGTGTTATGGGTACTAGACAACTGATATAAATACATATATACTTTCTTTTTGTAAATACTATCAGAGAAAACACCTAAACTCCGAAACAAATATTTGCAAATCATACAAACATTTGATCCGACCCGGGAATCTAACGCGAGATCTCATGCACAGCAGTCGCGTACGCTACCACAGCGCCAAAGAGGCAGTCAGTACAGTAATTTATTGTTATCCACCGATCCAACCATCGTGCACAATAAAGGCCGACTGATAGTTATCAGTGCTCATTGCGTGCAGCACTAACTGCCGCAGTGAGTTTGTGAAAGGATATATTACAATCTTTTACATAGCTTAACCCGCTACTTCGTGTGTTAAATATAACTAAAAATTTTTTGGAGGCTAATCGACTTACTGTATCCATCATATATGTACTAAGCTGTTAAAACGGGTTGATATAAGGTTGGTTTTAAGTTTTCCATGTAAGTGTTAACAAAAGGATTTTCAGGATAAATGCAAGAAGTTATCAAAAATAATGAAAATATAGTATTATCCCGGATAGCCGACCCCAAATAATATTGGGAATAATAAAGGCTAGGAAGATGATGATGATGATAGTATTATCCCGGATAAGTAGAATTGTCTCCTACATCGTTTAAGACCACATCTAGTTTTCTAAATACATACATATGTAGATATCTGCCTCCCGCTTAGTATAAATCGAGTAACGACACCATTAAAATAGTTTACATAATTCAAACTCCGGAAGTATGTCCAACGAAGTCAAATATGGAGTCAAACAGAGTCAACTTGTTCTCCCTACACGAATTCATCTGTAAGTTATTCGTATTCGCAAGCATCGACAGGTGTGGGGGGTACTAATAGTTGAAAATTCAAAGTTGTACTCAAACAGGGCGAGTAAACACTACGCCATCTGGCGGGCTTTGCCCAATACTAGTCGTGGTCTTGTCGCCTTTGTATAAAGCTACTACTTCACATTCGGTACGTTAGAGCCATTGCACTAATAAAGGCAATCCATTGGGCACAGAATGACTAGTTATTACTTACATAAAACGAAGTAAATATTATATTAAAATAAGTGTCAAGTTTTCAGACTTCAGTTACTTTCTTAAATTCTAAAATTCTTCTTTTAAAAACACATTTCTTTGTAGCATTTTTGTTCATTCACAAATTGTTTTTAATACATTTCTCTTAGCAGTTAATACGCCTGTATGACACACATTGACGGCTATAAAATAAGAATTATTTTCATACTATCCCTCACCATATATTTGAATTTTTTGACAAAAAATAAGAGAGTTATAGTTTTTAGTAAATTTCTAAATACACTTACATAATTGTCATTCTTTTAAGTACCCTTAATTTTTTGACATCTTGACACTGCCGCGCTATATTAAAATTAAAATTAAAAAAAAATTAAAATAAAGTAGTCAAACTATATCTGAGTGCGTGCAATGCTTGTCTTGCGAGGGAGAACTAATTGACAGGTTCAAGGAGCGCGTGGTGCAAAAACATGGTGAATTTTATTGCTGTCAAACCACTTGTAAAGGCGAAGCATTTATACCCTGTAGGTACCGTACACGATAGCTTTGTTTTGAAATGTCAGTGGATCTTTGAATACAAGCTGTTCTTGAAATAAGCCTTCAACACTTTTGTGCAATTTCATAAAGTTCTAAAATATAAACAGAGTCCAGGTGGAGTAATGATTTGCACAAGATGGCTGGCAGGAGCTGGATGCGAGAAGCCGAGGATCGAACGAAGCGGTGTACAATTGGAGAGGTCTATGGTCAGCAGTGAGCTGTGATAGGCTGATTATGAAGTAGACATGTAGTCATATCTTGATTAAACTATGAAATATAATAGAGTAATTATAATGAAAAGAAAACTTACTTCTCTTAACTTTTCTGCAACTTCTCTAAATAGCGTAAGTTTGGGCTGGTATCTTTTACAGCTATTTCATCAACTCTCCTTAACGCAAGTACGAATACAAGTACATGAATCACCGGGTGGTAAGTGACTACCGCTGCCCATGGTCACCTGCAACTCAATTGTCACAAGTACGTTTCCTGTATTAATAAATGTAATCATTGTCAGATATGACAAATGAAGAGAGAATCGGGACTGAGACTGCGGTAACTCATAGACTGAAGTCACGTTCACTTATCGTCCTAATGTTCGTAAAGAGACTTCAACTTTACATTATTCAAGACAATTAAGTTATTTGTTTACTTCAAAAAAGTTTTCACTACAAACTGTTGAAGTCGACATATTATTTTATAGTTCATTCGCATGGCCACAGAACATTATTATAATAAAACATTCACAAAATATGCTGTTATCGCTAAAATAATTACGCATTACGCATTTAACCCACCGACTACTAGTACAAGTGTTCCCGGCGGGATCGCATGTACCCCATACCGAGTGATACCCTAGAGTATAGCTGGGTACTTCTGAACCCGCGGGCTCTGCCGCTCAAATTGAATATTTTATTAATTTAAACTTTACCAAAAATTGTCTGTTAATTTTAAATTGGTTCGTTCTGGTTGTTAACTGCTTGTAAATCTTATATGAATTACTTTTAACGTTTTCGCTGAGTACCTACTTTTATATTATATCCATTCGTACATACCAATACATATTTTATGAACACTGACAGAAATAACGTTAGTGAAAACATACGGTGAAGTTGCTACAATATAAGTTATATCGTGTGTTAAATATAAAACTACAAAAATAGTTTCTAACAGAAAAAATCTTTGAAAAAGAACTTAATATTGATCCCGGATCTATCGGAATTATATCGAAATCATAGGACACGGGCATGTTGAACTAGTGGTTCAAATCAATTTATCAGTGCGTGGTAAAACATTTTGTATCTGACTCTTCATAAAACTTTGTAAGACAATCGATGATCTTTGATAATACTTCTGATATTTTGAAAATAGCTTGCAGAAATACTTCGATTTTTGAAATGCAAACTACATGTCCGTCAGAAATCACAGCACAGTTGTGTAGTGCAAGGGGTGCGGACATATGGCGGACATTATGGGCGCTTTTATTAACCGTGGCTGTCACTCAATTTGGAGTATTAGCCGTGTAGACGCCGTGCCCGAGGGTTAAATAGCTACAGGCTGTTGCTATGAATTCATTTTTAAAACTAGGATGTTTTTTTTTTAGTATACCATCACAGAGTACATAACTACTACTATACTACTTATGTAATAACATATTTTAAATTCAAACGAACAGAAAAATTACGATTACTATTCATACATATTATTGTGTCTTTTACAATAACTGAATATGAGTGTATATGTGAGTAAAAAAATCCTGAACGGGACAAAAACACATCTTACAAATAATTAACATCTAAGATATGAGATTTTTAGAAATCATATTTTACAAAAGAAAGTAGGGAACATCAGATAAGGGAAAAGATGTTACACGTGTCGGCACGGAACTGTTCTCGCTAATGCCCGCTAATCTTACTAACACACCTACAACGCGTTAATTGTAAGCTGATAATACTTCGTTAGAAACATTAAAGCATTTGACACACTTTGAGATATATTGTGAAATAATGACTTGAATCAGTGGCCAAAGCAAAGAGTCCCTATTTATATGAACCGAATCTTAAATAGCCAAGAACATAATTTCGGAGAGTTTTCTCTGTGTTTTACTATTGATAAGTTCCATATTTTAAACATTAAATATAATTTTAGGAACAATTTTTTGTCTTATTTTACAAATTCTTAATTTTTTCACTGTTTCTTCATGTGATTTTTAAAATCAAAATTTAAACGAAATATTATAAACACGATTTATACACATGTCAATAATCATCATTTTATTAAAACACCCCTATTTATATCTGTAAGCCGGAATACCGCAGGCGTTTAGCCGCTGACAGTCATTGTCCCGCCCCAACAGTTAGCAATACAGCATTATACTTGCGCGGGAGTCGAACCTCGCCCCGTTTGTTGTACCCAAGAATAATTGAATAAGTTGTGCGTGAAATTCCTCAGTAGAAGTATACCGCTTGTTTTGATTTTGTACGCTACACTTCATTTTAATAAAGTTATTTTGTACTCTATGAATGCGTTTATTTAGTACGAGCTTGGTATGTAATGTAGTAGAATTTATTTATTTATTATATGAAATTTGTTACTATTATTAAGTAGTTAGATTAACCGACTTCGATGACATTAAAATTCTCATCCTAGACTGATTTACGAACTGTCTTCGATTCTAACTAAAAGTTGACTGTAAAACGATACGAGTACCTTGATTATTATAGTTTCACTTTTTAAATTACCTACTTAAGTGAATCAGTAAGTCCAAGTGAAATCAATAAACAACAGTGAAACCTCCTTTTTCAACTTATTATAACATTTCGTTTACATGTTTATCGGCGTAAAGCTTAATAAGATTACTAATCAAGAACTCGATTTAATCAAATTAACAATAAACATGCAAGGTTCACATATGGCTCCATTTCTAAACTTCACCCTAAGACATGGCACAGTACAACTATAGTGTAAAACATGGGCAATGAAAACTTGCAAATAGACAATTTTAAATTAATGTATCTTTGTATATTTTTGTTCATTTCAGTCGATGTTTATTGTTTATTTTTAGGTGGGAGAGCCACGCTTTGGGATGCATGAACCGGCTCGGGCGGAATAATACCAAGGCCTCACAGAAAACCGATGTGAAACAGCGCCTGCACCGTGTTTCACTGAGTGAGTGAGGAAAGCCGAACCCATCCCCATCTCCCAATAGCCGGCAACTCACTTGTGAAGCCTCTGATGTTGAGGGTGTCCATGGGCGGCGGTAATCGCGTACCATCAGGCGATACGTCTGCGTTTGGACCATATTACATAAAAAATTAAACTACTGCAGCCTTTACTGCACATATGGCGTAGTGGGTTAAGCGGCCGCCACACCTCTTTCTTAGTGTTGTGGGTTTGATCCTCATACGGTACAACACCTTGCATTGTTAATAGGAATGTTGTTTTGCATCTGGTTGTGTATTTCTGCTCGTTCTCGTTTTTGACAGGCCCCACCGACATGAGCCATATTTCTAGAGCGGTAATTGTCTTTTTAAAAAGAAAGACAAGTGAAGGTTAACGCCTCTTATTTAACTTTAATGGATGTAATACTCGTACAAAGGCTTATGTCCTTAATACCAAACAAAAGATAATACTTTTCGTTTGATTAAGATTAGACATAAATTACACGTATACAGTTCAATAATATCCGGATTTGCTTAGCGGGAATTTTTACCCATTGCTGCCTAGTGACAGATAATTCTTAATCGTCAAACTCTTCCATTTAAAAAATACAAAAATTTTAGATGAAAAAAAGTGACCAAAATCTTAGTACAAGTATCAAGACATTATTTTTAAGAATGTACTGAAAAGTGGTGGGCATTTTCCTATTCTACTCATATTAAATCTAGGATAGTACTTACTGCTACAATTCCCTGATTTTTAAATGGTGCTAAATACACTAGGTATCCCCATGAAACAGCGATAATTTATTCAATTGTGTCACAGTAATCCTACCCGGATCAGCATCACACGCGAAGAATAAAAATCTGCGCACTCTCTGCCCTCTACAGAGAAATGCAATTCTTTATAAATAAGTGAATGTTTATGTAAGCCCTTTTTTTAAACCCCTACCTGTAAACATAATAAAACAATGCCTTTTTTAATACTAAAAGTTATACTCATCAAAACTTTTATGTAAGCGTTGTATGAATAATGTTTGAAGGTTTTACTTATTTTGCCGTCTATGCTTCACTCAATAGGATCTGAATATACGTAAATAATTTGTTGTTGATATTATATTCTCCAAACGGCTTAACAAGTCACTATTAAATACTTATATTCTGAGTTAAGTATAGGTTTCTTGGTTTGACCACAACCCACGTTCGTAGTAGTCATTCACTTTTAATGAAAACTTCTTTGAAAATGGATATGAATTTGGCTTTTAAGCTAAGGCAGAGTTCGGAATTAATGACGATAATTTTTCAATATGGGCCTTATTGTGACCTCCAAAGTAATTATTATATCAAATAATATACAAATCATGCAACCTCCGCCCTCTCTGAAAATCGCTACGAACTGTCGTCACATGTGAAATCCGCCTTAAAACTCAGAGGGGTGCAGACCGAAAACAACACGATTTGTATTTATATCTAAACCGTGCCTTTGTCGTGCGATTAGTAGCGTATTGTTGCGACAAATGGGCGCGCGCAAGTGTGTAGGGGTACTTATCTGGCTTAGTACTGGGGTTAAATGTTATTGCCGAGGTCTTTGATGTGGGTGTTACAGATGTATTGATTTGATTGTGAAGAATTGATTGATTGTTTATTGTTCTCTAGAAAAAATAAAGACGACTCACCTGACTAGAAATTTTGCTAGACTGGAGATACTTCGGAGCTAAAGCTCGACGTCTAAAATGATGATGTCAAACTTGTTGTAACTGTTGTGAAACCAAGTTATAGCTAGTGACATCCTACCCTGTCGTCTCTAATAGTTTATTTTTTATCATTATTTGTAGTTATTGTCAACTATTAGAGACGACAGGGTAGAATGACACCAGATTTCCATCCGGTGGGGTTCCAGGGTGCACCTGGTACCCCGGCTTCTAGTACCCGAGACGGTGTGCGATTTTTAGTCGATTCGAGTCCGACATAACCACATGTGGTATCAGAGGGGATTGCCGCACAAAAAAAAAAGGTAGGATGTTACTCATTATACTCCGTCACTGATAGCTCAAATAGACAAGTTAAAACATAAACCGCAAAACAAGTTCTTATAAGCAGTAACTACTTGTACTACCTACGTTGATTACTATCCGCAGGCACAGAACTTCTGTTTGAAAACAAAAAGTCTCCTCTTCACTTGTATGACAAAAGTACAAATATAATAATATGATGTTTATAACCAATATATATAATTCCATCTATTTACATACTTATTTGCTCTATTGTATTCTCCACGTATCTTCTTCACGCATCTTCTCTAACTCTTCTACAACACTCTAAGTTAGACTGGCAGACAATTCATTGTGCACACCAGGTTCGCTATTCTAAATATTATGCAATAAGTAATTAATATCTTAATAAAGTAAGTACATGACATTGTTAAATTCAGGATATTTGAAAACAAAAAAAAACTATTTCATACCTTTAAACGAGCAATTCTTTTATATGATATAAATAATCTGTATCTCAAAAACTGCTCCAACGGTTTGCATGAAATTTTGTATGTATGGGTTTTTAGGGGCTATAAATTGATGTAGCTAGAATAAATATTTTTTGAAAATTTACCAATAAAAAGTACCTACCGATCATCTAGGTGCTGGATATAAATCTTTAACAAGACACTAGCCATAGATTTTTAAATTACGCCATTTCCTGTTTCTTAATACATTATAATATATCTAGCTGAACCCGGTGCTACTCGCTGTTCTTTATTCCCATTGATGACAAATTCGCTCTTGTATTTAATATTTCTATAAAATAAAATTCTACCGTACCAATACCGTACACTTCTTTATATAAACTAGCAAAAATTAGAAACAAATCACTTAAATCCTTTAATGTAATATTAGATTGTTCATTAATTTTAATCACAGCAAATATCAATCAACAAATACAAAACACATCTACACCAACAGAATATATTCCAGTACAGTCACGCACAAACGCGTTCCCGTGCTAATGAGAGATAATCCTGCGGACTATGCCTTGATTTCCATTGCAATTCCTCCCCTGACCTCCCTCTTTCCGTCGCCCTCGCTCGTGATGCGCAGTGATTTTGTAAGTCCCCTGTAACGGAGCAGGGGACTGACGAACAAGCATTGTTTTTTTATTGCGCAATTCTCGCGGTGTTACATTTAAATGAATTGAGGGTATGGGTTTCAATTTTAATTACAGTATAGGGTGTGTTTAGGACGAATATATTTTTAGAATACTATGATAATCTGAACATTTGCTGATCGTTACTATAGAAAATCTTGACGTTGAGTACCTTTTACGGTCATTTTTTAAATAATTAAAACGTTAATGATTTTTGTAACTTTTTTTACTGAGTAAATTTGGAATGTGCAATGACTTTTTGAACGAATTATTACATTATCTTAAATTATCATTATCGAATACTTATATACGTAACACCTACAGATATGTTACTTATTGTACATAACTTTTCAGGATAAACTAGCGATCCAGCCCAGCTTCGCACGGAAGTCTTTGAAATTCTCGAATTTCCTGTATTACAATAAGCATATTATGTATTATTTATTATTATTATATTATATATTAATACATATTTGAAACTTATTCTTGAATCAATCTATCTATTGCTGAAATCTACATTAATATCCGTTGAGTAGTTTCAAAGATCTAAGCGAAAAGACAGCGGACTTTATTTTTTTTGTTTTGTTTTATGAAATAGGGGGCAAACGAGCAGACGTATCGCCTGATGGTAAGCGATACTAATACGATTTTATATTATGTTAAGATTTAAAAAGTAAAAGACAGATTCATTTATGAGTTTTTAAAATTATCTAAAAAGTAAACAAGTTCAAGCTACCAAATCTGTATCTTAGCTAAATAAAATAGGAAAATATAAGCGAGCATGAAAAATGAGCGTAAGATAAAGTATAATAATATAAAGCTGTACTTTGCTTTAACATCGTTCAGTAAGTCTACTAGACGGAAGGGTGTATCTTTTTCGTAAAAGCAAATTTAAAATTAGAAACTTCATTTCGCAAGATGAGACTTTCTTCTTGGACGAGCTCTTGTGATGAAACGTCGGCAATGTAAGCTTAAACCTACTTATTCCAGTAGTTATTATCTGTTGCCAACATAGAGATTGCGTCTGTTTTTTAATATCTATAAACTTTACTATTTCATAGGGCAACTGGACTATAATCATCTTATATTGGATTCGATCTTTAGAATTAGAGTAATTACTATATTTGAAATAAATACATTTAATACGTCAGTAATAAAATTAACGTTCAAATATTTTGATTATTGTAATTGGGATTATTTTCGAAAGCTTTCTAAGGGAATAATTCTACATATAGTTATTGTAATTCGTATAATCTAATATGGTACTAAAATTATCAGTTCATCATCAATAATATTGTCTACATCTTTGAGAAATTAAATATTATTTAACATATCATCAATTTAAGCATTATTGAAATTAGACCTTACGCTCTACCTTCTTCACAATGTCCATCCAAAAAATGGATGGACATTGTGAAGAAGGTAGAGCGTTACTATTTCCAATGACTTAAATAATGTATAATAACTTGAATACACGATATACTGATTGCTGCACGGTTGGCCGAGTGGTTTCAGCGGTCGCCATGCCGCTTGCTACTGCGCCAAGTGTCTTGGGTTCAAATCCCACGCGGTACAACACTTTGTGTGATCCACGAATTATTGTCCCGAGTCTGGATGTTCTTTGTGTCCGTTTCATGTACGAGTATGTTTGTAAAAAAAGAAGTGAACTGGTCGCTACGGTATAAGTTAGGAGAAGCCAGTCAAGTGACCGCTAAATATTAGTCAGTCACATAAAATGTACAGATTTTAGACAAATACGAGTATTACTTAACTTTTAGCGGTGGCTTAAAAATAATATCTAATATAAAACGGTGGGTCCTACAACGGTGTCATTAGGTCACAATTAAAATTTATAAGCAAACACACGGTACAGACTTATCTGTTGATTTTATCTGCGGACCGACCAATGAGCAAACAGAATTTGAATAAAGAACTGGACTAATGGAACGGTCGATGTTTGCCGATGTTTGCCGAGTCGCGCGATAACGAATAGATGCGAGTGTAGCATGTAAATACTGGCGCGAGTTGACTGGCTGGCGAGTAACGTGTGACCTCGCGAATACACTTGAACAGTCCATGGGTGGGTCAGAGTGTTAAAAAATGTATTGGTTAATGTTATTTTTGTATGTCTGTAAGTTTTATCATATACAGCTTAAATTTCACAAGCAACACCTCCTAAAAATCTATCGGATTAGTTAGCAAAGAAAGTTGCACTTCTTTTTACAAAGATTTAACTGTATTGTTTTTAAACTAGTAATCTAATCAATATTTGCAACAGCTAGTAATACCAGTGGCGTTCCGTACTAGGTATATAACAAACCTCATCAGAAAATGCTTAAGTCAAATATTAAATTAGCAATAGTCGTTTGGGATCGAGGTGTAGCGTTGCAAAGTCACAGAATGGTTACTATTATTGCCAGCTGTCTGCCTGGCTGTAGCTGTTTACGGAAGAAGGTAAACTGGAATTAGAAAAACGAAAACCCTGAAGATTTGACGCAGCACAGTTGTAAACAAGCTGCGGTACAGGATATAGCAAATCTCGAATGGAATTTCCTTACGGCTTACGCTAGAGCCAAAGCAATGCTTCGACACAAACAGACTACAATGGAAGAAAAGTATTTTTTCAGAAGTAAGAGTTAATCTTCAACGAGTGAGTGAGGTACCCCCTAATTCTGGTGCATTCTGGGTACTTAAAAGGACCTCTGGCTCTTGATTTGATGGTAGCTTTAGGCGGCGTTATTCACTTACATCTGACTATCTATATACCTAGGTCCCTGTAACTGGTATCTGGCTGGTGACCTGTTAGGTTGTTTGCTCACTATACCATATTTATTACTAGATATTAATGACATTCCATCACCTTCTATGAAACGTTACTCGGCGATCACGATTTCCTGCCACTTGTATAAAATAATTACAGAAAACTGTTCGTCGCCTACTTCAAAACAGACATTCAATTAATCCCCAAAAATACAATAAATTAAAAGAGTCTTGGACGTGAAGTTGGTATTTAGGGCGGCGACCCACCTGTCCAAACATTGCGATGAATAATTAAAAATTTTCACTGAACCATACATAGTCGCGTGCTGGCTCGCGACATACGTATGATGTGTTATATGATAACCACGAAACGAAATATGGTATGTGCTACAAAATTTATTGTATCCTGTTAATTGTTTGATATAAAGAACTTAAAACAACATTTTTCGCAATTGTTTTAAACTGAAAAAACTTAAAAAGTTGAAACGCTCTAAATTTTGATCCAAGATATTTCTCAAATGAAATTTTAAAGCGTTGATTTTTTCAATGAACGCCATGACTCCTACTCATTTGGAAACATTTTTTTTTGTTAGTTTTTTTTATTTGGAAAGGTAACAACTTACACCCATCTATACTAATATTATAAAGAGGAAAACTTTGTTTGTATGTTTGTTTGTTTGTAATGAATAGGCTCAAAAACTACTGGACCGATTTTAAAAATTCTTTCACAATTCGAAAGCTACATTATCCACGAGTAACATATTTTATTTTGGAAAAAAATAGGGTTCCGTAAGATATTGGGGTTTTTCGGACACAAGGTGTAAAAAATCAACCAGAAAAGTTACTTATTTTGCGTACGCTGCGTAAACTATAAAAGATAGAACCATAAAATGTTCTAATTAATCGTAGATCTTATAAATATCTACAAAAAAGTCCAGGACACACTATACGGGGGAAAATTTTTCGCTACGAGCAATAAAAGACGCAAACGAGGTTGCGTCGGTCAGCTAGTATATATATAAAGTTACCTATATAACTAGATTATTCCGCATCGGCTAAAAAGCGACAAATTGTATGTATCTATATTTATTGACTGACGTATCGTCGACAAAGCACAATTTGAAAAGGGAATAATCAATGATAATATTTTGTGAAAAGCGCTAGTATCTTCAAAAGACCTTGAAGGATAAATGTATGCGTTGAAGTATATACCTAGTGATCATTGAATTTGACTCAAAAGGCGATAGGATTGGTACTATGACGCACATAGAGAGAGATATATATCTAGCAGTGTTAAGTGTATGGAGCGCGATTGTTCACGAAGATGATAGATGACGAAGGGCACTCTAAGGTTGAAATGGGTTCAAACTTCAAACTTATTAGACGTAGACCTTTTATCATTTATGACCGTAGTCCCCTTTTTGCTATTTTTACGTTCATTCTTTCTTCTTCTTATTTGAGCTACTGTAGTCTCAATTCCATTTCTCGTTTCAAATTTGCAGTATCACCTAACTTATGTAACTACCAAACCAAATAACCTACTTGCTTTATCCCGTCAGAACATAATGAACGAAGAGGATAAGCGTTTGTGTATAACTAGTAAATGACCAGTTATAAATGAAAACAGCCAAAAAATTTAAAAGTTGCGCAATAGTCAAGATCTCAAATAAAGTTGGAAAAAAAGCACGAAAATTATGAATAAGTCTATATCAATAACTAGTAAAAGTATTATTATTATAATAATTTTAAGTGTAATAATTTGTAATTGGTGTACAATAAACTATATTTTTCATAACAATCAGGTAAAAGACTTCAATAAAATAATGTATCTTCTTACTTCCCCTTTTCAACTAAGAAGGATATGAACTTGTTCAGTACACATAAACAAATACAAATTAAGAAATAGTGTGTAAATATGTTGGATTTAAAAAGAGTAGTAAGGGTGGATCCACGACTTTACCCTAAGGAATAGTATTCAATGTTTACGCCGCATCTCATTAAGATGCCGCCCCTATACGCCCCCGCCCTAACTTCTCCGCGAATTTGTTCGACCATAAAAAATAAATAAATCCCTCTATAGCTCTGTTTGATTGTTACGATTTCCAAATTGCAACGCACCGAAAAAATGTGTGAAGGAATTTGATTTGTGTGTTGACAGTATAAGATTTGGTTTTGATTGTGACGAAGTTACTGATTCACTGAAGTCTATCAAACATCCATGAAAAGCGTTTAGAATAAAAATAAACTTGTCAATAAAAATTCTAAAAGATAAAAATGAAAGCTTTACGTTATATATACCCTTAATAACCTTGAGTAATTAGATAAACAATCAGTTTATAAACCTATTTTTTAACTAACAACCTTTCTAAAAATATAAATGCGAAAGTTTGTAGAGGTATAGATGTTTGTGACTTTTTCACGTAAAAAGTGCTGAATGTATTTAGGTGAAACTTATAGTAATATACCTTACATATATGTCAGAACTACTTAAGCTACTATTACACTGATAAACGACATACACGCGGGCGGAGCCACACACAAGTTTTAAATAGCTCTCCAAAAACTAAAGAAAAGGAATACCTATTACTAGAAAACGTTAGTACCCAAATGTGGTACCTTTGGATTATTATAAGCTTTTATTATCCCATATCGAACCTTATAAGTCTAATGTAATAAGTGAATAATTATAAAGAAAAATGTCTGAGTTTTAATAAATGATAATACGAGTAACTTTGAGAATCTAAGATTAATTTTATTGAGAAGTGTAGACAGATTGTCAAAGTATTTATTAATAAAGAATATATCAAAAGGAATCTATATTTAATAACATTTTATCTACTGTGAATATCCTTAGATAGTACTGTATAATATCTGTTGGAATATCACTTAAACGTTTTAATTATCTTAAATCAAGGCAATTTGCGACTAATGATTCAATAGTCTAAAGCTGTGAAAATTGCGAGAACGATGACGGGACAATAAATGGATGTAGTTAAACATTACGTGTGCAACATAAATTTGGCACAAATCCCGTGTGGCAAATCATAGAGGTTCGATGAATGCACATATAATGCCCCTTAATAAAGATTAACAGTCAGGCTATGTGTAGGATGACTACACATTTGTAAATATCCAAAAATTTTCGAAAACAAATTGAGAATGATAATATTAGAGAGATTTATTTGGTACCTATTTGTAGATGTAATTTTATATTAATAAATAAATATGTATTTCGGGTATCTAACACACGCTAAGCCCAAGCCAAGCAGAGCTTGTGTTATTGGTACTAGACAACTGATTATAATACATATATACTTTTTTAAGTAAATACATACATAATGTATATTTTACGTAAGTTTTACATCAATATATGCTTTACCTGCTTTTAAATTTCACAACACTTAACAATTTGTATGTGATTTGAAAGTATACACGTGATTAATCGTATAAATTTCTTTTTGTTTAAAATTTGTTTATCGGTATCGCCACTTAAAGGATGTAATGAGTGTCATTCAGGGTGGAAGACGCTGGCTGCTGTAACACAGTTAATACTAGTATAGCAGTCAACGACAAACTCTTATTCCTGATATATTTATCATTTATCAATTGTATGGAAAATAGAATAAAAAAAATGTCTGTGAATAAGAAAAATTGTAAAACTTAAGTACGAATAAATATATTATATTATATTATTATTAAAAATATAGGAACCATATTATTTAATGCTTGTTGTCAAAGTCGAAGTTAATAAAAAAAATATTTCGAATTGGAATTTTCTACGTACTAACATTTAAGATCCTATTATTTCCGTGGTGTGGTTCTGTCCATTTAACGCATGTGTGGTGGTGGATTACGCTTGTATAAATGTACAAATTAGCGGAAAGCGTATTCGCTAAGAGTAATTCATTCAGGGTAAGTAACTTCGCTGTCAGAAAAATTATTAATATGTAAAAATTATAATCTAATTCGTTTTCATTATTTCAGTACTAAATATTTTAGAATAAATTATGGTCACCCTATTTCCAGTTTGAAAACGATGTAAATCTTTGACAAATGTCAGTACACGTACGTAAAAGTAAAATTTACAATGTAATTTGTAATAGTTCCTTTACAAGAGTCCGATGTATGTTGCGTTCATTTGACACACGGTTTAATGGTTGTTATAAATAGCTTGGGTCATTATCACTAAGTAAATTATGGCTTTATTACAGTTTAGAATACGTGTGAGACATTAGTTATTCACTGTAATGCCTTTGTTCATAAACACACTTTTTTTGTAAATTCCGTTAACCTGGAGCTCACTCAGAAGAGTTGTAGGAGACATAAAGACTTGTATGTACAATATTCTATAATAGAAATTACGATACTCAATACTTAAGATTTCAACTACTTCAGTCTATTGCAGTTCACTGCTGAACGAAGGCTTATTACCGTTCAATAATGAAACACGAACTAGAGAGGGTAATTAAAGTGTACTCCAACCTGATGATTGAGTCTCATTAATGCCCTCTATTGATAATATAGAACACACAAGTAAAATCATTCTTCATCATAGTTTGATATTTATCTTAGTGTTTTTTTTATAGTATAGGGGCAAACGAGCAGACGTATCGTCTAATGGTAAGCGATTACCGCCGCCAATGGACACCTGCAACACCAGAGGCGTCACAAGTGCGTTGCCGGCCTTTTCAGAAGGAGTATTTTATTTTATGTGTTTACTCATATAACTGCAATAGTATTTTGTTAAAGTCAATTAATTTTCATATTTAATGTTTGTGGAATTGATATTATTGTTTTATATTACATCGATGGTAAAATAAGTAAGTTTAAAAGAAAATAGATCTTATCATATTTGTTGCGTCAGTTTGATACAAATGATATTACTTTGTACTTTAATTGACTTCATCAGATTACAAATTTTCTAAACGGTGTTTTTTTTCTAAATGTCAAAATAATGTCACTTATGTCATGACTAAATAATTTGTACTGATCTGAATTTCTTTTCTTTCTGTTTATTATAACATGAGTACTACTTTTGCAATATCTGAAATCTTTATAAATAGTGAAACATAATGCTACTGAAAATCCAAAATATTTGCCGACTTTCGCATCAACAACCACGAATGAGATAATTTCATTTAGGTATAATACAAACCAACGTAATTCCATACCTCTTACGGAAGATATCGCTGTTGGCAGTGTCCTGTTCATAATTACGACTCGCTCTCAGCAAATACTTGAAATCTAATTAATTTTTTATTGCCCTCTTTGTTAAAGGAGGGTAGTAAAAATAAAACAAGTAAATAAATAAATTATCTACGAAATTGTAAAGAATTAAGCTTCTAGGTATCAAAACCTTTTTTTTAATAAAACACGAAGGTATCACTGTTCTGGTGCACACGACTGTATTGTAGTTTTAAAACCGTAATAATCTGTTACAAATTGATATTAAATAAATAGCTTCACTAGTAAAATATATATAAACTAATATTTATATATATATATAACTGGATCTTTTCTGGATCAAACTGAGACAATATTCAACTGTGTTCTCAAATAAAAACCATTAAAACATAATTTATAATCCAATGTCTTTTTCTTCTTTCTATTGAAACACTTAAGTCCAGTACTAGACTATTCAAGATTTGTAATGATTCTATTTTTCGATTTGCAGACAAATAGTAAGTTAAGAATATTTGAAACATTAGTAGCAAAACTCAAATTACTACTTGTCTATTGTCGCGAAGGCGAAATTCCCATAATATTAAATACATAGTTCGTATGTCTGAAAACTTTATGTTAAGCGGTAAGAAGCAATGTCTTTTGTGAAAGAGAACATTAGCGAACTGAATAGTTTATGGACTAAAGAGCGAAACCGAATGTACATGAATGTAATCAAATTCAAAATTCAGACTCGTATCAATTTTGGCGTGTCTTACTCAGAAACTCTATCAGTTTTTCAAAGCTTTGACTAAGAAAAAGTAATGAAAAACGTGACCGAGCGAACCGACACCGTTTTCCATTTTTTTTAGAATTGTCCCGAATTTTACAAATTTTTATCTGGCAACCCTAAGTGCAGATCAGAACTGTACAACTAATAAACCTTTTTACGGTAAATAGCCATAACCTATCATATATACTTAAGTAAATCAAACCATCTGCTAATATAGATTAAATTAATCATCGATCCAATCTTTTAAAATTCTGAATAGATTTAATCTCCTGTGTGCGACTTTTCCTTTATACTTTAGATTAAATAGATCGTTACCTATATTACAACTCATACAAAAAAAAAATTAACTGTTTATAGTTCAGCTGTTTGTTTTATACCAAAATTACATTGTTCATAAAATTACATTATTTTATCGTTCCACTGCTCTTATTAACGAAATATTATGCCGGAAACGCAAAGTTTGAATTAAACACAATTAAATTGCATAAATACGATGAATTTAATATTTGTTCAGATGGCTATGGTCTGTATGTAACTTATTTACCTCAGTATGTAAATTATAAAGTATGGTAAATATGATAGGCAGTTAGTATTTTATTAATAAGTTCTCAGTCTCGAGAAATATCTTCTATAATTTGAAGACGCCATTTTGTGTTGCATGAGATAGATTAAAACCGTGTGGACAAAATACGGGACTGCCATACTAAATAAGTGAACAAACCAACTAATAACTCTTTTACTTGTACTTGTTTTTCTAATCCATAAATTATTATTATTTATTTTCAAATTAACACTATTAATAGAAATCACAAAACATTAAGGTGGCTGTCGTTACACTCGTTACCAACAGGTTGTACTAGCTATGTAATAGACTGATTGACTCAGTCGCACTGTTCTAACATTCTTACTTTTGTTTTGCTTCTTTGAGTCTCCTAGACGATTCACAAAGGCTTCTTGGAGTGACTTGGGCGTAACTATTTATACTTTTCCGTTGCATGACCTCTTTTTCATAAACCAGAATAAAGTGGACATCAAAATAAGTGATTTATCAAGTATAATTAATCAATCGAGTGCAATATCGTCATGCGTTCTAATTTTAATAAGCTGAACTAACGCGAAAATAAGCTCGATTTCTTCCCACCCAATTCGTCATACATATACAAATATAAGTGTTATATGATTACAAGGCGATGTCTGTGGTATAGCGATAGCAGAGTAATGTCGTGCCAGCAAGCTTGCCCGCCGGATTAGAACCCCAGACCCCAAGAACTTTCCAAAAGCGTGACTCCCCTAAGATATCAGAACATCTTTAATTTATAAACTGTTAAGTGTTTATCATACTTATATACTGTTATATATTTAATATTGTATTTTATATATCCGTGCCTGACAAGTAGTATGACCTAAAGGGACGGGAAGGGACTATACAGTGACGAATGGACCTACATTTCCTTACTTATAATTTTTATCCGATTTTAATTTTATAGGTTTTAGACTTATTAGCTTGGAATTGTTTTTAGAATTCAAGCTACTGATTTAAAGATTTCGTGGTTTGACCGCATAGATATGATAACTACCTTGGTGGCGTAGTGGTAGCGTATGCGACTGCTAACCATGACGTCTCGGGTTCGATGCCCGGGTCGGACCAAATGTTTGTATGGTCTGCAAATATTTGTTTCGGAGTTTGGGTGTTTTCTATGTATAATATGTACGTATTTACAAAAAAAAGTATAAAACTATTTATATCAGTTGTCTAGTACCCATAACACAAGCTCTGCTTAGCTTGGGACTAGATGGCGTTGTGTGTTAGATTTCCGGAATATTTATTTATTTATTTATATGTATTCGATTCGAACGTTCCTGAGAAAAAAGGTATCGAAACAGTATGAAGAACAGAAAAAGGAAACTGAAGAATGAAACCTTTTTCTTATCGTGACATACAACCCTGATAAGCCCCCTAAAAATAATGTAAATGATAAAAACAGTCCTGGGTTCAAAACTGAATACAAAGATTGGAAGTGGCTATCAACTGCAAACCCTCGCTACTCTGATTTGATAGTTTCACACCAAAGTAAGTGACAGGGCGATGACATGAAGTGTTTCAATGTAACACGAATAACAATGTAACGTATTTTTGGTACTGGCGGTGAAAAGGATCAAGAATGAAGGCAATGCTATACAGGTTGATTCAGAAAACGATCAATTTATTAGAACTGTAGCGCGAGACTTGATCAATAAGAGGAAGTGAGAACGAGCTGATAGATATTTTTAATACTTACTGGGCTAACATACTTGTCTTAATGGCTTTGCAGCTCCACTGTATGAAAAAATAATCCCGCTGCTATGTGTTCGATACTATAACCTACAAAATGTAGGAATTCAGTCACTAATAAACATGGTCTTGAGTAATCTTGTTTTAAATAGTAAACGAAAAAACAAAATCTCAATACTTTCAATATTTAAACACCCCCAATATCATTAACATATTCCTTTTAATATAGAAACACGTTGCCTGCGCACGCGCCGGTGTTTGCGTCACGTGCCGCCACGCGGCGCCTCGAGGGCTCCACCAACACTAATTTCTACTAACCCCTGTAATGAGGGTGGATGTCCCATTATTGAATATGCTTTGCTCATTTCGCATGGTTGTGGTATTGGAACTAGTTTAATAAGCTGTCGCATTGTAGTGATTGTTCTATTGTAGACCGACTGTTGGAATTGATTTAGAACATTATTTAATAAATTATTGGGTTTGTTAAAACTATTAAAGTTTGAAATTTTCTTCATAATTGTGTTTTAATTTTTGACGATTCCTAAAACCAAAATTGAATAGGAGTCTAATTTGATGAACCAAATGCCAAAGACAACACAAAAAACTTTAGCAATTGCAATGCAACCTTCATCGTTTCGAAAAGCTTCTATTTATTTAAAGTCGTTACTGCACAAAATCTGGAGTTTTCATGTAAGTATATTCTAAATATTGGTATTATAATCTGAGAAATATATGTATGTGGGTTTACAGTTTTTTTGTCTTAAGAATTCCATTAAACAAGTGAGTTACGTACCTATTTATCTTCCTGCAACAGATAAAATTCAAAATCCCCTAACATTTGAATCGTAGAAAACTATCGGGTCGTTCTTCATCCCTGATTGATACGGGCAGCAACAATGCATGTTTACTTTCAATTACACACCCCGCGCCTCGTCGACCATCCAATACACCAAAACAGGGATATAGAGGCAGGGAATGACCACTGAATGAATATGAAATTTCAGTTCTATTATAAAACTTACGTAACAAGTGTAAATTGATGAGTGTTGTGTTGTCGATATTATTTGGAAGCTATAAGAAAGTCTATCGCTTAAATACCTAATGCTCTGAGCACTCAATTTAATGAACCTCTTCGTTCTTCACATTCGTCTTTAAGGAGGTAGATGACAACCACTCACTTCTTTATATAACATGTTATTGATGAACATTTTGTTATCAAATTAGGACTTAGCGCTGTTACTTTGACAAGGGGGTAAGTTATAAGTGCGAAGCTTTAGGTTGCCACATTAGATTAGGGAGATATTCTCAAAAGCTCATATGAAGTATTCCTTTCTGTGTATTCCTTTCTAATCATATAATTATTTAAGAATTAACATTGTCGACTGCCTCGGTGGCGTAGTGGTAGCGTATGCGACTGCTGTCCTCGAAGTCTCGGGTTCGATTCCCGGGTCGGACCAAATGCTTGTATGATCTGCAAATATTTGTTTCGGAGTTTGGGTGTTTTCTCTGATAGTATTTACAAAAAGAAAGTATATATGTATTTATATCAGATGTCTAGTACCCATAACACAAGCTCTGCTTAGCTTGGGACTAGACGACGTTGTGTTAGATGTCCAAAATATTTATTGATTTATTTATTGTACTAATATTTCTACTCTTGAAAATGCACCTGTATCTTGGTACATTTATTATCGTATAAATTTTATTTTACTACTTTTCGCCAGCGGCTCACATGCGTGTGGTCTATCCTTCTTCAAGAACCAAAGTATCTCCATGCGACATTTCATTGAAATCAGTGCACTTCAGTTTTTTTTTATGTTTTTAACCGGTTTAGTTGTGAGAGTAACAGACAGAGTTACTTTCCAATTTTAATATTAATATGGATTTTGTATTCGAGTTTTTAGTTTTAGAATTGGAAAACACATTTAAAATTTAAAATTACATTTTGGTCAGTTTTTTTTATATAAATGCATATGTGACACATTCACGGTAGGTTATATATACAAATTTTTTTTTGCCCGTCTTTCTGTTTGATCCGACTTATCTCTGTAACGGCTGAACCGATTTTGACGTGCCTTTCACTGGTACGTAGCTGATGATAAAATGAGTAACTTGGACTATGTTTTTAGACTACGTTCGCCCTGCGGCGTTACCTGCAATACGACATTAATCGCGGGTAACGCCGCGGGGTTCAGCTAGTAATGACTAACATTTCGTATTGACTATGACTTTTTTTACCAACTAAATCGCTATTGTATTCATATTTAGAATCTGTACATCTGTGGTAAGCCAAACAACAAGGTGGACGCCAATCACGCAGCTGACTGATTGTCGAATGTCTACTTATGGGGCCTTCACACGTCTATCTTCAAATACCTACGCAATATATTTCACTGAACGTGTCGGTTTGTTGGCATAAGTTGGAGATGATTATACAGTCCATACAGTAGTCAAGCAAATTGAACAATCAATATCAAACGTAAAAGTCACTAACACAACTGAAACATTTTTATCAGTCACAAATAGTAGTAATATTGTCACTTTATCAACATATGTACTAGTTAAGTTTTACTAACATGCAAAAATATAAAATAATAAAAGGTGGAACAATTGCCCGAAATAGACAATGTATTTTAACAAGTTGGGCATAGTTCTATTTGATTTATTTTCGCGGCTCGCTCCGGGCTGAACTGTCCAACTATTTTAATATTACATTACAACTAGGCACTCACTCTAATAGCTTTGAATGTAACGTTTTTATTATAGTTAGCTCTCCCGCTCACAATTTGACTTTTGAGTTTTTGAACTTTTCAATTTAGTTAAACGCTATTGTTTCGAATGTTGGAATATTGAACGTTATATTAGAGTATTTGTTGAAAACGGACTGCATATTATATTTGATATTCAGAGCTGATTTTTACTGTCAGAAATGTTTGATGTTTTAGTCCCTTTATTTATTTTATTTATACATCCTGCAGTAGGCACAATTGCACGAAGCGGACTTAATGGTTAACGGCATTTTCTACCAGTCAACCTTGAGTTGGTTCAGTAAGGGACAAGCCAGGTGCATATGTATATAGTATATATACATACAAAATAAAAATAAATACAATAGACGACAATAGACGGTGACGAGGTCATGGTGATATTTCAATTAGTTGTTCTTGAAATATTCTCGAACTTTGGCTTTAAACTTGTCACGATTTGTTGAAATCCTGATCTCAACTGGAAGTGCATTCCATAGGAGAACAGATTGTACAGCAAAGGTAGAGTGAACAAAAGAAGATGTGTGTCTTGGACACAGGAGTTAAATATTATTATTGGAGCGAAAATCTCTGTCATAGTTGGAACTTAGCAATTTAAGCTGTGAAGTGAGATAAATGAGAGCTGTAGGGTTGTTAAGAAGAGTATAAAGGATGGTCAATGCATACAAGCTACGGCGCTGACGTAGGGATAACCATGACAGCTGGGTTCGAAAAGAGGAAATATAGTCGTACTTGCGGAGTTGCAGTCGAAGATGAACCGAATGCAATTGTTGAGAACACAGTCAAATTTATTGAGTAGATTAGCATTCAGGTCAAATTAGCACACATCACCATAATCAATGATTGGGAAGATCAAAGTCTGTACAAGCATTGGCTTACTAGTATGTGGAAGGAAGTTCTTTTGTCGATAAAGTGACCGCAAGACACCAGTGACTTGCTGACTTACGTTCGCAATTTGTGGTTGCCAGTTGAGGCTGAAATCAATCCATCACGCTAGCAGGGATTGACACTAACGCTAAAATGCTCGGACTAATCCGTGATTGCCTGATGCGATCGATTGGCTCCACGAGATTATCGGAGCCGGTACGAGAATAAATTTGAAGGTCATCTGCATACAAATAGTACGCACACTGAAGATCGAGACTAATGAGATTGATAAAAATCGAAAATAGGAGAGGAGATAATATGCCACCTTATGGGAGCCCAGAAACTAGGTCACACCAACTTGAACACGCTTCACCAGTGACGACCGACTGCTCACGCCCCCAAAGATAGAATAAGAACCATTCCAGTGCCTCATAGCTGCATAGCTGTGACTGTTCTATGGCCAGGCTTGAATACCGATTAAAATAGGCTGAGGATCTTGTTTTGGGAACATAAAGATTTGCTTATGAATACACGCCTCCAGCACCTTGGATAGAAAAAGAAGGATTGATATGGGGCGGAAATGGGTTCGGAAGTGAAGGATTAGGGATTTCTGGAAGAGGCTGAACGTATGCCTTGCCCCAGAGGTGTACTCGGGTGCTAGATACTACCCACACCCAAAGTCTTCAGGAATATCCGGACTCCGGCAGGCGACGACAAATGTTTAGGTGATGTTTAGCGTTGCGGATCATCTGGTTGCATCTATTTCTTGCGGTTTTATAAATGGTTCAGTTGTTCTCACAGCGATACTTTCTAAATTTACGATAGGTCTGGTCCAAGGGACGCATTGCCAAACGAATCTCCTCTGTTAACCAAGATGTTGGTAACGTGTCTCACCCTGACCCTCCTCACCGGTGCGTGCTTATCGGGAGATATGAAGACTGGCAGACTCTATTAGGTTACAGAGCTTAACGGGTTCGAGGATTAAGGGAGTCAAGGAGTTCAGTATTAAAATCCCCCATGGTTATGTTATGCGCATGTTCAACCCTAAAGACTAAAAAACCAAATCCAATTAAGTGAAGTAATCAACAGTAGGAGGACAATAAATAACTCGTAAGATGACTTCCACACCCATAAAATAAATCTCGAGGAAAAGGTACTCGGCAGAAACGCCAGAACTGCAAGAAGAAGTTGTGACGATTTTATAACTTAAATAGCTGCGTGTGAAAATGAAAATGTAACTAAACCGCCACCCTGCGCTCAATCCGGTCGTTTTGAACGAAGATGAAACTAGAAAGAGAAAGTCAGGTTTCAGAGATAAGGATGGCATGAACATTAACCTCAAGCAAAGTTGGAAGATAACAGGAGTCCGTCATAGGTATCCTTAATAGGGTGAGACGGTTCTTCTCGCCCGAGCATCGGTGTCTGCTTTACAAGACCCAGGTTCGCTCGTGCGTAGAGTACTGTTCTCATCTTTGCGATGGAGCCGCGCAGTATCTGTTCGACGCTCTCGACCGGTTGCAGCGGCGAGCCATCCGCATTGTCGGCAGTCCCCAGACCACCGAGTCCCTTGAGCCACTGCAGTTGCGTAGAGATATCGCCTCTATGGCAGTCCTCTATCGCCTTTATCATGGAGAGTGTTCCGAAGAGCTGTTCCAACTGGTCCCCCCTTCTCCCTTCCTCTACAGGACAACACGTGCCGGTCTTGGATGTCACCGCTTCAGAGTGGTAGACATACGCTCTCGTACTCACCGCTTCGGTTCTTCCTTCCTGTGCCGAGCGGTCAAAACCTGGAACTCACTACCTTCGTACGTGTTTCCCTCCCGCTATGAACCCGGGTCCTTTAAGCGGAGCGTGAAGAAGCATCTCACTAGGCCGCCATAGTGTGGGTCGCCATGCTGCAATGTCCCTATTAGCATTGAGGATGGTGACCACCACTCTTGGATTCTGCTCGTGCTTTCCATCAGGCAGAGCAGAGTCATTTTGGCAGCTAAGACATAAAAAAAAAAAAAAAAAATAGCTTCGAAAGCTCAGTACAAAGCAATACGAAACTTTTGAAAAGAAAAATAATATTCATGATATTCTTAATTATACGAAGTAAACCAGGTCAACTTTCTTTTTTATTGTTTGTATTGATTTCATTTATAGATATTTGTTTCTAGTTAATGGAAAGTTTTACCTACTGTCCCTGTTACTACAATATAAAAGTGTCGTAAGCAAAACTAAATATGCCGACTCGGTACAGGGTCCGCTTCGGTAACCCCATCGTATCGCAAGCTCGCCTTATTTGAAACACAAATATTTGGGCTCCATGAAACTTTTCCACCGTCTACGGGCTACGTTTATTAATATTTTATTATTTTGTCTTGTTACTCCGTTACGGAAACTCTCAACTTCCCTTGTTACAAACTCTCTCTCTAAAGCGATTATATTTTAAATAATTTTAATTAAAACACTGTGTAAACCTGAGTACGGTACTGCTTTGGGTATTAAATGAAATATTGTATTCAAAAGTAGGAATTAGGTACGTGTTATGGACTGTGCCTTGCTATATTTATTCGTCACGAGTTTGAGAAAAATAAAGGTTCAGGCTGACTTGATAATTGCTACTGATTTTTAGATAGACAGTCGAACAATATTTATAAAATTTTACTCATATTATGGCTGCAGCGTGATGTACGATGAATATCTCCATATAAAGTACCTACTGAATATTACATTTCTAGTTAGTTTGAATATTTATCGCAATGGACACATTCAACTGCATTCTTTAGTTTGAATTATATTTGTCCTTCTTAAAGTTAATCCGGGTCGTGGAACATGAAAGCTAAATATTAAAATTATATATTTTACTAGCTGAGCCCCGCGGCGTTACCCACGGTACAACAGTAACCACGGGTAACGCCGAAGGGCTAAGCTAGTCTAAAAAAATCTATCATCAGATATTTGCCGGTGAAAGTCCCGTCAAAATCGGTTCAGTCGTTCCAGAGGTTAGCCGGAACAAACAGACAGACAGACAATTTTTTGATATAAATATCGTATATACTTTCATTTGCATTTAGTGAAAAGCTGAATAGAAAAGCTGATAAGAAAATCATTAATGATTTTTTTTCAAATATATTAATTTAAAATAATTATTTTACCAATAACTGCTAATAGTATAATTTTAATGAAAGTATATTTTCCATTGAAACCTTCAAAGTCTAGGAATGAACAGGCATCTAAAAACAAATCTTTAACAGCATTCGCGTCTTTTCTCTATCTTTATTCAACCACCGCCACTGACTAAAAACCTTTAAGGACCCAAATAGGCAAGTAAATACAAATATTTAAGTTTGTTTAATGTAGGCATATTTCCAAACATTATCGACTTATCGCAACTTGTTTTCGGAACTTTCTTCCGTTTTTATTTCACGTCATGTTCCGTTAAGTGTTAGCGAGTCGGTTTACAAAGTCGATTAAAAATATTGTTTACAAGCAGGCAGTGTTGCCACACGAAAAATTTCGTAAATATTTATTTCCTAAACTCGGTTGTTCTATCATTCTAAAACAGTGTTGAGGAAAATTGTGCAGAATTGTAATGGCTTTTTACTTGAAAAAGAGTTGATACTCGTAAGTGCGTACGTACTCAGTTTATAAGTACTGTTTTACTGTCTTTACTCTGGTCAGCACTGACTGACGATAAAAATTGAGGCAGAATTGTGTTTCAATTGAAAGAAATAATGCTTTTTGAATAACTTATATAGCGCTGATCAGCGCAACTGCATTAACATACATCTATATTCCCTTATTTCAATAACTTTAATCTCCGTTTAAATTCCGAAAATTTCTACTTAAAGAAATAAATATTTTCGGACATTTAACACACAACACCATCTAGTCCCAAACTAAGAGCTTGTACTATGGGTACTAGACAAGTGATATTAATACATAATATATATACTTTTTTTGTAAATAACTACATCCATATTATACATAGAAAACACCCAAACTCCGAAACAACTATTTGCAGATCATACAAACATTTGGTCCGACCCGGGAATCGAACCCGAGACCTCACGCACAGCAGTCGCATACACTACCACTGCGCCAACGAGGCAGACAAAAATTACTTCTTATAACATATATCCAGTTGTAAACTAGATAATTTTCTAAAACCATAACAATTTGAAGTTTCTAGTTAATGTTAACTGCAATTAACTATGTTATCATTGTTTCGCCATTAGTCAAGCTATCAATCAATATAGCTTTAGATACCTACCATGAACGTTTTGAATTCATATTCAAATCAATAACGTCCAAGCTTAGTCATGCATTGACTAAAATGCCTTACCACTTTAAACCTCTACCCTTGAATAATAAGTTAGCGTTTGTAAGTACGTATATCTATACAAATAAATAAAATTAAAGTGTCTGTTTGTAATTACAAATTAACAGCTTTTCACTGAATGTATACGAAAGTATCACATATACTTTCGTATACATTCAGTGAAAAGCCTACCTAAATAATTGTTTTAAAATTTTTGTCTGTCTATTTGTTCCGGCTAATCTCTGGAACGGGAGGACCGATTTTAAGAGGACTTTCACTGCCAGATAGCTGATGATATGAGGTGTAACTTAGGTAACTTTTTTTTAGACTAGCTTTACCCCGTTTGTGGTTATAAAGCTATATAACAATAACCGCGGATAACACCGCGGGACTTAGTTAGTTTTAATATAAATTCAGGCTTATACCACGAACACGAATATTGCTACAATATTCTCTGAAAGCAATTTAATTAATTAAGAAGCAAGAAAGTTTCGTCGGCCTTCGGAAAACGTTAATCTTGCTAGCAGTGGAAAATTCACAAAAAGTTTAAGCTTCGCACAGCGAGGTCTTGCTACTCGCAATAGTTTGAGTTACAAACTTATAATAGGTTTAAACTTTGAATATTTAAATTGTCTACAATGAAATTTTGAAATCACAATCACTCCACCGGTTATGACTGTTTGTGTTCCTTTTGTTTTAATTGAACGGCTACGGATGTTAACATACCGAACACTGAAATATCTAATCGAGATATTAATTTTGTTGAGCTCCTTCCGTTAAATTCTAATATCGTTTATATACAATTATAAATGATTTTAGTAGTATAATGTAGATAATCTGTTACGCAGTATTTTAAGAAATGAATCATATCTGTATAGTGCTAAATGAATTTTGAACAGTCCACTGTTGTACATAGGTTTCTTCTTAAAAAGGAGGTTTAGGCCTAATATATCAGGCTGACTAGACGGGTTAGTATAACGTTTCCCTAATACCTGTCCATAATTATCTGTGGATTCATATAAAAAGTCATCAATATCATTAATTTTAATAGTTTGATACTAAGACCACTAATAATAATACCTCCAAGAATATGCGTACAAAATTTCATGATGATCGGTTAATTATTTTTTGCGTGAAGCACTATATTGGGAAACTCTGCTTGAGGCGCATACAATAGACGACAAGGTTCGGATTTTTAATACGCTGGTAACTGACCTATACGATCAACACGCTCCTATAACTAAGGTACGTATCAAACGTTCTCCAGCCCCCTGGATGTCAGTGGACGTTCGTGAGGCAATGACACGCAGGAACAAGGCGTTCCGTAAATTTCGAAAAACCAGGTGCGACTCCAACTGGTCTCTTTATAAGATTGCAAGAAATCGGTGTAATCAGGTGGTGCGCAATGCTAAACGCTGCCATATCATCAATAATCTTAACTGCTCTTCTGCCTCCTATATTTGGAGATTCCTCGGCACCCTGGGTATTGGTAGATCCAGGAAATGTATTTCTGCAACGACATTTAGTTTGGACGATATTAATCGATATTTCACCTCTGTACCACAATTTGATCACCAAACTAAGTGTCGTACTTTGAGGTACTTGGCTGACCTACCTCGTCCCAATATTAATCCCTTTCAGTTTTCTCCAGTTGCACCAGAGGATATCAAAAAGATAGTCCTCTTCACAAAATCCAACGCAATGGGCAGTGACAACATAAACTGTCGTATGATCACTCCTATCCTTGATCAAATTCTTCCTGCGCTTACGCATATAATAAATTTTTCACTCGACTCATGTACATTCCCCTCACAGTGGCGTAACGCATTTGTTATTCCCCTCCCTAAGGTCCCTAATCCTACCCTTACTAATCACTTGCGCCCAATTTCCATACTTCCCTTCTTATCCAAAGTGCTCGAGAAATGTGTACATCAACAACTGTCACAATTTTTGTTCCGAAATAACCTACTAAGCTCTTTTCAATCAGGCTTTAGGCCTGGGCACAGTACAACTTCCGCCCTCCTAAAAGTAACTGGTGACATTCGAACAGGAATCGAGAATTCCAAAGTAACTTTGTTAGCTTTGATTGATTTCTCAAACGCTTTTAACACCGTCAGTTACGATATTCTCCTATCTATCCTTTCCTATCATATGATATCACCTGATGAACTGGAATGGTTCTCTTCATATCTTCGAGGCCGCCAACAGTCCGTCCGTGTTGACGAATCCACCTCCATATGGTGCGATCTTGACTCTGGTGTCCCCCAAGGCGGCATTCTCTCTCCATTATTATTTTCTATTTTTATTAATCTCATCACTCATAATCTTCAGTGTGCGTACCATCTTTATGCCGATGACTTGCAACTCTATTACCATGCTGCGGTAGATAATATAAACGAGGCTATTACTATGGTTAACGGCGATCTGGATGCTATTAGCAATTGGTCTCACAGGTTCGGTTTGACTGTGAACCCTACTAAATGCCAATCTATCATATTGGGCAGTCAACGCATGACCAGAAGGCTGGATATAGACAAATTGCCACCTATATTATTTAATGGTTCAGTTATCCCTCTAAGTTCTAGTGTGAAGAATTTGGGCCTGTTCATCGATGGTAACCTTAGTTGGCAAACCCAGGTTACTAGTGTCAGTCAGAAGGTTACAGGTTCCCTGCGCGCGTTGTACCGGCTAAAAAACTTTTTGCCTCCTGAGATTAAAACTATGTTGGCGCAGACCTTATTCCTGCCCATTATTGATTATGGTGATGTGTGCTACTACGACCTGAATGCAGATCTCCTCAACAAATATGACCGACTTCTAAACAACTGCATTCGATTCGTTTTTAATCTTCGTAAATATGACCATATTTCTTCCTATTCGACAGCGTCGTCACCTCCACACCTTAACGACTCTCTACACCATTCTTAACTCCCCTAACGCACCTAATTACCTAACTTCCTCCGTCCAGCTTCTGAGTAACAATCATGATAGAAATCTTCGCTCCAAAAATAACCTCCTACTGTCATGCCCTTCTCACACTTCGCGTGTGTTCATTCTTCCTTCCTCATCCAATCCGTCCTTCTCTGGAATGCTCTTCCCCAGGAAATCAGAAGTGCACAAAGTCTAAATTCATTCAAGATCAAGGTACGTACTCTCCCTGCCCGAAATGCAGCAGATTCTTAACGAATTTGATAATGTATTTATTGTGATATGAATATGTTATGTTTGTGTATGAATATGTATTTGTGTGTATGTATATGTAATGTGCGTGTGTGTATGTATATTTAGTATGCGTGTGTGTATGTATATATAAATATATGTCTCATTGTTTGTATGTATGTATATATTCTTGTATAATTCGCAGATATATTATTTTTCAATGTTTTCTTCATAAAGTGTTGTGCACCTTCTCACTCATTTCCGCACCACCCAACGGTAGACTGGTAGAGAATGCCTTTGGCATTATAGTCTGGCCACTGAGAGAATGCGTTCCTGACAGGTCGTGATCCAATGGGCGATGTAACTTTGAACTGGTGTACAATTTATGGCAAAATTTTAAATATCTTTTATTAACCTTAATAATGAGTAATAACATTAAAAATTGAATAATCATGCCAATGTACAATAAACCTTTTATTTTGGGCTAAAGTTATTAACAATTATTCAATTAATTAATTTAAGAACAATAATTTTTAAAAGTCTAACGACGTCAAACTGCGCTGTTTCAAGGTTATGTCAATAGTTTGTTTTTGTAGTGATGAGACAAAATAATACTGAATTGTAACTGAGTATTTTTGGAATATATCGAATATATCGTAATATATTCTGTCGGTCGATATATTGTTAAATAAAACGTTCTAATTTTATAATATATAATTTTATTTATTTATCTTTATTGAATACACAAAAAAACAGTAGAACAAGATGAGTTACAAAGTATGTAAGGATGTTGTACAGTCGAATGTTGTCACCATTTCAGGGAAATGTGCCGAAATGCTTTGGGCATTTATATGAACGACATTAAAGTTCCTGGGAACATCGGAGAAATTATTCGAGAGTGTGTATAATGTACTTAATACATACGAGTTAAGTTTAATATAGTTTATAATACGATATAGGTACGATCAAACCAAACTTATGAAAATAATTGTCGTGATATCAGTCAGCTGAATTAAAAATAAATGAAAAACTATTTTTATCCCTTTATATTTCTGGTAAAAAGAATTACTTTTCTAAGAGAAGCAAAAAAAAATTGATAATTGGGACAATGTCGTTTTCATTGACGAGACATGGCTGAACACCAATCACGAGCTTTCTCGTTCTTGGACAGATGATACTCAAGGGTCGACGTCGAAAGTGCCAATCGGTAAAGGAGCACGTCTCATAATATGCCACGCTGGTTGTGCGAAGTATGGTTTTGTGGAACATGTTTTATTAGCATTTGAGTCAAAAACTACTACTGACTACCACAAAGAAATGAATGCGGCTGTATTCAAGGAGTGGTTCCAGGATGTGTTGCTACCTGGCCTTCCAGAGCCTTCAGTTATAATAATGGATAACGTCCCTTATCATTCGGTGCAAATAAATAAAGCACCTACTCAAGCTAATAATAATAATAATAATAATAAATTCTTTATTGCAGCAAATTACATTTAACAATATAAATATAAGCCCTGACTCCCAAACTAGCGTGAGCTGTATGTTGGGAGCCAGTATCTTCCCAAGTATAAATTACACAGATTTGTTGCGAAGTGGTCTAAGTATAAGCAGTAGATTAGATTTTTACATTAGTATTATAGATAGTAGCAGTAGACATTAACAACATATACTTCTGATGTGTGTGTGTATGTGTGTGTGTGTGTGTGTGTGTGTGTGTGTGTGTGTGTGTGTGTGTGTGTGTGTGTGTGTGTGTGTGTGTGTGTGTGTGTGTGTGTGTGTGTGTGTGTGTGTGTGTGTGAGTGTGTGTGTGTGTGTGTGTGTCTATAAAATCATAATAATATCAATCAGTTTCATTTTATATCGACCAATAATTCTTCTACCTCATTGTAATCCAAATCTTTAAGCCATACCTTAATAATGTTTTTAATTAGATAATTAGATATGTGTTTCGTTTTATGTACAAGATTGAGTTTGTTATACAGTCTAGGTGCAATATTATGATAACGTTTTTGTGCAAATGTGCTTCGGGCTCTTGGTACTGGACACCTGTCTATTCTTTTACCTGTGTCGTGTAAAAAGGGTATAATAGTTTTGTGATACTTCCGAATACACTGGTATATAAATAATTTTCGTACTGTCAAAACTTCAGCTCTCTTATAAACTAAATTTGTAGGATGTCGAAATCGTAGATGAAGTAGTACTTTGAGCACAGCTCGCTGTGCTCTTTCGAGCCCAAGCATATGTGTTTTAGCCGATGAGCCCCACGAGCAGATGCAGTAAGTAATTACACATTCGGCTAAAGCTTTATATGTTTGTATCAGTAGAGTAGTATCTGGTATTATTCGTAATTCCTTAAAAATGTAAATAAGTTTCCTTAATCGATTGCTAACCATAGTTATATGTTTTTTCCAGTTCAGTTTGTCATCTATATTTACTCCCAGATATTTGATGTCAGAAGTTCTCGTTAGAGTAGGACAATCACAGCATGAAAGAAATACATCCTTTGTTCGATTACAAGGGTAACAATGTGTACGAAGCTGAAATTTTTTTGGACTGGACACTATTGTCTTACTAAAACAAAGGAACTTGGTCTTACTGACATTTAAAGTTAACAGACTGTCCTCGAGCCATGCAGTAACAAAAGACATGCCTTCCTCAGTCAATTTTCGTACGCTTTCCCACGTATTGCTATTAAATAGTATAACCGTGTCATCGGCGAACATTTGTATTTCAGCACCTTTAATTTGGTGTTTACATAGGTCGTTAATGTAAGCCAAAAACAGGGAAGGAGCTAGCGTACTGCCCTGTGGCACCCCGTACGAACCTATACTGAAATCACTGACATCATTTCCGACTCTTACGCACTGTTGCCTATCAGTTAGGTAGTCCCTAAACCACAAAAGCGCATTCCCCCTGATTCCTAAGTTCTCTAAACGAGTTAAGAGGATTGGAATTGAAACGGTATCGAATGCCTTTTGTAGATCTAGGAATACCCCTACACACTTGTCTCCTTTATCAAGGTGTTCTGTAATTTTGGAGGTTAGTTGTAAGACGGCACTGTCAGTAGAGTGATTTGCACGAAACCCGTATTGATTTGGACTCAGGAATTTATTACCTTCTAAGTATTTTATTAAGCGTTTGTTCATTACTTTTTCTACTACTTTAGAAAGGGTACTCAACAGAGAAATTGGCCTATAGTTTGTTGCAAGAGACTTGTCACCGGACTTATAAATGGGACACACAATAGCATATTTAAATATTTTAGGGAAAGTGCCGTATTCAAAACTGAGATTAATTAGTTGAGCAATAGGATCAGCGAGTTGGTAGCAAAATGTTTTTAAAATGGTTGCTGTTATTTTATCTAACCCTGGAGCACTGTGGGTCTTAAGGCTGTTTATTACATTAATAACCTCAGCACGATCCGTCAAATGTAAGGCCATAGTTTTTAAGGGTGCATCAGATCTTTTAGCTTTTTTGGCTAAGGTAACCTCATCCGAGCCAAGTTTTTGCAGTGTTTGATTGGCAAGGTTTGACCCCACGGACGTAAAAAATTTATTAACCTCGTCCAGTGATTCGGTGACTGTGGCTTTTAAGTTAACTAACTCTGTAGAGGTCGGCATATCAGGTTTATTCATGTTGCATAGATCTTTGATTATATTCCAAGTTTCCTTTATATTACCTTTATTTTTATTGAGTTTGTCGGTATAATAGTTCTTTTTTAGTGTTTTAAGTAGCTTTTTTAAAGTGTTTCTGTAGTTTAAATATTGGTTTATAAGTACCCGATTTCCTGGATTTTTCCTTACAGTCTTATTCATCCTATCCCTTTTTCTTATAGATTTTACTACTCCCACTGTAATCCACGGCTTCAATGGTCTGATACGCTTATGAATTTTTCTAACTGTTGTATTGGCATTTATGATGTTTCCTAATTTTGTGATAATTATTTGCGCAGCTTCATTCGCATCTGAAGTCGAGTATAGATCGGTCCACTTTTCATTCTCCAAACATTGATTTATACCATTCATATCAATATCAGTCTTGGTAAGAGACATGTTTTTTTTTTGTCTGCATGTGTAGTCAATGTGCAATAGGATAGGCGAATGATCGGTCAGTTCGTCAAAAACAAAAGTTTGTGTTTCAAAAGTTGATTTAACCATGAAATGGTCCAGTAAAGTATTTTGTCTAGTAGGACAATTAATTCCCTGCTTTAGGCCATAACTAGCCATCAGATCAAGATAAGTTGAAGAATTACTGCTAAGGTTATTGGGCATGATATCCAAATTCAAGTCGCCTGTCAATATCAATGCTTTATATTTGTTGCAGGTACTTAAGATACCATCCAATGAGTTTATATAACTATAATAATATAACTATAATATAATAACTATAATAGAAAAGAGGAATTGGTGGCTTGGCTGCAAAGAAGTGGCATTGACGCAAATATGTCAATGCTAAAAGCTGAGCTGATGAAATTAGTCAACGACCATAAGTTATCAAATATTCAATACCAAATAGATGAGCTGGCTCTGGAGTACGGTCATCGCGTTCTCCGAATTCCTCCATATCACTGCCAGTACAATGATATAGAGCTAATCTGGGCTCAAATTAAAGGTTATGCAGCCCGCCATAATACTTTTCCACCATATGGCATAAAAAAGATAAAGACGCTTTTAAAAGAAGCATGCGAAAAAGTCACAAGTGATGACTGGATGAAGGTGGTTGAAAAAACTAAAAAAATGATATTTGATGACTTTGACCGCGATATTCGTATAGACACTATGATTGATAATAACATGATAATACATGTTGGTGAAGATGACAGCGAGTCCTCAAGCGAATCGGAGTCGGATTAAATTTTGATTTGACATTATTGAAATCTTAAAACTATGTATTTCATAGAGAGACAAACTTCTTAGCACTCCATGGATTCACCGTGCGGGTGCCGGGTCCATCGTGTGGCAGAGGGAGAAACTCAAAGCAGTTCCCAGGACTTACGACCTAGGTGTAGGTTTAAGGAGGCCCCCTTTAAGATACGCATCAACGGTCACCTTCACTGCTCGAGTTTCCCGCCCTACCTAGCCAAATTTGGTAGGAACCTGTTAGTGCAGCCTTGGATACTCGTTCTAAAATAGAACTTACTGCAGATCTCGACAGGCCAAGGTCTTTCAAAAGGTTATAGAGAGATTTAGCTGGTATACCTCTCGCTCCCACTTCTACCGCGTATAAATTAACCACATAGCCATTTTTGTTAAGTTCAGTTGTTAGATCGTAGTATTTATTTAATTTTATTCTATGGTCTTTAGGAATATTAGTTTCCCACGGAACAGTAAGCTCTACTAATATTATGTGTTTAATTTGTCTAGAGAAAAGGAATATGTCCGGTCTGGATGACGAAACACCAACATCCTCTGGGATTTTATAGTGCTTATCATACGTATCCATCAAAATAGTCCAGTCAGGTGCAGTACCTAGGATTGAGAAAGGCTTGCTTTTAGATTTGGTAGTTGAGCCATCCTTTATAAAGTTAATTTCTCGTTTATTTGTAGTCAATCCTTTTTGGGCTCTAGCTACTGAAAGACTTACTGCTTCACGTATGATTTCTAGTACTCTATCATGTCGGCGTGAGTAATAACCCCTATCAAGCAGCACCCTGCAACCTACCAGTAAGTGCCTAGCAGTACCTACTGCCTCACCACACGTATAGCAAGATTTTTCAGATGCTTTCCCCCATCTCACTAGGTTACTTTGGTCTGGGAGGGTCATTTGGAAGGCATTCAGATAGAATTTTAATAGGGCAGGAGACCAATCATATAGCAAGGTGCGCCATTTCAGGGCTAACGGGATGCAGAACTCACCTATAGTTAACCACTCACTTTGCATTTCTAGATTCATTGCATGCACTTTATATTTATCATTTTCATCTTGTTGTATAAAGGATTTTATTATTTCTCGGTCTCCCTTCCTCTTTGCGAAACCCAGCCCGACTTTATTAAACTGTGCACCAGCCATAAATTGTTTATGGAATTGAAGTCTTGACTCAAGCTCTGTAACATATTTATCTTTTGGGAGTGATGAGACTATTTCATCCTGGGATTGTCCCAAGACATGCATTTTGGTCACTCTGAGGTGTTTATAGAGTTCAGATGGCTTCTTTAATTTCATCCCAAAACTGTTTTGATCCCTAAATAGAGTTGAGGGGTCAGCTGAGTGTGCAATTCCGAGCCATGACTTCAATATCTTCTTGACATTTGCATCTAGTTTTGCCAGGAGGCTTTTACCGATGTCATATACAAGGAAAGGCCAAGTCAGACGCGACGTAAGATAATTGTCGTATATCCAAACTTTTTTAATATTGTTTAATGGTTGTTGGTCTACCTTATTCAAGTCACTAAGAAAATTTTCGACAGTTACCTCTAAGGATGGTGTACGTCCTTTGTAATCAATCTTTCTACCAAGAAATTTGAAAGGCACTGCTTCAGCAATCGTGGTTACACATTGTCCTCCTATTGAGAGTCCCGGATCATATGAGGTATATTTGGTATTCCGTCTACCCAGACATAAACAGTGGCATTTACTTGGTTTTGCCCTCAGTCCGTCAGTCCATGTACAAAACTCATCCACTTCAATTAATAACTTCTGACATTGTTTTGGATTACGTGTCAGTATGGCAAGGTCGTCTGCAAAGGCTAAGATGGACTCTGTGTATTTGTTGTTTATTTTAAACCGATAGCCCCATTTTTTCTCATGACTTATTAACTTATCTATAAGAATATTTATAATTATATTAAAAGCTATTGGTGACAAGCAGCAGCCTTGGAACAACCCTACATTATAATGCAATGTTTCTGTGTGTTCCTTGTCTGCTGCTATGGCAAATTGTAGTTGAGAATAATAAGATGTGATTATGTCGATAACCACAGTAGGAAAGTTATACCACTTCAGGGCGAAGATCATTAGTTCATGCTGTACAGAACCAAATGCGTTTTCAAGGTCTATCCAACAGACCGTAATTTGCCTCTCATGCATTCTGGCATCTTTCAAACTTTCCGCTAATAATGTGTTATGTTCCAGGCAGCCAGAAATACCGGGCAAGAACCCTTTCTGGTGGTTTGGCCTGAAATACCTATTGCTGATCATAAATTTTGTCATTTTACTTCGTCTTTTTTTGGAATGAGGACAAAAACTGCTTTGCCAAATGATGTTGGTATTTGCTTCTTTGACCAGATTTTACAAAATACGTTTAAGAGATGTTTACGAACCGATGGACAATTTTTGTACACTATATAAGGAATACCGTCAGGTCCTGGAGCTGACTTGGATGTTTTCTTTTTAATTTGATGGTCAACTTCCTCTAGGGTAGGTGGACAACTTTCAAAATTGACAAGAGGATAATGAGGTTTTTGGATGTTTGGATCCTCATACCGTCTCCCGCGCTTTGGCACTTGGTAAGTGCTTTTAAAGTGGTCGTAAATCTGTTGGTTGGTCAAGAGAAGCTTACCTTTTTGTTCATTGAAAATGTTTTTCGAGTATTGAAAAGGGTTTTTATCAAAATCTACTTCGTGTTTAGCTCTGTTAAAATTATCGCGATTTTTTGTGATTTGTAGCGATATTCCTTGAATTAATTTAAGGATCGATCTTAATGCCCTAGACAGTTGGTGACTTAGATGGTTATCGCCCATGGCCTTGGCTTTTCGAAGTTGTTTTATTAACTCTCTTTTCTTTCTCCGCATTTTCGATTTAAAAGTGTTTTCTTTATCTTTTTGCGCATAAAAATTTGGTGGTGGGTAGCGCTCACAAAAGTATGTATATATCGTGTCCTGAAAAGTTTCTACTTGGCTGTTCAAGTCTTGCTTAGATCCCGGGTGTTCTAGCAGGATTGCCAAGTTTTCATCATGCACTTTCCAGGTGGAGTTTTTTAGACTAGGAATGCTAAGACGTGTCCTGATGGCAATGGACTCCTGGTGATTTTCACACGATGGCTCACCTTGGGATGTATGAGGGTTAACTCTATCCGCAGTGTTTATTGAAGTACTGACCGACGGCTGTCGTGCTTCAACTTTATCATGCGTTTTTAAATGTTTGAGATACCAGGCTCGTCTTTTGTAAGTTTTCCCGCACTTAGGGCATTTCAGTTCCGTGTTATCGCCGGGGTCGTCATTTCTATCTATCGGTGGACAGATCTTCCGCCCCCCCTCTCGGACTGTCCCAGGGGTATTACTCTTTTTTGGACTTTTAGCTTTTAGGTTTCCCGGGTTAGGCTTGCTAGGCCATTGCCCTCGACTGTCTTTCCAGCAGTCAGATGTCTTTCCACCAGTCAGGTGTCTTTCCACCAGTCATCTGTCTTTCCAGCGTCATCCCGTCTCTCCGGGCTGTCATTTTTGTATGAGACAAACTTCTTAGCACTCCATGGATTCACCGTGCGGGTGCCGGGTCCATCGTGTGGCAGAGGGAGAAACTCAAAGCAGTTCCCAGGACTTACGACCTAGGTGTAGGTTTAAGGAGGCCCCCTTTAAGATACGCATCAACGGTCACCTTCACTGCTCGAGTTTCCCGCCCTACCTAGCCAAATTTGGTAGGAACCTGTTAGTGCAGCCTTGGATACTCGTTCTAAAATAGAACTTACTGCAGATCTCGACAGGCCAAGGTCTTTCAAAAGGTTATAGAGAGATTTAGCTGGTATACCTCTCGCTCCCACTTCTACCGCGTATAAATTAACCACATAGCCATTTTTGTTAAGTTCAGTTGTTAGATCGTAGTATTTATTTAATTTTATTCTATGGTCTTTAGGAATATTAGAAAAAAAGAAAATTATACTTACCAACAGAAACCGCCAACTTAAATCCCTTTTATCTATTTGTGAATTTTAAATTCCATTTGTGTATTGTAAAGTAATAATTTAGTCGAATACAATCCGCGACTTATTTACCTTTATCCTTATGCATGTCAAAGTAAACCTTATTTCCTAACAATACGGAATTATAATACTCTTTCGACTTTTGTATTTGTTAATTTTGCCGCAAGCTGTCAGATTCCGCGCCATTTTCAAGTGCCCTTCATACTCAATGCTGCCCACACGTGACCTGGCAAAGACATCGAGTGATTCGGCCTAAGTATTTTTGTATCTATATTATTATAGGATTCTGCTCATGGCAGCTTTTGAAGGGCGTTGTTGCGTTTGATGTCGTATTTCATGAATACAGAATAATGTTTACAAACTGAATAAATAAACTATAGAAACTTAAAGTTCTCCTGTTTTTTTTTTATGTTGTAACTACCTAATGCTTTGATTGTGAACTGAACTACAGCTAGCTTATTGCTGGCCACTGTTTTATCTATCATTATGGTAAGTTGCAATGTAACAGAAATTTTAAATATATACTCGTGCTACTAATTCAAAACTTTTAAGTTTACGAATAATTAACATGTCCAGCTACATTCAAAAGATCTATTCACATATCTATCTATATCTTAATTCAAGATATTGAAGTGATTTTCTAATTTTTTATTTGGACATCAAAATATTCATTGTTCATTGTCAATCTTAAACATTGTGATAACTGAATTCAATTATATTAGATGCCTTATAATGGATGCCTACTCGACAGACACCAAAATATCAGGAATGATTAGGGTATGAAAGTAATATTTCTGTTTTGTTATTAGTTCTAAGAACATGAGATTTCTCCTGCCATTAACCCCTGGGTGTTTAAAATATGTTTGACCTATTACAGTTATTTATTTATTTCAGTTCGACAATCTGGTGCTTTAATTTTTTTAAATATGATAATCTACGATATTCAATTTCGGGATGGTCCGTATCTGTTTTCTATTTCGAACTTTACTCATAACTGCTACTGGTTGCAATGTTCGTCCGTTAAGACAGACTACATTAACATTGCCTACATATTATGTGTATTTATTATCGACATTAATAGCTTTTACCAACATGTCACACAAATCGACATAACAGTGATATAACTGGTAGGTTAGATGACATCGCATTAAGTATATATTATTGTGGCCGTGTAATATGCATTAAATCTTCAGGATACCACACAGTAACGTAATGATAACACGCTCTAATCCTCATATAAATCACGGGCTTGCAAATTTATGAGCCCACTGAGCACATAGGTACATATTATACGTAAATTATCACATGTCGCATGCGCTTAAAAACACAACGCCCTTTGATATATCGCCTGTGATAACACGAAATACGCGTCTACTATTTATAGGCTTTATTTCAATGCTGTCTGTGCTATGATGATGAATTAAAAAGAAAACAAACGTCTAAAATGAAGTCCATTTTTGAAAATTTGTAATCCTATTGTGTTCTAAACACGTGGCGGTGTTGTCATATCTCTAAACTTTTTTCGATTGCTACCGGCCAAGACATGTGTTATTATTATTCTGTGCTTCATTCACCTTTCTTTGTATGGACAAAGACCGGTCCACGGAACTATGGCCCTCGTATAATGCGTGACATTATGTTCAAAGAATAAAAGAACTGAGAATGTTGGAAGAAATATGTTACGCGTTTATTCAATGTGTATTTCGGATGTAAAACAAACTGACATCGAATGTAAATACTATTGTCAAGTGTTGTCATATGAAAAATACGTTCATAATGGTTATCTAATGGCCTTTTTGATGAATAGATGTTTTGTTGGGCAAATAATTCCGAGGATTGCGTGATCGTTAAGTGCTACGTATTGTGCTTTGTTTTCAAATGTTCATGAATATATAGATATGAACAAATATCAAGAATATTTAACTTCTTCAGAATATATAGTCCGAGTTAAATCTCTTCATAATATTTTTAAGTTTAAATTTTGGCTGTAATTTACGTGTGAATCATAGAGAATATCTATGAACAAACACGTCGGGGGAGTGTGGTATAGCACTTCTATGTCTCCTTTCTTTTATACACCTCTGTGTCTAGCAGTAAACTTCTTAAAGCTGATGTTGATAACAAAAAAAATTTGAAACGAAATAGCAATGTCGTTCAATTTAGTCCCATAGTGTCTTCTACAAAGAAATTTAAACAGTATCCACACTGTATCTAGCTGTGTATACATTAAGGGCTCCCACACATAACTGCGAATTCGCAACGCATCACAAATATCTGCGAACTCGCACGAATGCACCGCAAGAACTTATGTGTGGGAGCCCTGTAAATTAATGTTAATAATTAGGGGTAAATATTGGCTGTATAGTTTTTTCTTTATTAATTATTTTTCCCTTACACTTAACTAACCAAAATATACCTACTTACTCATCTAATCGTGTACCAATCGTCCAACCAACAACTTTTTAATCACATATTATATTTACATTCGAACATTTAGCGTAGTCTTTTACTGCAATCCATTCCAATCTCCTTCTGGCATCACAAGCAAAGATACACATTCAACAGGAAGCGATTCACTATAAACACTGCATTTCAAGTAGGTTTAATTCATGCAGTACAAAATAAAACAAAAAAAACAGCTTCTGTTTGAACGATAGTTTTCATATGATTGTGTATTTTATCGTTGTGCATATTCAACGTGGTGTCTCTGTGTCCGTTTATCCACGGTAGCACAAATACGTCACGGTCCTTTGAACGGCTAACTTATTCCAGCATTCGACTAACGGCACATACATTTCGAAATTGTATCATATTTTATCATCGCTAAAGTACATTTTAGATTTATCATTGCATAATATTTTAATATATCATCCTTCAAAGACGGATCTGGTTTCGTTGCCCAATATGAACCCTGCGCGTGTGTTGAAACCGTTCTATTGTTTTCTTAACCACTTATGCTAAAATACTTTGTCTTGTACGATATATTATTTTTAGGAAACCCGCTGACTAAGTTAGCTCTTGAATTTTAAATTTCAAAGAATACGTAATTAAATAACCTTGTTATGATATGACTAATAAGACGTGGATAATTTATTTTTGTTCTACGATTCTCCGAACCAATGAGAGTGTTTCGTCTACACCTGTATTTTTAAACATACCTACAAACATATGAAAGTAAAGATGAATACTGATTGTAACGTTATGGAATAGAATGCATTAACATCTAAAATACCGTATTAAATTAAGTTTTCATCAGTTATGAATAGTTATTTCATAAATTTTATGCTACAAATGGTTAAACAAACTGACAATCGACATTGAATACTTATTTACAAATATTAACAATTTCAGTATAGAAATTATACAATACGCGAATGCGTGCCTCTTTACTTCAAATAGAAGCCCTAATAAGCGGAACGCAAGTAAACACAAGTGTTCTAACTTGTACAAATGTACCTGTTACAGGACATAGAATCTCCAACTTCCTGCAATATATCCGACAAAAGGGATCGCGAATTCGCCACGCCCAAATCAAAATATATTATCATCGATTTTAAAAAGTGAAAAAAAAAATCGCGTCGGCGTTCGCACAATCAATCAAGCGATAAGCCAATAAACCTCAACGATGCGCTTTTGAATCGCGAATTCGATTTTTGAATCGGACCATTGTTGCGCATGGCCGGCGGCATGTTCCTTGCACAATAAAAGAGCAGCCGGAAGCGTACGCTAGTGTCTCCTTCTGAATGGGAATGTTCATTCAGGAAATATTTGGATGTGGATCCGTCACTCATGTACAGCCAGCAAAAGAATTCAACGATTAATCAACTTTGTACTGCATGTAGAATGCTAGCTGATTTTTCTAGTTCGAATATTGAAATAAATTGAACAGGATCATACTTAAAATTCTGTAGCTACGAGCATAAACCTTAATACATAACGACAGGATCTAAGATAACAAGGATTTTCTGTAAATTTTAACATTTCTGCATAACATGATATTTACTTTTATGATTATGACAATGATTTGTCTATCCATACCCACATGATTATAAAACTATCTATCAACAGAAGAAAATATAGAATAACAATACAACGCCCCCTATTGTTGAACTAGCTCACATTGTATCATCGTGTTCTTATAAAAAATAACGTCCGGGGCTGCCACAGCAATAAAATTAAGCACCATAAAAGGTGGAAATTAATAATGAAATATGTATTACATCGGTATAATGTTGTTAGGGGTTCTGTTGTATGAATGGCTTTTGTGACACCGTTTGACTTGTAACTTTTGTGTGGAATTGTCCGTGAAATCGGTCGAGATTTATTTAACGGTGGGAATTGTGCCTTCTCACTAAATGTTCGATGATTTTACTAATTACCTGGGATGTCATTCAATTGTTAGAAATTCGATTTATAAACTGTTGAAAATAGATTGTATGTTCTCTACTTTATATTACGTACGAATCAGTTATGAGACAACAGATATTTGCGTCGGCGCCGCGGTGGAAACTTTAAAGTACCTATGCCCTTAAGGCCCAGTCCAGATACTTTAATGGGTATACCATTTAAATATTTTGATTGGGCTATTGGCCATTATACTATTGTTCTAATTATACCAATGATTATCTCAAAAGTAACTTTTCGGTACTTACTTCGTATATCACGAGAACCACGAGTCTCCCGCTGAACGTGTGCTGAGCGTAGTCGTAGTTGCGATCCTGTATCAATCTTATCCCTAATTTAGCTTCGAACATTTCAACTGATTTGAATTTTGACATTTGAATTTTGTTAAGTTAAGGCGATCTGTGTTTACATTGTTGGAGCGTAAATAATTAGTATTTATTATTTTATTACATTTTGAACGTTTTTTTTTCTGGGACCAGTATGTATGCACACATTGCTTTTACTCCTTGATGTGTAAGTGATTGCAACCTTATATGCTATAGACTAATTTTTATTATTTTATTAGACAAAAAATTGATTTCCCTAGCTTTAACGTGTTCAAGTGCCTTTTGGGGGGGCTATGGAAATAAATGATTTGACTTTTGACTCTTGACTTTTGAACAAAAGTCGCATTATGCGGTCTGTCTTTCTTCACTCCTGTTGCTTAATTGAGAATTATAATAAATAAAGAATCGTAGTGCCATTAACACATTTATAATTTTTCCGATAAAAATTCATTTCATTTGGACAACTGCGAATGTATAGAAAGTTACTTTCTCCGTCAAACAGTCTTTTAACGTCAATCTGATAATAAATTTTGATCCTTATACCTTTAACTATAGAGTGTATGATATGTTTGGTTTAAAATGATTAAATTGGCCAACGGTTTCTTTGCATCGCCGATGTAAGATTCAAAGCCGGTTCCCACTAATTAATGTTAATCAAATAATATCTCCTCTTGAGACTATTATCTTTTATGTACCTGCTGATGAGAAATTCGTCTTGTAGGTTGTACGGGAAAAATAAACCATGCAGATTTTGCTACCAGTGAAAAGTGCGGTTGCATTATTGTGGTGAGACTGAATAAGTGAACTGACTTCTTCAGCATTTTTTTTATTGAATAGTGGGCAAATGGACAGATATATCATCTGATGGTAAGCGATTACCGCCGCCCATGGACACCCGCAACACCAGAGGCGTCACAAGTGCGTTGCCGACCTTTGGGGGATGGGGAGAGGGACGGGAGAGGGGTTGGGGTTTGGGCCTCCGGTATCCTCACTCACTCGGTGAAACACAGCGCAAGCACTATTTCACACCGGTTTTCTGTGAGGCCATGATATCACTCCGGTCGAGCCGGCCCATTCATGCTGAAGCGTGGCTCTCCCACGATATGCATGCATATAATATAATCAATAGTTTTTGCTTCCAGTATATTACGCGTAAATCTCGTGTAATATGACATGATAAACTCAAGGAAACGTCAGTTTAGGTTTTCACAAAATACTTGAATGTCAACCGTTTTTCTCAAGCATTCTACAACTGTGTACATACCTACCAGGAGTTGCCTTTAATTGTTAACCACAAAAAGATTATATACGAGTACATACCTAAGTTTTAAATACCTGGTCCTAAATATGTATGAGTTAGTTAGCTCATGTAACTTTCAATTTACTTCGAACCAATACAAAATACTAAATTCTTCTGCTATGCTATCCTGTTAAGCTAGTTTACACTAATAATGACATAAACACTACATGGCTACATATTTATGAACATTCGGCAGGTTACACCGCTGATCTTTTTGTTCAATAGTTTAAAGCCTCCAACGTCTTACTCCTGCAATTTTACTCATTTATGTGTCTTTGTTCATTTATTTCAGCGGATTAATGCAGAGTTCTTAACAAGAGGAGATGTTCAATTATTTTAAACGTACGGATTTTTGTAAGTGTATTTTTAAAACAGAAATATATGCCTTCACTGCGTTAAAAGACTAGCTATTTATATTTTATGACGTCACGTGAAGTTGACACATGTGTGACAATCATCAGGTGATTCAATCAGCTGCGCACGCAGGAAACCACGTTATCAGGTATTAATTTATGTTCTCATCTAAGACCCCATCAAAGGCGAAAGAGAATTTACACCGTCAGGTATCAAGATAAATAGTGTCAGGTCTTATCATTTTGTGGAAAATTCCCTAACTAATTACCTAATCACTCATTTACTGGTGTCTGTTAGATAAGTTCAAAGATCTGCTGAGTGCAAATACAGTTTGAGGACATGATATCTTTATAATGATGATAAAAATGGTACAGAGCAAATGTTGTGCATGCACAGAAAAGGGTTCCGTAAGCTATATAAAGTTTAAAATTATAATTTAACTTTAAAATAAAGAATACATAATTACTTGATTTGAAAATAAACTAGTGTTGCTAGCGTTAATGTAGATATTGACAACTAAGTTATTTTCGTTTATAAGAATTTTAGTTCTAATCTATCTCTGTGCCAAATATCATCTTTTAGGTGCGCCCCTGAGTATTTCTAAACCTAAATTAATTTTCGTTGGACAAAAGAGTTAGATAACAAAAACCTAGTGTTTCCTTTCTTAGTCTTACGCTATTTACAGCAAATATGCTAAAAGAATATTTAACAACAGTGAGGTGACAGAGTACCCTTATGAAAGATGATAAGACTGTAAGATGGCATGGTTATGAAGAAATAAAATATAAACTACTCTCCTTTATATGTAGAATGACATTTAGAAAACGAATATAGTTTTCAACTGATTGACTGACATATTAAAAGCATATTAGATACAAATTAGATATTGTTTGTATATGCCTAAATACTTTCATGGTTCCAAACTTATTAAAAAGCAAGTTCATGTGTATCAAAAAGGTTTTAAAGCTGAAATATAAAAGACGACTTAACATATTATATTAAATATATAAATAATATCTTTGTAGTACAAGCAATTAAGTTTTGCATTTTAATGCTTGTAATACAAAACAAAATATTTTATAGTCTTGTGAGTGATGGTGATAATATACCGATTTCAAGTTCACATGGGCCTTAATCCTTCGTCTGCTGTACAGTAAATCGACAATTTTTAGGTTTTATTTAAAATAAATATGTTAGAAGACTATCCTGATTAATTTGCTACGGCTATGCAAGTGCTTACTCGTCATAGCGCGGTGGCAAAGTAAGAACAATCAGAACCCAATGCCTGAGGAATTAATTCGGGACAAAATGTATATTCTGCCATATTCAACAAGAACTTCCGAAAATTATTCGAATTATTTAATCTATAATTGTCCAAATGAAACCTGAGAAGATAGCTGAAACACAGAAAATGCCGATAAATGTAGATGTAGGTAGTATATTTAATGGTTACATTTCGCTGAATATAATTTTAGTCCCACTTACACAAAAGAAGGTATGTCCAATACCGACAACCGGGCACTCTATTTTCATCAATAGCTTTCAATAGTTCTCACTCAGAGGCGAGGTGTCACAGAGTAACACCTCTCAATAGGTGTCACTCTGTATTGTTAATCCGTCAACACATGGATAACATGAACACGACTAACACTATTTACAAATTAAAATACTTAGTTTAATAGGCTAAATAAAAATATTATGATATCATCAAAATGCTTGTCATCTTTCATAATGAACAAGGTCTTTTGACAACATCATGGACAACCGCAACACCAGAGGCATCACAAGTGCGTTGCGTTGAAGAATGGGGAGGAGGAGGGGGAGGGGTTGGAGGTATAGGCCTCCGGTGTCCACTCATTTGGTGCAAAACTGCGCAAGCGCTATGTTTTCTGTGAGGCCGTGGTATCCCATTCATGCCGAAGCGTGGCTCTTCCACAGTAGTCGTTAGTTCGTGTGTGACACTGCTGTCCACATTATAGTAACATCCACGTTAATAACATTTCATAACAAAAAAATCTTAAAAAACAAATGAAGTAAAAGTGAAAAAAAAACGAAAGTAATCCAAAGATTAGCCCAAAACGGCCAGCGATGTTTTTCAAATATTTGCCGTAATTTATCGGTCATGTTCCAAAAAAAATGTGAATAGCACAAAACAATGTTGTTATAACGAGACATTTACACGATTCAAATATTTACACCAATAAACGAGAGTACAATGTTTACAGTTAAAATAAGTTCTAAGTCTCAAGACAAATTAATTTATAATGTTGCCAGAATTGAGCACAGATAAATAGAGCCAATACAGTAACAGTATGACAATATTAGTTAATGTAAATGTTTACTATAATAAGTATTTGCGGTGCCATTTTCGTACAAACATTTACGAACAATTTGTTTGACATACAACTTATAAACAGGAAATAAACACTTTTTTAGTCTATGTTTACTAAAGTGTCATCACATCCGATTTAAAATCTGCTAAAGAATATTGTTTTTTTTTTCTTTTAAAAGACAGCTCCCGGCTAGGCATAATTCGTGTGTTGCGGGGGACTTTACAAACATATATGAAACGGACACAAAAAACACCCTGACTTAGAAAAACAATTTGTGCTTCACACACAGTGTTATTTAACCCACAACACTTGGCGAAGTAGGGAACGGCGTGGCGACGGCTTAACGACTAGGCCAAACGTGTAGTGCAATTACCTTGTTAGTGTTGTGTTGTATTAATATTGTATTTATTTTAATACGGAAACGAATAAAACTTAACAAAACCTTTCTCGCAACGGTGAACAGTAAACAGACTAAACCATTTTTTAAAAGGGGCCGTTTGCAGTCGTATCTTCTTCTGTGCTCTCCTCTTCTTTAGATTACTACTTTAGTGCGTACACTGAAATTTTACACCTCTTTAAAAAATACTACTCATAGGATGAAAATCGTCAAATTCTTGTCAAATCTATTGCTGAAATTTAAAAACAATCTCCAACTTGATCAAACAATAACGGTCAACTTTCAATATTTAGCTCAGTCCAACTTTCAAAATAATATATCACGCTCTCTCTAAAACATGCTAATAGATATTGATTTAAAACTAAAGATTTTGTTTTAAAAATGATTCATTCAAAAGACAATAAAAACACTCTTGAATAGTTTTTTAACATTTGACACTGAAAATACCCAGATTATAAAACTAAAAAAGATAAATTACGATAGAGTATAAAATATTGTACCTACCTATATATTTTCTTTCATAATAATCGTTATGTTTAGAACAGCCATTTACATACATATATAAATTTGTTCATACACCACACAAAACTACGTTGTTGTATGCATAATATATATTTATTTACTTTTCTGTGATTTTCCATAGTCTTGTGTCCATGGCTCGCACAAGATGGCCGCGCGCGGCGGTTCTAACGATTTCAGCAAACATAATTATTGGAAGTCGCACGTCCATTCTGCTATTTGATCTTGCTTATTGGCCAACACGACTCTGGGCTACAGTTTTCATATTGTCATACCTATTTAGTATAAAACGAATTGATCCTCAATGTTTTTCAATACTTAGTACTTACATACAGTACTGTTTATATTTATACAATGATTTATCTCTATTTTAAAAGGCTTTTAGTTGTAATAGAATAATATAGGCTTCTAGTTGACATGGGTACGCTTGCTTATGCTATCTGAATGTAATTCAATAAGTTAATATGTATTTCAAATTGTATACATATTTAAATGTGTTGTATTTACTCGATGAAATATTATATCTTTTTTTTAAGGACACACAACGGAATTTGTGTGTTTGTTTGCGGGCTATTTCCGCACTTAGCCTCTTGATTAGACCATTGTACGTGGGTTTGTCATCTTCTTTCTCCAACCATCCCAGATCATCCTAGAAGCACAGCAGTATTTTCAAGTCACTACATTTTTCCGGGTGCGATGTCGATTGGAGGATGTCTGTCCGTTGATCTGCCACACTTCTACATTCTGTGAGAACGTGCTGCGGCGTTTCTTCTGCCCTCATGCATCCCCTGCACAGAGGATACCTATGACCTTCCTAAGAGAGTTTTTCTTTAGTATTGGCGCGCAGACTTGTTTTAATTTGGGCTTGGGGCAAAGGTAGTAGTGGTTCCGGTTCACAAACTGTCATTTCTGATCCCCTTTTGGCCAATTCGTCTGCACCATCATTACCCATTGAGTAACTATGCCCTTTCATCCATAGCAGGGTAATTTTATTTGTAGCTGCAATGGACTGGAGATTATAATGACATTGTATGATGAGTGGAGAGGTCATCTTGTTGTTTTACAGAGCTTGAAACACAAATGCACTGTCAGTGACAATTCTGATGTATGACTCTCTCACATCTCTAGCTGCAACTGATTCTGCATTGAAGATTGTATTTAGCTTGTCTAGAGTAGTTGGTATCTTGATATTTAAGTCGTTCGAGAAGACGCCAGCTCCGGTACCCTTTTGTGTAATCGGTAATCCTAACTTCGCCAATTACATGGTGTATTTATAGGCCTAATGCTATTTAATTTTATATTATAAACTGGATCCCGACAGTGAAAGCCTAAAGAGTTGCGTTGAGTGAAGAGTTTACTATCGACCAATCGCAACGCCGAACGCTTTCTCCGTGACTATCAAGTCGATGTGAATTAAACTCACACTAGGCCCTCTAAATATAATATTCCAAATTCAAAAACCAATACATAAAATTGAGTGACAACTGTTTCCAGCTTATAAGTCAAACAGGATATTTTGTAGGTAGCAGTAAATTAACACAAACGCACGACATTTGACTACAAACGCTATCAATTACACATATATCGCTAAACAAATACGCGTTAGTGTTATACGAATCTGTACACTATAATTGTTAGTGCAAACAATTTTAGTTACGTTTTTGGACTGTGCCTCGTTTGAAACGAGTCGAGAAAAAACTCACTAAAACAACGAGTAAAATAATATTAGACTTTGTAATTCGTTTTTAAGGTAACATCCACACCAGAAATTTGCAAGAGAACGCAAAGCATGCCCAGTCTCAAAAGCCCCAAGGTTTTAGTTTAAACTACTACGCCATATTTACCATAAACAATGTTCTTAATTTAAAATAATTTGATAAAAAGTTTTTAAATATAAAAGGACCCTACTAACAGCTATTTCTAGAATATTTTGGTACAATTCTCGTATGTGATTGATATTTGTGTCCTCCTCAATCAGCTGTTATAGTTTTAGTTCTTCATTTGTCAACAAAAAAACGTTAATATAAAAGAAAACAAATATTTTTGTGTTGTGTTTTTACTTATTAACAAATACATGAATGATTTTGTATAACTTGCATTTTGATCTCTCTTATTGAAAATTTATCACAATCTAATACTCTTTTAAAATCTGATGCTATAAAATGTATTAATCTGATCAGATAAACGATGAGTTTAATAACAGCCGATAATTAGATAATTGATTGAAATGCCTTTTATATCAAAAACTGTGTTGTCGGTAAGCCAAGTAATCCAACGTCACGTTCACCGAATGAATTAACTACATTTGAGAATATTTTTAACATGTTCAGTCGTTTAACATGTGCGGTTAGTTCTCAGAAATCTACTCTCCCAAGTGCTAAACGAAGCACCAGACGCGAAAGGGCAAGAGAGGGTTACATTACAATGTAGCTGATAATTTGTGCAGTCTGGACCTGCCGCTTATTTTATTAACACTGACTCGTACCGTGTGTGGAGCGGACATCAGTATAACACACATCTATAGGTATTTTATTATCTGACGGCCTTAGTACCGAGATGGCGGTTTTTCACTGATGAGGTCGCGGAATTGTATTCTGCGCGGTGTTAATTTTACACACTCGTAAACATAAATGTGTGTGTATTTCAATTAGTCTGATATCTGTATGATATCTTTAATAATTATGTTTGTTACACTGCATGAATATATATCAGTGTTCTCGAAATCATAGTAGACGGTTCGTTTAGGTCGAAAATATACCAAAATTATTATTATTGTTATATAATCTCAACCTCAATTTTATTTTTAGTTGAGTTTTACTGATTTTCATTTTTTTTTATTATTTTATATATATACATATATTATGTAATAGGGGGCCAACGAGCAGACGTATCGTCTGATGGTAAGCGATTACCGCTGCCTGACGCTGACTGATTAGTAAATTTGTTGAAAAACGCTCAGGAAAACCATTTAAGAAAGAACATCGAAGAGTCCTTTTATCAATTAAACGTCAAAACGTAAAAATAAACTAACAAACGCGATTGATGTTTGTCCGTTGTGGTTATATCAATACAAGTAAATAACTTCTACCCAACGGGACCGTAAACCTCCTATTTCTCTTTAAAACCTTACTTAAAAAAACCTTGCAAGAGAACATACAATGACAAAGACAAAAACAATGCTAGATACACAAGCTGGCGAAAACATGGTATGACGTGAATATGTGTGTTTCAGCAAACATAACAGACCTAACGCACACGTACAAAACCCGGACAAAAGGACAGACCAAAACGTTCAATGAACTTTACTCGACAATGTCATGAAAATATCGCTATCGAAATGAACTACATGCATTAATAACGATCTCCAAATCAAATCTACTGGTACGCATTCCAAAAAGAAGATAATTCAATCTGCTTTAAAAACTTAGTGACCACATGAATTAGAAATACGAAAAACTCAACCTGCATAATATCAGCGGTGTATGTGCGTATATCCTCAAAACAAATAAATTTACCACCTCTTTTCGTCAATGGGTCACAAGTTAATAAAATTCATGTTTTTTTTTTATTGAATCGTCGGCAAACGAGCAGACCTATCACCTGATGGTAAGCGATTACCGTCGCCCATGGACACCCGCAACACCAGAGACGTTACAAGTGCGTTGCTGGCCTTTTAGGAAGGAATACGCTCTTTTCTTGAAGGTTTGAAGGTCGTATTGGTCCGGGAACACTGCAGGCGACAGCTCATTCCACAGTTTTGCTGTGCGCGGCAGAAAGTTTCGGGAAAATCGCACAGTTGTGGACTGCTAACCATCCAGATGATTGGGATGAAATTTCTGTCACGTAGCCACATCTCTCTCTACGCAGCGCCAGAGAGCGTTTGCCCCCTATATAATAATAATAAAAAAATTGAAATTACAATCAAACACTTTAATTTGATTCATCTGTTACGGATACATTGTTTTTGTAATTACAGTCTATCGACAATTCTATCCAATGTATGAAGAGCTGTAACAGCAAGTTTTCATCGTAACCATGATGATTTTATTTCCTTAAATGGATCAAGAGAGATAAAAAGACAACATGCCAAGTAACCCATCCCAATGTGTCTCCTGATAAACTCACTAAATAACCAAATATCGTTAGCGGTTTGCTAGCTGTTCTGTTGTTAACATGTTGTACCTATAGAGAATTAGCACCTATTTTCTTAACTTGTGGTTTTGTTTTAGCCTTTCAGAGATAATCAACATAACGATAGATAAAATATACGTATGTACGTAAATTTTAATGTATGAACTCAAGACGGTTTTCTCTATGGCTTTTTTTTTAAACAAACAATTCAAACACTATGGCTTAACAAACGTATATCTCTATTTTACTCATTCATAAAGTAATATGATTACATTTCTTCTGCCTTTTATAGACTTTTAACGATCTTAATCTCGATTTGCCTTGCTCAATCGGTTAACTGGAAAAAATTACTTGCAACAAAGTTTATACCAGCTCGTGTGGACAGCGTGGTATAGTTGATCAAATTCTTCTTTCTTAGGAGAAACGTATGGCGCAGGCCCAGGTGACGGCGTGGACGCTGCGGATCGTGCGCGCCCTAGGAGACAGTAAAGGGAACATCGGGGTTCCCACAGAGTCGGGGGCCACCTACAAACTGATAGGTGGCCCGAGGTACGTCGGGGTTCCAGGGTTTTCCTTACTAGGGTGCATCTGGTTCCCCGGCTCCTAGTACCTAAGACGGCGTGCGATTTTAGTCGGTTCGAGTCCGACTTGCCACCAGTAGGTGGTATCCGAGGCGATTTCGCAAGGAGGACAAAAAAAAAGGAGAAACCTATAGCCATAAGCATTGCATTTACATAAAATCAGTTTTCCTATTGGTAATGAAGAACTAAGATTTTGATACAAGATTCCAAAAACCGAAAGTAATACCAAATATGAGATGCAAACTCCTCCACTTTTAACCACATTCAGAGCCTGAACGTTTCATTATCAAAACCTTAAACCAGTAGAGAACAAACACATGTACGTCACACAAATGTACATAGACACACAGATTATCAGTTTCAGAGACAAATTACACAAGTGCTTGTTGTAAGCGAACCGAAAGCGCTACATATATAAATATTATGTTTATATATTGATAGAGTTGAGCGTTTGTCAAACAGCACAGTGTACGGTGCCAATATTAACTCTAGTTATCGTCCGCGGGTGAACCCCACTGAAGGTTACGGTCAAGGTCAAATGGTTTACATTTACACTGTCAATATTTTGATATGTTTTCTACGAGTTGACGCCTTCTAATAACTTGTTTGATGTGTAAACTGGGACGTGCAATTGTATTTTAGGGTTAGTTAACGATGATAAGTGGTAACTTTGTGTTTCGAAGATGAAAGGTTACTCTCCACAAAATAGCTTTTTGATTCTGCTAATATTTGGCTGCTGAATAGTACCCAGTGATTCTACTTTCGTGCCATGATGACCTGATCAATTTTCGCATAGACTTAAGGACATCTCTTTAACCTTAGATTCTAAAGTAGGTAAACGAAGCTTTCAGGCATAGAATTTGGGAGTGACTTGTGATCAGCTTTATTAACGATCCTTTCCTCAGCGGGGAGAATTAGACAAATTTTCGAGAACAAAACCTAAACTGCTCTGAGCGTTGAAATACGCAAAATGTAGATCCCATGTTGCCAATATTCTTAATACTACTTGTTTCATAAAATACTGCATTCACGTGTCGTACTTGTTGTAAAGCACAAGTAAAAAAAAAAGTACCTACCTATAAAACTCTAAAACTCCCACGATTCTACTAAAAACAAAAGCAAAGACAACAAAATTAAAATCCTAATACGGTCAATAGACATTATCACTACGTATATTTAATTTATCAAGGCAAACTCCTTGGATTACATTGGCTGTGTTACCAAATATTTTCCGTGCAAGCGTAGTGTATGCCGTGTACATATTGTGAGTGTGTTGTTGTGTGTGTACATATTTAGCTGGGCCCAATACGCCCCTTGGCCTTATGACGGTGAAAACTGTGTTTGTAGTTTTTGACTAATCATTATAATGTCCTGATGTTGAAAGTTGTTTAAGGAAAAGGATACGTGAAATTTTGTGAAAATTATTAAGTGAGATGCAGTTGGAGAGGCTTATGCCCAGCATCATCATCATCAGCCTGTTGGAGTCGTCTGCTGTACTATGTACCTCTCATAAGTTGTACCTCAGAGCCCGACCTACGGTTTTCAACATCCAGTCGCCGCCAGCCTTCTTACGCCAGACGTAACGCCATCAGACCAGATTACGCCCCACACAATGTTTGTCAAGAAATGTTCTCCACTCCAGAACACGCTTACTTCCGCGGTTATTGGTTCTGTGACGTATATGACCAGCTGATTGGCACTTCAACTTACTTAATTTCAGAGTTATATCTTTACACTTTAGTTCTCTAACGGATCACTTCGCTCTGAATTTTGTCCTTCTGAGAGACTCCGGCATTGCTCCTTCCATAGCTCCTTGAGCGACTTTAAGGCAATGGAGTAGCCCTACAGTCTGTTGTCACTACTGAATTTGTCTAGTAGTAGATAGCGATTGGCTAACGATGACGATTTGCTTCGATAACACTAGTAGAACTTAGCAAAAATTCATTTGTCAAAATTTAAGTCTACTAGTAAAGCCAGTTTTACATAAATGTTACTTTTTCAACGGAGTGATTGGCAAAAGAACTCCGCAACATTGAAGACAAAAAGAAAAAACTAACCACATACAACAATCACCACAAATGTTGATATGTGTTATTCTCAGTGTTAAGCTCTGGAATGTCTTTTTTATCGAATAGAGGGCAAATGAGCAGACGTATCACCTGATGGTAAGCGATCACCGCCATCCATGGACACCGGCAACATCAGAGGCTTCACAAGTGCGTTGCTAGCCTTTGGGGGATGGGGATGGGGAGAGGGATAGTTGGAGAGGAGATTATAACTAACTAATATTCTTCTTCTTTTTGGTAGAGTATTCAGTAGCTGCAGAGTGATCGTGATCTGGATTTGAATTCTCTCTCGTAAGTATCTTGTAGAGTGCTACGTGAAACTTAACTACATTCGCACTAATATCGACCAACACTTTTATTCATCATCAAACTCGAGAAAACTTTCATTCCTATTACTTCAATAATTAGCACTCCCCCACTGTTCAGTTTTTAAGATACTTTATACCTCACACGACCAATCTTTGGAACAAAATAATAACTCTTTAAGCAAAGATCGTATTTCTACCGCAAAGACTGGCAACGCATTTATGACTCCTGATTCGCAGACATCATGGGCGACGGTAGCCAATTTTGCTTTAGGTGACACTTCTGTCTTCTATATCTTACGGTGTCCAGGTGGTATTTCGAAATCGACTAGTTATCAATAAGCAGTGTTAGCAATTGTATCCAGCACTCGGCCTGTTACTTGTTTATCAACCTACTTGTAGGTTAAAAAACAAACTATAGTCTATTTTAGTTCACCTACGTCATACACTAAACAATTATATGTTTTTTACAACATGACTGCCTGATCTTGTTAAACAAGAAGCAAACATTTCGCTGACAACAATAAATTTCAAAAGATAAGAAAGATAATGAAATGAAACAATAGGAAAGCACATAAACACTATTGTTTGTCATAAAACAAATTTGTTTAAGTTCATTTACCAATAAATATTTAAGTTGATATGTTAACAGATGATATTGAGGAGCTTCTTGTTCTTGTGTCTACAACTAGAGATCATTTCTCTCAAATGATGTAAGTAGTACAAAAAATTCGTTACTACTTTGGTGATACCGGTATGATGGTAGGTGGTATGGGCACTAGAACAGCAGCAGTGTTAGAAGGCTCGATAATCCTGTTTGTCCTAAAGAAACGTAGCTCGGGGATAAAAGGATGTGCATTGGTAATTTAATAATTTGCTGATTTTTACCTAACTACAGCGAAGCCAAAATGAAAGGTTCAGTTATAGTTTTAGCAAGCTATGTATGTAGGTTTATATGTTATACATTTTTTTGTTTTGTTCTGTATTCCAACTGAATTCAAACATCGTGTTTTCATCACTAAATTATTCGCCGGCCAGAAAAACCTTCATAAAGTGCGACAATAGACAAATAACAAGATAATTTTCGGACGCAACAATACCTATTTTACATAGGCTCTAAACCATTAAGTGACTAATTAAGATTCATATTCTTACCCAACCGATTTATTTATTTACAAACGTTACGCCTACTAACTTCTCACCTAACGAAATCACAACGACCCTAAGCAAATACGAATCTTTAAACAAATAATAAATATACGCAAATAAAATATTCCCCGTGGCCTCATTAATATTCTAGAAATAAAGGTCTTCGTAAAACAGGTCTCCAGAAAACAAACTCTTGCGCAGCGACGCGCGCCGGCGCTCTGCAAACAATATGGCCGCGATAAAGCGACGCCATCTTGCTTTTATCGAGGTTACACACACTGGAAATTTAAAATTATTATTTTATTACTACCGTTTATAGTTTTAAACGTGCTTAGTTGGTTTTATTGTGGATTCTCAGTTTTATACTGTGTAATAATGTTTAAACTGATTATGGGGCTCTCAGATATAATACCTACTCAACTAAAAAGCCTATTTATAATACCTACTCAATATTATGAAAATTAAATATATATTAGATGTATCTATGTATCGCCTACATGTAGAATCTATGATGAGACGAATCAAATGTTAAAAATATGAAGTTCTTCTTGTAAAATATTAATCTCAGTTCAAATAAGTTTACTTTTGTCTCTATGTCAAAAAATAACCGTAAACCCTAAAACCGCAATATAATAAAAAATTAAAACAAGTTCTTCTTCTTCTTAATAAATGGCAAACTGTGCCGATGTCGACAATTCTGCTAATGTCAAGTGGGATGGAGACACGTGGGTTTTATGGAAATAATAAACTAAAAATAAAATTGCAGCCATCCAAGTTTTCCGAAATTAGCAGTTGACTGAATGTGGGGCTTTTTGGTGAGGTTAGTAAACTGAAACAAACGAACAAGTACAGATAAATAAAATATGTGTTATTTATATATATTCATAGTTTATATACAAACAAATCAACATTACGATACACATATGTAATGAAAACAAGTTATTGGACAGCGTAATTTGCGACTGCAATTTTCTCTTAATATTACTCTCTAACCAAGGTAGACAGAGAAATACTTTTAATAACTAACTGCTATTAAGCAATAAGTCTTTATAAAACCTATTCTTATTAATGATTGTATTCTTTACTACACCACACCTACTAGGTACTAGGAACAGCATTATGTCGTCACACCCACACCATGATTAGAAAGAGGTGTAACCATAAAATTAAACTAATGGGATTGCGACTTTTTTAAAGAACGTCCTTCATAAATCAATCAAAACAAATTGAAACAGAATGAGCTGTTTAAATAGGTACGTGTATACAGTACGTTTAGAGATATATTTTCAATGGTACAAACGTCATTTTGACAGAATACCATAAATATTAGAAATATAATAAGATCGTTTTTTGTTTTTTCGAAAGACGGTCCCCATTTCATGTCATTCACATTTTATATATTTTTTATCATTAATTTCATCACGACGCCGACTTGAAGACTCGAAGACTTGATAATTGAAGACGATAAATACTTGACATTGGCAGAAATAGCTGATCCGAGTGATCCGGCTGATTGCCATTTCATCAAAAGAAGAAGAAGAAATATAATAAAGGTAGCAGAAACTAAACTACATACTATTAAATTATTTTTTTTTAAATTTCAAATTATACAAAATCAATAATTAAAGATATTGTGGGGGAACGGATATCATGTTCCACCCAACACAAAGGGAGGATCCTCCGACCAGGCTAGGTGATCATGCCTGGCGGGCTACTGCCCAACAGTTGATGTTGGGATGTTGTATATATGATAATCGGCGCGGGAACTTTATTTGCGCGATTCAGGATTGGTAGTTACTCCGTGTAGTGTAGTTTGTAGGTACAGTGCGTTACTTCGTAGTTCAGTGTATCTTCGGTAGATGGCGCTGTATGTGGAGGTCGCCACATCACTCCCCTCCAAGACTGGAGGTCGATATATGTTGAGTCAGCTGTCTGTGCTCTGATGCGGAGCTTGCCAGTGCCAGGAGTGAGTAGTTCCAGTGAGTCGGAACTGAATGCCGCAAGTTCCAGTGAGTCGTAACTGAATGCCGCTAGTCCCAGTGAGTCGGGGCTGAAGTCCGCTGATCCCAGTGAGTCGGGATCGCATGCGGTGCGCGGTGCTGCGGTGAGGTCCCCAGTGAGTCGGGGCGATTGCTGCTTAGTGGCTGGCTGCTGCGTAAACGGGAGAGATGTGCTCTGCTTACATGGACCGTAGGTGCAGTGTGCTGTGCCTAGACGCTGTAGAGGCCGTAGGGGTTACCAGGCTGGAGCGGTCGCGTCCTGCGTGTGGTATATCCCAGTTGAGGCCGAAGTTGCTGGCTGGCTTGAGACTTGCTGTGGGAGTGAACATGATGGTGGCGCGGCTTGAAGGCTGCTTCCAATCACGTCGGGGTCACCACTATGGGGGAACGGATATCATGTTCCACCCAACACAAAGGGAGGATCCTCCGACCAGGCTAGGTGATCATGCCTGGCGGGCTACTGCCCGACAGTTGATGTTGGGATGTTGTATATATGATAATCGGCGCGGGAACTTTATTTGCGCGATTCAGGATTGGTAGTTACTCCGTGTAGTGTAGTTTGTAGGTACAGTGCGTTACTTCGTAGTTCAGTGTATCTTCGGTAGAAGGCGCTGTATGTGGAGGTCGCCACAATATCAATAAATTTTGGCTGTATACTACTGTTACTACTACAAACATCTCAGAATAACAAATAAATATCGTATTATATATATTACTAACAACGTGTGTAACAATTAAAACACACAACTAAATAATCTTTACAAATAAATATAAGACATGCTAATCTCAGGGAATAACGCATCAGAAATGCATTGTGCGTCACTTTTGTTACGCAAATAGATACAATTAACATTCAACAAGATAAAACTGTTGTGTTTAGTAGAAAAACAGGCTAATCCCAACGCGGGGTGAGACAGAGAACAAATTTGCTGTGCCAACAATCAACCGGCACCTAACATCGCATCGGTACGTATGAATAAGGGTGAGTTCACGCTTCGAACCACTCATGTTCATTAAAAGAAAAGCAATATCTTAGAAAAACACTTTTTTACTGCACATTCTTTTAAAAATAATCAATTGTTTTAAGTAATCATTCGACATCTGTCAAGGTTTCTACGAGTAATATAGACATATATACTAGCTTTTGCCCGCGGTTACGCCCGCATGTACGTCGTCCTCAAGAATTAAAGTAACTCCATGTGAAATTTCATTAAAACCGGCGCAGCGGTTTAGCCGTAAAAACATGGCAGATAGACAGAGTTACTTTAATTACTTTGAATATCAGTATAAAATATAGCCACAACACCAAACCGATTGGCATTAAGAAAATTAGTTCAGTCGTTTGAACTTGACAAAGTTCTGAGGCGATCTAATTCTATACTAATGGTATTCGTTTTACATTTTCACTTTTACTAGGTTACACTTGGAACATAGAATTCCATATTATTGACACAAAAAAGTGATTTGAACTATAAATAAAGTTTTTTTATTAATAATTACGCTTGAGAATTTTGAATTCTCAGTTTATTGGCATGAAAAATTGTCTACAGGTCCTCAGTATTGCAAACAGTATAGGGTTTTATTCAAAAAAAACTATTCCAAACCGATGACTGAACTGGTTTACAAATTATTTGAAACCGCGAGCTATACTTCAACCTCTCTTCGGACTTTCTCTAACAGATCACATCGTTATGAATTTTGTTCACCATAGAGAATACAAGCTCGTTCCGTCGCTTGTTGAGCGAAAAATACTAGAAACACACACAAAAACGTTCAACGTAAATGTGAACACCCCTTAACATAGAGTCACCGCTTACATTGCAAATATTTCAACAAAGATACAGGGGGCGCTCAACTCCGACTGGAACTATTCCGTGCACACACGACTTATACATGCCACTGCGCCATGCTAATACACTGTTTTTAAAGAGATTATGATTGAAACTACTTTCAAGAAACGATTATTACTCACTGAGGGTAATAAAAACAGGTAAATGACGAGAAATCTTTGTATGACTTACTTTGAACACAATAGACTTAAATAGCGGGGAAGGGGATGAGATTATGTTCGAAGAACGTCCACGTCTCCCTTGAGTTGCTGGTGAACATTGGCGCTGAGAGTCACTCAGATACAATCAGGTATCCCTATACTCCTTTGAGCTCCATACTATGAAAAAACAATTAGGGATGTGCGTTTTTAAGCTTGATCCGAGTTTGTGGATCGTAATGAAGTGTGGTGGAGTGGAAAAAATCGTTTTCGTGGGAGAGCCTCGCTTCGGCATGAATGGGCCGGCACAGAAAACTGGTATGAAATAGCGCTTGCACTGTGTTTCACCGAGTGATTGAGGATACCGGAGACCCATACCTTAACTCCTCCCCCATCCCTCTTGATGCGCGGCGGTATTCGCTTACCATCAGGTGATACGTCTGCTCTTTTGACCAGTATTAAATAGATAGTAACGTCTAGATCCAAATCAGTATTTCATAGATTTGTATCGATCCGCAATTGGATCGCATAGATATCATTGATCGTATGCCCGCGTCCCGATCTTAAAAACGATCTTCTGTAGGATCGTATTGGTTCTTTGCATCCCTAAACACAATTGTAGGAGACGTAATATGCTTTACAAAAAGTAAAGATTCAAGTTCTTGATTTTGTTATTAAGTTTTTATCGTGTAAACTTTTCGACTGGGGACTTAGATTTTAAAGTAGATTTAAAACTATAACTGTGGTGTTAATACTTTAAATATTAAAACGTCAATTCAATATTAATAACGTCATTCTATAAGAATACATTTTCATTCTTAAACTCTTATTGAAATTTAAGGTACTAGAGGAGACATATTAATAAAATTTTAAGCGGTATCGATGGTTTACCAATTACAGCCTATCTAATACCATAAGGTGTAGCAGAACCTTGGAGTTGGGAGAAATATAATCAAGAACTTATACTCTCCCTATCATGAAAAAATACAATAACAAAAATTCATCTGGAACACAATAGCATTAATTACAACAGTAATTGTTTGCACATGTGTCATTAAGTATGTACATACGGATGAAATATTGTAATTAAATGTACATACCTTCTATTTGCAGACATGTGTTATAAGAGAATTGTGGAAATACCTATTAATGAAATAAAATTGGGCTGTAAAACGCATTCTAGACTACGGTATTATGAACAAAGAATGGCAATGTCCCACCAACACAAATGAATCTTCAGTTAACACCCCTTATCTTGCCTAAATGGCGCCGAAGTATTCTCATTGTTTTAACAAATTCTGAATGCTGATCTCAATCCGAAAAATAAAATAATCTGAGTGTTTTTTCATAAAATTTACCTATTAGAAGAAGCACCTATGGTCATAGCTGACTTACCTCACTGACTCCTACACAACACAAAAAAAATGACGTAATGGGTTTGGCTGAAATTAATCCCTTGATTTTTTATTTGATATCGGATTTATATAGATAATTACTAGCTGAACCCTGCGGTGCTACTCCCAGTACGATCTTAACCGCGACGCGAAGCTTGTTTCTTTATAAATTGTAGCCTATGTGTTATTCTGAAATATAAGCTATATTATTTTAAAGTTTCATTAAAATCCATTCAGTAGTTTTTGCGTGAAAGAGCAACAAACATCCTCACATACATACTCAAAATCTTTCGCGTTTATAATATCAGTAGGATAAATGAAATAATATTGACTAATGTACTCCTAATATATATAATTCTTGTGTCGCGGTGTTTGTTACCAAACTCCTCCGAAACGGCTGTACTGATTTTTATGAAATTTAGTGTGCATATCGGATAGGTCTGAGAATCGGCCTATATCTATTTTCCATACCCCTAAATGATAAGGGTGACCCACCCCTTAATTTTTTATTTTTATGGCAACACAAAGTTTGCCTGGTCAGTTAGTTTCACTATAAAATCGAAGTAATTAAAAATATGTAGTATTTGTACTAGGTATTCTTATTTTCGTGGTTTAGGCTCTGCCTGGTTTCTAATCAGATGACGGCCATCTGTACGATTATTATAACAGTTTTATACATTTTATTACAAGATACTTTATTATTTATTTGAATTTGAATTGATTGACTATTTCGGTGGCGCAGTGGTAACGTATGTGACTGCTGTGCTTGAGGTCTCGGGTTCGATTCCTGGATCGGACCAAATGTTTATATTATCTGCAAATATTTCTTTCGAAGTTTCAGTGTTTTTCTATGTATAATATGGATGTATTAACAAAAAAATAAAGTAAATGTGTTTATATCAGTCGTCTAGTACCCATAACACTAGCTCTGTTTAGCTTGTGACTAGATGGCGTTGTGTTAAGATGTCCAAAATATTTCTAAATGCGTATGGCCCATACTTTAACGCATTAAACAAATTTATTCAAAGAAATCACAACAAATAACATTAACCAAATAACATTCAAAATATACAACGTAATAAGTGTCGTCACATAACGACGAGTCCAAGAAATGCTAATTCTCTTAAACAGAACTTACTAAACCTGTATATACTTTAAATCATTCCTATGCGGGTATATAACATGGCACCCCATGGGGTCGCACATGCGCACTACGGACCAAAGATCGCAGTATAATCGCGACGAGCGTGGGTTTCAAATATTAGTGTTTGGCAAAGAAATCAAGCCGCGACCGACGTTTGTCCGTCTGTTTGTTCGACACCACCCCAATCAGCTCGGTTAACTTTTTACTATATTATACACTTGACGGTTTCTCATTTGTACAAAACATTTGGCCTAAATAAACTTAGGGTTTTCATCAGACAGATATGCATCATAAGATTTACATTTACACCTTCCTGTTTCATAATATCATTATACAGGGTCTGTCGTAAATAATGGATAAGTCGTAAACTGGAGTTGGTCCGGCTATGAGACTATTAGAAAATCGTATCTTTTTGCCAGGGTTTCTAACCGTATGGAAATGGCGTAGACTTTTATGTTTTTTTATAAATTTCGCTACTCTTTGCATTCATTCCGTTGCCATTTCGTTAAATTTAGGTATTTCTGTGTCATTTTTTTTGTATTATAGTCTTGAAGATGTGTATTATTTAGTTTTAGTACTGTTTTAGGCGTTTTTAACGTTGGTCATTTTCAAAATTGTCATTTTAAGATTTTTTATGTTTTTGTTTTACTTAGGGTCAACTTTTGATCATTTACTGTGTAAAAAAAAAGTACGGCGCTATAGATGCCCATGATCTTAATAAATTATCTAGTATGTGTAGATTCTAAAAAGGTATAACAATGCATACTTCACAAGTAATATTAAGCTACATGAGCGAGATCAATATCAAGGTGAGAAAATATTTTTTTCATGTAATGTTGTAAATGGTTATAAAACTTCGTCAGAATGATTTATTTCTGCCAAGATTCTTTACACAAACACTATGGGGTCACTATTAAGGATATTCAAAAGAAAACTAGGTTGTTTTAGTACGTAAAAATATTTATTCAACAACTTAAACTAAATGTTCGAAGTGTCCTCCGCCGGCAGCTATGCACGCTCTACATCGCCTAATAAACGATCGCTTAATCCGGCGCACATAACCGGCTTCTTCAATTTTTCTCGCTGCTACTTGAATGCGCGCACGCAACTCTTCTACAGAACTTATTGTTTCACTGTATACTTTTTCTTTTATACAGCCCCAGTAAAAGAAGTCCAAGGGGTTCAGGTCTGGCGAACGTGGAGGCCATAAAATTGGCCCCCAATTTTATGGCCCCGCCTACGCCGGTCCCAGGAAATCGTCCTTCCAAAAATGTGTTGTGCACTCTTATGAAGACACGATAGTCAGGATGCCGGGCATTTGGATATTTTTCCCGATAAACTCTAGCAGCTCTATTGGCGTTGCCATCACATAAACCATAAATGTAATGCATGTTTACGTATTCGGCCGGCGTGTATTGTTGAGGCATGATATACAAAATTTTCCAAAATAACACGTGCAATCGATAGCACAACACGATGCCCATAAATGAGAGCTGAGTTGTCAACATCACCAGGTTAACAAGTCCAAATCACAAAGAAAATCTAAGTCCGATATTAGAAAGCAGTAACAAATTGACGACAGTAATGAAAACGAGAGCACATGCGATGGTCAAAATCACACTGAGAGATGTATCAGGAGTGCGCCCTAGCTAAACGCATGCTAACCTTTTCACACATCGTGAGTGTGAAAGGGACGGTGCATCATGCAGTGTGCCTAGTAACAATGTCCTTTTCACGCGGGGAGACCCTTTGTATTGCTGTCTTTGTTCATTTTTTTACCTGATGATCCTTTTTACGAATAAACTTGTAACATGTTTGTCGCATGTAACTATTAGAGCACATCAATTTTAAAATTAAACACCTTTATGAAATGAGGAGGCATGAAATTTTTTTGACAAAAAACTACCTAGTTTTCTTTGAATATCCTTAATAGTGGCCCCATAGTGTTTGTGTAAAGAATCTTGGCAGAAATAAATCATTCTGACGAAGTTTTATAACCATTTACAACATTACATGAAAAAAATATTTTCTCACCTTGATATTGATCTCGCTCATGTAGCTTAATATTACTTGTGAAGTATGCATTGTTATACCTTTTTAGAATCTACACATACTAGATAATTTATTAAGATCATGGGCAGCTATAGCGCCGTACTTTTTTTTTACACAGTAAATGATCAAAAGTTGACCCTAAGTAAAACAAAAACATAAAAAATCTTAAAATGACAATTTTGAAAATGACCAACGTTAAAAACGCCTAAAACAGTACTAAAACTAAATAATACACATCTTCAAGACTATAATACAAAAAAAATGACACAGAAATACCTAAATTTAACGAAATGGCAACGGAATGAATGCAAAGAGTAGCGAAATTTATAAAAAAACATAAAAGTCTACGCCATTTCCATACGGTTAGAAACCCTGGCAAAAAGATACGATTTTCTAATAGTCTCATAGCCGGACCAACTCCAGTTTACGACTTATCCATTATTTACGACAGACCCTGTATATATTTTTTGTTTAGTTATAGCTAACTTCTTTCCTTCATTACACGACTTACCGTTTAAAAATCGAATAGCTAATTTCCCAAAAGCCTATAATCCAAAGATCAAGAGAAAAAGAAAACAATCAAATTACTGTAATTAAAAAGTATTCGAGTCTATTTAATAAAATTCAAACAACGAACATCGAGGGTTTCTTCAGTCTTCCGGCCGGGGCTTCGATTAATCCGTTTGGCGGCAAGTTAAAAATCGTTTAAACGCTACCTGGGCGAACCAACCAATTGAATTATTAATGCAGCCTCTACAAACGGCGCGGGTACATATTTACTCGTCACGTAAATAGATGCGCACACACCCAACACGCGTTTTCTGTGCAGTATATGTAAAGATAATAGACAAATTGATATTTATTGGTTTATTAAAGAAGCCTGATAACTATGCCTTGAGTGGTGTCCTGTACAGGTATACTACACTATCGTATGGCATCTCAATGCATATATGCCACTGTTATTCTAAATACTGCGACAGCGAATAGTATGTTAGATCAACAGAATAATGTGTCTAAGCCTGCTATCTATTTCTGCCTTAAAACGGGGTAATTTACATATAGGTACTGTATTATTTATCAAGTATATTTTGACACCTTGTTCAGTCATATTCGATCAGCACATTCAATTAAAATCTACCATCAAATCTTTCCGAAACGGTTATAAATGGTGGCTTGTGTTGTTAAAAGAGTGATTGTTGACAGGTTGATTTCATTCTATTGTTTGTAGTCAGTACAACTTTTGAGTATAACTACCAATCCTGAATCGCGCAATAGAAGTTCTCGCGCCGATTATCATATATACAACATCAACATCAACTGTTGGGTAGTAACCCGCCAGGCATGATCACCTCGCCTGGTCGGAGGATCCTCCCTTTGTGTTGGAGGGACATGACACCCGTTCCCCACAAAATGAAATACTTTTCATACTCCTACAAAAAGGATTACTTTGACCAAATATTTAAAAATAGTAACCGTAAAACGTCGGCGATGATCTGTTCTTCATTGTGTGAATATTTGATAATTACTTTAAGAAACATAAATAATATTCAAATAATCATAATATTTTATCATATACTGTGACCGAGTTCTTGTACACAATACGTACGTAAAAGGCTGTAGTTTTCCCGGTTGCGCGCGCTTATTTCACATGTGTGAGTGACTATGCAACTGTGTGCGTAGGGTTGGCCTTTTGCAATGGGGGGAGGGCGAAGAGAGGGTCCGAGGAGTGCGGGAAGAGGCCATACCTTACTAGGAACCGTAGAGTCGCTCTCTCTCGTATTTGCCGACTTGTGCAATTAACAGGTCTTTATGAATATTCAACAAGAGTCGAGATGCGAGTTTTTATATTAATTGATGTGTAACTTACAGGAAATAAGGCTTTTAGAGGCCATTTTTGTGTATTTTCTGTACGTTTGCAGTAACCACATTTTATTCCAAAGTTTTATTTTATCGAGATGGACAGCATGGACATAGTACTGTTTGCTTTATTTTTTTAATTTAAAACACACGACATCTAACAGAGTGTTCCATGTCAATAAATGCATATTATTCTTACAATTTGTTACTAACTTTGATATGAGTATTAATTTCAAAAATATTTACCTAAAACAAATTTTACATTGATGGACTAAAAGGTACAAATAACATAAAACGACTACACATAAATTAAAACTAAGATCGTCTACAATTATTCAAGAAAATAAACTAAGAACACTTAAAATTACCATTCATAAAAGTACCGCAAAAGAGCTCGTTACCATAATCCATTTTTCCGATAAGAAAATTGTACATTATGTATGATTTGTACAACCAAATCCACATACCGATGCTCTACGCATCTCTCGGAAAACTGCGTTAGAAAGAGACCGCAATGCGTTCGAAGAGAAAGCAACAAATTGGGGATGAGTCCACGATCCCTAGTTTAAAAAAAACGTAGGTACACAGCCTGTGATTTAACAAATTCATGCTTTATGTGAGTATGACAAAGTTCACATTGGTTTGGAGTGTTTCTGCGAGCATTGTGCGTGTATTAAGGCAGAAGAGTACGGACAACAAATATTGATTCGGTTGAGGGTGTAAGCGGGTGTGAGGGAGAAATCTCGAGAGGGGGGGAGTGGGGGGCTAGGCGCACATAATTTGGACTAATTCCCTGTATATTGACACAGGCTTGTCTGTTCGGGCTGCGGCCGATCAACTCGTCTTTTACGCGACTTGAAAAGCTGACATCTTATTGAGTTTGAGGACCTTCTAACAGCGTGTCTAACGTAAAAGATATGTATGTTTACTAAATACTAAACATGCAACCAAGAAATCGAAGCTCATGATGATAAACAGATACTTGGGCCTATGAAAGTATACAACACCAGGAAATTCTGTAAATCAAAATTATCGTCCTAATTCCAAATGATATATAAATTAACTCTAACATGACAAGTACCTACACGACAGTGATTACGTTCCCTGAAACTGAAAGATCGAAAAGATACCACTTTAATTCCAGGATCATCTTTTTTAAATATGATAATTTAATGATCGACTACCTCGTTGGCGCAGTTGCAGCGCATGCGACTGATGTGCTTGAGGTCTCGGGTTCGATGCCCGGGTCGGACCAAATCTTTGTATGACCTGTAAATATTTGTTTCGGAGTATAGGTGATTTCTATGTATAATATGTATGTATTTACAAAAAAGTCTTATCATTACCTTAATTATAAGTTGCTAGTATTATCGCTCCCTTATTAAGACTTCTCAAAAGAATAACACTGTACCACCTTTAACTCCACCCCTAATCCTCTAACCTCTTATAGATTACAACTATTTTAAGACAAGACTCATGTTGAAAGTCGACAAAATAATATTAAGTTAAAAATCTCAGCGACTAATAATCTTCCTAGCCTTTAATATTCCTAATATTTTATATGAATATCATTTCCCGAACGAAGCGACTGTCATCTGTAATCGTACCTCTGTAATCCTGTGGGCGTACTAAATTCCAAAAACCTGATTACCAACAGCTACTGTAACTAACACCGTGGGAGAGCTATGCTTCGGCATGAATGGGTCAGCTCGACCGGAGTGATACCACGGCCTCACAGAAAACCGGTGTGAAATAGCGTTTGCGCTGTGTTTCACCGAGTGAGTGAGGATACCGGAGGCCCATACCCCAACCCCTCCCCCCATCCCCTTTCCCATCCCCCAAAGGTTGGCAATGCACTTGTGACGCCTTTGATGTTGCGAGTGTCCATGGGCGGCGGTAATCGCTTACCATCAGGTGATACGTCTGCTCGTTTGCCAACTATTCAATAAAAAAAAAAAAAAAAAAAAAAACTCAAATCATCATTTAGACAAGTATTATAATTTTAATTAAAGGTGTACCTAAAATATTCTTACAGTTATGATAAAATTTATGAGCAAATTTACTTAAAGCCTCGCTAAGAAATGTGGGAACTTAGAACAAGTCGATCAGTAGCACTTAGTGTGTACTTACAAACATACTCGTATTATTAATTATTCATGTTGTATGATGCAGTGAGACAACGAATGAACGAACAAGATTTTTTTTATTTACAATGCAAATTAAGATAAAATTCTTGACTAAAATAACTTTATAAATAAGTTAAATGGTTGCCTGTAATGCCCAGTTCGTATATTTGAAAAACGATTCGTTCTAGTTACGAATAGTAGTATATTATACGGGGCGTAAGCTAAAATCGTTCCTATAAAAAATTTATTGAGTATTTACGACTCGTAGTCTGTTGTAGAAAATCTTTACACGATAACGATTCGTTAAATATAGGAACCGGGCATAAAATATTGCCATGGAGCGATAAGGCCGCCACTTGTACATATTTTATAAAAGTTTTAAGTTTAACATGTAGTTATATAAGCTAGTGTACAATAAAGAGATTTTTTTTTACTAAATCAATGACTAAAATAAGCCAGTTTTGTCAACTTTAATCCTATCACGAACAAGGCAACCAATGTATTTGCTAACGAAAAAATTTACCGTTTAACCGACATCAAAAAACTGTACATTGTTTTTTATGTTTGTTACCTCATAACTTTCAACCGGGTAAACCGATTTTGATGATTATCATATGATTATTTTTATTTTAGAGCTGGTGGCTGCTTCCCGTGTGGTCCAGTTCCTCCGTTTTAATTTAGTCCAGTTCTTGCAGTCGGTTGATTTTTTGTTGAAATTTGTGATTATATGTGTTTCATGGAAAAGTCACTACCTGGCTTAAGACTGTTTTTAACAACATTTTGACTATGCTTACATTTATTTTTACAAAATACATAATTTATATTTATTGTTGATATGACTCTAGAGGTATACAAAGAAATTTCAAAATATAAAAAAACATCAATAAATATTCTCCCAACATTTAAAAGCAACATACTGAAATTATTTATAACCTACACTTAATGTTACACAATTACATACAAAAATATCGTATTACCCGCGGCGATAGGTACCTTGTGTGTGTGTGAGTACGTGTATATACGTATATAATGTACATAAAGTAAACAACCCGGCATCCGCTACAACGCTTATCACACTAAGCAAACTTACTCGCTGTATCTTAAAATATTTCCATACAACGACTCACGTAAGAATTTCTAAGAAAATGATAAGTGGAAAAAAAATGTTAAGAACTTACCTATTCTTTGTATTTTATGAACCCACTTCAAAAGAAAAGCATGAAGTATATTGTTATTGTTCGTATCCATGATGATTAATTATAATAAAATTCTAAAAAACCTGCAATAGCAACCTATCACGAATAATAATTTTGGAAGTTCTTGTGTGGATAGCAACCTATCACGAATAATAATTTTGGAAGTTCTTGTGTGGATAGATGGATAATTTTTTTTGTGCGGAAATCCACCCAGATACCACCGACTGGTGGCAATGTCAGACTCGAACCGCCTAAAACTGCATGGCGTCTCAGGCACTAGGAGTCGGGGAGCTAGGTGCATTCTCGAAACGAAATCCCTGGAACACCGACGTACCTCGGGTCACCTACTGTTTGTAGATGGCCCCCTCATGTGCAGAAATCCCGGTGTTTCTTTTTCTGCTCAGAAAAGACAAGCGCTTTTTTTTCTGAGCAGAACCGACACCTCTCCGTCTGCTTCTGCTAGGGTGACAGATGGCCTCACCTGTCTCACCTATCACCCCCAGGCTTGCACTTATGGAGGACGAAGATCGTTCTCGTTCCGGCTCTGGCGGACCGGAAGAGTTCTAAACCTCTGCCGGTCCCGCTCCGTAGTCTACTTCGCAAGCATAACTTGCTCGCAAAAAGAAACGGCGGAGTTTGGATAGATGGATCCTGAAATATATTCTTGTGGTGGTGATATTTAGGTTACAATTATTTCAGTCGGATAAAGAGGGAGAACTTCAAAAATATATTAAACGTTTATTCTGTGCTTTGTAATAAGCCGTCTTGATAAAATCGTAAAATATGCACACAATAGGCAATTTAACTGTCTACTAAAAGGAAGTGTTCCTTTTACCAATATTATTCTATAAATAAAAATATTTGTAAAAGGAACGCTTGGACATGAAAGAAATTAAAATAATTTTTAAATAACTTTTTGGTCTGGTATCTTACTTTCTATTGCCACCGAAACTACATATACATACCTAAATATAATTAAAATGCGTGATAAGATACGAGCATACTAATAATATCTAATTTATTTTCATGGCTACTGCACTTAGAAATAGAAGAGAACATGAATCTGTTCTGTTTATTAAGGCGTTACTCAATAAAAGTCGTATAAACGATGTGGTGCATAAAATCCCTTGTATAGCCCTCCGGCACCGTTCCCTAAACTTCGGATGATCCGTGATCTTACCCGATATTAGCACCGCGGGCAATGAGCACCCATAAATAAAAAATACTTATTACAAATCGAGGGGGAACCGAACACAAATATATGATTTTTTTGGCGCACTTTTAAGGGATGTTGAATATACGACGTACCTTACATATAAACGTAAGTCTATCTTTACACCTTATTTATATTATTATTATTTAACGTTTTTTTATCAGCAGCTGTTTACGAAGTGCGTTTGCGTGTTGTACATAACCAGACTGTACATTTATTTTGCTATTTTTACACTAAATTTTTTGATAATATTGACATTGACTGTTTTTATGACATAATATTGACACTATCAGTATGGCGAAGATCGATAATTTACCAGTTTTATTAAAAGCTTCGGTATGCATGAAGCGGCTGGACCGGAATGATACCACGACCTCAAAGAAAACCGGTGTGAAACGGCGCCTTCGTTGTGTTTCTCAGCGTGAGTAAGAATACCGTAGGCCCATTCCCCAACCCTTCCCCCTATTCCTCCCCCCATCCCCAAAGACGGGCTACGGACTTTTGACTCTGGTTTTGTGGGTGTCCATGGGCTGCAGTAATCGCTTACCATCAGGCAATACGTCTGCTCGTTTGCCCCCTACTACATGAAAAAAGCATTAGTATCTCATTCATGTCCCTTAATTGTTGTCTATGGAGATACAAAGACTCAAAAATTATCGTATCGGTCTGGTAATACCGCAAGTGACAATTTGTTAAGTGACAGATTAGTTTTGCGAGGCAAGAAAAGTTCTTGCAAAGGGTATAGTGTTGGCTTGCCAATTGCCTAATTACTATAAACAAGATGATCACTTCACCTAGTCAAATACCTAACGATTCTCTATCAAAGTACCGATCGTGAGGGTGCTACTGTCGCTCTACAGCCACACTAAACATTGCCACAGAAATGCTGTTTGAATCATCTGAAAATATGTTAAGCCTGTTATTATTATTATTTTCAACGCAATGCTCGTGGTTATTTCTCCATCTAGTATTTATAATATCTGTGGTTCGCCGTGGACAGGCCGATATCGACCTGCATTCGGATGCACTCTATCTCTATTTACTTTAATCGCTAGTTCGTCGGCAAATAGCTCAAGCAGGGAAACCCCATCTATCCGGTCTTGTTTTTTGATTAGTTCCTATATTTTGCAAAACCATTTATAATTGTATTGTTTAGCGTTTGTGAATTGAGTAAGTACTTCTACATCAAGTAATAGAGTTGTTTTTTTTAATGGTATGGTTTTTTGTTTGTTTGGATAGTAGCTAGTCTGAAATATTTTTAGGATATATTTAACCTATGCCGTTACTTTTGATCGATTCTTAACTTAAAACGTGTCAGTCAGAATCGGTTCGATGTACTCAAGTAAAAATAATTTTGAAAGCTTTTTAGTAGTTTTAGATACTCTCTTTTGTTAATTTATTCACTCACTTAAGTAGAGGGTACCTACTTAAGTGACTGGATGAATTACCAAAACACCATTATTTTTATTTACTTATTTATTAACTTATTGCACATGAAGTACAAAGGCGGACTTAATGCCATTAGGCATTATCTACCAGTCAACCTTCAGGTGTTGCATAAATATGATGTGATAGGTGCAAGAACAAAATATTAATTTCGATAAATAGTAACTACGTAAATCTATACTAATATTATAAAGAGGAAAGATTTGTACCTATTTTTGTATGTTTGTAATGAATAGGCTCAAAAACTACTGGACCGATTTTAAAAATTCTGTCACCATTCGAAAGCTACATTATCCACGAGTAACATAGGCTATATTTTATTTTGGAAAAAAATAGGGTTACGTAAGATATTTGGGTTTTTCGGACACAAGGTGTAAAAATCAACCAGAAAAGTTACTTATTTTGCGAAAATTTTCATGCTACGGGCTATATAAGACGCAAACGAGGTTGCATGGGTCAGCTATGTTTTATATACAACGTGTATTTAGTATCAGCATTGCACCCGTGCGAAGCCGGGGCGGGTCGCTAGTTATATATAAACCTACATCAGATGTATCAAATATACTACTATACAAATTAATACATATCTACACAGTATACACAAATATACACATATACACTACTATAAAAATATATATAAACGAGTATATATACACGGGTACTAGCGTTGAGACTGTATTGCCAACTCATTCCGAAGAAGTTCGCGCACTCTTTTCTTAAACGAAAGGCGGTTAGTGGACATCCTGATTTCGGTAAGAAGTGCATCATTACACTTTGGCTTTACCGACTTTGGTCACAATCTGACTCAAAATAATTTGTGATCACGGCTAGTAGAACCTAGTCAGCAACCAGTTCAAAAGTTTATTTTGTACTAGTCTTTCTCGCAGCTCAGTAATAATACAATTCCTGTTTCACCACACCGTAGAAATAAATTTATTAGCATATTGTTATACTTTATTACACTTTAATAATTCCACAAACAATTACACATTATTTATTATTACTAACAAATAAAGTCCACAACTACTATCAATATCCGTACCTAATTCATAATTAACGGCATTGGCGCCGTGAGCATTCGGTCTCAGCAAAATGGCGGCGCAGGTCACGTGACCTCGCAATGCGTTTTTAATTGCAATCATTCCGTATTTTATGTTGTTTGCACACTTTCCGTGTGTTTGTACAAGCGAGGCCTTTATTTATGGCCGGTGGGAACGTCACGGAATTAATACGATGGTGTAATTTAGCTGACGGTAATTCTACACCACAGATTAGTATGTGTGATGTGCGATGCTGAAACCCGGGTCGTCACGGACTTGTGGGCCACTCGTAGTTGTGTAGTTGTGTTATATACTCGTAGTTCACTTGTGTATTCTGTGGCTAGGTGTATACAAGTATAATTTAGGCCTAAAAATGTTGTCATAATGTATACGGCACGTCAGTATCACAGTATTGATTACGAATTTAGAACATCTAAATTACTTTGTAACAATGATGTGTATAACACTGCTGATGATGTGTAAGCACAGCATAAAACATGAAATACTGAATATAGAACAAAAAATTAAAAACTTAATGCATAATAAAATATCCTTGCCTGCCATTTTATCTAAGTAAAGTTCTTCGGGTACTTACAATACACAAACAGACGCACCCACAAAATCAACTAAGTAAGTAGTTCCATACATACTTAATCGACTTAGTGTACGAACAGTTACCGAGTATTACCTACCAGCACTTGTATTATGTATGTTTGCACATCGGCGGGCCCGTTTTACATAAATTGTAGATTCGCCGCTTAAAGCCTCCCGACTTACTTAAGTTCCGTAAATTAATGAAATCGTGTAAAGGCGCAGTACTAACTTTAGTAAAGTAATAAATTAGAATTGTGATACAGAATTTCATGTTCTTATTGTTACATTCGTTGTTGCAATAACTCGTAATGGTGCATTGAAAATAAGATTATTTTATGCAAATGAAAACATATAAATATTATTAATAACAGCTCTAAAACAAGCTAACTTCAGACCTTCAAGAAAAGAGTGTACTCCTTCTTAAAAGGCCGTCATCGGTCGACGGTAATCGCTTACTATCAGGCGATACGTCTGCTCGTTTGCCCATCCCATCCCATGCTCAAATGTTCATCACACTTCAAACATATTAATAATAGGTATAACCATAGAAATGACTTAAGTACATCTTCCACATAAATCACATTGTCTTTTAGAGAAAACTTTATGAAAAGCCGTAAAGTAGGCACTTAGAATGTTCCAAACGGACGCAACGAGTTTGTTCATACCTTTAGAAATGTATTCGCAAAAACTACAACTCATATACAAGAAACATGAACGCAGATATGTATATTTTTTTCGTGCAATCTTTAACTTTAATCCCCGAACTCTGTTATTTATGACAAACTATCAATCTATTTATACGTAGCTTTCAATTATTCTGTGAGGCGTACGATCAAACGGCGCCCCCAGACATGCATCGCTCTGATAAAGCGGGCCACGCAGCCTAAGTAAATATGGAAACTTGAACGCATCTGCTCTGTGCGACCCCTACGTAATCTATCGAACAAAATTCCTGTTAGTATATCACAATATTTCTTCGTAGAGATTAGTTGCGTTTTGTTATATACAGAAAGGTAAGACGCTTTAAAGCTTAAAGATAAGAGGCCTCGTCTCCAAAACCGTTTCACAGTATATTCAGTTTACTTTTATGAAGACAAAACTACAATACAGATTATTGCGTTTTGTTTTCTTATACGTACTGGAGTCCCTACCTACTTATTTTATTGTTTAGGAAAACATTACATTTCTATCATCATATTTAGGCGAATAAAACATTTCATATGTAAATCATGATGAAGAAACAATTTTTTTAAAAGGTTAAAAAAGGTTTTTAGACGTAAAAATATTGATTTTATAGTAAATTGGAATCTTCTTACATCCCGAAATTAAAATAGCCATTAGGTAGAACCGACTTCAAAATTAAGTCGAAATCATAAATCGTGTCAAAACTGTTATCGATGTTATAAACGATCACACTAACAATTTATCCTACGAATCTCAAATTTCACCCTATATTTTCAAGAGTAATGTTCAATTTAAGTCCGGTACGTAAGTGGCCGCCCGAAATTGGATATTTTTCGTCTCCCCACGTTACTCCATCTGACCAATCCAAGGATTATCTTTCTTGCACCAAACGGCCGTGGGTAACCCCGTGATAATGGCGGGAAATCCGACACAAGATGGCCGACGGTTCCGCTTCTTACATAATTGTTTATTTAATCCATTAATTATCCTTAAACTCTTCAGAATTCGTAACACGGTCTATGTTCGTATAATCTATTTTAAAAAGCATCTAGCGGTAAAGTAAATAAAATCTCATTGTATGGTGTATATTTGTATCAGGTCTTTGAAAGTGAAACCTCTAAAAGTTTAAACCTTTACACTAGAGTGCAAGAATAATTTCTGCCAACTTAAAGAGTAGGTAGGCTTAACTATGTAGGTACCAGATTATGTATATAATATTTAACTATTGAAGTATTGACTGTCTTGGTGGCGCAGTGATAGCGTATGCCACTGCTGTGCTTGAGGTCTCGGGTTTGATTCACAGGTCGAACCAATTGTTTGTATGATCCGCAAATATTTGTTTAGGAGTTTGGGTGCTTTCTATGTATGAATTTACAAAAGAAAGAATTTATTTCAGTTGTCTAGTACCCATAACACAAGCTCTGCTTAGCTCAAGATTAATTGGTGTTGTGTGTTAGATGTCCAATAAATATTTTTGATACAACTGATGAAACCTAAAAGTTAAGATACAAAACCAATGAGGATCTAACTGTTAATTATGATATTTCGATGGGGATGAAGTTATTTGTTTGTAAAGCTTCTGTGGTATAAGAAAGTAAATAAGAAAGTAAAGAATTGTTGTAGGCAAATACACGTAGGTATTGATTTGGTTTTATTCATAAGCAATAGTTTTGGTTAAGGTTACAAATCTCCAACATCCCAATGAAAGAAAGGACGTTATTGTAATACGTCCATGTAAAACCATGAAAGTAGCGCCATCTCTGATCGCAAAACAAAGATTGTTTTTTTTACAAAGTAATTCTTTGTATAATTTTTGTTTATTATACAACTTAACACGAAATTAAAAACGTTTTACAGCTTCTATAATCATGTTGAACATCCCATTAAAGCGACAAAGCTCATGGTCGAATAACGAGCGGAAAAAAGTTCCGCACACACTCGCGCGGGCTCTTGTCCACAATTCTATTTGCGGAAGCAATTTCGCGAAATGCCACAATTTATTTAAAAATTACGCCCTTGTTTGTATGGGTAAATATTGACGTGTTTGGTTTATGATAATGGCAACACTGAGAGCGGCAGGTAGACTCCGCTCGCGGGCTAGCGACAATATTATTTACCAGTACACATATTATTTAATATTTACCATACAAACGTAAAGTTTACAATATAATATTTGTTAAGTATGCTGGCCTTTTGAAAGTTATTATTTACATCATACATGTGGTTTTTAATCATAGGTAAATTTGACGACTAAATAGTAACCGGTAAGAATATGACAGCGATTTATTTATTAACACTCTTTACTAACAACTGTATTAGCTTAATACAAAAATCTTATGAATTGTAATAGTATTTTAAACAATGATAATGCATCTGGAGTATGTACCCCATCTTCTCAATACATAATTATGTAAATAATTAGTACCTAACCTATACTTACAAAGGTTCCTTTTTAATTTAAAGTTCTCATAACGTTTTTAATTCACACACACACACACGGGGTCGACTACTAGTTCAACCAGTTTTACCTGAGTTAGTTTTTCCACAGAATGTCTGACATCGGACCTCCGCAACCCTGAGCAACTGCATACGAAAGTTGATTTACGAGTAGTTATCAGTATATTTAAGGGCTATGGCTTCTCAATAACAATTGCCATAGATGTTTATGACAACCAGGACCGATAGCGAGCTTTTATCGAGTATTTCTTGTAAGAAAAACCCAACAACAGTTTTGGCCCCACCCGAGAATCGAACTCTTCATCAGCAGTCACATACGCTGACTAACGGGGCAGCCTTTTTAATTTCGCTACAGTTTCTAAACGCCTAAAACGATTTAATTTTGCTTACATCAGCCTTAGCGACGCGACACCGACTGTAATGTTTTTATTAAATATTCTTTAAAAACATATAACAATGCGTAATTCATTGTTTAGTAGGATAGCATCAATATTAATTTTATATAAGTGATACTTGGTTCACCATATAATTTTTTTACGTTTACCTAGTTGAGCCCCGCGGTGTTATACGCGGTACAACAATAACCGTGGGTAACAGCTAGTCTAAAAAAGTAGCCAAGTTACTCCTTATATGATTTAATCAACCAGTGAAAGTCCCGTCAAAATCGGTCTAGCTGTTCCAGAGATTGGCTGGTACAAATAGACAGACAGACAAAAGTTGTAAAAAAAAATTTTTATTTTTATGTGCCGTGTTTATATGCATATTCATTTAGTAAAAAGCGGTTATTTTAATATTAAAATAGACACTCCAAATTTATTTATTTTTATGTGTGTAAAGATTGATGTCAAAGGATGTGGTGAAAAGATAATAAAAATACATAATTAGTTATGTTTTAAAATACGCACGTCTCAATAAGCCACCATAGTGTCACTTTAATGCATTGTTGCATTGTTTGCATTCGCAATTATTTACCACAGTTGAGTTAATTAAAGGAATGTCTGGGATATTTACTGTCCTTGTGCGGTGCCCAGTTTGTATTACATAAGCTAAGTTGCTTTAATTGAAGCAACCCATAAATTCAAACAAATCTTAGCAATTACATTAAAAAAATCAAGCAATGGAAAATAAGTGGATTTTCATTATAACAAGAACCAATTTGCCTGCCAAAAGGTAATTACACTGGCAACAACCAGACAATGTTTGCCAAAAGAAACAAAATACAATTTGAATAGAATATATTGAAAATTTACCCAACAAATTCAAGTCGTATTTCGAAACTAATTAAGATTAATTATATTTACTTTATCACTGTTCAAGTAAGACTTTATAAAGAGCATTTATTTTTCAAACTTCTTAAGTAGACAGTAGCACATGGACATAATCAATTTACAAGTGTTGACTTATTACGGTGTCAGCACTATACTGCCAAACAAACTCCTCGATCGAACGTAAAGTCTAACTGCAAACAATATCATCGTACTATTTGTACTGAAACAACAAATTTGTAGCTAGCTTTAAATGCAGGCCTAACACGCGGGCACACACTCACGATGTGTGCAGAGACAATATGTAGGAGAGTCTACTACGATCTTAAGCAACGCGACAAAATGAATCTCCGTTTGCGATTGATACGACCCAATTCAAACAGAGTCAGCGCCATTTTGTTTTGACAAGCGGCTATTTCAACGGTACGCGGGACACTCTAATATTAACCGTAAAAACAGTCTGTTTAGAATCATATTGGAGCTGAAACCCGGTGGTGTAGAAACATCGGAAATTAAGGGAGGACCAGACACGATTCTGTTTGCTGTCTAACGTAGTCCCAGGACGAAGTTACAAATATTTGACGTGTCAATTCTGTGAATGTTGACCGAGAATTGCGGTTAATATTCCCGACCCGGCCAACCTGGCTGAACGCGGCCACCCTTTAATTAAATGAGTGAAATAGTCCAATTGTTAATTTATTAAGTCGACTCTCAGCATGGATATTATTAGGTGTTCAATTATAAATGGTTACGACGAACCAAAGCTGGAATCGTATTTCATTTTATTAAATATACTTTGCTGTATTCTGTTATCTACTAAAGTCATGAAATAATCACGTTTCAATGAGTTTTGATTGATCAACAAATGCCTCTCTCAATTCACTATATTCGAGTTTAGAGAGAATTCATTATTAAGACCCAACACTTTCATAGTAAAATGAAGCTAATTTTCGACTATGTATATATTAATTAACGTCCCAATAAATTTGTTGTTTTCAAATTTGCTTGCCATTAAACGCGAGACTGAGTTGTTTCCGGGGCGAGATGGAACAATAACAAACAATCGCGAATCGATTGTAAAGACAAAACATCGTTATAGCTTGTTAGGCCCATATTGCTCGTTACCGCGCGGCTATTTATTTTCGAGTGGCAACATCGTAGAGTCTATAAACAAAAAAACACTTGGGTGGCGACTGTTTTCATTGACAACAATGCGTTGGGCTCTCCACGGGTAGTGTTAAGAGCGATGCTTGGAGTAGGCACTTACTTTTCGCGACATAGGTATCGGAGTAAGGGCACTCGGTACTGTATTTTCATTGTGTGCTTTTAATTTTGAGTGCGCGAACTAGCTCGCTCTCCCGGGACGTATGTTTGCGAGGGTAATATTTACTTCCTCTGTATAATTCAGCTCGCCGCCATATTTGCCAAAGAGCAATCATTTTAATATCGTCAGGCATCACATTAGGGCTGAGTGGATACTTACGTCGGCGGATGGATTAATTTTTAAAATGTACACATACATTTTCTGAGAATGTCTGATATGTAAACACATCAATAGAGATTGCCTCTACTGAGTAATCTAGAAAGTGGTTTTCTAGGGTTATTTACACTTACAATAAAGTTATAAAATTGAAACTATCCCAGTACCTCAAGATTTTTATACTCTTTGCGAATGGAGCGTGGCGTCCCACGCTATGGCGACTATTTGAGATGCCTCTGCATCATTGGGTCACACTTTCTCTAAGGAAACAAAGACAGCACGAATACTGTCATTATAAGTTGGTCTTGTGTAAGAGGGTAGTATCGCCCGTACCCGTCGTAGTACCGAAGTCAATACGTGCTGAAATCAGCATGGATCTTTTACCTTGAAGGGTACCTATTTTACTGAAGGCTCATAAATGTAGTGTCTCCGACATCAGATTCAAAAGATGCAATTTTGACACTGAGAATTGTGAGTTACTCTCATTTCTTACACCCACATGAAATATTATGAAGGCCTTGGCTATTGGTGAAAGGGGTTCCGTAATATATCAAAAGCTAAGCTTTTAACACACATTTTAATCCTCATAACTGTTGATTACTTGACGAGATTTTGATTTATTCAATAAATAAGTTGTTCTTTGTGTCCATCTATTTAGGTAGAATGTTTGTAAAGTCCCGACACTGAATTTATTTGTAGGCGGGAGTCATCTTTTAAAAACACGAATTTGTAGACATTGACCTGATTTAAATTGACTGTTATGCCAAAGGTCTTGATTTCAAATTTCAACCAGGACCAATTTTTTGTGTGATGAACACGATCATAGCTTGTTTTGTGTCTAGGTGTAATTTATCTATTATAGGTATGTTTATCAGTAATTTGGTTACCATAGTAGAGACTCTGCCTAGTTTGGGACCAGTCTGTGTTTGTGATTATTATCATTATTGTATTGTAGGCACCAGTGACCATTTAGAACACCTTGAGAACTCTCCGTACCTCGTAGAAATCGTAGAGCACGTTAGCCGTCGGTCCCGGTTGCCATAAAATGTGTTTGGCGATCGTTATGGGTAGTTAGAGCCCTGAAAGATCGATAACAATATTTTTAGATGACTTTAATATTGCCTGGCATTTGGATTGTATAAGTCTATGGCAGTCGCTCCTCTAAAATCGAAATTCATTCCTAGTAGACTTAAGGTCGACCCCAATCTAGTTCGTGAAAAAATCAGTATTTTTTTATCAGAACTGATTAAAATACAATAACTGAAAAAACATGGTTACTTAAACTCTTGTTAAATGTAAACGAACTCATGTTCGTAATTAAACTTATTGTTTTACCAATATGGTTAAAAAAAATCACGTTTTTGAAGGCTCTGGAGCTTCGCAAAGAAAAGGAAAACTTGATAAAAACCTTAGAAACCCTACACCGACTCGCCTGGCCAACGTGGAAGAGTAGAACAAAACCTCCGTTCTAAGAAAGGGCAGAGAACTAATGTGTACTCATAGAAATAAAAAAAGTCATACACTCACACACAAGAGACACAAACGCGTAGTAACAGTCACACGGGCCAATTATTTCAGCGGTAACTGTAGTAGTGAGTATTTAATCGCAACAATAAAATATACAATTCAATAATACAGTTTTTGCAAGTAACATATGATTTTGTATATCCAAGTTAAATGTTACTCACCAATATTTTATAAACTTCTATCAACTTTTGTCACTAGTAGCGCCATCTACTAATGATATTCTAAACTTGGTTGAAGGGAATATAGAGTGCTGGCTCCTCTAAAAGAATTTGAGATTTAAACTTCAGATGTTACAAGCATAGAGCAACGCAGGATGACGTTGTGGACCGAAGGAGAATAGCCATGGCGTCTTTTTTCGATACAAAACCCTCTCTCATTTTTATAAGGGAAATCTTCACACATACACATTTTAGACTCACATACAAAAACAATCTCCTGTCACTACGAATTCACACATAATAATGAAAACAAAACAATCACAATTTCACACACACATGAATACATTCTGTTCTGTGTCATAGCAGAGTAGGCGGAGGCTCATTTTGGCTTTTGAGGTACGTGCACAACAAAAGTGCTGCCAACTGGCGTCGCCATTCCGAATCTTGTATTCTATTAATACCTGACATTGACATTTATAACAAGTAAACGGAATTAATTTTCTGTGAAAATTGTTATTCTAGCTAATCACAACGCATTTCTGCATTCAGAAAAAAAAACCAATAGCGTAAAAATTTATTACTTTCCAAAGAATAAATAAATAAATATTCCGGACATCTAACACACAACGCCATCTAGTCCCAAGCTAAGCAGAGCTTGTGTTATGGGTACTAGACAACTGATATAAATACTTATATACTTTTTTTTTGTAAATACATACATATTATACATAGAACACACCCAAACTCCGAAACAAATATTTGCAGATCATACAAACATTTGGTCCGACCCGGGAATCGAACCCGAGACCTCAAGCTTAGCAGTCGCATACGCTACCACTACGCCACCGAGGCAGTTAGTGCTATAATGCCATGGTCATGTTAAAAATGAAAGAAATATATATTTCATAATTTGGCCACGCTGACGATTATTATTGATAGACCGGAACCCATCATTCATAACATTTGTCATTTAAAAAATTATCATTATTCAAGAGATCATTTTGTTTTTTTTTTTTTTTTGATGATGAATGGCAACTAGCCGGATCACTCGGATCAGCTATTTCTGCCAATGACAAGTATTTATAGTCTTCAATTATCAAGTCTTCAAGTCTTCAAGTCGTCATCGTGATGAAATTAATGATAAAAAATATATAAAATGTGGATGACATGAAATGGGGACCGTCTTCCGAAAAAACAAAAAACGATCTCCATCATTTTGTTTACATACATATTTGAAAGCACGATGACAGGTCTAATAAGTTTCCTTTACTGTTCGCATAGTGCCGCTTTTGTCAATTTAGTGCTGCCACCTACAGTTCTTGCATGTAAACGCCTGCGTATGGCTACTCTCTGCTGAGTTGCTCTATGGTTACAAGAGTCCAAATTGAGACAACAAATAATGTAATTATTTATTTATTATTTTGATATCTATATTGGATCTTACGCAAGAAATTCCTGTTCCTGGAAAACAGAAATAATCGAATGCAGCGCCATCTAGTTGGTTACAAACACCTTCAGCAAGCCGTATTAAATATAGGTAGTCTCAGAACTTGTTTTCTAAAGTTCTATAGTTGTCATTCAACAATAAGGCGCTATTACATTAATATATACTAAAAATACAAATCGTGATGTATTGGACCTAACGCTAGTGCTGTAAACTCACGTAGTACATTTAGGAAAACCCTCATTGTGACTTACGATTGAACAAATGACGTAAAGTAATAGTGAAATCTAGTGAACTTTTAACAACCACTCATAATAAAAATTGAAAAAAATGCAACATTGTAGTTTAAAATAATATTTATTTAAAATGTATGTGGTTTCCGTCATGTAAAAATTTCAATTAAAGGCATTGTTATTTATAATTAGAAGCATTTTTCACAATAATACTCGTCATGATACATATATTAAAAAACTATTCAGTTATTAAATTATGAGAATTCTTAAAACATTAGGAAGCTATTTAATTTTACTTTTACTGGCTTATTGAAACTAAAATTACAAACATTATTCTTAGCGTGAGGTATAAAATTAACTTATTACTATAAACATAATTAAGGTACTTGCAAATCTTATAAAAACTTATGTAAATATACTAAAAGGAAATAATTCTAACTACAGATTTAAAGGTGTTTGAAAATATGTAAGTGATAGAAAAGTTTTACGAATAAGAAAAAAAAGGTGTTAAATCATGATGTGAATAATATTCTTAATATTGTCATAGAATTCTATATTCAAATTTGACAACTAAATATTTAAGATGTGACAATCAGCCCTGTAGTTTTGTTGAAAAAACCCGAACCAGTTGTTTTTTAAGTGCAGTTTAAATATTTAATAGTAAGATAAAATAAAATCTGATACAAGATGAGACTTTACAAAAGAGACATGTTGTCATGTCGCATTTCACAAACTATGTTTTGGTCCCAAATTATGAAAGGCAAGTTAGTTATCGTCCTATAAGCATATTTCTAAATTCTCTGCTCAGATATTTCTAGCGAAAAATTAACAATAATTTACCAGAATTTAATTCCGAATTATGCTTGCTCAAAACCACAAGCATCTATTTGCCACTGGATTTAACAAGACTGACTGGCATCGCCTAGTAGAACTAGCGACAATATCAAAAGTGGCATTAATGGCATGGCATTATAAGTAAATTTAAAAAAACGAAACAACACACATTCTATAAGATAGTAATCAGAACTCTCAATAAAACCTAATTCTACTTTAAAAAACACATGTAAAAGTCATACTTTATAAAATTAAATGGCAAACACACATGGCCACCAATATAGAATCTCTTGAATAGATTATAGAACTAATTATAGTCGGTATGATTATTTAGAATATATATTACACTAATATAAATTAAATGCAAATTATTTACATTATACATTATTGCAATTCTACCACAATTTTAAATATATAAAGGTTTCCTCATAGCCATCAGATGGGTATGATATTTGAAGCATTGTGAGTATAACATATTTTTTTAGAATTTACATAATTGTTTTTGATTAAAGCAATGTGTAGAGTAATTCATGTCATGATTTATATGATTTCACTCAACCATAAGAGGGAACTCTTCTATTTCATCACACATTAAATTGAAGTCAGCTGCCCATTCTTCTGCTTCTTTTTCCTGTAATAAGATTTATTTTTATAAATATACTTTTAGTTGATCATAATATATTTGAACAGGATTGATCAAATAAAATGTGAAAATTCACTCCTTATAATTATGTTATTTCTTTCATTAAACTCAATTATTAATGTTATAATTTTAATGTGCTTCAGAGACAAACATTAAACAAATATTTTTATTTACTTTATTTAGTATGACAAGACCAAATTCAATGTAACCAAAAATTAATTATTTAAAAACAAGTAGGTACCAGAAAATAAGAACATTAATTGAAGAATTACAGAAGATAATCGCCACAACTTTAGATATTTTTTAGGGACAGTAACAAAATCAATGGTAACAAAATTGTAAGGCACAGTACTTTAAAAAAAAAACTTAGTTGAAGGACATGCCAAAATCTTGCGCCAAAACCGCCGCGCAATGATTGTCGATATCGCCGTTCCTCATGACGAGAATCTCGTGCAAGTCGAAAAAAATAAATATATATTTGGATTTATCTCACAAGATTATCAATATATGGAATGTGGATTCGGTGATCATTCTACCGATAGTCGTATACGTCGTTTGAAGACTGGATCAAGGGTCTGATACAGAAGGTAGTCCTCCTTGACACGGCACATATAGTGAGGGGGTCCTGTCTTTGGTGCCCTAAACACCGGTTTCTTGGTCCCTGTACGCGAAGTCGGTGGTCTACCATTTTTATATTTTTAAATGTATTTGTTTTATATGTATATTTAAAAATGTTAATAATATGTGATAGTCTTTATTAAGAGAATAATAATTCAAAATTGAGATCAATGAGTAAAATTGCCAACTAACTCCTTTTATGGTCACTAATATACACAAAAAATTTTTTTACCTCTTTCTTCGACATTAATTTTTTAGGTCTCTTTTTAGTTTTCTTCTTTTCCTGCACATCAAGAACTTCAAATGTAAGGTCTGCAAGATCATCTTCAAAGCTAGAGTCGTTGTCCTGACGTGTCACACCTTCGGGTGAATCACCATTTGATGGCTGGCGGAATGTCACTCTCTTAGGTTTACCATAACTTTTACGGATGGGCTGGAATATAGAAGAAATATTAATTATTATAAAAATGTTTATTGACTACAAAAAGTAAAATACCATACTAATTTAATGTGTTACAAGTAGATTAAATACATGTGGTGACAGCATCACCACCCCTATTTATCGTATGGGTGTGGTGAGGCGACTGAGGAAACTAACTGACAACAGGATATCACTGCAAAGAGAAGGAAAACTTGAAGTAAACCCTGAGTAAAGACCTGTCTGGCCACCTTGCTGTAACAGGGTTTTTCTTTCTAAGGAAAGGTCTGTATCCAGCTGTTAAGGGCTGTTGTCGTGAAGTCGATTATTAAACAGAATATAGTACAAACCTTTCAATATTAGACAACTAAGAAAACACTCCAATTTGTGTACTGGCCATAAGTATGTTTTGCTTTAATTAATGCCAGGCAATTGTCATCATCCCCCAAACTTTAAGGTTGAGGTTGCAATGCGCAAGCGCAATGAAAAGTTGCAATTACACATATAACTTCTATTCTCCAATTAAAAAATATGATGTAAATAATAATAAAAATAAAACATACAAGTAGAACAAAGCATGTTAAAAATACAATTAATTTTCTACATGTAGATTTAAACACATAAAATCCGATGTTCTGCACATCTGAAAATTTGCTAACTATCTATAGAGAACTGTTTGTAGCGGGCAAAAACATATTGAATGAAGTGACTTTGAATAACAAATTACAGTTTAGATAGGTAAGATAATGTCCAGTATTCCCAGATCTAATATCTATCAGAGTTACAACTGTTAGGTAAACTTGAGCTGAGCAGAGGCCGTACCGGCACTGTTGTGCAACATATATGCTCCGGTTTCCCTGTAGTTCAACTGTACAAACAAACCTGACAGGAACGCCCTAATGTGTATACCTTTAATGAACATACTGAGCTACTAACATAGTAATTACCTTTAAATGATGAACTACTTCAATGTCTTCAAACAAATGTACAGACTGTGTATCATCTTCAGCAAGTTCTTCTAAATTGGTCAAATTATTTTCAGCATTCTTTTCAGGGAAGACAGGTGCATCATCTGCTGATTTCAACCCCTCATACACTTTATTTACAGCCTCAGAACTGGTCAATACTTTAGGCTTTACGGCAATAGGCAGTGCTGCTCTAGTAGGACCATTGATTTCCTGAAGTGCAGCCCTGGCTTTATGCCTCAGAGATCGACCAGTAGGTTTAACTTTAGTAGGTGATACATTCTCTTGATCCTCACTATCATCAAATCCAAAATAAGTGCAATCTTTATCTTTCTGCTTGTTGGGAGATTTAGCTGGCTTATTACAAATATTTTCATTGTTCTTATGTTTTCTCAGCTTTCTTTTTTCTTTTGTATTATCTGTTTCATTTGATGTTTCAATTGGTCTGGGCACTTCTTCAGGTGAAACTGAATTAGTATCTGTCTTATCAGTTTGTTCTACAGTGGTCATATTCACTATACATTTTTTATTGGATAATTCAGTTGTCTTTGCTTTAGATGGTGAAACAGATCTCCCTTGTTTCTTTTTAGCTTTCTTTTCTGCTACTTCTCTAATAAATGACAAAATGCTAGTTTGTTTTAATATTGGAGTTTCAGAAACTACCTGAGGCTCATTTGCGTCAGCTAACAAATTAGTGTACACATGTTTCTTTTTATTATAATCTTCTGTACAGATGAAGGAGCTTTCCACTGCTGGTGTCATATTAGGCTTTACATAAGTGTTGCTATGCCATTTTATTGGCAGAATACCAAACTCCACTCTCCATGGACTTGCCAAAGGATGTCTGACAGACGTGTTCATACTGCTACTTGCAACAGGTATATCATCAAAGAAACTAACATCTGCTTGTAAGTTGAGAGGGTCACTATTCACTCTTTCAGATTGTCGTATAGGAGTCGATGCACAATTAACGTCAGGACTACGAGGTCTTGGTGAGTTAACAGGCGAATAGTTAAGATTATCGTCATGGTTTGCACTTGGTTCAATATCAGCTGCTATATCTTCTATTCTAATTGATGGGTAATTTAATTCATGTACTGATGCTTTACCTGTGTCATTCATAGGAGTAACAGGGTTTTCTTTACCATCATTATCTCTCCTATCGTTTTGTTTATTGGTTATTGTAATGTCATTGCATGTTTCCTGTATTTGAGGCATCTTGGTACTTTCTTCAGTTTGTGATGGCTTTATTGCTTTCCTTAAGGCTGCTAAGGCTTTAGATATATTTTGATCGTAAACTCTTTTATATGAAGTCAAAGCTTTTGGTTCAGCAGTGTTTTGTTTTTTTACTGTAGGCTTTTTACGTTTCTTTTTTGGCAGTTTTGGTTCTTCAGTAGGATCAAATGTGAATTCATACACATCTTGTTTTGGTTTACTTGTCCTCGTATTCTTTTTGCCCCGTACTCGAAGGGACATGTTGGATTGAATATGCATAGTTTGTACCAAACAACAGTCATGGAAAATAATTCCTATTTGTCATTATCACACAGTGGTAATGTCATGTCATTACAATAGTTTTACCATATCGCCACTTGGTGGCGCCGCGCGTAATCTCAGGGTTGGCGCGCACGGGTGACCACAGAGCACACAACTGGGGAGGATAATTATTGTTACGTCACAGAAAACTTTTAAGAAATATTAACGTTATTGGCCGATATTTTGACAAAACGACTGTTACGTAAAGTTATAAGAATTAGTCGAAAGAAAACTTCAAAAAGGGCGGTGGCTGTCACATTTCAAAAATTAAATAAAGCAAAAGAAAATTCCCAACTACTTATCAACTATGCTAACTTTTACAAGATTGCTTTCCAATGATACAATTATGTTCCAATACGAACACATTGGCATATTTACACTCAGAATCGTGCCACGCGCTGTGCGTGTTGAATGTGTTTTATGTTTTTACGTCTCATCCCTAGTACATCGTATATCAGACACAGTGGTTGCTTTCCATTTAGTTAACACAGAGGGACTCTGCGTTACATTGTGTAACACTGCCAAACACTATGTAAAAGTTTAAATGAAACAGCTAGTTGTCTCAAAATAACACTAGAGTGCATCAATATCGCAAAATTATTATTACAGCAGTCGATATTCTTTTGTAATGAAAAACTGTTTTTTATTTTAATTAAAAATTAAGTTTATTTTTTTGTATATAGTCCTGAAACTAGATAAGCGTAGCTTTACTTGCATATTTTTCTCTGAGTTAGAGATTTTTGAATTTCACTTTAAAACTTATAATGTGAATATATGTGAATATGATTTACACCACTTTTTCGAGTGTCGAACAGTGTACGGCTGTGTTCAACAGTGTCGTTGATGGAAAGCGCTTTATCGAGCATTGCGTTACACTGCGTCACTTTTTGTATTAATTGGAAAGCACACAGTGACACCGTGTATACTAAACTACCAGCATATAAATATAATTCAGCACAAAATAAATTATATATTTGATTACTCGTAATAGATCATAGTAGAAAAATGTAAGTATAATATTTTTTTTTACTTTTAAAAAGGCCAAATTCTTATGTGCCCAAGGGCCCCAGCTTGGTTTACGACGGCCCTGCAGACACTGTGTACAACTCGTACGACTTAACTGTGCGACCACGAACCTTGTGTGTGTGTGTGTATGAACCTTGTGTTTTTTCGAATATAACAAAAAAATATGTGCAACTAATTAACTCCACGCGTATGTAGTCGCGACAAACTAAATACATTTTTACGATATAAACTTATTGTGCAAATTGTACCGTCAGTGTTACGTCACAGCGTGAGGTACACAGCTAAGTCGTATGGGTAGTACACTAAGTACGAATGGTGTTCCCGAATACATGAACTGGCACACGAAACTTATGTACGAAATAGATTTTGTAGGTACAGTCTATATATTTTCTCTCAGTACGATACATCCAGGTCTACAAACGTGGTAAACTAATTTATAATAAGTAATTTGGACATCTGAATCTCTAAAATATTTATTATAAAGTTCTCAAGCATTTTAAAGTAATTAATAATTTGTTCGACCTAATTATTTTACTGACATTTTTCTCGGGTTCCATTAAACTTCTGTTTCTATTAGGTTCCTCTTCAGAAAATTATTTTATAATTGTATGAGTCATTTCAAATTGAAGTTCTTTATTATATGGTATTAATATCTCCCCACATAAATAGTTCTTTATAATGTGTAAAATATGGGTTTTAATGCACAACCAAGAATATTTAAACTGTAAATGAAATATTTTAACGGCAACCCTAACTTTATATTTTGAATCTTGACGCTGTTAATCAACCGTTGGACTTTTAAACAATTTAATGTTGTCGTAATGGTTTCTGAATTGGAATGTGATAGTGTTTTTATTATAATATTTCCATTTGTTTTTAAAAGAAGCATTTAGCTGAGAGAAAGGTAAATTACATTATTACAACGGCGAGGCCTTAGCATTGAGATGCCGTATCGTTTCTCTTGAAAATTAGATGTTCATTTTCATTCTCTAATTATTAATACAACCAGTAATATGGACTATTTTTTTGTTTACTTATATGAATTACCTCCTTGCAGGAATAAATTAATGTCAACTCTGACATACGAACGCCACATACGGGAAGTAGAAAAATAAAACTTGAACAATCTGACGAGTCCCTGATCATCCAGGCCAAGAAACTCTAGGATATGAGAGCTGTGCTGAGGAAGTAGTAGTGGAGTGGCGTTAAACTTGTAGGAATAGAACTATAACAAACATGGTTGAGATGGACGGGAAAGGGACGATCGACACAGTACAAGTGGCACTGAGAATTCGGCCGTTAATGCAGCAGGAAATAGAAAGGGGATGTGATGAGTGTATCGATGCAGTGACAGGGGAGCCTCAAGTTCAAATTAAAGATTTATCTTTTACTTACAATTACGTATTTCCTCAGCACATAACACAGCAAGAGTTCTATGATACAGCTGTAAAGGGTTTAATAGGGAAACTATTTCAAGGTTTGTCATTTTAAAAAGTTTAATGCAAATGTTAAAGTTTCAATTGAAATACTTAGTTTAAGCACAGATTACACAGAACAAAATATTTACCAAATATCTTGAATTATTAGAATTTAGTTAAAAACTAAATAGACTCTTATTAGAAATGTAACTTTAATCACAATAACTATACTTTTTAAATACTTTGATGGGTTTCATAAAAGTGAAATTGCATAGTTAATATAGAAATCAAACTTAGATTTTGTTTAAATATTAACTATGAAGTAATTATTAGTTTTTTAAATTTTTTCCCAGGTTACAATGTGACAATACTTGCATATGGCCAGACTGGCTCTGGAAAAACTTATACCATGGGTACAAACTACTCAGGATCTGATGGTGACTCCACAAAGTTGGGTATGTAATTTAATTGTTATTAATTTATTATTTTTCTTATTATTGTCATCATCATCATCATCATCATCATCATCATCATCATCATCATCATCATCATCATCATCATCAACTACAAGAAACTGTTGCTGCATAGGGTATACAGGTTTCAGAAAAGAGATACCGGTGTGCATTACACTAAGCCAGTGAGCCAGCTAGCTTAGCATAGTAGTACTTAGTCTATAATACTATATTAACACCTAGGTATAGGGTTTGTGTCAAGCTTTCCTTCTCTTTGCAGTGTTAAGATCTCTTTGCAAGAAATAAAGACTGTATAAAATTCGTTTTTGATGATACTTAGTTGATTGATGGTGAACCGATTTAGATGAATCTCTTTTTTTATTTGAAAGCCGGTGCTTCCCGTGTCGTCCCATTTCAATTTGGAAGTTCCAGTTCTTGAAGTCAGTTTGTGTTTGTTAAAATTTGTGATTAATTTAAAACTACTGAATATATTTTAATTCATGCTTCTGTATTAGAATTTAAGTGTTGTTAAATTCTAGATCTGCCTTTAATTCTTGTGTACTTTATGCAAACCTATTACTTTTACCCGACCAAGCTAAAAGGGAGGATAATTATGTTTAACATTCCATGTATGTCTATATGTTCCAGCAAAGCACATAAACTACCTACTGTACCAAATTTTATAAATGAGTTTTCTTTGACTTTTACTTTTAAAACTGATTTCCTGTTGCAACTTTTTTTTTAAAGGATATGGACACCTAGACTATTTTATCATGAAGCATGATGATGCATATTTGTATGAAGTTCTACTACACCATATACTGGACTTACGCTTTTACTTACTTAATGAAAAAAGCTAGACATGTCTAATCATAACATTTCTTTTATTAAAGAAAAATTAAATAAAGAGAAAACAAAAGATATATGGGATCATTTTTTTTAAATAATTCAAATAGTTTTCAATTTTATCTGTGATAGTATTTCATTTTAATCTTAGTGCATAAATATCTTACACATAATTGGTATTAGTGGTGGATTCTGGTTTCCACATGAAGACTCGGTGATAGTCCTTTATGTGTCATTGTAAGGTTGGCTAAGAGAGCCTCAGGAACCCTCTTGAGGCCTTCACACTTTTAGGATAGATTTTGTATCATAGATACACATTAATCAAAATCAATATTAACTTTTTATCAGGTGTAATACCCCAAGCAGTGGCAGACATATTTGATTTCATAGAAACACACGAGGATAAGTTCATATTTAAAGTAAATGTATCCTTCATGGAGCTGTACCAAGAGCAGTGTTATGATTTGCTCTCTGGCAAAGAGAGAGGACACAGTATTATGGAAATTAGAGAGGATATTAATAAAGGTGTTATACTACCAGGTAAGCATGTGTGATTTATTATTTACTAGCGACCCGCCCCGGCTTCGCACGGGTGCAATGCTGATACTAAATTAAATACACTACAGAAAAACTATGAACGTTTAGGCAGCGTTTTTGCTAAATTGCTAAATAAGCCCAAAAAAATAGGTTAATTTACGACATCACGTTAGAAACCTCTAAAATTAGCAATGTTGCCTTAGTATATGATGCATGTATTATACATATAAACCTTCCTCTTGAAATCACTCTATCTATTGGAAAAAACCGCATCAAAATCCGTTGCGTAGTTTTAAAGATTTAAGCGCACATAGGGATATAGGGACAGAAAAGGCGACTTTGTTTTATACTATGTAGTGACGTGCACCATGACTCCTTATAAATATTATGTACTTATTTTAAAGGTTTTAGGATCATAACTGTGTGTAGTTTTTCTTAATTTTAAAACCTCTCTAAAACCATTAGCAATGTAATTTTTGAAGTGAAGCTTCTTTAGGTGCATGAGGGTAAAATTTTTACGGATGAAACGCAATGCAATTTTTATAGATTATTTTTATTATATCAGAAAATGATCTATATTAATAAATAGCATTGAAGTGATATATAAATGTAAATAATACATACATGAAAAATACAGTTTTAAAAATTTTTGTCTGCTTGTTTGTTCTGACTAATCTTTAAGCAAGCTCAAGCATAAGTATATCAAGCTCAAATATTACCAAATTTAAAACTTTAATATAAAATCTAATCTTTAAGCAAGCTCAAGCATATATCAAGCTCAAATATTACCAAATTTAAAACTTTAATAAAGCAAATCTAATCTTTAAGCAAGCTCAAGCATATATCAAGCTCAAGTATATACAAGCTCAAGTATTATCAAATTTAAAACTTTAATAAAGCAAAAACTAATCTTTAAGCAAGCTCAAGCATATATCAAGCTCAGTATTACCAAATTTAAAACTTTAATAAAGCAATAACTAATCTTTAAGCAAGCTCAAGCATGTATCAAGCTCAAGTATTACCAAATTTAGACTTTAATGAAACAAAAACTAAGTGTTATACACACAAAATTTTTACTTTTTTATTTTTTTTTGGATTATTGAGATTGGATTATTTACTCCAGTTTATAATTAAGTATTTAGTGTGAAAGTGATAGACATTTTAAATTTATTTTTTATTATTGTATGTTACTTTTTAATTTGTTAGTACCAACTGAATTCTTATGTGTATAGTCTAGGCTTGTAATGTAAGTTCATATTTAGTATCTTTCTGGTGGTTTTGAGTGTTTCCCTGGCCTCCCCAAATGTCCTGCTGGTGGAAGTCTCTCGTTTTGAGTCTTTAATCTTGACTTATACCTGTTAGGTAACATAATGGCTGGGGCTCTTATGTTGTCTGTATCGACAGGCCAACTTAATACTATGGTTCTTTCATTATGGTTGGTTCAAAATTCCGACCCAAATCCTATATTGTACTCGCATTGATTTTTATTATTTTGTAATTAATCAATGTTCATGGACTTAAAAAAAAATACTCCTCTGTGGTTTTTTTGTTCTTTCCAGAGTGAGTCTTAGAAAATACTGACCTCATCTAGCTGTAAAGTCCAATGTTTAAAAGTATCTGTAAAGATTTACTAGAAAAAATAATATCATTTATCATCATTTATTATTTACTTTGGAACAGATGGACTGATTATGACAAGACTTTCAGTGGCAGATAACTGATGATATAAGGAGTTACTTGACTACTTTTATTATAGACTAGCTTCGCCTCAATGTGCTTTCCCAATTATTGTTGAAAATGAATAACATTTTTTTTAATTGCAGGCATCACAGAACTTCCTGTGTCATCTACAATGGAAACTATGATGGTATTAGAGAGGGGCTCCTCAGGACGAGTAACGGGTTCCACAGCAATGAACCAAGCCTCTAGTAGGAGTCATGCTGTTTTCACAATCGTTATATCTAAAGAAAGCCGAGCTGACAAGTAAGTGATCAAAACAATACAAAAAATGGAAACTACCATTTAATCTCATACATACATACACATATGTACATAGGATGGATACAGATGTAGGCCTCCCCTATGGTTCATCGTAACAACTGATCCAGTGCTGCTTACATGCATAGGTTACCTTCTTCAGGGCTTCAGACCACTTTATGGGGAGCCTATCAGCGCTGCGTCGTCCTCTACAAACTAGGGCACATACTGAGTTTGAGGTCTTGTGTTTGAATCTCGGGTCGCCTCAAATGTTTATATGATCTACAAATGTTTTTAGAGTTGGAATGTATATCAGTTGTCTAGTAAACAAGCTTTGCTTAGTTTGGACCTAGATGGCATTGCATGTCAAATTTGTTTATATGAAATACTAGCTGAACCCCGCGGTGCTACCCGCGGTACGATGATAACTGCGGGCAACGCCGCGAGGCGAAGCTATATCTTTATAAATAGTAGCCTATGTGTTATTCTGATGTATAAGCTATATTGTGGTAAAGTTTCATTCAAATCCATTCAGTAGTTTTTACGTGAAAGAGTAACAAACATCCATACATACATACATCCATACTTACAAACTTTCGCCTTTATAATAGTAGTAGGACTACCACATCAAAAACATTTTACTTATTTTGCTACAGCTTATATAACTAATTTTGCTCACAGAAATATGGCAACAACTTCGAAGTTCCACCTAGTGGACTTGGCCGGTTCTGAACGTATAAAGAAGACGAAAGCTAGTGGAGAACGATTAAGGGAAGGTGTCAAGATCAACCAAGGTCTTTTAGCACTTGGCAATGTCATTTCAGCACTGGGCGATGGGACTAATAGGAGTTTTATTAGCTATAGAGATAGCAAACTTACTCGGTTATTGCAAGGTAAGATAAACTAGACTTGTTTCATCATTATCAGCCTACCACAGTTCAATCCTGGACTGAGGCCTCTCCAATTGCGCGCCACTTACTTTGAACCTCGGCTACTCGCATCCGCTCATCACTCCACCTAGCCCGAGGACGTTCTTTTTTATTTTTTTAAGCAGAAGGTTGCTAACCCGGTAAAACAGCTGTCCCGCTACCGGCCGTCATATGCTTCATGGCCGGTAGCGGGAAATTTCCTACGATGACTGCAGTGAGGATCCAATGCTGTGATGACATCAATGTGTGCTGGGCCGAGTCCTCACTGCAGTCACAGTAGTGGCAGGCGGGACTCGTTTCCCTCCTAACGACCGAGTGCAGGTACTTCCCGATAACTGTGCCTGGAAAGGACCTACGTCAGTCTAAGAAAGAAAGGGTCTCATGCTGCTGCCCTTCCCTCTCGAGGATGACAGGCTGGAGTGCCTCTATGGCAGCAATGCCGGCACGTGGAGTCTCTAGTGGTCGACCAAGGAGCTACCAAAGCTCGACGAGGGGCTTCACGCCACTCGCGTACGTACCTCTTCGGGTGGATGCCGAAAGCTGTTCTCCGCCCGGAAGTCAGCACTTTCGCAACTTAATTTTACGGGGGAGGTCCACGCAAGACGCACGCCGCCTCGGTCGACAATATTCTGGGTGGTCAGAGCCGCCTCCCACCCCGGTGCACTATACAGCGCCATCGACCATACAAACCTGTGTAGAGCTGTCTTGTCGCGACGCTGGCTCCACCTAAATTGGGCAAAACTCAGTCTTAGCACCAGTTCGGGCCCAGTTGCTTCATCTGGGCCCGAACTGGTGCTAAGACTGAGTTGACAACGATAAAGGCGCCGGGGGTCGGACCATGACTGGGCCCATGGAACAGCAGAGCTTACGTCTAATTCAGGGCGCTGGGCTTAGGGGTGTAAACCCAGCGCCTCAATGCCCCCAACTGCTATGAGTTTGCCCTCTGGCGTCTGGCCGCGACCGAATCTGCAGCCCGTCCCTTCAGCAGTACCAGCTTCCTGCTTTTCCAGCAGTCAGGGAAGCGTCCAGACTCCATGCTAGCTTCCAACACTTCCCTGAGGCGGTCCGACGTTTTGGGATAGGATCCGTAGGACAGCTGCTCCTACCTCCAATTCTCTAACATCATCCTCTGCGGGAAAAGACCCTCGACTATTTCCTGCAGGAAGCTGGGATATTTGATGCGCGACCGATAATGATTTAACGGTTTTATTTCGTAATCTAACAAAAAATAGTAAGTTTCATTGTAAGCAGCAGTATGTCACAGTTAACACTCTTTGACTTGTTTGATTTTATAACGAGTATAACTTTTTTTTAAGTTTCGGACAAAGGTATACAACATTTATTTCGTTAATTCATGTTATGTCCCAATAGATAAGAGGACCTGCCATCCACTTTAAGACAAAAGCTTAGAAAATTGTAATAATGCTTACCCTATTAAGAATGTTTTTCTTAAATTCATTAGAATGATCACACTTTACTAAATACATAGGTAAACGTCGTTTAGACTGCCTCGGTGGCGCGAGTGGTAGCGTAAGCGACTGCTGTGCTTGAGGTCTCAGGTTCGATTCCCGGGTCGGTCCAAATGTTTGTATGATCTGCAAATATTTGTTTCGAAGTTTGGGTGTTTTCTATGTATAATATGTATGTATTTACAAAAAAAAAATATATGTATTTATATCAGTTGTCTAGTACCCATAACACAAGCTCTGCTTAGCTTGGGACTAGACGGCGTTGTGTGTTAAATTGTCCGAAATATTTATTATTATTATTATTATTATATAAACAACTTTATCAGAAAGCTATATGTTTTGCATAAGTAGAACTAATAGATGTTATGCACGATAGCAAAACACACTAAAACAGTTTAAATCGTTACTAAATTAAGTATTATTTTGCTTGTCTGCAGACAGTCTCGGTGGTAACTCACTAACCCTCATGGTAGCATGCGTAAGTCCTGCTGATTACAACTTGGACGAGACAGTGTCGACATTACGCTACGCAGATCGCGCCCGCAGGATACGCAACAAACCCATTATCAACCAAGATGCAAAGGCCGCTGAGATTCTCAGGTATTTATATACCATACCATATTTACCACCGCATGCGGTTTGGAACTGTTACTCCTTAATACAGGTGTATGTGTTACGTACTACAATTACCTTGCGAAATAAAAACATTATAACCACACACATTCATACATACATACACACCAATGTCGTCGAGAGCCAGTTGATATGAAATTGACTCACATTAGGACTTCAGAAGTTGCCAATGTATCTTTATTGACGAGCATCAAATATTACTACAACAAAATACAACAATATTATAAAATTGAATATACATTTTTTGGACAGGTTGAATAATTTGGTCAACGAACTCCGTTTGCAAGTGTTGGGCAAACTGCCTACAATTTGTGAGCAGAACAATGAACAACTGCAGGAAGAGTTAGATAAGGAGCGCACCAAATATCAAGAACTTTTGAAGAAGTACAAGCAAGTGACCGAAAATCTAAGCAACATGGTGATTGTAAATACAAATTTATGTGAAAAAGCTTTACTCGCTGAAGCTGCGAAAGATAAAATTGAGCGTAAATTGAACGAATTGACGGAACAGTGCAATCAGACAATAGAAAATCTAAATACTACAAGTGCTCCAATAGATGATGAGTTACAAAAGACCTCGGTAGTAGATTACTTAAAAGAGATCAAGACGCGATTGGAGGACCTTCAGACTGTGAATATGAAGTCTGATGAAGAAATGATAGATCACGAAATCAAGCAATCGTTTGTCAATGAGAATGATCTAGATAAAGGTGGTGATGACGTGATGTTGAATGAGGATCAAGCTGTTCTAGAGGAAGAGAAGAGAACTATGGGACAGGTAAGCATATATTATTAGTAGAAAGTTTGACTGGACGGTTGGGCTAGTGGTTTATACGGTCGCCATGCCGTTTTCTACTGTGCCAAGTGTTTTTGGTTCAAATCACACATGGGAAAACGCAAACATGTGCGATTTGAACACTGTTTCATGTGTGTTTGTAAAGTCTCTTGCTACACAGAGAAGTTACAAAAGCGAAGTAACTCAATAGGAAAGTCCCTTTACGCCCTGCAAAAGAGACCACACAAGAACTATTAGTTACAACTTACTCGTATGTGTCATCTTCTTCATCTTTGCTTACCCTCTTGATAAAATACTCAAATATTTAATCAATTTTATCACAAAAAAGTTATTGTAATTTCTGTTATGGTTAAAAAAGTATTTTCTTACTTGTTTCTTTACACAGTACCCACAAAATAAATTATTATAAATTACTAGCTGAACCCCGCGGTGCTGTGCTACCCGCGATACAAATATAACCGCGGGCAACGCCGCTAGGCGAAGCTAGTATCTTTATTATTCTAATGTATAAGCTATATTATTGTAAAGTTTCATGAAAATCCATGCAGAAGTATTTGCGTGAAAGAGCAACAAACATGCTTACTTACATACTCACAAACTTTTGCGTAGTATGTTTGTCGATTTGGTTTGTCCCGAACTACGAAAGAGCAAGACTGTTTTTCACAAGACTTTTGGTAGCTATTTGATAAATAATTTTTCTCCTTTAATCATTTTCAACTATCAAGAAAGAGTTACTTCTCTTTATCTTTCTCTTCTAAAGAATATCTTTTCTTTCCTATCAAGGTCGCTCTTAACCAAGAACTACAAGAATTAAACCGAGCAATGGCGATCAAGGCTTCCGTGGTACAGGCCATCCTTGCCAATAACAAGGATATGTTAGAGAGTCACAAGAATCTACAAGAGAATGAGGAGAAGATTGCACAACTGGAGAAGGAACGAGATGAATTATTGCAGCAGCTGAAAACCAAGGTGAGTTTAACCTGAATAATAATAAATAAATAAATATTGCGGACATCTAACACACAAGGCCATCTAGTCCCAAAGCTAAACAGAGCTTGTGTTATGGGTACTAGACAACTGATATAAATACTTATATACTTTTTTTTGTAAACTATACATATTATACATAGAAAACACCCAAACTCCGAAACAAATATTTGCAGACCATACAAACATTTGGTCCGACCCGGGAATCGAACCCGAGACCTCAAGCTTAGCAGTCGCATATACTACCACTACGCCACCGAAGTAATGTCCATGTATCGTTTATAAAATTTTGCTTACAACAGGGGTTTGATCTATCTACTTATAAAATTCTTGTAAACTAAAAAAAAACAACGTGTTTAGTCTCTAATCTCTAGTATTCTAGATTCAAGGGGGTTTGATCTCCAGTGACTTTACTCACTTGGTAAATAGCAAACCACTCTGATCAAGCTACCATATGTAGAGAAACATAAATAAATAAAAAAAAAAAAAAAATATTCCGGACATCTTACACACAACGCCATCTAGTCCCAAGCTAAGCAGAGCTTGTGTTATGGGTACTAGACAAGTGATATAAATACTTATATACTTTTTTTTTGTAAATACATACATATTATACATAGAAAACACCCAAACTCCGAAACAAATATTTGTAGATCATACAAACATTTGGTCCGACCCGGGAATCGAACCCGAGACCTCAAGCTTAGCAGTCGCATTCGCTACCACTACGCCACCGAGGCAGTCAAAAATAACATGTTCAGAAATAACCATGTATGTTATCTTAAACGTAATTTACAAGAGGAGTAGTTATAATATGTTTTAACCCACAGTCAAAAGACCCATCGCATGAAGAACGCCGTTCTAAAGTATCTACTCTAGAAGCGCAAATATCAGACTTGAAGAAGACCTGCCAGCAACAAGCTCACATCATCAAGACTAAAGAGAAGAATGAAGCCAAGATCGCTGCTTTGAATGCTGAACTACAAGCTATGAAAGCTACTAAGGTACTTTTTATTACTCATTCGTCTGAAAATCGATCATAAAGAGATATTAACATTAGATGATAATATTATGCTCAGCAGTTTTAGTAAAACTTTACAATAGACCCTGAACAAGTTGCTAATAAAATTATAAAAAAACGGTCAAAAATCAAATAACGCTCCATTTAACTTCAGACTGCATCCGTAGAATAATCATTACAATAAGATAAAATTTCTTTCAACAAAATATGTGTATTCGTGTTTTTTAAGGATGACTTAAGGATGCTAATTAACAAATAAATAAAAAAAATACCTTATAACACAACTCAAATTGCTTACACAGAAATTAAACGTTACAGTAGAATAAAAAAATCAGAGGTACCTAAATATTTGTTTTACAATAATCTGAATAGATTTGGCGATGATCGAAATTGATTTGATAACAATCCAGATATCTGCAATTAAGTTTTGATTACACGAAACGTGCCAAAAAGATGTAATGTTTTATTAGATCTTTTTAATCTAACGCGGGGATAGGATACGGTTTATGTAATTGAATAATATCCGTCTAATTGGGTCGAATAACAAAAAGAACAAAATTGTTTTGTAGGTTAAAATAATAAAACAAATGCGCGAAGAGAGCGAAAAGTTCAGGAAATGGAAGGCAGACAATGAGCGTGCCATGTTGCGTTTGCGCAACGAGGATCGCAAGCGTGCCAACGCCATGGCTAAGATGGAGTCTCTGCACGCTAAACAACAAAACGTACTTAAACGGAAGATGGAGGAAGCTGTGGCCGTCAACAAGAGACTTAAGGTTTGTGTGCTAATCTATACAAATAAATAAAATTGGGAGTGTCTGTTTGTAATATTAAAATAACCGCTTTCTACGAGTACTACATGCATATGAATGTATTTACGGTACACATACCAAAATATATATTTTTAAAATTTTTGTCTGTTTGTCTGTCTATTTGTTCCGGCTAATCTCTGGAACGGCTGGACCGATTTGGACGGGACTTTCACTGGTAGGTAGCTGATGGTACAAGGAGTAACTTAGGCTTACATTTTTTAGACTAGCTTCGCCCTGCGACGTTACCCACGATACGCCAATAACCGCGGGTAACATCGCGGGGTTCAGCTTAAAAAAATAGAAGTTATACATTTTTAATAGAGTATGAGAAATTAAAACCCATCTACGTAAAAAGTTTTAATACAGCCTATCGTTTGTTGGTTTTGCCAGGCTATTTCCGCACTTAATTTCTTAATTGGGCTATTGTACGTGGATTGGTAATCTTCTTACCCCAACCACCCTTGATCATCTCAGAATCTCAGCATCCTTTTCAGGTCACTACGTGTTTTCGGGAGAGATGTTAATTAGAGGATGTCTGCCCGTTGATCTGCCACACTTGTACATTCTGTGAGAACGTGATGAGGCGTGTCTTCTGCCATGCATCCTCTACACTGTCGAGCCAATAGTGAATATAGGTGCTTGTTTAGGAGACAAGGCCCACTTAGGATACCTATGAACTTTCTGAGATCGTCCCTTTATAGTCTAATCAGGTTGCGGGTTAGTCTTTTGATGCTACCTGAACTGCACTTTTTATTTGCCTGCGTTATTCGTTGTTTTTCCATTCGGTTTTGTGTTTTTATTCGTTATTGGCGCGCAGCATGCGTGATACAGCCTATGTCAGGATATTATTACGACTCGTATTACCACCTCATTTATTAATATCAGTTTAACAGTTAGGCACTAAGGTGGAATATACAAACATATGTAGACTGCCAAAACTTCCTTTTGGCTTTGCAGTAGGTTTAAAAACTAGTCGACCCGCATAACTGCGTCGGTGTCCTTTTAAAGGAATAAATTTTCCTCATGTTCACAACATTTTGCATTGATTCTTAGCTCCTATTGGTCGCAGCGTGTTATTATATAGCCTAAAGACTAACACTAACATAATGAATTAAATTCAAACGATTTGTAGTTCCTCCAATAAGCACTTTCAACGAAGCTATCAAACTATAGCTATTAGTATAGTTTAAAAAAGATAGGTACTTATATTGGTTACTATTATTATGAAGCATTATGCAGTTGCATTCATAATTATGATTCTTTTATGTTTTAAAATGTTGAAGAGACTAATAAACTACACTTTTTGCTTTTCTGAATAATTGCACACATCATAATTTTCGTTAATCATTACATTGTGAAGTTACTTTCAAAAGTGGGGTTTTCAGAGTTATAATTAGAGGGTGAAACAATATGATTTTAGTTGAATAGGGTAGGCTGTTTGTTTGCCCACTCAGTGTTGTAGTAAAAGTAAATGAAAATTTATTTTATGTTTATATAATAGGAAGCGCTAGAGCGACAGAAGTTCTCGCAGATGAAACGCAACGCTAAGGGTAGTGTGAAGGCGGGCGCTGTACAGCAGTACATCGAACAAGAACTTGAAGTACACCTCAGTATTGTGGAAGCTGAGAAGTCGCTAGAGGAACTCATGGAATACAGGTATTTTTTGTTTGTATTTACTACTATAAAATACTGATAAGACATGTATGTTAGGTGTACTTTCGCGACATTTACACATACTTTTTATTGCGTAGCGGGACTTATTAGTGATAACGCTCGATGCGATAACGCTCGTGGTCACTGGTAGATCAGTCTTCCCGAAACCACGGGTTTAATCTGTTCGAAACGTTTTAAATAATGTTATCAAAAATAAGTTCCACTTTACAACAAAAACTGTGAAGAATAGTACTTGGCTATAATAATAATGATCTTATACAATTCACACACCACTGTCTAGTCCCAAACCAGGCAGTCGGTGCTATAGTAACCAAACTGCTGATAAACGAACTTATAAATTTCTAAATAAATACATATCTTATATATAAAATTGTCGTGTTACCAAATTCTTGTCGCACTGTTTGTTACCAAACTCCTCCGAACGGCCGGACCGCTTTTAAAGTTTTTTTTATTATTATAACAAAACAACGTTCGCTGGGTCAGCTAGTTTCATAGATTAATTACATCCAGATACGCAACAAATGATTGTATTCATCACACAAACATTTCAGAAAGTTTCTTTCGACACAATTGGGTGGCTCGACCGGAGTGATAAACATGCCACTCAATTCACTCAATCGATGTTTTTTCTAGCTTTTATCCGCTACCGAAGCTAAAACAGTATGGTGACGAATAAGAATACCAATTCATCTGATGGGTATCGTAAGAGGCAACTAAGGGAGCAGATTACATTTTTTTTATTGTATAGTGGGCAAACCAGCAGGCGTATCACCTGATGGTAAGCGATTACCGTCGCCGATCAACACCGGAGGCGTCACAAGTGCGTTGCCCACCTTTGGGGGATGGGCCTCTGGTATCCTCACTAACTCAGTGAAACAAAGCGCAAACGCTATTTCACACCGGTTTTCTGTGAGGCCATGGTATCACTCCGGCCGAGCCGGTCCATTCATGCCGAAGCGTGGCTCTCCCGCGGATAATACATAGGAAAACATTACTGCAAAGAGAAAAGAAAAACTCAAAACACAATACCATATATACCTATACCTGTGTGACCAGCTTGCTAAAAAACCCAAAAGCTTTCGATAGAGAGAACTAGCAGTAGACTGTCAAAGCTTTGATGTGCGTAACATAACAATTTTAAATGGTTTTCAGAGCATGGATAACAGAACAGATAGAAAATCTACGTAACAGCACTGATGACGAAGCTAGTAGAAAGAAAATTGCGGAGTTAGAAGATGATCTGGCACTTCGTAAAGCACAAATATCAGATTTACAGCAAAAAATATTGACTGCTGATCAAGGTAAATATTTGAAGCTTATTTATTGTCTTAAAACTTACTTTTTGGTTGGTACTTCCGAAACCATTGTATGGTCATTACATTTCGTTTTTATTTTCACGTCGAATGTAAAGAGTAATCTTGTTTACCCATTATCATTATTATTATAACATGTTTTGTTAAAGAAATAAAGCTTTCTACATGCGAGTCATTTCATGTCATGCGCTGAGTGCATTAGAGTCGTGTTTCTACTGAATAGTTTCGGTGATAATGTACAAGACTCTCCACGTATTTGTAATGTTAATGTTATTACAAATGACTACTATATTTAATTCGGGGTTATCTATGAAAGCATCTGTTTCTTTACAAATACCCTCATGTGACCTTAGAACGAACTAACATATATCTTTCAACTCTCCATAGAAAACAAGTCCCGAACACAATGGGATAACATCCAATCCATGCTTGAAGCCAAAGTAGCTCTCAAGTGTCTATTTGAGCTACTTGTGGATGCAAAGAGGGAAATGCAGAACCAGAGCGAAAAGGGCTTCCAGGCTAGATATGAGGAGATCAAGGAGGCGCATGACAGGCTCGCCATGGAGTTTGAAAATAGTAAGACTGAGTTTGAGAGGCAGTTGGCGATGGTGAAACTGCAGAGCGAACAGAAGGTAAAATACCTGCGGCCACTTTCAATAACCTGTCTCTAGTTAACACCTTTGAAGATTTTTATGACTAATTAATTACTTTTATTGATATATAGGATCTTTTTTTTTAAATAACAGATACCTACAAAAACTGGAGATAGGGTATTTAAGATGACTCTAATGCCCAGTTCCTATATTTGAAAAACGATCCGTTCTAGGTACGAATAGTGGTATATTATACGGGGCGTAAGCTAAAATCGTTCCTATAAAAAATAAATTGAGGAACGGTATTTACGACTCGTAGTCGGTTGTAGAAAATTTTTACACGATGACGATTTGTTAAATATAGGAACCAGGCATAAGTGTAATAAACAATAAAATTTGTGGGGCGTAAAGAAAACCTTAAAACAGTAGGCCAAAACCTCCTTGCTAAAAGGATGTTCATGATGCTGATTGATGTGTTATTAGGATGGTTTTAAAAGTAATAGAAATCAACTGGCTTTAATTTTTTTTTTTTTATGCGAAGGAGATGGATCGGAATTACGTGATAACAAGAGAAGCTACTTCTAGGTACCACCTCAATAATCCGTCGGAAATCCGTGGATTTCCTTTCTACGGTATATCTGGTACAAAGCTACTGGGACCCGAAACTGTGTGTAGTTTTAAAGCGGTTCAAATCTGACATAATCATCCCATCGGTCGTCTAGTGTGTCTTATCCGAGAGGATATCCCAAAAAAAGAAGATACTCGTAATATCTTCACGCTGTATTCATCTTCCTAACCTTTTATTATCCCCGAGAGTAATTTTGAGGTTGGCTACTAATTCAACCGGTTTTACCTGAATATCAGCTTTTCCACGGAGCCACTGGCATTGGACCTCCGCAACCCTGAGGGTGAACTGAATTCGAAGGTTGAACTAGTTGTCAGTATATTTGAGGGCACTGACTTCCCAATAACGATTGCCATTGATGTTCATGACAACCGGGACCGAGAGCTTAACGTGCTCTCCGAGGCACGGGCGGGAAACACCGCCATCTTCCATAGTCTGGGCTGCTATTAAGAATTTCTTTAAAGGAAATCCCAACAGCAGTCCGACCCGGGTGTTGAACCTGAGACCTCTTGATCGGCAGTCGCTTACGCTGACTGCTAGATTACGCTGTATTGTATGGGAAAAATAATTTGAATGGTTTTCTGTACCTTATTTATTTTTTTCAGTTGTCGGCTTTAGTGGCACTACAACGTGGTGTAATCGGCAAGGGCGACAAGAGCGAAGCGTGTAAACATCTCCAAAACGTGATACAATACCAACAGGAACGACTGGACCAAGTCGAGGAGGAAAATGTATGGCCAATTTAATTGTGAACCTTAACTCAATGCATTAAAGATTAGTTCTTGTTAATACACGCGTTTTCTGTCGTAGTTAGAATATTAGATTTTGTTTTATATTCTCAAGTTATTTTTTTTTTACACTGGCAACATCTCTGTATGTTAAGGTAATGTTTCCTTATATTCTGGTAACATTACATGTAGAAGATACATATAATAAACTATTCTCAATACACATACATACCATAAAAGTTTAACTATCGAATATATGCTACAATAATTGGCTTATGTCATTGTTAATACTTTTAATTACTAATATTGTTATGTTTAAAGTGCTGTGAATTTTACAGAAAAAATTAGTGGATGAGTTAGAACAATTGCGGTCAGGTAGTAAGAAAACGAAACGACGAGCCAAAAAAGAGGCCAGTGGTTCTCCTGCGAAGAAGGTGGAATATGTGGAACCAACTGATGAGGAAGAAGATGATTTTGAGGATAATGAGAAGGACCCTGATTGGAGAGCGACACCCTTATTTAAACGCATTCAGGTAATCCATACAATGTAATATTATAAATTCGAAAGTAACTTTGTCTTTTAGGCTTTTACTAAACTGCTGTACCGATTTCAATGAAATTTGCCTTGGACATACTTCGACTCTTGATTAAAAATATAGGTTGCTCTTTACCGCGATAACCGTCGTATCGTGCGAAGCCGAGTGCAAAAGCGAGTAAAATAATGTAAGACTGATTCATCGAAGTGAAAAAATGAAAGTGAACAAAAAAATGTCTAAACATTTTTAGCAGTTAATAAAGTTGAGAGGCCCATGTCCAGTAGGGGACTGCGATAGGCTGATGATGTTATAAAATAATCAAATTTAGTCAGCAATCATATCACTTAGCCTTAAATAGACCACTGTTAGATATAATATGATTCTTCTTAGCAACGAGGTTTTAGAGCCAAGAGTTGAGATGTATGTAGTGTTTACTCGTATGTCAAGTTCTTTTTTTATTAAAAGTTGCTTCATTCGTCGGCTCTTTAACCATAAAATGAACAAACAAAAACGATATATTCTTAAACCATCACCACAATATATGTATTTTCCGTCATCAGGCTCAGCGTTCAAGACTGACGATGAACTTTACCGCTGCGGACCTGTCAGAGACGGAGAGCGGTGGCGGTTCTGGGGGCGGTTCGGGGGGCGCTCCGACGGGCGCTCGCGCGCTGAAGCGCGGCAGTGACGGGGCGGCGCACTGCGTGTGTCGCGGCTCGTGCTCCACGAAGATGTGCGGCTGCGTGAAGGGCGACAAGGGCTGCTCTCCCACGTGCCGCTGCCAGCCCGAGCTCTGCAAGAACCGCCGCCTCTCCTCCGACAGCGAGGACAAGGAGAACAATGTGAGTCGCAGCTCTTTAATCATTTTATACACACATTTTCGGATCCACTATAATTTTAGCCTCTCCCCTTTAAAATTTTATAGTATGTATATATAGTATTTACATATATGTATACATATAGCAATAGTGTAGTAGTATGAATAAAAATATCATTTTGAATTTCCGTGCATCTATCAAGTTTAGTTCTGCATCGCCCAAGGTTGACTGGCAGAAAATGCCTACGGCATTAAGTCCGCCTTTGCAATATCTATGCATAAAGGTCAAATAAATAACCCGCGGTGGCCTAATTTAGCAGGCAGGGGGACGGGGAGTCACAGCTCTACTCATTTACTACAGTGAATCTATGGTCCAAGAAATTTATATATTTCAATAATTTCTTGGCCAACGAAAAGGTCTTAGTAGAAAAAGACTTCGCAGACGAAGACTAGACGACTAAGACCAACGATTTCGCCCATTCTGCAGCTAGGAAAGCCATAGACTTCGCAGACGAAGACTAGACGACGAAGACTGACGATTTCGCCCATTCTGCAGCTAGGAAAGCCGCATAAACTGCTTAAAAACAAAAGAAATGCACCTAAACACCTCAGATGTAGCACCCATTTATGTGAATAATGAGGCAGTCGAGCAAGTGCAACAGTTCACATACTTGGGAAGCGTAGTGGATTCCATGGGAGGTGCGGAAACTGACGTCGGAGCACGACTAAACAAAGCTCGATTCGCCTTTCTTTCTTTCGAGTGCAATTTCATAAATTATTTAACAATTTACAAGATACGAGCCAATATTATTATCCAATACAATATAACTCATTATTTTTTTTACTTACATAATAATACAATTATAATTTTTCTTTGTTACAGCCATCAAGTACAGAGCTTTCCCTCGAAACGACACCGCCGTCTTACTTTGATAAACGGTAAGCAACACAAACGCTTACATGCATAAGATTCCCTTTCTAACTGAAACAATATAATATGTGTGATAGATTCGAAACGTCCGAAGAATTAACCGACAGCCAAACGAAAACCGATGCTCCCACCACACCTTTAAAGGTGGAATTGCCGATACAACGTTCTCCATTGCGGGTTAAAAATGATGGCCCACAGAAATGGATGCTCGCCCTACTTTTGTACAACACTTGTGTAGCTCCCATGTCATCGTACTGCGCCAACAACATATTACAATACGGCATGGACCAAGTCAAGTACAATGTGTTGTCCCATATCTTGAAGTTCTTGATGCGAGAGGTTATTAAAACATTTGAAAGTTCACGACTTGACGTATATTGTGCATAAGTATGTATCTTTACACAATGAAGTCGCTATCGATTTCTATTCGCTTAGATCTTCTAAATTACTCAACGGATTTAATGCGGTTTTCAGCAGTAGGTAGAGTGATTAAAAATAAAGATTTATATGTGCACTGCATGCATATCATAGTAGAGGAAATCTGAGAATTTAAAAAATTTCCTTGCAAAGGCAGGCTGGGTTGCTAGTAAAAAAAAAAGAAAAAAATAATAATTTGTAATTATATCCGAGTTGTTTTATTACTCTAGTGGCAGTTTAAAGTTACATAAAAATTACAGCAGTTTAGCTATATAAATAGGTCAAACGTGACTGTTTTGATATTCACTGTTTTGACAAATTTGAAATTCGATTCTTTCTTTTTCATTTTGTATCTAAATTTACAAGACTTGCACAATCACTTGTACATATTTTGCAACTTTGAAGTATACCATGTAAAATATATATTTACTTAGTGGACAGAACACAAAGAGATTTGAAGTCCCCCTTTTCAGAACAGCTGGAACTTTATAAAAAAATATATTACCAAAATGACATAAAAAATACAATCAGCTCATTCAGGTCAGCAAGTAATATTTATTATTTAGTTTGTAATACAAAGGTTTTAAATAAAGTTATGTTAGGTTTTATACCTAGCCGCAATAATATCCTAGTTATATTATAAACACGAAACTACTGAATACATTTTGATGAAACTTCACAATAATATAGCTTATACATCAGAATAACACATAGGTTACAATTTATAAAGATACTAGCTTCGCCTCGCGGTGTTATTGTCGTACCGCGGGTAGCACCGCGGGGTTCAGTTGTAACAAATAAATCACGAATAAGTCGATAACATAAATAAAGTAAATCGCAGAAATAGTCAGAAACAGATGTGGTCGTCAAAGTTTCGTACAGATGACTCCCATTTTTGTTAATTTGTTGTTTTTTTATGCTACAATCTACGTCAAGTACTACTTTTTAATATTAATTATTTGCGGACTATGCTCTTACAAAAAAATCCAAAAATATATATTTTTTAATATTGTCTCTTCTTGTTCCCAAAGGCCCATCAAGAAGTATCCATTTTATAAAAACAAATCCGGCATTTGGCACATATTTAAGAGAACAGGATCCCGTTCTCTGTGAGTGCATAGTTCTGCAATATGTAGCTAATAGACTGTATCTACTTGTTACACGTAGAACACAGTTTAGAAATCATTTCATACATTTGATAATTTAAGATTCACTAGGGAAAAATATTTTGCACACTTTTTAAATAATATGTCATGTAGTTTTTTTTTGCAGAACTATGTACCTACTTAAAGTAGTTTTAAATTGTTAGTTAATGAAAGATATAAACAGTTTGCCATCACTTCAGTTTATATTACGTAGCGTTAGAAGTTTTTGTAAACTATCTTCCTAAGTAATTTGATTTGTAAAGAAATTCAATGTTCACTGCCATGGGCGCCGTAGGATCATTTTCAGGGGTCTCTCCGTCCTTCATAAGCGCAAGCCTGAGGGTGACTGGTGATGCCACTGTAAAGTGTAGGCGCGAGGTACGTCGGGGTTCCAGGGATTTCCTTCCGAGGGTGCACCTGGTTCCCCGGCTTCTAGTACCCGAGACGGTGTGCGGTTTTTAGTTGGTTCGAGTCCGACATAACCACCAGTGGTATCCGAGGGGATATCGGCAAAAAAGGGGGTGTATCTATATCTACACATACTATATCAGGTCTTTACCTACGAAATTGCTGTTTTATGTATATATACTGTGCCAAGAGGGTGCATGTGCAACCCTTTCCCGACGCCGCCCATGATCGCTACTATACCCACACGTGCCTTTTTGTCAAAAAGTACTCGTAATAACCTGTAAACTTTCTACAGAACTTTGAAATCGCTTAATACTTAGGTTGTGGAGGTACTGTAGAAGGCAGAAGACATAAAACTGAGTTTTGATTGGTAAAAAGACTCAGAGTAAGAAACTATAAGACTGGTTGTCGTAACTTACACGGCGGTAATATTTTGTGTCATTTACAGAAATCACCTTGACGCAACTTATGTCAAGAAGAAGAAGAGTTACTTCTTTCCGCATGATCAGGGAAATGGCGACCCAATAAAATAAAGGTATTATACATAAATTAATCATTTAAAACAACCAACCTACAACACAATAGTGTTTCATTACCCTATTTGAATGAATGCAGTAGTTAAAAGTCGTTAGTGGCGAGAATGGTCACTGAGCACTTGTTTATTTCAGTATAAAATTATTAGCTACTTCTAATGATAATTTGGTATTAAAAAGATACTTAGCGAGGTTTCACTTTCGTATTCATCTTTTTATCGCTTTATTTTTTTGGTGTTTATTCTGGGTACCATAAATATTATTATTTTTTTTTATTGAATAGTGGGCTAACGAGCTGACGTATCACCTGATGGTAAGCGATTACCGCCGCCCATGGACACCCGCAACACCAAAGGCGTCACAAGTGCGTTGCCGACCTTTGGAGGGATGGGAAATGGGATGGGGGAGGGGTTGGGGTATGGGCCTCCGGTATCCTCACTCACTCGGTGAAACACAGCGCAAGCGCTATTTTACACTGGTTTTCTGTGAGGCCGTGGTATCACTCCGGTCGAGCCGACCCATTCACGCCGAAGCATAGCTCTCCCACGGTATAAATTAATTTAAATAAAAATATTTACCATTTATCGGGAATTGTTATCAACTATTGCCTCGTTGGCGCAATAGTGCTATACTCGTACATGAGGTCTCGGATTCGGTTCCCGGATCGGACTAAATGTTTGTATGTTCTGCAAATATTTGTTTCGGAGTTTGGTTAAAACGAATATTACAATAAATCTCGGAAAATATAATTATAATAGCTATTTCTATTATAAATTTTAATCAAATAAACATATTTGTTGGTCAATTGAGTAGTCTTAAACAGTGACGTCATAACTATTTATTAAGAACATTTTTATTAATCTTTCGGATGCGCGAACGGGTACTTCCGGTTACATGCACCGTGCGGCGAAATTGCAAAATTTTGCAACACGGTGCATGGTGTACGAAAATGATTAAATCTTTTCAAAAACAATGCTCGGTGGTTATAAAAGTGATTATTTTTCAAAAGATGGATAACAAGCGTACATGGTTATGCCATATTTTATTACTAAACTAATGTTATCGCTTTATTATTTACTCACAATTGAGCCAAGTATTAATTTACGCACCTATTGTGTTAATAAACATGATTTTAATATTTTATGTGGTTTATTATTCATTTTACTTATTATCCTCATAAAGTTCGATAACTAAGCTATCTACTGATATAAAAAACACTATAACTGCAGTAAAAATTCATTGAGAAACATATTTGTAAAAATCACATTTTGCTGTCGAGATATTCGCCATTTTGTCACTTTACAATCAAACTATTATTTGCGCCGAACACCAAATTACGTAGTATTTATATGAAGAAATAGTGTTTTTTAGTTAAATAATTTATTTTTTTAGTTAACTAGTGCAAAAGACAGGAACAATTCATAAAAAAAACAACCTATTTATCAAGTTATTTAAAAAAAGGACTCGTTTGCTAGACCAGTTTTCATTTATTATTTTTAAGTTCTGAGAATTCTCTAAACTCTATGAAAATGACTGAATGCTAAAGAGAACAAACTGATCGTTCCATTATGACACACAAAGTCTATGCTCAATACAAAATAATTTAGTAAAACATAAACAAAGATCAGTTTACGTCTTGTTCATTGTCCGTCACTACTGTGTATGTGTGGGTGTTAATAGTTCCGGGACTTCCCGCTAGGCTGCGTGCAAACACGAATCAACGGCGATATACAATTTTAAGTGGCGTGCTATTGGAGAGGCCTATGTCCAGCAGTGGACTGCGATAGGCTGATGATGATGTAGAACAGTAATGGCGGGGAAGCCCTGTGTGTGTTTGCGTCTAATTTCGCTCGTCAGGCAAAAAATGAGTGTTTATTTAAATATTTAGCTTCTCTAACACATTTTTGTTGCTATTTTATATTCTATATAAGATTCTCATCGCAATTATATCATTTTATCAATAAAAACATAAGAATAAATGCGTAAAAACCTTCAAATGAGTAAGCCCTTTTCAATAGGTAATAGACTCGGTAACTTTTTGAGTAACACTATTCAAAATTACGCATGATTTATGCCTCAATTCGTATTGATAGTGGTTCCTAAAATAAGTATAACAAGTAAAATATAACAACAAACTACCTTCAAAATCACCTTATCGGCAAAAAATCAGTTTTAAGAGGCACTTGACAGATCGCGTTGCGTCATCGTCAACTTTGAAATTGGAACTCGTTTTTTTTACGGCTCTTGAAGCGCACTTGACAAACGAATGTTTTAAAATGTTGTTCGTATAAAGCAAATGCATAACAAACCTTTCTAGACTTCGTTATAATAACTTTAATACCCAAAATTAATTAAAATGCAAGTTAACTGCGAAAAACATGGATCCGTGTGTGCCGCACCGACGGGACAAACATGGATCCGTGTTGCCGCACCCGAGAGGTTAAGTAATCGGTTTGACAGATGATAAAAAGTGACTAATTTGACTAAGGTGTCAACTATCCTATGCAAACTCAGCTTAGTTTGGAACTAGATGACTTATTATAAGAAAAATCGTGCGTCTCGGGACGCCCGACAGAAGTGATAACTTAAACTAATCTAAGTTGAACTATTTATAAATACGGCTGGTGCTATGGGTTAGAGTGAGAGAGGAGGAGTCTGTCTAACGCTGCCGTATGCGTGAGAGAAAGGGAAGCCAGACAGATTAGCTCCGTAACGCGTTACGTTATGAAGCGGTTTACCCCTCATAAGAATTTGTCACTTCAAAAATAATGTGCTTGATAAGTGTTTTTATTTTTTTCAGACTGAATACTCCAATGGACCTATGAAACCTAGAATAAAATTCAAGTATCTATTGCATTACGTGAAATATAAGTGCCTCATCAATATTATCCTGTGTCCTCACCGTTAATATAATCTAAATTAAGTGTATAATGTATTACATATAATTTAATTTTTATTAAAGACTGGGTTTTGATACGTCGCCATTTTTTATTAAATTTTACGTATTCTAAATCCAGTCTAAGACGTACTTGAGTTGAACTCTGAATAAATATTTATTGTAAAACTTATTATATTTTTTACTGCGTTTTTATTTACCTTTTAAAAGAATATTGATTTTAAGAGGAATCTTTTGCTTGAATTACAAACCGATGACACTATTTGAGTTTTTCATTTTAAAATGTTTTAGAGATGAACCAATTACATGTGTACTTTGGTTTACATTAAGAATGACGTAATGCCTGTGGCATTAAGTCCGCCTTGTGCAATATGTTTGCAGGAAATTGTGTAAATTAATCACAAAATCGATAATTCTTTGTCTTAAGTTGATTTTAAATCTTTGTTAAGGCGAAAGTTTGTATGAATAGATGAATAGAGAACACAAAAAAGCTGAACATTTTGGGATGCAATTTGGTACAGAGATGAATTGTTTGTAAAGCTGAGTACTAAGAAAACTAACTAGAATTTACATCTAACTACTGAATTCCGGTGTGGATGGGGCTTTACGCAAAAAGAGGCTGCAGTAACGGCGTTCTACTCCTTCATGAGGACCGAGTAGTTTAGATTTCTGATCTTTAATGTTCTCAATCTCAGAACTCGGTTTACACTCCTAAAGCAACAAATAATATGTTTGTCAACATCAACTCAATTACCCACGTGTGTTGTATTGTGAGTTTTGAGATCGCAATAAAATTCCTCTCAAAAAGACAATTGGCGGAAACAATCAAAATCTCATCATTCCTAAAGTTACTAATAAAACTGCTTACAAATTTGTTTGTAAACCATTTCTATTGATTTATGAAAGTATATAAACAAATTGACACAAAAAGTTTGTAAATGATTACAGAATTACCTATAGAAGTACAGACCGTTTTTTTTGTAGAAGAATGCTAGTTGTTCTGAATCTACTTCTTTTTTGATAAGGCAACCAGCCGGATCAATCGGATCAGCTATTTCTGCCAATGTCAAGTATTTATCGTCTTCAATTATCAAGTCTTCGAGTCTTCAAGTCGTCGTCGTGATGAAATTAATGATAAAAAATACATAAAATGTGGATGACATGAAATGGGGACCGTCTTTCGAAAAAACAAAAAGCGATCTTCGTTCTGAATCTATACACATATACATGAAACAAATACATAGACACCCGTCTATGTATCTGTCGAACTTGTACCATTTAGATAACCCGTCAGCATTTGGCTTACCCAATAAATGTTTGTGTTACGTTATAACTTTCCCGCGGTGGTAAATGCGCAAAATGCTCTATACACAAACCATTTAGATCGTTCATTAGGGTTCCGTTCCTAAAGTGTAAAACGGGACCGTATTGCTAAGACTTCGCTGTCCTTCTGTCTGCCCGTCCGTCTGTCACCAGGCTATATCTCATGAATCGTGATAGACAGTTGAAATTTTCAGAGATGATGTATTTCTGTTGCCGCTATAACAACAAATACTAATAAACAGAATTAAATAAATATTAAGGCGGGCCCCCATACAACAAACGCTGTTTTTATGCTCATTTTTTGCTTGATATTGTTAACAGCAACAAGTAGACGCAAAAATATTATACGCATATCGATAGTTTTCATAAGTCATTGAACTGTAGTAGACCATATAGGATTTATTTTATATCTATCCGGAATTTAGTGTTGAAAGTTTAGAAAGTCGCATGCGATAGTGTCTTAAATCGCTTAATAAATGCACATACTGGCAATACCTATTTAGTTTGAGTGTCATTTAGGTATCCATGCTAATATTATAAATACGAAAGTAACTCGCTGCTGTAAACCGCTGCACCGATTTCAATAAAATTTGGCATGGAGACGCTTTGATTCTTGTTTATGAACTACTCTACCGCGATAACCGATGTAGGTACGCGCTAGTGGAGCCGCGGGCATAAGCTACTTTACAATATTTTAAAATACGATGGTCGTAATTTAAGGGAGCAAACGAGCAGAAGGAAAAAGGTTTTTCCACCTGTTCCGTTCCTTCCCCCAGAATGTGGGAATGGGGAGGTTTTGGTTTCGGGTAACCTCATTTATTAGGTACAAATTGCGAAACATGTGGTATCCTTTCTTTAAATTTCCTTTCGAATCTACTTTTATTACCATAATGTACATTATTTTTCTTACTGACAACAATTAATAACATATAATTTTTGCAATGTTAACTCTATCCAACTCCATAACATTGCACCGACTTCAAATAAAATTGGGCAGCGAGCAAGAAGTTGGTGACGAATTTTTGAAACTTATTTATTAGTTAAATAAATATATGAATAGACTAAAATTGAATTCACCCACATGCTGATCGTATTTAGAATTGTATATAATAAGGTTTAAAAAACTATAATACGACTATGATTTTTTTAAAAATCTTTTATAGCCTACGTTGTCCGGGCCATTTTTACGAGTTTATTGACACTTCATTCATTAAAATCAGTTAGGAGCTACGGTGGAACATACAAACATATATAGAGTGTCAAAACTATTACCCTTCTTTTTATCTTCGTCGTAGTCAGTTAAAAATATATAAATACGAACAACGTGTTATGTGATCATGTCGGCTGCTAGGGGACTAATTTTGTTTTATTCTACTGTTACTTGTCTAACTTATTTTTATATTTTGTGAATTCTTTTATAATATTTAAACAATTTTTCAAAGATTTCAAGGTTAAAATTGTGTTTAGATAATTGCGAACTTTTTCTCATATCAGCTCTATATATTTGTTTGTGAAAACCGCCGGGTGATACACGAATGAAAAGACAAACATAATTTTGATGGACTTAAACCGATGAAAATTTTGGGGCGTTTGTCAAGTAGTGAATGGCAAGTTTGTACTATTAACATTTTAATTAGTTTATTACATTTTAAAAACTCTCGAGCAAACATATTGCTGCTTTATTACGTCCATGCTAATTCATAATACCCCATAACCTGTAATAGGCATGCATACTAGAAAATATTATTGTATAATTTTTTTTTAAAAGTGTATTGTATGTGTGCTGTTGGTATACCTAAATAAATAAATAAATAATCCATGGCCATGCTTATTAAAGCCATTAAAATCTTTGATCTAAGTTCTAGGCCGATTTAGGAAAAACATACTATTTACTCTGACTTATTTTGTGTTATTTTTGCAGTTTACAACAATATTAACCCATTTTTAAAGCAATTGTAAATTGACAAGTTTCACTAAGCCCCTATTGTTGTAAATTTCTGCCACAGCAAGCGCTGCGATCGTTTCCTATACCTCCACCATATACTTCGCACGATCCCAATAGCTAAAGAAATTTGATGAATACAGATAGATGTTTTTGATTAGGTAACGCTAATATAACTTAGTATTCAGTTGGTTAGTTAGCGGTTTTTTAGGTAGTTCCTAAAAGTATTGTCTATATACGTTAAGTCGTCTCCACTTGTTATAAAAAAAACACACAAGAATATTGTAAACATTAAACTTCTATCCATAAATATGTGAAAAGAAATCTTGAAACCATGCAATGATCTAGATTTAGGCTAAGGTTAGATGTCTTAAAGTACTTATTTATAACCGACTTCAAAAAAGGAGGATCTATATTCCACTGTATGTATTTTTTTATCATTATTATATATACAGTACCTGTATGACGTATTTTTTTTGGTGAAACTAATAACGAATCCTAATTAGTACGTCCACAAACCCCCCCTGCACACTAAACTTCATGAAAATGGTTGGAACCGTTTCTGAAATTCAAATTATGATGAGATAATTGCTCGTTTAAAGGTTAGAAACATGGAGATTTTAATCATATTTAAAATATCATTTGAATCAGTTTTCCTATTATTGAGTAGTGCTAGATATAGACATCGAGAAAATGATTCATTGTATTCTGTTAAGTGTTTAAAATATATTGTTTGGCATTAGAAGTTTGATCTTGAATGTTTAAATAAAGGCAGAATCTGTAGGTGTTAAACCGACGTAAGTTTATACATATATGGTTATTTGTAGTCATCGAATGGAAGGCACCGAAGCATCTTGACCGATTCAGCACATCTCAAGCGCGTCTCGCGTCATTCGAAGTTGTGACTCAAATGAAAGCACGCTATCCCCTACCATTTGTTTTTAATAGTAAAAAATCTTTTTCATCCGACTATGGTGAAGCCAAAAGGGGTTTGGCAACTAATGTATGTATGTACGTTACACCTCTTAAGTTTAAGTTACTAAACCGATAAATAGAACGAGGTGTCAACAATTTCGTAATAATGGCTCGAGTTACATAGAGTATTAAAATTTTTGCAAATGTTTTTAAATAGTCGGTTTATGGTTTTCGAAAATTTTTCTTGTCATTATTTATTCTCTCTTAGTCATGTAGCCAGACTATGATTGGCTAGTTATTGATAATTAACTTTTTTTTATGGATTTCGAGGTGGCAAACAAATAAGCGTATCACCTGATGGTAAGCGATTACCGTCCCCCATGAACACCCGCAACACCAGGAGGCGTCACAAGTGCGTTGCCGGCCTTTGGGGGATGAGGAGAGGGATGGTGGAGGGGTTGGGGTATAGGCCTCCGTTATCCCCATTCACTCGGTGAAACAATTTTAAACAGCGCTAGCGCTGTTTCACACCGATTTTCTGTGAGGCCTTGGTGACACTCCGGTCGAGCCAGCCCATTTATACCGAATCGTAGCTCTCCCACGGTTTAAAAATCCCACTAAAACTACATGACTTATTTATTTTATAAAATATCAGAAGTTCTAAAATCTGAACTTGGCTTAGGCTGTCAATGTTAAATGATAAAATACAAATATAATTATATTTAATGCAAATATAATTTTTCAACGAGCATCATGGCACAAGAGTTTAAATCATCCAACTCAAATGTATAGATTTCAAGATCTGTTTTATGTGTTATGTCGAACATACTTACACTACTTTAAAAAGCGAATGTGTTTTCCTCAGTCGAGAATATCAAAATTAAATTTTATGTTCTTCAAAATACATAGGAATTATATTGTAAGGGAGCCAAGGGAGGTAACTACGACAAACAGTTCTTTAATTTGGAAGAGGTTTAAAATGTTCATAATGTAGAGTATTACAGAGACCTTCACACACTTTTGAGGGTCAAAATAAAAAAAAAAAAAACAAGAAGAACTATACGGTCATGATGAAGGTCCCACGGGTCAAGAATCGGACGAGGTAAATTCGATAGTATACTAATTATGGATCGTGCAATAAAAAGTCACAGCCATTCCGTTCAAAATATTTTTTACTGAAAATGATTAAACAAGAAGGTGTGTGTGTGTTAATTAAAAGTACGAGTACCGATTCACCCTGAATATAAAACCGTAGTAGGGGCTCTTCTCACGTTTCGCCATGAATCGAAGAAAGGCTTGAAGGCTTGCTTTCGTTGTTTACGGGGAGAAATCACGACCGGTCGAGGCGGCCGGCGATCCACTAGCCTCTGTAGTCAGTACCGCGCAGCACGCCGAGTCAAAACTACGTTTGCGCACGCGCCGATATTAACTAACTAATAATTTTTTCGTGTCATTACAAATAATATTAGGATCACTCCTTAAACTTTTGTACATAACTTTTTAAGTTTTGAAGTGCAGTGTTTTCAGTGAAGTGTTGACTGCGATTAATATTTTTTATTGTTAGAAAGTGCCCATCTACCTGCTTGGAGTGTTTTTCAATAGTCCACCGGTATGTAGTTTGAAGTTTTGAACGTATAACAGCGGTATTATTTAGGGGCGACGCGGCTTTTTGAGATGTTGTTTGTATGAAAGGACGCCTCTCGCTAGAATGTCTACTACTTATCTATCGTTTACAATTTCTATGCGGTTAGAGATGCTGTAATGAGAAACTTTCCATTACATATTTAAAAAATCTTCACTTGCTTTAATTTTATACTTTAGCATAAGAATTTAATACGTTTTTAAAATATGAATATGTATTTTAACGCCAAGTTCTCATCAGTAATAAAGAATGAATTGAAATGAAAAATACCGGTTATTTTAAGGAAAATTCTTTTTTTATATTTTCTTTAAACAGAACCGGTTCTTTTCATATCTTTTAAAGTATTACTTTGTGTTTATTATGATGTTTTGTCACCAAATTTGCTTTTATTTCTGGTTGTTTACGGTCTTTTACACTTACATTCAAAAAAAATAAATAAAACAACTCAGTGGACTTGATGAGTTATCTAGACCAAAAGTCTTAATCCTTTTCCAAGGTCCAATCTATCTCTATACAGAAATTCATTTAAAATGGTTTAGCAGTTTAACCGTGAAAGCGTAATAAACCGACAGACAGATAAACAGAGTTACATTTAAATTTATAATATTAGAAAGAAATAATGGATTGATGAAATTGTATACATTAGCATAAAAACGTTTAAGTATAGAATAACATACGCTACTGTTAATAATTATAAAACTTTATATCGTCTGTTTATGGATTTCCACCGTGGGAGAGCCGCGCTTCGGCATAAATGGGCCGGCTCGACCGGAGTGATACCACGGCCTCACAGAAAACCGGTGTGAAATAGCGCTTGCGCTGTGTTTCACCGAGTGAGTGAGGATACTGGAGGCCCATACCCCAACCCCTCCCCCATTCCCTCTCCCCATCCCCCAAAGGTCGGCAACGCACTTGTGACGCTTTTGGTGTTGCAGGTGTCCATGGGCGGCGGTAATCGCTTACCATCAGGTGATGCGTCTGCTCGTTTGCCTCCAATTCAATAAAAAAAAAAAAAAAAAAATGGAACTGTTTACTTTTTCAAACATAAATGTAATGTTGTTACATAATTAAAAAAAGAGGAGGTTTTTATTTCCTCTGATTTATTATATGTAAGCTTTGCCTTTACTTAAAGTCCAATTTAATCCAATAATCAATATCTAAGAGTCGAAAACAAAAGGATGGAAAATAAAGTTTACGTAAATTTCAGAATGTAGACGCATTTAATTCATTAGACATTCGCACCTTAGAGATCTCTGTATAAAAGAGTTCAACGACTCCGGTCACGTAACAACGGACATTAATAAAAAGTGTAATCTGACATCTAAAGATTAAATTTTCGACTTAGAAATGCAATGAAATGTATTTAGTATGACATCTAAGTATGATAAAATCCTTGAATAATTTATAGTCAGGTATAAGGTGTGGATAGATGCCGTTAGCGACTCAACGATAGATGCTTCCATCCGATTTTTTAACAGCTCTTTCCTTTCTCCATTTTATTTCTTAGTTTTTATTTTACCCATCTGTATTACATTTTCAAGAATAGTTAGTTAATTTCAAGCTGGCAGCCGGCTATTTATAAACAGTCCAAACAATTGCAATGTCATATATTAGGTCTTTACCTATGAAATTGCCGTTTTGTATGCAATAAGTGAAAGTACTTATTTTTTCAAACTTTTTTATTTCTGTTATTCGAAGTAATCACCCATGCAATCGACGCATCTTTGCCAACGCATTGGCAGTTTATTGATGCCCTTCTTGTAAAAATCAGCTGAACGGGAGGCAACAAACTCTTCAAAGGCATTTTGTACTGCCTCTCGGGAATTGAATTTTTTACCCATTAAAAAGTTGTCAAAATTTTGGAAAAAGTAATAGTCGGTAGGTGCAAGGTCTGGTGAGTATGGCGGATGAGGGAGAGCTTCCAACCCCAGCTCTTGCAGCTTGGAGACTGTCTGTTGCGCAGTATGGAGTCGCGCGTTGTCGTGAAGGAGCAGTGGGGACGACCGATTGACCAAAGCTGGTTGCAGATGTGCAAGCTTCTCCATCATTCTCTCCAGTTCTTCACAGTACACATCTGCATTAATGCTCATGCCGTTTTGTAAAAAGCTGTGGTGAATCACACCCGCACTAGACCACCAAACAGTGACCATCACCTTTTTAGGGGTCATTTTTGGTTTAGGGCATTGCTTTGGTGCTGAACCAGGGTCTAACCAACTTGCTGAGCGCTATCGATTGTCGAACAGAATCCATTTTTCGTCGCACGTAACTATTCGTTTCAAAATTCCTTCATTTCTTTGCCTGTTGAGCAGCGAAAGGCAGGTCTCGACGCGTACGTTGCGCTGGCGATCGTTAAGGTCGTGGTGCACCCATCTATCAAGCTTTTTTACCTTGCCAATTTGTCGCAAATAGATCAATATTGTTTTGATGCTTACATTAAAAGCTGCTGCTAGCTCAGCTGTAGATCGAGTTTCGTCAGCTTCCACAATCGCCTTTAATTCATTATTGTTAACCAAAGTCTCCGGACGATCACGAGCTTCATTTTTCAAGTCAAAATTTCCAGAACGGAACCGGGAAAACCAATAAAGGGTTGTGCGTTCGTTTGTACAGTTCTCTCCGTAAACGTTTTTGATGTTACGTGCCGTTTGTGTCGCGTTGGTGCCACGACGGAACTCATATTCCATAATTACACGATTTTTTAAAGTATCCATTATGACGAAAAATGTTCAAATGTAATGAAAATACAACGCTAATCAAAAACAAAGACTGAGTTTGTAAATAGAATGTCATGGTTTTAAAACAAAATTAATTTGAATTTAGAATACAGAGCCATTACAAACTTTTTTTTATTTGAAATGACCAGTACTGAAGAAACGCAATTTCATAGGTAAAGACCTATTATTATGCCGATTCTAAATGAATAATTGGGATTAAAACAAGAAATTGATAAATAGTAATAATATATTTGGTGCATAGCATTGGCAACTTCCAACTAGTTTTGAAACTACTGGTTGGGTTTCTAAAAATATGCGAGTAATTTAGAAAAGTTTATTTCATATTTAAGAAACAATATAAGTATATTGTAAAGATGATATACTCGTATATAACAGACTAATAATTTATTTGAAATTAGAGTCTTTGTAGAGATGCTTACGATGTATGTCGTATGTTTGCTTATGTCTCTGAATTGAGTTACTCAATAAGTTTCACACCTTGTGCGGCTGTTCGGTTATTCCAAACCTACTAAAGCTTAACATTTAATAAAACTTAAGGAAAAGCAAACGAATTTAAAACAGATTAGAAAGTTTTGAAATATTTAAAAAGTTTTGTAAAATGATAAGAAGCCTTTCTTTGTACGATATACTTAATATTTAACATTTAGTTCATAAACATATTTTATTTATGTACTAGCTGAACCCCACGGTGTTACCCGCGGTTATCGTCGTATCGTGGGTAACGCCGCGGGGCGAAGCTAGTCTAAAAAATGTAAGCCTAAGTTACTCCTTGTACCATCAGCTACCTACCAGTGAATGTCCCGTCCAAATCGGTCCAGCCGTTCCAGAGATAAACCGGAACAAACAGACAGACAGACAGACAAAAATTTTAAAAATATATATTCTGGTATATTTACCGTATATACATTCATATGCATGTAGTAGAAAGCGGTTATTTTAATATTACAAACAGACACTCCAATTTTATTTATTTGTATCGATATACATGACCGTCGATGACTGTCGAGATCAATGTTGAAAGAATAGAATTTAAATAAGTATTTGTAACAAAACGGTGTTTTTGTATAGCTACTAAGTTTTTAAATATATTTCAGCGGTATTAACCATTTATCAATAAATAAAGTACAGGGGGGAGGAATGTAGTAGACAGGAGAAGGAAGGAAAAGATAAAATAATAGAAGGAGTCAGATCCAGCTGATCTGACTCTCTCTCTACAGTCATTTAGTAATAAAAACACAAGAGAAAAAGAAAAATAGTGTCATTACTAAAGTACATACTCATTTTTTTTAGAATGTTCACGGGTTAGGAATAAAGAACACACACGCGTGACCAACATCTCCCATGTTGGTCACGCGTGTGTGTTGCATTGTACGTTTACCTGTTCTATATTCAGCAACTGTTTAAACATTTTCAATTTTTTACACTGTATCTATAAATGAGTTTAATTAAATTTTAAGCCGCTACAAGTGACTGAAAAATCATCATCTCATCTTCCTAGCATTTATTGTTCCCAAGATTATTTGGGGTCGGCTACTAGTTCAATCGGTTTTACCTAAATATCAGTTTTTACACAGAGCGACTGGCACCTGACCTCCGCAACCAAGAGGGTGAACTGAATTCGGAGGTTGAACTTGTTTTCAGTATATTTGAGGGCCCTGACTTCCCAATAACGATTGCCATTGATGTTTGGAACAATCGGGACCGAAAGCTTAACGTGCTCTCCGAAACGTGCTCTCTTGTAAGAAAATCCCAACAGCAGTGCTACCCGGGAATCGAACCCGAGACCTCTTGACCGGCAGTCGCTTACGCTAACCGCTAGACCAACGAGGCAGCAGTAAAGGAAAAATATTAGGATTCATTTGAATCTATTCTATACAGGCCATTCAAAGAGCAACAAAGACGCACAAACCGGAGGGAAATAGGCATAGCGTCTTTTTCTGATGCAAACAGTAAATAATTTTACTGGGGGAATCTTCACATATAAATAATAATAATATAAATAAATATTTCGGACATCTATTTAACACACAACGCCATCTAGTCCCAAACTAAATGGCGTTGTGTGTTAAATAGATGTCCGAAATATTTATTTATATTATTATTATTTATATGTGAACACACATTTTAGACTCACATATAAAAACAATCGCCTGTCGAATTGTTATGTGTGAGTATGTAGATACTCACACATAACAATTAAAACTAAACATTAAGAATTGTACACACACATGAACAAATTCTGTGTCATAACAGTGTAATGCGTTTGCCCATCTGGGCTTAGGCTTATGCATTGACAGAGGAAACGTCTGTGTATCCCTTACCGTGTTGATCAATAGGGTCATATATACTAAAATATGTGCAATTATAGTACTATCATTTGTGTGTAATGTTACTTCGCTCACATGCAAATATGTTGCTCTGAGAAATTTTGTTATTGAATGAACATTTAAATATAATGTGTGTACGTAATTGTTACGTCTGATGCCCACTAATTTAGCAGTTTATATTTATTTAACAGTTTTCTATCATTTAACATTTAAACGAACTGTAAAGTAATAAATAATAAATAAATTTTACCAACACGCAGGTGGAACACGTCCCTTATTTTTTTGTTATCTCTATCGGCTTCTGTAATTAGAACTCGAGATTAAACAGTGTGATAAAAAGCTTTTCTATAAAAATTTGTAGAGTCAGTTGGGGGCATTTTAAACAATTGTAAAAGGATTATACGATATAGTTTAACAATTCATAATATTACGGATATCCCTAACATGTATAGGTAATAAGTCTTACAAGACTTATAAAAATACATACGAGTATTAGGGATATTATTATTTATAATACTAGTTGACCCGGCAAATGTTGTTTTGCCATGTATATTATTTATAGGAAAACTTAAAAAAAAAAAAATTGCCAAATAATTAAAGTTTTTAATTAATAAATAGAAAATAGGGGTTGATCGTAGAGGGGTGAAAATTTAGCGTTGTATGTGTTTTTGTAAGCTGTATCATACAAAAATAAAAACAAAAAAATTGTGAAAAAAAAATTTTTGGGTAGACCACCCTTAACATTTAGGGGGATGAAAAATAGATGTTGTCCGATTCTCAACCCTAGCCGATATGCACGCGAAGATTCACGAAAATCGGTCGAGCCGTTTCGGAGTTCACACCGTGACACGAGAATTTTATATATTAGATTATGATACGCGATTAACTAGGCAGTAGCTTGATAACACCTAGGTCGAATAAAGACAGACACAAGTAAACAAACTTTACACACTTGTTCTTCTTTACATTATCATTTGTCTACTAGCTTTTACTATAGTATATACTTAGTGTGTATGTTGAATTTTGAAGGAAAACATAGTCTATGTGCTATTTCGATGTATGAGCTATATTACTATGAAGCTTAATTAAAAATCCGTTCAGTACTTTTTGTGTCAAAGAGTAACAAACTTTCAGACATCCTCACAAACTTTCGAATGTATAATTTTAATTCCTACTAATAAGTAGGAAGTAAAATTGTCGCTGTACCTATTTTATGCAACATACTTGTGTTTTATATATATATACTTACCAAACACAAAAAAAAACTTCTGTGAGCTTTAATTCAAATGTAGACATTAAAAAAAACTCAGGACTAAAAAAAAGACAGACGGCACAGAAACCATTATTATCTCGTGATTTTGAAAGCGTTCTAAACAAAAGCCGTTGGGTTTATGGTACTTCAAAACAATAACGTTTTTTTTCTAAATTTGAATACATTGTATTGTGTAGTTAAAAAAGTAGGCTGTGTTTCGTCATAGAAATATTGTTTTATCTTTATCCGCTTGATATTCGGTAAACTATGATAGATGAAGTATTTTTTTTTCATTAAAGAGACAATTAATTAAGTTTAACTTAAGGTATTTATTATTTCTATCAAGCCTTTTAAGTAATAAATACCTGGACCGCCCACGAAATACGTCCACCTAGACTGCCTTAGTGGCGTAGTGGTAGCGTAAGCGACTGCTGTGCTTGAGGTCTTAGTTCGATTCCCGGGTCGGATCAAATGTTTGTATGAACTGCAAATATTTGTTTCGGAGTTTGGGTGCTTTCTATGTATAACATGTACGAGTATGTTTTTACAAAAAAAAAAGAAAGTATATTTGTATTTATATCAGTTGTCTAGTACCCATAGTACAAGCTCTGCTTAGTTTGGGACCAGATGGCGTTATGTGGTAGATGTCCAAAATATTAAAAGAAAATAAAAAATAAGTAATATTTTTTCTAAATCCGTTAGTTAGAACTCTACAACCGCGATCAATTCAACCTTAATAATAAAAACCATAAAGGTTTCTTGTTAGAATTTCGGAACCATAAAAACGGTTGCTGTATTTACTATGCAATAAATAATTTAAACTAAAGGTGAAGGTTTTATTTGACATGCTCCTACTTGCATAAATAACCACATGATGACAGACTACTTCAACGCTACAAGTAACCGATTTGCATGTAAATCGGTGCGGGTACTAACTGTACCTAATGCATACTTGCAAGAAGGAAAACAAATAAGTCTCTTACTTCGTTCTGAAATTTAAAACTATAAACCCATTTGAATAGAGTTTAAATTACGATAACAAGAGTTGGTAGTTGTATTAAAAAATCTAATAGTTTTTCACATAGGGTCAGAACAGTGTCAATATTGTATTTAAGTTTGTCATTTAAATTAATTTATTAAGGAACTTTGTACTATCCTGATCTGGAATGAGAGCCCGTCTCAAGTGCTTCTATCATTTTTGGTTATGTAATACAATAGCTCCCAACTTTTCATTCAACACATCAATTCTACATGGATGTAGATAGCTGGTGTCGAAAGTTTGAAACCGCTACCTTTATCGACATGACGAGACCTAACGAGCACGAGAGTGTACTTATAGCGCTATGTCCCACTCAAGTCGTCTCGCCTCGTCTCGGTAGCACTCCGGTTCGAGTCGGTTTTTTGACCATGAGTCAAAAGAAGCGAGCAGCGAACGCGAGCACACTATACTTAGTGTGCTCGCGTTCGCTGCTACACTCTCATTTGCGCTTGCGATAGAAAGTGGGTTTTAACCGCCGGTTAAACGCCATTCAAATTATGGTTTAACTGCTGTAACATGCTATAACGCCAGTGCCTAGAAAAGTCAAATTTAGATTTAATATTATTGACGATGGCTGATCGGAGCAATGAATTTATTCTGCCATTTTTGAACCCGTTTTATGAGATCCCACGCATTGTTACCATATAATAATAGCGGCAACGTCTACAAATATATCATCCATTAACTGAATTAAGTATGGCGAATAAAACGAATGCGAGTCCAGTCGAGAGTGTATACAGCTCCACTCGCTGCTCCTCGCCTTGGATTGCAAAGTGATATCACCGATAGTGTACTGCTAGCATTATAAATTCGCTAAATACGTTCTATTCTATCTACTACTTTTAGAAGAATACAACGAAATTATAAAGATGTTATCTGAAGTAGAGTCTATGTGAAGTATGTGTTAAAATTTCATAAATTAATAGTTATTTTATTGTTTTAAATATTCAACACCAAATCAATGTATATAAAAATGATAGGTAACGAGAATAAGAAAGAAGATACACAAGAATTTATTCATATGTCATTAGGTGAATAAAATTCTTTGTCTGCATTTCAAAATAATTAAACAAAAAACAATATTTAAGGTTACTTATGTATAAAGAATGACATGTATTTATCATAATGTATATCACTCTTTATACATTACATTATTTTACCACTACCAAAGTATATGGGAAAGTCTAAAAGCCCATAATGTAAAGCAAAAATTCATAAACACACTTAAATACCTTTAGTAATAGCTCCAGTACAGTCAAATTTAAAACAGTCCAGTTTTCAGTCAAGAGAGGAGTTAGATAAGGGGACCCCTTATCCCCATAAATTTTAGCAAATTAGAAACAAATTTTCATGCATAAATAATGTTTTTTTTTATTAATCAGGTAATTTTTTAAAATCTAAATATTCTAATAAATACGGCTACGAAAACAAATTACGTACGGACAACATTATTGTGAAGAGAAGTAAAACTTGGCACCAATCTTACACCTACCCGTCTGGACAGCGTGGAGTAGACTCCTTGCTAAGGAGAGGGCTATGTTACATAGTAAACTGTTAAAAGCAGTTGGTGTTAAACTTCGCGCGAATAACTGGTATGACTCGTATAAGCGTATTCCTATGCTCTGATAGTTCAAGGTAAGGTAGGTATAAAGTAAAATAAACTAAAGTTACTAATAGTTAAAATCACCGTGTTTGTAAGCCTGTACCGAGTACACGCACGATGATTTTATATATAGATGTACATTTACATACGGTGTTCATTTCTATGTTAATTTTGCAATAGGCGCTCAGCGAAGCAGAATTTTTAGTTGATCACTATCATGTAGTTTGAAGGTTGTCTACACGTATAATGTCTTCGACATTTGAGGAAGTAAAATAGTTAACTTACGAGCTTCTTTACCCAACAATTTGTGCTTATTGTTGGATAAAGAATAGGTTTATTCTTACTGCGAAGACTCGATGTTTTTCAGGTTCAGATTTTGGACTTGTATGCTATATATAAATTATAAAATTTATATAATTACGGTGCAGTTCCCACAGAGAGTCTGCGGTATGGGTTTACAAGCACGCAGTCCAGTCGGATGGAGATAATTTTTAGGATGCTGTTTACCACCCTGCGTACCAGGGATGCGCATCCCTTACACATTACAGTATAAAAGCAGTAGACGCGGGCTTCTGCAAACATCCCTGAAGCCTACACAAACGTTCAACCTCATCAGCACCCTTAACTCGTTGTTATACTGGACTCGAAGGGCGCTGTATGCTTAGATGAGCCCACAGGCTTATAAAACAAAGTACAATATGCACGGAATAGAGTGACTTTAACCTCACGTGCACACTATGTGCAAACCTACGGGCTATCATGTTTGCGCGTACAGACAGCGCCCTTTGCTCCCGATCGCATGTCGTTATCATCGTTGAGGTCGGCGGCAAGATTGTGCCCTAGGTAATCAAATTTGTTTACTCTTTTTAGTTTCTCTCTTCTCTTTTTACCTTGGTGGTATATATATGATATGTGTATGCTGTAGGTTAAGTTTTTATATTGATAACGAGTTTTTATCAAATGCATGTACTTGTAGTAATAATTAATAAAGAAATATTGAACAAATTTTCAAGGTACAAACCTGATATAAATGAGATTACTTGTGTATACCTACCCATATTAAAAACACATTTATGATTTTAGCTAACCTATTCTAATAAATCAAATACCACTTTATTTAACAACATAGAGTATGGTTCATGATGATGATTTGAGGCATTCTCTTTCGAAGGCCACTCAGACATCTGCTGCCCTATGAAGGTCGCCGCTGTCACGAAATAGGGTCAAAAGGCCATCTGCTCTTATGGACTGATTAAGATATTGAAAGTACCGGTTTCCGGGACGATGCTGTTGTTATATAGCGTCTGGGTAAAATGGTTTGAATGTACTTAAAATTCTGGTTAAGGGCGAGACTGACTCGTGGATCGAGGATTGTCTTAACAAATCGTAAATAAATTCGTGTATATCTCGGGATTACTTTTCGAATATTTTAAGATACTCACACGATACAAAAAGAGCGTAATGTTTTTAGGGTTCATGTAGGCACTAACATAGCCAAATTTCCACATGTATATTGTCTAAATGTAATATTTTGTATTGGCATAATAAAACATGGTTCAAATAAATCAGGAAGTGTTTTTGAAGCTATAAATATAAAAAAAATGTTTCAGAAAGTAAATGGAGAGAGTTCGTTGTGTTTCAATCATCCCGAAATAGAAAATATCAGTGTAATATTACTTTTTTTTAAGACACTGGTATCAGGCTCCTTAATATTTTGAGTACTTATTTTTCTATTAAAATATAAATAAATAAGCTAAGAGTTACGGCAAAATGCCTTCAAAATAATTTTTGTCGCTATATGCAACTAGTGTTGTAAATTTGAACGTAACGAGACGAGAAATACTATGCTTAAACATGTTCCACAAGTTACCATAAAATAAACATTCCTTACAATATTTTCTTAGAACAGCTGTCAGCTGAGATAATATGAAACAAGTGGGACTGCATTCACTATGATCTAGTTTCTTTCCAAGTTTTCTCCGAAATTGTGAATGCTATCGATGCTGTGAATCGGCAATGCTACTAGAACTCGATTCGTTTTCACCTGTTTTTAGTTGCCTGCACTCAAAAATATCTAACAGGCAACATATGATACAATAGATGTACAAGAAATTAACAATTTTCAGAACTTAAATAAACATCGTTTCGTCCAACTTAATCATCTGTTTGTGGGAGAGCTATGCTTCGGCATGAATGGGTCGGCTCCACCGGAGTGATACCACGGCCTCACAGAAAACCGGTTTGAAATAGCGTTTGTGCTGTGTTTCACCGAGTGAGTGAGGATACCGGAGGTCCATACCCCAACCCCTCCCCCCATCCTCTTTCCAAAGAAAAAGGATGGGGGGAGGCCCCATCCTCTTTCCCATCCCCCAAAGGTCGGCAACGCACTTGTGACGCCTTTGGTGTTGCCGGTAATCGCTTACCATCAGGTGATACGTCTGCTCGTTTGCCCACTATTCAATAAGAGAAAAAAAAAATCTGAAAGTGTCAAATGTTAGTTTAATATTTTTTTTACAGCAATACCACCAAACCCCGTTTGAGTAGTTCGTTTTCTATCTATTACAAAGCAAAATCTTTTCTAAGATTTAATGATGCAAATAAGATCCCGACGTGTAAAAATAACTGTAAAGATTACTCACAAAATAAATATAATTTATCATAGATGCAAATATAAATTGAAAACAATACTGTTCATTTTCATCATATTCTTGGTGACGACAATTTTTTTGCAAATTTAACTGCATTTTCCAAAACAATATAAATATAAAAATATCCAATAATAGAATAGATAACAAAAGTGGAAGCGAATGCAAACTTAAAATGTTCTCTATATAAATCCAATAATTTCAAACTACATCTGATTATGAACTGTCAATAATTTACCCGCCAAACCACAAGTTCAACATAGACTTATTTTGTCCTAATTTTGGAGAGAGAACTCTCCACTTACTTGGTAACAACTAGTTGATAAAACTGTGTTAATTAAATATTGTGTTTAAATACTAGCTATGCACATTGTTGCTGTTCAAGAATTCACAGAATACTTTCACTTACACTGTTAATGATACTGCTATGAGAAGATACGCTGTTGTTAGCATAGAGTCATAGACCATTAATTTCAAAACTGCTGTTTAATTCCGGTAAAAAAGGTTTTGAATCATAACAAACAAACGTCATCTTTTTCTGTCAACTAAGACAGTAAATAAAAAAAAATGGTTTTTGCTATTTCTAACAACCAGAATCTGTTAAAATCTTTGTTATTCATTTTATGTATTTAAAAATCGATTGTCAAACGAATTCCATATAAAATTTGACATAAAATTTACATTTGAAGTTAAGTTTTTAAAATGGGCATGATCTTGGCAGTCACGATTTTAGTTAGCCCCAATACAAGGTCAATTTGCGCAAGCTTACGATGGGAAACTTTATATTTATAATGGACCATCCATTCACAACCTTCAAATTATAAGAATAGTCTCGGCAATTCATTGTAATAAAAATATTTTATTAATGTAGCTTTAAAAAAACGCCGCGGGAACTCGTTTGCTATGTTTGTCGTTTATTAAATACAGTTTCTATGAGTAAACATACTTCCATACTTTCATTAGTATCTTTACAAACCAGTTTGCTATCAAACTAACATTTATATCTCGTCTATAACAACTCGTGCTTAACAACTTTTTTCAGAGAGATGAATTTTAAACAATATAATTTGTGTAACAATATTCGATAAGGTAACATTAAGTGATAAGATGACTTTGTACAAAGCAATAAACTGGTCACACTGACTTTTATCCTTCCTTTTTTAAACCGAGTCTCGGATAAATGAAATCTCGATTATTTTGACATCTTTGGCTCACGTTATGAGGTCTTTGCCTTAGTTTATGTTCTACCATAACATACCTACTTAGTATTTTTTTTCCGCAATAAATATAACGTAGATTATGTTATAGTATTTTTTTGGGGCTTGAGAGTTTACGAAGTTTGTGTTGAGTTTAAGATAAGAGTTTAAAATAATACAATAATAATCTTGATTAGAGCCCGAAACCAGTATACAAAACATTGTTTAGGTACATTAGACTTTCAAATTGTTGCATTTTAATTAGGCTAGTATTTTCACGTTATCGTTGAGTGAAAGTAAATTTATAAATACATAAGTTATCTACATTTCATAATGAAATAGCCACGGTTAGGATAATTATTGTGAATTAAATATAAAAATGTTGAATACTTAGAAACTTTCGCCATCTTACTTTAGCCGGAACCAAATCGGCCTTGTCACTGATTAGTCAGCAGTACTGACATACCGACACCAATCAACACAGTGCCACATTACTCACGGAGTGTCCCCAAAGAGTGTTCCACACGTCTTAATGTTGCAACACATGAAAGCGCTATCCGGTTTCTTGACGTCACACGTAAATTTGATGGTGTAAACGAACCCAGTCATAAATCCTTCAAACCCATACCTACGTGAAAAAAAATTCAATATGAAGAACTTTATTCGAAACTTCTTTCATTCCGAAAAATGTTTTTTTTAGAGTATAGTCAACATGAAACAAACGAACACAAAATAAAACCGAGCAAGTGCGAGTCGGACTCGTGCAATAAGGGTTTCGTACCATTATCTGAGTAACTAACGAAAACGAGCAAATAAACAATTATGTTTGTTTGGGAGCTTCCCTTAAACACTTGTTTTATTTTAATTTAATTATTCATTAAATACATATCTAAACATTCTGTGAATATTTCAAGCGTCTACCTGTTGCCGTTATTAATATCGAGCAAAAACGAGCAAAAGAAATCACTTTGATTGTTGACAACAGAAATACAACATCTCTGAAAATTTCAAATGTTTCTCTATCACGGTTATACATATGCTTAAAACGAAGTCGTTAAAAATGTGTTTTTTGACGTAAAGGAGTCGTTTGTTTAGTATAAACGAGAAAAAAATGATTTAAATGCAGGTAACAAAAATGAGAACCAGAGAAGGAAATATATGGCTGAAGATGAAAGTGTGAGAGTGAGTTTCAAGTTATAAGGTAGGTACTGAGTGGAGCGATATGAGATACTTTTGGCTGTCGTCTACATATGTATTATGTAATTACATTGAGAGGTAATGAAACAAAATAAATAATACACAAATCACAATACAATCAAATACATTTTTCGAATACTGTTTCTCATTATCCAACACATTCAATACTTCACCGAATGCTGATAGCAAAACAATGCAATTTTCTTACACGAATTCTTACGCATGTACCTTTACAATTAGTTACGAAACAACGGTGACCGATTAGGCCAGAAGAACCGCGGGTAGTGGGACTATTGTTCTGTCGTACGTGGGAATACGCGGCATTTCGTATGTGGCAATACTGGTAAGGGTGGTGACACACTTACGATTATTTAAAGAGTTCGAATACGATAAAGATTATATATTATTATATATATAGGTTACAGCCTTAAAGAGTTCCTCACGAATCAAAGTATATCAAACTAGCTGACCCACGCAACCTCGTTACGTCTTCAATTGCCCGTAGCGTGAAAATTTTCCCCCGTTTTTGAAACATTCTTCATTTTTGCTCCGCTCCTATTAGCATTAGCGTGATGATATATAGCCTTCGTCGATAAATGGACTATCCAGCGCTAAAAGAATTTTTCAAATTAGAATAGCGGTTCCTGAGATTAGCGCGTACAAACAAACAAACAAACTCTTCAGCTTTATATTTTATTAATATAGATATAATTGAAATCGGTGCAGCTGTTCAGCCACGAAAGCGTGAAAGACAGACGACAGACAGGATTATTTTCGAATTTATTATGGTAGTATAGAGTTGAATATAGAATTGTTTTTAATGAATGTTGTATATATAGTTATATTATTTTACTAAGAGAATTTGGGAACAGCAGTCGTACTTATAAATTTCATATTGATATTTCTGCCTTCCGACTTAAAAACATCCAACGACAAGATTACGTAGCCACAACGTTGTCTTGCCAGTCCCCAACCCGCACTTGGCCAGTGTGGGGACGTATGGTCTTAACCCTCTCCTGAAGGGAGACCTGATCCCAGTAGTACGACGTTATGGGTTGTTGATGATGTTATTCCTGCAGTTTTCAAATGGCACTTGTGCCGCTATGTCATATTGCAAACGGTTTTACGTTTATTTTACAGTGTTTGTAGTATATCTATATTGTTATACTTTAACCCCGATACAAGTATTTCCAATAACTTACTGGGGTTGACCTCAATTTATGTAGTGTATGACAATGTATGAGAAATAATAAAACATTTTTTTATATTTATACTAGTTGAACCCGCGATACGACAATAACCGCGGGCAACGCCGCGAGGCGAAGATCTTTATAAATTGTAGCCTACGTGTTATTCGGATGTATAAACTATATTCTTATAAAGTTTCAAAATCCATTCAGTAGTTTTTGTGTGAAAGAGCAACAAACATACTCACTTACTTACTCATAAACTTTCGCGTTTATAATATTAGTAGGATCATAGCGTTTCTTAACATAATTATAATTAAAGACTCGGTCTAAAGCTTTGTAATATTATTTTTAAATTCAAATAAACTTTAGTGTGTACTTAACCTAAGACTACTGAATTAACTCGATCTTGCTCGCGATTACTGCGAGTAAACGAATTCTTCGTTAATTACGTATTGCATTGCATGGTAATTATGTGTTTAAGTTAAAATATTGCCGAAATGGTTTGTAATAATAAACGGACTCACCGTTAGTAGTACACATACCATTCTTAGTAAAGGTCTTTTACGCATAGATTAAGAGGTTAATATAGTTAACAAATTCTAAATTATAAACTGCACGTTTAGCCAAGTGTTGTGGGTTCAAATCCTACATGGAATAGCACTTTATGTGATCCACAAATTGTTGTTCTAAGTCAGGGTGTTCTTTGTGTCCGTTTCATATATTTTTGTAAATTCCCCCGCGACACAGGCATTATTCCTAGGGCGGGAGTTGTCTTTTAAAAAAAAAAACTTTTCTTTATATATGTATGAGCATACCAAAGTGACTCTAATGCAGTCAGAAACATCCAATAGCGATCACTATACTCATTGCGATGCTGACAATGCAGCATGGTGACCCACACTATAGCGGCCTATTCAGATGTTTCGGCATCACTGGGTCTCCGATCTCGCACTCACAAATGAAACAACACAGCACGAATCTTGTCATTAAAAGTTGATCTTCTGTGCTAGGGTAGTACCGCCCCGAACGAGCCGCTAGCCGGCCCGACTCTTCTAAGCGCATAATTAGAATCCTTCTTTAGTATGGATCATATTCCATGGTAGATAATTTAACGATTGAGTAATTAATCGTCCTATTAAGCGATAGGATTTAGGCACAAACAAAATATCGGTCAACTGATCTTGTGTTATTTTATTTTCTGATTATTTTCTACTAGATTTTGCTCGCGGCTCCGTCCTTGTTTATATCGATTATCGTGATAAAGAGTACCCACTGTTCTTCTAAAAGAATGAAAGTATCTCCATGCCAAATTTCATTAGGATCGGTGCATTGGAGTTACCCTCGAATTTCTAATATTGGTATGGATTAGCAGACTGAGACCGATTTAGACTGATATAGACGAAATAAATATACGTACAGGTGTAAAATAACATTGTAGGTAGATTAGTGGCAGTAACTTTGCAACGTAAAGTTAATCCATGTGGTGATGGACGAGGTACACAGAGTATAATTACCCTGTTCATGTCGTGGATGTCGTAAGATTCGACTGAGGAGACAAACGTACGTAGGACACAAGCATTTCTCGCATCGGTATCGAGCCCTCTATGAGTATTTGGTATTTGGGGTTCGTACTCGACGGCCGATAGGACTTAGGACATCACAGCCGATGGGACTTCGGACATCACCTCCGATCACGCCTTGGCGCGGTTGTTGCCAAACATGAGGGGGCCCAATGACTCATGCAGGAGACTATACGAGGGGGGGAGGTCGTGAAAGCCAACAATATCGCGCTATTGCGACGACCGCAACTAGTGCTAGTTGTCAGGATTATAAGGGGGTACTGCACGATCTCCTTTGAGGCGGCAAGTCTCCTGGCCTAAACTTCACCATGGGACCTGGAGGCGAGAGCCTTGCGGCCCTTTATCCACTGATAAAGGGCGCAAGGGGCGCAGGAGTTGGATAGGAGTCCTGAGATTCGAGAAATCGATGATCAGAAATCCTAACTCCGCCAGGTCCTCGTGGAGGAATGAAAGCAACAACTCCATTTTATACAGTAATTTAGAGTTACCTTAAATATATTTTAAACTGCGATATATATCTACTTGCTTTTGCCCACGTCTCCGCCTACGTCTGTATCAGTAAATAGTAGCCTATGTCCTTCAATAATTATAATCAAAGTATATTAATGAAAAATTTCAATGAAATCGGTGCGGCGTTTTAGCCATAAAAGCGTAGGTAACAGGCAGGCAGAATTATTTTCGAATTTATAATATAATATAGTAATAGAAATAATGGTATTTGGCACAACTTATATTTAAAACAATGGTATTTGGCACAACTTGTATTTAAAACAATGGTATTTGGCACAACTTGTATTTAAAACAATGGTATTTGGCGCGCTATCGAATCATATTTCTCTATGATTATGGGAAGTTATGAAGAAATCGGGTCGGTTCGATGCGCTCGCGACGTTTGTAACTTTTCCCCTGGATGGCGCGTGTAAAGTAGATCTACATGTATTTACAATGATCGAGGTTTTTTTTGCAACGGCAAAGAGTAACCTCCTTTTCTTATCATTGTTGAGTCTACTATCAAAGATTTTCTTTTAATATATTTCAGAACTATTACTAAACGATTTTTTTCTCTGTATCTTTTCTAAAACTATGTTGATATCTGTTTAAAGTCTTCTACGATGTGGCTGAACTAGATTTTTTTCGTAGATTCGACTGCCATGAGACCTCCACTCCTCAATTATTACACGGTTGGCCTAGTGGATTAAGTGCTCGCCACGCCGCTTGCTACTAACCAATTGTTGTGGGTTCAAATCCCACATGGGACAACACTTTGTGTGATTCACACACACAAGTGCGGGTGTTCCTTGTGTCCGAATCATGTTTGTTTGTAAAGTCCCCCGAGACACAGAATTAAAATATAAAACGCGGGAGTTATGGTTAAAAAAGTTTAATTTAGGGCTCTAACTAGCCGTAGCGATTGTTAAAGATGTCTGTATGGCAACCGGGACCGACAACGGTTTAACGTAAATTGTGGATAGTGTCCGGGCTGGTTAATGGCCCTTTTCATGCAGTAATTGCATCAGAACATGTCTTGTTTCGTGGGATTTTTTAAATTATTAGAACTTTTACTAATGATGTTTTTCCCTAATTTATTTTTAATATTTGTAGCTGCCAGTAGTACCTACAATCGTAATGTTAATTAGGCTTTATTTTTGTATTTAGAACAATTGTTATTGTTTTGTCTGTTGTGTAGGTTGTAATCGATGTCATTTGATGTATTTTTTATATTTTTTCTATTTTATGAACGACCACTGCCGTAATAAGAAGATTTTTGTGTAGTCGGGAACTACAAACATACATGAAACGGACACAAAGAACACCCTCACACACACAAGACACATACACAAACAACGATGAAGAAAAATACAACACCTGAGGGCGGAAAATTAATGAACGAGGCATATAATTAAATGAATCTATATGTGGGCGCTTATTTCTATAAAGTACTAATTAATAGTTCAATATTGAGTTTCGACTCGAGTACAAACTTCTGTACTTAGTTCCGTAACATTACGTTACATAGGTACGGTTCTTATCCATACACTTTTTTTTTTTACGTGTGGAAACCCCCTTCGGGCCGTCACCCCACCGGGGTTTGCGGCGGCGTGGTGTGTCGGAATCGAACCGACTAAAACCACACGGTGTGCCAACTCTGCGCCTGAGAAGGGAGGGGTCCGGGAACTGCAGTTATTAACACGACCGGATCCCTCTTATTCATACACTAGCTGAACCCCGCAGTACTACCCGCGGTACGGTAATAACCGCGGGCAAAACCGCGAGCCGAAGCTATATCATTATAAATTGTAGCCTATGTGTTATTCTGATGTATAAGCTATATTATTTTAAAGTTTCATCAAAAAATCCATTCAGTAGTTTTTGCCTTAAAAAAGCAACAAATATACTCACTTACATACTCAAAAACTTTCGCGTTTATAGTATTAGTAGGATTCACAAATGTTATAAAATCATTTAATAATCATATGAGCAGTGTTTCTCAAACAACAATTAAATGTCACATTAAACTTTTTAGTTTGAAGCGTTACAGAAGAGACGTTAAGAGATCCACCCAATAGTGTAACAATGTACACGGAACACGATACAATAATATTAATATTACACATCAGAGGACAATATACTCGTAGTACATTGTTTGTTAACGTGTGACATTAATAATGTTGTATAATAGTTCGAGTGTTGTCCTATCGACGCTCCCACAGTACTACACTGTATGGATATGTGGCAACCTCTCGGCCAGGAATGCTTAGTTATTTTTACATAGTATGAGTAGATATTATATATTTTATACTACTCAACGGATGTTTATATAGTTTTCAGCAATAGATAGAGTGATTCTAGAGGAAAGTTTAAATGTGGAATACATACACTGAGACTACTACTGTGCGACGCCGGGTTGGGTCGCTAGTTAGGTATAAATTAGAAGTTAGTAAATAAATAAATAACAAATAAATATTCCGGACATCTAACACACAACGCAATCTAGTCCCAAGCTAAGCAGAGCTTGTGTTATGGGTACTAGACAACTGATATAAATACTTATATACTTTTTTTTTGTAAATACATACATATTATACATAGACAACACCCAAACTCCGAAACAAATATTTGCAGATCATACAAACATTCGCATACGCTACCATTACGCCACCGAGGCAGTCAAACCTTTGATTTTACTTTCAGTTTTTTTCTTTATTTAGTCTAACTCTTAAACTAAGATAGACAGACAAGCTATTTAAAATATCATTATGTTCTCGGTTTAATTTTTTCAAATTTAATTTTAACCTTACAAAATATACCACAGTTTTGTTGATCATTAATAAAAAAAAAAAAATCTAAGGTGTGGTATAGAAACCAGTTGTATTGTTTAATAGTATTGTTACATAGAAATTCAACTGAGTTAAGAAGTACTACCATTTCGAGTAAATTGAACTCGAGAGCATTGAAAACATTGTGAGCACTTTGACCTCATGTCGCAAGTTTCTCAACAAACGGCTTAAAAACATAATTTCATCATCGAAGATTACTTTATTGGCGTCTTTGAGAGGTTGTTGTAATGTAGGATTTCACATGACGACTGCACAATTGCTCTAAAGACGTGATGGATGTGAATCCAATTCATTAGAAGGTAAATCTATCTTTCAATATTCTATCACTATTCTGTACAAAAAAACAAAACTATTTATTTTTATTGTACAGGGGACAATCGAGCAGACGCATCGCCTGATGGTAAGCGATTACCGCTGCCCATGGACACCCGCAACACCAGTGGCGTGACAAGTGAAAGTTTCGGGAAAAGCGCACAGCAAAATACTATTTCGTATTGACTAAAAGTTTAAAAAACTATACCCTGACTACGTTACCTCTTTTTGTTACATTTATATATCTTGTGTCACTATTATTACAAATCTATCGACGCCTCATTCATCAAAATCAGTTCAGTAGTATAGACGCTTCGGTGGAACATACAAATATACATAGACTTCCTTTTAACTTTGCTGTAGTTCGGTAAAAAAAACTGAAGAACATATGCAAAGAATTAGAGCAGAGATGCAAACAATTTGAGTCCTATTTAATAGCATTCAGAGAACTTAACTCAAATTTTTAAAGGTAGGTACAAGACTTGAGCTTCTATATTAAGGAATCGTGTTTCGTAATCACGATTAAATAAGACACAGTTGTCGATTACGAAACATGTAATCCGCAAACGCCACATTAGTTTCAAAGCCCATCTTACTACATGTATTAGATAACCATTCAGTACGTAGGTAAATAAATCGCAGGCGTGACTACTATCTCTGTGGGATTCTCTTTAACCTTTCGCAAGACTATGCGATCTACCCACAGTACAGCATCGCTCTTGCAATCCCTCCAAACATGCACATCTTCCAATTAATATGTCTAATATTGTTTATTGGTTTACTGACCTTTATCCAATTTTGGTGAATGAAATAAACGAATAAATAGCGTCTCAAATGTTATTTTTATTATCAGTTTATTCGTAAGTATCTTGTACAGTCTAGGCTTGAGTAGCTAGTAAGTAGTGGTGGTATATGGATGTTGTAATAGGTAATTTACCGTATGAAGATAGTGGATGTTAAAAAGGAAAATATGTTTAGACTAAATCATTTTTTTTCTACCAATACAGACAGTAAAGCTGTTTAGAAAAAATATTTGTTCGTAATCGGAGATATTATTTTTCATGTAGAGATTTTTCACTTTCTGAATAGCTCAGTTTATTAATCTGTGACTATTTCAAGACACATTTTATATTCAGTTATTTGGTCTGAACATTACTGGAGAACAATGCGGTTGTTAAACAAATTGATTTGCAACCTAAAATTGTTCGTAACTGGCGTTTAATATCTGAAGATCTTGCGAACTTCGGTGTTTCGTAGTAGTAGTATAGTCTTAAAAAAAATGGAAAAGGATACTGTCATGGTCGAGTAGCTATGTCCTAAGCAAAATATTTTAAATATGGTTAACCTGGCAGACAAAATTTTTATTAAGGAGAATAAAAACGAAAACTTACTATTTTCGTCACGGCTATGTCACGTTAAACTGTTTGAAATGAGTGTAAATAGTATAGGATGCATTGTGAGGTGGTTTTCTTAATAAAACAAAAAATGTTAGGTACATTATATTTCGTCTGACTATTATGATATAATTCTTATTACATTAGCGGAATTTGAATTAAACAGTTATACATTATGCTCTAATTATACATAGCTATATACTTTCTTCTTCAAAAAGAGAATGTGAACGCAAAAACACGTTAAAAACCTAAATATCGTACCGAACAACCAATATGATATTTATTTACATACCGATATATTTATGAAAAGTTTAAACAAATAACAAAACGAATTCTTATTTAGTAATCAACTTCTAACTACATGACATTCGTACTGTTAAGGCTAGCTGGCTACAAACTTTAATAAATATATTTTAAGAAGATTTTACTATTTTACTAAACTGCTCTTGCCTGCGACTCCGCCCGCGCTTTATCGGTTATCGCGGTAAAGAATAGATAGTCTATGTCCTTCCTTTATGAACAAAGTATCTTCATGCCAAATTATAATATATTTAATATATATATATATATATATATATATTTATTTATTAAATATATTATAATCCGAAAATAAATATATTTAAAGCGTAACAGGCAGAGTTACTTTTGACTTTACAAATGAATTATGGGTTTGATCATCATCACAAGTTGAACAGTGCAACTTCACCTCTTTCTTTTATAAGGATTATTTTTCCTGTTTATACAAAATTTTTCATTGAAGCTCGCCGCCGCTCTTATTTGGTGTAGCGTAATATTTTACAGCTCATTGACTTCCTTGATAAACGGGTTATCAAACACTAAAATAATTTTCCAATTCGAACCTAAGTTTAACGTGTTCCAGTAAACAAACAAACTCTTTAAGTTACTTTATAATACTTAATTTTGGACCGATGACATGTTTTTTAACTTGGTTTATGAAAATACCACTCAAGATAAAGTTAATTCGTTTAAATAACGTTGTACCCGTTTAAGCGACAAATGTCACATTACAAATTGATTTATACCCATGAATTTCTACTGTTGTTTGTCTAGCTTTCTTCCAGACAGACATATCAAGTTTTTTTATTACTTTAAACTTTCTTTCGCCTTAACAGCAATGACTTATTATTTACACATATATGTTTACTGCCCGTTCAATACGTGTGTGGTCTTTTCTTTTGAAAACGTTCAGCGACCAGCGTCCATTTAAACGTAGTGGAAAATACCATTTTCTTTTATATTTGCGTTTGTTTAAAACAGTGGTCATTATGTACATTATTCTGTGATGAATTAGTTTATTACTTGCACGCTTAGAGTTGCGAATGTTTTCGACATAACAATATTAAAGATTTGCATTGAGTTTGATGTGTGTAGGCGTTTGGTTAATTGTTACGGCAATATTCATAATACAGAACCGTTGCTTATAGTTTAACATTAATGAATAATGGATATATCTGAATGCACGGTTGGACTAGTGGCTTAAGCGGTCGCCACGCCGCTTGCACCAAGTGTTGTGGGTTCAAATCCCACATGCTAACAACACTTGTGTGATCCACAAATTGTTGTTGTTCTCATTCTGTTTTGTTAGTAATTATGAAAAAAGCTTAGATTTTTAAAGATCATTTTTTAACGATAATGCCGCTATTTGCACCAAGTTTATTCTATTCTAGTCCTTAATGAAGTGCATTGATACTTTATCAACACACTTTAATATGCAGCATTGACTCCTATATTTTATATACTAGCTTACCCACGCAATCTCGTTTGCGTTTCCTATTACCCGTAGCGTGATAATTTTCCCCCGTTTTTGAAACATACTTCATTGGTGCTCCGCTCATATTGGTCTTAGCATGATGATATATAGCCGTCCTCGATAAATGGGCTATGTAACACTTAAATAATTTTTCAAATCGGTATCCAATAGTTTCTGAGATTCAAGCAAACAAACTCTTCAGCTATATATATTAATAAGCATAGACTTTAATGGATTCGTATGAAGAAAGTAAATAAGATAAAAATTAGAAAATTTAACTAACAATTATACTAGATCCGCGTAGATATTGAATATTTTATTTAAATATTGTTAGAAATATGTACAATTTCTGTATATTAAGTTCTTCTGTTAAATTCTACCCACGCACTGAACAGGTAGACAATGTAAAAAACAAAAACAATTAAGTTAAATCGAAGTAATTATTACACATAATATGTTTTCAAAATTTCATAAAATGCAGTATAATATATTTACTTCCGTATACATCGTGAATAATTTTGGAGTATAATGGTAGCACTACCAATACAGTTTAATTTTGAAAAATATATTAAGTACACTACGTGTTTAAAATAGAAAAATGCACCCAAATGTTGGATCTAATCACATCTCGGATTAACATTAAAATATCGTTACTATATGTCCACTATGCAAACAGTAATGTCTGGCAGTCCACAACTGTGCGCTTTTCGCGAAAATTTCTGCCTCGCACAACCAAACTGTGGAATGAACTGTCGCCTGCGGTATTCCCGGACCGATACGACCCTCAAACCTTCAAGAAAAGAGCAGAGCGTACTCCTTCTTAAAAGGTCGGCAACGCACTTGTGACGCCTCTGGTGTTGTGATACTTCCGCTCATTTCCCCACTATTAATTCCAAAAAAAAAGTAAAATAACAATAATTTAAAGCGGTTAAACTAGGTAGCACTTCTTCATAAGTTACAAGTACACATAAAATACCGTTATGTGGTACCACTGAGAGCCTAGTGGTATTTATTTCATACCAATTAACTTTCGGTGTCGACCGCATTCGAACTTGTGATTGGCTAAAATTTTAGGGCGGTCCAATCGCATTGCAGAATGCAGTTGGCGTGTAGAGCAATTTAATGTGGAATAAACTCATACTAGACCCCCTGATTCCAACTGACGATCTACGAAGTAGCTGCTCAAATGAAAGCGACGTTAATTTTGGACACCGCAGCACGAATGAGGTGAAATTATATGGAAAATAAATGATTTGCAACGGCCAACAACGCCTACTCAGTAATTATTATAATTTGAAACATACATATATGTACATGAATGACATGTTTAATAAATGATATGTCGCCAGTTAATACCTATGGAAATGTCATAAATATTCAAAATATGATAATGATTTTCAATTTTGAATTCAAGTAAATGTGTGAAGAGAAACTTTACAAGGCTGTTATTTTGTTTAAAACAAGACAAAATCTAATTTGAAATATTGGCAGATAATGTTTTTGATGTTACGAGTACCCACTAAGCGAATATATTGCATAGAGTTGCATGAGAGTTCATCAATTTTAAAGTTAGAAACACGAAATAATAAATAAACACGCGAGCGAAAAATGAGCATCTTGATTTTAACTGAAGTCAATGCCGACAAAAGAAAGTTTTTTACATTTCTTTTCTCTTGGGACATGTTATAGGTATATTACTTATCAATAGCCGGAGATGTTAATGCTGATACCAATGTTTTTGAGCATGTGTCGCTAATGTTACATTTATTACTAGATTCAATTATAAATAGCCGTCTGCCTATGTTTTTCTAAAATCGCAAAAGATTTTTTGGCTGGAATCTGTTTTGTTCGAAAACCTTTTTGGCATCCAATTTGTTTGAGAATGTAAACGTTTTCAACGAAACAAATAAGAACTGCAAATTAGGGTTAAGACAACCCAAGATAAGGTCAGGTAGCATGAAAAGGTCGGGTTGCGTACTAGTGCGACCGAACTATAAAATTTAAAATTTCTAGTTTTAACAGATCATAAGAAATTTTGGAATTCGTTTTTTTTTAAATTATATACTTGTAACCTAGAAAGAAACTAACGTCTAAGATACAAGCTCGGCGAAGTTTAGACATTAGTGATCATAATCACATTGTAGACACCCAGTTTAAGAGTAGGTACATCGTAACATATGCTTAAAAACCAATTGTATCATCGTGGTGTTGGTATTATATCAACAAAGCTATTATCATTATTAAAAAAAGAATTAGACAAAAAGTATCTAGATGTCTTTTCTTGACAATTATGTCCAAAAGCCGTTACAAGCTTATTAACAAACGTTATATAACGTCCCGATGCAACAAAGCAGAATTGGAACTTAATATGTCAAAGCTGTCCTAAATATTTTTTGTAACCATCAAAAGTGAAAACTAATTTAAATACAATTAAGTACGTCAGATGAACAATTGTACTGAACAGGTGGGTGTTATGAATTGTCAAATGACGTAATAATCAACAAGGTAACTGTTAGGATATTTAAACGTGTTGTGGTAGACTAGGTGATGCAATAAAAGCGAATCTAAAGATGCTATGGCCCATGACATCACCTTTATATGCAATTTAGAAGAATCATAATTAGATTTATGTAGTTTGAAATTTTAGTTATAAATATATTGTATTTAAATCTCATAAAAGCTGACTGAAAAATTCCGAAGTGTCAATTGGGCTTCGGAAATCTTAACGTAGGTAGGTAGGTAATAAAAAATACATTAAATCTTGTTGAAGTGTACTCAAATTGTTTTATTTATAAATATCCTTATCTTCGCACTTTCGTTCGTGTTAAAGTTATTTCTGTGTCAGTGTACTCTGTGTAGAAGTCTCTCTCATACCTACCTTTTTTCTGAAAAATAGGAAAAAATTGTATTTTTTTGTACTTTTGGTAACGTGTAAAATGATAGGTTGTCAAAGCCAAGGTCAAAATATCTTTATCCCATAAAAATAATAATGAAATCGACACAACAATATTTTTTTGCAATCAATAAATTTAGAGTCTCAACTCTAAATTTATTGATAACAAAAATTATTTTATCTAATATTTAGCAAAATGAATGCTGATGCCAGTGTAGATATACAACCGCACACACCTATAGCAGAGACAATAATATATAATAGACCGCTCCTCCTTTGGGGCAAACTGTACTTCTGGAAAAGTCGCTTAAATCTAGATGGCGCTCAAAATAAGGTACTAGAAACAGCTTTACAAAGTTTAACAGTATTTTATTGATATATTTCAATTCTAGTAATTATATTATTATTTTCCAAATATAAATCTTGCTTTCTAAAAATATTTTTTAAAAGCAAGCTTTTAAAAAATATTTTTCAATTGCATAACTACAAGTTAGCACCTATGTTTAAGAGATGTCGTTGCAATCGATTTAAAGAAACTTGAAATTAATGACATTTTAACTTCGCTAGATGTCACTTTTTTAAGTTTTTAATTTTACACAAAATATATATTTGCTGGACGCGCGATGACAGCGCCAACTAGCGGCTACTATTACGTCGGTCTTTGAAATGTCAAATAGTTGGTAGCATGTGACGTAAATGTCAAGTCATAACTGTCTAGGGTTACTAGATATACATGTACTTTAAAAAATCCTAACAAACATGTACTCTTTTACTAGTATATGTGGCCTAAATTATTATAGATATTTTTTTTAAACTAAATCATAATTGTCAGTCATCAATATGCCAATAGTTACACTATAATTCAGGTAAAAGGACTTGATTTATTTGGTTGCCCACACAATTTTATTCCCTGAAAACAATCTTATAAGCACTGGCAATTTAAAATAGTTCACCGGTCCGATTTTATAATATACGTATAACCGATTATTGAATCAGAGAAACAATGCACTCATGAACGGCAACATTGCAAAAGTCGTTCATATCTCTAGTAGTTAATACGGAATGGCAACGTTGCTTGAGCCCTATATTCAAATAAAAAATAATAATGTTTATTTTTGAGTAATTAATTGACTGCACGGTTGGGCTAGTGGTTTAAGCGGTCACTACTGCACCAAGTGCCGTGGGTTCAAATCCCACATGGGACATCACTTTGTGTGATGTCCTGAGTTTTTGGATGTTCTTTGTGACCGTTACATGTATGAAATACAAAAAAAAACATTATTGTGTAAATTTATAACGACAAAAAGTACTTGCACCTTTTGTTATCTACATATGATAACTATTTTAATCAATAGGTGCAAGTAATTCTCGACTTAATCAACTTGCAGCAATCCCATTTTATTATTTACGTATTTCATTCAAGATCAACGTCATATTTAAACGACAAAAACGAGTTTTTAGAAATATGTCATTAAGGTTGGGAATTGCAACTGTATTTATTAATTCGCGATTTTGCTTTATTTTTTGAAACCATTTAAAAAATAAAAAATTGCATTTAAACTCCAAGTCCCTATTTTGCGCCCTAAATTGAAATTCTAAATTTATTTTCTCAGGCTTTACTTATGTCAATTGAGAAACCTACATGTAAAAGGTTTCAAGTGAATCCATTGAATGTATAAAAAGTTACATACAAAAATTATAATATAAATATAATACTGAGAAGCATTTATTGAGAAGCTGTTAATTTGAAATTACAAACAGTAATTTCAATTTTTTTTTGTGTACATATATAGATCTGGCTCTCAGACGATAAAATAAAATATTACCTTCTAACTAATATAGTTATTTGAAAACGACATCTAGTGGTACATTTTGCACTAATTCAATAACAATAAACTTGACAGTTGACTGTCAGGTTCGTATTGGTGTAGGAGGTCAGAAAATATAGTTGAAATTCACGATTTGATACACCTAGTGACATCTAGGGAACATTAAACATACTATCAATCCGCGTACAGATCTCCGGTAGAGCATTGTGCGTCTTATATTATATTTCGTCTATGACCTATAGAAAGCACAGAAGAGAGCGATCCTCCTAGAGGAAGTATTAAAAATCCTACACCTATCCTTCCAGGTTCAAATGTAATTCTAATGGAAATATTACATGCACTTTTAAACGTATGACCAGACTGTTGGATTAAACAGTGACACCAGGTGGCGTTTTATTTATTTATTCGTACAGACAGTTTGACCTTTCTTTTGTATTGGGCAAAGGTCATCATTGTTGAGTAATGAAAGGCCAATGATTCGACGAGCATTTAAATTTGTTGACGATAAATGTCATTTTTGTACATAAATAATATGTATGTATTTAATTGATTAAATTAATAAAATCAAGTAGGTATTATGAGTATACAGAAAAAAATATGCAGTCAGTTAATTTCAGGTTTCGCCCTTTCAGGTTGGGACTCGAATTGAAAAGATGTTTGACCGTTTCCGTATTTGGATAATGAAATCATGAATATTAATTACCTCTTTGCCCAAGTTATTTCAAAAAAGAGCTTGTACACACTCACCAAAGTAATATTCAAACATACATTTGTTGAAATATATAGTTCTTCTTATTTATAAGTTTACTTCAATACTTTTATATTCTATCTTAAAAGGCTTTACACGAATCTGTAACTGTACTTGAAGGACTTAAAGATGGTATCAAGTAAAAAAAAGATTTGTTTTCCTATCTTTATGAGTCTTGATATTTTCTGCTTCTGATATATTTATTTGTCTATGATTTGACTTAATTCAAAAAGTTTATTACCAACTTCTAACCACAGTTGTACCTCATTTACGTTCCCACCATTTAACTATTCGATACAGGTGCTTGATTCGTGTTAAGTAACGGTAATGCACCACAAGACTAGGATTGAATTACGCCAAACAATGGCGAGACCTTCATTGACGCACTTACAATTTTAATTTTTAATACTAACAGGACACAATATATTTTTAATATGGCAACTACCACTCTAAGAATGATTCCTATGATAGAGAGTAAAGTAGAGTAGTAAAGACCGTTAGCGAACAATTCAATCCGTATGTAACATAATAGTAATAATTGTTTTTTACTTCTTTCTTGGAATTCCAAATACACCTTTTAGATAGTGGAGTGGTAGAGAATGCCTGTGGTATTAAGTTCACATTGTACAGTTTGTGCATAAAGTTAAGTAAATAAGATTGTCTCCAGTAATAGTTGCAGAATATTAAGTTCTTTTATGTTGCCAACAGATGGCGTCACGGTGACTGATAATGGGCGCACGAGGCGCAGGCGCACTGGCGCTGTTGTGCGTGTTGCTGATCAACAGCGCGCGCACAGCCGCTTACACCGTTGACTGCAACCACGAGTACACCGACTGCGACACTGAACTTAGTTAGTATAATAAATAATCATTTTTGTATATCATTTTGACGACACAGATGGCGTTGTAGTTTAAGAGATTCAACGGGTTCGATTCCTACATGGTTTAACAGTTAGTGTGATGCACACACAGATCACCCCCAAGATGCACAACTTGTTATTCTGAATTTGGTTTGTTAGTAAAGTCGATTCAGGATTTGCCGTTGTCTTTTAAAAAAAAAAATGTCTTAAAGTAAATGAGATTGAAGCTAATTTTAAATTACATAAAATGGTAACTGTAAATATGCGACTGAATACTGTCGTCCAAAATATAGTACTGGTTCCGCACCTTATTATTTCCGTGATAGATGGCAACAATCGATTTTATTTGGTATATCATCAAAATTTTCATTATTTACGTGCTTCTTACATTTATCTCACTCTTGTGCTCTATATTGATAACTGTCACAGAGATCTTCTTCTTCTTCTTTTGATAATATGGGAACCAGATTAGCAATACCTGCCAATGTCAAGTATTTAAAGTCTTCAAATCTTAAGCCTTTGAGTCTCCAACTCTTCGTCGTGATGAAATTAATGATAGAAAATATAAAAGGGCCATAGAGGTTCATGACTACCAGGACCGACAGCTTAATGTGCTCGCCGAGACACGGGCGGAAAAATACCGCTGTCTTCCATACTCCGGACTAATATTAAGAATTTCTTGTAAGAAAAACCCAACAGCAGTTCGACCCGGGCATCGAAACCGAATGTCCGAAATATTTATTTTTATTTACTCGTATTTACTCACTTACCTTTCATTTTCATTTCATAGATACGAACACCCACATAGTCTGCATACTGAGGAAAGTAAACACAAAGACACACATAGTAGTATTGAGAATGTAACATTGCTAGTCAGACGACACTAACCTTATCTTCGTTCATCAATTCCCTACATATAACTGTTCTTCAGTTCATGCATCACGTGTACATACCAAGATAACCAGTTGTTTCTCAACTTTTCATTCAGTAGTGCTACTTTCAGGCTTCCTCTAATGGAATCATTCCTCACCTTGTCTATTCTAGTCACACACATCACATAAACATCTTTACATTTATATTTCAGCTACATGCTCTTATCCATTGTCTGCTTTAGCCAGTAGTACAGCAGTTCTAACGACATAAATACGTACATGTTCTAGATATGTACAAAGAGCAAATGCTAGTGTTCCTGACGTAATTATTAGTTTGTGATGGAAATCTAATGTACTATCGACGATTTGAAGCGTGACCCACCATAAGTTTACTTTCTTACAGACATTCAAATACAATTCGGTCGACATTCGTGTAACTATGCCTTTCCATGGTAACTAACTTGTTATCTGTCACTTAATTACACAGAGAATGCTTGCTTGATATTTATAAGGTCTTAAGTGCGGCATGCATTGTAAAGGGGAAGAAATCTTTTGTGGTTTAGACGGTGTCAAACGATAGCAGCAAAATGGGTCATGATTCAAGTTTGTCGATAGTACGATCTTTTGCACCATCACTTACAAATAAGTTTTTATGACAAAAATATAATTTTCCTAATAGATCATTTGTATCGTAACTAATAGTAAAGTATCAAAAAAATCACGTAGATCCGTTTGATTAATCTCTGACCTATTCTTAATTCAAATCCATTTTGGTATTTTGCATACTCACTTACCTCTAGCACCCGGTTCAGATCTAAAAATGGATATAAAATAAACTTGTGTGAAACAAGTTGGCTTTATAATGTCATACAGTGGTACAACAAGGATACAATGCTTTGTCATGAAAGTATAATATTATTTCATTAATTTTTTTTTGGAATGTTTGGGAGAGAAATTATAATTAATAGTAATAATTACCTACATTACAAACAACATTATACAGAATACAACATTCTTAACAATCCATCCAACCTTTTCTATCATTTACTAGCTTATGCTCGCGTCTGCTCCCGCGTATTTGTAGAATACCGCGGTATGGAGTAGTCTAACTGACTATATTAATACACCAAAAGCATTATCTTCGTATAATATATTATTTCCTGATGCTTGGCCGAGTTAAGAGTTTTATTTCAACACTTGACAAGGTTCGACCTCAAAACGAGACCATGAACACTCATTGAACTTGGTTACACTTATTAATAAATCAACAAACGCAACTTGAATTCTATTTCTCTTAATCCAAGTTTGACACTTCATAATTGATAACCTGCATTATAATAGAAATAATAATGAATAAATAAATTATACTCAAAAGGAAACTTATTAGTTACATAACGAAACTCTTAAACTGATGTGATTATTTAAATATATGATGGCTATATAGACAACGATACGATAAAAGAGGTGCTCATAGCCCAATTGCACTCGGTGATTAAAAACAATTACTGAGTCAGTACCTGTATGGGTAGGGGACCGCTGGTAGCATGCACACTCCTTGGGGGTGATCTGTGGTGGCATGTTACCATGAGCGTCTCAATGATTCGGAGGTTAAGTAGTCACTTAACGTGACCTCCATTTCATTATTACTAAATATATTAATTGTAAGTTTCTACAGGTTTTAAAATTGCGGATAGTCATAATAATACCTTTGAGATGACTGGTTACAAAACAAATTATTATAGAGGTAATCTTTGAAAATAAAATGTGTATAATTACTTGTTTAATTACTTAATTATGTAAGAATGTTGATTAGGCTGAAAATATTACTAGTAATTATTTCAATGTTTAATATTTATATTAAATAATTAAATTAATGTCCCTAACTAGTTTGAGTAAGAGTCCGCATGAGAGTGAGTTTATCGTAGACAGTTTTACATCGTCCTTCGCTGTCATTAATTTGCGTAAGAAACAGTACGTGTGTACGTTTATCAGGCGCGCGCGTATGTCCCTAATAACAACTCCTTCCACCCGGTAGGTAAGTCGGGGTTCCAGGATTTTCTAGGATTCACCTAGTTCCCTGGCTCCTAGTACCCACTCAAGACGGCGTGCGGTTTTAGTCGATTCGAGTCCGACATGCCACCAGGAGGTGGTACCCGAGGGGATATCCGCACTAGAAAAAAAAGGGTGGGCCAGTACATGAAGTAACTAGACCTCATCCTGGACAGTCGGTGGAGTTTCGAGGAGCATTTAAGGCGATTAGTATGAGGGCAGGGCAGAGGCGTAACATCGTCTGCTACCCAACATCGGGGGACTGCGGGAAGAAGTTCCTCTATGGGCTGCTTGTCTGGTAGAAAGACCTAATGAGGTATAAGAAACTACAGGAAAAAGTATTGTATCTTGTGTTGGTTTTTTGGTTGAAACAGCTGGTTACGACAGAATAAATTATATGATCGCCTTCTCAAGGTGAACTTAAAATTAGCATATAAAAACAATTTAGTGTCCACCTTCGCTTTTATTGGTTCCTTCAAAACAGGCTCAGGTGGTATGACATATTTTTTATGTATTATATTTATACTGTTAATGACACTTCCTAAAAACTACAGAATGTAGGTTAAAAATGTTGCTTTTCAAGGTAGTAGAGCCACGCTGATGTGTTTCGTTGGTGAGTGAGAGACCGGAAGCCCAATGATAATGCAGATGCATCTCAATAGACCGTAAGCCGGTCACCATGCTGCATTGGCAATAAAAATAGTGGCCACTATTTATCTGACTCAGATAGAGTAGTCACTTTAAAGGCTCATATACATACATACAAAGTTTTATAATGAAAAATCATCTATTCGAAATCATGCGGTGATCTATCGTTCTCTGGTCAAAATAAATTGCTTTAGAGTTTTTATTATAATAATTCCTTTCCAAACTGCCTCGGTGGCGCAGTGGTAGCATATGCGACTGCTGTGCCTGAAGTCTCGGGTTCGATTCCCGGGTCGGGCCAAATGTTTGTATGATCTGCAAATATATATTTGTTTCGGACTTTGGGTGTATGTATAACATGTATGTATTTACAAAAAAAGTATATATGTATTAATATCAGTTGTCTAGTCCCCATAGTACAAGCTCTACTTAGTTTGAGACTAGATGGCGTTGTGTGTTAAATGTCCGAAAATATATGTTTATTTAATTATAACGTAAATATTAATTTATGGTTGTTAATAACTTGAATCAAAAACACGCAATAAGTAAACGGAAAATATTTGACGATAACAAAATGTGACGTAAAGATGATCAAAGGACCAAGCACATTCTTTTGCATCTGTTTAAATGTAGGTATATGAAGTGTCAAGAACAGAGATAACTGAAGACCTTTTGGAAATAATAACAACTGAGGAGAGAGTAGTGTTATCAATTACGAATTGTATATTTTTATCCGACTACCAGGGAAGGATTATGTTTTTATAAAATGAAGTTTAACATTGAGATATACACTTTGGTACTTCGAGCCGGATATAAGACCTGATAGAGATATTTTGAAATCTATGAAAGTTCTGTTTTAATATATCTAATTGGTTATTCTCATGTACTGGTTTTATAGAGTTGAATATATTTTTTATCATTAATTCAGATATCATTAACTTATCAATCTCATTTACACACTTTAACTAAAATTAAATAAATAAAATGTGTTTATTTATTTATACATCATGCACATTTGCTGCATTGGCGGACTTAATGCCTAAGGCTTTCTCTACCAGTCAACCAATGGGTGACGCAGAGAAGGCAGGAAGTAAGCGCATTTTGGTTGTTATGTTTGTGAGAATAATATATCGAACGAATATAATAATATATATAGATACATACATAGACATCATATACTTAAACCTATACATATAGCCAAATACATATATTTACTTAAATAAATACATACACATACATATAGAAATAAATGTTTTGGACATCTAACACACAACGCCATCTAGTCCCAAACTATGCAATGCTTGTATTATAGGTACTAAGCAACTGATAGAAATACTTATATACTTTTTTGTCAATACGTTTGTATTTACAAAAAAAAAAGTATATTATTATACATAGAAAACACCGAAACTTTGAAACGAATAATTAATTAACACTTATTTGTTTCTATTGGGTATTAATTCAGTTGTAGTAGATAAAAAAACGTTATTTATACCTATATGAATAAATATAAACGCTGTACAAATTACATAACATTATAATATTTCGTCTTCGTATACATATGAATGGCAAAATTAGTCAAACAACATGAGGGTCATAATTTATTTTGTTTAACTTTTGGCGAGCTCTACTTAACATTTTTGTGTGATGATTCCGCCGATTCCGCGTGTGGCTTTTCAAGGTTAGGAGAAACGTGTTAGACGTGTATACGTAATAAATATAATATACTAGATATATTAAAATAATTGCGGAGTCCTTGCTTGTATTATTATCAAAGCCATCATGATACCGATTTATAACAATTTGTTTATTGTAATGAGGACCTTACAATCTCTTCTGATTTAGACCTTCTTCTTACTATCCTTTACTATATATTTCAGACTCTTATGACAATATTTTTTCTCACAGTTATACATACCACTTGGTCATCTTTTGTAAGCCCAATTTTACGGTTTTTAAGCACAGTTGTTCAATTGTTAACCTACCGAGAAGTCACACAACTTTTACGCTCATAAAGCTAATAGATAAACCGGTTGTAATATTACGCAGTAAAACAATTATTACAAAAAACACACATTACCCTCTTTTGTGTTGTGCAGTGGGATAAAAAGTAATCAATTATTTAAAAATTTCTTATTCGAATAAAAGTACTCACGCAACAATTTCCTTAGTTACTTTTTCAAGTTTATCATTAAATAAAAATAGATATTGGTTTAAAAAAACCATTTAAAATAGAATAGAATAATCTTTATTATACACTACATGAACAGTTCACATAAAATAATGCATCAAATGACTGACCATGTACAAATGGCGGCCTTATCGCTAAAAAGCAATTTTTTCCAGGGAACCTTGGGATGGAAAAAAGCACTAAAAGAAAAGAAAAAAAAACGAATTAATTTCACATTTTTTAATTTATGGAGAGTAATGATATATGAAAAAATAGTGGAGTAACTAAATATATAATATATACGAGTCTATTAGGTAACAATTAACTCTAAGTAAGCATTAACTCTTTGGTCGTGTTAGAAATCTTTAAGAATAATTAAAAACCCGATTTTCCTAATAGACCTCTGATGCAACAATTTTTTTTGTGTTTAGCGATGCAATATTCAAGTGACTCAGATATCCAAATGGTGCGTGTCCTTCTAATTCGAAATGCTCGTCTCAATACGGCGGCCGCGGTTTAGTCGTGACTCTGTCGACGCCTTTTTCGGAGCCCCACATTCTTGCGACTTGCTCTTTTTCTGATCGGCCTCGTTTTGTTGTGGGATGATGACGCGGATTTGATGTGAACGGACTTATTTATCAGGTGCATGTTTGTTGCTTATGCTTGAGTAAGCAAAAAGATTTTAGAGTTCAGGGTTTGTCTTCTGCTAGACGAATTAATTTAATACGCCACGCGTCGTGAGAATTCCTGGTGGTTGTCTTATAATAAGCCTGCTTCTTTGTTTTACAATCAAATTGTATTAACAGATGCGAGGTACCAATACAGACATTTTGTATCACTGTTTTAAAATAACAATCGATTGAAATGTATTTCAGGTCGCAAAGCAAATAAAAATTGTGATTAAATAGCAGGAGTTGTTTTTGTAAATTATCATTTACTTTGTAATAGTGTGTAAACAAATTCATTCGTCTCTTCATTTTCCTTGTTTCATTAAATAGCACGTAATTGAATGACATTTAATTAAAAATTGAAATACCTACACTTTAAAACAAAAACAATAAAACATTTCAACAGCCTAAAGGCGTCTTAACTTTTTCTCGAAACATAAATGGACGCTTGCATATCCGTTATAATAATATACATAAATAGGTACTAAGTACTTAGATGTTCTTGTTAAGCTGTTTTAGTAAATCATTCTTACTAAAACGTATTTAATGTTGCTACAAAAACATTTCCTTTCTCGTAAAACGCCCATTAAAGTTTCCTGTGTCAATGGTCTACCATCTAAAACGGTTATGTTACCATTTGTGTCTGTGTTGATTTTTCTGCTCCGTTTGAAAAAAACGGTGTTTTTTTTATGTAGTGGGCAAACGAGCAGACGTATCGCCTGATGGTAAGCGATTTTGTGATAAAATAAAAATAAGTTCATTATTCCATGGTTTTACGGCAGAGGCTATTGATATTGTGAAAAGTATGAAGCGTCAAACGGTACCGGGTACCTCTTTTAAAGATAAGAGGGATTATAGAATCTATCAGTGGTAAAATTCACTTGTCATCTACAAATGGCGCTATAATTTAAGTAACAGTATTGTCTCTTTGAATTTCTAATAATAAATATTTGTTAATGTACTTGAATATTTACTGTTTTGTTCAACTTGCCGATATTTAGATTTATAAAATGTGCCAATAACCTTTTTGTACTGGTGATTTGGTGAATCGGTTTCAGAGATCTTCAGTTCCGCTCCACTTGTATTGGATAGCAATTCCATGGTATATTTGTTTTTTTTTTCGTTTAACTGTCATATCAAAGGTAACCAAAGCCGAAAGCCTAATCTTTAATAATTTTCGGACATCTAACACACAACGCTATCTAGTCCCAAGCTAAGCATGGCATACGCTTGTGTTATGGGTACTAGACAACTGATATTAATACATACAATTAATTTTTGTAAATACATACATATTATACATAGAATACACCCAAATTCCGATACCAATATTTGCAGATCACACAAATATTTGATACGACCTGGGAATCGAGACCTCAAGCACAGCAATCGCATACGCTACCACTGCGCCACCGAGGCAGTCATTTAAAAGTAATAGTAGAATTAAAAGGGACTGTTATACAAAATAGGGACTATTTAATTTATATACATAGAATTACTGCCACTAACTGATTCATCAATGCAGCACCTAATCTGCCTAGCCTACAAAGTAAAATTTTGGCAGCTGGTGCATTTTATGCTGTAAGTAAGAACCTACTAAGAAAAAGTTTATGAAATCGACCTTGCAATTGGCTAAAATGTGAACCAAGTTAAAATTCAACTCAACACATATTTACTCGTACTTGAATCCAAGGAGGACTACTGATTGCGACTTGTCGGGATTATAGCTTTTAGAATTATAGTCTTCTTTTTAACAATAACTTCCTTATTAACAATATACATCCTGTGTCGCGAGGGTTTTAAAAACATACAGGGAACGAACACAAAGAACATCCAGACTCATAACAACTATTAGTGTATCATACAAAGTGTTTTCCCATATGGGATTTGAACTCACAACACTTGCCGCAGTAAAAAGCATCGTGGCTACCGCCTGAACCACTGGGCCAACGATGCAGTCAAAATATAATATATATTTTTTTATAAGGGATGAAAGGTTTTATATAAAGTCATCATTTTCAAAGTTTGGAACACGAAATAAGAAATAATCTAGTAGTAATCTGGTAAACATCGACAAAGTTTCCTTATAAATTCAATGTTGTTATAAAATATATCTCTAATTTTAAGGTAATCGTATGACGATTTATTTAAACCAGGAGGTTTTTGCAGGAATTACATTTCATTTCTTTCTATCGAACATTATAAACATTTTGAGCAAATTGGCAAGATCTTGGAGCTAAATGAAAAATAAAAAAGCCAGTATTTTAAAACGCTTTTGAAATCTTATAATTTTTTAGTGTATTTTAATTTCCATTTTTTTAATGACCTTAAATTTGATAACTTGTAGACGAAAGAATTTGGTAAAATTCTTTGTTTTGCTGGAGGCCAATGTATATCTATACTATAGCCACATTAAGTAAAACATAAAAGTAAATATATACCTACTTCTTTCATTACGATAATCTTAAAAAAAAAAATCAGTACCCCAAAAATATTTTTGTCGTCTCTCATTTTAATACTTCAATAAAATATTTTTCAATGTAGTAGGTACATATAAATATATTACAGAGAGATTTAATCTTCAAGTAAATGAATGTTATATGAAATCGAAACCTAAAGGTATAACAGAATTGCCACAAAAATGTAATAAAATTCATTTGTTTATACTTCTCAAATCCAACTTTATTTAGTTTACACGGAGATGTGACAGAGGTTAATAACGTGAATGTGTAAATAATAAATGACAGGGTTTACGTTGTAAATATTCTTAATGAGAGTGAAACCACGGAAAAAAGTAGTAATAAATTACAATCTACACTTAAGTTATCTGCACAAAGTCAGTAATGATGGCACAAATTATATAGGTAGCAACTGTGTAGGAACTAAACGTAATTCATTGACATAACAAGTAGCTGTCATGCGCGACGGGAGCGTGTCTGCGTCTGCGCAGCATTGTTTTCCTCGGGAAAGTTTGTGCTTGTTAACTATTGTCAAACAATATTCAATCTTATTTCTTCTTCTACCAGATAGTTTATAAGTTTATACTTTAGATGATTATGGCTCATGATGCAATATTTGTGTCAGGATTAACAAAAAAACTTCTGCGGTTTAGTTTTGTTGATTGTGAAATCTTGTGTCTTAGTAAATCTGAATGTGCTGTTTTGTATTTTTTACATGCGGAATAGATTATTATTGAATAAAGTTTTGATGTGTTTTTAAATGTTAAAATATTATTTTTATAAATTTTCAAGTCTGTTTGTGAAATCTTAGAAGCATTAAACTGTTATCCGAACTCTTACGTATTCTATACATATATGTATGTCCAAGTCTGCTATTCAAGATGTCTGAATGGCCATTTAAGTAATGATGTTGTCTTACATATACGTACAAACCTGTTAATCAGAAAGTAATTTTCTATAGATAATCCCACACTCCACCTAGATTCTAAGAATAAATAAGTGAATAGATATAACACACACATACATACACACACATACAGCACAACAAAACTGTGGAATGAGCTGTCGCCTGCAGTGTTCCCCTTCGACCTTCAAACCTTCAAGAAAAGAGCATACTCTTTCTTAAAGGGCCGGCAACGCACTTGTAACGCCTCTGGTGTTGCGGGTGTCCATAAGCGGCGGTAATCGCTTACCATCAGGCGATACGAATGCTTGTTTGCCCCCTATACAATAAAAAAAAATTACAACCAACTTGTCGGGTCTGATCTAAGAATATAGTATGTTATTATCATATCGGTGATTACAACGGTCTATGGCATCATTATACGTCATTGTCCGCAAAGGACTGACTTTTCTCATAAACAGCGATAGTTACTAAATACGAAGAGCTATATTGCTAGTGATCAGGAATGATTAACAAGTGTTTTGTTTTTGAGTTTTTGAATAACCTTCCAAATCAACGATCAATGAGTCTACAAATAAGCATAAGAACGAAAGAAATAACCATTACACTTTTACTTTAAAAAAAAAGCAGTCCTATTTTGTAATTATGCATTTCTAAACAAAAATATAATTAAAATCATTTCGTATCGGTCCAACATTGTCAATTATTATATATATGAAACATTCGTTGGTAATACTTTAAACAGATTTAAAAGCTAGCCTGGAAAACAATAGCTGTTCAGTTTAAAGAAAGATAAAGAAAAAGTTTGTACGAAAATTATACTAAGGAGGAGTATGAAATTTGGCACAGTTAAAGTTTATTTAGAGGAGGAGAGTAGAAAGCTGAAAATAAATTGAATGAATCATGGTCCAATTTAGACCACTAGGCGTCCACTAGTATGGAAGTAGAAGCCTTCATCCAAAAGATACGGAGTATTTTTTAATCGAATTCTTGACAGAAGCACAGTTCAGGGTACAGGTACACTATCCTGACTTCCTGATCCATCGGTTGTAGCAATATCTCTGTCAAGGCCTTTTCTACTTTAACGGTGAATTTAAAAGTAATGATTTTTGTAGTCTATGTATGTATGTTTTTCTTTTTTACACGCTCGTAATTTTCTTATTCAAATTTCCAAATTGACCAATTACCTACTGTGTGTTTTCTCTATTTACCTGGATAGGACCAAATTACAGTCGGCAAAATGTACGTATTTTTATGTCTCTGCCCGTCCTTTACACATACACGCAAATAAATAAAATATAGTGTACGAATCAGAGGTAAGAAACGAGTCTCCAGCTTCAAAGTCAAATGAATCAGATAGTATGATCAAGAGGACCTTGTGCCGGATAAATGAAGCCGTTCAGGAGATAAACATAGTGAAAGTGGACCACCTAGGCATCGACGAAAAGCTGCTACCGGTTTAGGCAAAGCGGAATGAGGATAATAAGACGATCAGCTGTTTTGCTTTAATTTGTTGTTGAAGCATTTGCTTAGAATATAACGCTAAGTAGTATTATTTTTAGTAAAGAAACTTTTTTTTTTACCATAAAATATGAGTCTTTTATCTTTTAAATATAGTTTCAAAAATAGTTTGTTTTTATAGTATCTGTGTGACATAAAAGATAAAAATTATTAAAGTTTTACCTCGTCTTGTAACCATGAGTGGCCGCCGTAATGCGACCTACGGAAGTAAAAAATAAGAGGAAGTAACGTGTATCGATTGCTCGTGACACAATTATACTTAGATCGAATATATTCACGACCTTATTCATAAACGTCATTTAACTATAAGCGAACGGTTCTGTGTTATTTTGAACGTTAAACTTATAGCGTTAAAGTAAAAATAGCACATCAGTGCAATAACGTTTAACATTAAGGTCTTTTTTTATTGAGGACATGAGGAGCGGTAAGTAAACAACATCGTTGAAGCCAATGTATGCCTTTAGCAATATCTTTTCCATTATAACAACACAGATTAAAGCAAGATTTTAAGAATTATTGCTTTAATCTGTTCTAGTATCCAAAACAATTTATTATTTTACCCTCTCATATGCTATTGGTACGCCATTTCGTTTTTGGAAGGAATCATACACCTAATCTAAAGGCAAAAACAACTCAGTCGGTCTGCTTGTCTGTCTGTTACGTTTTCACGACTAAATCAATCTTGAATAATGAACACTTTGATTCTTGAAAATGGACCTGGAATACTATTTACTGCGATAATTCACAAACACATGGGTAAAGTACCTCACAAAATTTTCACATTTTCCTAAGGTTGGCTGGTAGATAATGCATTGGGCATTAAGCCCACCGTTATACAGTGTAAAGTTTTAAAATAAAATAAACATAACAAATAAAGCTACGGACAAGTTGGTATATCATATTTGTACCAAGTTTAGCTTACAGGAGTCACAGTAAGTATACTATCAAAACAAAAAATAAAATTGAAGTATCTCTCTGTAATTTCAAAGTAACAGCATTTTATTAAATGCATATGAAAGTTGGTAAGGTTCTAACATCAAATATTTTTTTTCTTTCTTTCCGTTTCGTCTAATCTCTGGAACAGCTGGACTACTTTTTAGAAGACTTTCACTGCCAGATAGCTGTTCTTCAAATAAATAACTTAGGTTACTCTTTTTACAGACTGGCTGCACCTTGCGGTTGTGGTTGTACGTTTATAGCAACAGCGGGTGGCACCGCGTGGTGCAGTTAGTATTAAATAAATATTTAAGCATTCGTAAGCTTTAAATTCTGGTTTTAAATTCACATCGCGTTATATTTGACATCTGTGCTTAGACGACAATTGAATAGATTATTTTTATTACGTGTCTAGATTCGCACACCAATATTCTGGATATTTCTATCCCTCGATAACTGCCTACATAAAGCAAATAAAAAATACACAATAAATACAGAATGTGCAAGTTTCATATGAGATTGTAGAGTCAAAAGTCAGCCAATTTTGAAGCTTGAAGACCTAAATTTGTGTAGTTAATTGAAGTCAGATGAATATGAAGAATATAAAATATGTTTGTAAGTTTTATATAATTTTGCCATTTATTAACAACTAGTTGGCCCGGCGATCTTTGTACCGCCATATTTTTCCTTCGTAAATATTTTCTAAATTTCTAAAAACTTATTTTAGTAATCATGCCCGCCTCCATGAGGTATACAGTCACGGCCAAAAAAACTATTCCGGTTATCTTATTTTCTCTATACAAACCTTGGCTTCAGAACAATGAACACATACAGAAAATAATTATCCAATTTGGTGCAGTCGATCGGAAGTTATGTGCGTACATACATTTCGGCAATTCATTTTTATTTATATATAAATAAAATTTTGATTGATTCGGACATAGATATTTGACACACATAACATTTAGTTACAATGTCAATAGATTTTGTAGTACCAAAGCTAGATTGACTGATAGAATACTTATACACTTCTTTTTGTAAATACACATATTTTCCTGCTGACCCACGCAACCTCGTTTGCGTCTTATATTCCCCGTAATGTGAAAATTTTCCCCCGTTTTTGAAACATTATTCATTGGTCCTCTACTCCTATTAGTAGTAGCGTGATGATATATAACCTAAAGCCTTCCTCGATAAATGGACTATCCAACATTGAAAGAATTTTTCATATCGGACCAGCTGTTTCTGAGATTATCAAACAAACAAACAAAGAAACAGACAAACTCTTCAGCTTTATTATTAGTATATAGATAGAAAACACCCAAAGAGGTAGTCGTGATCTCTGACCAGAAATAAGTACATAATAAACACAAAGTATGTCTAGCGTATAAATGTGTTGTTAGCTGGTGAATAATCGTGGCTAATTTTAGAGTCATTGAACCTAAATGCAAATCACGGTGAGCATAATGATTATCATTTTGTACCATATCTGTTATTTTACCAAAGTAACCATTACAAAAGTTATAATATTCAATGCTATACTTACTAAGCGCTGCTCGATTTAATACTTTAATAATCCTGTCTTACTTTTGTTATTTAAATTTTTTCATCTTTTATTTCTTTTATTACATTATATTAATAAGAGTATCGTAATTGGAATGTATAATTAAGTAGTATTAAGCTCCTTTAGTTTTTTGTAAATATTACCTTACTCCTAACACTGTTTTGTTAGGCGTATTTTATTTTATCTCATATGGTGAATGTTGTATGTACCTGTAATGAGCATGCATACTAGATAATATTATTGTATAATTTTTTAAAAAGTGTATCGTTTGTGTGCTTATGGTATACCTAAATATAAAAATAAATAAAAAAAAAATAAAAAATTGCTTACAACACCGTCCATGTTACAATCAAAGTATCTCCAAATTTATTGAAATCGACGCAGCGGTTTAGCCCTGAAAGTGTAACAGACAGACAGAGTAACTTTCCATTTTCTAAATTAATAGTATGGTCTATGGATTATGTAAAATTTTGATTGGTAGAATATTAATTGGATGTCGAATATTGGTTTGACTACTGATTTATTTTATATCTATGACTCTTGACGGTATTAAAGTTTTAGTTATTTTTATTTGTTGCCTAACTTCTGAAATGAGGTTGTAATAAAAAACATTATTGTGTAAAGTATTTTAAACGAAGAAAACGTATTTATTTTGTAAAAAAGAAGAGTGTTAATGTTGTAGAAATATTTTGTTCAACTTCATTAGAACCTACGTGTTACGTGCGTTTGTAAACTAAAAGACTAGAAATATAATTTTCTACCAAAGTGTTTTTCTACCACTTATTAGTCCCTCAAATAGAAATAACTTGCGCTATTGGAATGTACGTAAAATATTTTGACAGGCTTACATAACATATACATAAACCCTGTACCACTTTGTCATGATCGTCTCTGGCTCAATATCAATCTTAATATGTGAAATAAACATTGTGAGCTCACGTCAATGCATCGACGCCCTTAGGAGGCGGATGTCAGACTTGCTCACGTAATTTATGCAATATATTATATCGGTTATAGGCATGGACACACTTGCGAGACTGGAATTTCGTGAGGTGCTTCTGTGGAATGTGTTGTTGTCCCACTTTACGTTAACTGTAAGGAAATTAAGCACAAGTTAATAACGGTTTCTTTTGTATCGTTCGTTCTGACCACGCAAGTTGATGAAACGGCATGCATGCTGCAAATATACGAATATAAATAGATATAATTGAGAATAAAATACATACTTTCTGCCTCGCACAACAAAACTGTGGAATGAGCTGTCGCCTGCGGTGTTCCCGGACCAATACGACCTTCAAACCTTCAAAAAAAGAGCGTACTCCTTCTTAAAAGGTCGGCAACGCACTTGTAACGCCTCTGGTGTTGCGGATGTTTGCTTACCATCAGGCGATGCGTCTGCTCGTTTGGGGGGCAAACATATACAACTAAAATAAATAAATATAATTTAAGTAGCAATGCACAGCGAATTCTTCACTGGGGTCGTTATTTTCCATGGTTTTGGCAAGCAATTTTCATTGCAACGTTACAGTGATCACTGTACATCGACAGTCGATTGCAGACAGGAAAACAGATTATTTGGATTTGATAAGGGATTTTTGTTCATTCAAGAGTCATATACGATTTTGTCGCATGCTTAAACTATTCCTTACGAAAATTCTTCATCTGCTTTTATATTTACAGTATTATCTATTATTTACTTTTGTGTCCTAGGCGTGTTTTACTGATAAAATAGTTTATATTGTAAGCTCTGGGAATCAAACCAAGGGCATCATGATTGCAGAGGAGATTAATAAATCTTAATTAAAATACTACTCATTGTATTGTTCTTCAATGCACACAATTAATCTGTGGATTACTGTGTGTGTAGTTGCGCACGCGCCGACCGGTTAACGTGTCCTTTGGCTAACCTATTTGTTCATTGAGGTCAATGTGAGGCCATCGCTTAATCAGGATTTGTTTTATTTTGGTGGTGAATATAATAGCAACTTTGATTTGGAAAACCTTATTGATTTTTTACTCGACTACGGCAAAAAGAAGGGTAATTACATTTGGCAGTCTATGTATGTGTGTATGTTCCACTTTTAAATTAATTTTAGTGAAAGTGTAGTCGGGATTTAGTTTTTTAAATAAATCTTGTTTATAGACATCCTCATGATCTTAAAAACTAAATAAGTAGGTAGGTCAAAATCAAAACCCCTTTTCCAAAGAGAGGCTTCCTAGTTCCAGCTAGTTGAATACTAATAGACGATAATAGGTATGTATGGTGACCTATCTTAGTATTTATTGTGAGCTTTTCTAGTAGTATTTGTTTCGGAGTTTAGATGTTTTCTATGCATGAAATGTATTTATATCAGTTGTCTAGTACCCATACCACAAGCTCTGCTTAGCTTGTGAATCTATTTATGTCTAATATCTACAAAGGTGTTACAACTAATATTATAATTTAAACTCGATCTACGTAGCAACTATTACTGCTCTATATTTCTAGGACAACTTGTCGCTCTTTATGCTAATGTTATACACAAAGTATGTAGGTACTATATGAAGTCATTAACACACATACTCATTTATCTTAATTTAAAGTAAGTTCACCTATCGTTTGTTGTGTCAGCCCCCAATCCTTTTTTATTTTGATCGATCAATAGCTGTTTGAAAGTCATGGAAAATTGTGACTTTGTATTGGTGGTGTTGATGTTAAAATTAGATTTATTCAGCTATGCTTTGTTGTAGCATATTTTCATAGCAAAAGATCATCTTTGAGGCATGTTCTTTATCACTTCCAAACTTGAGATGCAGAACTATTTCAATCAACTATTTTTTTCAAACGGGGCTTTAAAAATCATCTCTCTAGGCCGCATTAGTGTGGGTCACCAGTGAGAATGGTAACCACCACTTTTGAATTCTATTAATACTTGCCATCAGGCTGAGTACAGCCATTTTGATAGTTGATTTATAAAAAAGTAATATTTTTAATTTTGTGAAATCTAAGACAAACTTATATTTTTTAACGGATCGTTACGCTATCTGTGGATTTAGGAACAGAGTATGGACTAATAATAAATATTTCTCCTTCGAAAGCTGGTAAAGTAGTTATATGAAGTTATTTGGGACTTAACTTGTTTTTGAGTATTTAATAATATACGTCCTGTTTGCCTTCTGGGCTGCAATAGAAGTTTATTAAATGAATCTAATATTTATTAAATACAAATGTATTTTGAAGTGAAACCTTCGCCGCGTTGAGAACTTTTATGGGTTCGCGTCACCGACATGCTAATGTTTGATAATTTTAATTTAAACATTATGTAATTTCTAATTTTACACATTAATTTTACAAATAACATTCTAAGTTATAAGTCACAGTGACCCTGCTCTAGTTGCAGACGAGTAATAACAATTTCTCACAGACAGCCAAACAGCTCTATTACGTTTTAATGAACTTTCTTTCATTGTAAATTTAATGGGTATATAAGAAGTAAATAAGATATAACTATATACTCGAATGTCTTAATATAATTTCGCAAAGGGAAGTTCAAACGTATATTCAAAAGTATATTTCACCCTAAAGATAATGGTTACTGCTTCTAATATACGTATACCTTTTTGTGAACTACCTTACTTTGTACTAGTTCTATTTCTATTTTTGACTTGTTCAAAATTTGAACCATTAAAAAAATATCATCATCATCATTAGCCCGTTACAGTCCACTGCTGGACAAAAGCCTCTCCCAAGGAACACCACAGAGCCCGGTCTGTTGCTGTCTGCATCCAGTCGCTGCCAGTCCTTTTACGTAAGTCGTCCCGCCATCTGGCCAGAGGGCGACCCACACTACGTTTGCCAAGACGCGGTCTCTATTCTAAAATACGCTTACTCCAGTGGTTGTCTATTCTGCGACGTATGTACCAGCCCATAGCCACTTCATCCTACCATTTTTTAGAGCTATGTCGGTCACTTTGGTTCTCTGACGGATTACATCGTTACGAATTTTGTTCTTCAGAGAGACTCCAAGCATAGCTCTTTCTATGGCACGCTGAACGACTTGAGCTTCTGGATTAATCCTGGGGTCAATGTCCACGTCTCGGCACCGTACGTCATTACAGGGAGGACGCACTGGTTGAAGACTTTCGTCTTCAGACTCTGTGGTATATCCGACGAAAATATGTGGTTAAATTTCCTAAACGCTGCCCATTCCAACTCAATTCTCCTGTCCGCTTCCTTCTCGAAGTTGCATCTACCCAATTGCATTAGTTGCCCGAGATAGATGTATAACAAAAAATAATGTGAAAAAATATGATTAAATAAAATTGTTAGTGGTAGCGTAAACTGAGTTGACTGTATAGAAACATGAGCCCAATGTTTTTTTTATCTGATCAATACCTTAGAATAGTGAGGGATTGGGGTGTGATGACTGGAACTTGAGACCGTTGAAATTTAAAAACGTTTAAATTTTTATATATTTTTTACACAACCTTTTACTTTCATGTTTTCATTACATAGTACTTTTCAAAGTTCATCAAGCCCTTTCATTTGATTCGCATATAGTGGTATACGTGACAAAATAAATAAACCCCTATCTTGTAGTGGCGGCCATCTTGGATTTTATTTTTTTTAATAAAAAAAATAGAATGAAAGGACTTCCTTTCATTGGTATCCATATTGAGGCTGTCGTGACAAAATGTGTAAACCGCAATTTTCTAGCGGTGGCCATCTTGGATGTACAATGTAACAAAATTTATTTAATTGTATTGTCACCAGAACTAATGGAGTGTACCAAACTTCAGAAGGTGAAAGGAGGTCAAATTTCAATTACTAGATTTGACCTAAACAAACAGGGTTATCAATAGCAAGCTAAATAAAACCGTTTAAAAAGAAATAGCTCTATAATGTAAAACTATTCTTAAATTTTCAGGTAAACTGACAGCAGAGGATGAAGAAGTATCAGCACTTAAAATTCTATCAGCCGGAACTGTAGCAACAGAAACACCACAAAGTTCTGTACCAACAGGAACTCAAGCAGAAATAAGTAATAGCACAACGCAAGAGGTAGAAGTAACAACAATACCATACTTACGGGATGCTACTAATGATTATAAAGTCTCTATGGACTTCAGAATGCCTGAACCTGTACCTATAGAAGTAAAACCTAAAGCAAGGCTGTTGAATTTAAATGTAGACGAGCTACAAAACTTTGCCAATGCATTACATAATGAAACAAGTTACAAAGGTCAAAATAAAAGTCTACCAGATTTAAGTGATGTGAATTTAGACGGAGATGATGATGACGAACCCAGAATCATGCCTGTTGAACCAAAGGGTAAAGAAATATCAGATAAATTCTACACTAATCTCCAAGCTCCATTCCATTCACTGATAGCTTCAGACCGTGGCTCTGAAGAAACTGATATGTGCAAAGAGAATGGGGTTGCTTATAAGGTTGGTGTTCTCTTTCCAAAATATATTCAAGCTTTGCTCATTTTTCTTTCTGACTGCAGGTTTTTCTAGCAGTTTAAGCTATCGCCGCTTTCGACTAAAGCATTATTATAGTTTACGCTTAAACTGCTAGGAACCGGTTCCTGTTAGTGTAGTTACTTGAAGGTTCAAATCCTACATGGGACTACACTTTATATGATCCACAAATTGTTGTTCTGAGTCTGGATGTTATTTATGTACGTTATATGTATTTGTTTGTAAAGTCTGCCGCTACACAGGACTTATCCCTAATGCGGGAATAGTCTCTTGAAAAAAAGAAGTATAATAAACTAATTTATCTATAGTAGAGATTTAAATTTAAGTTTGTGTCAATATTAATAAATGAAGTATTTATTGTAGAGCCCTAATAAGCAGTTTATAATTACCTGATCAATCGTTCTTTTAACCTTGATTTCTCTAAAGCTTATTTTTTATATCTAGATTGGTGATACAATGGATCGAGGTTGTGAAGAAACATGTGAATGCATGTCTGGAGGGGTCTTCGAATGCTCTCCTCGCTGCAAACATCCGTACATTCGAAGAGGAAGACGGCTAAACGATCCGTTGTGCTTCGAGTCACCAGTGGATGAGTGCTGTTCCATTATTGCTTGCGCTACTGGTACTGGTGAGCTTAAGGCAATTTTTTTCCGAATTTCCCATTGAAATATCGTTGACATATATTTTTAAAACATAATCTAGGAGTCATCATCATCGGATCATTTCTAGTTAGAGTTGTTTACACATGTTTAATAACATTACAAAATTTTGGCCATTTGATCAATCATACATAGTAGCCTTTTCTATAGAGTACTGAGGTTTGCAAATTGACTTATATTTGAGTAATATGATGAGACAAACCTCTTCTTTAAGTATTAGTTCAGTGTAGATGACTGTTAAAAATTTACTTATATACTTGAGAGGTGTCAAGGGACACCCGGATGGAACGAAGTTCGAAATAGAAAGACGAAACGAAAATATCTGGCTTGCTTTCTATAAGAGAGATAGAGACAGAGAGAGAGATAGACAGACAGACAGAGAAACATGCGCACGCCGCACGGCTTACAATAGCTTACTTTAACAAAAAGTGTCGTTACCAGCCTATCGTAGTTCACTGCTAAACTTATTTATTGATATATTTTGTATTTATATTTGATATACATAATTTTAAAAATCATTAATTTACAGCGACATCTATATTATTAATATTAAACTACTGGCAACGACAACTATAACACGTAAATGTAAGTTCAGTTTCTATTCTAAAGATGGCGCTATATATAAAATTGAAAAATGTTTTTCACCAATTCTTTAAAAAATAATAACAAAACAATATTTTCTTGATAAAAAAATATTAAGACTTCGTTCCCATAACAAAAATAGTGAATCAAGCAATTAAAAATAAACTAATAACTAATAAAATTTAAAATAGCAAAAAGTGTCGTGACAACAAAAAGTGTCGTGACAACAAATTGTGTCGTGACAACTAAAAGTGTCGTGACAACAAATTGTGTCGTGACAATTTTTCCGTATAGCCCCCTTTCACAACGCGCGATAAGGAACTTCGTTCCAATATATAAATGTCTTTCTAATGAACAGCAAGAGATATATTTCAAACCATAACCATGCTGAGTACGTCCACAGAAATAAGAATATTCAATGGCACTCAAGTTAGTTTCAAATGTACCTTTATTTTCACGCGGGGAATTCTTTTCGCACTATACCCTTCGTGGGGAGACGAAGGGCGTGTGTGGGACTCCCGGAAGACCGGTCTACCCACTAAACCCCGCGGCGGCCTACCTCGGCAGTCAAGGGGAGCTCCAGGAACGCATCGGCGGCTTCTGGAGTCCCCTCTGCCATACCCCATGACTGAGGTACATCCCAGGGTGATCAGAGTCACCCCCAGCGCGGTACGCTGTTACGCCTGACACCGTTTTAGACAGTAACAACGACCCGCCCAAACAACGACCCGCCCAAGTTTCAAATGTACCTATATAAATATGTTTTCATTTCTACACTACTTTTTCACAGATAAGAAAGTAACGAAACTGGATATATGTAAGTATAGAAACGATTCCTATCCTGTTGGTGCGACGTGGCACATCGGTTGTGAGCAGACCTGCATTTGTGAGCCTAAATCCATCGTCACATGTCAACCCAGGTAGTTACCTTACCTTGACTACAATACACCTCAGATACTGTATTTTTAAAGTATAGTAGTTATATAACTATTACTGATAGAGGTATATCTTTATTAATCCTTTAAAGGCTATTACTATCCCAAAATTATTAGGTCTTCACAGTCAACGAAATCTAAAACTTACTAGATGTAACAGATAATCTTGAAGCCGCAACCAAATATTATCTAAAACTCCATGCTGTAAGATATAAGATCCATTAATTTTGAAATAATTAACTCTTTCACGTTTTGCTTACAGATGTAGTCCACTCCCCGTATCAGATAAATGTATAAACGTACAAGATCCCAACGATGCTTGCTGTGAAGTGCAAGTATGTGACGTGAGTCACGATGTACATGAGGAGCCTGAGAACGCCACATCTTCCACCACAACCACTACTACGACTACACCAATCGGAATGACTCCTGTCATGATCACTAGTACTACTGAGGTGAGTACCATTCATTTCTTAAAGCCATAGCACTAATATGTTTTGTAACAAGACACTTCTGTACTTACACAGTGACGCTGGGACCGTTATTACTAATAACTTATAAAACCTTATATTCCCAGGTCATTAAAGGCTTTGAGGACTACGAAGAACCAAACCTAGCCAATAGCAGGCCATTAGTCTTGACCGAACCCATTGGATCTGTTAAGGTTTTACAGAACAACTCCGTGCAAGTCAATCTGATGCATATGAACAATAGTGAAGATCCTATTCACCTTCTTCTTAGCAATAATGGCGGAAAATCTTTCAGTGACGTTGAATTGAAGTATTCAAACCTCATCTTAAACTTGGAAGGTGGAAGAGATTATATACTAAAGACTAAAGAGACTGGAACTAAATTTAACTTTACAATAACAGCATCTGATGCAGGAGCCAATGAAATTTTATATGCCGTTAACGGTAATAATAGCACAAAGGTTGGTTGCTATCAAGATGGTCAATTTTATGCTGTAGGTAAGTAATTATATATTATTATCCCCAAAAAACTATATCTGTCAGAACTGAATATACCATGCCTATATATTTTGTCTTTAACATGCAGAAATTGCTTACAATTTTAAAGAAAATAACTGATTCATACTTATTAGCAAAATTATTCTCAGCTATATTTGTACAATGGACTCGATTAAATCCTTGTTTTACAGGAGAAGAATTCCACATTGGCTGTGAGCAGCTCTGCGAGTGTACAGGCATGAATACACAAGAGTGTGCAGCTTTAATCTGTCCGTCGCATGTCGGCCTCGAGTTGGTTTCCAAGGGTTGTGTCAGATGGGCCCCGAGTCCTCCTGCGTCACCACCCAACTGTTGCCCAAGGTCAGCAAGGTGCTTAAGCGATGGAACTTGTCATTACAAAGGCATAGCGTAAGTTATTATGTGGTTTGATTTAATACAATTTTAAGTGAATTTTCAAAGTTTCTTTTCTAACTTTTCTTACCTCTACATATTATTTCCAGGGTGCCGAATTGGAGCGAAGTACCTATTTCTCTCACTGGTTGTGAACAGCGTTGCTTCTGTGAGAACGGAGAATTGGACTGCCAAGAGGTCTGCTCTCCTCTTCCTCCTGTACCTCCTCAGAGTCTTAGGTGCCCACCCAACCATCGACCAGCTGCTGTTAACATATCTGACGAAGACTGTTGTAAGCAGTGGGGTTGTGTTCCGAACGGTAAGGATAGTTCAATAAAAAATGTTAACAAAAACAACATAACTTTTTCGTTATAGCAAACCAGATTCATCATCATCCTCGGAATCAACTATAAAACTCCATTACGCATTTAAAGATGTCATTATCTCTTTGAGAGCAATCACCATCATCATATCCATCATCATACCACTTTTCATGTTGTTATATATCATTTGCATGTCACTCATTCACACATTATTGCTTTCAGCAGAAAACGAACAGAATCAAGCTTTTCAGACTTACGCCATGCCGACAATGGGTGAAGTAATGACTTATGTGACACCTCTAGCACCTCTATTGCCTACATTATCTCCAGTTATGCCTAGCCCTACTGGTACAACTGACACCATTGACTTTTACAGACATTTAAGTCCCGTGAAATCTTTATCAAAATATATGAAAAACGTATTTCCGGCGTCTAGGCCACCTAAGTATGATTACATGGAAGTACCCTCTCCTCCTCCTGATTCAAGCCAAGTTCAAGGAGATAACATTACTGTCTTTACTTTAGATGATGTTGAATCTCCATTTAAAACGATTCCTCCAGAACCTACTTTAGTTGGTATTACTAATAATAATAATCACTGGGAAGTCCCGAATAGGAGACCAAGCCCGCCCAAATCACAGCAGCCTTATGGAAAACCTCAAACTATTTATAATACTTATTCATATCCCGAAAAACACAACATGATATCAAATGAAAATGAAGGCCATGACTACGGATACCACAATCCATTAAATAGTCAAAATGAGGTGCCAAAACCTACTATTCCTGACAAAAATTTCAAATTATCGTATGACCCACTTAGAAAAGTTCCTGTGTCAACTGTTGAAAATATGAATTTCTTTTCACCATCTTTTGTAAGAGACTACCCAGTCCCTGATAATTCTTATTCTAAATATCAGATTGATACGACACTACTGAAACCCAATACATTAACCGAACCTCTAAAATTAACTCAAAAGTTCTTTGAACCTGCAGTTGCTAATGCATCTGTTAACTATGATCATCCTTCGGTTTCTTATCCCAAGGCCCAAACCAGTCAAAGCCAAAGTTTATCTCGTGATAAGCCCGTACTAAGGAAACAAGTGACAATACTAAAGACGAAAGACTTGAAGAACTTGAAATCGACTGAGATGTACAACAATGGTGGAATATGGGGTGAACAATCGAAGAAGCATGTTTTGACTAAACTACCCAATCCCTATGAGACTGTATTACTTAGGGCCGTGCCCAATCCTAAAATACATATTGCACCGTCAAGATTCAATCCAAATTCTAAGATACCACAATTGCCTGTGAAAACATACACAGCAATGGATCTTGAGCATCTGCTGAATCAAATGGAAGTGGAGTCTGTTGTGAATAAAAACCTGGGACGGTCAGCAGGCAAAGATGATGATACCGAAGGTTTGTCACCTCGCCTTGACTTCGGACTTTCCTTGATGTATTACTGACTGACTTTCACACAGTAAAATCACTTTTTAATATTAGCGTATCCTGACTAACTGACTTCCTAAAACGTATCAAAAATCTATGTCCTGCTACTTAGAAATTTACAAACAACTGAAAAGTTAAAAAAAACTGTAAGCTTGACTCGAGGGTTAGTTTTTATTCGGTATTTGAAACATTGCTCATGGTTTATTAAATATATAAAATTTTTGGTATCATATACAAATACCTACATGTATGTGTGTATTACTATAATACTGTAAATAAACCTTGGTTTGCCGTTTGGAAATGATGAATATAATTATTAAATGATATTCATTGCCATTCATGCCATTCACTTATCTATAAGAATTTGGTGCATGTATAACATTAGAATAATTTCTCATTGTGACCTCAGTGTGACTCAATGTGTCATTTCATTTTATTAACACTTATTAAAACTTGTATATGTAGTTTAGTTTTGTATCTTTTGTTCTTGAAACTTGAATAGGTAAAACATGGATTAACAAATTCAAATCTTGATGCTACTGCAAAAAAAACCGTTACTTTTCAAAATTAATAAAAATAAATTCTTCGAATTCCAGGTCAGCCGGTCTCAGAGTCGTCACACCCACCTTTTCTACCCACTGTTGGTCCTGAAATTCACTTCCCTCAAGAAGACATTCCCGACTATGATCAAAATAACATACATCGTCCAGCAAACCCTATGGAACCCGCATTGGCAGGTCTACCTCCAGGGCTAACATTGCCACCATCATATGGAGATAATAATAAGAAGCTGAGTGTGCTTTCTTTGCAAGCGGATTCACCAACTAGCGTGAAGATGCTGTTTGGATTGCCATCTGTTTTAGTCGGGTTAAGAGGCAGCGTGGACTTGAGATATACAGATAAGGCGTAAGTATTATGTATTGCTTCAGATTCTGTTTGAAATTGTCTTTGTAAATTAAAACTAAAAGTTTTATGTTATACTACAATTTAAGTAACCAAATTACTATTTTCGATCGTGCCTTTGATGAGTTCGTCCTTTTTTTCGACAATTAGCAAGTTTTTGCCACACACAACTACGGACAATATTGCTTCTTGCGGTATTTATGTATCGATATGACCTTGATACCTTCAAGAACTTAGTGTACTCTCGTCTTAAAGCCTTGCAGATTGGCTCGTACTCTAGTTTTTGTGGCCGATAGATAGTGGTAGATACTTTGCATTTAATGCTCATCTTATCTACACGTTTAAGTCCAATGTATATAAAAAGGGCGAAGTCTATGAAGTGATATATCACCTATAGGATAGTGAATAGCATTAGGTGATATAGGAATATAATATATAATACTATAAGTTGATATTTTCATTTCCAGTGACCTAGACATAACTCACTGGTATTCTCAAGTGTTTGCTCCTGCTGACGAGGTGTTGACGACGCCTCGCTTGGAATTCCGACTCACAGGATTGAAACCATCAACTATTTATAAGATTAGAGGCAAACTTTATCTACATAGCCTGCCAGTTGAGCCTGAGAGCGAGATTTATACCGTACGAACACAGGATCTACCAACGGTAAGCTTTTGGGAATTGAGAATCACTAATTATTTAATTAAACAGATACTAATAGTATTATTATTAGATAGTACTTGTTTGTATGTATGCCTCCTATAATACATATAAATTTTCAAACAGGAATTTATGTTTTCGTATTTTATCGATATTTGTCCTTTATCCAAAGAATCGGGCCCCTTGGTACCAAACCAATAATTTAATAATTTAATTAAAAGGTTAATAGATCCTGACTGTTAAATCCAGAAGACGTAGGTTTAATTGCTACTAAGGATGGGTAAATATAATTATCTGATGAGAAAGTTCTTCTTATTTGAAGGGAATCAATAAAGAAACACATCACTTTATCACTTTTTTTAAAAGACAACTCCCGCATTAGGAATATACATCCTGTGTCGCGGAGGACTTTACAAACATACATGTAACGGACTCAAAGAACACCCAGACTCAGGACAACATTTTGTGGATCACACAAAGTGATGTCCCACGTGGGATTTGAACCCACGGCACTTGGCGCAGTAGTGAACATTTAAACCACTAGGCCAACCGTGCAGTCAACACACACACACACACACACGCACAACACATAAAAAGGCAAGCATAATTTTAAATATACAGATTTGGAATATAAAACATGTTATGTTCCCAGTCGGTGCCGATGGAGGAGAAGCGTCGAGAAATTGACAGCCGTTTAACAGTGATGGAAGTTAACGATACTACTGCCCACGTGAGTTGGAGACACTTCAACGAACAAGAGCTGTTGTACATCGATGGAATTCAAATAAGGTACGCCAAGAACCAATACTCGCCCGTGTAGAATATTTACTGCTTGCAGCATTTAAATTCGTTTCATGATAGTATGATCTGGGATCATCGATTCCTCATCTGTGAAATTAAGGATCGTGACCCTTTTATTGGCAAAATGCATCTTTCAGTAGCTCGCTAGATTTCACCATAGTATGTACTGACCAATCTTATTAGATTGTTTTCAATCTTTGGATATTTTCATTGTTCTAAATTCTGTAATACAGAAATGGTAATAATAGGTTAACTTGACTCACGTTCCTCAGTAAACTTAGGAAGCGATTTGACGTGCATATATTTTAGCAATTTATTTGTTAAATATTGTCTACCAATCACTTTTAATAAATATGTCAACAGGTATCGCCCAGTAGGTACACCTATCTACAGTATGACGGAATTACTACACCACAGCCGTTTATCAGCTGAGTTACATGACTTACGACCCGAAACTAAGTATGAAGCATCTTTGATACTTATTCCCCCGCCAAAGAAAGTCACTGAACTGGTAGATCCTTCTCAAGTGGAGTTTAAGACGGCACCTTATGTTGGTAAGTATTTTAAAGACTTTCAAGGTCAATCTGAAAACATTTTTTTTAAATTTCACTCATGACGAAGTCGCTCCAGCTTAAAATGTTAAACATTTATTTAATCGGATAAATAGTTTTGGAGAAAACCGCTGAAATGAAAATAAATAAACCTTATTTATTACTTTCTGAGAGAGATTTCCGAAGATTATCGTGATAATTATAACGATGTTAATAGGTCTATAAGACAAATATTACCGTTCTAGTTACTTCTGATAGTTATACCTAAGTATAATAAAGAATGCATGGAGTTCTTTTCCATTTTCTGGATTTTTTTCCAAATTTAATTAAGGTGCCGGTTAATATTACCATAGATTTAAATACCTTAGTCTTTCAGTCCCTTCACTACTAACTGATTGTGTTCTGACATGTTCATATGTTACTTAAGTCTCCAGGGTTTTAATGTTAAAATCATTATGATTTTGTCAATATGAGAACCAAAAAGTTGCATAAATATGGCAACGGCGTTTAACTTTGTAAAGGCTAGATATCTCTAACATTGTTATGTTTGGTTTTTCAACCAGATCCGTACAACTGGACAGTGACCATCGAAACTAGAGCAGTCGGTGCCGGGGCAACAGAAGTGTGGTGGAAGGGCGTCCCAGCTCCAGCAGAACGCTGGGTGCGAGTCTTCCGAGCTGCTCACGCTTGCATTCCTCCTGGCGGTAGCGAGAAACGTGATCTACATGACATGCATGATTTCGATATACAAGGACATGATCACGACAGACATGAAAGGGACGCCTTTAGATTAGCTGCTAGGGACCTGCCACCGGCGATTACCATTACTGGATTGCTGCCAAATACCAAGTACGTTTAAGTATTTTACTTTATTTTTACCTACTATTTTTAATAGTACTTTGGGATTGAGACTGCCTCGGTGGCGCAGTGGTAGCATATGCAACTGCTGTGCATGAGGTCTCGGGTTCGATTCCCGGGTCAGACCAAATGTTTGTATAATCTGCAAATATTTGTTTCGGATGTTGGGTGATTTCTATGTATAATATGTATGTATTTACAAATAAAAGCATATATGTATTTATCACAGTTGCAAGCTCTGTTTAGTTTGGGACTGGATGGCGTTGTGTGTTAGATGTCTGAAATATTTATTATTTATTTATCTCAAGTTGATGTCATATTTTTTCAACTGCCCATAAAACCTATGACATTGATTAAGAAATGAATAAAAAACCTCTTAACAATAATAAAAAGAGAGAAATGACTGACTTCGTGGTGTTATTGAATGGTTACTAATGCTAAAAACCAAAAACTAAATACGCTAAGTGATTACTCAAAAAATCCTGATGCTAAAATACATTTTTGAATGAAATTACTACCATTAATTCATACATCTCATATGTGATTGCATCGAATGAAGTTATTACCCCATAAATACTTTTTTTTATTGAATAGGGGGCAAACGAGCAGACGCGTCACTTGATGGTAAGCGATTACCGCCGCCCATGGACACCCGCAACATCAAAAGCGTCACAAGTGCGTTGCCGACCTTTGGGGGATGGGGAGAGGGAATGGGGTAAGGGATTGGGGTATGGGCCTCCGGTATTCTGTGAGGCCGTGGTATCACTCCGGTAGAGCCGGCCCATTCATGCCGAAAACCACGGAAAAACACTATTTAATAGTTAAATTTTATTTTACGAATAGGTGTCGCGTGTGGCTCGAGTTGTTCTTGTCAAACGGCAAAGTGAAGACAAGTAATGTTTTGGAGATCAACACAAAATCTTTGGACAATCCAGAACCGATTGATAGTAAGTATAACAATTTCTTTAAATATTTTAGATTTCTCCAATAGAGCAGTCACTTTAGAGAACTGAGAAAATATACAACTTCTAGCATAAATTACATTCTATTCCTAGTGTTTCGACAGAATCCTACTTGCGGGTAGGAAAAAGGTTTTCAATGCGAATATGCAAAACGAATAAAAAGGCTTGTTGTTCTTTTTACTTTTTTTTAAATTAGTAGAATCGAAAGGTAAGATAGAAGTTCTAATTTGGTGTATTAATGGTACGTACGGAAATGAACTGGTAATATTTTGTATGATATTGATTAATATTGAACTATAACCAAGGGCACTTAAAAAAGAAACGAAATGAATACGAAGAAAATGAGTGCTTAAACGATGTTTGATTGGGTTTGAAACTTTTTCGTATTCATAGCACTGTGGAACATAATTGACATTTTTTTCTATTCTGTTCGCTACGAGGCCTATCTGAAAAGTTTCCCTAAAGCTATATAAATAAATAAAATAAAAGTATCTGTTTGTAACTTTAATATAATGGCTTTTTACTAAATGTACATTTACACGGTATATTTACAATATTTGTCTGTTTGTATCGAAAACTGCGATGAGTGCAGCTTTCATTGATACTTATAATGATGTGCAATTGGACAGTTAATACATATTATTATTATTGTTCAGGCTAATCTCTTGAACGGCAGGACCGATTTCGACTGACTCATTGGCAGATACCTGTTGATAAAAGGAGTAACCAAGGCTACTTTTTTAGACTATTTTTGACCCGCGCCTTTATAATAATAAGTCGTAATACCACGGGTAACTTGACGCGGCATAACAAAAACCGCGGGTAACGCGATGTTACCCGCGGCTCAGCTAATTTACTAATATGGAGCTCTAATTCTCCAGATGAGATAGAATCCTCGTCGTCAGTGTCAGCTCGCCACGGTGACTACTACGGTGCGTTGGTGGGGGTGGGCGCAGTCGCTGCGCTGGGCGCTCTCAGCTCCCTGCTGCTACTGCTCATCGTACTGCGCAGGCACAGACCAAGATCTGTGCCTATCACTAGTAAGTGCATTTTTACATTATACAGTTACTGCTGTAACATGTTTTCGATTATCACCACAATCTGTTACTACTTATTACTTATTGTAGTAAAAGTATTCTAATTTTAAAGCTTATTCTGAAGTATAAATATAATATATATCTATACTAATAATAAAGCTGAAGAGTTTGTTTGTTAGTTTGAACGCGCTAATCTCAGGAATCGCTGGTCCGATTTGAATTGTTTTTTTTCTTTTTTTTTTTTTAAAAGACAACTCCCACATTAGGAATAAACATCCTGTGTCGTGGGGGACTTTACAAACATACATGAAACGGACACAAAGAACATTCAGACTCGGGACAACAATTCGTGGATCACACAAAGTGTTGTACCGCGTGGGATTTGAACCCACGACACTTGGCGCAGTAGCAAGCGGCATGGCGACGCTGAAACCACTCGGCCAACCGTGCAGTCTTCTTTCATTGTTGGATAGTCCATTTATCGAGGAAGGCTATAGGCTTTATATCACATCCGCTCCTATTACTATCATCACGCTAATACTAATAGGAGCGGAGCACCAATGAAGAATGTTTCAAAAACGGGGGAAAATTTTCACGCTACGGGCAATTGAAGACGCAAACGAGGTTGCATGGGTCAGCTAGTATATATATATAAGTTCAATATATTTACTAGCAATAATTCTAATCCTATAACATTCTGGATGAACAATTACCTGTTCAGTACATTAAGTGTATGTATACTGTATATGTTAAAAATTTTATGACTATCGGTTAAGTATTTAGTCGCGTACCCGTTATCAGCAAACATATTTTGCATTTTTGACTGCCTCGGTGGCGTAGTGGTAGCGTATGCGACTGCTAAGCTTGAGGTCTCGGGTTCGATTCCCGGGTCGGACCAAATGTTTGTAAGATCTGCAAATATTTGTTTCGGAGTTTGGGTGTTTTCTATGTATAATATGTATGTATTTACAAAAAAAAGTATATAAGTATTTATATCAGTTGTCTAGTACCCATAACACAAGCTCTGCTTAGCTTGGGACTAGATGGCGTTGTGTGTTAGATGTCCGGAATATTTATTTATTATTATTATTTATTTATATATTGGAGTTAGGGTTATTTTGTTTTCATTAAGTTCTCCTAGCCGATAACGGCCACGGCGATCGGTTTCAACGGAGACCTGCCATCTACGCAGGAGATATTATAGTGCACAAGTGTGTACGCAAACACAGGTGCATTCTCTGTTCTCTCTCTCTCATAATTCAATGGGACGATTAACCGACATGATCAGGGAGATATCAAGCGCAGGACCGACGTGCTCTCCGAGGCACGGGGGCTTAGATCCCCACTTCCAAACTTTGGGCTGTTATTAAGTATTTCTATAATCAGAAAAACTTAATAACACTTTTAGGCGCGACCCGAGATTCGAACCCGAGACCTCTTGATCGGCAGTAGCATACGTCAACCGCAAGACCAACAAGGCAGTCGTAATTTAGTTATTGAACTTTTAAAAACACTCCTTTCTATTAAGGTCCCCCCGTGTACCCAGTCTATGAAGTGTAAATATAGTGTGATGGACAGTAAAATAGTCAAGGGAATCTTTTCCATGTCCATAATTTTATTCCACCACTGTTCTAAGTTGAATATTTTATTTAAAGGCGCGCCATCCGCTCCTCGTGAGTCATCTCTCCCACCATACGATAACCCTGCGTACAAACTAGAGTTACAGCAGGAAACAATGGGTACGTAATAACTAAATTTTTACAAAAATATGTCATTAAATATTTGTCAAAAACCCCAACACCCATGAAAACCCATTTAAGTAAAAAGGCCGAGCGTTATAGTACGATTAAAATCCTTAATTTTGGCGAAATGTTAGCTTCACACTTAGATTTTTACTATTCCTTTGCTTTTATATGTTATTTTGGATACATTTATTTACTTCTTATCAACATACAAAATATGTAGTTATGTGTTATCCACTTTAATTTATTAATTACTTTTCATTCCACAGATCTCTGACAGTTAAGTTCCCGTGGGCACACTAACGGCCTCAACGGGATCTCGGAACGCGCCGTCGATGTCGACATACAAAACGGCAAGCCATACAACGAGATGGGGGTTTAAACCCTGTTCGAATCATCATACGGCGCCCATAAAGCTGAAAATACCATATAGTTAGTGTGTAATATTAACAGGAGATCAGCTTCAAAAACTAAACGCATTGAATACGTTGAAAGTCGTCTACGAAAAAAAAACAAAAGAAGTTAAAATTTTCATTCTGGACAAGACACATATGACTTAAATGCCATCAGGCATTTATTGATAACTTTATTCGATTCACTGTTTTACACGGTTTATTCGATGACGAACTTATGAACTGATTTATTTGTGAGAACAAAGAAAATATATGGTGTATATCAACGCAAGTGTGTATGTTTAGTGTGACTGTACCAAATTAACTGTAAATGATAGGTATAGTGAAGAAGAAGAAGACAAATTCATGGTGTTAATACGCATCTTATATATTAACTCAAGTGTTCTGTGCTTATATATTTAAATAGCCCTTCGTATTGTGTATTTTTCGTTTTGTAAACCAAGTGCTTTATATTGACGCAGTACTTGGTTTAAAATGATTAAAATTTCTGAATCGCAGCGCAAATAACAAATGACTACTTCTCTGCACCAACTTTGCCGCCAAAATATGATTTGTGAGAGACAATACAAAAATGGAGATCGTTTTTTGTTTTTTCGAAAGACGGTCCCCATTTCATGTTATCCACGTTTTATAATATATATTTTTATCAATAATTTCATCACGACGACGACTTGAAGACTCGAAGACTTAGAATTGAAGACTATAAATACTTGACATTGGCAGAAATAGTTGATCCGAGTGATCCGGCTGGTTGCCATTTCAGCAAAAGAAGAAGAACAATACAAGAATTTACTCTTAATCATTTTAAGGTACATGATGAGACGAAAATTGATAACTTTTTACCCAATTATTACTTAAAATGTGTATGATTATTGTAGATTTTATGCTATCTCTTCGTAAGCACATTTTCCTTCGTCAAATATTTGAAAATCATAATTAATCTTGGTTGCTATATGAAAATGAATTTAGAGCAAAATTGTTTTAATTCATATTCAATTCCTTTTTTAATAAATTTCCCTTTAAAAACTATAAATGAAATAAACATTGTGATATCTATTAAACGTAGCTTTAAAACATCATACACAGAATAAAAGAAAAAATATATTGTTAATTTGCTTTTCACCATTAAATTTAAGGAAAATGTGCTCCATATTTGTACATAGCTTTATAATAAAATCGTATGTACGTAATTCAAATATAGATAGTTACTTGTGTATAGTTGATATTATTTTAAGATATACAAACTGCCGAGACATTTGTTAATAGATTAAAATGTTAATACGTAAAAGATTTTTCATTCCACTTACCTAGTTTCTTAGCGATTGAAATATGAAGTAACAGGAAATATAAAAATAACACTATAAAAAGGAATTATCGTTAATTTAAAAAAAGTGTTATTGACTTGCATTCAAGCGACCACGATTCATAGAATTCAATCGTAACTGCAGACCGGTGACGTGTGACCCCGGTGTGGCCTGGTAGTTTCGTCCAGGGTGGCGCTATAACCCGACTTACTGAGTAGAGTAGTGAGAAATACGGCAATGTCCATCCCTGTAGTTGACTACGATCACCCTGAGTTGTGCTTCGGTCATGAGGTACGGTAGAGTTGAGATCAGAAGCTACCGATACGTTCTTGAAAGTTCTCTGGCCTGCCAAGGTAGTCCGTCGCGAGGCTTAATGGGACCGCAGACCGAGAGTCAAACATACTGTCCGTCTACCGAACGAAGGGAATGGTACGGCAAAAATTCCCAGAGTAAAAAGTTACTGTATAGTAGTACTATATAGTAAAAATTCTAGTTGACCACGCAACTTCATCTGTGTCTCTTTCTAAACATGCTCCGTTCCTATTGGTTTAAGAGTGAGGGTTAAGCGTGATGGTTAAGCGTGAAAAAAACGGTAAAACAAACATTTAAAAAGACTTGAAATCGGTTAGATAGTTTCAGAACTTATCGTGAGCAACAACATGACATGAGAATTATATATAAATAGATTGTGGATAAGAACTGATTTTTTCATCTAACTAAGTTTGTTAAAATTAGAAGAGACCATAACAACTCAACATACTGTTGACGCCAGTTCATTTCATTTTTGAAGGTTAAAGATATTTTATTTTTGTGGAAACTTCACTTTAAAAGACTATGTTTTATATTATTCGGAAAAATATCACTTTAAATTTTTCTATCTTTATAAGGTCAATTGCGTATGGGCAATGGTGCACTGTTAGTACAGACTTATAAAACCAGTTTTTTTTTTTTTCGAAATTATGATAAATTTGTAATTACCTGTGTTTACAAATACCGTGCAATAAGAAGACTGCCAGGCACAATCAGACACAAAATCGAGAAAGGGAAAGGATGATCGATTACAAAAACGTCATTTAATTCAAATACAACACCAAATCACATTATATTTTCTATAATAGTAATACATAATATATTTTTTCTTTATATGATTTTTGTTAATGTGGTAACCATTATCCTAACGACTTTGCAGTAAACCTACTATTATGCCCATTAAACTATGAATATAAAATACAGAATATAGTTGGTTAATTAATATTATGGAAGTGAAAACGACTGAAATATTTATTTTAATAATAATTTTATTATTTAAGAAAATAGATGCAAAGAGGTTGTGATAAATAACCATTTTCAGTTTTTGTGGGCCCCAAAAGGAAGTTTATTAATTATGTCGTCAATATAAATAGCTTTATTATATCTTACTCATATAACGATAATTCTCTAATATACTCTTTGTAAATATACTAACGCATGTACTCGTACCTTGCGGTACAATGTATTATTTAACACAAAACTATTCAAATGAGCTTCATTTAGCTGGGTTAAATTAAGGCCATTTGAATTTAATTCAAAATTAACTAACACAAATATTTATTTTATTTTTATTACAATTTATCCTGTTGTTATCCTTAAAAATAAACTCCAAAAAATAACGTTTGAAGGCAAATTAAACAAATGTCTATCAATATTAAAAAAATAAATCAACAAAATCTTTTAATATTAATCTTGCTAGACTTCGTTCCTACAAAACATTTTTATACTTTAAATTTGGTACATTATGTGGTTACCTGATATGTCCATCTGTCTACGTAATTTTTAAATATATTTTAAAGATGAACAAAATTAATAATATTATTTCAACCCATTCTACAGCGCAATTCGATATAAAAATAATGTCATTTAATTTTATAGTTTATGAATTAAACGTATTAATTCTATTCTTAACACTTCTGATCTTTACTGTACTTGACTAAATATGTTTTATTTCTTTATAGATTACTTGCAAATTAAGTAATTCGAATAAATAAATAAAAAAATAATATTAACACATAATATGGAAACATTAAACAGAAGACGTCAATATAATTCATACGTAGCACAGTCAACGACAATATATCCCCGGATCACACAAAATCCTGATCCTGTGACACACTTTTAAATTTTTTTTTATAAAAACATGGTAATTGCGATTAGACATACATTAAAAGCAATAAATAGTAAAACTAAGAACAGAAATTAATCCAACCTATTAATTCCTTTAAGACATGTTTCATAAACAAAAGTATTCATTTTTGTCGGTACTTTTATTTATTTAGATTTATACCAAACGGAAAGCATTCATTGAGATTTTTTTTATATACTCGTAAATAAGAGAAATAGATCATTGGTCAACACAGAGCGCGTTGAGAAAACCATATTTTATGTGTAGTTACCGTTTACTAAAAAACATACACGTCTAACAATCATTTGGGGAGAATTGAGCATTTGTCCAGACGGTATACAAAAGTATACCAGTCTTGACAAAGGCATTTGCAGCAGACATAACATTTGCAACTGCCAACATTACTGGTTAGGAAGAGTAGCGGAAGTATAGGTTTATAATTGTTTGTTTTTAGGTGTTCATGTTATGCCTGCATCAGTTGTTGGTAGGTCCATGTTTGGTGGCTAAGGCCTCAGCACTAATTAAAATATGCAGGTTCATTATCTTGTTATACAGGTAAAACTCAGTAATTAAGTAGAAAAAAAATATATTCGTAACTTAATGAAATGATATTGAGCAGTACAATAACTTCTGTACTGTCTATTTATTTATTAGACTGCTCTTGGGAACAGAATTTTAAGAACATACTTTTCTAAATGAGGTAACTCTTTATATCATTATTTTTCTGGACTTTAAATCGACCTGAATATACAACAACAACAACTGACTTTAAAAAAAGGATTCTATTTTCAAAATAAGAATGTGAGTATTCAATTTTTTAATTAGAAATGTTAGTCAACCTGAATGTAAAAATTAGAATAGCATTTTAAAAAGAATCACTTTTGAAATTAAATGTATGAGAATTCTATTTTCAAATTTAAACTCTTAAGTCAACATAAATGTAAAAGGAATGAATTTTCTTTTATAAATTAGGACTGTGAGACCTAAGCCAGCAAACCAGAGCGGGTCCATTAGTCGCTTAAGCCATCTTCGTGAGCTTTCTTAACGATGGCGAGCTTGGAGTGAGGGTCCTGTGGGTTCAGCCCGGCGTAGGGCGGCGCGCGCGTGCCGTGCAGCACCAGCGACCAGCCGCGGAAGAAGCCAGACCAGTCGGACGGATTATTACCGCCATTGTACCGCGCCTGGACGTTTGTGTATAAAATTATTATTTAAGAGTGAATATTAATCGATAACTTAGGTCTAAATTGCATGTCATTTATAAACTATTACGTATTTTATACGATGTTTTGATCACACCTATGATAGACGGTGTTTAATTAAAATTTTCGGTGATTAGGTACAAGGTCAACACTTAATTATTGGGTCAAAAGTTGTGCTATAAGTTGGTTCGCTCGTTATGGTTTAGTTTCATTATCACATCATACATACGTACAAAGACTTCTTCTTGTAAAGAAGGTTATCGTCTACAAAATATTTTTTTACATATTCTTAAAATAAATGAACTTGAATTCAATATAAGTACGTTACCTCTAAGGTCCATGTGCCCTGTGGAGACTCTCCCCACGTATGCGTGGTCATGAATGGCCATTTGGTAAAACCGTCCCTGGAGTCGTCGTCGTTAGCCCTCCGGCTGAGTATCATTGACCTGGAACATCATAAGAACCGATTGTTAAATAATAAATAAAAAAAATGTCTGTAAAGTCGGTTTACGGACGATAATTTTACGTAATGATTGAAAACATACATAGGACAAAAAAGAAAATATTGATGAAAAATATAAATCACAAGCTGAACGCTTAGGTCGATCGTGCCTCTCTTTCGCTTGTTCCGCGCTTTCGCTTGCACGCTCTGCTTATGTGGAACGGGATAATGAGTCATCTTTTTTCGCGCATGTGGCCGACGTTCATCCATTTATATTTTAAAAATACTCAAATAAAGTAGTATGAATTTTATCTTATAAACAGTAACAGTAATTATGGGTTGTATGAAAAATGAAATCGAAAAAACCATTTCAATGTAATCAAAATTTTTCGGTTACAGAAGACTTAAGATTTGATAAGTAGAAACTACATACTTGGTGCCCATAGGACTGGTAAGAAACAGTTCTAAGTCTCCACGTCTAGTCGCGTTGGCGCTGACCACTGCTTGCACGTGTTCTAGGTAGCGCACTTCGCTGGGCGTGCCAGCGCACGCTGTTGTCTCAATTTGTAGCTTAAGAGTACCTTCTAAAGGAACTTCACTGAAAACGAAAATTATATATAAAGTAAACTAAAAAAAACATGTTTTTTAATTCAGTGATATAACTGAAACTATAAGAATTTAAGTTAATCAAAATTTTCTCCATGAGAATCTCACATAAAAAAAACACAAAATTTTTAGGTTTTAGCTACCAAAATGACTCCACTCTCTGACATACTTGGGTCGGTGTGTGTGTTTTTTTGTAACATAGAGAGCAAAACTATATTTATTGGTTTAATTTAAACAAGTATATTGGAACACATAGTGTATTGGAACTCGTTTATCTCATACTCAGTGCCTAATATTTAATCAATAAAAGATCGCACTTACGTATGAGTAGTAACAGAGCCAGCTTCACAATGGTACCGTGGTGGCACTGAGTGCCATTTAGCCGCCAAAGCTGTCATCGCACCTGCGTCCAGCACACCAAACCCAAACAGATGGTTAAACTCCAGACCCACACCATTCATTGTCCAGTGGAACCGACCCTGGAATATGTAAAATTATTGATGTAGGGTTATGTACTTAATTATTTCCACCTTAAGATACATTTTTAGTTATAACATAACTATGCTAATAATAATTGGTGGGAGCCAACAATAGGTAGGTTAACTCTATGGGACTCGTAATGTTTTCCCTTATACAGTATGTTTCAGAAAGAAATGTTTTTTATTTTGCTATTAGGCGTATGTTATCTTGTTATTACTTCAAGTAAGTGTTTAATGTAGGTTGTAACTCAACCAGGAAAGTATTAAGTTGTTTTTTTTTATTTTTCTTAATTTTTTACTGAGATAATTTCAGTAAAAAAAAATTAATTAAACAAAAATAAAAACAAGCTTTTATTATAAATGCTCTAAAACGAAGAAAATAAATTTTGAATGCAATCAAACCCACCATTTTATTAAATTGTAAAATGGTGGATTTTTATTATTTTTACTTTTTTTTACCTTCCGACGCCATCTTGAGACCAGCTTCATGGTACCATATTATTGCATTGTCATCGACTTTACGTAAGTAAATCAAATTTCAACGGAGTGGTTCTAATTTACCTTGCAAGATTTGTCTCATACTAACATAATAACAGAGCAAGTTTGTTTTTATTGAATAGGGGCAAACGAGCAGACGTATCGCCGGTAAGCGATCACCGCCGCCCATGGACACCCGCAACAGACGTCACAAGTGCGTTGCCATAAGTAAAATAAAAGCTTTTAAAAATCCACCGTACCCAATAATATTTACTGGCCAGTTGTAGAAATATGATAATTATTATTTTATTTTTAGTTTTCTGCACTTCTCTTCTATAGAAACTTTTCTCAAATCTCATACTGGAGTACTCGTATTAAGTATAAAATTTTTAACTCGTTGACATATTTATTGATATAGTTCGCATAATTTTCTTAAAAAAGGCTACAAAATTTTTGCTTCACATATTTATTAGATTGATACTCATCTTTTTCAAAATGAAATAACTCTAACAAAGTAATCGTTTTATGAATTCAACTTTAATGGTAAATTTAAAGTTCAATTGAAATGCAAATTTTTTGGCACTAAATATCACTTTGTTACTTAAATTACTAACGCCTTGTGATATTTTTTCTTCTTACCACATATTGAACATTGGCCTTAGTTTATAATTCTAGTATAGCTTACAGTCTAGACAAAGTTGCTAATAAATAAGCTTCAAAGACTCATTTATAACCCTTCACGTCTGGAACAACAGACCATAACCATTATTATTGTTTCTTAAATAACAATAGCCAGAGAGAAAATTTGATAATCAACATCTTTAATATTATTTTTAAAAGCATAACTTTAAATATCTACCTAAGGTATAAAACGCAAGGATTGAATTATTCTTTAATTTCATCCGAATTTAAATAAATAATGGTTTCTATTCGGTGAATTGTACGCCCACGTGAAATCCGTTTGAACTTCAAGTAAATTATTTTTACATAACCTTGATTGAATAATACAATTTTAAAGCACGAAATTCATTTTAAAGTAAAATAAAGGTATATAATCTAACAAGAAAAAGTTTCAATAACTAAAACTCGATACTATAAACTTTTCATAAATAAATGATAAAAACTGTATTTTATTCGTTACCTTAGCATCGTACAAGGAATTTCTCTTTGATGTTAACACCGTCAAGTGCTGAATATCTCGCCATGTTAAACTAGGGCTGAAAAAGAAACAATACTATATAAAATTAACATCTACATTAATAGCAATACTCCCCAATATCTACTCTACTAAAGTTACTAAACAAACATTATATCTTCTAAACTATTACACAAACGGCACCTTTATAATATGGAGACAGATATGCGTGAAACGTATTCACGCTTATCTACTGAAACCACTTGTTGCTGATTAAATACAAGAACCGGTGAGCAAAAAAAGGGAATGGTAAGTCGTTTGCAGGCATGCTGCAGCGACCAACAACCGAGTCAGTGCACATTTATTAAATAGTAATTTCACCCCGCAGTTCTAGCATCAGTTGTTACTGTACCTTGATCATCCTACAAGAACACTTATTACATCGGGATAAAAACAAGTATATATGCTATTTAAAATAACATATCTCTATTTCAAATTTTATGCAGAACCGTTCAGCTATTTTTGCGTAAAAGAGTAACAAACCTCCATATTCACACAAGTGAGAAAAATACATAAGTAGATCAACCAACCCCCAGGTAATACTCGTAGTCTATCCACTTTCAAAGATTAACAGCTCAATATATCTATTTTCCTGTCCAACCTAACAGCACTAGCGAAGGTAAAACGCTATAAATTGTGTTCACAAGACGTGAACGTGTTGAGTGATACTACTACTACTGAGTGAGGGTTTATAAAATTGGAACTTCGAGTAGAAAATTGCTTTTTTATTAATTTATCTTTATAGGCCCAACTGCAACTATCAAACTTGCATGAAACGAACAAAAAGAACACCAAGATTCCGAAAAACAATTTGCGAATCCCAAAAACAGTTGTCCCATATTGGGATCAAATCAACGACACTCAGCGCATAATGTCCTTCAGTAATCTTTTCAATAGTGAAATTGATATGTAGTTAAACAAACTAAATATTTTATTTTATACGTGATATATGCATACAAGTGTGTCACACATAACATATTAGTAGCTTATGGGTGTCATGATCCCCCTAAGCCCAGATTATCCACTACTGATAAATTACTTCACAAATTGTAATTCGTTATTGATTTTTGTATGTAATTTGTTATTGATTTATTATCATGTGTCGTTATAGTGAGTTTGAGTAAGTGGAAGTGTAAAATTATGAAATTTAAAAACGAAATACATATTATATTTTCATAAGGCATGATTCTTTTACGTTGCAATGCTTCGTGATAATATGTAGCTTTAATTGTGTAGTTACCTTGGCTTATATAAGATGAACATTCAATATATAAAGTTAAAGACTTAGTTAAGACTATTGTCTTAGTTTCATTAGAATCCTTCGCAGCGCTTTTTGCTGGTATGGTAATGGATCGCTAAGTCGGAAAATCTGTCTCAAAGAGATCCCACTAAAACTTTTAATTTGAAAGTTTATGGTGTTGAATATAAGGAATTTTTGTTACTCTTTCACGCAAAAACTACTGAATGTATTTATATTACACTTTACAGAAATATAACTTACACATCAGAATAATACATAGGTTAATATTTACCACGATACCCAAAGTACAATAAATGATAGTTTTAAATACGGAAAACTGCTTACTTAGCGTGTAATGCTAACGCAAAGACGCCAGCTGCCTCAGGTGCGGCAGCCGAAGTTCCGGAGTGTGTTGCCGTGCATTTTCCATACAAATCCGTTGTTGCCACCCCTGTGCTAGGTTCCCTGGCTCCATTACTAAAGGTACTGGCTAGCGTTGAGGAGCAGGACTCATCGTAGTGTGCGTTCTGACCGTCATTGATAGCGCTGTAAACAAATCAACGTTTTCATTTGCTTTTGTCTAAGTTAACGTTATGACTTTCCTTTTCCTCTGAACATACGTGTATATACACTCAAATATTTTTTCCCTGAAGGAGAAGACAGTCTTGCTTGTATAATTAAGGGAAGTTGCCATCAACTGAGTACATATATGTCTAAGTGCAATGCAAGATCGTATCTTTTCTCTCGTTTACACTTTAAGTGCTACGCATGTTTAATATTCATGCGTAGCACTTAAACTTAAACAATATTCTGTGTGAATTTAATTAAGGCGTCACCCTCCCCTGTGATGTATATATAGTATATTATAATTGACACATATAATATTTACTATACATTTTACAAAACAATGATGATGAGAAGTTCCTTAGAAACACCGTCAGGTCTTTGATGTTGAATGTATAACAGGTTTCATTAGAAGTATACTTGACTCGTGTTTGTTTGACAATATAGTAGGTTTGTAACAATAACCTTTGTATCATTTAAGGGTAATGTGTAAATAGGTACAGACTAATTATATCGGTTACGTGTACTTAAATAAACATTTATAGTAAAATACTTGCATATTACTTTGACATGATACCGAATACAGGTAATGCTGTTGTTTTAATCAACTTTATTTGCATTTATTATAATAATTGTTTATGTAATGTAATAATGTATTGTAAGTAATGTTGTAACATCAATGATTTAAATCACAATTAAAAAAATACAAAGAAGAAATGGTTTAAATCACTATAATCTGACTACATAAAAACTTTTGAAAATATCTATAAAGCCTTTATCATTCGGGACATTATTACTCGTTCATTAAAATTGGTCCAGTAGTTTAAAGTCTACAAACATACATATACACATAGAATGCCAATACTATTCTTTTGGCTTAGCCGTAGTCAGGTAATAAAATAAGTAAAGATACGAACTCCTCAAAGTTAGGAAGCCATGGCATATTTGGGACAGCTCGATTTGAGTACCACACAATACCACAGCATCACGCAAAAGCAGTGTCAAGCAATACTTTTTCAGCTCTTCTGATCCCCCCACGCTTCTTCTCACCTTTAATCCTAAATATGTTTGTGATTATATAATCCTCATACAAACATGTTGTTAAATATAGCCCCTGCTCTGTGTTCATAGAGAATTATTTCAAACCCACTGATTCTGCATCGAGTTCCACAAGTTTTCTCAGTGGGTGTAGTTACGTATATAACATATATATATATATATACGTATATGTTATTCAACATTCAAACATCAAAGATTCCTTTGTGTTGAAGGATTATGAGCACCCATTTCTGTACTGTATAACTTGAATGTATAGCTAATACTTCACGATGCATAGCGTTAGGGATTATTTAGAAATAATATGTAATATTTTTACCCGACTACAGCGAAGCTAACAGGAAACTAATAGTTTTAGTAGTATATGTATGTAATGTATGTTCCACCATTGCGCCTGAACCACTCAATGGTTTTATAGAATGGGGTGTCAAATTCGTAATAAGAGTCCAGTTGACATTCGATTTATAAATTTAGTTAAAAGATTAAGGGCCATTTTTTTTATTTATTTTTTATTGGATAGTGGGCAAACGAGCAGACGTATCACCTGATGGTAAGCGATTACCGCCGCCCATGGACACCCGCAACACCAAAGGCGTCACAAGTGCGTTGCCGACCTTTGGGGGATGGGAAAGGGGATGGGGGGAGGGGTTGGGGTAAGGGCCTCCGGTATCCTCACTCACTCGGTGAAACACAGCGCAAACGCTATTTCACACCGGTTTTCTGTGAGGCCGTGGTATCACTCCGGTCGAGCCGACCCATTCATGCCGAAGCATAGCTCTCCCACGTATAATATATAGCAGTCTAGCTTGGCCTCCTAGCCAATGGCCTCCTGGCCATGAATAGAACTACAGGTTTTCATTGATTTTAAAGGTTAGAAAAAAAATAAAACAATTAACTCAATTAGTTGGTAATAAATACTTATTAACTTAATAATTTAGTAATAAGTTGCAATGGAAATGTAAGTGGTACGATTATATTTATGGAGTGTCAGTTTGGTTTGTTCATAACGCTATAAAAACTTTAAGGACATGATATTATAAATCACATTTGTTAAAAGGTCTAATATTTTTTCTTACCAAGTCCAATTAGGTAAGGTAATTGGATAACTTAGTAAGTACCAACCAAAACTTGTATTTCTTCAGACGACTATTTCAATTAAGTTAATAAGCGAATTCGTCCGTTAATACAAGGTCTTCTTCAATTAACTTAACTAAGCCGTAGTTAAGAAAAAGTAAATTACTTATTTACCTATCCTTTTTCAGTAGACGTTTCGACGAGACAAATTTACATACTTAGTAGTTTCTTTTTTGATAAACAAAACCCGAACTTATTTCGCTTTAAATTGTAATTGTTTTTTTCTAAATTCCTTTTCTTAACGAAACTATTATATCACTAAACTTGTTTTTAAGTTAGAGTACCTAAAAAGTTTGCACGAAAGTCGGTTTTTTATACCAAAGACCTGAAATTTAGCAAAGAGGTAGTTTATTCGTAAGACACATCAGCTGACAATGGATGATTCCGAATTTTATATGAAAATCTTTAGCTTTTTCAACAGACTCGAAAAGTAGTAAATTTTAAAGGGGTTTAATTGTTTTTGGTTTTTAGTTTAAGGACCGTCCCGTGGTTTTTATATTGAAAGTTTCAAATGTGTGGAGAAAACCTCAGTTAGGATTTGTGTTTATGACTGGACTGGGTTGAAGAGTTAAGGGTTTTTAGAACTTTGTAAAAATTCTTCGCTCCCGAAACAAGACACAAGTTTTAGTTATTCTGTTTTGGAATATAAAATCAATTATCAAGATTGTATAATTTACTTCGCAAGCAAGTCTGCAACATACAACAACATTTTCGATTAATCTAAATACACGTTATTACAAGGACGCTTTGTTATATCTTAAAATTTATTTTTTAGTGACTGTAGATATTAGAAATATTAGAAAACATCGAATCTACCGACGTAAACCGATAGTTACAAATTTAAAACTTGCCTATTCCATAATTTAAGCTACGCTAACTACTACAATAATTGATTTATAAGTCATTTCCACTGGATAACACTGGCTATGTACAGCCATTTAATACATTTAGGTATATATGACAATTAATAATTTGTCAGAAAGAGACCCTTTGTAATATGTCTCCGTCAACGTGGGCCGAGAGAGTAATTATCTAAACTAAGTTTATATAATCTTTGTTGGTTTATTTAATAATAAACAAACAGTTTCAGGTTGAGCAAGTAGGTCAACGTAAGCTGGTTAAATTTATGTACCCTTGTATCCGTCAAAATTTAATTGTAATTCGTCGCAGCATAAAAGGAGAAAATGACTGTTTAATGTTCTCTTGTATGTGAAGTTAACACGTTTGTCGTTACTCGTATTACGATAATTCTATTTTGAACACGCAAGGGGTTGTTATTTTCATTATTAATATTACTAGAAGGGGCGAACCTAGGAGGGGGATAAGGTGCGAACCTAAGAGGGTGATAAAAGAGATATATATCCCCCCGAAATATTTATGTTCAATTAAAAATGTAACGTCTCGATTGCTGGCGGGAATTGGTGCCACGATTCCTGTAATAACTGCAACATGTGAGCGTTTGTTTGCAATTCTAAGAAGAGTGAAATCTTAATTGAGAAGCACTATAGGAAAACGAGATGTTTCTCTGAACCCAAAATAAATCTTTATCAATCCAGTGCGCAATAAATAAACTTGGCTTGATTTTATTTTGAAATCATTTGTTAGAGTACAAAAATTCAATGAAAATTTCTTCGTAATCTAAATACCAAGAATAATTTTATAAAGTTATTTTTTTTCCATGAAAAAAAAACATTTGATTATCGGTTATTCATTATAAAAAATACTTATTCGTTTACCTTTTGTTTTACCCGAGGAATGCTTTTTGGACACACGATGAATCGGTCTTCCCGCTAAACCCCGCGACGGCTTACCTCGGTAGTCGGGAGGAGATCTAAGAATGAATCAGCGGCTTCTGTCCCCTCTGCAGTACTTCACGACTGAGGTACATCCCGGGGTAACCAGAGTCACTCCCGGGGCAGGTTGCTGTTGCGCTTCTCACTGCTCTACACATTAACAATCACGGTCACCGATCCGTCTTAGACGACACCCTACGGCCGCACCAGGCTGTCACCGGTCTTGGGTCGTTTGCAGCAGCCACAACTGCCCTAGCTGTGGCCACAACGACCCCTAAGCGACGACTGGGGAGCTAACGGCCTCTACCGGGTCCTCTTCGTCCTCTTCTTTTGCTAACGGTATCGGCCTTTTCCCGATCCCGCTTCGTGGACTCCTTCTGGAGCTTAACTTCTTCACAAAAGAAGACCACGGCCACCGATCCCTAACTACTCGATAGCATTTCCACGATCAATGCTGGTAGTGTCAGGTTTCGTCCGATCTATTCGTCCAGGTCTCGACGCTCGAACTCCTACGCAGGGCAGTCCTCCAGCGTGTGCTAATCGAAGTACCGGTCGGACCCGCAGTGGTTGCATTGTGCTGTAGCCTCAGGTCCGTTTCTGTTCGGGTTCTCGCCTAAGCAAACGTATCCGGTGAGTGTCTGAGTGAATTGGTTCTCTCAAATCGAAACTTCGATGCTCGGCAGAAAAGCACCGACAGCGCGTTAGCTGTCACAGCTCTGGATTTCGAGCCATGCCCACCGAGCTCGTAGGGCTTGTATATGTGCGTTCCGCCCAAGCATTCGGAGCTCACGATCCGGCGCTGTCTCTTATATGTCGGCCAGAATGTAGAAGGGTGGGATCATACGACTTATTCGTTTACCTGTGCAATGATTCTTCTTATCTCTCTACATATATTTATATGTTACCGGCAATCTGTATAATTCGGTATTCTATACAATACCAAGGCAAAGTATAAAATACCTGACCAATCCAGGTAATGTATGAAATATTATGAATATTATTGTCCATTACATACTTTACCTAGGTAGGAAGGCAATCTGTATAATTCAGGTATTCTATACATGCCATATACTATTATTACTATTAATACATATAATACTTAAGTTCTTTATGCATTTTTATGGTTTACATAAGATAGTATCCCCTCCCCCCCGAAATAAATTCCTAGGTTCCCCACTGAATAGTACTAAACTTACTTGCACAGTACAAACTCTGCCTACTTTGAGGCTAGATGATGTTTTGTGTCTGATGTCCAATGTTTTCTTTTACCAACCGCGTAAGCATTGATTTCGTTACTAAAACGTGGGTATAAAACACTTTATAATAAAAGTTTTTTTTTAATAGTCAAAATGAAAAATAGTATCACCAATATTTACGCAAAAGTGAGTCTTACCTATTGATGGAGACGGTCCACATTGAGGCGGCATAGCCATCACAGTTGCAGTCATCATCCTCACCGCCATCACCGCTGGCCCACACGTAGATATTTCCAAGGCCGTTGCGTCCCTAAGAAATTGAAAAGCTGCTATTAATATGTGATATTACTATTTTCTGCTAAAGAACGTGACATGTGTAATTTATTTTAGAAAACCGTATTTTTTAATATACTCGTTTATATCCGAGTTTCGATTTTTAAAAGTTTGCAGTTTGAATCTGTTTATAACTATTTCTTCTAACTTCGATACAATTTTCATAGTTATCTAGAGTATTCTAGAGTAAACACTCTGCATTCATAAAGTTTTGTTAATTATTTATTATTATTATTTATCGAATACTCTACAATATACTGTGATGTACTCCTACCCGACTACAATTACGGTAGTCATCCTGCGGTCAACGGAGACCAGCCAACTACGTAGAAGATATAATAGTGCACAAGTGTGTGCTCTTACACAGATGCACTCTTTGTTTCCTTACTCCCATTATCCAATAGGACCGCTATCCAAGAAAACTGGGATGCCTCCCAGGCGCAGAACTGACGGCTGTACGTGCACTTTGAGGTACGGGAGTTAAGATCCGAACTTTCAAACTCTGGGTTGTTATAAAGAAATTCTATTATCTGAAATTCTTTGGCTTCACGCGGGAATTGAACCCAATATCTATGTTATGCGATAACCGACATACGTAAGTACGATATATATGGATATTTACGTATATAGAAACTTTGCAGGTGTTTACTATTTGAAAATATTTCGTACGGTAATAGACTTTACTAAACATTTAATAAAATTAATTGCCAATGATTTCGTAAAATTGGGACTTCTATATCGAGTCCGAGGGTTCATTGGGCATGGTTCATGACTAAGGGTCATTAATTAATTTTATCAATTAATTTACATCAACGTATGTACCATGACCATTCTCATACTTGTCCCTCTCACACAAACATCCAGTCACAAAACTTAACCTTTAATACGTCTAAATCAAAAGTATATTTCAAATCAATTCACAAACGACGATAACATTGTGTTACGTGCATACGGGATATGACAAACTCCTCCTTTTTGAAGTCGGTTAAGAAGGAAACTTAACAGTTCCTTCTTAACCGGTTAACCGAAGGAACCGACTTCAAAAGTACTGTTTTGCTTCAAAAAGCAAAGGCTACTTTAAAATTTTATTGAATTTTTTGGCTCCGAAGACTTTTTGTTTATCTCGCTAAAACTCGAGAACGGCTGAGCCGATATAGCTGTTTTTAGTAGTCGTACTTCCCAGGGAACGTTCAGACAGTAAAAAATTATAAACCTAAATTTCACATGTACGAATTAGCGGGCACAGCTAGTGTTTTATAAATATCGTAGCAATGAGAGAAATTTATGAAAGAATTTATTTCAAAAGTAAATCTAATATAATTTAATTGAGTTACTTTTGGCACCATTTTGAAGATGAAAAATAGCTTTAGATGTGTTTAATTAGTTTATTTGCTAAAATGTTTACATCGACTAACAATATTTCCGAGAAAAATAAATCTGCCAGAGGGGTCAGTATCACAATGTCAATTAACTTGGGTAAAAATATTCGTAGTGATTATTTTCTGCTTTTCAATTCAAATATGTTTACATAAAGATGTTTTCAATTGATTTATTTAGTTTTTGTATTTATTTGCTCACAAATATCTCAATATGAATTGATTACTTACAGAACTATACTCGATGTGATTATTTTCTGCTGTTCCAATACAAACATTTTTATTTAAGATGTTTTCAATTGTTTTAATTAATTTTGTATTTATTTGTCTTTTTGCTCACAAATGTATTCGTTGAATACTTTATGGAACTAATAATCATCATTAAGAAACATTAAGACTCATTTTTATTTAAATGTTAGTTTCGTTTTGTATACTCATTAAGTGTCTTTCGTATTTAACCTTTAATTGAAACAAGCTGAACCCGGCGATGCAACCCCTGTACGACAAACATTACCACAGGCAACGCCGCGAGGCAAAGCTATATCTATATAAATTGTAGCCTATGTGTTATTCTGATGTATAAGCTATATTATTATAACGTTTCATCAAAAATCATTCACTAGATTTTGCGTGAAAGAGTAACAAACATCCATACTTACAAACTTTCGCGTTTATAATATTAGTAGGAAATATGATTTCTTGATAAATCTAATGGTCTGAACAAGAATTTAAGTGTGATGTCAAGTGCGTGGTGCAAAAGATTTACATTCATAGTTTAGCATTATAAGTAAACATCCACAAGCATATAACGAATTACTCTAATAGATATACGATAACACATCCCGCAAAGATCAAAGGATTTGGTGGCTATACTAGTGCCGTCACACGTTACGAACTTTTATGAATCATCACCATCATCAACAGTATAAATACCAGTCAGTCAGAGTCATTTGAATAAAATCCTTGTATTGTGGTCTAAGGAAAACCAACTTACATATGACAGTAAAAATATAACGAGGTTCAAGACTGACGTTCAATATAAATAGAAAAGAATTTCCCTTGGGTTATCACTACATAAATATTCAATATAGGTACTGTAATAGGAGTAGAAAAATGATTCAAAGCACACTGGCATTAGCAGGTCACGGTCGGCTACTGACAGTGAGCTTCCTTCACCTCAAAATGAATCAAATAACAGTTTGTTTACGGACAAGGTAAATTAAAAAAGTAAAATTATGTTTTTGCAAACCACATCGAGCCAAGGTATTGGAATTGGGTTAGTAGTCATGTAGGAGATAGGTACGTTGCATAACCGCGAACCGATCAATGATCATTACACATACCTACCTATTACTTTTCTTCTTTCAGTTAATCAATGCAAGTTTACCTAGTACCTACCTTTACTAGTTGCTCCGAGTAACAGTAATATTTTCCGGATATTTTACTAAACAATAGTATTAATATTTTTAATATTTGTATTATTTAAATTGCGATGCAGTCTATATTACCTACTCATTATTTAAGAGAGCTACGAGTCCATCACATATTAAACAATGATTAGACAGGCGCATGCAGACTGTAGATATATATGTTTGGCTCCTCCTTCCTGTGTCGAGAAATGAAGAAATGAAACTCACTATATGCGCACGTGTTTCCCTCCCACTATGATCCTGGGTCATTAAATGGGGAAGTGAAAACCATCTCCGACTGGCAAAGGAAAAGTCACTTTGACAGGCTTCAAAATTATAATATATGTTCTTAAGTAATCTATACTATACAGTTTAACTATCTCTTAAATATTCAACAATAAAAAAGTTACACGAAAATGAGATAATATCATCATCCAAGAACTTAAATGTATGCACAAACATGCAATATTATTTTTATCCCTTTCTGAATCTTGACGGGTGCCGCCTTTGGAGTAGTGTCTCGACTGATAAATGGAAGTTTAACTATGTGGCTGTATTACTGTGCAGAACTAAACAGGAAACAATCGACACTTTACCAGACACGGGTCGGCGGTCACGTCGCTTTAAAGAGGTTAGACATACTTATCCTCTCTGTCTATGCGACCCTCTCTTTTGTAATCTTACACAAAAGGTTGTTCATTAGTGGGTGTTCATTAGTGGAGTGTCTGTTTGTAAAATTAAAATAACCGCCTTTTACTAAATGCGTATGTGTACACGGTACATATAGCAAAATATTTTTTTTTACGATTTTTGACTGTCTGTCTGTCTGTCTGTCTGTCTATTTGTTTGTTTCAGTTAATCTATGGAACGGCTGGACCAATTTTGACGTGACTTTCCCTGGCAGATAGCTGATGTAATAAGGGGTAACTTAAGCTTTTTTAGACTCCGGTATTTACTAATATAATTCAAATTATAATATTGCAAATTTGAAAGTAACTCTGTCTGTTATGGTTTCACGGCTAAACCACGGAATAATTTGGATGAAATTTACATTGTAGATCGTTTGATTTTTGAGGAAGAATATAGACTAATATTAATCGTGATAACCAACATACATACATGCGGACGGAGTCGCACAAGCTAGTATATTATAATTTCAAAATATTTTAATATTAAAAGTAAATCTGTCTGTTACGTTTTTTTTTTAATTGAATAGGGAGCAAACGAGCAGACGTATCGCCTGATGGTAAGTGATTACCGCCGCCCATGGACACACGCAACACCAGAGGCGTTACAAGTACGTTGCCGACCTTTGGGGGGTGAGGAAGGGGATGGGGGAACGGGATGGAGTATGGGCCTCTGGTATCCTCACTCATTCGATGAAACACAGCGCAAACGCCATTTCACACCGGTTTTCTGTGAGGCCGTGGTATCACTCCGGTCGAGCTGCGCATTTATGCCGAAGCGTGGCTCTCCCACGGTACGTGTTCACGGCAAAGCCGTTGCACCGATTTTAATGAATTTTGTCATGAAGATATAACATATCAGAAATATGAGCACTCTTTACTGCAATAATCAACATACACGCGGACGGAACCACGGGCAAAATGCTAGTTTAATAATATTTTGAATTTGTGTGAAAATAATGCCGCGTAATAAAGATAAAGGTAGATATCTTAATTTCCTTTATTTTATTAAGGCCTTCTGTTTAATTTTTTTTTTTTTTTTATTTTTTTTTTTATAGAATAGTGGGCAAACGAGCAGACGTATCACCTGATGGTAAGCGATTACCGCCGCCCATGGACACCCGCAACACCAAAGGCGTAACAAGTGCGTTGGCGACCTTTGAGGGATGGGAAAGGGGATGGGGGGAGGGGTTGGGGTATGGGCCTCCGGTATCCTCACTCACTCGGTGAAACACAGCGCAAACACTATTTCACACCGGTTTTCTGTGAGGCCGTGGTATCACTCCGGTCGAGCCGACCCATTCATGTCGAAGCATAGCTCTCCCACGGATAAAGCATTGTTCATCTGTGGTTACTTTCTCATTGTTTTTCTAGCTATCACTAATACCATTTTTTTTCCTTGCAGAGTGCCCTCGGATACCATCTCCGGTGGCATGTCGGACTCGAACCGACTAAAACCGCACGCCGTCTTGGGTACTAGGAGCCGAAGAACCAGGTGCACCTTAGTAAGGAAAACCCTGGAACCCCGACGTACCTACTTCGGGCCACCTACAGGCTACACGTCTACTACTACTACAACTAACACGTCACAAGACGATTCAGTGAAATTTCACGCCTTGCTAATACAATAAGATAGAAAAGCATGAAGCTTCTAATTTATTTATTTTATCAATTTAAATAGGAACTAACTACTTGTACGCACACTGACACAGGCTTACATTACAGACTGCAAAATTTTATTAATGCTACGAAACTTTAAAAGCCTTAGTGTATTCAATTCATTTTCATTCATTCAATTGTGTTATGTATATACCTATCGATATCATAAATAAAACATATTATATAAAATTCTCATATTACGTTGTTATCAACGCTGAACGCCAAAACTACCTAACCGATTTTCACGTTATTTCTAAAATATATTTCAGTTGGCGTGCCTATTATAGGATAGCATTACGTTTAGACCAATAGAAAAAATGATTGAAAAGGGACTCAAACGAAGTCGAATAGTTCAGCTAGTATCATTACATTTTTTAATTTTGAGAAAAAAGAAATACACATAGCACGCATGTGAATAACGTACTAAATTGACAACCAACGTTATTTATTTCAGAACAAATTCTCAAAGGACCACAGCATTACGTCGTAAATAATTTTAAAACATGTAAAACTTTTTGAACATTCTGATATCATCATGTCAGATACCAGTTTACTTTGAGGCTTATTAACATATTTTACAGAGTAATTTCACCAGAATTTATCAAACTCCAAATATGTATATACCTGTAGTTACTGAGCCACATAGGGTAGAAAGATACACAGGTATTCGCAGCGAAATTAATGTCGGTATATGTTAATAAGTCAGGCGTTCCCTCGTTCTAGCCGCCACTGTTGAAATTTTCGAGATTTTGTACAGAAATGTAAGTTGAAATTTGCTTGGCTTTGATATTTTTTACATTATGTAAATATATGTAAATGAGAACGTTTGCAGCTACTGGTGAAAATGATGGGCGTGTTTTCAGTATGGATTAATACTTGATTAGGTGCGTTAAGTTAATGATAATAAGAATATTTACATATTGTAGTTCTAGTAAAAATCATGTGCTTAAATATAAACCTCGTAGCCAATTTAGATACTACAACTTTTAACTACACTGTTAAATAAAGTAATACAGGTGATAATGCCGTTAATGTTAAATTTACTGCATAACGTATAGTTAAATACGTTCTACCAAGCGACTCAATCTTGGTCGAAAGTCAGGCCAGTAATGAACTTATATCAATTAGATAGATGTTATAAGGCACATGTGTGGTGTGAATTTAATGTCAGAGTCAGGAATAAAGATAAGAGAACATTGCAGACTTAGAGAAGATGTAGTGACAGCAATTGAAAAGGGCATGCTTCGATGATTTACCAAGGAAATCAGAACAGCACCCAGTCGTGATTCATTCAAGGCCAAAGTACGAGCTCTCCTCATCCAAAACCTAGCAGAATTATCACAAATTTGATACTATTTTAGTATGTATGTATTTATGTGTGTATGTATGTATATATATATATATGTGTAGGTATGTATATTTTTTTTATGTATGCTTAGATATATTCATATTACTTAATTTTTATTCTTTTTTGTCTATTTTAAAATAAATTATTCAAAGTGTAGTGCACCCTTACATGCATGTCCGCACCACCTGAAGGTAGACTGTTAGAAAATGCCTATGGTATTAAGTCCGCCATTGTACATCTTGTGCATAAAGTTGTAAAATAAAATAAAATAAATAAATTTAGCCATATAGAAATGATGGTTGACAAAAGACTCACGAAGGGAATTTATAAAGCGAATGTGTATGGAAGTGTCTGAAGAGACCGTCCAAGGCGAACATTTACCGACCAAATTGGTGTTTCTGAAGAAAGGCTGTCTCAAGAGTACTAGAAACCGACGAGCACGTACACAGCGAATGGAATATAGATGAGGCAAAAGAGATACTGCCTACTCTCTCGGAAATAGGTGTGATTTTATCTTTTTTTTTTTTTTTATACTTGAGCTACCAAAATGACTCTGCCCTGCCTGATGGAAAGCACCAGCAGAATCCAAGAGTGGTGGCCACCATCCTCAATGCAAACAAGGACAGTGTAGCATGGTGACCAGCACTATGGCGGCCTAGTGAGATGCTTTTTCACGCCCCGCTTAAAGGACCTGGGATCATTCCGTGCGAGGGTAGTACCTCCCCGGTCGACCCATTCATGCTGAAATCAGCATTTACACAGATAAAAAATTTGGAATGCTAGTTAGTATTGTGTCTTAAGTTTTCCGAACGGCCAAAGCATTCCAATGCGGAATGAAAAGTGTAGTTGCACGATTTGCTATTTATACGCAGAGAATTCTTTTTGGGTTTAAACATGTTTAATTTTCTTTAAATCCTTCATTTCTATGCAGATAAGCGATGCAAACAAAATGACGTTTAGTCTGCGATAACTAAATCTCAAGACTCGTTATAGACAGGAAGTACCATCGATGTCGTGTTCCGATTCAACCGCTCCAACCACTTTCAGTTACGGGAAATGACGTCCAACGCGTGCGGAAATAAAGTCTCTGATAATAGACAGATCGAATTTTAACACTTTTTTCACAAAATAAGGTTATTTTTTGTTGTTAAATTTTACGTTTCTAACTTTCATTTGTCATATAATTTTATTAAATGATATTGAAGATGCAACTTATCAGATGAACGAAGATTGAATGTCTCATCTAACGCCCTTTGTACGGATAATGTACTTGTGAAAAAAATATTTCCATTTATTTACGTATTTGACTGCCTGTGGTTGCATATGCGACTGCTGTGCTTGAGGTCTCGGGTTAGATTCCTCGATCGTCCGGGTCGGACCAAATGCTTGTATAATCTGCAAATATTTGTTTCAGAGTTTGGATGTTTTCTATGTATAATATGTACAACATACAACTAAAAAAACGTATATATGTATTAATATCAGTTGTCTAGTACTCATAACACAAGCTCTGCATAGCTTGGGACTAGATGGCGTTGTGTGTTAGATGTACAAAATATTTATTTATTTATTTAAATAATCCATAGTACCTGGATGACCGAGAATTGCTTTTTTTCCTGAATATTCTAAAAATTAAAGCTAGATCGATTTATCGCTCTCGAAACGCCCTGCATACTTTTCATGAAAATAGTTGGAGTCGTTTCCAATATTCAGATTATCTATATATATGCAAGAATTGCTCGTTCAAAGGTTTTTATAAAGATAAAGAATTGGCGTCTAAACCTTTAGTTAGGTATAATTCTAAGTATGAGTAAGGGAATAAAAAGAAATAGCAAAATATGAACAAGTAGGTTAGTTTCATGTTAACATGAAGGTATTATAATATACATACATATACTGTACCATTTACATGTACGCAAATCATATATTCGAAATTTGAAACTTTTAAATAGAAAGATATAATAAACCAACTAATGCCCGCGGCTCCGCCAGCGTCTATGCCGGTTATCGCGGTTAAAAGTAAGGTATGCTCATCCTCAAAATTAAAGTATCTTCATCACAACTTTCATTGAAATCGATGCGGTGGTTCAGCCCAAAAAGCTTGACAGACAGACAGATAGATAGACGGATGATGTATTGTGATGGAAAGGGTTTTCCATTAAAATCAGGTAGAAGTCAGAGATAAGGGTTAACTTATATTAAACCTAGTGACAGAATATTGAAGCAAACGTGGGCTGTCGATTGAGCCAGGTGATTTCTCAACCTCTTTCAATTGACTGGGGTGTCGCTCAACCCCTTTTGACCGCCCGGGGTGAAAGTAATCCCACCCACGAGGGATTTAATGTCGTCTTTTAATGGAACTACATAAAGATAGTTCTTAATGATTCGTCTGCTACTTAAGTGGTCTTTATCCTGTCCTGCACTTAAACGTTTTACTTTATTTCAGTAGCTATAAAATAAAATAGCTTTATAGACAACATTAAAGTGTCTGAAAGAAATAGAAAACTCATTTTCAGTCAAGTTGAATGGAGCATTAATGTATTCATAGTTCAAATAAAGTACTGTAGGTAGTACAAACTTTAAGTAAATAATACAACATGTATGTTAAGCTGTCGTCAGCGGTTTTTCCAGCCAGGTCCGAGTCCGGTATTCCTAAAATACCCACGTTAGTCAAACCTTATATAATCATAAACTCATATACGTTATACGTTAAAAAGGGTACCAAAGGTAAAAGCTACACTTGTGTACAACCTTTGGCCTAATTTAAGCAATGGCAAAACTCATGAATATTTCCACATATTAAATGGAGATCGCATTTAAGTAACTATTTACGGATACTCTCACGAAATGTGCTAAATTGGATGCTAATAAAACAGACGATTAGAATTTAATTCCGTTAAATCCGAGCCATTTCGGGATTTTGCGAGCGGATGAATGTGGACATGAAGTACTAGTAGCGGTTTTCATCACTTATCCATAGCTTTAAAATTGAAAAGATAACGGGACAGTTCACATGTAAATTTTATGTAAATACACACTGCCTCATATATATGGTTACTAGGATGCGAGAAGTCGAGGATCGAACTAAGTGCTGTGCAATAGGGAATATGCATAAAACTTTTATTTAAAGGAAATTCAACCTTCAAAACGCGTCACTATTGGCAGAAGTGTCTTAGTAAAGATCTCTATAATCTAGTTTTTTTCTATTAATCCACCCTACTTAAACGGGTTGGTTGAATTGTATAATACCGCGTTATTCCTGGCCAGGATCGGCAGAAACCATGGGACGCCATTTGCTATGTGTCTGACATACCTCTCGCGTCTATCCCACATTAAACACATTAAGATAAGAGATCCACATTTCAGATCTTTCATACTGATTAGTACAAGTAAATGTACACGTTTGGTTATTATAATGAGTTCACTCTTTTCAATTGACCCACACCATCACAGCATCTCTTTCTCAATTGTCACCAATTATCACTGCATCTTCTTTCAAACCTAGATTCAAATTCAAATTCAAAATTCATTTATTTAGTTAAAAAGGTACAATAATTTATAATTAAATTCTTAAATTTATAAATATAGTACGTTAATTGTTATTTGCCCGAACTAATTTTGCTTGATGATGATGTAACGATTTTTAAGGTCATTAGACTTAATTTGAACAAAAAGTCACAGGCATTTCTTGACTTACCTCATTAACGCCCCGTACAATCGCTCGCATGGTAGCATTTCTTGGTCCATCAACCGTCCTGCCATCATCGGTAGGGCCCCACGAAGCACTGTATATATGTATCTTGTGAGGTTCGTGCCCCATGGAGTTTGCCTCGATCAAATCCGTCATATACGGCTGATCCAACATCCTGATACCTATAACAAATTACATTTTAACCAAAAGTCAATCGATGGTAATGTTCAAGAAATTGCTGGTTCGATTTATGTTCACCGCGATTATAATATCTAATAGTGTTGGTTTGGAATACATTCTACAGGTCATGCCAAAATCTTAATTTAATCTGGAAAGGCTGTGTAATATAATGTCCCGAGATTATTATACAGGGACTACTGACTCACAGCTTTGTGCTAACAAATAATCGAATGAGTTCATATATACATTGTAAATCATAAAGAGAGTTGTAAAATATTTAACTAGTAACTCAAGCATTTTCATCGTATAGTATAAAGTGGTACTTGAGTGATTTAAAAATATAGACACGTTTACTATCGTTCGGTTCAACAAATTCGGGACGTGTGTAAAGTAGCAAGGTTAAGTTTGACTTAACCTTTTGCCATTGTGTGCGGTCTTGTGCAACAGTGGGCTTAGTAGTTAGTTTTACTTAGTATCACCTTATGGTAAGCGATTACCGCCGCCCATGGACACCCGCAAAACCGGAGGCGTCACAAGTGCGTTGCCGGCCTTTTCATAAGTTTATTTTTCTTTTAGCTCATCTAGTCCTAACATTAGGGTACTATTTAAAGGGTACGTTTTATAAACGTTTTAGGATAAATTAACTTTATTTCCAAAAAAATTGGCTACAACCATTGTTTTTGGGAAAGAATCACTTTTTTGTTGATTGCTGGTAAATAAAAAATCGTTCACTCTATTTGTTTGGTGTTACTTAACACACTTAGTGCTATTTCGCAATATTAAGCACACATTTTTTATTACAAGAGGCTATCAAAATTAAATGGATTGGCCAATGGGGATAGATGCTCTTTTATAAAAGAAAGTAGTAATAAAAAGAATAAAAGTAATTTTAATCTAAATTCTAAATGTAGACTAACTTAAATGTCAAGACAAATTAAATATTCAATGTGAATCCAGCAAAATTAAATTAAATCAACCCTGAGTAACGCGTCGATCTAAAAATACTTGGTAATCAAAATATGGTTGAATAATGTAAGCTCCTCTCTAGCCTACAAAGGACGATAAAGCCGTAAACAAGGTGGGTTTTGCAGTAAAGCCACAATTCGTCAAATGAGCCGTTAAGTCGCAAATTGAGGAAATAGATTCGATAGCGATAATGTACCTACGTGTTTAGCTAATTGGAGTGTTTGGAGAGCGACATTTTGTAGGTTCATTAGTATTATGTTAGCCTAGTAAATTGTGTACAGACGAAATATTATTTGATATTTGCTACAAATTCCTGACGCGTGGTAGTATTAGCCTTCACCAACTTTTCCTTTTTAAAACCAGAAACAACTACATCATCATCTTCTTAGCCTTTATTATTCCCAATATTATTTGGGGTCGGCTACCAGTTCAATTGATTTTACCTGAATATCAGTTTTTACACAGAACGACTGGCATCTGACCTCCGCAACCCTGAGGGCGAACTGAATTCGAAGGTTGAACTAGTTGTCAGTATATTTGAGGGCACTGACTTCCCAATAACGATTGCCATAGCTGTTCATGACAACCGGGACCGACGGCTTAACGTACCCTCCGAAGCACGGGCGGGAAACACCGCCATCTTCCATACTCCGGGCTGCTATTAAGAATTTCTTGTAGGAAAAACCCAACAGCAGTCCGACCCGGGAATTGAACCTGAGACTATTGATCTGCAGTCGCTTACGCTAACCACTAGACCAACGAGGCAGAAACAACTACATATTCCTATAAAAATACGTTCATTATAAAATAGTACTAAAGTATGACATTCTTGTTATATATGATGCGGTTTTATTTCTTTAAGTAAGTTGTCCATATTTAATTAATTTAAAAACATGATTAACTTTAACATTATTACTTGGGAACAATTTTTAGTATAAAAGAAGAACTAGACAAATAAAAGACGTACAACAAGAGCAAAATAAACTGTTATTTTTATTACCGGCCACGTCCACAATCTGCCTCAACGTAAACATAATAAGCCTGTGTCGTAATCTCGAGGAGATTTTTGTAGTGTCATAGAGGGAAGTTTCCTCCACCCTCTTGAGACCGCGCACCCAATCTCGGGCGAAATTATCATAAGTAAAGATAATATAAAAGTTTTAGGTTGGTACTTTACTGCGTTAGTGGGCATACGATACATAACACCTACTCGTCCTTTTATTAAAATCATTTTACTAGTTTTAGCGCTACCTTGAAACATCCAAACAAATAGACTTGTTTTTACATATTGTTAACAATAATTATTTCATTTTGTAGTCCGTCGGTTTTCCGTGAAAAACACCCGAAAGTCGAGATGTTTACAAATATTGTCTTACTGTCGGAAGGTCAGATTTTGTATAGGAAAATTTCATGATTATGTAAAAGGTACCTATGGGTTGTGTTGACTGTTTTGTGAACAAAACTTAACTTAGTTGTAAATGAATTGGAGTAGTTCAACGGAGTAAGCTTTGTTCTCGCTGTTTCTGGCTCTTTTAGTTCTTTCGTGTTTGGTTTCCCATAGAATTTTTAACAATTGCTGCTCTATACAACTGTAGACTTGTTATAATATTATCTTAAATTGTATTGTATATCCTACTAATATTATAAACGCGAAAGTTTGAGGATGTTTGTTGCTCTTTCACACAAAAACCACTGAATGGATTTTGATGAAACTTTACAATAACATAACTTATACATCAGAATAACACGTAGGCTACAATTCATAAAGATACCAGCTTCGCCTCGCGGCGTTGCCCGCGGTTATTTTCGTACCGCGGGTAGCACCTTCAGTTCAGCTATTATATATATAAATTTGACAAATCATGCTGGTGACAAGTTTCTAATATTTTTCAACCGTAATGTAAAACAAGCATAATCAAATTTACAATTTAAATATAACCCTGATTTTTTATTATAATCTAAACATACCTAGCTATATGTACAAGCTATAAGTTTATCTTATGACAAAGCGTAAAGGCGCTTTCTACGTCTTCAAATGAAAAGAGAGAGTAATTTAATTTTCTTCTGAACGAAAGATAAAGAAAACTCGTAGAAAATCGAACAACTTTATAGACGTGGATAAGTTAAGAACATTGTTAGAACTTCATTCTATAAACATTGGAAATTCCATCAGTAAAACGTTCAGAAAATAACAAACAAATAAATTTCCATTTTCCTTTTAAACACCGCATATGTGAAAATGGTATAAAGTTCTACATACATTTCAATGTAATGTTATTGGAATGCACTTAGGCGGTATTACTTTTTCCTTTATGTTACACTATACAATAAATTCGTTTAAAAGACAGTTGGTAAATGTACTTTTACACAATTCATTTAAAAATACATACTTTGTGTGTTCCAAAAACTGCTGCTTTAAGTCTGGGTGTTCTTTGTGTCCGTTTCACGAATGTTTACAAAGTTCTTCGGCTCGGGATATATTCGTTTTGGAACATTCTTTTAAAATACTCCTTTAGCGTTATTTTTTATGATTTATTTTAAATTAAATCTAGCTATGGATATTAATGTCGATTTATGTACGTATATTTTTGTAAGGAGTAACAAAAAGCCACAGAATATCAAATTTTAGACTAAACTAATAGATGTCTCTACTAATCTAATTGATGTCCAAATATAACAAACATCAATACAATCTCTTGCAAAATCAAAAATTCCTGTATAAGTCACACCAACGTCATTCATTAGGCATCTAATGTTGAACTTTGACTTTTTCGGAAATGAATGGATGAAAAACGCTCGAGTTTTAAGTTTTATTTGCAGCGGCCAATGCATAAGTTGTATCTCGAAAGGTCGTGGTTACTCCATGCCTACAAAAATGTGGCAATCATACGGTCCGTTGTAGCGCAAGTAATGTGATACGGACTCTGGGGATTCCGGGCACGTGCGGAGATGTGCGAGTACTATTCACCAGCTATGTGTAATTATCTGGGGATGGCTTCTGTAATATATAGATTATGTTATAACTAGACATTACCAGCGGCTTCGCTCGCATTATTATTTTATATTTCGTGTTTCTAATTTCGGAAATGACTAATTTGACTGCACAGATAGTTAATTCGTCAAAATTAAAGTACATAACTAAATAGATCAAAAACATTCGAGAATGTTTGTTTGGATATTGCGTATCCACAGAATTAGGATTCGGAAATCTGAATAGATGTTTCGTAAAAATGAAATTTACTTATAAGGCCTAAATTATCTAAGGGTAAGGTTCATAGGACCATCTATCACCAATCCAATTTAGAGTTATAACAGCATTTTCAAAACTCAATTATACTTTTTTCCTGAACTGAACGTAATATATTTCTTGGAAGTTTTACAGATTCGTACCGCACCAACCAGAAAAGTAATAAAACTTATTATTATTACGTTGGTATTATTTTCTTTAAGGGTATCTTAATGCTGAAGTAATGTCCAACAGGTAATTAATATCAAGGGGGGGTCAGCTCCGACACACGACTGGAGCTTTTGTACGTTGCCCACTTTTGGTGAACTGATTTTGAAAAGTATTTTATTAATAGAAAAACACATTACTTCCGAGAGTGATAGACTATGAAAAAAATATACCACATTATACGACATACATAAGGACGGAGCCGCAAACAAAAGTTAGTGTATAAAAGAAAAGAAGGTAATATCTGCGATCGATTAAGAAACATGCTTGAAGAAAAATTTGAAAATTAAATCGAACTAAAACTAGAATATGTAACAAAATAAAAATGAACTCCATAAAAAGAGACCACGCTATATAGTTAGTTCCCTCACTATCCCTATTACACTTTAGCCGGTTTATTGAATAACTTCGGGGGACGCGAAACAAATTCCGATCGAGTATGCCTACTATACAGTACTATTCCTTTCTGGTGACATCTGTGACAGGTGACAATATTATCAATGCGACCGTCTTTGTGTAGTTTGACATTTGATATCGAATGTCAATGTATCCTTTGTGTACAAAGAAACTTACAGTGAATATAGTAGTTGCCGACGTGGTATTTTTTCGAAAATAGGTAAACTACACTAAAAAAAATAGTATAAATATCGTAAGGATTCATTATAAGAGTGTAAACGGATACCGTTTGAAGTACAATTCAGTTTGCTTGTCGCAAAAGGTTTAAACTATAATAGTCGCACTCATAGTTCAAATTAATAATAATAATAATAATTGCTTTATTGTACACCAGATAATTAACAAAGGTCACTTAAAGCTAAGAGGTACAATTGGAGGCCTTATCGCGCGAAGGCAATCTCTTACAGGCAACCATTGCTTATCTATGAAATACCAAATTATTTCATAGATATTCGTATCATATGTATTTGTTTATCAATCATATATAAATTAATCATTCATCGAATATTCGATTCTACTAAACTCGATTCACACCTCTACAAAAATATTACATTTTCAATCTTTCTATCTCTATGAATGAGCTCTATTTCTTTCTCTCTCTTTCATAGTCTATATTTTTTAAGTGATATAAAGTCCATATGTTGAACATACGTAGAGTGCGGCTTAATGCACTCTGTTCAATCACTTACCGGCAACTTTAGAGTGGTAGGCGACCCCCACGCCACAGACTCCATTGTCTCTCGCTGCAGCTACTTCACCCGCACATCTTGTCCCGTGGCTGCAAAATAAATACTAGTTGAAGAACGAACTACGTACTAATTAAGTTAGTGCACTACCAAGTATTCCCTTAAGATCTCTTTGGTTCGTGAAATCAAAAGGAAGGTTGCGCATAAACTACTGAACCGATATTAACGAATGTTGAATAACGAATAAACGGCCGCGTGACGTAGGCTATATAGGTCTAATATATATATATATATATATATATATATATATATATATATATATATATATATATATATATAATATATATATATGTGATATTTTTTAAAGATTTGAAAGATTAGACACAGAAAACCGGTGTGAATAGGACACCGGAGGTCTATACCCCCAACCTCTCCCCCCATCCCCCTTCCCGATCCCCAAAGGCCGGCAACGCAATTGTGACGCCCTCGGTATTGCGGGTGTCCATGGGCCGCGGTAATCACTTACCACCAGGCGATACGTCTGCTCCTTTGCCCTATACCAAAAATTCATTCCTTGTTAACTTTCAACTTAACACTTTCCTTTCATAAATATCTTTGATTTTAATTACGACCTATGGAATGGGATGAGTTTTGTTTCACTTGGGGTTCCTATTCATGATTACGTTTTTCTAGTACATACAAACAATTTTTGTCTAAACCGCAGATGGTTAATAGATAGCATAATAGTAAATTTTTAGGCCTATTAATCCCTAAAAACTACAAAATTATAAAAAAAGAATGCTAAACCGTCTTTACTTAATTCGACTAATACAAATACTCATGCACAGCGTAATTCTATTTATATATTTATTTTATTTTTATGCTTAATGCCCATGGCATTCTCTTCCAGTCAACCTTAGGGTGGTGTAGAAATCTTGTAGGGAGGTGCACAGGATTACATAAAAAGTGAAAAATATATATGCCATACATAGACTTAAACATACATACATACGTACAATTAATATAATACAATTAATACGACATAAATACTGAAATATTTACATAAAGATATATATATACATACACACATATTTATAGCTATAATATTCATACACTATGACAACTTGATTTAATGTGTAACAATTATCGATTTGACTGTTCTGCCATTTCGTTGAGAATGAGATCGTGTGCCTTCTTTTTGAATGTACAATGGTTTGTGGACATTCTGATTTCGAACGGGAGCGCATTCCAAAGTAACACTGCCTGAACGAAGAACGAAGAGTTCACGAAGTCGTAGTTGTGAGACATAAGAGAAGCATTTTCGTGTTGATCTTATTATATTTGATTTCTCTTTTATCTTTTAAAGTTTATGTGTAGGTATAAATGTAGCTTTCAATGAAAATATACAAAGTTCACAGATCAAATAAACTCAATCTAATAGGTTCTAATGTAGACCATATATGTAATATAAATAAATAAAGCTCGACTGTCGCTTATAGAGGTATCGATAAGTAGCAATCTCACTAACTGATGACTTTTGAGGGAAAAAGACTCTCTCTTACAGAGGTTTCTGTTTCTCTCTAATAGAGGTTTTGGGAGCTTAAAATGACGGGTCCTGGCTATTACTCTCACTTATAGATTTTTCTCACTTATCCAGTTCTCACTTATCCAGGTTTGACTGTAATACGAAACGTACTTCGAAAGAAATACAAATGACGTGGCAATGAATGCTGATAATACGAAACATAAGTATAATATATAAGAAATGCTAATGTAAAATCTTTGTAATATATTATAACTCCTCGTTATTATATAAATTATACCATATAAATAAGTTATTCGTGTATTATAACTCATATAAATGGTAATATCGAGCACTAAATAAAAATGTATTTATGAGATAACTTTCAACCATAACATGAAAGTTACAGAAAACTCTATAAACGAAAATGTGTTTATAAATACAGAGCATGTATTTTGTCTACGGATTGTCAAAAATCTAGTTCATCAATTTATTTAAAATCAACTGTTTCCGCGGCTTCGCCCGCATTTAATAAAAAGTATCCCATTTTACTTTTAATACCTCCAAGAATGTGTACAAAGTTTCATGATGATCGGTTAAGTAGTTTTCGCGTGAAAGCGTAACAACAAATTTAAAGTGTGAATGACACTTATGATAGTAAGGAATGTGGAGTACGGGGTGTCATGTCCCTCCAACACAAAGGGAGGATCCGACGAGGTGATCATGCCTGTCGGGCCACTACCCAACCCAACCTGTTGGGATGTTGTGATGTTGTATATATGATAAATAAATATATAAGCTATATTATTTTAAAGTTTCATCAAAATCCATTCAGTACTTTTTGCGTGAAAGAGCAACAAACATACTCACTAACATACTCACAAACTTTCGTGTTTATATTATTAGTAGGATTCGTATTGTGTTAATAAAACTGCTGATTTAAATAAAGAATGGATAGCATTAAGAAAACACAAGAAATCTTTGCTTGGTAATAATCTTCAAAAAAATCGGAACGTCCTGATCAGAAAAGTAGGTAAACTTGGATAAAGCAATTACAAAAGTGCTAAGCCTGATATCGCCTGAATTGTGCGACAAGTTTAATCTGCATAGAATTCGTATTAAGGAGAAAACTCTTACTTACAATATAAATTGAGGCATCTCACACTTCGCAAATTTTATTCAAACAAGACTTTGCAGACAATTTAATAACTTCGATAAAGTTTAAGGACGACTGACATCAGAAGTTATTTGTATAGAATTTAAAACCGAATATTTATTTGTTCGACAGTTGGTCTCACTGTTTTGATAGACACACTATTTCATGAGGTAGCCTGTTGGATATATTGGACAAAAGATCTTTTAAAAAAAAAAACATAACAATTCTGGCTGGCTTCAACTGATTTATGTACATCTCTATCTACGTTAGTTATATTAACTAAGAGAGCATTAAATTAACATGTAGTAGTTAGTAGTAGAAGAAATAGTAGCATTAATCATGTGATGTCCTTTTTGGCATTTTTCGACCCCTCCCTCCTCTAATTTCACGTGTATTTTTAACAATTTTTTTTGTAATATAATCTTTGAATACATATTTAAGTATAATCTAATTTTATTCTCAAATTTTTTTTTTTTTTTTTTTTTTTCTTTTTCTTATTCTGCTCCGTGGCAATCTGTTTAACCTTTTCCAATATAACAATAAGCCACTACTCTGTCCGATATGTTGCATCTGTTAGAGACTTAATTTAAGTTTAGCAGGACACCTCTAATATAGGTGTCTCAATCCAGCCTGACGAATCTATCCCGCAGAGTTGGAACACTGTGTCTTTTTAGTCTTCTATGTTGGAGGCCTCCTTCTCCGCTCAGTCCAATAGCAAGCTCATTTATATGATTTGCGAGTCTTTTCTGGTAGTTGTTGCTATACGTCATAATCTCCTGTTTAACAGTTGGTAGTTTCAGGTCATAATATATGTACTTATTACTTATGTATTGTGGAATGTCAAAGATGGTCCTGAGGGTTTTGGCTTGAAAACGTTCAAGTATCTCAATATTGCTGTTGCTGGCTGTACCCCAGAGCTGGATACCGTAGGTCCATATAGGTTTCAAGATAGCTTTATATACTATTAACTTGCTATGATTGCTCATCTGTGAGTGGCGTCCCATTACCCAGTGCATACTGCGTAGTCTTAAGTCTAGCTGCTTTCGCTTTGTCCATATGTGTTTTTGCCATGTCAGCCTTCTGTCCAAATGCATGCCTAAATATTTTGCGTTGTCGTCTTGAGGAACTTCCTCATTATTGAGTGTTACAGGTGGGCATGTGTCTCTCCTGAGAGTAAATGTCACTTGTGTTGACTTGCTTTGATTTGCCTGAATTCGCCAAGTTTTAAGCCATTCTTCAATTTTGTCAATATGGTTTTGTAGGTGTTCCGTTGCAGTTACTGGATTTGTATGTGATGAAAGTAAAGCTGTATCGTCTGCATATGTAGCAACTGTCGTCTTGTCTGTTGTTGGTAGGTCAGCAGTATATATGGTATAAAGAACCGGTCCCAGTATGCTTCCCTGTGGTACGCCTGATTTAATCTCAAACAGGTCGGAAACATCTTCACGAAGCTTTACTTCAAAGCAGCGCTTATAGAGGTATGACTTTATTATTTGGTAAAATGAGAGAGGAAGCATCTTCTTAACTTTGTAAAGAAGGCCCTCGTGCCATACTTTATCGAACGCCTGGCTAATGTCCAAAAAGACTGCTGAGCAATATTTTTTTTCTTCCAGTGACCTGCTTATAACGTCGACAATGCGGTGAACTTGCTCAGTCGTTCCGTGATGCTGCCGAAAGCCAAATTGGTGATTTGGAATAATTTCATTTAGATGTACCCTCATTCTTTTAAGTAGTATCTTTTCAAGGAGTTTACCCATTAACGGCAGAAGACTTATAGGTCGATAGGAAGCAACTTCATTTGGTGGTTTTCCTGGTTTGGGTAACATTATTACCTGCGCCATTTTCCACTGCCCTGGAAAATGGTGAGGACGTAGGCAAGCATTGAAAATACTTGCAATTGCTACTATTCCTTTCTTTGGGAGATTTTTCAGAAGAACACTGTCAATTATGTCATATCCAGGCGATTTTCCATCCTTTAACTGTTTTATTTCACTCGCTACTTCAGTTGGGCTCGTATATTTTAATGGAAGAATCATTTGTTGTGCACTTTTGAGATAGTGTTTTATTTTAGCGTCGTGCTCTGGTTTCGATTCGGGGAATGGCTGAAAAACATCGTTGAGGTGTTCAGCAAAGATTGTTGCCTTCTCCATGTCTGATTTGGCCCATTTACCGTTGCTTCTTCTGATGGGAGGAATATGACTATTGGGGTGTTTAAATTTTCGTGTTGCCTTCCATAGTGAATAATTTGTGTTTAGGCTTGGAGTCAAGCTACTGAGAAACGCTTGGAGATTATTATTTGTAAAACTTTTAATTAAGTGCTTTAATTCATTCGAAGATCTGTTGAATGCTGTTTTGTCTGCAGGATACCTAGTTTCGTGCCACACTTTTCTAAGATTACGACGTACCAAAATTTTGTCTTTGATCAATTTCGGGTATTCATTAAACATTCGAGGGATGTAATTTTTTCTTATTTTTGTAGAAATAGTAGATGCCTCGTGTATGATTTTGTTTAGGCTCTCAATTGTTTCCTCTATATCTTCGGGCGTTTTTATTGGTTTCGTAAGATTAATCCCTTTCGTTATTACGTCTTGATACATCTCCCAATTAGTATTTTTGTTGTACAGTCTATCTGCGGGCTTTACTAATACCACTGTCGAGCTTACGTTTAGAATGACTGGCGTGTGGTCAGAGGACAAATCCGTGCACGCTTCAGTAATCATATAGTTTGGACTTACGTTTTTAGTTATGTAGAAGTCAAGCAGGTCCGGAATTTTATTTCGATCCGTTGGCCAGTATGTTGGTTTGCGTGAGGTCATGCATTCAAGCCTCAAATTCTGTACAACACCATGTAAATGTCTTCCACGTTGTGTAATTAATCTTGAGCCCCAGTCTGTGTGTTTTGCATTCCAATCCCCTCCACATATAAATCTGTTGCCAAGAGAAGAGAAGTACGTATTGTAGTCTTCTTTAGTTACTGTGTGTCTGGGTGGGCTGTACACTGCAGAAAAAGTAGTATCTACTCTCTCCTTAATGACTACTTTTATTGACGTTGCTTGTATTTTATCCGTATTGTATTTTTCCAGTTCGTAATGTTTAATATTATTTTTAATAATTACTGCGGTTCCCCCGTGGCTATTTCCTGATGGGTGATTTGTTGTATAAACCGTGTAATTTTGTAAAGAAAGGTAAGATTTGGCAGTGAATCTTGTTTCGGATATTAGCGCAATGTCAATTTTTTCTACATGGAGAAAAGTTTGAAGTTCTTGACGACGTTCAGTCAAGCCGTTGGCGTTCCAAGTGACAACTTTGATTATATTATTCATTTTGTAACTAGACTTCTCACAAGCTGGATCATTCGATCCATCATTTTGTCCATCATGTTGATCATAATGTGTTGAAATTTGGCAAACATAAGTTCTAGTTTGTCGGGAAGGTTTTCTGTATCAGTTAAGCCTTCAAATAGTGGTTGGTTCTTTGTTATTTCTGCATAGCTTCTTTTTTCAGAGCGATTATTCTGACTTACAATTTGTTTTTTTTTTTGATCTGGTATTATGATCCTTTTTGTATCCCCAGTTACATGATTTGCTTTATTAGTTTGTTTGGTTTTTAGTATTTTTTCCTTATACAGTTTATATTTTGCACAGCCCTTATAACTTGCAGGGTGTTTTTCTTGACAGTTTGCACATGTAGCGTCTGTGTCTGGTGTTTTGATGCACGAGGAAGTTGGATGTTCGTTACCACATTTTACACATCTGTATGGTCTAAAGCACTGGTTTTTAGTGTGTCCAAATCTCTGACATCTTTTGCATTGAATTATTTCTTTCTTTTTTTTATAAGGCGCTTCAAATGTCACTTTCATCTGGCTAAGATATCTCAGATTGAATATTTCTTTGTTATTTATGTTAGGTTCTAGGTCCACAAAAAAGATGGGCAATGCTTCTTTAGTAGATCTGTGTAAAACATTTACTATTTGTCTGACCTCATGTCCTTGTTCTTTTAACTCTTCTTTTATTAGAGTAGTATCTTCTGAAGAGTGTAGTCCCCTTAGTACAACTCTATATGCTCTTTCGCTTTTCAGTTTGTAAGTGTAGTGTGAAATATTGTCTGCTATAAATTGCTCCCGGATTGCTTTATAGGTTTGTATATCATTAGGCATTAATTTAATGATATGCCCTGATCTTAAAGTAGTCATTTTGTATGAATTGTTATCAACAATTTTATTAAGAGTTGCTTTCAGTAATGTAACATCCATAACTCCTGTCACAAAAATAGGTTCCGGTTTAGGTATGTACTCCGTATTCTTAACTGCTGTTTCTATATCTTCACTGTCAAGCAGATCGAATCTGTTGTGTGTAGAGACTGCGAAAAATGATGTATTCTTCGATTTCTTTGTATTTTCTCTGCGCATTGGGCTTATTTTCTTTCTTTTTTGTCTTTGAGGAACTTTGTCTTTTTGCCACGGAGTCAGAGAAATGCTCTCCTGTTCATTTATTTGTTGTTCTGTTTTATTGTTTTGAACTGGTTTTTCAGTGTCTTTGCTTGCTGCTGCTGATGGTAGACTGTTACTACGATTTCTGATGAACATGCCTTTGTGCAATTGTTGTTGGATCATATTTGGTTTTTTATTTATATCACTCATATTGTTCCCACGAGTAAGGTCGATTTAGATCGTCGCTTGAAGGGTGACGCCCATTCCCTCAAGAAGGCTCACTACAACGACGTTAGCCTGGTCCGTCGAGGTTGGCGCTAGCGACTGGTCTCCCAACAGTCATGCATTCCTTTGGCACGTTTCCCACCTTGGAATTGGGGTAATTTTTTATAGAGGGTATCTTCCTCTTAGCACGGGCGATTAAGCCAAGGCTCCCGATCACATGTTTGCGGTTGCGGGTGGGATCGGTCATTTCCTACCGTCCCGAAACAAACTTGTTAGGCCTGTGTCATCAGGTTAATTGACCGCCACCCGATGCTCGGCGTTGTAGCTCATTTAGCACCACCCAGGGAGCACGTGTAGGGTTTTTAACAGGTATTTCCTACGGACGCAAGCTACCTACCCCCCATTTATTTATTATTTATATTCAATATTTATTTATTCTCAAAATAACAAATATGACAGGTTGTTTTTGACTGGCATAAAATAATATTAAAAGACTAATGGAATCATGCTAAGAAAGAAAGCAGAAAGTCTTTCTCGGAATAAATATAAAAAATAAAATACACGTGCTATCTTGCTGCACCCTCTCCCCCCTTGTGATCCATCCCTTTCAATTATTATTCAGTCGGTATCGGTATTAAAGGACGGCCCCTAAGTTAATAGGTTTAAGCAGTTGTTTAAATATGCTTTTGGTCTCCATTATTTCATCTGTGATTAAAACTTTAAACTTTTGAGGATTAAAAACTTGTATTATAACTCTTTTAATTCGTTTTACATTTTAATGATTAAAACCTTCTACGAATTATAAGCCTATGCCTTTGTCGTTTTATAATAAAAACTCGAACAATCTCTGTTATCATGTCATAATACATTTAATTTATTTTTATTATAGAATATAATCATACATATATGAGTTACTCTTGAAAGAAATTCAATGTTGATCTGGTACCTATCAACTCAAACTACTATTTGAAAAGGTACAACTTAAGAAAGCTCAAAAACATATTTGATTACTTTGCAAAGTTGCCGTCTACAAAGTCACCTCTTTATTGCACTTCGTGACTGAAACTTAGTCAATAAACTTACCATAAAGTTTAAGTTAAAAAGTCAACTTCGGAAAAGTACTTTCAGAAGTTGGTACCTCAGTAACATGGTTCTTGTTTTTTAGTATATAAAAAGAACTAGTGTGATTGGTCCAATGTTACGCCACAGGATATCCGTTGTTAACTTTGAAGGAAAGGAAGAGCTTGGTTAGATAACCAAGCCACCTTGTTCAATTTATAATTGGGTCCTTGAGTCTAAATGTGAAAACTGGTGCTCCCATCAATACCAAACAAATCTTGTTAAATGTTACCTAGACTGTATACTCGTGTGGTCCTTAACGTATGAGTAACATGTAAAAGTTTGTTTACCAAAATAATTTTCCTTCTGTTTGTCTTTTTGTCTGTTATTTTTATTAATTACTAGCGACCCTCCCCGGCTTCGCACGGGTGCAATGCTGATACTAAATACACGTTGTATATAAAACATAGCTGACCCACGCAACCTCGTTTGCGTCTTATATAGCCCGTAGCATGAAAATTTTCGCAAAATAAGTAACTTTTCTGGTTGATTTTTACACCTTGTGTCCGAAAAACCCAAATATCTTACGGAACCCTGTTTTTTTCCAAAATAAAATATAGCCTATGTTACTCGTGGATAATGTAGCTTTCGAATGGTGAAAGAATTTTTAAAATCGGTCCAGTAGTTTTTGAGCCTATTCATTACAAACATACAAACATACAAAAATAGGTACAAATCTTTCCTCTTTATAATATTAGTATAGAAGTATTTCGTTTTTGTTTAATATAAATGGATGAACTTGAGTAATATAATGTATATAATATTTAGACATCTAACACACAACTTCATCTACTCCCAAGCTTAGCAGAGCTTGTATTATGAGCACTAGACAACTGATATAAATACTTGTATAGTTTTTTTGTAAATACATACATATTATACCTACATAGAAAACACCCAAACCCCGAAACAAATATTTGCAGATCATACAAACATTTAACGACCCGGGAATCGAACCCGAGACTTCAAGTACAGCAGTCGCGTACGCTACCACTGTGCCACCGAGGCAGTGCATACCTATTGAACCAGTCATCGGTGTATCTTGGATATGGAAACGGGTCGTTGCTGCTGAAGTCATACGAAGCCTCTGCGTTCTGCAACAAAGGATATTTTAATTAGTAAAAAGGCATTTTTTTTTTAAATCCTATGAATAATAAAAATACATCATCAAATACAAAACACTACTATCGTTACTCTTACAGTGTATTCCATTTTATCACCGCGCTACATTGCAGTTAAGTAACCATAAATTGTCGCAAATGTACAATTTGTGTAAAATAATGTAATTGTGGCGACTTCCACATACCACTGTGGGGGAATGGGTGTAATGTTCTTCCGACACAAAGGGAGGATCCTCCGACCAGGCGAGGTGATCATGCCTGGCGGGCCACTGCCCAACAGTTGATGTTGGGATGTTGTATATATGATAATCGGCGCGAGAACTTTAATTGCGGTATTCAGGATTGGTAGTTTCTTCGTATTGTAGGTTACTCCGTAGTTCAGTGTAACTTCGGTAGATGGCGCTGTAGTATGTAATGTTATATGTGGAAGTCGCCACATAATTTTTAATATTTGCTTTTACTCAACTTACTGAAAAAACTAGTACACAGTATTGTACACTTGTGACTTTATAATTCAAATTGTTTTGTTTTTAAATAACAGTACGCAGGTCGAAAGATGCATGGGCATAAAGCACATGGAAGTACAAAATACAAAGTTGATATTTATTAGTATTTTTTGTTTTTAATTTTGGTTGTTGTGTTTTGTTTTGATGGTATTAGTAACTTTCTCAAAGTCGATCATCCATTTTATGTTTATTAATATGAGGATGTTTATGTAAACTACTTTATGAATTTTGTCGGAATATTGTAAATTTATTGACCTTTGAAATTAAATAAAACACTGAGTTTAGCGCAAATATTAATGTTATGGTAGAAAATTAAGATTGATTAAATAAATTACCATAAACATGTTTCATTTATAATATTCATCGGAACTGTTACCTCTTAAGTTATGTTTACGAGAATCGATATCCTTACACTAAATATTGAATACCTTACTTTGATTTGCCTAAATAGACAGCAACGCATTTTTGAATAACAATTTCTGGTATTGTAATGTATACCTACAAAGTATTGTAATTTTAATTATCATAAAATTATATATTATATAACTACATACTACACGTGACATTTGGATTTCTAAGTTATTTTTAATTTTACAAAAAACAGACAAACATATCTAAACCAAAATCATAGCTGATTTGATCAGCAATCAATGGATTTTTATATATAAGATTATATATTATGAAACGTGACAGTTTAAAGAGTTCATGCCCTTTTTATTAAATATATATTATTTGTATTTTGATTATTATTCTCTTTATTTCATTATATTTACATATTAATTACATTTTTAAATACATAAAAAAGATAAACAATAATATATATTTAAATATATAAAAATAGTAGACCACCGACTTCGGGTACAGGGACCAAGAAACCGGTGGTTAGGACTCCAAAGACAGGAACCTCCTCACTATACGTGCCGTATCAAGAAGGACTGCCTTCTGTATCAGACCCTTGATCCAGCCTTCTAACGTGAGCCTCTTAAGGTGTTGGTCGAGGCTCTTGGCTATCAATCCGTGAGCAGATACGACTATCGGAACAATTATTACCGAATCCACATTCCACATATCGACAATCTCGTGAGATAGATCCAAATATTATATTTGTTTTTCTTTTTTGACTTTCACGAGATTCTCGTCATGAGGAACGGCGATATCGATAATCATTGCGCGGCGCTCTAATCGATCTATCACCACAATATCAGGCTTATTGGCAACAATAGTCCTGTCTGTATTATTATTATTCATATTATAAGCACGACTAAATTACTCATCGATTTACATAAAATTGTATATACGTATAAGTATATGGAACCACAAGAGAGAAGTCTCAAGCAAGCACACGACATCTGTGAAAGCTGTAGTAATTGGCCAATTTAGCGTCGTCGGTAAGTTAAATGTAAGCCACTTGAGAAGTATAATTTAACCTCAGAATAAAGTTAATTGCGCTCCTAATGATAATTATACAAAATCCAAGCTTAATCTTAATGAATTCCTCAGCGACCCTCAAGCTTATAATGATTAAATTACTCAGTAATAAAAGTACTTTAAGTTAAGGACTATTTTTAGCCGTCGACAACGTCAAAAAACTTGAGGTGTTATAGCTTTGTGATGTGTTTGAGGCTGCATAACTTGGCATCTAGTGACGCCTCCTCACTCGAAACGTAAATAAAATATTTTATAAAAGAAATACTTTCTCAGACAAAGGTTGCTGTTTAAACACACTCGTGATAAAAACAATTTTGATTGCCTAACTTTTTAATCGAATTGCACCGTTATCATTACACTCGTGTCCGACGAGTATGACTTTTTTTTTTTTTTTTTTTTTATGTGCGGAAATCCCCTCGGATACCACCTCCTGGTGGCATGTCGGACTCGAACCGACTAAAACCGCACGCCGTCTCGGGTACTAGATGCCGGGGAACCAGGTGCACCCTAGAAAGGAAAACCCTGGAACCCCGACGTACCTCGGGCCACCTACCCTTTGTAGATGGCCCCCTCCTGTGTGAGAACCCCAATGTTCCCGTTACTGTCTCCCAGGGCGCGTACACTTCGCAGCGTCCGCGCCATCACCCGGGCCTGCTTCTGCTAGGGTGACACATGGCCTCATGTGTCACCCTCAGGCATGCGCTTATGGAGGACGGAGATCGTTCTGCGATCTCCGGCGCCTGAGTCGCCTGCGGTACCTGGCCCGTTCTCGGGCCTGGCGGTCCGGGAGAGTTCTAAGCCTCTCCCGGTCCCGCTCCGCCGTCTCTTTGGCAAGCATAACTTGCTCGCAGAAAGAAACGGCGGAGTTCCACGCGCTCTCGCTCCGCAACATGGCCGCAATCATATTACCGAGCGAGAGAACCACCACTTCGATGGCCGCCGCGAGATCACGCCTCGGCTCCCCCCACGCCGGACATTCTGCCAGCGTATGGAGCGCCGTGTCCACGGTCTGGCCATCGCAGTGGTGGCACTCAGGCGTTGGCTCCTTGCGGATCAGACACAGGTGCTCACCGAAGCATCCTTTCCCAGTGATCACCTGTGTCAGCCGGTATGAGAGGGTCCCATGACGCCTCTCGAGCCAATCCTCCATAATGGGTCTTACCGCCGCTATAACGGCGTGCCCAGCGCTCGGTTGCCCAAGTCGCTCCTTCCATTCCTCCACGAGGACCTGGCGGAGTTGGGTTTTCTGACCTTCTATTTCTCGAGTCTCAGGACTCCTACCCAACTCCTGCGCCTCCTTGCGCCACTGTTAAAGAGCCGCAAGGGCTCTCGCCTCCAGGTCCCATGGTGGAGTTCCGGCCAGGAGACTCGCCGCCTCAAAAGAGATCGTGCGGTACCCCCTTATGATGCTGATGGCCAGCACTCGTTGCGGTCGTCGTAATAACGCGATATTGCTGGCCTTCAGGATCTCCGCCCATACTGGGGCCCCATAAAGGGCCATGGACCGCACAACCCCTGCGTAGAGTCTCCTGCAGGAGTCATCGGGCCCCCTCATGTTTGGCAGCAATCGTGCCAATGCATGTGCTGCGCCAACCAGCTTGGGGACCAGACTTCGGAAGTGGTATCCGAAGTCCCACCGGCTGTCGAGTACGAGCCCCAAATACCTCATAGAGGGCTCGATGCCGATGCGATGGCCTCCTACTATGAGGCTGAGTCGATCAGGTGGCTTGTTTCGAGACCCGTGGAAAAACAAGGCCTCGGATTTGTGCAGAGCCACCTCGAGACCCAGCCGCCGGATTCGTTCAACGACTTGAGCAACCCCGGCCGTGGCTCTCAGGATTGCCTCACTGTGCGTCCTGCCACTCGCCGTCACAAGCGTGTCATCCGCATAACACGTGACGGCGACACCATCTAGGAATGCACCGCGAAGCACCCAGTCGTAGCCAATGTTCCACAGGAGCGGCCCTAAGACCGACCCCTGTGGGACACCGCACGACATTTCACGTCGACCGAGACCGGTCCTACTCGGGTAGATCACGGCTCTCTCCAAAAGATATGCCCCGACTATGCGGCGGAGATAGGGAGGCACTTGGTGATACACCAGTGCCTCCCTGATGCAACTCCAGGGCAGAGTGTTAAACGCGTTGGCGATATCCAAAGACACCGCCAACACCACTTCGCCCCGGGAAACTGCCTCCTCCGCCAGAGCCTTCACGCGCATGATCGCATCCACGGTGGAGCGCCCTTGACGAAAACCGTACTGGTTGGCGGCCAGATCCGGCCCTATCCTGATGAGATGCTTGACGAGGCGCCATGCAATAACTCTTTCAAAGAGCTTGCATACCTCGTCAAGCAACACTATGGGCCGGTAGGCAGACGGTGAGTCCGCCGGGCGCCCCTCCTTTCGGATGAGGACCAGTTTCCCCGTCTTCCACAATTTCGGAAACTGGCCCTGCTCGAAGCATGCACTGAAGAACCCTCTCAGTCGGGGCTCTAGAGCCGGCGCCTCATAATCTAGAGCCAGGACCCACGCTCGGCCTGGAATGCCATCGGGTCCTGGGGCGACGAGTATGACCTAGGCTATTTTCATAACTGTTTTCGTCCATAAAAATAATTTTTTGTGTATAGATTTTACAAAATATTATAGTTTGGATCTTTGTGTATATGTATGTATCAAACGTTCAATAAATGAAATCATCAAAATTAATTCGTATAAAGATCATCATAAATATACTAATTAGGTTTAATGTTAGTTAGTAAATGCTGATCCTTAGAAGAAATTCAACAATACCATATTTTATTCGTCGTATAATAATATCGTAATAATGCCATTCATATAAATGAAATAATTGTTTTATTTGTTCATAGCGACTTCCAAATAACCTCATAGAACAAAAGGCTTTGTTCTACGAAGAGCCTTCTTATATATTTTTTTGACTTAATGGTCGCATGACCAAATGTCTTTTAAAGGTCTCCAGATTAAGTAGGTTCACAGAAAAATAATCTTTACTAGTACTAACCGATGGTTCATTTTAAAATATAACTAAAATACCTTGTTATAAATTGTAATATATTTAAATACAACGCGCTAGTAGAATGTATGTGATAGTTATAAGGAAAGTGAACTTGACTAAATCTCCACAGTGTTCAGTTCGTTATTTAGCATGTTATAATATTCATAACCAATTTCCATGTTTCTTTACTTTTAGACAGGCCGCGCACTAGTGACTGTTTTTGACTGTTGCGTCACTGTCACCGTGTACATCACCCATAATGAAAGTGTGCATTTGGATACGTGACAATTGGGTGACTTTTTGTCCGCAGAGGGTAGCAGTAGCAACTAAATGTCACATCGTCTCTCCCTCTCCCCCGCCGTTTCCATACTTTAATCGTCTTGCGCGTAATCGAATCGAATGCAAAAAAGTTTTGTCACTGTCACCGCAGTTGCGCGCAGTCACGAAAAGGTGGTGACATGACAGTGACAAAGAATTTATTGTCACGGTGACAAAAATCACTAGTGTACTCAATGCCTTATAATAAAATTTGGTTAATGCGCCTTTTATATCATATGAATGTAAGACACAGATTTAAGAATTCAAATTACCTCAAGACGTACTGTGTGTATATAAGGGCTGCCAGTATTTTTTTCTGACATTATGATGTAGGTTGGATCTAAACACTAAAACATTTCTAAGCAAACTTTAAAAGCATGTCTTCAAAACTGTGAAAGTAAAATGGTAGTGCTGCAAAACCAAATAAGGAACGAATTTTTAACAAAAGTGTGTTATTTCTTACAATATAATGTTTTGAATTTAGAACTCTTAAAAAAACACATCGAAAAATAACAATCGAATATCTGCTTCAAAATCGACTATTTAGAACGTTATTATAACTTTTCAATAAGTCCAGCGTAAACCTCTTTGGTTAAGTTTATAAGCCTAATATCTCAAAGAAGGTTATAATTCAATAATATTACCCTTAGTTTCACTTAATAAGATTTTAAGGGTATCGTTAATACAACAAATAGAAACTTATTAGCCGACATCTGAGACTAATTGGATATCAATTTTCCATTATAGTTTCTGTTGGTTGGTTGCGAAGGCTTTCATAGTATTATGTTTTAGTATAATTACACCTAATGGAACACGATAATCTGATATTCCCTAACCGATAGAGTAGATTTTATTGTGTATATTTACGTACTCGTATGTACAACAGGTTGCTTTTTAAAATGTGTATTGTGTCTTGAATTGTCTTTTTAACAGGGGGGACCGCAAATATTACTGCATCTTTGTATTATTTAAATATATTCCTATTTTCAAAGGTCATACGTTCTTTGCTAATATTTGAAAGGAATTTTGAACTGGGGTAATTATAATATGGTTAGTTTTGGACTTCTTCATTAAAAATCGAGGCGCTACGCTGCAGCGCTTTGTCAATAGTCATGTTCCCTAACAAACTATTAAAACAAACAGCGCTAGAATGCTTTTTATAGTCCATTTAATCTAAGAAATACATGACGGTTTCAAACATAGGGAGTGTGTCAATGAAGTCAATTATTACATTGTACGATTCTCAATATTTTATCTTTATGTTTACAAATCGATTACAGTTTTACAGATTTTTGTACTACACATGTAAGAGATACTAGAATAAATAGATATTTTACATTGTTTCTTTATCTGTCCCAGTTAGGCAGGTAAACGTGGCTCGCACTTCTGTGAATTTGCCAGCGTTTAGTTTCATTTGGTTGGCATTTGAATGATACAAAGTAAACGGTAAGGAAACACATAATCGCGAAAAGGCGGAATATGGAACCTTATACATTGCTATAATAAACAAAGCAAATTCCACCGCATAAAAACCTCTACGGTTAATAAAAAAATTCAGTATGCGTTTTCATTGACAGTTCGAATTTATCTATTACGAAATACTAAAAATATTTGGGTTAAAACGACTATTTAAGTTCGATTATTCGTATATTTTAATGATTAAAGGTATACTTAGAAGTAAATTTGAAAGATCAACACAATATGGTAAAAGACCTGACTATGTGACTTAGAAATGAGGTCTCAAAATTTATATTTTTTTGTTTTATTTTTGTTTTTAGATTCTAATTTAAATTTAGTTATAAAGAATTATACAACTTGTAATAAAAATATAATAGGTTCACAATTTCACGGTGTTAGGTTATTGAGATTTTGTAAGTTACGCTTGTACAAAGTTATATCGTCTTAAAAGGTATGAAACATCATGCGGTATCTTTAAGATTAGATGGACTAGAGGAATTACGGAATCATTAACAGGTTATTTATTTAAAACAGTAGTAGACTTATCATTATTAATTAAGTTATACATTTTATATTACTTTTTAAATATTTTTTTAATATTTTGTATTGATTCCTAATTCAATTAATGACTAGTGTTTGTCGTAAATAAATTTTTGAGAATTTTTGTGTATTTTCTTTATAATTATTATTTTGATATATGGGAATACGTTTTTGCACAGTTAAAAGTTTGTTATTTTAATGGGTGGAAGGCGTTGACGACTGTAACACAATTTATATCAGTCGTGTTTCGATATTGAGTGCGAGACCGGAGGCCTAACGATGGAGAAGCATCACTAGCTCACCATTGTGTGACACCATGCTGCATTGTTTGCATTCGCAATGAGTATGGTGACCACCATTTCTGCTTATCTTTTCTACCAGGCAGACTAGAGTTACTTTAGCAGGTACCATACATAAATAACAAAACTATCCCAAAATGAAAACATCTATTAAAGTATAGAAATTTCTACCCAATGTGGATACTTCTAGGTCACATTAATGACTAGAGTAAAATACTTACATAATTATACTTCAGGTCTGGATGCATGTAGTCAACACCTGTAACAAATTACGAATGTTAACAAAATCAATACCACCACCAGACCAGAAAAAGTCAATATATAATGAATGGAGTAGTCTTAAGTAGTAACTTTAGTGTATTTTTTTTCTTATTTAGCTTTTTGCTTTTACTTAAAACTTTAAGTAACATTGTAATATTCTAACAACATTCTATTGTAACTAGTTTATAAAGAACTCAAACATTTTCTAGACACTTAGAATTTATTTTATTCTGAGTTTTATCCATGCCCACAGTCCAGCTTTATTATTTTTATGAAAAACCAAAACCGCTTACCATCAGGTGATCCGTCTGCTCGTTTGCTCCCTATCCAATAAAAAAACACTATCTTAAACTACGGTGAACCTTTGTTTGTTTGTTTGTTATTGTTTAATTCAACAAATGTGGTTGTCAGTTCCATTTATTTTTATATATAACGTTACATCTCTGACAGTCAACCAAACCAAACAAGCCAAAACTCTTTAGTGTTTTTTTATATCTAGATTTTACATAAAAGTTTTGAGTTTTACTTACATATACAACTTTTAAATATAATTTAAAAATTATCGTAATAATAAACAAACAGTATTAACGCCAATAAAACTTGTATCCTTCAACTGTATATTTATTGTGTCCCTTGATACATTATGTACATAACATTTCGACAGCCCTTTTAAATCTCTCGTATCTGCAGTTACTATAACCATTATTGCTAACGAAGTTATAAAGAAAGTTAATTGAAGGCAGAGGCAGAAATTTAATATTTTCCTTGACACCTGTTAAGTGAATATACTTTTATAATATTAGTAAAATATTATATGGAAGCTGAGATTTTCCCCGAAAAATAGAAACAAGATATTTTATCATCATTAATATATTTTGTTAGATTGCTTCGAGCCTGTTCCCGAGAGAACTTTCAGAACATTGAGAAAACTCGACATTTATTAGAGGATTACTCGAACTGGAAAAGTTATTAAAAAATAATAATCTTGTTTCTTTTTTTACACAGTAATTTTCTGTATTTCATATTTTCAGTGTACTTTCTTTATTTTCTGAAATGAGATTTACAAGACTGATTGAAGTCGGAATTCTTTTATTTAAAGTATACCATTATCGGAATATAGGTATTCTCAGTGTGACATTCATATAAATCAAAGGATAATGTATGAATCATATTAATTTGCGAATATTAAACATATTTTCTCTCTCTCTCGGTTTCTTACCAGTCATCATGTTAAAAAGTATTATAACAAAATATGACATGTGTAGCCGGGTTCAAAGAAACTTTACGGGCTAATTACTAATCAAAATCTTCCGTTTCTATTATTGAACTGCATTTTATTTTATACCATCTTTAATTAGATGCTCTTTTGTAACACAAATTTTGTGACGTTACAAAATCTTAAATACATGAATTATGTTGATTCAAAATGTTCTATGTTGTTAACGGGTACAAAACTAAGGGCAATCAAGAGTATTTTTTTACAATTTGTTTTATTGCAAATAAAAATAGTAAACAGAATTTTTTACTTTTTCAAGTATACAAAGAAAATTGTGAGCGGATAAATATTGCTATTGCTGTCAATATATATTTTTCCGCAACTATTCCCGAGAGGCTTTCGCACGTTGAATAAAAAGCTTCTACCTCACCTTCTTCTTTATAACATTATAAAATGCTTAATTACCACAGTAAAACAATATAAATAATATTAATGCTTACCATCATCCATAATCGCTGTTGTGACGTTAACTCCAGTATAACCTTGAGCCCAGGCAGCCTCGACATTCAAATCCAGCTTGGGTTTTCCTCCATTTTGACCCGTATTTTTGAGGTACCATTGTAAAGGGAAGTAGGGATCTCGAGGTTCGGCCAATAGAGGCAGCGTGGGGCCCGGCGCGGGCGTTGTATAAAATACTGGTCGGAAACCCCTCTTCACTCTTTTAAAGCCCGTTTGTTGAATGGCTGAGTGTACCTAAAGACAAAGAGACGCTTGGTTACTTACTAAATTGAAAAAGTTCTTAATACTGCAGTAGCCTTTTAACATTTACATTTTGTTTTATGAATATTATACAACGGCTGAAGTGGTGATTGTCGTAAACATTGTAATCACTTTGTTTAGGGATTAAGCTTTAAAACAATATAACTTTCACCTGAAATACAATACTTAATTGTGATTTTATGAATAATGTTTTTTAAACCAAGCCGTAGTATGCCAATCCAATGATGCAGAAACATCACTAGGCCGCTATAGTATGGGTCACCATGCTGTATCGTTGAATTGTCTGCATTCGCAATGAGTGTGGTGACCCCCAATTATAGATTCTGCTTATATAAAAAAACTTGACAGTCATAGGGATAACTGATAGATGTGAAAACTAACTTAGAATTTTAATATTAAAATTTTAAATTTCATAATGTTTCAATTAAAATCATCAACATCAATCTGGTTTTGCAATCTATTGACACTCCTAGCATCAATTATATATACGTTTATACAAATTATTTATATATGTGTATCTCTGTACAAATGAATACTGCTGTGGTGTGCAATAAAGTTTTATATTTAAATATAAATAAATGTTTATATGGATTGTTTATTATTCAAATATATTACGGGCTGTACAAGATCATGACAAAGTATAAGTAAAATTCTTTATGCTATAGATGTATATACTAATAAAAATATATATAATTAACATAAGCATGTCCGTGATGTAAACCCATAAGGTTTGTGCCTACCAAAAATTGCTCAAAGCGGCTAAAGAAGTTTTCACTCAAAAAAAAGAAGTATTAACCTATACCAAAACTATCTGAATATTTTGAATTACAGAAACAAATATTCAATGGCTTTTTTATCCCGCATACAAGTTCTAATAGAGTTATGTAAAGGCCAGGCAGTTCGTTTAAGTGCACTTGATGCATTCATAGAATATACTATGTCAGGCCATATACGGGGAACCTTGATGGAGTTTGCACATGTTATATGTATAAAATACTGCGTGATGGGTAGATTCGCACGGAGTAAGTTGTACTACATTAAAGTATGTATTGCAAAAATATGTAGTTAATACAAAAAGTGCTTTATAGTAAACGGATAAATTCTTTTGTTTGATACGCGATTATAGGCAATCTCCTATAATTCGCATACTTAAATGTAAGAATCATATTATCGACTTAGCTCTCATTAATATTTTTTCACCTATGAGAATTCTTCGAACGTGTTAATGGACTAAGTAAATTATGTATTCTCTATATTACAAAAAGGTATTATACTCGTGTCTGAGACCATTTTAAAAATGTTCCTATAGGCTATAAAAACGAGAGAGAGTTTGATGAGGATACAATGCTCTTAGATTCGTGTCACTCAATGACCAATTCGATAGAACCGAACCAAGAAAAGTCGAAGATCGAATCAAGCGGCATTTGAACCAGTGGTCGCTCCGGGATTGAAATTTGACAGTAACATTTATCGCTTTGTTTTTCGTTATCTTTACTCCTTCCTCCGTATATGTAACTTTAACAGCCCCAAATTCCATACCCCTCCGCTCGCATAGTTTTTGTAAAAAGGAGTACCTACAATGATTTGCACGTGTTAATATATAGATATCTATTATACCAAATATAACTTTTGTTACATAAACATAAAATAGAAAAATACACAGCGGATAGGTTACAGCGTCATGTTATTTTTGGACATTGAACAACGAGAAACTTCTCACAGTGGTATAACGTAACAATTAACCTTAAATAACAGTCTCCAGGTATCAGTTACGTTTGAAGAAACATTGTTCCTACTACTCGTACAATAACATAATATATAATACCGATAAACAAAAGTTATGTCCTACACTCTACCCACGCTTAAGGTGACACAAATAGACGACCATTTTCTCTAAAAGTAGTCTACTGTCTGTAGTGTACTGTCTTCCATTTTGTAATAGATAATGTTGGATATAAATATGTATATAGTATACATTATTCTAGAAATATAACACAAAACAAATATATCATATTACTTAGGTGTAATTTGGTTTCATTCTCCTTAATGTAAGATATGTTTATTTTATTCTTTCAGTATATGTCTGTAACGTTAAATGTTGATGAACAATGATAAAACATAAGATAACTACAAAGTTCTAATAGAATTTTATAAAAAAGTAACGGGTAAAAGAACAAAAGAATAAAAAACATGTGTAACGTGTCTGAACAGGACTTTGATAAACTTTAAAAGACAGCACGTGTAACGTAACGTAAAATCTTAGCTTTGCACCGCAATAACATTTTACAAATTAAAATTACATAAAATCTTCTTTTACTTGCACGTTAATTAAACGCAGAGATACGAGAAAATACAGTGACCACTATAATCCTGAAGTTGAAGAATTGTCCTCAAGTATGCTAGAATGTACAAGTTTCTATTGCAAAAATGTTATCTATGTTTTCAATCTGTATATTATATCTTAAACAAGTAGCATTTCTATACAAAGTATTAGGGAGTGAGTTCGATTGTCCATCACTTTTAAATTCATTTGGCCTGCGAGTCCCACGTCAAGTACTCAGACGAGCACTCGTAAATGCCGGGTTGTTGCATCAGCCGCTTGCCAGAACCAATCTGAAGCAATTCTCAGAGGTGGATGTGTTTGCGGACAAACTTTCCACTTTCAAAATAATTGTTTTGAGATTGTTGAAGCGTTTGTTTTTGTATCAATAGTATTAAAGGTAGTATCAATATTCCTACATAAATATGTTTGAATTTGTAATTTATATTTTTGTTACTTTCTTTTAGTTGTTATATTTCATTTATATTTAAATTGTTTTTATTTTCACTCGAGTCTATTGGTGCATGATGCGACACATTAAAATGTTGTGAACTTGTGTTTAGTGTATTTGTTGTTTCTTATATACATAAGATTTAGTGTAACAGCAACTGGTTGTCAAAATAATAAATAAACAGTTGGTTGTTAGTGTACACACAGTACACAGTAAAAAAATTCATATACATTGATTCAAAAATCTCTTATTCATTTTCTTGTGCTACATTAACACATATTGTAGTATTGAAACCAACAACAAAATTACCATAGATTTAATTTTTGTTTTTATTGTCTATGATTGTGACTTTTCTCTCTTCCGGTATAATGGTGGTTTTGTAAAGTTGTGTGCTTTAATAAAATATTGCGTGAATACCATAAAACATAGTTTATTCCACAATTAAATCATTGGTTATGGGCCCAGAGACCAAAACCACAAAAATAAAGATAATAGTTAAAAACTAAAACGGAAAAAAGAGGTACCTTGCCAGGCACGCGGACAGCAATAAAAATGGCTACGTACAACAAAGTGATTGTTTATATATTAAAAGTTAGAAGGGATTGTTTGTTGGCTACGGAGAGACCACCAAAGGTCATAAAGTCTATTACCCAGAGAGCAAGAAATTCTCAATGAAGAGAGAGTAGTAATTGTGCCTTTACCATTGTCTGATAGTATACCTAAGTGTAAAATCGAGTAAAGTTATTGAAATTGAACGTATATATATACGTCAAGGAATGTATCCACCACTCTGCTATTCAGACAGTATGCCAAATAAACGTCACAGGCAAGCTAGTCTAAAAAAAGTACCATTAGTAACTCCTTATATTATCAGTTCTCTGCTAGTCTTTATTGAATAGTGGGCAAACGAGCATACGTATCACCTGATGGTAAGCGATTACCGCCGCCCATGGACACCCGCAACACCAAAGGCGTCACAAGTGCGTTGCCGACCTTTGGGGGATGGGAAAGGGGATGGGGGAGGCGTTGGGGTACGGGCCTCCGGTATCCTCACTCACTCGGTGAAACACAGCGCAAACGCTATTTCACACCGGTTTTCTGTGAGGCCGTGGTATCACTCCGGTCGAGCCGACCCATTCATGCCGAAGCATAGCTCTCCCACGGTAAAATTAGTTGCTAGTGCGGATGATGAGAATTTTCACTAGAAATTCCCGTCAAAATCATTCCGGCCGTTCTAGACATGAGCCATAACGAAGAAACAGACAGAAAAAGAAATAATATTTTCATTTTCGTGTAAGTATCGCATATATTTTCATATGCATTGAGATCATAGCTTTAATTTAAAATACTTCAAATTACAGCCACAAACAAATACTTCAGTTTTATATATTTGTATTTAGATTAAATAAAATCTACACAAAATAAAATGATCCATCTAGTCAAAAACTCAGAAGAGCTGTGCTTCAATTACTGAACAACTAATATAAATATATATCTACATAGTTTTTAATGTAAATACAATTTAATAAGTAATAAAAATAAGTGTAATGTGAATATTATAAATAGAAAACTCTGAAGCAAATATTTGTACATTATACAAATATTTAGACAAACCGGGAATCAAACCAAAGAAGACTTCAAGCACAACAGTCGCATACGGTACTACTGCGTCACCGAGACAATGAAATATAACTCTCTCTATCCAATTACCTGTATACATAGATCACTCGCCTCATGTGTCCGTAAAACGGTTACAGATTCCAAAATGGTGGCCTGGTTAGTATTCGGCCGAAAGCCACGAAGGGATAAATTGGTTTCTGAATAACTGATTAAGACGACCTTCAACTGGAGCAGAATACAAAGTAGGGTAGAGACCCCAATATACCCTTTTTGATTGTAGAAGACATGAGCAATGAATGCTGTAAATACCTTCTGAAAGTACCAAAGTTGGTTAAAAGTCAAGCAGAAATATTACTTTTTCAAAGCATTTTTACACGACTGCATCAGAGGGAGGGTAATGTTTTTCGAGCATTTGTATTTATGTGGGTATGTATGTCCATTTCTAACGTTAAATTCATCAGAATCGTGGTTGTGACAAAGGGTATATAAATTTTCAAAATAACGCCTGCAAATGGGACAAAAATATCTATTAGCTTTTTCCATACCACAGCAATGTGGGTATCAAATAAAAGATCGTGAAAAGATCATTTCAAAAATACACGCTTAATATCATTTTTACATTGTTGTTTTAACACAATTTTTCAATTAGTAAACTCAAACCCAAAAAGTTGTTAGACGGCCACATGACCAAAGTTCTTGGAATTTTAAAATTTTGAGCAAATTGTCGGTTATTTAAAATAAAAAGTCAAAGAAAAGTTATAAAAAACAAAAACCCCGACTGCTTGAAAGTAATGTTAGTTAAATTGTAAGCAATATTTCACAGTTGACAATCCTTCGACAATTTGCATTCTCGCTAGGTAGAACATAATGTAACGGTATTTGGCCCGCGTTCCCGGCCGCGTGGATTTCGGTTATTGAGATGGAGAGTCATATGTCGTTCCTCAATAACTAAAGTATCTCAATGTCAAATTTTATGAAAACCCAAAAGCTATGCTTTAACTGCTAAACTGCAGAAGCGATTTTAATATGATTTAAAATGGAGATTCTTTGATTCTTGAGGAAAAGCTTTACCGTAATAACCAACATGCAGAGCCTCGAGGAAAAACCGATATTCCATGTATATACCCGAATGGTCCCTATGTGTTAAATTGTGATAAGTCCAATTTATTTCAAACCCAACTTTCGTCCCCAAAGTTGCGCATTGAAATGGAATTGAAAACGCTACCATTTAGCAAATACCATTATACTTGAAAAAGTAATTTAGAGACTTTGGAAATCATGCAATCATTTCTCACGTTTTCCTAACTATATTAGTTTGAAAACTATTTCGATTAGGAATGTTTTCGGTGTTTTGAGATTAAAATTTATATAATTACTATTAGTAACAAACTAATCCCAACTGTCTTATTGACTATAGCTTTTATGTTACAGACATGATTGTAATAAAACGGTATTTCGTGTTTCTCTACTAATAAGTTTTTTAGATATACCCTCCGATAACAATAAAAAAACTTGACTTGAATTAATGGACCCCCTAAATTTTAACCTTTTAAGTCACGTGTGCATTGCTACCTTTGTCTCCTAAGGAGGGAGGATTTTAAGGAAAGGTTCCTACCTCACTCAATAAAACATAACGATAGGATTGTTTCATATAGATTTTCTGTGATCGTCGATAAACGCCTTTATTTTCAGATCATTTTCTCTTTACAATAATTTATCCCATAATTTGAAAAATAAATAAAGAGAATAAATAGGGACGTAATTATCTTTAATCTTGAAGTCATATACTACTGCGACGAAAGCACTTAGTCAACATTTTTTGTAACAAACATCACAATTTCGTATTTCAATTTATTCCTTTTCGTTCCAAAAATTCGTTACCACGATTATTTTACACAAGTTTTCTATCAAAGGAAACGACGTTTGTTATTTCTTTACGATTTGGGTGCGTTGTTAGAAATATAAATATATTTTACAATAAGCTTTTAGAAATATAAAGATATTAGGTCTTTACCTATGAAATTGCCGTTTTGTATGCAATAAGTGAAAGTACTTATTTTTTCAAACTTTTTTATTTCTGTTATTCGAAGTAATCACCCATGCAATCGACGCATCTTTGCCAACGCATTGGCAGTTTATTGATGCCCTTCTTGTAAAAATCATCTGGACGGGGGGCAACAAACTCTTCAAAGGCATTTTGTACTGCCTCTCGGGAATTGAATTTTTTTACCCACTAAAAAGTTGTCTAAATTTTGGAAAAAGTAATAGTCGATAGGTGCAAAGTCTGGTGAGTATGGCGGATGAGGGAGAGCTTCCAACCCCAGCTCTTGCAGCTTGGAGACTGTCTGTTGCGCAGTATGGGGTCGCGCGTTGTCGTGAAGGAGCAGTGGGGACGACCGATTGACCAAAGCTGGTTGCAGATGTGCAAGCTTCTCCATCATTCTCTCCAGTTCTTCACAGTACACATCTGCATTAATGCTCATGCCGTTTTGTAAAAAGCTGTGGTGAATCACACCCGCACTAGACCACCAAACAGTGACCATCACCTTTTTAGGGGTCATTTTTGGTTTAGGGCATTGCTTTGGTGCTGAACCAAGGTCTAACCAACTTGCCGAGCGCTTTCGATTGTCGAACAGAATCCATTTTTCGTCGCACGTAACTATTCGTTTCAAAATTCCTTCATTTCTTTGCCTGTTGAGCAGCGAAAGGCAGGTCTCGAAGTGTACGTTGCGCTGGCGATCGTTAAGGTCGTGGGGCACCCATCTATCAAGCTTTTTTACCTTGCCAATTTGTCGCAAATGGATCAATATTGTTTTGATGCTTACATTAAAAGCTGCTGCTAGCTCAGCTGTAGATTGAGTTTCGTCAGCTTCCACAATCGCCTTTAATTCATTATTGTTAACCAAGGTCTCCGGACGACCACGAGCTTCATTTTTCAAGTCAAAATTGCCAGAACGGAACCGGCAAAACCAATAAAGGGTTGTGCGTTCGTTTGTACAGTTCTCTCCGTAAACGTTTTTGATGTTACGTGCCGTTTGTGTCGCGTTGGTGCCACGACGGAACTCATATTCCATAATTACACGAATTTTTAAAGTATCCATTATGACGAAAAATGTTCAAATGTAATGAAAATACAACGCTAATCAAAAAACAAAAGACTGAGTTTGTAAATAGAATGTCATGGTTTTAAAACAAAATTAATTTGAATTTAGAATACAGAGCCATTACAAACTTTTTTTTATTTGAAATGACCAGTACTGAAGAAACGCAATTTCATAGGTAAAGACCTATTATAAGAAGAATAAAAAGAGTAAGGTATTTTGATACTCAAATATTGCAAATATATAAAACTTAAGCTAAATGTACCTTTACTAACCTTTAAATTCACAGTATTTTGAGAGTTCTGAGAGTATATATTCTGCATTCAGTTCTGAGAATATATACTAAATATTTAATGTTTTCCTTTTGTTGGCAATGGCCATTATCTGACACAAAAAGATTGTTAACGTCCACATGTCCAAAAATATTATTATTATTTTTAAAGTTCGCAATCGGTTTAAGCAGCTTTTTTAATATGTTTACATTATGACATTTCATACGATATCAAAATTTCTATTCAAAGTTATAAAATACATACATATATAGAAAAATAAGTACTAACTAATAAGTAATAAACAGCCTTAAAATAATTTCGATCGTCAAACGTGTTTATGTATCTTTGTATTCGTAAGGGCGAATGTTCGAAGTGTTGTTAAGTACCAACCTTTTTTCTGTACATATAGAATTCAAGTACTTACTATTAAACACAAATTGGATTTCGGTAATCAGTGAAATGAGTTTAGTAACTTCAGTGTATGGGACTAATCCCGCTCACACGCCCGCCACTGAAACTCCTGTACATCAGGATGAACAGCAGTGACCCACGAATACATCGAGTTATTGACACTCGGCAAGTTCCAGGAAAATATCGACTGTCTTGGAACCCGTTACGAAATTAATCAGAAGAAAAGTGTACAAGTTGAAAATGTAATAAGTCCACTTCCTTCTTTAGCAAAGCGGAAGACAACATGAAGTGAAAGAATGAGGCAGACAACTTTTTCAAACCAGGAAGCACCACGGATAAAATATAAGTCCTAAGTGAGCTATATTTGATTAATATAGTATGTATGGCACTATTGGACAAAAAACGATGTCATGATTTTATCGCGGTCTCTAATTTTTGTAGTGTGCACGTCTTTGCATCTCGATATAGATCAGAGTAAAAAAATAAAATAATAACTTCAGTGTAATTATAAAATAGTTTAAAGAACTGTATTCCTAAAAAGGTTTGTCCGCTGTTTTGTTTATGAGTAAAATCGATCGTGGTGTTCACTTAGCAACCGTTCAAAATTACACTCAGAATATTTCACATCATCTGGTTAACAGGTCTTACAGTCAGGTCAATATATAATGGTTAGCAGTATCAGGTGAGTACTTGCGTCATCCAATAGAAAAGAGTGCCAAGTTGCCTCTGCTTAAGACGTTGATTTTTGAACTGGTAGAGTTGAAACCGTTGCCCTTCTATTATTTGAGTAACTCTTAGGTCTTGCACCTGTGTCTTCCTGTGGTGGTATAGTTTTGCAAGGAACTTCGTCTTTTTCTCAAAGAAGTTCGTAGGAGAATGACCCAACCCTTGTAATATGATTACCGAAGTAGCCGAAGTAGGCGTGACTTTACGCCCGGGTTTCTATCCAAACAATACTTCTACAGAATTTTAATCACAGCAATGTAAACGACAATGATCTACGATTAAAGGAGAAAAGGTACGTGGGTTGACAATCTGAACGTGTACAAAAGAAATCTTCAAAGAAGAATACAAAAAAAATCAAAGAAAGTTAAATATGTTTAACATTCCTGAAAATAATATGACATCGTAAAGCTGAAAGGCTCAAGGTATTTTTCTCTTTTGTTGACTTATTTTACGAGCAGTAAATTATAAATTAGCTCGTTTTTATTTGTCGGTAAAAGAATGGTAGAGGGGTAATCCTGACAGACTTTTAATAATAAATAGGCGTTAAACAATGTTAAAGTATTCTCAGTATGTAATGAAACACTCGTAACTTTATAAATTTGATTGCTATATGTATTTTAAATATTCATATAGCAATCAAATTTATAAAGTTACGAGTATATCAAAATAATCTACACAAATAATTAAAATTGGGTGACTGTTTGTGTTAAGTGTGTGTGAAGTAAATTTGTATTTTATTCTTTATGAGAAATAAGCGACCTTAAACCTGAAAATAATCGCTTTTACTAAATGCATATTATTAATACACGGTACATATTCCAAAATTTCATTTTTTAGAACTTTTATCTGTCTATCGGTCTGCCTGTCTGTCTATTTGTTCCGCTTAAGCTCTGGAACTGCAGGACCGATTTTGACGGGACTATCACTAATACAAGGAGCTGATGATATAAGGAATAATTTACTTTTCTAGACTAGCTTCGCCCTGTGGCGATACCCGCGGTACGTCAATAACCGCGGGGTTCGGCTAGTAGAGTAATAATATGAATTCTCGGGGATTACCCAGACATGACCTAACTTGAGCTTTAAAATGCATCATTTGTTTCTTTTATAAATTATCTACATAAGTTTATATAATAACAAAATTTTATCTGTGCTTCTGAAATTTTCAATTTATCGTACTGTAAAATATATACCTTTTCTGTAGCTTGGAGTGTAAATAACATAATGAATAACAAATTTAATACTGCTAATACTCTTCGAGTTCGCAGCAGAGACACTTATGACCGGTTCCTATATTTAACGAATCGTCATCGTGTAAAATTTTCCACAACCGACTACGAGTCGTAAATACCGTTCCTCAATTTATTTTTTTATAGGAACGATTTTAGGTTACGTCCCGTAAAATATACTACTATTCGTACCTAGAACGAATTCGTTTTTCAAATATAGGAACTGGGTATTAGATTATAACTGCTTTGTATTTTCTCTTTAAGAAAGATCTAAGAGAACAGAAATGAAAGATAAATAGACATCACCTTTCGTAATTGAACCCAGTTGAGGGTAATTTTATTTTCTTAGTTGGAGGGGAACACAATGATGGCCTTATTTACTTTTCACGGCGTTTTCCACTTGCGTAATACAACCTTTCATTGCTTTTATTAATAAGGAAGGTAACTCAAACAAAGTTGCTGTTATCTTACGTCCGGAATATTTGAGTGTTTTAATCATATACAGTATGATAGATGAAGAATTACTTTATAATAATCTATTTCTATAATAAAGAAACATCCAAATCGTGCGTGGGAGAGCCACGCTTCGGCTTTTATATACTACCATAGACAAAATAGTTTCATTTATTTAGCTGCCTTACTAATCATTTTCCACGTGGGAGACCCACGCTTCGGCATGAATGGGCCGACTTGACCGGAGTTATACCACAGCGTTATAGAAAACCGGTGTGAAATAGCGCTCGTGCTGTGTTTTACCGAGTGAGTGAGGATACCGGAGGCCCATAACCCAACTTCTCCCTCTATCCCTCTCCTTATCCCCCCAAAGGCCGGCAACGGACTTGTGACGCCCCTGGTGCTACGGGTGGAGCTCCAGGACCGTATCGGCGGCTTCTGGAGTCCCCCCTGCCGTATCTCAGGACTGAGGTACATCCCGGGGTAACCAGAGTCACCCCCGGGGCGGGACACAGTCATGCCTCACACCGTTCTACACAGTAGACGACACCCCCTCGGTCGCACCAGGGTGTCACCAGTCCCGGGCCGTTTGTAGTTATCTCAAACTAAACTGTAGGAACCAAACTACTAATAACTACATATTATAAAATAAATTCCTCCACCGCGTCTGTCTGTTCACGATAAACTCAAAAACTACTCCACGCATTTTTATGCGGTTTCTGCTAATAGATAGAGTGATTCTTGAGGAAGGTTTTCGTATATAATTTTTGGAATTTTTGAGTATATTGCCTAAAATATAATGATATTTGTTGAAGATGTCGTAGAAAATTCAGCTGCACATCTTCTCAGAGTAACATAGGCTTTATTATATTTTCCGTAAAGACCCGTGCAAAGCCGGGGCGTGTCGGAGTAGCAATATAATCTACTGCAGTCACCCACAGATGGCGTGGTGCGACAACAGCTACACGAAGTTAATCCTTACGTGATGGATGAGTTTGTAAATCCTTTACGAAGCTAGACCAGTTCGTAGACTTTTATTTAGTTGACTCAGTGTAGAATGCATCAATCATTTCTCTAAGGAAAGTAAAGCTCTTTAGAATATGTTATAGTAATTAGGGTAACCCCCTTTTATTTACTTTTAAACCAAGCCCTACGCTTGAACTTTATAATAGTTTTTAACCCCCGACGCAAAAAGAGGGGTGTTATAAGTTTGACGTCGATGTCTATCTGCGTGTGTGTCTGTGGCATCGTAGCTCTCAAACGGATGGACCGATTTCAATGCGGTTTTTTTTTTCATTTGAAAGCCAGATTCTTTGCGGTGCTTCTTAGTTAAATTTGGTTAATATCGGTCCAACAGTGTAAGAGTATCAGCTCTGTTCGTCCAGTATTTTCGTCAAATGACAATTAATTAATAACTTCGACCTGAGGCTAGGCAGGGGGTTTTTTAAATTTTAAATTTATGATTATAATAAATCTAGTGATCGAGTGGTTGAAATTGAACCATAGATCATTAGATATTTTTTAAAAACTCCTCCATATAACGTTTAACTGTACCTTTTATTCTCCTTCGTTCGCATAATTTTCGTAAAAAGGGATACAACATATTTGCTTCACGTTTTAAGAGATAAATCAACACCGTTTCGAAACCTTCACTTATATATTTGGTACACATTTCTGATAAGAATTTTTACCCACTGTAAATGTATGAGCTTTTAGTACTTTAGTCAATTATAATATCAATTATATTATAGTTTTAAGAAGTATTATTGCGTGCCGAAACTCGTGACAACATTAAAACATATCTAAATCATAAAAATAATTTGAAGAAATAAGGCTCTGAGAAAATATGGTTCATAAAACCAATCCTATTTATGTAAATATTCAATGTCATCGCTTTGCTTTCTACATTGAATGCTTCGGTGGCGCAGTGGTAGCGTATGCGACTGCTGTGGTTGAGGTCTCGGGTTCGATTTCCGGGTCGGACAAAATGTTTGCATGATCTGCAAATGTTTGTTTCGGAGTTTGGGTGTTTCTATGTATAATACGTATGTATTTACAAAAAAAATGGATTTGGAATCAGTTCTCTAGTACCCATAACACAAGCTCTGCTTAGTTTGGGACTAGATGGCGTAGTGTGTTAGATGTCCGTAATATTTGTTTATTTATTCTTTAAATATGCCCTTTACAGTGAAACACTGCTCTTCTGCTCTGTAAAACCTTGTCTCTTAAAATATCAAAAACACAATAGAACCAACACAATGCAAATATGAATTATTCAATACTGTTGCGATTGAGCGATTCGATAAACGGTTTGTTTATTGGCGTAATATAAAGGTACAAGAGAGTTCATTTCCCAGTAATATTCAATTAGAGAATTGAAGAATAAACTAATAATTGAATGTCGAAGAGAACTTAAGAAAAATCATGAATAAAATTAGACTCTATTTGAAACTATTACCTACATTAAGAGTTCTTTTGTAAAGAAACTCATTTAGAAATTGTTTCTCCATATATTATTGTTCAAGGTTAGTTTCAGCAAAAAAAATATTTCATTAATTGTATTGAAGGCTCCTATCAAGTGATAAGTTTCTTAGAGTTAAAAGGTATTATTTCATTGTAATATTCATTCACTATATTGTATTACAATAAGGAATACATTTGAACTAAAAGTAAAATGTTAAGTACTTTTTTGATTAGTATCGGTTTAGGCAGAAAATATTGAAAATATAATATGCGGGTTCTACAAGTGAAAAACAAAAAATGATTACCAGCCTTTTCATAGTGCTGACAACAAATTTATCATTTTCTGATTTATAAATCTGGTAACTTATTTTTTACCGGTACCGCAGAACGTCACTGTGAATATATTTTGAACGTTTTAGGCTTTCAGGGGAATATTTTCATCATCTAAGATCTAAATATAAATTGTAATTTTAATTCTGAAATTTAATGTTTTATTCTTTTCATAGTGTTGGTTCCGATCCGGTAAAGACCGATCGAGAAAAAAAAACCTTAGATTTAAAAAAGCAATAAATTTAAGAACACATAAATAATACTATTATGAGTACCAGCAATATCACTCGTGTTCTCAAACAGGTATAAATAAACCACTCTAGTTAGAACATATTATACGAGCCTGATTATAATACTCCTACATTATTGATGAGGCAATAATACAAACTCGTCCATCATCATTAATCCTTTTACGGATAGATTGCAATTATTTACCAAGATAAAAGTAACTGTTCAATAGTAATTATTCCTTCAGCTGAGTTGATTACCATTGAAATAATGTAATTCCTTTTTTTTCAGTGACAACATTGTACCTAGTATCAATACTAGGTATGACTTTTATAGACGACGAGTTGAGTACCGTAGAAATATTGATATTTCTTTATAATTAGCGTATGTAGTGTCTCGCTTCCGACTTCGATTTTGTCCATGGTTCGGAACGAGAGAGAACCAGTTTTGGGTGAGACGGGTCAATGTCTGTCTGGGGACCCGGAAGAATGTAATTGCAATTCTCGCTCCCCCGGCTATAGGCAAGCAAAGGGAACACCGGGATGGTTTTTAGTCGATAAGAGTCCGACAGAAACCTTTCGCTCCTCGGCAAAGGATATCCATGAAGATCCGATCACCCCGTTATTAAAAAAATGTGGGTGACGCGAACTCATAAGAATTTCTTCTACCAAAAAGTGCTCAACGCGGCTAAAAAAGTATTTACTTTAAAAACTGTTATTTCTTTCATTCTCAGTGATAACATTAGTACCTTGTATAAATACTAGGTGTGTCTTTTTAAGCGATGCGGTTTTGCAGAAACTTGGTCAGTCGTGAAAACTGCATGTCTATATCAGGTTTGCGAGATTTTATTAAGTCAAATCGGGTTTTAAAGACTTTTTAGTGAAAAAATCGGACAAAGTAAAAACGTATCAACGTATCGCATCTAATCAGAAATTACGATCTAATCGGAAATGAGTAAGAGTGAGCAAAAAAAAGATCGTTCGCAATAGTTTAGTTTTTTTTCTACATCATACATCATCTCTAATTCGTGCAAGAACTAGTGCCATTTCCTATTTGTAATGTAATGGTGATATTTTTATTATGCCTGCCACTTTAATTGTCGGTACAGCACTACGACTAACTAAGGCCAAAAAGCGGGATAAAACCTGTCCCGCGAGGGACATTAAAATTTTGATACAAAAAGCGGGACGTCTCGCCAAAATTGGGACGTCTGGCAATGCTGATTTATGCACTTTGGAGATTTCTTGCAAAAGCTCGTGCTTCGAGACTTAAAAATATTTAATATACTTTTGTGGCAGCATTTACTAACTCTTTAGTAATAAGTATCGTCATCTATAAAATCGTGATCGTACTGTATTTCTATGTGGGCGTTCTAGTTTCACGACGAAAGAGCATTTCTCGCGTTATGTGTCCCAAAAGTATAAGAATTTATACGTTTATATCGGGAATAGAAATGTGGCTAGAAGCTCTAGGTCTTGGTAAGGGTTCCCACGTTTTGAAATTTTCTATATTGATATATTTTCTATGAGAAAAAACGCAGTACAACTTATTTGTTCAACACTTATCCAGCTAATATTATTACTAAACTTTGTATAGAATGAGCTTTTCAGTATAGGTATATTAAAAACGGCTTGACAGCCATACACGAGGTCATCACGTCGTACGAATAGTGAACTTTCATTTTCTTCCTACATATACGTTTTCATACTACTGCTGCAGATGTAGATTACAATTTAGTTAACTCTAAAGGTAATATGATGTCATAGTAATATAAATCCTTAACTACAGCTTGTTATGTTATCATAATAATATCGGTGTTCCGCACAGCTACATAAAAGTGAAAGCAAATACTTGCACGTGCCAACCCTGTTACTTCCATAATACACGAGTAAGCACGTAAACATCCATTTTAAGTCAAACCTTCAGGAGAGGATTTAAACCCAATCGAGCGTGCGACGTATTTTCTCACGAAATGCTATTCAACTTTGTAGAGTATTTTTATGGGTAAATATAAACACTGAAACGTTTACCTTGGTTTATGTAATGTCTACTAAAAATATATAACGATAAGTTAAGTCTATAAAGAATTGTTTTTTTATACAAATCGTATTTCTTTATCATGTTATACCGAGAACGGAATGCAGCTTACTGAAAGTCAAAAACAAAAGAAAAAGTCCAATTAGAATAGGCTTTTTCTGTGACAGAGTTGCAACAATCTACACCAGGATCACATGGTTTTGATCCGATCCAAAAAACGCTTACATCGTATGCCTACAATCCGATTTTTGCTAGAGTCGGACACTAGGAACACAATGACGTTACTATGAGTTGACCTTATGGAGGAACGAGTATCATGTCCCTCCAACACAAAGGGAGGATCCTTCGAACAGGCGAGGTGATCATGCCTGGCGGGCCACTTCCCAACAGTTTATGTTGGGATGTTGTATATATGAAAATCGGCTCGAGAGCTATTTATTGCGCGATTCAGGATTTGTAGTAACTCCGTGTAGTGCGTTACTTCGTAGTTCAGTGTATCCTCGGTGGATGGCGCTGTAGTATGTTATTGTTGTGTTATATGTGGAAGTCGCCACAACCTTATTCTTTGTGACGATCTAAATATAATTTAAAAATATCACTTAAAATGGCAAATAAGTAAATCATCACCATGAACTGCTTTTAATACTCGTAGTCCAGTTTTGGCCTACTACACCACGCTGACCAGCAAATAGTCTAATACGAAAATCTAAGGCAAGATAACCCAATATTTTCTTTTTTTGATAAATATGTTCGTATTGAGTTAAGTAAGCTCTTGCTCTATTACTTAAATCATGTGAAATTTATTATTAAGCAAAGGGTTTTCTCAAAATATCGTCAACAGCTATTATACTTTGTCCTTCTAATTTGAAATTCTGTCAATAACCGTCATTTGACAACCTTTCAACCCCAGCGATAGCAACCTTTACGTATTTTAATTAAGTAGCAAAAATAATTACTTAATCTACGGCCAAACAGCCTTATAGCTGTTTTATTGCCCAGAATTTAACATAAAGTCTTTCTTTGCCCTTAAATGATCGGTAAAATTTCCATTGAACATAGCATTGCCATTTGCCAGTCACCTTGCTTACGTCACCATTAAATGGTATTTGAGTGCATCCTACTTTCGTTATCACTCCGCTCTGTAAATAATCATGAGATAAATCTAATTCATAAAATCAATAGTGATAGTGATATCAGAAAACTGTAGATATTCCATGTACAAATAACAAAAATATAGCAAATAAATGTATGGCTTTGAAAGGTTTTGATAATATGATCAAAGAGCCGATTCCTTGTTTTGTTCTAACTAATGATAGTTTAGAAACCATTAGAATGTCTTATTTACAATTACTTAAAAATAAACTAGGTACTGAGTTGGTTGGCCGAGTGGTTTCAGCGGTCGTCATGCCGCTTGCTACAGCGCAAAGTGTCTTGGGTTCAAATCCCACGCGGTACAACACTTTGTGTGATCCACGAATTGTTGTCCCGAGTCTGGATGTTCTTTGTGTCCGTTTCATGTATGTTTGTAAAGTCCCCCATGACACAGGATGTTTATTTCTAATGTGGGAGTTGTCTTTTTAAATTACAATTACAATTACATTATACAAGCGACCCGAGCCGGCTTCGCACGAAATTATTTCTTGATATTCTCGGATCTCCTCTACTATATTACACATATATACCTTCCTCTTGAATCAGTCATCTGTTGCTAGAAACTACATTGAAATCTGTTGAGTAATTTAAAACATCTTAGCGAATAGACAACGGAAGTAATTTCATTTTATATTGTGTAACGAAATATATTATATTTTATATGTACATTAATTTGTAGTTTTCTGTGTCGTTTCTAAAAATAATATGATAATATAAATAAATATACCGGACATCTAACTCACAACGCCATCTAGTCCCAAGCTAAGCAGAGCTTGTATTATGAGTACTAGACAACTGATATAAATACTTGTTTATATACTTTTTTTTTGTAAATACATACATACATACTATACATAGAAAACATCCAAACTCCGAAACAAATATTTGTAAATCATACAAACATTTGGTCCGACCCGGGAATCGAACCCGAGACCTCAAGCTTAGCAAACTTACGCAGCAGTCGCATACGCTACCACTACGCCACCGAGGCAGTCAATAATAACTTGTTTAGATTAACTGTTTGTTACTACAAGATATAAAAATACTTTAGCTGACCTTAACATAAGGAAGAAATTAATTGACATGTTATAATTACCTAACTAACGTTAATATAATAAATTTATTTATTTTAAAACTTCATGCAAACATCACATACTTCAGCGGGCTTAATTTCCAAGGCATTCTCTACCAGCCTCCATTTGGGTCAATTAATGAGTTTGAATTTCAAGATTATATAATATTAGTGTTGGTATCTATAATAAATTGTGATGTATGAGCATAGAATACTGTGAAGCGAAAAATGTAAGAAGAATTTAAGACCCTAATTTTTCGTTAGCCATCTGAAGTATCAAGGGCGCCCGTAATTTACGTTTTGAAGCTTGATGAATGATAGTTTGATGTAATTGGGGTCTTCACTCACTTCGAGGAAGAAAAAATAAATTCGTAAATGCTCATTCATTTTCAAAGATTTTACAGATTTTTGGTAACTTTTTTTTTTTATTTTATTGAATAGTGGGCAAACGAGCAGACGTATCACCTGATGGTAAGCGATTACCGCCGCCCATGGACACCCGCAACACCAAAGGCGTCACAAGTGCGTTGTCGACCTTTGGGGGATGGGAAAGGGGATGGGGGAGGGGTAACTTGATGTTTTAACATTTTTTCTAAATAGATTCAAAATGAATCCCGTTTTACTTATATTATTTCAAAGCGTGATTTAATTATTAAATAATTTCTCATATTCAAATAACGCTATGAAGATGAAATTGTGTATTTTTGTTAAAATCACTACAGCTTAGTGCAAATTCTGATCATTATGTTCATTTAGTGACTTGTAAATATTTGATAATCCTATGATGAAGTAAAACATTGAACCTGTAACAAACTTAAATGGTGCTAATGGAAGAAAAATTATATAAATAAATAAATATCACTGCATATACTGACTTAAATATACCTATATATATTTACTAACTTTATATTCGACTTATATGTTATCAGTTGAATATAAAGCTAGTAAGAGGAAATTGTACTTACGAGAGGGTGTTGTTTGAGAATTCGCGTATGTGCGATGGAGCGGCGTGGGCGTGCATGCGGCAGCCCCCGATGTGCAAAGTGCCAGTCTGTGTCAGAGCCCAATACCTGTATACAAAGAAAAACATAACTAATAGTTATAGATTCAAACAAGAAAAAGTTTTAAGAACTGTAATCTGAATACGTAAAAGCTTTCGGTAAATTATATATAGCCTATGGCATCCGGGCTATTATTACGAACCTATTGATACCTCATTCATTAAAATTGGTTAAGGCGCTACGGTGGAACATACAAATATATCTATTATATAAAATTCTCATGTCGTGTTGGTGCGTAATCGAACTCCTCCGAAACGGCTCGACCGATTTTGATGAATTTTTTTGTGATTATCCGGTATCTATGAGAATCGGTTCTTATCTATTTTTCATCCCCCTAAAAGTTAGGGGTAGTCCACCCCTAAATTTTTTTTTTTATTTTTTTGTCAAAATTTTTAATTTCTATTTTTTTATGATGCAGCATTAGAAAATACATACAACCCTAGATTTTCAACCCTCTACGATCAACCCCTATTTTTATATATTCCCTTTTATGGCAAAGCAACGTTTGCCGGGACAGCTAGTATAATATAATATACTAGCTGAACCCCGCGGTGCTACCCGCGGTACGATGATAACTGCGGGCAACGCCGCGAGGCGAAGCTATATCTTTATAAATAGTAGCCTATGTGTTATTCTGATGTATAAGCTATATTGTGGTAAAGTTTCATTCAAATCCATTCAGTAGTTTTTACGTGAAAGAGTAACAAACATCCATACATACATACATCCATACTTACAAACTTTCGCCTTTATAATAGTAGTAGGATAATATTACCCTTCGTTTTGGCTTCGCCGCAATCGGTTCTAAATAGGCTCGGTTTTGCATTGGTAAAGAATCACTTGATAATAAGTGACTATCGGCACTCGTTGTTCTGCTACTTAAGATTCATAATCACTTGGCAACTTAGAGTACCAATAAGTAAGATATATCCTAAAAATATCCCTAACGTGATTTCATACAACATACGTGACGCATACAATTCTGAGAGTCAATATTTTTACTGTGAATATTATATCTCAGTTTAAGTAAAAGAAGCAACATTAGATTAAGTAATAATGTAGCGAATACGTTTTGTTGTTAGCTACCTTTGAATAAAAATATATGACAATTGCTTTGATAGCATAAAGGTGAGCGAACTGATGGTTCAAAAATCACGAGGATTAAGGATCGTTTTACTTTACTCTCGATGCTTAAGGCGAGATATAACTCCGGTCGAGTCTGACCTAAATAATATGTCACCCATATTGGAAAGTTAGGATTAGCAAGATAAAGTGGCAGTGAGCTGGCCATATTAGCCGCAGAAATGATTACCGTTGGGGTAAACGGGTGCAGACGGCTGGCAGGAGCTGTATGCTAGAAGTCGAGGATTGAACCAAGTGGTGTGCAATTGGAGAGGTCTATGTCTAGCAGTGGATAACGTTTTTTTTTTTTATTGAATAGTTGGCAAACGAGCAGACGTATCACCTGATGGTAAGCGATTACCGCCGCCCATGGACACCCGCAACACCGAAGGCGTCACAAATGCGTTGCCGACCTTTTGGGGATGGGAAAGGGGATGGGGAGGGGTTGGGGTATGGGCCTCCGGTATCCTCACTCACTCGGTGAAACACAGCGCAAACGCTATTTCGCACCGGTTTTCTGTGAGGCCGTGGTATCACTCCGGTCGAGCTGACCCATTCATGCCGAAGCATAGCTCTCCCACGGTAAAATGGTGATTATTGGAATTTGAAGCGGGGCGTGAAAAGGCATCTCACTAGGCCGCCATAGTGTTGGTCGCCATGCTGCATTGTCCACACAATAAGAATGGTGACCACTAATGAATTCTACTAATGCTTTCCACAGTTCAGAGTATAGTCATTTTCACAGATATTACATAAAAAATAATACCCTAAATGTTATTGACGACTGCAAGTGGTATGTTACAAATAAACTAACCAGAACTAATTTAAGATAACATCAGAAATCTCTATCTAGGCTACGAGCCGCAAGCCACCCCGCCGCTGACAATATTTACCCATAGCTCCGATTTTAGAAAAAATATATATAAGTTTCTTATTGAAACTTCTAATGAAGCAGCTTCAACACGCTACCTATATGCTAAGAACGTTTTTAAAAAAGACTATTTTCACTAAAATCAATAAACAATCAAGGATTTTTCATTGTGATTAACGTTTCCTCGAGGAATTATTCCAAAAAATGATTTATATGCTGATCACTTTCTGTATGTATGTTTTTAACAGTTTTTTCCGTATTCGAAACTGAAGAGGACACTAGCTACACAAGCATTTGTGTTGCAACACTTAATTAAGTTGTACTAAGTTCTAACTACAAGCAAAGAGCGCAGTAACGTTAATGGTTTACGTAGAAACTTTCAAATACAACTTTGATTGTTCTTTTTAAAAGTTTTTAGTGAGAAATAAAGAACTATGAAAAAAACAAACATTTTATTTTTTGTTCCGCACCTCAAAAGGAAAAAACGAAACCCTTAAAGAATCACTTTGTTCTCCATCTGTCTATCAAGACCCTTTTCCTCAGGAACGCGTGGAAGTATCAAGCTGAAATTCATATCAAATACTCAGGTCTACTGTCTCTTGGAGCTGTGAAAAAATCAAACTTCTTCCGTTCCATTAATCCATTTATGCTCCAAATTTTCGACGAAACCCTCAGTGCGCGAGTCCGACTTGCTCTTGGCCGGTTTTTTTTTATGCTATCAGTGTACTGTAGTACTCTGCCTGATAGAAATCATAAGCAGAATCCAGGAATGGTGGCCACCATGCTCTTTGCGAATGCAGACAATACAACATTACTGCATGGTGATCCACACTATGACGTCTAACATTTGCCAACGAAACACGACAGCTCAAATGCTGTCATTTTAGATTGGACTTCTGAGACAGGGTAGTACCGCCCCGGTCGAGCCACCTCGTTTGTGCTAAAACTATTGTAGCTCTATTATCTTGAATTAGTTAATTTCTTATTATACTAATATTATGAAGCTGAAGAGTTTGTTTGTTTGAACGCGCTAATCTCAGGAACAGAGCTGGTCCGATTTGAAAAAATATTTCAGTGTTGGATAGTCCAATTATCAAGGAAGGCTATAGGCTATATATCATCACGCTACTACTAATAGGAGCGGAGTACCAATGAAGAATGTTTCAGAAAGGGGAGAAAATTTTCACGCTACGGGCAATAAAAGACGCAAACGAGGTTGCGTGGGTCAGCTAGTAAATAATTAAATGGAAACATATCTTAGAATTTGGTTCATTAAACACAAAAAAATATTTATCTAAAAATCAGAGCACAAAGAGCAACCTTGTGATTGCCAAAAGCGATATCTGACAGACAACCTTGGAAAGGAAATCATATCTAAGTTATTTACTGAAAAACAACAATAATAGTTGCGGAATGTTATTCGATATATTAGAGAGAAAAACTATGATCTTGGTTAAAGAATATTTATTGTTTTGAGGATTTGCCCTTTGTCTTTAAATTTCATGTTCAGTCGTTAGGTATTCAGTTTTCTAAAATGTCATCAAATCATTTAAATTTCGAAACCATTGCTTGACTCGTAAACAAGAAATAAGTTTAATATTAAAAATAACAATGGAGAGTTAATATTATATATCTTTCAGAATTTATTGTTACGGGATCTTATAATGTATATTGAAGTAATTCACAGGGTTTACTGGCAGAACATAACATTTTAATGTCAGCACGACCGGGCTGCTAATGAAAACAGGCTTTATTATATGGAGAGGAAGGTCCAAGAGCCTATTACGTTTTACAGTCAGTAGGCCGACAATTGTACGTTGTTTCCTGTAAGCGAAATATATCAGCGGAAAGGTTAATTGGTATAACAGTATTATTCGCACAGCGCTTAACAATATTGCGAACGATTCTTGTACAGAAAGGTCACAGGCTTATCTAAGTACGTGTATTGTTTTGATTGACAAACGGGAGATACTAGTAGATAGAGCAATTATATTGTGCGAATATAATTTTAAAAAGAAATATGGGTTGATTCATGTTATCACCTTTTAAAAACATAAAAATTCAGAGGTTTCTTTAAACCTAGCGGTTATTCTATTTGCCGTGCTGCTCATGCAAAACTTAGATAAATGTTGCAAAATAAACATTTAACATTTTCATCAACAACCCATAATGGAGGAGACCCGAGCTCAGCAGTGGGACTGCTGAGCTCGGGTCTCCTCTTAGTAAGTAAGGAGAGGGTTAAGGATATACGTCTCCACGCTGGCCGAGTGCTGGTTCGGCAAGGTAAAGTTGGGACTACCTGTCTTGCCGTTGGATGTTTTAAGCCGACCAAGGGCCTCTAACTAAGCTTCACGACTGTTTATCCTATGATAAAACCCTGGACCGACTGCTTAACGTGACCTCCGAATCACGGAAACGCTCATGGTATCATGTCACCAGCGGTTACCCATCCAGGTATTGACCGCACCGTCGTTGCTAACCCCCGGTGATTGTTTCTAATCACCGAGTGCAACTGGGCTATCAGCGCCTCTCTTATACACTTTTTATTGACTGCACGGTTGGCCTAGTGGTTTAAGCGGTCACTACGCCGTTTGCTACTGCGCCAAGTGGCGTGGGTTCAAATCCCACATGGGACATCACTTTGTGTGATCCACAAAGTGTTGACCTGAGTCTGGGTGTTCTTTGTGTCCGTTACATGTATGTTTGAAAAGTCCTCCGCGACACAGGATGTATATTCCTAATGCGGAAGTTGTCTTTTTAAATAAAATAAAAAATCTCATTAATATTTTATTACGCGTTAATTTTTTTCTAAACAAACCTTATTTATTTATATACCTTTCTTAAATTTTGCTTTTATTTTTCCTTCCTTGGATTTTTCATGACGCTTTTTACTGTTTAATAACGATCTCTGTAAGAAATGTCTCCAGGCGCCAATATAATGTGTTGCAGCTTATAAAATATTTCAGACATCTAACACACCACGCTATCTAGTCCCAAGCTAAGGAGAGCTTGTGTTATGGGTACTACACAACTGAGTAAAATGTAAACGTAAGATGATTTAAAAGACAACACGAAATCAATTTTCGCAATGTCTTTGTTAAAACTAAATACATCAAGTTCGATTTACTTTGAAATATCACGTCTGTATACATGTCATAACCTATAAGTTATATACTCTATCCTTTCATTCAATAATATCATAATGGAAAAACGTGAAGAAGCCTACACCATAATTCAAGACGCGACATGTGTGACGTCATTCGTCATGTTTGGACACGTCTTGGGATAGGAATGGTGTCATCTGTCTGTCTGGGATATTTATGATCATTGAAAATGTTTATGACGTCAGAATACACGGGGTTTCTATTTTGGTCGACCTTGTTGGTTGATAGGCAAGCCAATTATGGAATTTTTATACAGCCTGCAAGTAACTGGAATAAACAAGCACTTAAGTAAACTATATCTTCTGCTAAACTAGTAAACACACAGTCGATGATTTACAACAAAAAAGTTTTAGCTGCAAAAATTGATTGCGTTGATTGATAAGTCAGTCAGTCAAGTCAAGTAATTTTTTATGTATAGGTTTAATTCAAGTCCATTTTATGAAAACTCAACATCTATATTTTATATCCCTCATACCAAGTACATATCGATAGAATCGAAAGAATACAGAAGAGACTACTTCGTCACTTAGCTTTTCGTTTCAGGCCGAGGAATTGTAGGTCCTACGAAAATAGACTAAATTATTTTAAATTGATTGACCTAAAGTCACGCCGAACCATCTCTGATCTGTCATTCCTACATAAAATGCTTAATAACGCTATGGATTGTCCGGATCTTCTCAGTAGGATGGGTATCAACGTTCCTTCAAGGCTCCCTCGCTACCCTCGTCCATTGTTCAAACAACCGCGATGCCGAACAAATTTGGGAAAGCACTCGCCACTTGTTAGGATTGCTTATCAGTACAACACTTTATCATGTCCTTCCGAAGATATAGACGTTTTCTCAAATACACTTAAAAAGTTTAAATGTCTAATCAGCTCAAAGCTCGCTGGCATGTAGGTGTTTATATGTCAATACGTTTCCATGTTGATTATTTCTTTTTTTTATCTGAATTGCTTTTTGGTCCTTAAGTATAGGTAAGTTGTATTACAACAGGTCTCATTTGTCAATTTGTCAATTGCATATTTTTAAGTTTGTAAAGGTGATGATGGAGGTGTCAATGGGGGGATAATAATAACATTATGTACCCTATTTACACTTTTATTATATTTAAAATTTATTGTATTCCTATTTTTTATATTTGTGTGAACTTGCTTGTGCATGATGTGGTCTTCTATAAGTGAGGGAGCACATAACTTGTTATTCTACTAATTACATTTGTTTTGTTTTTGTGTATTCCTCGTTGTGAGATCCTTAAATAAATAAATAAATAACATTAAAAAGTAAGAATTAACATATTATGGCATAAACAACGTGCATATCTCTTTGTTCTTATCATTGGAAAACCCGCAAACCCGGTTCGAGACAAAACGGGAGTTAAAAGCACTACTGTGTTTACGATAAGCTTACCTGTTTCGTAATAGTTTTTTTTTGTGTACCCACTATAATAATAGATATAGTAAATGTACATATGTGGTTAACTAACCACTGAGCGGTCTTTTGTTTCATACTCGTAGCTATCAAAAGCAACTGACAAACATTCTACATTTTTAAATTGCAAGCTCTGTAGGACAAAGTTATAAAAGAATTCCCGTGTAATAATCACTGAAGTGGAAAACTCAGTATTTAACTTAATACGTGACTGATGTCGTAAAAGTGTGCAAGTCTTTGGCAAACATCTTAAATTTAGAACATGAATGTAACATCACGAAAGGAAGGTAGCTCTTAAACTCAGCTTGTACCACTGCCGTTTATTACCACAGCTTCTCTAAAGAGATTTTAAACTTATGTTTTTATCATAAAAACTTGTTACAAGTAAGTTTTACACCCTCATTACCTAGTTAAGTTACTATAATTTTGAGACGAAGTAAAGATGTAGGTAGGCTTTAAAACGAGTGTTTTAAATGGTTATTGCATTTGTAGAAAATCACTACAAAAATATTTTATTCCACCGTGATATTGGTGACAACAATAAAAATGTACCTACACAATTTATCTTTAGCTTTGGAATGTTGCTAATAGTAGAAAAAAATATTTGTCACTACTATTTTTTCAAAAGCTCTCAATACACCTTCAAAATAGAACAGAATCGAAAAGTGGCGAAAATTCTCTGAATCTAACTCTAAAACACACTCTGGTAACTGGCCTTTTGTCAAACAAATCATCACGAATAAACACGAACCGGTAATAACAACTAAAACGTGACGTCACACCCTTTATAGAAAGCAACAGGTTGTAAGTACTAGTTGACACAGAAAAAAAGTTTTTCTTCCGAAGAAATTGATTGACAAAATCATAATAAACATTAGCAAAATCGTTGGCATAAGTTAATAGGAATATAAAGATTTTTACGTTATGTGTGTGTTTAACGATGTCAGTTGTGCTGAAATGGAACTGCAACAAGTAGTCCGGCCGGCATCAACGTTATGATGGTATTAAAATACCAGTCAAGAAACAATTGGTTATAATTTATATTATTAATATAATAAAGCTGAAGGGTTTGTTTTTTTACGCTGTTTTCTGAATTTCAGATATTTTTCTTTTTATTTATTTCCACAATAACTACAAAACTAAATTATAATTTTTGTAATGAACATGTTTAATTCTTGAACCTGATGACTTCAGGTCACATGATTGTAAAACTTGTTGATTTAAAAGTGGTATGGCGAAGTAACTAGGATTGGTTAATTCATAAAAACAAATTATATATTATGTTGTAAAATCCAGTTAACAATAGGAACCAGAAATCTAAACTCCGGCCCCTCACCAAACAAAGGTAGACACATTTACAAGTATACACTATTTTCGTAGTCAAAGAAATCTTTCGAATGATTTTTTTTACTGAGTTTAATGTACGGTTGGCGGTGGTTTATGTGGGCACCACGTTGCCGTGCCGCTTTCTACTGCGCCATGTGTTGTAGGTTCAAATTCCGCATGGGACATCACTTTGTGTTATCCAGAAATTGATTTTCTGAGTCTATGTGTTTTTTTCTATCCGTTTCATGTACTTTTGTAGTCTCCCGCGTAATTGGATGTATATTCCTAATGCGGAATTTGTCTATTACACTTAACAACTAAACGAAAAAAATCTACTTCAATTTCCCAACCCAATAACAACTAACAAAAATAACATCTTATCCATGACTGTGATAATAATAATTGAGAAATATTCAATCTGGGTTTAAACTTGTAATTCACGTGATAATAGCAGTAGTAAGAAATGACGTTAACAGTTGCTCCTTTGTGGAGCTAACTTTGATTAAAGTACGGTACTTTCTTCGTAAGATAGTTGTGGGACGTATAAAGCACAAATTCTGAGGAAGAGTACAATAACAAATAGATTAAAATCTATATTACTTTTATAAAAAAACAATAACATTGATGATTTGAGATTCCTCGCTCACATCCGTCAGGACTACTGAAAAACATAGTTATATTAAACAAGTTTTTAATATGTGTGTGCATTAAAACATCGCACAAATAAAAATAGGTTAAGAACTGACGTGCGAATATAAACATTACCGTGGGACTGCACTTCTGACCCTTGACTATAAATTAACTAATAAATAAAAGACAAACCTTCAAGAAAAGTGCATACTCCTTCTTAAAAGGCCGGCAACGCACTTATGGCGCCTCTGATGTTGCGGGTGTCGACGTCTGCTCGTTTGCCCCATATATTATAAAAAAATAAAAGTACTATGTCACCTTTTTTCAAGAGTTAAATTTCTAAGGGTCAGTTTAACCAGTTCCTGATAATACTTCAGTTAATTATCTACCATATAACACTATTTAACAGATAGAAGTTGCTGATCTGAACATGTAAATTTGCCATTATGTCAAAATAAACTTGCTCGGTATTGTTGTATAAGCAACGGTATGTCTCTATCCAAAACTTGTTCAATCGAAATATGAAGATACTAGCTGACCCATGCAACCTCGTTTGCGTGTCTTATTGCTCGTAACGTTATAATTTTTACCCATTTTTGAAACATTCTTCATTGGTACTCCGCGCCTATTGGTGTTTAGCTTGTTTATATATAGCCTATAACTTTCCTCAATAAATGGGCTACCTAAGGTAATTTGACATAAGCGTATCTGGTACTTTCATAATTATTTAAATGCAGTATCACGTTTTAAAAATCTAATGTCTTTCTGGAGGCATAACTTCTTTTAGATAAGGAGCGCCTGTACTTAATTATTTATTTAACTGTCGAAACGATTAAATTTATCTTCTTCTGAGTGGTTGATTAAACGTTGGATACATATTATTGTAAGACATAAAGGTTACATTTCATTCAAATTCAAGTGAAGCGAAAACTGCTTTTACAAAATAAATAATACAAGCCTTTGATTACGTACATGAAGAAATCGTGTCTCTTCAAACCTGCCTCTGAATTATAAAATGTCACATTAAGTAGATTTTTTTCTTTGCTTTTAAAATTACATGAAATATTATCAATTAATATTTATATTAAACCTACATAACAACATTTAATACTTAAGTCGTGCTAAAATGAATTTAATATGTATAAAAGAACATAAGTAAACAGAAGAAAATGTACAATAAATTGGATTCCATCAATTTATTACATTACATATTTTTTATCACATAAAAGCTTGTCACGAGGTTTTCTTATGTATATTTTACATAATTTTCATTTATTACATAAAATACATTACCTTTTTTTCTCAGATTTGTTAATGTCACGTTTCGATCAAAAAAATATAGTTACTAGCTGAACCCCGCGGTGTGACCCGCGGTTAGTGATGTAACGCGAGTGACGCCGTGGGGCGAAGTGAAAGTCCCGTTAAAATCGGTCTAACCGTTCCAGAGATTAGCCGGAACAAACAGACAGACAAACATTAAAAAAAACGTTATTTTGGTATAAGTACCGTGTATACATACATATGCATTTAGTAAAAAGAGGTTATTTTAATATTACAAACAGACACTCCAATTTTATTTATTTGTATAGATTATTTTGAAATTAATTTGAATAAATAAAATATATCTCACTTAATTTTTTAATAATCACTAGCTGTGCTCGCTACTTCGTACACGTGACATGTCGCGTTCTCAACCAAATCGTCATTAAAAAAAACTTGAGAGGTGTCAAGGGACACCCGGATGGAACGAAGTTCGAAATAGAAAGACGAAACGAAAATATCTGTGTGTGTCGTCGTGGTGTCGTGACAACAAATTGTGTCGTTACAACAAATTGTGTCGTGTCAACAAATTGTGTCGTGACAATTTTTCCGTCTAGCCCCCTTACACAACGCGCCATAAGGAACTTCGTTCCAATATATAGAATTAATTATCTTTAACGTATTATTAACACCATAGCAACATATAAATACATAAGGACAAAATAGTTCAATTAATTTAGCTACCTTACTAATCATTTTCCAAGTGAGAGAGTCACGCTTCGACATGAATGGGTTGACTTGACCGGAGTGATACCTATGCCTCACAGAAAACCAGTATGCATGAAAATAGCGCTTGCGCTGTGTATCACCGAGTGAGTGAGGATACCGGAGGCCCATACCCCAAACCCCTCCCATCATCTCCATCCCCCAAAGAAAGAAAGAAAGAAAGAAAAAGTATTTATTTTAACGACATTGCAACACAACAGAATATTAAATGAAATGGTACATAATACAGTATTGAAACATTATCTTAATGCATAGTTAAGTATTTAACATAACTAATCAATGTTATAACAATTTATATATGTCTTTACACAGACACACAAACCTGCCAAAGTGACTCTACCCCTCCCCCATTCCCTCTCCCCATCCCCCAAAGGTCGGCCACGCACTTGTGACGCCTTTGGTGTTGCGGTAATCGCTTACCATCAGGTGATACGCCTGCTCGTTTTCCCACTATACAACAAAAAAAAAATACACTTGATGATGGATAGCGTAAGTAGAATCCAAGAGTGGTGGTCACCATATTCATTACGAATGCAGAAAATGCAACAATGCAACATGGTTACCCATACCATGGTGACCTAGTGATGTTTATAAATTTGAAAACTATTGAAAATAGAATCTTGTGTGAATGATGAATGACTTATGTTCCACAGCCCGCAACAGCAGCAACGTGATAAGACTAGTCTAGACTTGTAATGCTAACTAATATAAGTTGTAGTAAGAATGCATAAAATGCCTATAATTCAGCCTCATTCACAAAAGGCATTCGTTGGAGCTGTATAATAACCCAATTCAGTTCATAATAGCAAGGTAATGAATGGACCAGAGAGAAATATCGGAGTATGTAATTACTGCCTTAGATGGACTTAATTGTTCGCAGAATCCTTGACTAATGAATCGTCTGAAATTTTGATTGAACTTTGATCTGGCTTTTATAAATATTTATAAGATTCTGGATCTTTCTTGAAATATTCCAATTAGACTGAATAATTTGATGTACAACGAAGGCATTATTAAATAACAATGGAAGTAAAATAATTTGAGATTATTGAGTTTAAGTAAGATTATGAATAAGATTTTACCATTGTAAATAATTATCAAATTCTTAAATGAATTAGTGTTAATTATAATAAGGCTATAAAAATCAGTATTGAGAAACAATTCGATATATTATTAATGCGTACTTCGTTATTCTCGTCCGTATATTATTCGGTGTCCATTTAATATTCAGTATGATGTCATTTTACTCTTCTACAAAGTGAATACAATTATATCATCACTTCAGCAGCTTTCAATTTTTTTTTTTTTTTTTTCATGGAATAGGGGGCAAACGAGCAGACTTACGATGGTAACCGAGTACCGCCGACCATAGACACCCGCAACATCAGAGGCGTCACAAGTGCGTTGCCGGCCTTTGGGAGATGAGGGTTATCTTTATTTACTCGGTGCTACACAACGCAAGCGCTATTTCACACCGGTTTTCTGTGAGGCCGTTGTATCATTCTGGTCGAGCCGGCCCATTCATGCCGAAGCGTGGCTCTCCCACGGTAAAGGAGATTTTGGCCTGTAATACAGTATTGGATTTATGTTAAGTTCTCCTTATTGTTGCTGTTATATTCTCCCGCGTAGTTTGTTCTCTTAGTCACCTCTTATGACACAAATGCAGCATGGAATGAGTATTAGTAGTGACACGCGGTATTCTTATTCAGCCACCATACGGATATAACACTACATGCTTTACTGGTTAAAAAGGAAAAGCTTCGTCTTATTTATAAATCTGTACTAATATTATAAAGCAAAAAAGTGGGTATCTTAAACGCGCTAACCTCAGAAACTGCTGGTTATGAAATTACAAATCTATAATTTTTCTTGTTCGATTAATGATGATTTTTACCTAACGGTACGCATCGAAGACATTTTTAAATTTTTTAATGATATCAAATCGTATGCACATTACTTAAAGTCAATATTACCAAGTTCGATTTCTATCAGAGAAGAAAGCGGGTAAGCAGGTGCCGTTGGGTGAAAATTATTATTAAGACCTATCCTTTGTATACGTCTGTACACTGTGTCTTAGCCGTTGGTGGATCCAAAATATATCACCGAATTTCTGTAATTTATTAAAATAAACCTTAGTCGATGTCTACTACAAATTCTTTATTTGATGTGTATAATGAAGCCAATCAACAAAATTATTTAGTCAATTTCAATTTACTGACATATTTTAAACGTCAAATAATTCGGAATTCGAAACGTTTTGATAGTAATAGGTCCTAAATATGGTTGGTTTTGTCTTTTTTCTTTACGACTATAAAATTTGATCGACATGCGAATCATATTACGTGGTTGTCTTGAAATCAAGAAAAAGTACTAATGATATTCCTCTAAAATTTTTGTTTCTGCAAAAAACAAACAAATTTTAACCGTGGGAGAGCTATGCTTCGGCATGAATGGGTCGGCTCGACCGGAGTGATACCACGGCCTCACAGAAAACCGGTGTGAAATAGCGTTTGCGCTGTGTTTTGCCGAGTGAGTGAGGATACCGGAGGCCCATACCCCAACCCCTCCCCCCATCCCCTTTCCCATCCCCCAAAAGTCGGCAACGCACTTGTGACGCCTTTGGTGTTGCGGGTGTCCATGGGCGGCGGTAATCGCTTACCATCACGTGATACGTCTGCTCGTTTGCCCACTATTCAATAAAAAAAAAAAAAAAAAAAGATAGATCTAACTGGACATTATACAAAGCGGCCATATTGCACAAATAACAAAAAAATACTGTATATACCGACCAAGGTTACAGATAATAATGTTCTCTATCTAATAACACCGCGGGGCACGAAGGATAATGTTCACGTTGTTTACTCAATCTTTTTGATTGAAAATAATTAAGGTAACGTTGACACCTTGCATGAAGAATATTTTTATCCCCCCATTTTAAATTAATATTTTTTTACAGTAGAGGGATTGGATTTACTAGTATAAGTAATAAAGTTTAAGAGTTTGTTTGTTTATTTAGTTAAACTTGTTATTCGCAGAAACTATTGGCTTAATTTGAATTGTTTTTTTATAATTACATAACCCATTCAAATTGTTGCAAAAAAACGGAAAATTTATGGCTTTTGAGTGACGCAGTCAACGTTGCCCTAGCTAGCTAGAACGTACATAATATATTTTAACGCTAGTTATGCTCCATGGAGACTTAATCAAGGCATATATGAAATATGTGTCCGAAATATTTATTTTTTATTTAATTCAATTATTTCAAGAGTAAGGTTATCAGGTTAATATTGATATAAGTTGAGTGTTCTAAATTCAGTACCAAAGCCAGTACAGACATTCGATATCTTGAATGTCATTGACATCTATTGTCTGAGAAGTTTGGAACTTTGACTACAAACATATCGCATCACGACAGACTTAGAAGAGACGTCTCGATAAACGACACTCCATTTCTTCTTAAAAATATTCAACTTTTATTGAAATAATATCCGTGCTATTTTCTGTTAGGGTACATTATTTATTTACAAGTTCAAATAATAATCAAAGACCGATCTCGATCGAGCGATCTACAAGTCTATAGATTAACAAAGATCTGATAAAACTTACGTAACGTACGTAACATTCAAGTGAATGAATTGAAGAATCTATGTGGTATGCATCACACTGGTCACATGTCCTTTTCTCCAGCTCTTAGGTTAACAAGTACCAGGAGAATAGAAGTATATGGTGTTTACATTAAAAACCCAGGGAGAACCTGGACCATATACTGTTCCAGCTTCACTGCCGCACCTAACTAGGTTCTTCAGTCTATCTAGTCATATCTTATGACTATAACGAGGACTACTAGGACTATAAGGAGTGATTACATGTCCTAGAGAGTACATACCATATGATCAAATGATCATATGGTAGGTAATTGTAAATGATAAATTCGGGTTTTACAATATTTAATTAATTTTATACCGTGTACATACTGTTCAAAGACCATATTACCAAGTTCGGTAAAGATCACGTGTCGTGTAATATAGCCGAGTTTTTTGTTTTTTTTTTATTAATTAGTGGGCAAACGAGCAAACGTATCACCTGATGGTAAGCGATTACCGCCGCCCATGGACACCCCCAACACCAATAAAAATAAAAATGGTAAAATATACTTTAAATACACAATTTAGTATCATTAAAATTTTGTCGATTCCATGTCAATCTGACCCGTTTGGTGGAAATCATAATTAACTATAAACTTGTCATCAAATAAATCACCCTTCCCCCATCCCTCTTTCAATTTCCCCAAAGGCCGGCAACGTACTTGTGACGCCTCTGGTGTTGCAGGTGTCTATTGGCGGCGGTAATCGCTTACCATCAGGCGATACGCCTGCTCGTATGCCGGATATTCCATAAAAAAAAATTAAGGTTGTTTTCTACCGAATTATCATTAAACACAAACACCGATAGACAATAAATAAAATAGTTTAAAGTTTCAAAATGTGTGACCATAAATTGTTCAACTTGTATTTTAAGTAAGTAAAGTGTGTAAATAGGTATAGCTGTGTAATATTATGGTGTAAAATAACAATAATAATAAATAATTTGGACATCTGACACACAACGCCATCTAGTCCCAAGCTAAGCAGAACTCGTGTTATGGGTACTAGACAAGTGATATAATTAGATAGGTATACGAGTATACTTTCTGCTTTGTAAATACATAAATATTATACACAGAAAACACCCAAACTCCGAAACAAATATTTGTAGATCATACATATATTTGGTCCAACCCGGGAATCGAACCCGAGACCTCAAGAACAGCAGTCGCATACGCTACCACTGCGCCTCTGAGGCAGTCAAAAAAATAAATAAAGTGGTTTCCATCTATCTATCTAATATTTGATGTAAGTAGTAATTTTACTTGTCTATTTCTTGAATTTAAGAATACTTTATATATTTTTTTTTTAGACAACTCCCGCTCTAGGAATAATTTCTGTGTCGCGGGGGATTTTACAAACATACATGAAACGGACACAAAGAACACCCGGACCTAGGACACCAATTTGTGGATTACACAAAGTGTTATTCCATGTGGGATATGTTATAATTATTATAATGTCGAATATCAGTAATTTCACAAGCGCAATAGTGACATCATTGCCACGTTTCTTCTGCGCCATTTATATATTTTTACTTTACATTTCTGGTTTTACATTCCTTTTTATTACCATTTCTTGCATTAAGTATATACGTTAACATACGTTAACATATCAGCACCAATATTTTTAAATTAATTAGTTCTTCAAACAATCTTGAAATAGTACAATGCTTAAGAAGCTACAAAAGGGTTAAGTCGATAATTGCGTTGTCAATAACATTTTCTTCTCTTTACTACACACATTAGTGAAGTTACACACATTCATACGCAAAATTACACGAATAAACTGTTATATCTCAAGCCATTAACATCAGCACATTAAACCCTATTACGAATATGAGTAAATACAACAACACAACACGTTCCTCTTAGCTTCCTAAAAGCCGGGATTATCAAAACGATAAACGTATTCGAATGCTTTGGACAGATCACACAACATGTTACGAACTCTCTCATTTACAATGTACCTATAATTTAACAGTAAAATAATACCAGCTTTAACCAGCGAATAATTACAAATTTTTTGGAGGGACATTGTCCTGCGTAATTTGTTTCCTTAGTCACAAATTTTTACGACACCTACTTGATAGATAGAGGGGATTTCCGGACAAAAACAAAAAGGGGGTTGGGACCACTTCATGCTAGACTTACCATTTATAATTACTACTACATACTATTGACTGATGGCACTTAGTACTTGCTGTATGTATTAAGTCACTTGTACTTTTCCGCAATAATACATAGGGCATTATGAGAAGTTGTCATAACACTTTGAAAACATCGTGAAGCAAAATTGATGAATCTTTATATTACAAACATTGTGGTATAAGAGGCTTCATTAAATAATCACGATTTACCATTTGTTTTTAATGGCAATTTTATGGCGAATCACTATCATTATTACAGGTGTTGCTATGAAGGCTCCTAGCAAATACTACACTAGTTTTGTATTTTTTCCGTTACTTAATTTTTGATCATCAGTATTGTTTTGATATTATTCTATTTTTATTTTAAAAAGAAATTATGAAAATGCACTGTTTGACTTATTTTATAAAAAAGTACAACTATAAATAAGAACTAACGCCAAAGTAAAAATCTTACTACTTTAGTTTAAATGTTTAAAATATACTTGGATTATAGTCTATAAATTTACAAAGAGAATAGACAAAAGTTATTCAATTTGTAGGTTAGTTTCAGACATGTTTATGAAGGTAACCGTCAAGTTGGTCTATAGAAGGAGTCGGAACTGAATAAGTTGAAGCCTGAAAATTAGAGGTGTAGCTCAAACTTTTGATGTAAAGAAACTGAATTATTACTTAAGTTTGTGACTACAAGAAGTTCTGAGCTTTCGGTTTACGACAGTTTTGGGAGTTATAATAGACTTCACTTTATATCTAGAAGTTTGCTTTGTTTAGCCGAAGGTCCAATGTTGCAGAAGCATTTTTGTTTTTTTTTATTGAATAGCGGGTTAACGAGCAGACGTATCGCCTGATGGTAAGCGATTACCGCCGCCCATGGACACCCGCAACACCAGAGGCATCACAGGTGCGTTGCCGGCCTTTGGGGTGGATGGGGGAGAGGGATGGGGAGGGGTAGGGGGGGAGGAAGGGGACGGGGTTAGGGCCTCCCGTATCCTCACTCACTCGGTGAAACACAGCGCAAGCGTTATTTCACACTGGTTTTCTGTGAGGCCGTGGTATGACTCCAGTCGAGCCGGCCCCATTCGTGCCGAAGCATGGCTCTCCCATGGAACAATCTCGATAGGCCACCATGCTGCATTATTGCGTTGTCTGCATTCGCAATGAATATTGTGACCACCACTCTTGTATTCTGCTCTAAGGCTATGACGGCCTATTGAGATCTGCATCATGGACATCCGGTCTCGCACTCACCAACGAAACACGACAGCATGAAGCTGTTATTTTGAGTCTGTCTCCAGTAAGAGTTTAGTACATCACTATCAATCACAGCGGGTGTGTCGAAACGGTAACAATACCAATGAGATGGCTTTTCTCTTTTTAAACAAACAAATAAATCAATTTATACAAACAATATACAGTTTATTTGCCACTTATAACAGCTTCAATTCGTATTTTATGAACAGAAATTGCCAGAGTTCGATAATAAATTTGGGAAGGGCAGTTAATTACATCAATCTATTCTTCGTTGTGATCCTTAGGGACTATACCTATCACATTTAAACACAGTCGTTTATCAATAAACTTACAAACTTGCACATAACAGTATACACAACTTGTTTGTGTCTTCAGACTACTAATTACGTTACTAAGACTACCAAAGTACTGATTGTACTTTCGATCACCACCTATATATCTACCTAGGTTGTTCCGAAAATTGATAGCCATAGAATAAATACAATCTCTTCTTCCATGAAACTATTTTAGATTGACGACTTATTTCAACACAAACCTTTGTGAAAATCACTGTTTAGTTTTTTTTTAAATATGTTTAAAGACTGGATAGTCACTCTTCTTTTGTTTGCAACAACGGACGTCTCGCGAGAAGCTTTTCATGCTATCATTTTCTATAATTATTAACGAGGGTTAAACTTCAAGGAATCTCAAGAAAATTTACAAGCTACTTTTGGGGAATCTGCTACTGCGTTAGCAATGGCAAGCTTCCTAACTTTAAAGTGTTCACGGAGGACGGTGGAAACTGTCTGGGATCCAATGTTTAGTTCAGCCTGTATCTCTCGGAGTTACTACAGTTGGTGGTCGGCTGGGTCTGGGGTCATCGTTTAAGTTCTCTCAATTACGTTGCTACGATCCTCTCACGAAGCAGCAATCCACGCAATGGGTGTTTGAAGAGGACGATTTACCCACAAAACAGTTACTAGTGAATGGTATAGCGAAGTTTATCTGCTTCAAGCTTTCGGGGAGTTGGATAGTGAGCGCCCATGGAGCGGTGTCCGTGGCATTCTTTTTCACCAAGATAACGCGCCCGCTCATAGCCCAGACATCGCTAGAACTATGGACTATTTGAGAACTTCGGGGTAAAAATATTACCCTATCCTCCGTACATCACAGGTTTAGCTTTAGCGTCTCAAGGTTTTTGTATTAAAAAACACTCTGTTTCAGAAATCGAAAAGAAAATGACATGACACGAATAATATGATGGTGGGAAAACATCAAATGTAAATAGCTTGTTAGCGAAATTAACTTAATCACCGACATTTTCTAAATCAGGTAAAGGTTGGAGGAACTGGATGTTAATGGAATTAGAGGCACCTTTTTTTGCTTCAACGTGTACCCACGTTTCTCTACTAATCTCATTAATTGATTTCATTTTGTATGCTGTACGTTACCTAAACTGTAATTATCCGTCCTAATAATATTATAAATCTGAAAGTTTGTGAGTATGTAAGTGAGTATGTTTGTTGCTCTTTCACGCAAAAACAACTCAATGGATTTTGATGAAACTTTACAATAATAAAGCTTATACATCAGAATAACACATAGGTTACAATTTATAAAGAACTTCACCTCGCTGCATACAGCTGGTACAGCTAGTTTATTTATATACGGACATGATAAAAAATAGTCAAAATCAAAGTATTCTCCATTTTAAACAAAAGTAAAAATAATACAACTCATGCTAGCTATAGCTATCAAGCCACAGCACAACTTTTTCAAACAATGGTACCCAATTACATAAAACAACTTTTTGAACTTCTACTTATTACGCTCAACACGCCCCACCCGAAATAAAGAACGGCGAATAATAAAAAATGTTACAAAAAATAAGTGGGGAATAATAAACGGGAAAAGTTAAGCGCTACGCGTGAATAATTTAAAGAGAGGTCCCGAGGTTCGACCATTATTGTGTTGCTAATATTTGTTACAACAGAAACGTGCAGAACATGCTGAATGTTAGATTAAGCTGTTGTAGAGAGGTTATATATTCACGAAAGTGTACCGCCCTTGGCGTAACACATAATATGAGCTTCAAATTCTATACATTATTGTCCGCTAGTCTACTTTACATGTACTCGGTATGATCTCTGTTCATATAATTTCGTATTCATGCCTTTACAGAAGGTTACGACCCACCCTAAAGGTTACGTGACATAACAATAATGCCAAAAATGCGAACATTTAGTCGACTTTTGGTAGCCATTATTGTCAAACAAGTTGAATGAAATCTGTTTTGAATTATTTACTTCATCACTCGATTATCTGTTGGTAAGTTTTAAACAGTTTTATTCGTTACAACCTTTGGCATGAGCTATCGCAGTAGAACATGTGTCCTATTAATATGTAAATATATTTACAAGTAGATAACCTACTCAATAAGAAAACAAGCACACTATTTAAGTCATTTCTTTATTGACTAAACAACTATATATAAAATGCCTACATTTTTGCAAACTGATTCTAAAAAATAAAAAATATCAACTCTTGTGTCCATATGTTTGTGCGAGCACAAGCTATGTTAGCACTAATTGCATAAATGATACAGATAAATACATACATGATAACAATATTGTATATCTAGAGTAAATACGGTCCCAAAAAATAATGACATACAACAATACTTAAGGTACACACTCTTCTGAAGTACCTACACTTCAAAAGGCATCATTATACAAAATAACACGTAACAAAAATTCCCTAAGAGGCCACGCATAAGTTGTGTACACAGTTTCGTAAGGTTATATTTTGGTTTTGCAAATAGATAACTCTTTTTTTCTGTGTTTGTTGAAAGGAAAAGTCCTTGAGTACTCTGGCGCCTTAGGGACGTAGTAGCAAGACGCATGTGGTATTTCCACTGATAACTAACCCGACAGCCAGCTTTAGGCGCCTAACTCTAAGATTTGAGGGAGAGCAATGCTTCGGCATGCATGGGCCGGCTCGATCGGAGTGATAATACGAGCTCACAGAAAGCCAATGTAAATGAAGTGTAATGACATTATAAATTGATAGTAAAAGTTTTCTTACCTTACCTGGTTAGTGGTATAAATTCGTAGAGCCATTTCAATCGCAAATAAGACAGTGGATTTTTTTTAGTCAAAAGGTCTTTAAACGTTTTGCTGCTTTGTTGTCTCATGTTTTCAGTTAATTCAATCAACGAGAAAGTACGCCATAGGTGTGTTGCCGGGACAAATATAGAGGGTTGATCAAACATTTGACTTCCTCGCACTGGAGGTAACTCCATTAGGTCACCAAATACATAAATATTTATACAACCAAATAGTAAATCATTGTTTTTGATTGGTTTAAGTCGAAAATCCACCTTATAAAACATTTCACATAGGGCTATAGAGATTTCATGTATAAATAAAAATTCAATGTGTTGCCACTGTTGCTGCATCAAACCCAAGTAATTACCAGTAAGAATAGGCATTTGCACTATTCTACCATCCTTTTGTACAGTTCATTTAAGTGTAGAATGTAATCCTCCCACTAAGTACCACCCACTCCTGTAAGCGCACATACTTTAACAACTTGCTTGCGGTAACATCGTTTTAATTGTTTTTTTAATAAATAAACAGGAAGATTTTTCCAGTCCCAGCCTAACTCGTTAAGAACAACCTTAAACACTCAACGATTTGATTATTTAACTGTTCTGAAATACTCATTGTTACAAACAAAAATGCATCTTTTTGTCCAACATTCATAGCTCTTCTAGCAATAAAAAATTCGCTATCGACCATGTGTTGTTTCGGCACATTAAATTCTTCTTCAAAATTTTCCTGTTCAGTTTTTTGATTCAAGATTTCAAAGACGTGAGTTTGGTTAAAACTCTGTTTGTCACGCTCTCTAAATATCTCCAAACGTACGTTACTTGCGCGCAGATCAGATTCTCTTCCCAGGAAAGCTTTTCTTGCTGTATCATAGTCCATGATTAATTCGCTCTTGTGACTTGATTTGCATAACACTTTTTAGTACAAATCTCGCAGACCTTGTCACAGTTTATTGTGTTGTTAGAGGTTTCTATTTCTATAGTTTTCTGCTGTTCGTAATATCAAAACGTAAAGTACTCGTCAAGATATAAGATCAAACGATTCCTAATACTATTGTGATGCTTTGTTTTATTACAGAGTTCCTGTGGCCACCTTCTAGATCTAGCATCAGATAAGGTCCATGTTTTCATAATATTGTATTGTCACACGATATACAAAAGCTTGCAAAATTTCACCTAAATCGGTCGAAGATATTTTTTTCAAAATTGAGTGGCAAGATTCCACCCGAACATACATACATGCAAGTTATAAAAAGCTTGTAACTTGTAAAAAGACAAGGTAGTTTTGACAGATGAGTATAAAGTATGGGTTTGAAGTATAAAAAGAAGATCGTTTTTTGTGGAACTTTTTGGAACTGTTTGAACTTGTGTTTGGAAACTGGCTCTAAATGTACAAAAGTCCGAAAACTACTACTACACCTTGTTTAGTTAACGAGTTTTTATTCTCAAGTTGTATGTTATTAGGAATAACATACAACCTGAGAATAAAAAATTTAATCTCGAAAATCGCATAACATGAAGTAATAAACTTTACACACTCGGGTCTCTTTGTTTGGAAAAAAGATTGAAGTACTTTGTGTGGTTAGGAAAACTTTGTTACCACCTGAAAGTTTACCAAAGAAATAACGACCATTTCTAAGATCATACAGCTAAGTCTGAAGTACAGCGAGATTTCTACATTATTACATAAATAAATTATCTACTTTATATATCATGTAGGCTTCTCCTTTCAAGAGAGGTTTCAGCCTATTGTACCAAAGATATTGTTTTATTAATATCTGGCAGTAAACTGTATAAGGCTATTGATGATATCTCCTATAAGGAGAGCAAAGCTTCAGCACAGTTGGGCCGGCTAGATCGAAGTGTTGCCATGGGCTCACAGAAATCGTTTGCAGAGTCTAAACGCCTCCCCTGCCGTTCTCCACAACTCTGGGAGAGAGTTAATTCTCAGGTATTTATAAACAGCGGTAGTCACTTACTATTAACCCACATTATTCATCATACGAGTATCAATAGCCACTTTTTTACGCGGGCAATGCTTTTCGCACCATACCCTTAGTATCTTCCCAGGGAATCGATCTACCCATAAAACCCCGCAACGGCCTACCTCGGCAGTCGGGAGGAGCTTCCTGCTGTACCTGTACCCTAATGGTCCACTGCTGTATATAGACCTCTCCTTAGCAGTTTTGACTGCCCATAAGAGGACTACTACATCAAGCTGGCCAGGCTGGTTTGCGAGCTTTGTTTCAAGTTTTTGGAACGAAGTTTTGGAACGAAGTTCCTTATCGCGCGTTGCGAAAGGGGGCTAGACGTAAAAAATTAAGACGAAAAGTTGTAACGACACTTTTTGCTATAGTAAGCTATTGTAAGCCGTGCGACGTGCGCACGTTTTTCTGTCTGTCTCTCTCTGTCTCTCTCTTATAGAAAGCAAGCCAGATATTTTCGTCTCGTCTTTCTATTTCGAACTTCGTTCCATCCGGGTGTCCCTTGACACCTCAAGTTTTTTTATATCTCAGTATTTCTCAGAGCTTCTTCGTTAGTCTACTCGCTTACCTCCTATATCACAAAGAAAACGTGCCACTTAACACTAAAATAGGTTTCACCCAACAAACATAAATATGTATAACCCTCTTATCACTCGTCATTTAAGTAGTATTTTTATGAGCCAAACCGAATCCATAAAAAAGATTCTAGTTATTTGTCACCGTAGGTGTGCATATATAGATAAAAGCTTTCAGGATAACAACTCTGGTATGTTATGCGTAAAACAACAATGTCGTCATATTTTAATCAGAGGTGACGTCACTGAACCCGTCATCGCCCCCACGTCCCCTAAAGCTGTACTGCCGACTTATTAAAACTACTCCCTACACATACATAAAATCACGCGTGTTGCCCGAAAGGGGTAAGCAGAGGCATATTAAACGCCCACTTTTCACCACTGTTTTGGTTCCACGTAATAGGTAGCGGGACTATTGACGCTAATCGGAATGTTTTGTGTTGCCAGAGCCTTGTTCTTCGATTAGCAGGTGCATAACTTGAAGGTGAGGTTAGATTGGGGCCCTAAGTTCTTAATAGGGACCCTATTCACACTAAAACTACTGAATGTTTATCAGTCTTCTCATCAACTTAATACTTTGATTATTGATCAAAGTATTGTTGCCGCTAGTTGCTGTTCCATAATAGTATGTACCATATTTTTTAAATCAAATAAATAATAATAATAATAAAATATTCCGGACATCTAACACACAACGCCATTTAGTTCCAAGCTAAGCAGAGCTTGTGTTATGGGTACTAGACAACTGATATAAATACTTAGATACTTTTTTTTTGTAAATACATATTATACATAGAAAACACCCAAACTCCGAAATAAATATTTGCAGATCATACAAACATTTGGTCCGACCCGGGAATCGAACCCGAGACCTCAAGCTTAACAGTTGCATACGCTACCACTACGCCACCGAGGCAGCCTGATAGTAGAGTCGAATAATTGTGATAACATTATCCCTGTGGAGGCTTAAGAATGTGTACTGTTCTATTCAACTCTATTTGGATGTTAGAAATGCAGACTTAGGGAGCAAACGACGCAGGAAAATTTCACTGCAAAGAGCATTCATGGCAAGCGTAGTATACTTTAGTCCTAAGGAAAAACCTATCTACAGCAGTGGATTAGTAATGGCTGTTAATCATTATGATAATAATATTATAAAAACGTTATAGACATGAACGCCGACTCTAATTATGATATACTACTATTTCCCTAGATACAAAGAGCATTATTCATTTGCATAATAACAAAGTACAATAAATCATATATATGTTTCATATAACCTCTTTGAACGCATTGAGTATAGAGCATAGACGTAATTATATTAAGGCGTCGTCTATCTTTCAGTATTGCTTTCTACGCGTATTTATTTCTGTATTTTACACTTTTTACTAGCTGAAAAAACATTGTTTATCCATAAAAATATAAATCATAATTTAGGTGTGTGTCACCCTTAACATTTAGAGGCATGAAAAAAAGATACATACAAAAGTTCATAAAAATCGGTCCTGTCGTTTCGGAGCAGTTTGGTAACAAACAACGCGACACGAAAATTTTATATATTTGATTAATCTTAGTTCTAAAAGGTTATTTATTTATTTTGACAGGAATCATATGAACATCATCATCATTTTAAACATCACAGTTTTTGTTCATTAACATGTTCGATAAAATTAGTTAACTAGCTGAACCCCACGGTGGCTACGTTACGGGGCGAAGCTAGTCTAAAACAATAGCCTAAGTTACTCCTTGTATCAACAGCTACTTACCACTGAAGGTCCCGTCAAAATCGGTCGAGCCGTTCCAGAGATTATTCGGAACAAACAGACAGAGAAAAAAAAATTAAAATGTTATTTTGGTATATGTTCCGTGTATGCATACATATGCATTTAGTAAAAAGCGGTTATTCTAATATTACAAACAGACACTCCAATTTTACTTGTTAGTTTAGATGGAAGAAAGTACTGAATGAAAGCAAATATAACTCTTGTTATTCTCAAATCTGTTCCAGCTGTTTGCATCCAGTAAAAACAAATGTTTTGTTTTCATAGTCAAACGTTTTACATTGTAGGATTTATTTATTGCTTATATATGTTGTCTAAATAGGGGACATAAAAAAATAGTAAAAAATATTACTCACCTAAGTTAAACTTTTTTATTCAAAATAAAGAATAAACGTAATGTAATAATGTAGACGATGTACTAAAATCTAAAAAAAATAATTCGGTAAGTCTTAGCTACCAGTCATTACACCGCCTTCTTGAATCTAGGGCATTAATCAGACAAATAAATAAAATATGTTGCTTAGGGCCTCTGATGCTGAAATCAATTACACTCCTTCTGAAAACGCCAGCAACGCCCTTGTTACGCCTCTGGTGTTGCGGGTGTCCATGGGTAATCGGTAATCGCTTACCATCAGGCGTCTGCTGGTTTGCCCTCTATCACATAAAAAAATTGCGTACGTACAAAATACACATGTTAGAAGTGAAACTTTTTTGGCAAACTAAATCCTTTCTCACTCTCTCTCTCAATCGGGCTCAGTCGCTCTCTTTCTCTTCTTGGATCGAAACGTTCCACATTTTCGTGTCACTTTTATTACGTTTCATCTGTAAAAAAATTACCCTAATGCGCGCAAAAAAGTCTCACTTCAAAAAGAAAAAAAAAAGGTCGTTGCTCCAAATGGATAAACATTTTTAGAAAACCCTTAGAAGCTTGAAAATAAGGAAAAGGGATGAGTCTTAAAAAGGAATAATTAATTAATAAACTTTCTTACTTGAATTTAAATTATAACAAAAGATTTGCTTTCAAGATTACATAAAACTGTTACTTAACTTGAAATGTTCCAGATTTTATTATTACCAATAAAGGAAAAGTATCTTATTATTTAGCAATTTTTTAGGAAACGAAGGGAATGAAATTGGATTTCATTGGCACTTGATATCCCAAAGTTTTCTTTAGTCTCAATGGTAATGAATGATCAAAGAATAAATATTTTTAACGAAACAGTATCGGTGTCGAATGTTGGAAAAATAATTAAATTAAAAGCTTCAGTTACTCATTTGTTTTTATAATTATTTTTTATTGTTAGTCATCGTATATATTTTATATAGAGATTCTTCTTGCTTAAAAACGTCTGTTGCTGACGTAAATATGTGTTAACTTATTTCTTTGTTATAGTTTAATTTATACCGATTTACTGACTGAAACGAAAAGTAGTTAAGGCAATGAATTATGATTGAAATCAGGTCACCAGGTATCATCGAACCAATAGTTCCATCGCTCGTTCATATATATTAATTTATACATTCAAAATCATAATTTAAAACTCGTAAAATAAACGAGTAATAGATGACTAACTTGTAAGAGTAGAGTTAATAAGAAGAAAAAAAGTAGTGAAAAATAAAGTAGAAAAATATTTTGTTGAAGCTCTTAATCTGAAATCCAACACTGAGAGTGTCTGGACATGCACTTGTACAGTTTTTATTAAGTTTATAATAACTGTAAATTCATTTTAACACCCAGTTTTATTGAACTTTATTCAAAAACTGTATCGACAAAGTCTAACACAGTGCACATATTTGTTAATCGCACAACATTAATTCTATTAAAACTCCTTAAATGTTAATCATATCATACACATAATAATTGAAAACTTCACAATGGACACAATTTTACCATAATCCAATATTGACCGATTAATGTTGAACTTGCAATGGTACAGTGGCACGGATTTATGTGGTTATAATTAATGAAATGGCACGTATTTCATCAGTTACTGAGTGTAGAAGGCTCACAGACAGATTAAAACTCAAATATTGTTCAATGAGATTGGTGTCATTGAACGTATTATGAATGAGTAACTATTGTGTGTTTATTTATGGAAACTATTAATAGATAATCTGTTTTTGTGTGGCTAAGCGATCATTTACGCTTGCAATTTCAATGAAGTACGTCTTAGTAACTACAGTTCTTAAACTATAGTTTGACTTCTTTGACAGACTGCTACCGATGAAGAAACTTTGTACAAGTGTCTTTTTATATCTCTCTTTTTCTTGTGCAGACACTGATGGTTACGTCGAACTCGAACCGACTAAAAACCACACACCGGGTCGGGTTCTAGAATATATCCCCTATATTTTAATTCTTTGTATGCTAGTTTTATCACAAATGAAGTGGGAACGTATGACCTTAACCCGTAAGTAGTAGGACATTATGGGTTGTTGATGGTGTTAATGATATTTTAAATATACAAATTCACACCTAAAATGTGCCTTGTAAACTCTAAAATGACTCAAATGATAACTGTCACAGAGATTAAGATATATGTTAACGCTTTCTACGCTTTCATGACTATAAAACTAAACTGTTATCAATAAAATTATTATTATTATGTATAAGCCTGGCAGACTATAGTGAAAATTCCTTTCATTCAGATTACATTTTGTTTTCTTTCCAAAAAATCAGGTTAGGGTTGGGTATTTACTATCGGAGTCCGGTCGTGTTAATAACTGCAGTTGCCGGACCCTCCCTTCTCAGGAGCAGAGTTGGCACACCGTATGGTTTTAGTCGGTTCGATTCCGACACACCACCCCGCCGCAAACCCCGGCGGAGTGACGGCCCGAGGGGGTAACCACACGTAAAAATAAATGAGTATTTACTATTGATAACGCAACAGTAACTTTAATTATTTAAAATGGAATACGGTTTTAAATACAGGTTGAATCTCAACATTATTTCAGTTAAAAAACACCATTAATCAATAGCTAAATAAATACCCTTACAAAGAAAGAAAAAGTGAAAATAATCCTGGAATTTTCCACAAAATATCCCAAATTATTTTGAGATGAGGACGACAAAACGTTATATCCCAGCTAATCCCTGAAGAGTGACATCTTTTACAAATTATTTTTAGAAGTTATTACAGAGTCTGGTAGAAAAATAACGCAATTTTCTCGGAAACTGCTTCGTTTATTTCGTTTATTTATGCTTATTTCGAAAATTAGAAAATATACATCAATTTCTATATAAACTGGTGATCAGATTCGTAAAGTACCTTTCCTGGGACAAATATATGCATGTATGTGTTCAACATACTTAAAGCAGCTATTAAGTAATTATTATTTTAATGAAATACAATTGATTGAGGATTGTGCTTTGTGAACTGGTATCGTATTTATAATCGTTATTGCGAAGTCAGTGCCCTCAAGTGCTGACACTAGTTTCAACGTTCGAATTCAGTTCACCCTCAGGGTTGCAGATGTCTGATGCCGGTCGCTCCGTGGAAAAACTGATATTCAGGTAAAACCGGGTGGAACTAGTAGCCGACCCCAAATAATCTTGGGATGAGGCTAGGTAGGAAATGAATTTAAGAAGCCAAATAAAACCAATTCACATTAATCCATTCGGTTAAACGAGGTCATAGCGGGGTAAAAGGTTGCGGTTATAGAAAAGATAGGAAAATATATAACAGTGTACCAAAAATCTTACAAATACATGATAACAGACTAGTACGTAAGTTAATACATTAAGCATAGACAATAGGGTCAGAGTACAATTGACTTAAAAAATCAGTTGCCGTGAGATTAATGTTATATATAAAGAACTCCTTTATAAAGCTGATGATTTGCCTTAAAGAATACATCTATACTGATTAACATCTGATATTTTAGCTGCTTGATCATAGCTAACAGCTGGTATCTCGACAAGTTCAAGAGACAGTAATGTACCCGTACACAGTAATGATCCCTTACTTCATTTTACGACAAAAAATCGTTCAATGATTGTTTTGTACGAATAATCCACAATCAATTGCAATAATGATAAGTAACTTATATACATACTAGCTTCTTACCGCGGCTTCATCCGCGTGTATGTTGGTTATCCCGGTAAAGAGTAACCTATATCCTTCTTCAAGAATCAAAGTAGCTTCAGGCCAAATTTCATTGATATTGGTGCAGCGGCTTAGCTGTGATAGTATGACAGACGGACCGATTTACTTTCGAATTCTTAATATTTGTATGGGTATATCTATATATACCTTTTTTTTAACCATTTGCCGTCCACTGCTGAACGTAGGTCTTCCCCAAGGAGCGCAAACTATTCCGACCTTGGGCAGTCCGCATCAAATGTACCTTTACACCAATAAATTTTAACACATACAAGTAATAAAACCGCATTCTCCAAAACATAAGACCACGTAAGCCCAGCAAATTTTCCTTAATGGAAATTATGAAATGTTTCATTAATGAAAGCACGAGGCAATCTTCTGATAAACTTGTGAAAACAAGGCTTGGTGTTGGAGCTTAGCCCCAATCTCTCTTCCCAGAGTTAAATCACAAAGTAAACAATACGAATAGATCAGTTTGAGATTTACACGCCGTAAGTTATTATATGTACTTGACTACTTAGTATACTGTGCTTGACGTGGTAAACTTTGTTAATTTAAACTTTAACAGAAATCGATAATCTCGAGTGATAGGACAAGAAAAACAGATTATTCAATAATCGATGTTTTATTTACTTGAAGTTTGTTTATTGTTCGCATCACGAATAATGCAGAACATAGTGGTAGTCTTCATTCATCAATTGTACTTGAAACAAATCCTACCGGTAATCTTAGGTGCTATAGAGATAAATTCTTTAGTAAAAAATTTGGTCCTCCATACCCTCTATTATCTGTACTCCTTAAATACAAAACAGTATAAGTGTGGGGGAAGTGTCATGTACCTCTAACACAAAGGGAGGATCCTCCAACCAGGCGAGGTGATCATGCCTGGCGGGCCACTGCCCAATAGTTGATGTTGGGATGTGGTACATATGATAATCGGCGCGAGAACTTCTATTGTGCGATTCAGGATTGGTAGTTACTCCGTGTAGTGCGTTATTTCGTAGTTCAGCGTATCTTCGATAGATGGCGCTGTAGTATCAACAACTGTTGCGCTGTATGTGAAGGTCGCCACATAAGCAATCACTTTTTATTTGCATACGACGTTTCATATTGACGATTAGCCTAGTGGTTGAAGCTTTCGCCACACAGCTTTCTACTGAGCCAAGTGTTGTGGGTTCAAATGACACATAGGACAACACTTTGTGGATTCATAAATTGTTTTTTGAGTTTGGGTGTCATTTGTGTTCGTTTCATGTATAATTGTAAAGTCTCCCGTAACACAGGATGCAGGAGATGTCTTTTTAAGAAAAAAAAACATATTTAACTGGTAGAATCTCTTCATCAACATCAACAGCCCACTAGTGGACATAGTAGACTTAGAATATCCTATTTATACAACACACCCACCCACCTGCCACTTCGTCAGCAAAGCGGGCTCTAAACCGAGAGATCACCAAACTTGTGCGACACGACCTCCGATGCTCCAATACTCTTTCGATTGAAAGAGCGATCGAGCAGAATCGGGGGTCAAAAGTGTTCGTACAATCTCTTGGAAGAAGCCACCTGACAAAGTTGACCACATCAGGAGGAGAAGTCGTTGCTTCCAAGCCGGCCGTCCTTTCGGAAGTCGAAAGCTTCTACGGCAGCTTATACGCTTCGCATACATCTCGACCTGATCCCGAAAATGAGGACCCTAGAGCTACATTAACACGCCACAACACCGAAGATCTGCCAGAAGTCAGCATTGGTGAAATCGAAATGGCTCTTGGACAGCTGAAAAATGGAAAAGCCCCTGGAGAGGATGGCATTACAACAGAGCTGTTAAAGGCTGGAGGTACACCCGTATTGAGGGAGCTCAAAAAGCTTTTTAACGCTGTCCTGTTCGAAGGGAGAACTCCAGAGGCGTGGAGTAGAAGTGTGTTCATCTTGTTCTTCAAGAAGGGTGACAAGACCATGTTGAAGAACTATCGGCCCATTTCCCTTCTAAGCCACGTCTACAAGCTGTTTTCGAGAGTCATTTCGAACCGTCTTGCGCAAAGACTCGATGAATTCCAACCACCGGAGCAAGCTGGGTTTCGGAGCGGATATGGCACCATAGACCACATTCACACAGTACGGCAGATTACATAGAAGACCGAAGAGTATAATCAGCCCCTGTGTCTAGCATTTGTGGACTATGAGAAGGCCTTTGACTCGATAGAAATCTGGTCTGTTCTGGAGTCCCTGCAGCGTTGCCAAGTAGATTGGCGATACATACAAGTGTTGAGATGTCTCTACAAAGCCGCCACAATGTCTGTCCAAGTACAGAATCAGCATACAAGACCCGTACCATTGCATCGAGGAGTGAGACAAGGGGACGTTATATCCCCGAAATTGTTCACTAATGCAATGGAGGACTTCTTCAAGACGCTGCACTGGAAAGGACGCGGAATCAACATCAATGGCGAATACATCTCTCACTTGCGATTTGCAGACGACATTGTCATCATGGCAGAGACGCTGCGGGACCTACAACAGATGCTGAACGACCTTGCTGACTCTTCTGTACGCATCGGCCTACGGATGAACTTGGACAAGACCAAGGTCATGTTCAATGAACACGTACTACCGGAACCGGTTGCGGTACACGGTGCCGTTCTCGAAGTTGTTCAAAAATACGTGTACCTCGGGCAGACTTTGCAGTTAGGGAGAAACAACTTTGAGGACGAGGTGAACAGGAGAATCCGGCTGGGTTGGGCAGCGTTTGGGAAGCTTCGTCGAGTCTTCTCATCATCGATCCCACAGTGCCTAAAGACCAAAGTCTTTAATGAGTGCGTCCTACCGGTAATGACATACGGAGCTGAAACGTGGACACTTACGGTACGGCTGGTCCACAAGTTCAAAGTCGCTCAGCGTGCTATGGAAAGGGCTATGCTCGGCGTTTCTCTAAGGGACCGTATTAGAAACGAGGTGATCCGACAGAGAACCAAGGTCATCGACATAGCCCACAGGATTAGCAAGCTGAAGTGGCAGAGGGCTGGTCACATTTGCAGAACCGATAACCGTTGGGGTAAACGGGTTCTTGAGTGGAGACCGCGTCTCGGCAAACGTAGTGTAGGACGTCCACAGGCCAGGTGGAGTGATGATCTGCGCAAGACGGCTGGCAGGAGCTGGATGCGAGAAGCCGAGGATCGAACTAAGTGGCGTGCTATTGGAGAGGCCTATGTCCAGCAGTGGACTGCGATAGGCTGATGATGATTTATTTATACAACACAAGTAAACTCATTGAATACCTTGAGTTGGGCCATAAATGAATTTGAAGTTAAATTAGTAAGCAATCTTTTAAATAATACCACTGTAAATTTAATTCCTGAATAACCGTTCTTTAACAGGAACATTTGGTTACGTTTATAGGGTCAAAGGTAATCTGAGACGGGCAAAATGGTCTTCAATAAAGAATATCCGTTTTGGTTACCCTTTTTTTAAATGAATAAGTTGGTGAGGAAATCCCTACTAATATTATAAATATGAAAGTAACTGTCTATCACGCTTTTACAGCTGGACCACTAAACTGATTTAAATTTTTGGCATCGAAATACTTTAATTATCATTGAAGGCCACTCTTTATGACGATAGCTGGCATACACGCAAGTCAGCTATGCTAAGCAGGTAGATAAGGTACTACAATACTTACTATAAAAGTTCGGAATTGTTGTGGTGAGGAAATTTTGCTTTTTAAATTTATACGGACGGTTTATCCTACTAATACGAGTATTACAAACGCGAAAGTTTGTGAGTAGGTAAGTGAGTATATTTCTTGCTCTTTCACGCAAAAGCTACTGAATGGATTTTGATGAAACTTTACAATAATATAGCCTATAACATCAGAATAACACATAGGCTACAATTTATAAAGATACTAGCTTCGCCTCGCGGCGTTGCCCGCAGTTATTATCGTACTACGGGTAGCACCGCGGGGTTCAGCTATTTTAATATACGATGAAATATATATTATACGACTTGCAAATCAAATTACGTCATGCCAGCTCCTACGTAACACGTCAAAGAAAAACTACCAAATTTTAAGATATTACAGAAACCCAAGAATAATACTAAACAGGTTAGATTTACAAAAATCTATTTACATTTTCTACAAACTTGCAAACCTTTTAAAACGAACGTATAAATCTTAAGGTTATTTGTAGGTAACAACAGCAATCACACTTAAATTGTTGAGTTTGTGTTTAAGCTTTACTCATAACCACCAGAGTCGTAAAGAGCTTGAAACAGTCCACAATAAATGTTAAGTAAGAGTAACATAACCAACCTTCTTATCTGAACATTTTATGACTGTTTTTTATATATCTTACAACCTGTACAGATATTTTGTCGATATGACTAGATTTTATTACATTTTTATGTAAAATATATGTTTAACTTTACATATCGTTCTTTAGAAACCTGTATGTACACTTTACATATAAACTCACTGTGCCGACTTCCACATACAGCGCAAAACAAAGATATGCTACAGCTCGATCTACCGAAGACACACCGAGCTACGCGCAATTAATTAAAGAGTACCTACATATCCTGCATCGCCATATAGCAAGTCTCTAGTAAATTAGCGTATATACAACTTTCCAGCCAGCCATAATCATCTCGCCTGGAGGAACATTACAACCATTCCTCTACACCTACGTCTATATAACAAAAAGGGGCCAAACCAAGCATTTTGTAGATAATAGTTTTAACTCTATTTAGGCGGGCGTGTTAATCGAGCATCGTGGAGGCCATGTATTAGCCCGGGATCCATCAGGGTACCAGAAATTCTCAGGCTACTGGTAACCGGGATGATTGGTGGTTTCTAGTCGGTTCACCTCCGACATAATCATTTCACCGGCCAATTAAATATTTAAGTAATCAAAGCGAAGAATTTAGAGTATTTTAAAAGAGCAAAGTAGATAAGATGAGAATTCATTGCGTATGATGGTTAGACTTGTGGGGGAACGGGTATAATGTTCCACCCAACACAAAGGGAGGATCCTCCGACCAGGCGAGGTGATCATGCCTGGCGGGCTACTGCCCAACAGTTGATGTTGGGATGTTGTATATATGATAATCGGCGCGAGAACTTTAATTGCGCGATTCAGGATTGGTAGTTTCTTCGTTTTGTAGGTTACTCCGTAGTTCAGTGTAACTTCGGTAGATGGCGCTGTAGTATGTTATGTTGTATGTGGAGGTCGCCACATCACTCCCCTCCAAGACTGGAGGTCGACATATATTGCGTCAGCTGTCTGTGCTCTGTTGTGGAGCTTGCCAGTGCCAGGAGTGAGAAGCTCCAGTGAGTCGGAACTGAGTGCCGCAAGTTCCATTGAGTCGGAACTGAATGCCGCTAGTCCCAGTGAGTCGGGGCTGAAGTCCGCTGATCCCAGTGAGTCGGGATCGCATGCGGTGCGCGGTGCTGCGGTGTGGTCCCCAGTGAGTCGGGGCGGTTGCTGCGTAGTGGCTGGCTGCTGCGTAGACGGGAGAGAGATGCTCTGCTTACATGGACCGTAGGTGAAGTGTGCTGTGCCTAGACGCTGATGAGGCCGTAGGGGTAACCAGGCTGGAGCGGTCGCTTCCTGCGTGTGGTGTATCCCTGTTGAGGCCGAGGTTGCTGGCTGGCTTGAGACTTGCTGTGGGAGTGAACATGATGGTGGCTCTTCCTTGAAGGCTGCTTCCAATCACGTCGGGGTCACCACTGTGGGGGAACGGGTATAATGTTCCACCCAACACAAAGGGAGGATCCTCCGACCAGGCGAGGTGATCATGCCTGGCGGGCTACTGCCCAACAGTTGATGTTGGGATGTTGTATATATGATAATCGGCGCGAGAACTTTAATTGCGCGATTCAGGATTGGTAGTTTCTTCGTTTTGTAGGTTACTCCGTAGTTCAGTGTAACTTCGGTAGATGGCGCTGTAGTATGTTATGTTGTATGTGGAGGTCGCCACAGACTTAACGCATATACATATATGTTTCACATACAGTACCGTCGTTATTCTTCATGCATGATCTCTAGATAATAATTATTATATTCATTCTCAAGTTGACAATGCGTCTTATAACGTCAAATGAATAATCTCTATTTACAATTTAAGTTCAATGAATTCATTATACACTATTAGGACAGGTCTGCGAGACCTTGGCCCTTTCACTTTTGTAGCAGGCAGTTGATTGCACTAACGCTAATTAACGACTCCGCCTCAATTTGATCTGTAACACTAAACTTGTTGAGGGTTGTAACTTCGTGGAATTTTATTGTAAGACATTTACTCAAATGACGTCAGAAACACATTGTTTAGTTAAGCAATCTCTTGGCTCATGAAACGAAGAAATCCCGAATAACATTATTATTATTTTCGTTTCTTGAACATCACTAATATCAACCTATAGCTTTTAGGTTATATTAATAACAGTAATTAAGCTCTATGGCAGACAAAGTTTGACAAGACAGGAAATTTGTTTTGATTCTTTGATTTTTAAATAATACATTCCTATCAATGAAAATATCTATTATTATATTTATCACTTATTATTTTATTATATTTCACATCATTTATTTATCAGGACCTCATATCAGAAATTCGAAATTAACTCTGTCTGTTTGTTATGCTGTTATCAATTTCGGTATAGAGATAGACTAGACCTTGTAGAACTTTATAGACATGCATATAGAAAAAGCAGAACAACAGACTCCGCCTTTCATTTCGTAGTACAGAAGATTGAGTCGACTTTCGCAAACAGACAATCGATAATGGCAGCTTTCATTGACATAGAAGGCGCTTTCGATAAAACTATACACAACAACATTAACCGCGCCCTTCGAAAATTTAAGGCCGAACCAGTCAACACAGACTGGATCACTGAGCTGGTCAGTAAAAGGGCGGTACAGACAGCGGTGAATACTACTATGAGAACAACATTAGTTAGAGTATGCCCAAAAGGTGGGGTCCTACCACCGCTTCTATGGAACATAATAGTAGACAGCCTCATTAAGAGACTAAATGATCGAGGATACACTTATATTGGTTATGCAGATGAACTAACAATTCTGATAAGCGGTAGCGCCGAAAATGTGCAATATGGGTCATGCGTTCGGTTTTTCAGATTCTAGAAGAATGGTGTGACAAACATCAGTTGTCTGTAAATCCGAAAAAAACAGAACCTCTCTTCACCAACAAAAGGAAGTTACCTGAACTACAGCTACCAAAATGACTCAATACCAATCTCTCCCTGTCAACTCAAGTAAAATATTTGGGCTTTGTTCTTAACAACAAATTGAACTGGGCGAGTCATATAGAAGGAAAGACAAGAAAGGCTTTTCAATCAGTGTAGAAGACTAGTTGATAAAAGATAGGATCTTAATACAAAGATCACACTCTGGTTATACACTGCAGTTATCAGACTCTCCATTACATACGGATCAGTTGTATGGTGGCCCAGAACGAAACTATCCACAGCATAAATAAAACTCCAGAGTCTACTACGCTTGGCACACAGTAGCGACTACTAGATGCATGAAAACTACACTATCAGCCGCATTATAGTATTCCCTGAACTTGAGACCTCTAGATCTGGTCATCCGACAGGAAGCGATAGTAGTTGCCCTAAGACTAAAATCAAATGGACTGTGAAGATAAACACAGCAGCAACACACTACAAAGTTCTGCAAGGAATCCTAAAGGAAATTCCACTCAGACACCCACCCAGGGTGTCTCGAGGAGTGAAATTTCCTTCGGACTTTCGGACAGAACTTCATATCAACATGTCTTCGATCGAAGTTCTTATATCCAACTATCCGTAGAAAGAAATTATAGCTTTGGCATCGGCGAAGTTAGAATATATACAGACGGCTCCAGAACACAAAAGGGTACCGGAGCTGGCATCTTCTCGAACGACAACTACTCTAGACAAGCTAAACACAATCTTCCAAGCAGAATGTGTTGGCATAATTAAAACAGCACAAGCAATTGCAACAAGAGATGTGAGAGACTCAAACAGAAGTGTGGTACTCGTAGATCAACAGGCGGACATCCTCCAATCATCATCATTTTCGGAAGCATGTAGTGACCTGAAAAGGCTGCTGAGCTTCTGGGATGATCTAGGATGGTTGGAGTAGGAAGATGACAAACACACGTACAAAGGCCCAACCATGATGCTAAGTGCGGAGATAGATAAAACAAACAAACAGAACTTGTAGAAGGACATGAGCTACTTTTTGTTGCGGTAACCAACATATACGCAGGTAAAGCCGTGGGCAGAAGGCAGTCACTATAATAACATGTACAAAAAAACCTATACGCTACATCTTGTCAATCTTTTACGTCAAACCACAATCCAATATTGCGAATCTACGATAAAATATATTCTTAATAACATATTGTTCCGAGATTGTGCGATCGCGTTCATATCGCGTACATTATTCGCGTTTATACGTACGTATATGGCGGGAGATCTCATCTCCGTTGTAATTGAATTGTGAGTTCGTGTTAACAGCGAATATTGGTCGTAACAAATGTTAAGTAATATGAGGGTATATAATAATGTTTTGGGTTTGAGTTTACGCAGCTTTAATTACAGTTACTGGAGATCGCTTTAAATATATCCATAATTTAATTAATATGGCTGCATAGTTGCCCAATAGGTTTAAGCGGTCGCTACGCTACTTTCTACTGCGCCAAATGTTGTGAGTTTAGGTCCCATATGGGACAACACTTTGTGTGATCAACAAATTTGACTTTTTCAGAGTCTGGACGTTCTTTGTGTTAGTTTCTTGTATGTTTGTAAAGTCCTCTGTGACGCATAATGTATATTCCTATGCGGGATTTTTAAAAAGTAATTTTAGTTTTTATTACTTTCCTTTAACAGAAAGTATCTATATAATTAATCTATGTTACTATTTCATATCGACTTTGTTTAGTAAGCGCGTGTCGCTAGATAACATTTTTAACTTGGTTTTATAAGCTTTTATTTAGTTTCACCTGTCCCGATGTTTGCCTGTAATCAAATATTACAAGTTAAATTTGATCCACTTCCCGATTTCTGATTAAGATGAAATTTGAAATATGCCTTCAGTTCTGATGACAACACAATTATATATATATCCGTATTATTATTAATCCAAAATGGCCGCCGTTACAAAATGGCGGCGTACATATTTCTGAACAACCCACCCAATATGGGTATCAAATGAAAGGGCTTAAAGTTTCTTTTTTTATTAACAAGTAATAGAAGCTTGTTTTTTTAATAAAACATTAAATCAATCCCTTAGTTTAACTTGTAATTATATCAAATTTCAAACTTTCCTCCTGTGGTCTCTATTATTTTGTTCTTGTTTGAAATTTCTTACTGAGGAGCATGGCATACAGGTGTCTTATGTAAGAAAGATGTATTTATGAACCTTATGTTTTATTATTTTATATACGTAAAATGTTACAAAAATATAACTATTTTTATATAACAGCTCAACAAAAAAAAGACTATTAGTTCTTGTAATATACGAGTAGTAAGTACTAGCTTATAATAGCACCTAGACAAATTATAGCCGTGCCCTCATAAAGTACAACAGCACAATGCGTACAAGAAAAATAGCGCTTTAAAGCGAAATGCTTCAGACATGTGTATAGAGCTTTTACAAAACGTTTTGTTAGCAATTCTTTTTTACCGGTACATTATCAGGAATATTTTACTAAACACTAGCTGAAAGTTTTGTTACTTTCTGTACTACCCTCTAAGTAGTACCACTCCGGACCATCTCTACTACCCTAAAATTTTGTGTGAAATTCATTACAATTACATAACTATTGTCTTCATGTTCATTAAAAATATTTAGAATGTAAATTATTACTGTCTTTTTCAATGAGAGTAAAAAATTACGTTCGGTTTACGTATACGGTTTTTACCTTTTACAAAACATGGATTAAAAGGAACCCTTTGGATTGCTTTTGCTAACAAGCTTTTAATTGGACTTACCAAGACTAAAAAACAACTAATATCTTTGTAAATATTTTTTCTTTCTATACGGTAATACTTTTATTCAATTTACCTACTCTAAATTATGTGAAATTACTAATTCAATTACAGTAACTAATTCAAATTCGACACGAAATATTTCTGAATATGCTACGCCGTAGAATAAGCTACGCAGTCACCGTAGAGCCAACGGCTACGAATAAAAAAGTTTTTGTCTTGTAAAGAGGCGCAGGTGTTTCAAACGTGACCGCATTTACCTGCGAAAGAATTGTAAGAAACATTTCTTAAGCAAGTTTTTCTTACCTACTTCTTATCCTTACCTATCTTTATGTTAATTTGAGCAGCTGTGTGTAGCATCAGAAGGGGCTTCGTTATATTATTTGTTATGGCACGCGATATGGACGCAATTTAAAATTATACTTCACCTAAATTAGGGTGAATCAGGACTTCCGGAGGAAAGTGAGTACGAGAATTGTATTTTTTTTAAATTTAACTTATATGTTTTTGTTATTTTAGCAATAAAATTGCATACATTCAAGGTAAAAAGGAACGGTAAGGACACATTTTTTTTAATTTATAACACCAAAGTTTCTTAACAAAAATAAAACATATACCTTAACAGATTGAACATATATACATAACTAATATACATCGACATTACATGTCCCTGTTCTTCTCAGTGGCCCGCCAGGCATGATCACCTCGCCTGGCTGGAAGATCCTCCCTTTGTGTTGGAGGGATATGACACCTGTTCCTCCACATACTATTGTTAAACGGCGACGGTCACTGTATCCCAAAATACAGGTTTTATTCAGCCTAGTTTATATTGCACTTTTCGTACCTTTTGTGTTACATATTCCATAAGTTTTGAAAATTGTATAAATGTCTACACACAGTGAAAATTAGGAAGGGCTCTTTAGCCTTCAAAATGTTGAATGTCCCCCAAGTTTCTGTTAAGTCGTGGTATAATTGTGCTCAAAATGCCCTATATGTGAAGAATCATGATAACGCATTTTTTTTGTGTAAGACCCTGCCAAAATGATCCTACACCGACTGATGGAAAGTATAAGCAGAATCGAAGAGTGGTCACCAAACTCATTGCGAATGCAGACAATGCAACAATGCAGCATGATAACCCACACCATGGCGGCCTAATGATGCTTCTGCATCATTGGGCCTCCGGTCTTGCGGTCACCAACGAAACACGACAGCATTAATGCTGACATTTTACGTTGATCTTCTGTGCGAGTGTAGTACCGCCCCGGTTGAGTCGGGCCCTTCGTGCTGAAATCAGCGTTTCAGCTGCAAAATCAGCCTTTGGTATGACATGGTTCTTCCATGACTGCACGGTTGGCCGAGTGGTGTCAGCGGTTGCCATGCCGCTTGCTACTGCGCCAAGTGTCGTGGGTTCAAATCCCACGCGGTACCTACAACACTTTGTGTGATCCACGAATTGTTATCCCGAGTCTGGATGTTCTTTGTGTCCGTTTCATGTATGTTTGTAAAGTCCCCCACGACACAGGATGTTTATTCCAAATGTGGGAGTTGTCTTTTTAAAAGAAAAAAAAAAAAAAAAACAATAATAATTACATAATTACATATCATTATTGAAGAACATCAATGGCCTATAATTTCATATACTGCTGGACAGATACTTCTAATTATCCAATACATTCATCAAGTTTTCCCTCTCTTTGCAGCGTTGTTCTCCTGCTTATTTTGCTCCCTAAATCCATGGGACGAATAGAAGTGGTGACATTTCGTATTCTTGGTATTTTAAACAGACACACCTTAATAAATTTTAGTTATTCTCTATAAACTGGTAGTATACTTTCTGAGTGTGTAATTAAACTTAAATAAAAATAATTTTAAATAACCTGAAAATTATCAATGCTTTCGACATTCAATATAATTTTACCCAGAAAATCTCAACAGCAGACGCTTATAAATATGCGCATCTTATTTTGAACCTGTTCACAATTGAATGACAATAGCATATTTACATAATCTGTACTTAATCAGACTATTAATATACTCTGTGGCAGAATTAGAATTTCATGTTGCCTTTTTAGTGACGTGAGTATGATAATGATGTTCATGTATTAAGTGACAGGTTTCTCAATCAATGGGGAATAACTAATACATTAGTTAGTGATGCGTAGGTTTAACCTATATTAAGAACGGGTGAATGAAAGACCGTCTCGCCTCCCACTTTAGGCAGACTTTTCCACATTGTTTCTTTTAGTAAGAAAACGTCTAAAAAACTACATGCCCTCTACATAGCTTTTTATAGAATTATATAGTACACTAGCTGATCCACGCAACCTCGTTTACGTCTTCTATTGCCCGTAGCGTGAACATTTTCCCCCGTTTTTCAAACATTCTTCATTGGTACTCCGCTCCTATTAGTATAAGCGTGATGATATATACCCTATAGCTTTCCTCGATAAATGGACTATCCAACACTGAAAGATTTTTTCAAATTGGACCAGCGGTTCCTGAGATTAGCGCGTTCAAACAAACAAACTCTTCAGCTTTATTATATTAGCATAGATTAATTTGACACCTCACTTGATAAATTAGTTTAGTAGTTTAGGCACAACGGAAGAACTTACAAACAAATATAGTCTGCCAAAACTATCATCCTTTCTTTTGGCTTTGCCGTAATCGGGTAAAAACGAAGATACGAAACAATAAGAAAGACACTCAAATAAGCACTACCCATTTTAAGTATCAATCATACAGCTTTTCCTGTTCATTTTTAAAATAAAATCATATTGAATAAATGAGATAATGAAAACACTACACGACAAATTGTAACAGAACAGTCTCCTAGTTTTAGGGTTTACTTTTATAAACTATTGCTCTGCTTAAATAGGTGATGTTATGATTACCAATGAGATGGTTATAAAGCAATTATTTATAAACATAATTTCCCCGGTTTATAACATTATTTTATACTAGTTATTCAAGATTTATGTATCTAGTAACCCGTATTGTCTACCATTAATGTCAGTGCTTTGATGATTCTGGTCTTTAACCCTGTTGTTAAAAGTATTGGTCTATATATGTATATAAAGTACACCAGTGGTGGTAAAAACATCAAGTATCTTTAAAGAGTTAGTTAGTCCTCTATGGCTTATATACATTTATATACTTATTTATTTTTAATCGACTTCCAAATTAAGAGGAGGTTATTAATTCGACTGAATTTTTTTTTGATGTTTGTTACCTCATGACTTTAAGAGGTATATAAAATTAAATGTTAACATAATAATATGATTGTAACACAAAAATAAAAAAAGCAATGATCGTCAGACTTTAATTGTTACGTGGCATACTTATCCGAGGTAAAGGTTGTATACTTAAATGCGTTGTGTCTTAAATGTCAACATATTTAGTTTCCTCGGACGAACTAGCGCCACTCAAAGATACTCCACTTGTATTTATTTTCGACTAGATGAACCGATTTTCAGTTGAAAGCTGATGCTTTCCGTGTGGTCCCATTTCAATTTGGTCTAGTTCTGACAATGTCATCCATGAGAAAACCAGAACGTAACCCAGTTATGAGATCAAAACTGCACCCACAATAATTGTTACATTTTAGTTATTTTACAATTAATTAGTAGCCACTATTGTACTCATGTTTCAAGTTATATTTTTCGGTAATATGTCGGACACATTAATACTCCTAAATTTGTCGTAGCTGCTATTAAGCCCATTTACAACCACGATTACTGTTTTTAACCTAAAAGCTTGTTAAACCTTACTTAGTCACACATTATAAAAAGAAAAAGACTTAATTGTCATGACAAAAAAGGGTTTTTAAATATATTTACACACACACAAGTGTAAAGTTTTTCCATATACACACATGTATATGCAAAAACTTTACACTTTTTCGGTCTTCCAACAAAGGTTTAATGATGAGCCCAACCAGTGAAACTTGTCGTGTTGGTTAACCTCACAACTCTCACACCACATTTAAACTTTACAGCTTAATGTTAGGTATTTTAATCTTTTTAAATAAATAAGGTTAAGTAATTTCAAACACGCATACTCGTGTAATATATTATCTACCGAGGGAAGGTCAACGGAGCGGCAAAGGTCAAACATTTATGTTTCCTAGTATAACAGGTAACATCAAGTGATTTAAATAGAAAACAGAAAAAACTAAACTTTTTATAGTAAGTTAAATAACAATCTTAATTGGCATATAAATGCTTATTGTCTCGCAGTAACTTGGATTCAAAATTGAAAATACTAAACATACAATCTATAAAAATAAAAACGTACTTTAATTAAACTACAGCTCCTCTATACAAGTTTATTATAAAACTCAATCGTCTGCCGTTGATTGACCTGTAGTAGAATTAAGTAGAGGCATTATTATATATATAGGCCTAAATTGGTGTAACACCTCGATTACTCTGCACCTCAAATATAAAGAAGACGAACGAATAAAAAAAGAAGTAGCTTCGTCAAAACTTGAAGTGAAACATAAATCCTTTTTGGCTAGATACCGAATCATATTTAACTACTTTATAAAATACAATATAAAAATTATTTATTTATTCTCTCGCACAGTTTTACAAACCAAATAACTAGGTCGTTTGTTTATGTAAGTAATAAATCTGTGTGGGAGACTGGTGTTAGTACCAAAACTTGTATGAGAAATTAGCCACCTCTGCCACCACTTCATATTCTAAATACAAGTGGAGTATCTTTGAGTGGCACTAGTTCGTCCGAGGAAACAATGATATGTTGGCATTTAAGTAAGATACAACGCATTTAAGTATATAATAGTATAATCTTTACCTCGGTTAAGAATGCCACGCAACAATTAAAGTCTGACAATCATTACTTTTTTAATTTCTGTGTCACAATCATATATGTTAACATTTGGTTATATGTATAATATACATACTTCTTGACTGCCTCTGTGGCGCAGTGGTAGCGTATGCGACTGCTGTGCTTGAGGTCTCGGGTTCGATTCCCGGATCGGACCAAATGTTTGTATGATCTGCAAATACTTGTTTCGGAGTTTGGGTGTTTTCTATGTGTGATATGTATTTACAAAAAAAAGTAAATATGCACCTATAGCAGTTGTCTTAGTACCCATAACACAAGCTCTGCTTAGCTTGGGACTAGATGGCGTTGTGTGTAAGATGTTCGAAATAAAAATATTTAAAATATTCTTAACATATAATTATTCATATCGTTTTTTTTTTTTATTTTAAAAGCATCTCGGATGTGTTATTCATTCAACTCATGTTTATCTTTAAAAACATGTTTTAGACGTATAATCACAAACTTTAGTCTGTAACAAATTTTAGGACCCAACATCCATCAACTTTCAGACTATGAAATGTAATTTATTAAAACACGTACAGGGATTTTTATGTTACAATCTAAAAAGTAACGTTTTTTGAACGCAAGCTTATTTTGTAAGATGAATAACTGCGAAGGATGTTTTATGTATACACGACAACATGAAAACATAACAACACTTATTAAGTTTTTGATGAAGAGGATGGGAGAGGGATGGGGAGGGATTGGGATATGGACCTCCGGTATCCTCACTCACTCGGTAATACACAGCGCAGGCGCTGCTTCACACTGGTTTTCTGTGAGGCCGTGGTATCACTCCGGTCGAGCCGGCCTATGCATGCTTAAAAATATAGTCTGGAAATATAGTCAAGGAATTCTACAAACTACATTTATTTTCACCAATGGAACGTGATTTTCGTCAAAAACAACCACATAAGCATAGTTTGAGTACTTTTTGTGCATTTCACATTACTTTTCGTTGATTGGATTAATATAATAAAATAAACTTTTAGTTAGCTCCTTAGGTAAGTGTTCTTTAAAATACTTTCTCTGCAGTCAGCCCTCACCGATATAATATACTTAAAATGTCAGTCACGGCGTACTTGATTTTATTTTACTAGAAATTATCGGTAGGTATAAGCTTAAAATAAGGTAAAAGTAAGCGACGAAGCATGAATAGCCAACAAAGTGTACAGAGTTATCTAATTCAGGATTTTCGGTATAAAATTACTGGTAGACGGGTTACCACGAAATATCAAATAGCAAAGGCTTCTCATCACACTCACGGAACATCGGGTAAAGAAGTTTTCTATGTTATTTTTCTGACACATTTTTATGCTTCATTCGTTTTTATATAACGTATCTGTATAGACTTAGATTATTATTATTGTTTTTTTGTTTTTAAAAAACAACTCCCGCATTAGGAATATAGCTTTGATGAATGATACATTATCATGATAACTCTGATGAATGAGAGAGATGAAAATAAGAGCATGATAATAAACTCACTTCTGTTTAAGGATACTCCAGTATCCACTTTTTTTATATATGAACCTGCCAAAGTGACTCTACTCCGTCTGATGGAAAGCATGAGCAAACCCCAATAAAAAGAGAAATAAGTAAAGAATCTTTACCTTTAATTTTAAAGCCAACATATTTATGAAATGCTACTTAATTTGTCCTTTTCCGTCCATTAATCATTCTATTCAAAAGCAGCAATATCTACTACATTCTTAAAATAATTGATATCAAATTCAACATTAGACGTATATCATAGGAAGAACCTTTAATATAGTCCCAATTTATAATTGAATCTATATGGATCTCGCATTCACTAGAGTGGTAACTATCGATTATGTCGAATTGTGATACAGTAATACAGTCATATAGCTAAATTCGCGACAGAAATTTCATCCCCATCATCTCGATGGTTGGCAGTCCACAACTGTGCGATTTTCCCCAATTTTTTTTGCCACGCATAGCAAAACTGAGGAATGTGCTGTCGCCTGCGGTGTTCCGGGACCAATACGACCTTGAAACCTTCAAGAAAAGAGCGTACTTCTTCCTAAAAGGCCGGCGACGCAGTTGTGACGCCTCTGGTGTTGCGCTTCCATCAGGCGAAACGCCTGCTCGATTGCCGCCAATATAATAAAAAAAAAACATTTTTTATGAACAGATCAAAGAACAAAGAAAGATGCTTGAATTTTAGTTGTATAGGGAAAATACGGTGGACGGAACTGAAAGGACACGAAACGTAACCTTGTCCGTAATCTTTTCATGCTTTGTAACGTAGAGGACGATATTATTCAATGTATTAAATTAGTTAATCGTTACAGTATCGGCAAATGTTACTGTTACCGGTTACGAAACCCAAACCTCTCCTCCTCCATATTCCTAACACATGTACCTACATGATGACAAAAGTCCGTCCCATCAGATAACCTGTCTGTTCGTTTACCATCATATGCCTTAGAAAAAATATACTGTCTGTACTATACGGCCGACGTATCTTGACGAGTCCGAAATTCGTGCAGAAAGTTGCGTAACAACTTTTTTAATAGTTGGTATTTTGATATTTATTAAATTTGTAACGCCTCTGGTGTTACGGGTGGCAATGGATGGCAATAATCGCTTACCATCATAATAATACTAATAATACGGTAATAGGTATGCCCGTTTGTCCACCATTCATAAAAAAAATTATATCTACTAATTGGTCACTGTTTTAGGGAACTTTATTCGTACATTGGTATATTAAAATGACAATAACAGTTTTCTTCACGAGTGTACATGCGCTAAAGTTCGCAGAGCCTATGTTCAGCCTCGCTAAGATACGTCCGCCGTATAGTAATTGGCTTGAGCATACATTTCGCGGCACGTAACACGCGAATCCCATTTCTTGATCTGTTATAACTTATTTGTTCAAATAATATTACCTAATGCCAAACATAATGCGAGCTGCGTAAACAATGTCGAAAGATAATTCCCGACTCGCACAAACAAAACGTACGAAATGATACACATATATTTAAGTTGAATACTCGCACACATAAATCTCAGCCCTCGATTTAGCCAAGTATTTAACTTGTAAAGTTTCCACAATGGTCCTAGCTTTAATAAGGAATCCTGAAAAAGTAATGTAGGTATGTTACATATTACGAAAGTTATATTACTAAGTATTTAGTACCAAAACGATTAGTACTTACAATATAAAATACCAGCTTTTTGCCCGTGACTTTGTTCGGATATCAATGTCATGTCATACTTCAGCGCTAAAACGACTTAACTCCTATAAGAAATTTACATTTAGGTTGTGTATAGAAAAGTTTTATGTTAACTAATATAACTAAATACGTCGGATTAACTAAAAAATATTAGTAAAATACTAATAGTATGAATAAACATATATCATTTGTCAGGAGAAACACTAGAACTTCATTATATCTGAACGAATTCAATCAAATTCCTCCACATAACATTGACAAAATTTGAACTGAAAACATGTCATATTAAAAAATAAATTACCAAATCCAATACACCATATTCTCTCTAGCAACAGTATTTAGGACAGTTGAGTATTGAAACCGAACCACACTTGAAATTCAGAAATGAGTTCTAAATTGTACACGAGCGTTGAACTACCCGCATAAAGTTTTGTTGCTACCGAATTTTTTTTGACCATTCTACTGGCAACTATTTGTACGCGGTTGTGTAGCCTAAATATTGAAAAACTACAATTTATTGTGTGTGCATGGCGAACGTCGAATATTATATATTTTTATTAAATGTTTACGTAGATTCCTTTATGCTATCCTTTTCAACGTTGTTTTAGAGCAGATAAATAATTTACAAAGATTAAGTTGTTAAGAATGATTCTAACGTTCCTGTTAGTTATATATATGATCTATTAAAATGCTCAGACGATTTAAAACTGAATAATAAACCGTTATACAAAATACCATATAGAAAATATGGCTCTCTTGTATAACATATTTAGGTATAAATAACCTCCAGTAGCATTAACTTGACTTTCTAAACCTTTGACAAAAAGCTAAGGTAATCGGTCAGAATCAAATGAAGGAATTATATAGGTTTAGGAGTTTTCAAAGTAATTGCTAAAGCGTTGATCTTTCATGCGACAGACGGATTGAAATAGGAATATGTAGGTACTTCGTGAAATAAAACCTAATTCTAGTTACTTAGGTATGGGAGATGTGAAGAATATCCACTTTTTTTATTAAAATGATACCAGTTTATATCTTTAAGTAGAGCACTTCAAAGTTACTGAGTAATTTGTTCACTTACAACATTATTTTTACTAAACGACTTCAAACTCAATTACTTCAGGAATAAATTGAGACAAAATTACACAGCGGCACTTAATCTTGAACCCATTACAAGCCATTTTATAAAGTGAAGTGCAAAATTAGAGGAGACTGACGTGCCTTCTTTATTGCTGACGTATTCATTGCCGATATGTAGAAAGCATTGCAAGTAACTTCAAAATAAACCTAAACTACACACACACTGTTCCATCATGTGAAATTGAAGGTTGTACACAGGCATCCTTAGAAAAAATGTTCCTCAGTGATAAGACTAAGAAGTTTGTCGACAAAAGGTTATCTTATTGTAGTAGTTTTTTTTATCATTTTTCCCATACGAACCTGGACCATCTTGCAGACACGTTACATTGCTCTTACATGTGGAGTATTGCTCCGAGAGAGATGCCGATGATTACTTATCATTGCGCTCTCTTTCCTTAATTTTGGTATATTGTGGGACTGTAGAATACGAGTTCAATCGTATTACCCCACGTCGTGTGTGAAAAAGTACACATCATAGCAAGGAAAGAAAAGACTCCCCAGACAGCGTATGAGTATATCAAATTAACCTCAAATATGCTTAGCTATACGGAGTTAATGAGTAATATAAAAAAGAAAACAAGAAATTTGATGAGAAGAAAGAATTTGTGTTTCGTATTTATTTTATTCTAATTGCATGCTACCTTTTTTGGCTAAAATAAATTAGACTAATTTGACAAGATAAGAGTATATTGCTTGCTTTTCTAATCGGAGTAATCTAAAGGTATTTTCTTCGTCAATAGACAGAAGTGAACAATGAACTACTCTTCTTCTGTTGATGAAATGGCAACTAGCCGGATCTCTCGGATCAGCTATTTCTGCCAATGTCAAGTATTTATAGTCTTCAATTATAAGTCTTCGAGTCTTCAAGTCTTCGTCGTGATGAAATTAACGATAAAATATATATATATATATATATATATATATATATATATATATATATATATATATATATATATATATATATAATGTGAATGACATGAAATGGGGACCGTCTTTCGAAAAAACAAAAAACGATCTCCAATGAACTACTCAGTTATGCTACCAAACTTAAATTCTTTAAAATGTACCTAGTTAGATACTTTCCCAGTAAAACTTCACTATTGCACCGTTGCATATCTACAGAAAAAAATACAACCTCTTTCGTTTTAAAATAAAAAGTAGGTCTAACTTGCAAGTATATAAGTTTGTCTTAGATATCAAGTAACCTAGATAGAATATAGGCCAATGTTATATGACGAATGACGACCTATTAAATACTTTCTCTACGGTTTTAGGAGTATTTTTATTTGAATATCTTTATATTTGTCTCCCCAATATAAATAAATATTTAGATTATTCCATCTCTTACGCAGTCGCCACGCTGCTTTCTACTGCGCCAGGTGTTGTAGGTTCAAATCCCACATGGGATTCACAAATTGTTGTTCTATATTCCCCCGCGACATACTTAGGATGTATATTCCTAATGCAGGTATTATCTACATAAAAAAAGTTCTGATAATCTCTCTAAACGTTATAATTTATACATTGGGCTAAATATTAGATAACAGTTAGTAATTTACGAAATATTTAAGGTCGTTTAAATTAAAGTTGTCTAGCTATAACTATTTGCCTAAAATGTCAATTTATAAAATTCTGTGTATAAGGTAAATCTTTAGGGCGTAGAATAGTTAAGTAATTTAATAAAACAAGAGTTAATTCCATTAAAGCTATTACTGAAAAACTAGGCAGATAGTTTTAATTCAATAACTATGTTTACGTTGGGTGGATGTGGCGCGCGCTACGACAAACAACTTTAGTAAGTACTTATTAAGAAAATAGAGGTGCGTAGCAACGATACTAAACTTCAAGATTCAGACATAATAAGTCATTAGATACCTACTAGTGAAACTATTTAACTTTTGCAACTTTTACATTAATAATTTTGCAAATATATCCATAAACAAAATTTTCTTTTTCTTTTTCTATAACACTAACTTCTTATTACATCCTTCAGAAGCCGTACTACTTAAACGATGCATCGTATATCTGTATTATCTTAGTCGTTTCTCCGTGTAAACTTTTAAAGACAATAAAGTCTAACTGATTCGGACATATCTTTACATAAATCCAGCTAGAAGAGTTCAAGTATAAAACTGTGTATCTGTATGTTTACGTATGATCACGTGGTCGCTACTCACCGGCCCGAGGCTGTCGAAACCGTGGCGAAGCGCCAAACTGTGGGCCTCGTCGTGAGCCACAGACCTCTTGAAACGCACCAGGAACGTGTTGGTAAAGACCTCGCGGGACGCGGCCGCGGCTATTAGCAACGTCGCAGCTAAGCATTGCAGCCACATGTTAACGCGGTGGCCAACGTCGGCTGACTGAGGCCTAACTCCCGCTGACGTCACCACATATCGACCGCCTCCTGACGCATGCGCCAGCTCGACCATTCAACCACACGATGATTTCCACTCTGCAACGTCCGAGCCTTTCCATAGATTATAAAGAACATCGCCACATAGCCATTGTTTCGGATGAACACCCTACTTTCTTGTGTCCGTTAACCACAGGCCACAGCATCAACTTCGTACTGACAATAGTTGACCTCTAAAAAAACAAATGCATTCTACTCTACGCCAATAATAAATATTTTAAATACTTTCATTTCAGGGAAGAAATTAATATAGTAATTTGTATTAGCTCCCTAAAACACAACTTATCCAGCCTTAGGAGAGGCCCATGTCATGAGGCCAATATGCATTTAAATATTTAACTAGAAAACTCATCTTGCAAACTTTTCTAATTTTAGTCTGTTTTTATACTTAAATGTCTTACTTAACAGAAACCTATATCCACAAAGGGTAGACAGAGGCATATAAACGCCTTTTGAGAGTTAGCGATGAGAAAGAACATATTTAATTGGGAAGGAGGGTAGAAAAGGATTGTGTGGGATTGGACACAACTCTCATTTAAAATTAGATGGCCATAGTCTGTAAGTCTATCCAGATGGCAAAGCTGTTTTTAATGCTAGTTTTTGGCTAGGAGGTCGTAGACTCAATCAAGTCTAATTGATTTGCCGTTTGGAAACTGCCAGTTTCCTGTTTTATTAGATGGTGATTGTCAATTTGCGATTCCATTCTTACCCATATGAATCACACTCCAAGAGAGTTGATTGCGGTTTTCAGAATCTTAACCATATCTAGGTCGTGTCGTTAACAAATAAAGATAGTTAAGCTTTTCCATACTTGACACGTCAAAGAGAACAATCGAAAGGGTTGATGATTTAGCGCCAATGTTCCATGAAGGCCACCTGTTTCAGTGAGTCGGTGTTGAAGTGAGACCTGAATAATTTAATAATTATACGGACCATTGATCTGATGACACTGTATAGTGATATATATATACTAATAATAAAGCTGAAGAGTTTGTTTGTTTGTTTGAACGCGCTAATCTCAGGAAGCGCTGGTCCGATTTGAAAAATTCCATATCAGACGCAAACGAGGTTGCGTGGGCCAGCTAGTACCTAGTTATAAAATGGCAAGTTCCAACGGGAAGTTATCCATACTACGAGTAATAATGATTATTTGAAAGTAACTGTTTGTCTGTTACAGTACCATGGCTTTACTGCTAAACAATTTGGATATATATTTTTATTTTTTTGCCTCCTTCAATCCAGGGGAAGTAACTGAAACGAAAAAAGAATATTTGTCTCTTGAGTTGCAGGTGTCAATAGGCGTCGGTAGTAGTACTTATCGTTAGGTGTTCCGTCTCTTCGTTTGCTTTCTCTGTCAAAAAAATGGAAAAAATATATGATGCTGCTGATCACTAAACATTCTTCCAATAAGTTCCAATCATATCTGAGTTAGCAATGTAGAGAAAGACAACAGGACGGAAACAAGGTTAGACGAACCTGCTCCAATCCAAATGTTTCACGTCAATTCTCTTTCCACAATTTCTAAGTATTTAGATTTGAGATGAAGTCATTCCTACACATTTGTTAGTTTCCTAATAACGTTTACGTTTTTAGAATGTTTAATTGACTCGCGTGGAACTCGCAGTCTCTTTCTGCGAGCAAGTTATGCTTGCGAAATAGATATCGGAGCGGGACCGCGAGAAGTTTAGAACTGATAGTGAAGGTGATGCTGTAATACATAAATAAATAATAAATAACTTTCCCGGTCCGCACGACTAGGGAACGGGTAAGGTACAGCAGACAAATCAGGCACTGCAGATCGCAAAACGATCTCCGTCCTTGCAGCTGTGTGAGCGGGCGCGTTATCTTGGTGAAAAAGAATGCCACGGACGCCGCTCCTTAGGCGCATGCTATCCAACTTCCCGAAAGCTTGAAGCTGACGAACTTCGCTATTCCATTCACTAGTAACTATTCTAAGGTCTTCTAGCGGAATTACTGCTACTGGTCCACTGCGAAAAAAAACCGCTATAATTTTTTTATTAACGCCCATAAACCTTTTGTGGGCAAATCGTCCTCTTCACACACCCATTGCATTCTGCTTCGTAAGAAGATCGGAGCTATATATCCATGAATCGTCAGTTGTAAGAATGTAGGATACATTTTGTGAAGTTCCTTCTTCGATCTTTTCTAACATAAATTTGCACCAATCAACACGACAACTTGTTTGCTCATCGGTAAGAGAATGAGGTATCCATCGCGAAGCAAGCTTCCTAACTTTAAGGTATTCATGCAGGATGGTGGAAACTGCCTGTGATCCAATGTTTAATATGTATATTCCCTAGCAATAACCACTCTACCCTGATGACTTTTTCATGACTTACTGCAGTTGGTGGTCGGCCGGGTCTGGGGTCATCGTTTAAGTTATCTCAACCACGTTTAAGTTCACAAACCCAAGAAGTAATTGTTGCTAACGCAGGAGAAGACTCCCCAAAAATAGCTCATAAATTTTCTTGAGATGCCTTGAAGTTCAACCTTCGGTTATAATCATTATTATTAGTTGTTTATGGACTCTATCTCGCATGTAGAGTCAACGCAGAGATTCCGCGTATATCAAGGTTTTTTTTTCTTCTTTGTTTATTTAATGAGGGCTTAGTCATTAAAGATTGAAAGAGATTGTATTTATTCTGCGGCTATCAAATTTCGAAACAACCTAGGTATGTGTGTAATACATGTTGTATAATATTAATCTCAGATTACAAAAGAAATCTGAGATAATAATGTTTTTTATAAAATTATTATTGTATTTAACATACATTGCATGTATGTTAATACTTTACTACAAGAATACCTTTTATGATCTAGATACTAGATCTAGACAAAAAACACAAATATTACCTTGCCACCCTTGGAGGTATGAGCAGGTGATCCCAGTGGACATTGTTTTTTAAAAAAACATACAAATGAATCCCCTAGAGAAATAAAATGGAATGAGAATCCAAATGGATCCTAGGGATCAGAGTGTACAAAAAATTCATATAAATCCCCCAGGGGATCTAAGCCTTATCCTAGTGGACGGAGTCAAGAGATCTGAATATTGAAAGACTTTTAATGAGTAGTCTCCTCACAACCATTCCAAAAAATCTATATAGTGAGCACTTCTCTGCTGTTCATTGTGCTGCTCCGGTAAATTGCATTTTTTTCTTTAAAATTATGTTAACTACTTTTTAATACTTTTTCTTTTCATTTGTTTCAGTTTGTCAAATTTTCTTTATCATTTTGAATTCTATAGTAAGAGTTTTGTATGTATAAATGTGAGTATACTGTAGACTTGTAATGTTAGTTTATATTCAGTTAATTTTTGGGGCTTTAAGAGTTTTATCAGCCTACCTAAATGTCCAAGGTTAATAATATTGATTAATATTGGTTTGTGTCCACAATGACTAGGGCTTGTTTGCCAACTATATGGCCAGGTTGACTCAAACCTACCATCTATCATGAAAAGTCTAACCCATATCCTAGACTATGCTTGGATATTTAACATTGTTCACGAAAGTTACTTCTGCGGTTTATTTCAGGGTTTCTTCCCAATGTGAGATTTAGGAATGCTGGCTTCTCCGGACTGTCTTGTAGACTACGGGCCCGTATCGAAAATTGATGGGTCATGTGAACCACCAGGAGACTTTTTTAGAAAGATACAGGGGCATAAAACAATAACATTTAGCACTATGCTGTCACTTGGAAGCTGTCCAACTGAGTATAGGTGAAGGGGAGGGAGTAGGAACCGTCGATTTTTCTCCCTTGTCACATAATTTTTGTACGGCGTTGCGAGATAATGGATTGGAAGAGATATTGAAATTGAATGGGACCGATGCCATACAAAAATAGTGAGCCACAAAGTTGGATTTCTTTTTGATTTCCCGGCGATTGTCTCGCTCAATTTAGTCATTCAATTTTAGACGGCATCGGTCCCATTCAATTTCAATATCTCTTCTAATCCATTATCTCGCAACGCCGTACAAAAATTATGTGACAAGGGAGAAAAATCGACGGTTCCTACTCCCTCCCCTTTACCTATACTCAGTTGGACAGCTTCCAAGTGACAGCATAGTGCTAAATGTTATTGTTTTATGCCCCTGTATCTTTCTAAAAAAGTCTCCTGGTGGTTCACATGACCCATCAATTTTCGACACGGGCCCGTAGTCTATTGTTTTTACAAGTCATTTTTACATTATTGTAAAGACTTGCAAATTTAAACTTATTTACCAAATCATGTCTTCAATAAAACTAAAGATAAAAGAAACATATATATTTCACTATTAAGTATATTTTGTAATTTTTATCACAATCAATATGATACTATATTATATTAACAACATTTTGAGTTCAAGAGATATAGTGGCCCATTCTGCCTTTCACACTAACAAAGTAAATATATTACTGACCTTATCACAAAATGTAAACTTTTTTCTTCCTAGTTTACTTTATAATAAGGCAGTGTATGAGAATCACTCAATGAATGAAGGCAAACTGTTTTTGAACAAGCCTAATGAGCATAATGTCAGTTTCAAGCTTGAGCTGGAGCAATTGAAGAAGAACTTGCACCTGCTGCTGCACATTCTTTCTCCATCGCATGGGATGGGGGATGTTCCAAAACATTATCTATCAATCCAAATGCTTTTGCTTCCACAGGCGACATGAAACAGTCTCTTTCCATTGAACTTTGCACCTTTTCAAGAGGTAAATGTGTATGTCTGACATATAAATTGTTAATTTGTGCTTTCAGCTTCAAAATCTCTTCAGCTTGAATTTGAATATCTGTTGCTTGGCCCCTGACACCTCCAGATGGCTGATGGACCATTATACGAGAGTTGGGCAGGGCATGTCTCATACCTGGGGTCCCTGCTGCAAGAAGTAGTGATGCCATACTGCAAGCTTGTCCAACACACCACGTAGCAACAGGAGGAGTGATGTACTGCATAGTATCGTATATTCCTAATCCAGCCGTTACATTACCGCCAGGAGAATTGATATATAGATGCACAGGCTTCTTACTAGATTCTGATTGCAAAAACAATAACTGAGCAACGATAAGTGAACTTATATCATCGTTGATAGGGCCCATGAGACAAATAATTCTCTCACGCAGAAGCCTAGAATAAATATCGTAAGCTCGCTCACCTCTGCCTGTTTGTTCTACAACAATTGGTATCATACCAAGTTTCAAAGGGCGACTGGTGCAAATGTGTCTCTGGATATTTATACATGTTTTTGTGTTCATTCTACTCGAAGCTCGAACAATTTGTTTCAAATAATTCAGTGCCATTTTTTCTTAATAAAATTTATTGCCCTATTGATCTGTCATAAAATCTCTTAAAACTTTTGAAGTTTAAAACAAAGAATATCCAGTAGTTTTGCACAAATATTTGTAGTAAAAAATTTCTACTCGATGATAGACTTTCAATTTTTCAATCAACATTAGATTGTCACTTTCTTTGACATTGACAGTAGAGTTGGCAGTCCTGAGTACAGATTATTACAGAAAAACGAGGGAAAGTTCATGATCAATGTTTTATTTACATGCTACGTAAAATACTAAAAATATCATACATGAATTATCAAAGTAAAAAAAAAAAAGGTATTCTCATGGAAACCGTTTTTTGTTTTATCGAAAGACGGTTCCTATTTCATCTCTTCCACATTTTTAAATGTTTTTATTATTAAGACGAAGACATGAAGACTCGAACGAAGACTTAGGATTTGAAGACTTTAATTAATTGACATTGGCAGAAATAGCTTACTGCAAATGGCCATCTCATCAAAAGAACAAGAAGGTATTCTCATGTCTCTCTTTTCTCCACTATATGCAATCGTCTATAGGCATCGGCATCACAGTCCACGACAGTCCACAGAGCTGTTTATGACACTAAAATAACTTATTTTATTTTTCACATTTTAAACAAATGACATAGTAGTACACTCCTTTCTTAGTAAACAACTAAAAAATTCTTACTAGATTTTTGTAAAAAAAATCGGCCAAGTGCGAGTCGGACTAGCGCAGAAAGGATTCCGAACCATTTCAAGTGTTTACCTGTTGCCGTTATCAATATTGAGCAAAAAAATAGTTTATTGTTTTTTTAATATTTGTTGCTATAGCGGCAACAGAAATACAACATCTCTGAAAATTTCAACTGTAACTATCACGGTTCACGGACGGACAGAGCAATAGGGTCCCGTTTTACAATTTCGATACGGAACCCTAACTAAAAACTGTTGGTCAGACGTGATTACCGTTAAAATCTAAATTCTTAAGACTAAAAAAATAACAATCTTCTCTAGCCTTTAAAGCCCACCAACATCTGTTTAACAGTCATTATATTGGTGATACAGGTTATTTTAAATACTTTCCGTTGTTTCAATCGAGAACATTGTAAAATTATTGTCTTAGAATTTTTAGGAATGAATTCTACAGAAATCTATCTACAAGAGACCGACATACCCGAGGGAGGACCATGTTTGTGCCATCTTGACCGCACTGTGCTCACAGCCTCGCAGAAAACCAGTAATGGTTTGGCTATCAAAGCCCAGTACTAGGTATAGCAGTAGTATATTTAAGCAGAAACGCACTTGTGATTCTGTCAAATGTTCATAAACGGCGGTTATCACTAATCACCATGTGACTCTGATTTGTGACGTTCGACTTCATATATCAGACAAATACCAGTATGTATCCCAGATTTTTCACATGTAGATAAAGATCTATTGATGACTTCAAGAAATTAGTATTACTGAAAAAGATTTTGTACAAAAATCATTGAAAACCTAAAAATATTTTTGGATAATTTGAATTTTATAAGGTGGATTGATTGTTAAACAATATTTTAATAATCACTACACTGATAACACTTTCATGTATTTTATAAAATCTTTTGATTACAAATCACAAAACATAATTTTAGATACCTATCAAATACTAATTTCATATCATTTTGCTCTGAACTTGTCGGCGCCTCAATTTCATTAAAGCTTCCTGTCTTTTCTTTTCAATAATAGACTTTATGTCTGAAGCGTTACGATTTATTTTCTGGTGGGTAATCTCAATTGACGGCTTATGACATCTTGTAATAACGCTGGGTACTCGGGGTTGGAATTTTCTAGTAACAGCTATTTCTTTACTTTTTGAGGTTTCATCTATTTTGTCAGAAACATCTGGTTGTGTGGTCGCTTGTGAGGTTATAGTAGAGGATATTTTTTGTGATGCTGTGAATGGGAGGAGTCTTTTAGCCAACAGTTTTTCCCTAGCAAGCTGGCGCTTTTTTTTTATTTCTTCCTGTGTGCAGCGTATAGGAGAATCACCAAGTTCTGAAAAAATATATAATATATATATATAGACCTCCTTAACACCATGCACACATAAACACCAACAACTGGCAGGATTCGGCAGTGTCTCATAAAGCTGCAGGCACATGCCGCTGGATACCACAGAGGAACATTTAAGACCGGGAGCCTTACTGATATTCACAAGCCCGCATGATATGTAGAAGACCTTATCTCTTGCATGAGATCTCTTTCCATTTTCCCTCATAAGAAGATTGTCAAACACGCTACAGATCTCAAATTCTTTAACTTTAGTAGGCATGGGAAGGTTTGTGATGTTCATACCTTTCTACCTAAAATTTCTTATTACACCCTATTGCTCTAAATGAAATGGTATAAAACTCAACATAAAGTTTTGTTAGACTCTCAAGCAGCAAGCAAAGCAATCTAGTGCTAATTAACGCAATTATTTAAATTAATGAAATGTCATATCTTCCTTAGCATATTGCTGTATGCTATAATAAATATAGAGGTTTTAAAATTTTGAAGTTAAATTAAAAATAAATAAGTATCAGAATTATATAAACATACTTATACTTACTGATAACACTTTCATGTATTTTATAAAATCTTTTGATTACAAATCACAAAACATAATTTTAGATACCTATCAAATACTAATTTCATATCATTTTGCTCTGAACTTGTCGGCGCCTCAATTTCATTAAAGCTTCCTGTCTTTTCTTTAGCCAGCAATCAAACCTCTAGCAACTTATATACCAGTGTATTCGTAAGTATCACAAAACCATTATACACTTTCTACACGACTCAGGTAAGACAATAGACAAGTGTCCAGTACCAAGAGCCCAAAACACATGTGCCCAACTACATTTTCATAATATTGTGCAACAAACTCAATCTTGTATATAAAACGAAACATCTACCTAATTATCAAATTAAAAACATGATTAAAATATAATAATAATAAATCTTTATCATAACAAAAATGATTTACAGGACACTACAGCCCTGACTCCCAAAGTGGCGCTAGCTGTGTGTTGGGAGACAGGCAAAAATAACATACAGCAGTTACAATAGTAGACAGACAAGTTTAAGATTGAATACTTAGATAATATATGTTTGTGTGAGTGTGAGTGTGTGAGGAAGTATGATTTACTGTATATTTGATGTTAAGTGTTATTCATTAATTAAGCCACAATCTAATTGTTTGTTTTATTTTAAATATGGCTTAAAGATTTGGATTACAATGAGGTGGAAGATTTATTGGTTAATATAAAATGAAACTAATAAACAAATATTATGATTTTATAAACGCACGCACAAACATACACACACACACACACACACACAAACACCGACATACACTTACACACAGAAGTATTATGTTGTTAATGTTAGATCTAATGTGCGAATCTACCACTTATATTTAGACTACTTTGCAATAAACATTAATGTTTCTGTGTAATTTATACTTGGAAAGATACTGGCTCCCAACATAGAGCTCACGCTAGTTTGGGAATCAGGGCTTATATTTATATTGAATGTAATTTGCTGCAATAAAGAAATTAATATTATACTGCATTACCTGTTGCTGCATTAGCATCGTTTCCAAACGGCATTGAATTGTATCTACCAAATACCGTGCCGCTAGTTGAAGGTACATTTGTATTTGATACTGTGGGAGACACAGGCATTGAACTATGGCGTCCAAAAAATGACTTCGAAGATGGACTATTACCATCATGCACAATCAATTCTTTTATAGTCCAACTATTGCTATCACTGGCGACATTGACTTTAGTGTCCTTTTTCATTGTTTCTGTTTTGGTCTGTGCCTGAGTCAACTTCTCCAGTGCACTATCATTTAAATTACCAAGTAAACTATCAAATGAATCATTATTTAACTTGGGAGATTCATATTTCTTTTTCACTTTATTGACAACTGGTGATTCTAATTTTATACTACTTAATATTGCATCCATTGAATCTTGATCCATTTTCAATTTAATGTCAGATTTTAAAGATTTATTGTTTAGCTTTGAATCTAAGCATGGTCTTTTTGCGGTTGGTTCATTTATTATATTTTCTTCTACTATTTGACTAGCTTTTATTAGACATTCATTAATGGAGTCATCTGATTCTAAAGCTGCATCTGTATCTGGCTTGACAAAGTTGGAACTTAAAACATTTCTTCTTAAACATCGTGAATTACTTCTTAGTCTAGTTTTTGGGGAAAAATCCGGTGATTCACTGAATACATCATCTTCGCTTCCTGAATTTACTTTCTCTGGACATTTGTTTTGAGGCTTCTTGGTCATTAACTCTTCTAAATTTTCATTTAATTCTATCAGTTCCTGGAATAACTCAGTCTTTTTTTGAGGTAGTCTAACTGGCCTTCGTTTTGGTAACTGTTTTTCTATTAGTTTAAGTTTTATTGAACGTTTTGGTCTTCGGCTGACGGGTGTAGAGTTTTTAGCACGTGAATAAGCAGTGTCTTCTGCTTTTGGTGTATAAAAGTTCCATACAACATCTGTTTCACCTTCGGCTCCATCTTGAGTGCAAAGGAATGGTACAGGACTGGCTGTGTCCGAGTCATATATTGAATCACTATCTCTTGATGGTGATTCTGCTTGGTGTTCTGGTGTTGAACATGATACTGAAATAATGTAAGTACAAACAAATTATTATTATGTTTATCAAAATATGTCCCATATTCATAATAAATAATAAAATAAAATAAAAAGCCTTTATTCTAACATAGTACATACAATTTCACTTATAATTTATACAGTCAAACCTGGGTAAATGAAAACTGGATAAGTGAGAGTAATAGCCAGTACCTGTTATTTTGAGACTGCTACTTGTCTATACCTCTATAAGCGACAGTCAAGCTTTATTTATTTATATTATTTAGGAGGAATTATAGCTACAATAAAAATACATACATACAGCTAGCTTTAAAGGCGACGAGAGATGGAGACAAATGGTCCATCAGTACTTTGAATACGCGGTGGTTTTTGATCAAGCAATATTCAACAAAATTTATGAATTAGAGAAAATCATTTAAAATACAAAAACAGAAACCCAAAGGAAATTGACGGATTTTTTAAGTGTAAATAAGTTCTTAATAAAATTAAATTAAATAGTGCATGAATTTTTGTTTTGTTTTCGTAAGCATCTTGATACCTACCCTTATAAAGTACTTATATGTCGAACGTGACTTGTTATTGCTGCGTACCAAAGAGAGAAACGCTACACATGTACCTGCATTAGAAACTCGAATTAGTGAGAAACCTCTATAAGCGAGAATGAGATTGTGGTTCCTTGAACTCTTGCTTATCCAGGTTTGACTGTTATATCTTAAACCCTAAATCTAAGTTTTCTATCCTCCTCGCCATAGGCCTCCCCTATTTTCCTCCACAGTTCCCTATCTCTTGCTTTACTTTCCCAAGTATTGCCGCCGCATCTTTCTTTAAATATATCGCTCCATCTTCTTCTTGGTCTTCCTCTTCCTCCAGAGGAAGTCCCATATTCATATTATAATCTAATTATGTTTGTCTTTATTGTAACAACCTGAGCCCTGCGGTATAATAACAACTGCAGGTAACGCAGCGAGGCAAAGCTGGTATATCATCTGTCAAAATCAGTCTAACTGTTCCAGAGATTAACCAGAACAAACAGACATAAACAGAAAAAAAAATTGAATATGTACCATGTATACATACATATGCACTTAGTGAAGAGTGGTTGTTTTAATATTACAAACAGATACTCTAATTTTTATTTACATGTATAAGACTTAAAAATTTCTTTATTAAATGGACCAATCTGGCAATAGTAGTGATTCCTGAACTTATTGAATTGCTACTCAATAAATTGAAACAACAATCACAAAAACACCCAAATTTAAAATTTGTTTAATCTCATAACACAAGCTCTGCTTAGCTTGGAACTGGGACTTATTTATTTATTCCGTGTGGGAACTGGACTTGTAACACTTCGTGGATCTATAAGGTAAGAAAATCTTAATACCATTGCTCCATGCTACACGCACATGATTTAACAAAAATCCAAATAGACAACAAGTTATGGACCAAATTTTAGCTAACCTTTATGTTTGCTCTTCATTGAGACCATATCTTTAGAAATATGTTTTTTTTTATTCATACGGACTGTTGGAACTTAAATTATGGTTTGTCATGAGAATGTTATGTAAAATATTGAATCCGAAAGCAAAAAGCACTAAATAAATATCACGAACTACAAAACGTCGCGTTCATATTTAAATGTCAATAATTGATTGATGACACTGACAACCTGACAGGTAACAATGACAGTCCGTTAGAAGTCCTTCATTTAGGTATCAGTCAATGAAAAATATATAATTTTTCATCGATATTTGCAAAAGTGTGATTTGTTTATACCAATTTTGTTAAGGGAAAAACTATGACATAGCTATAATGAATTAAACATTTAGTAATGTTCAGTGTAGTTCGTGTCGTGGTTTCATACATTATGTTTGAAATGTTCTACCGATGACGCCTCGCCGCGTTAACAGCCTACGCCCGAGTATTAGCACGTGGTGCATCATTTAACAACTTACGGTATCAGCGGACGCTCGTAGAGAAAATATTTCCAGAAAAAAATCAGACTTCATGATCCTGCTTATTACTTGTAGTAGAAAAACCGAAAAAATATTTTACCTAAGCATTTAAGATACTAAATTTCAATATTGTTGGTTGTTGGGAGAATAAACATTTACATAAATTTTGTTTTTGTGTTGTGTAGTTTATATTCCGCCCGGTAGTTCAGAAAACGAGTATATGATTTTATTTAGATTAATAGAAAAATTATGTGACAAGTACACAGAAGTGATTGTAATTGGAGATTTTAATTTATATTCGTGCCCAGATAATATTAGTAATTACTATGAATATTTTGTGACATTTTGCGAGTTCACACAAAATAATGCAGTACCAAATTGTTTAGGTCGTACGTTAGATTTAGTCTTATGTAGGGGTATTAGGGGAGGAGTGTCGGTGGGAGCGGCAGACGAAGCACTTGTGCGCGAAGACACGCTCCATCTACCTCTGGCAGTGAGCTTTGGAAACACTTTTGTTTCTACCCTTGGGCCATCACCATCCTCTGATGCTGTCAACGGTGTTTCCGTTGACAGCATCAGAAGAAATAAGATTAAGAAGGAAATTAGACCTAAATGGAATTTTTACAAAGCAGACTACCAATTATTGTATTCCATGCTCGCATCCATAGACTGGAGCACAATGTATGAGTCCTATAACGTTGAAGACATATTGAATATTTTTTATGATAAACTTAATACTATTTTAGACTTGTGTGTTCCGCGTAAAAAGCTTAGCTATAAAACTTCACAGTATGTTTACCCCGAATGGTACACTATACAAATTATTAAAGACATTCAGATGAAAGCCAGTCTACATAAAAGATTTAAAAAAACTAAGCTCAGAAGTGTTTATTGTAAATTTTCTCAGTGCAGGGCCCGTATTAAAAAGTCAATAGAAGTTGCACAGAAAGAACACTTACATAAAATACAAGGTCAATTCGTAAAAGATCCAAAATCATTCTGGCAATATGTTAGGTCAAAGAGGAGTAGAACAGATAAACAGAACATTGTATACAATGGTTAATATCTTTCGGATGACGATTGTGCAACGCAGTTTGCAAATTTTTTTGAGTCCGTTTACAGTACTCAGCGACCTCAACTTGACGCTCGGGCCGTAGCAGCAGAGGTGGGAGCGAACAGCGCAAGGGTGCATTTAGAGACTTTAAGTCTTCAAGATGTTAAGGATGCACTTCTAAGTCTCAAACCAAAATATTCCTCTGGCCCGGACGGTATACCGGCTTTTTTGTTTAGAGACTGTGGCAGAATATTAACCGAACCATTACATCATATTTTCAATGTCAGTCTAACACAAGCGACGTTCCCAGTTCGATGGAAGATTACACGAGTGATCCCAGTACCAAAAGGTAAAGCAGGTCCAGATGTCCGCGGCTACAGACCTGTGGCAGTGTTGTCAACACCAGCAAAGATATTTGAATCGGCTATCCAACATAGAATGCAACGACAGGTAAGAGCACAATTGTCGGATGCGCAACACGGATTCCGGCCGGGACGTAGCACTGTCACAAATCTACTTAATTTTATGGTGAAGGTGGTGCCAGCAGTGGATGCAGGTTTACAGATGGATGTCGCATATTTTGACTACAAAAAGGCATTTGACAGCGTCGATAATGAGATATTACTAAGAAAATTGTCAGAAATTGGATGTACCACACACCTGTTACAGTTTTTCGTTAGCTACATGGAAGACCGACAGCAGTATGTGGACTATAATGGGTACGAATCTGAACCGTACTACACTAGGTCTGGCGTAATCCAAGGTAGTAACCTGGGACCTCTCCAATTTATTATTATGGTAAACAAGTTACCGGAGGTCGTGAGGCATGGTTCATGTTTACTATATGCAGATGACCTTAAGTTGTTATTAGAAGTCAGGGATGAGTCTGTGGCGAATTCCACATAATATACTACAGCGCCATCTACCGATGATATACTGAACTACGAAGTAACGCACTACGCGGAGTAACTACAAATCCTGAATCGCGAAATAAATAGTTCTCGCGCCGATTAGCTCATATACAACATCCCAACATCAACTGTTGGGCAGTAGCCCACCAGGCATGATCACCTCGCCTGGTCGGAGGATCCTCCCTTTGTGTTGGGTGGAACATGATACCCGTTCCCCCACAAGTCATAATGTGAACGTATGCAGGATGACATAAAACGAGTGGTAGACTGGAGCCATAAGAATAAACTATGTTTAAATGCGTCTAAATGCTCGGTGATGACTTTTTCTCGCGCACGAACATGCATAAAGTACGAGTACAAAGTAGAAGACACGCCCATGCAACGAGTTTCGCAGGTGAGGGATTTAGGGGTACATCTCACTCCGGATCTAAGGTTTCGAGAACAGGTAGTAAATATATGTAAGAAAGCCTACAGAAACCTCGGGTTTTTGCTAAGACAGTCTCATGGTTTCACCAACATGACAACTCTAAAGGTATTGTATGACGCATTAGTTCGTAGCCACCTGGAACATAGTGCGGTCATTTGGTCTCCGCATGAAGCAAAATATTGTGACATGTTAGAACGGGTTCAGAATAAGTTCACAAGACACTTATATTTAAAACTGTACGGGGTATACCCGTTCTTCCCATTGATGTACCCAACTCTGTTTGTGCTGGGTAGGGTCGGATATAACAAACTAAGAGTGCGACGTGAATACACCCTTGCTGTGTATGTAGTAAAACTCCTACGAGGTCTAGAACATAATCCTGGGGTACTGGGCCACCTGAACCTGTGCGTGCCTGATCGGTACGTGTGGAGGCGCCGACGCCCGCCTCTATTGGCTTTACCAGTAGCCAGAACTAACTTACTTGAGAAAGCACCCCTAACGCGAATTATCTATCTAATTAACGAAGTTCACAAAGATTTTGATATTTTTTCATGTCTATTGGGTGTATGTGGGTCTTTTAAATTTAATTTGTTTTAAAACCTAAAAGAGTTGCAATATTTTGTTTTGTTTTACATTTTTTAATATTAAGACAGATTGTTAGTTTTATTGAGTTTATATTTCGTTAATGTATGTGTTTTTTTTGTGTATGTCTGTGTACGTAATAATAGAAATGTAAATTAGCCTCTCTATCGCATTAGGGAAACCTGTAATGATAGTAAAGGTGATCTGTATACATAAATAAATAAATGCATTTCATGAATATTACATTAGTTTGACGCATTACTACAATGCAAAAACTAAAAGAAATTTTCTTTTAAAATTATTTAATAAAAACCAATACATACCTGCATAAAATTGTTTTTTAAATGGTTAGTCTTTTATAAATTCATTATGAACCTTTCATTGCTTTCAATCAATCGATCTTCGTGGATCCGAGTTGAAACTGGGTGTCATGTAAGTTGACATTGCTTGGAAGTTAAGTCATTTCTAATAGCCCGACCCACCAGGTTACTCGCGAAGTTCTCGATGAAGTACTCGGGAAAGATAACCGCAGTCTGAAGTACGTCGCTACACACTCGTTCAACTTCGCAAGTATTGTGAAGGCTCCTTTAATTCAATACCGGCAACACTGGCTACTGAACTACAAATACAAACGTCACGTACTCACGTCGTCACGTCAGTTTATCATCATCTGGCGCCTTTGTTGGACGTACAGCTACAGAATAACAATATTTATTCGCGACTCGCGATGCTCATTCGGAAGTGACATTTACATTGTGAAGTGATAAAGAACTTGTGAAAATGTTGGCGGACGGTGAAGTGGTTGGAGACGGTTCGTGGAACCTCACGATCTATGTGACGGACCTGAACGAGAAACGGACTATGGTCGTAAAAGGAGACATGCACATTGGAGGGGTTATGCTAAAACTGACAGAAAGCTTTGGTAAGTAAATCATTTGTTTAAGTAAACATTCTGTCTACACTATACACACAGAAAACCTCATTTTTAAAAAAGAAATCAGTTATGTGCCAAGTTTAAAAGCAGATACTGACTCATACGTAATTTCGCATAGCCTTGAGATTCATTACTTTTATTAAATGGTTTAGTTTGCAAGATAACAGGTTTATTTACATAAAATTTGTTACTATAAACATCTTTTACTAACTATTCGTGTTAGCTTAGGATATCTTTGTGCATTGTTTAATTTTAAAATATGTTTTCTTTATCATAGGTATTTACTGTAAAGTGGCCAGTACTAATTATAAAATAAGATATATTTTGTTTAAATATTTTTATAACTACTTAACTAGATAAATTAATTGACCTTTAGTGAGATTGATAAAGCGAGTTAAATTTTCTTATTGGCATTAAAAAATGAACCTAATATTCAAGATAACTCCTTAGTAACTACCTAATGTCATATTGCACCAACAGCCTCTAACAGTCCACTACTGGACACAGGCCTCTTCTAAGCATGGAGACCAGGCTTTGGACTAAAATACTATACTGGCCAAACTGGTTGCTATAGATTTTCAAGTTTTCTTTGTCTTTAAATTTTTTCCAATAACATGATTTGTTTTTAATTAAGTGAGTTCGGATTCTAGTGGTAATAGAAAATATATATAGGTGTATTAAAACCATAGTATTTCATTAAAATATAAGAATTCTATAACATCAATGTTGTTAAGATTTTAAATAAAACCACAAATTACTAGCAACCTAAAATTTCTTGGAAATTGTTGTCTATTTCATTTATATCTGTTTTTTTATTGTAACATATCTAATTTAAGCCAATCTGTAACATTAAAAACATCATTTGACAGGTAAAAGCTCACTTTTTGTGATTTTTAGTTTAGTTTAGTCAGGTATTGAACAACAGAATTAGCACCAGTGAAGAGTGATTTCTCTTTAGAATTTTGTAAATATTTACATTCCATTCTCACTAAGTAACATGTGCTTACTTATTTTTTTTTTTCTTAGTTAGTAGTTTCTTAGTTTATGACTGACTGATGCTTCAAACCAGAGCTTAATCTGCCTAGGGCCTATAGACTTGAAATTTTTGTAGCTAATGCTCCTTATATTATGAACACCCACTATCAAAGATTTTTCTAAATATTTACCATATGTATAAGTAGTACTTCAATAAGTTAAAAGTAAAAAACTTTGTATGTAATTTTTTTATGTATGGCAGAATCCAAGAATTGTGGTCACCATACTCTTTGTGAATGCAGATAATGCAACAATACAGCATGGTGACCCACACCATAGCAGCCTAGTGATGTTTCTGCATCATTGGGCCTTCGGTCTTGCACTCACCAACGAAACACGACAGCACAATTGCTGTCATTTTTCATTCTGACCATGCAATCTCTTAAAACATTAATGATAAATTTAATACCAATATTGTTCAATGTTTTTAGAAATAATTTCATTACGATAAATGAAACTTAAAATGTCACATAATTTTGTGCCCATCTTTATTTAATCAGAACCAAATTATCATATTTAGTACTAACTAGTAAGTACTGGTGGAAATTCTACTTACGATAACTCTTTTTTTTAGGTTTCTGCCCTCCTTGGCCTTATATACTTTAACTTTGTCAAATTTCTCCATTTGCAGTACGATTTAAAACAAACCATGAATGAAAATACCACGTACACACATTTGTTAAGAGACTAACAATAGTTCTATTAGTTTTGCTGTAAATAACATATTTATCTTACTAGAATGACGCACAGCAACTAAAGTGATTCAAAGAACTGAATTACTTAGTTAAAATCAAACTTAATATAAAATTAATACTATTATCCTCATAATTAAATTGAGGAGGATTGAACAATGTATGAGTATTTTTAATTAACTGTATATTTATTAAACATAAATAATACAACACAGAAATTTATTAAACACTAGCTGAACCCCGCGGTGCTACCCGCGGTACGATGATAACTGCGGGCAACGCCGCGAGGCGAAGCTATATCTTTATAAATAGTAGCCTATGTGTTATTCTGATGTATAAGCTATATTGTGGTAAAGTTTCATTCAAATCCATTCAGTAGTTTTTACGTGAAAGAGTAACAAACATCCATACATACATACATCCATACTTACAAACTTTCGCCTTTATAATAGTAGTAGGATTGTATCCAGGTAAAACAATATTGTATTGGAAGGTAAAAAGCATAAACCAAAAAAAGCTTGAGTTTTATTCTATTGTTTCTCAATAAATAATATAAATAGGTGCAATAAATATCATGTTTTATTAATATTACATTGAAAGGGGAGTTCTATGTAGCATACCCTACTTCATGCTGTAAATAATGAAGAATTTTATTGGCATTTAAATTGTAATTAAACTATTAAATGTAAACTTGAATAAAATACATATTGTTGTATATCCTTATGGGTTTCAAACACCTCTGTAAAATCCTCTGACCATAGCAAGCTAAATGTATAAACACATATTTTGGATATCTATCATAAGCTGTGTCAATTCAGCATTCAGATATGATCAGAAGTCTTTAAGTAATTGGATATAATAAATAAATAAATAAATATTCCGGACATCTAACACACAACACCATCTAGTCCCAATCTAGTCCCAAGCTAAGCAGAGCTTGTGTTATGGGTACTAGACAAGTGATATTAATACTTATATACTTTTTTTTGTAAATGCATACTTATTATACATAGAAAACACCCAAACTCCGAAACAAATGTTTGAAGATCATACAAACATTTGGTCCGACCCGGGAATAGAACCCGAGACCTCAAGCTTAGCAGTCGCATCCGCTACCACTACGCATTGAGAATATAGAAGTGAGGTAACTGAAACATGCATATTACAGTCAATAAATATGTTTTATGCCAAAGAAAATCTGTATCTTTTCTAAATTGATACTGCTATCAAGATATATCGACTTTCATACTACACAAAAATAAGTGCCACTTGTTTATATCTACATTCTACTTACAACATAAAAGAAAGAAAGCCAAATACATCTGTTTAATATTTAACATATCATCATTCTATAAAAGCCAGTTTGGTTTGCTAACTGGTCCAGATAGCAATAAAAGCAATACCTGTCTGATTAAAGAGCGTCTGAGAGGGACAGTGTTATATGTTAAAATAAGAGAGATTATGCGCGTACGCAAGCACGCGTCCTTCGCGGCCGATTATGCCGTGCGGTCCTCGGTTTTTGCTGATGCTCCTGCACGAACTGCAGGTTTAAGTATCCGTCAGTTATGCATTTAAGATGTATTGAAATGGAGGTAATTGGACGATAGTTATTCGTTCAAAGGAAATCATATAACATTACATTCAAACATTTAAAATTTGTGTATGTAGGTATATACTGTACATAGTATACATCTATAGTATAGTATTTTAATGAATGTGTAAATTAAATAGTAAAATTATACTAGCTAGCTTTTGCGATATGACGGATTTCGCAGTAAGCCTAACCTATATTCTTCCTCAAGAATTAAAGATTCTCTTTTTTCAAATTTCATTAAATCAACAGACAGTGTTACTTTTGTTGTCTATAGTATATAACTATTAAAATGGATACTAAATACAAATATTTCATAGATTAAAACCTTAAATACCTATAACTCTGTGATGTAGCGCTTGCGCTGTGTTTCACCAAGTGAGTGAGGATACCGGAGGCCCATACCCCAACCCTCCCTCCATCTCCCTTCCCCATCCCTCAAAAGTCGGCAACGCACTTATGACGCCTGGTGTTGCGGGTGTCCATGGGCGGCGTTAATCGCTTACCATCAGGTGATACGTATGCTCGTTTGCCAACAATTCAATAAAAAAAAATCAAACTAGTATAACTATTACCTATCACCAATTTTAATGAATCCAGTCCATCAAAAGGTTATCCTGAAGAAATAAATCTAAGCAATAAAGCCGCCTTTTGTAGGGCTAGGTTAGCTTTTTGGATTTGTTGTATGTTAAAATACTCGTACTTTATAATATCTGTAAAACGCTGGTGTACGAACAAAGTATTATCTTTCTATTACTATTGTTCTTTGCTGACGTTCGAGAAATACCAATGCGTAGGTAGTTTAATTCAGAACAGAAAATAATACATCACATTATCCTTCAATGTGGCTATTCGACGTAAATAAGTGTTTACAATTGTATGAATAATAAGCCTTATCCTAAGGAATTCTAATGAGTTATTATTTATGTTAAATGTTCCTATAAATAATATACACTGATAAAATAACTTTAAATCATTTGTAAACCATTTAAAAGTGAATGATTGGAAATTAAGTTCTCCCTTTTCACTGACCGTACCTACTGTGTATGTAGAACTTGCGCGATTACATTGTGACAAGTAGGTAAGTCGTAAACTAGTAATTTAAGCTCTCACCTACGCCAAAATACCTATATAAATTTCAAAATGGCCGCCAATTCGCCCACTTGTGTTACTTAATGTATGTACTATTCAAATTCCACAGCTCATAAAATATACAAACGAGAAACAAAGACGTAAATAATGTAAAGAATATGATTTTGTAGAATTATTTCATTATCAACAACCTTTATAAGTTCAGGAAAGGTTACATAGGACATAATTCAACCCTGGTCAAACGAGTTGGTACACATAGAATTGTCATTCTGCGTAGTTTAATCCCTTAGTCGCTTCCACGACACTCACCGTTTTACATACAGATGTCTAGCGGTGGTGAAACTCCTTATTCCTGTGTGGTGATTGATTGTCACCACACGGAATGTATTATTTACTGAAAAGGAATTACTACTTCCTTAAGACCACCATTAGTTAACCGGGTATTCATCGCTAATGAGTAGGATAACAGTATCGACAAATATTACTTTGAAATGTGACTAATTTGTGACTATTATATTTGTGGACTGCTATAAATTTGTTCAAGCAGTACACAGAACAGTATACCTTCAGCACAGAACTATTGCACCAAATGTTTAAAAAAAACATTAAACAACTTATAATTCGTTTACTATTTGTTTCACATTTCAAGCAATACTTCGTACAAAATTAATAACATCTACGGGAATTGACTGCACGGTTGGCCGAGTGGTGTCAGCGGTCGCCATGCCGCTTGCTACTGCGCCAAGTGTCGTGGGTTCAAATCCCACGCGGTACCTACAACACTTTGTGTGATCCACGAATTGTTGTTCCGAGTCTGGATGTTCTTTGTGTCCGTTTCATGTATGTTTGTAAAGTCCCCCACGACACAGGATGTTTATTCCTAATGTGGGAGTTGTCTTTTTAAAGAGAAAAAAAAAAAAAAAAAAAAAAATTAATTTATACTGTTTGATTACCTTATGTGTCAACAAGACTGCACTGTTATGTTCCCTGATACCAGTGATACCATACTATCAGCCTACCACCTTTGTACGTACTCTTCAACAGTTTGTTCTCTAACGATGTTATATGGTTACTGATACTTACATACTGGAAAGAGACATCATATGGCACTAATAATAACTTATCGCATAAGTCAAACAGCAACAGATAAAGTCTTAAACTTAAAGGAAAACATGCTAATAATATCCCTTTGTAAAGAAAGATATTTCTCACACAGATAAAATAAAATATTGTTAGTTGTTTGAGCCGGTTATATTTGACTAAATTCGTGTAGTAAACGATTGTAAAATTTCAATTTTAAACTATGGTTATATCATGTATCTTATCATTACACACATACTTCTTTATTAAAGTGGAGATACAATTAGACTTCCTTCAACTTATAATGTACGGCTTTCTTCTTTATTTCACATCAAAATGTAGGAAGCATATTACATAGAGACGTGAAAAGATCAACGATCGATAAACCAAGCAACGCAAATTATTTCATTAGAGATAACAGCTTACGTAAATATTTAGCTTTAATCTTTCATGACATACGTTATGTTCACTACGATAAGATAGCACCAATATTGATTGCATAATTACAATTTACCCAGCTTGCTAAAATTATACCGAATTGCCAAACGGTATTAGGTCAATAGTCTGTGTAGTTTTCTTCACTTTCGAGACGGATGTGCGTACGGGCACGTTCCGAGAAGCCGCCATGTTGAGTCGTTGTATTTCCGGCGCCGACACCTCCCCTCCTCTCCTCTGGCGTAGATAACACGTTATCATCCGCTCATTGTTCCTCCATGCTGATGAGGTACTTGGCCAATCGCACTCAGGGCGTTGACTTATTTGATATTTTTAGCGTACCAAGTCAATAATTCGCAGGGTCAAGTCAAATTATTAATGCCTATAATAGCAACAATATCGCAACTCCATATGTAAGCTGGTAGGTATATATTACACGAAATTAATTTATATTTTAAAATACATCACAATAACCCGAGTTTGTCTTTTCCTGGTTGGCAACTCTTGAACTTGGAACAGGAAACTGGGAACGCTTTTCAATTAGCAAATAGATTATTTGGAATATTAAGGCGTAATATATTTTTGTATTTAGTACCCATCTGGTTAACTAGTGATGTACCAATGTAAATGTACAATAATGTTTTTTATGTATGTCACTTTTAACAGACACAGAAAGTTGATTAATCAATCATAAATTATATACAGTTGTACATTGACTTTTAAAAAAATGATTATTCCTAGAACATTTAGCTATAGATATGCAAATAATGCATTTAAACATCCCATAATATTTATATGTACAGCAATTCTTCTAAACACCGCAACTTCTACTAAGTCTATGAATTTTAAAATATCTTCTTATTTGTCATTTATTGCTAATATATACCTTTATGTACTGTATTTTGGAGAATAATAATAATAAGCTCACACACGATTGTCTAATTCCAAACTAGGCAGAGCCTGTACTATGCTGATAAACGTAATTAAATATTTCTGTAGGTATACATACACCTACGTATTATAGATAACTTACGCCACAAACGATCGTGCCTATGACTCAATATTTTGTCCTGGGTGGGGACCAATAATTTATATATATAAAAATGTTATGTTGGTTTGTGTACGCTTCAAAAACTCAAAAAGTTCTGCACTGATCGAGCTGAAATTTTAGAATGATATACTTATAATCCGCATCAAGGATTGTTTTTATCTAATTTTTGCATCAGTCACATATCCGCGACCGCGAAAAACACGAAAAAACCGACATAAAAGCACGCGGAGCCGCGAGCAACAGCTAGTAAAATTATAAAATCTAACTATATTATAGGGTAAAGCATTTTATTATCAAGTGCCTGCAGACGGGGGGGGTGGAGCGTTGGCGCGCGAGCTATCTGCCGTGGGTGATACCGATAAGTGGCATCCCAGCCATTAACAATAAAGGCCTTGTGTCAATATGTCCTGATGTCGACAGCCACGTCATCATGCTTGAATAGAGCCCTTGTTGCATGTACTTAATGGTAACAGCTTTTATACAATTATATGTAGGTGACTCCTTGTTCATGTGATTCTTGAACTGTAAGTGCTACAAAACCGTAGCAGACTAAGCAAACCAAAACATCAAGATAATACAAATGTATTAATGATATTAAACCAGTTTTTTTTATACCTCATCCTTATTGTTTTCCTAAGATTGCGAGAAATTAATGATAGTGATATAGCTGCAAATGTATACAGATAAACCCCTATTTATAAACGTTTAACTTTAAACTTACAGCCTTAAAGTTAAAAATAATATAGAACCGTTGCTTAAAGTTAAATAATGTTTATAACTAAGGGGTATGTGATTAACGAAGTATACCAAATTGTGAATGAAAACATCAGTTTTATAAACACATTAAAACCATAATAATGTTTGGTAAAAAAATTATATAATTGAAATATGTAGCGTCATTTATGCTAAATTCGTAAAACAAGTGTCACGCTCATTAAATTTTAGAAAACGGCGATTAGTTTGTGTTTCAAATAAGTAAGTATTTTTAAAACATTTGTTTCCAATCGGTGATTAAGTCTGTAATCACAACGTAGTTTCTTAAATTTATTATCTTTCTCATCCTCAGTTCAACTTAGTGAGTGTGAGTGAGTGAGTTGAATTTGAAAATTAATGAAGTTGATAGTCTTGCGAACTAACAACATTTCAAAGTCGAAAAACAATTAAAAGTAGAAAATGATTTATAGTTAAGTCCAGCTTAAATTCGACTTAAGCTTCTATAACCAAGGTTAGCATATAGCAGTATCTATTGTAAGCCGTGATTTACGGATAATAAAAGTAGCAACCACGGTGGTTGCTTCCAAGTATCAATACTGTCCCCAACTACGGTATTGCCGGACGCTAACGGTCGCACGCATTCCTGTTCTCTCATAGTTCGATTGCTAATTGCTGTGATCTTAACCATACTACATTATTTTTAATATAAGTACCATAACTTAACAGTAAGGTTCGTCTTACACAAATTCTAGATAGTTTTAAAGGTTCGACGAAAATATTTAAAAACACTTAAAATTTTGATTCGCACATATTCTACATCTTTGTCGGTAGGGTAGATATCGAATACGGGCCTTTAATTCATTAGAAATATTAGTTAAATCAGTCGTTTATTTAAATAAGGCGTTCTATAGTCTGTTTATAGGTAAAGTAACATCTAGAAATGAATAATAGTGAAGTAACAGGATACATAGTTTAAAATACACTATCATTATTGTGACGTAAAATCCTGAAGTAGAATCTTCTACCAATCACATAATCGCGTAAAAGGTTAACAATACATTACAAACCCATCCTCGAGTCAAAGATTAGCTATATGGTAATCAAGATCCTTATAAAGTCATGTCCTAAAGAAATTGATGTACTGAAGCCCGTTTTGCTCATGTAATTGTCAAGAGCGATTTATAATCTGTTGCTTCATACGGCTCATAGAAGATTTGCAATTTAAATTTGTAGTATAAATTGTTCTCAATAAACGTTACTAAATAGATTTTATCCACGCAAATGCGATATAGAACCCTTGCTTCTTGAAGCACTATTTTATGCATTGCTGAGTACAATGAAGTAAATGAATGAATATATATCGAACGTGTCTTTTCTTGCTCATAATTTATTTATGATCACTATGACTAGTCATAATAGAGTTAATAGTTTTGGCAGCACATAATGTGTGTGACAACGGATGTACAAACACTAAAAGTTCCACCCGATGGGCCTACTTTCTAAATGACCCTCATAATAGTTGTGCAATCTTTTGCTACTGAAACAATGTAATAATCCGCCAGGCGTATTTCTGGCAATCAGGTATCACTGTCCTCATTACCATTTTCTTCTTTCTAACAACAGTAATGTTATTATATTTCTATTCCATAGTACACAAATGTTTTTCGTCATATACATTCGCAAAACGGAACATGGGACGCATTGTTTGCAATTGTTATGCAAAACTGACACGCGCTCGGCAGTTTACTTGTCAATTCAATATGACATATTATACAAACTGTTCACGGCTTCTGAATTACCAATGTGCTGAATAAAGAAAGGCTTTTATAGCAACAATATTCTGGAAATACTTTGGTACGTCAAAATATTATGTTAAACACTGTTGTCGAAACAATTGTAGAAGCGTTGTGCAAAGCAAATTGTGTATGACATATTGTGCTCGGACCGCAACACAGGGATCTCGATCTCAAGATAGCGGATGACTCCGCAGCGGTCATGCATGATTTCAACCGGTTTTTCTGCAACGTTGATTCGTGACGTCACTGCGAGAAACTGAGAACAACCAATACTTAATATGGCAATAACGCCAAGCGAAAGAGCCGCTTACAATATTAATGCTTTCAATAGATATGTTTTTTGCAATCATTTGCGATTCATACATTTTTTATTACAAATCCTACAAAGCAAAAGCTGAAATATCTTTTTAAATATTTTAAAGTGTTTCATAGACTTTGATAACCAATATAAGACTAGACAACGTTGTGTTGAATTATTGTAAGTACTTATATCATTTTGACCTAGTAAGTCAAATTTCAAGTACACTTGATTTACGATTAACTTTAAACATCGTTTAGAACCCTCACAAAATTTAAGTCATCAAGAGTTCTAAGACAACTTAAAATATTAGGTTATTATGGTCCAAAATATATGTCAATAATACATTTCGCACTAGATGAGGAGATTGTGAGGAAGACCAAATGTTCCAATAAAGAAAGCTACCATTCTGTTAAGAGAATCTTATTCATGTTGACGTATAGTTCTTATTTCGTTTACTTCTTCACCAATAAATTGCTTATTTTAAAAAATAAATTCCAATACTCGTAACGTTTCAATGTTATATTTATAAATCTCTGTTTATCCAATGAGGTTTCACGCGCTGTTTCTGAGTTGTGCCATAGTATCGAGGTCTTGCCAACCGATCGTACAGCATCACCGGTAATAAATGGATTACGTCATTCATCATTTGGTTACTTGTTCATTTAGTCATAATTTCAGAGCAGTCATTCCAATATATTTTCCTCTTAGAAATGTTTTAGAATGATGTCACTGCGCAGGGCTAATGTAATTAGTTAAATTGAAAATATTATCTAATTAATTAATAATGTTGTTTGTTGTAATACCTGCTTATCTGGTGGCAAAGGTCTTTATATATTTAGGTCACCCTATCTTAAAGAGGTGCAATTAGAGACACACTGATAACTTATGTTTGTATGTCCTAATAATATTCTTTTCTTAGCCTTAACCGCCACGGCTTGTCCGCTTGTGTAATACTCGTTATTTAGTTTATCAATGTCACCAGATGTTTATATCATACTGTAGTCCTTTGTGGCGATCCAGTTGTTTTCTCTGTGGGCCAAGGTCTCGGGTGTGACTGCACACCTTTATTTACTTATCCATTAAGCTCTAATGTTCGTCTCTTAAACATTTTGTTTTGAATTTTTTTAACGCAATTGCGACTAAGTATATTTTATTCGTAAGAATTTCTTAAACAATGCTTGTTCTTAGAGATATGTGTTCATTGGTATTAAATTTGTATTATCATGTATGTATTATGAATAAAGTGTTTTCAAAGAATTTAGTCCATTTTCTACAACGTCTTCTCATATTATTATGAAACATCAAATTTGATACAGCACAGTAGTACATTTATAATATTAAAAATGCCTTCAGACGCCTTACACACGGCTGTCTAATTCCAAGCAAGGTATATATCCGGTATTTTATAACTGCCTACTAAACATAATCATAAATGTATGTATTACTAAATGTATACATATTATGTAATGCAAATAATACACCCACACAATCAATGACCGCTCTCATCACACAATTTGTGATTGGAGAATCGATTCCATGACCTCAGACTCACTACTCAAGATCACTAAAGTTAATTAAATTATCCTTGAATTGTTTTTTTTTAATAGGTACAATTTAAAAATTAATATAAAGAACAGTACAAACATTAACATTTATAGGTCATTTAACCCATCCCTGATCGCCTCCGGTGGAAAGGTGCCCATTAAAATTGCAGCATTGCCGTGTTGAATTGCAATCTTTACAGGAACGAGCCGAAACGGGAGTCACCCTTAAGACAATTTGATTTTTGTTTATTAAATAAAATTGTCTTCGCAATAAGTTATGAAAAGGACTGTATTAATTTCATACAATTTAGAATGCGGCATGTTGCGAACGAAATGAAATGTGAATGTTCAGATTAGTATGTAGTGTGACAGGAATAGATAAGATGAGAAATGACTACATTAGATGAAGCCTGAAAGTAGCAGCAGTGGATGATAAGTTGAGGAGCAGCAGGTTATCCTGGTATGGACATGTAATGTGTAGAAATGAGCAAAATGTAGTAAAGAAGTCGACGGATATAAGAGTAGAGGATGACCAAAGGAAGAATGGATGGACTGTGTGAAAGAGGATATGGCCTGGAAGGGCGTAAGCAGTGAACTGACGAGTGATAGAGGAAAATGGAAAAAGAAAATTCATTACACCGACCCTAAATAATATGGGAAAAGGGGTATGGAGATGATGGTTTTAAATGTGTACTCTAGACTTTGCAAATGCTAGATTTTTTTAATAAGCCATTCGGTATTTTTCGGAATACAGTAAGTAGTAATCTGATGTGACGTCATGGTTGAAAGTGGCAATAAAATATAATTATAGCTTGAAGTGAAAACATGTGGCATAACGAAATTTTACATGAAAAGATCGGTGCCAAGGTTAACAATAATTACAATTAGTAGCTTGTTCGTCACGCGATGTTAATATTTTTGACCAAATAATATAAAACGGTAAAACTTTAAGTTTACAACCAAATTAGCTACATAATTCTTAGCTTTGTATAATAATCATCATCTGTTAATTAAATTTCTTTAATGTATAAAAAGAAATCTTTTATAAAACTCGAACCCAACAAGTTCTAATTTTTTGATAAAATTTGCACAGCATGTGCCATTATTATAAATCTATTGGCGCCTCATTCATTTAAATCGGTTTAGTAGTTTAGACGCTACGATGGAACATATAAACATACATTTACTACTTAAACTATTACCTTTCCTTTTGACTCAGTCTGGCAAAAATTAAAAACAAAACTCCTACTTCAAGAACTGGACCAAATTGAAATGGGATCACATGGGAAGCACCAGCTTTCATATAAAAAATAATCATCAGTGTTAAGGGAACAAACAAACAAAAAAACCAGTGGAATGGAGAATCTCCTCCTTTTTTGAATACTATAAACCTGGTCTTGGTCAAACCTTACGAAAACTGTAATAAAATCTCTATAACATAATATAAATCATTAAAGTAACCACTTTGTGAGAGAAATGCCAAGTTTCTTCGTTCTGTTTTTAGTATTACAATAGTATTAAAAAACTAGTAAAGTATATGGATATGTAGGTATGTATAATAGCTGTCAGTAACGCCTCAAAGGGTATCCTTTGAGGCGTTACTGACATTTCCTTGGAAAGAAAAGATAGTCTATTCATATTTTGCTAATATGAATGATGGGACGCTTTGTCTGCCATTATTTCCATTTGCTTGCTTAACCTAAATGGAAGTACAAGGTTACTTTTGTTACTAGTATAGTTACATTTTTAAAATCATTTTAATTGATTCTTATTTGCTAAAATAATTCGAACGGTGGAGTATGGAATATGGCGCAGTTAAAGTTTATATTGAGGCGAAGTGTCTAAAGCGAAAATAAAGAGTTATTATCGAATTTACTTACGAGTGATAACACGGCCTCACAGAAAACCGGTGTGAAACAGCGTCAGCGCTGTGTTTCACCTCCAAATATTACTTATTCGGTCTATAGATGACGTTATACGAATATTTACGGGTGCTAATGGCTTGCCAGCGATCAAGTTGCGTTCACTGAAATGTCAACGTGTAGGTACCTACTTAAACTTAGTCTATCCAAATTGGTCACTACTACTACATTATATATTATTCTTTACATTGTATGAAATGATGCTTGTCGTTCCTGTACGCTCACATCTTTAAAAGTAAACAAAAAATGGATTTAATTTGGTTTTTCATTAAAAGCGCGTGAATAACCGGTGAAAGGCGCTAATTAAAAAGTACAATGAACTACCTAATTATAAGATCAAAATTTTTTTCAAAATGAATTTTTTCGGTGCTTAATATTACTGAAGAGTAGAACAGAATTTAAACTCACTAAGGTGATAAAAAGGTTTATTAATTTATTGTTAATTAATCAACCCATTACAATCGTGGAAACGTTGAGGTATTTTATCTCGAACATTAATCAAATATAGCACTGGTCATTATTGAAAAATGTCATACACTACACTAACTAATCAGACTGAGTAATGGCATAAAATAGATAGATGAAGAAATAAGGGAGATCCACAACTGAAATTTGTGACGTTTTAATGAGGCACAACAAACACAGAGATAGAGAGAACTCACACACAAACAATAATAGTATAGACAAAAGAATGATATACATATGTAGTTGTCGTATAGTTTGTACATATGTGAGTACTTGAGTTGATATTTTACAGGGTGTTGTTACTGGGATACGTATATATTACCTAGTTCCTCGTTACTAATTTGTTGTTCCATTAACATCCTGCCGATTGTTTGGTTCACCGATCACGGTGTAGGCACATATTTCATGCAAACATTCTCACTTTGCTATTATGTTTGCAAATATAGTTATAACAGGAACTGAGTCAGTAAACGTTATTTATACACTTTAAACAAGAATTGTTCTTTTTCCTTGATTGGTATTAAGAGTTAAATTTTAAATACGTTTACGTTAAAACATATTAGGTACTAGTTATCTTTTTGTACCTATGTACTAAACTATTTTGCACCACTCTCGTTAAACTATAGAAATAGATATATTATGTTACATAATCAATGATTTTTATATCCGAAGAAAACAAAACTATCTAGAAATTTCCATTCGACATTTAAATGAAAACGATTTCAAAAGGGCGTTGGCATTCCGTGGCTTTAAAGTTCGCCGCCCGCCCAGTCCAGACACCATATTTTACGTTCATAATCAGTTCGGCTATAAACTCATCTATTTATATATGATACAATACAACATGATATAAACTGGCGTGCCTATATTGTTATGGGAATTGAAATTTCTTTCGTCTGATAGCCTAAGTCCACGTCTAAAATATACCTATATAAAAAAAAGTTTTTTTTAAGTTACAAACGTAATTTTTTATCTACTCAATATTTACTCTCTTTTTACTTTCCCTTTTGTGTAAAGCACCAAGCGCTATGGTCTTTACAATGTTATTCATCATCAATATAAAATAGTAACTTCATTTTCCTGAAGCGGACCTTATTGTGTCCAAATGACCTAGCAATTTTTCTAGGACGCTCCTTCTGTGCTTCTGGAATATGCTAAGCAGCCAGCTTTTCATATACAGGTGTAATAAACCAACCACGAGAAACCATTACAATTACATATGCAGGTAATCTGAAGTAGAGAGTTTGGGCAACATTGACACCTGAATCTAAATAATAAAAGCAGTAGAAGTATCAACAGCGAAAAGTCACGAAAGATCCGTAAGTTGTGACAGTAGAACTGGCAGGCAGCCGTTAACGTCAGAGGAAGGTTAGATTTCAGTCGTCAGATAGTGTCTGTTTTGTGTAAGAAAAAAATATTAAAACAAATACGTACGTATTTACAAAAAATATTTTTTTTAAATTTCAATTTGTGCTACTGACGAGACTCATACTCTTTTAGTGCTAATATAAACTCATGTCTAAAATAAATATGTTGTTTCTAAGAAGACGTTAAAAGCTCCATTAAGTAAAATATTGGTTATTTGTAAAATTGCTTCAAATACATGTAACAAATCAAATTCCAGTTATATTGCATACCGTTTACAATTCCATTCCAATTTATTAATCTGTTTAAAGAAGAAGATTTTCTTCCAATGTTTCCTTTGTTCTTTTAATGTGGGATGGTGACCTCTTGTCCTCCAATAAGGTCATCTGCATCTGGATCGGCAAGCCGTTAAGATAGACGGTTTGTTAATTATTATTTTTTGTTTATACAGCTTTATTGAACATCACAAAAAAATAAAAATTTACAGACAGAACTACATGAAAAAACTACAATGGGTAATAACAATAGGCGGTCTCATCACTCACAGCGATCTCTTCCAGACAACTTTTATACGGGTATTGTGTAATTTGGATTTTGGGTAGTCTAAGGTGTATCTAAGTTTAAAATAATCTGAGAAAATAAAATATAAACGTGTTTTTTTTGTAAACTTTTTTAATAAACTTTTGCCAATCATAGGCCTTTTTGGTTTGTAAAACCATCTTTGTTATTTTTTTTTTAGTCAAGGAATTTAGAGAATGTACGAAAGAGCACGTTAATAATATTCAACAATTTAAATATCTTGCCATGAGAAGTACAAAAATTCCATATAGTTTGAAATCATTAGCTATAATCATTTATTTCCACTGCAATTGCGTGAACGATCATTTCTGTGAATAGGTTATAGAATTCTAAAAGGAACCATCATTCACAAATAATAAAAATACAAATTGCAAGGTCTATTAAGGTCTCTAAATTCAAAGAGAGTCAAACATGAATTTAGAAAAAAAACCTAAGCTATATTTTACATTATGCCTGAATCATTATTACAAATTTCGCTATTGCGAATCACTTCTTGTAATGTACAAACATTATCTAGTCTATCATTTAAATAGCAATATTACACACCTACGCAAGTTGTTGTAATATCCTATCTCGTTTTATTCATTGTGTGTTGTAAGTGATCATTTATTGTATTTACACTTCATTAAATAAATCGTTATATAAATTAGACAAATCTTATACATTATTGTATAATAAAAACAAATTGTCACCATTAAAACCATTTCCAATCTATTTAATTAAACTATCTGATGATAACATCTATAGATGTTAATTAATAATTAGATAATTATTAGAAATAAGGGTAATTTTTTCTTGCCATGTTAAATGAGTTGCATTATATTGAGTGACATACTGAATACTTAGTAATTGGCTGACTGGATAATCTAAGTTGTATAATAGAAAGAAATGTGCAAGTCACTCTACTGTGACTTGAAACCCTGAGGCCTTCGTTGTTAAAATTGAATTAATAATAACCCTTTTATGAGCCCACCCGCATACATCGACAGATTGATTATAACAGGCGTTATTTAATTATCCTCAGAAATCCCAACCACCCGCAATTGAAACGCATTAGACACCTTACCTTCTAGTTGTACCGCCCATGTCAAACATTTACCGAGCTTCAAGACAAACGATGCACGAATATTGCCTCTGTTTGGGTGGTCTGTTGTAATTTCTATTCATATTTTAAGACAAATGCTACTAGTTTCTCAACTAACTTACAGATGAGTTGCCTGACCAGTCGTGTCAGACATGCTAAAATTTATTTCTGAGAAAGAGGCAAAGTCTTCATCTCACGACTTCTATAGCTGTTTAAAAGTTTACAACGATCAATTTTAGACTTTAATGCAATGGGCTAAAGAGGTGCATGAAATGTTTTAATTTGTTCGAAAGCATAAGTGTTTGAAAGAGTGTGTTCCCACGCGAAAAGTGTTCATTGGTGGCAAGTGTGGAGATAAATATTTGTATACTTATTGTGCTTTAGTACAGTTCCTGACCTTGTCAAGAACAGAAAAGTTTATTCTATCATTTAGCTTCCTAGAAACTTTATACAAACATTAAGTGGATTTATATGTATATACAACTCATAAGTAATTCCCCGTCATGATCAATATATATATATATATATATTTCTATTTTCTCTGAATAACTATTTAACACATAAAGTGAATGTAGCAAGCCCTTTTGGACTGTGATTCAATATGTCAGGAATTTAATTAATTTTAACGGCATTACAGTCAGACATCGCCGTTAGTGGCACATGGCAGGCGCCTGGGTGCTGTGTCCCGACGAAAATAGCCAACCAGCTATTTATATAGTGCGCGTATCCGCCCTGAACGCACGCGCACAGCTACTCGCTTATAACTTACCGTGATTTAAACATCCATCATTAAAGTAGGTATTTTCGAAAAAAGGTAAACGACGTCGATATATCATAGGTAGTTTCAAAGAAACCGGTAATGGTTCATCAATCAAGCAACAAAATGGCGATAAAAGGGGTGCGACGGACGGTTGCGAGAGGATGTCGATTCACGATTAAAGCAACAACAAAAAGTAATCATGGCCAGCTTTTACCCTCAATTTTGTTCAACCTTCTAATAGCTAGAAAAAAAAGTTTTTTTCAGGCAAACCTTGCTAGGATTTAATATTGTCCGTATAGTACATGTACTATTGCTCAATACTATGGGTGAGAAGAGACGTAGAATCCGACGACGGGTACACATCTACTGCTAACACGATTATTTAGGTTTGTTTTAGAGATTAACAACGATTAAACATTCTAGTACTTTATGTACGATTGTTTATGCATGTTATTCGATTACTCAAAGAGAGTTGGAGATATTTAGAGAATTGTTGTTGATTATTCGTTAACGCCTCAATAATGATATGTATTGTTAAATTAATTTTCGCTCAATGTGGTATTATGTTGTTGTCATCACTTAACTAAAATTCACTAAAATTTGTTGTTGGATTATAAATTTAATCTCATCTTTTTACAGTCTATTTTTCGATATCTCATATCTCAGCTGTGACTATGTTTAGTTCAGTACCAAATCAACGTTATTTAGAGATAGACAGTGTAGCGTAAACTAAGTTGACTGGATGGAAACAACGAAATTAGATTGATGAGTGAGAGGGGTGTGATGACTGGAACCTGGGACCTACTGAATTATTTGTTTACTGTTAGTATATGATTTTCAATAAAACCGTTTTAATGTTTTATTCGTTACATTTTTTATTTTATTTATAAGTTTGTATTGGGTTGCGTTTAAACTTTAGTAGATAGATACTTCACATGTAACCCAACATACTATGAAATCTATTAAAAACAATTAAACTTGAACATTGTTTAAGACGATGAAATCAATTGCTCAAAATACCTATATAACGTGTACCTGCCAATGAGAAGCCCTACAGAGCCCCTCAGAAGTTCCCTTGGAACGATTCGGCAACACGAGAAATGCCTGTTTCTGCGAATTCAAATTGCCATTCTTAAACTTCCTGCTTCAAATCGTGTCATCTCCATTTCGAGAAATCTTTTAAGGTCATATTTCCGCTGGTATTTATTGTATCCCAAGGTGATTCTACAGTTACAGTAAACATAAATAAATAGTCGCGCCCAATGATGTAACGTAGTGACGCTATCTGTTGCTGCTATTAATAAATTTTAACATTCATGTATGTCTATTGGCCAGGTAATGACGGCCACCATATTTAACAAGGTATCATTCCCATGGACGTTTGTTAACATTGTTATATATAGTACTAGCTCCACCCGCGTGTATGTTGGTAAAGGTAGCCTATATCCTGCCCTTACAATCAAAGTACGAGTATCTCCGTGTTATATAGCAAAAAAACAACAGTTCAGTGGTTGTTGGTGCCCTATTGAATTATATATATACCAAAATTCTTCCGTCTATATCGGTTCACCGGTTTAAGCGTGAAGAGGTAACAGACACTTTCGCATTTACGATATTAGAATGGATTTCAATACATCACCAATTGTAAACTTGTTAACACATGCATTAAATGCCGTCCTTCCTACTCATCTCGGCTGTCTCATACTTATAATTCCAAAAGCTATCAAAATTTCAATACCATTAGTCCTACTGCAGTCCACTGCTGGACCTCTACCACTGTGATTATTTTGGGCTTCTCGCATCCAGCTTCTGCCAGCCATTTTGCGCAAGTCCTCACTACGACGGAATAATAATTGTTATTAAAAGGAGACTTTAATTCATGTAGTGACAAAACAGTTGTTATTGAACAATCTAGTGTGAGTTTACTCATAGTAAAAAATCCAGTCACAATTAGGTATTGTTATTTTCCCACTTTTTTCCCTGAGGTTACTTACGGTTGCGTCTTGCGAGATGATTCATTCATAAATGCCATTCATAATACCGGTCTTTCCTTAATTTCGATTCATGCAAGGGAAAGACCCATGCCTCTTACCTAAATACTAAATAGAGTAAATATGTAATAGGTAGGTAGAAGTTCGGCTCTTTATTCAATTCAAATCTGGTATCTGGTAACGCGTACTTGCTTAATGCAGATATGTGTTACATAGTACGGGTTTAGATGAATAATGAGATATGGCTATTGGCTAGTACAAAATACATGTGAAACTGATATCTGTTTATTATTCTATCTGTGTATGAAATCGTTGTGTTGTTGTTGTTTAAAAACCCTTTAAACATCCAGTCTTTATCTCTGCAATCTCTTTAGAAAGCAACTACACATCTTCTGTGTGCGATAATCGAGATAGCTGAGCGACCGTCCTAAAATTTTGTTGATAGAGGGAACAGTACTTTACTTTCTGTAAAAAGATATATTATGTCGTTTTCCATACTTCTTGTAATTTGTATCGTTATTGCATTCTTTCTTTTATATAGTCACAACGAGCCTTAATGTGAGACGAAAAAAGTTGCATACAAAAGTAGCAGATGATCGCATTGATCGTATATGTGCAGCTATTAATTTTACTATATAGAGTTTACTCATGTGTACATGATTCTTCTACAAATAAAACATTATGTAGGTCACGGCTTGCTACAAACCTTGTTTGATTTCGTACCCTACTTTGCATGTGACCTCATGTTTTCCTTACGTATGATAGCGAAAATCTTAAGATTTCAAAGTCACAAGTTCAAATAATTTGAGATTAACATTAACCAATCTATAGCCTCTTTTTGTTACAAAGTAGAATAAATACAGCAAGTATCAAGTACATTTATAACGGTGACATTCAAATCGAATTTTGTAGTACTTCGCGTAAATTATAGTAGGAGTTAAATAATTTAAAATGCCGGAACTGATACTAATAGTTCAGACAATATTGAATATTTATGAACATCATCATTTTACTTTTATGGTAAGATTGTCAATATCGTTTTATTTTAAATCGAAGCGAGAGAAATAATTTGAGTCCAATTCTTATTAGCATTCTTATAGTGGCCTGTATCAATAATTCTTAAAATTATTTATCAAGCCAAATCTAATAATTATCTGAAATAGCAGCTTGCTAGCAGCAAATGTTAATTGTTTTTCGTTTGGTTAAGTGTCTGCAATGTACCGAACTCACCGAACTACCGTAGATAAGGTTAAGTGGCGCAATCGTCGTAAATTAGCACTGTCTTGATGAACGGCGTTTTCTGTCTCTTTCATTCTTGCTTCAAAGTTGATTTGTACTTGAACATTTATCCCTATTCCCCTGTTATCTGGCAGTACTTTAATGATATGACAAAAGCAATCGATTTGTTATACGTTCATTGTCTTGTGTAATAATAATGCAGTTTCTACGGTCCAATTGGTACTTTGAATGAAATTACTTTCAGTAATATTCGCCTATAAATGAATGATAAGCAAGATGTTCCCTAATGTTTTTTACGGGATGTTCTGTTTAATGTTTGTCGTCGTCATTTCATGGTATGGCATGGTAAGTAAATATAATATTCCTCACAAGACGGGCTGTCGTACTGCAACAAATGTAAGGAAATATATACATATACCTTGCTAATGATTGATTCACTGATGAACTATCTTTTAGATAAAATTAAACTTATTAATAGTCTAGTTTAGATGTAGAAAGCAAGTTTAGTAGCAATTATGCAATCAAGGTCTTAATGTCTTGCAAATTACTAAATTATTTATATTGCCTTTTGAGCTTGTACAATTACGTTTGAAGGAACGTAGACTGACTCTTGAACGTAGGCAAGGAATTAAACAAATTTAAAATGAATCCTAATATGCTCGATGTGATTTAGCTTGCGAAGCGCCTGCATTGCACGCATAATTAATTTGCAAAAGCGACGGAATCACAATAGCAGATGTCCGAACAGTTGGTAGCCATATTATGTTGACTTACGTCACAGTACTTTGAAAGTGCATGTTTATATATAGCGCATGTGACATGATTGACGCACTCAAATGTTAATGGAATATACAAATGGTAAGCTATATGTGCTACTTGCGATAAGAATTACACTGATTTGGGAACCAACTGTTTTCAGAAGAATGTAGAAACATTGACACATCTTACATTGTATGAGGATTTTTACCCAGTATCGACAGAAACCAGTATCTAACAGCTTGAATTGTCGTATACTTTATGTTAAACTAAAAATATGTCGACAGAACTCTGCCACAAGTGTCCAGTCAGAGGTTAACGACTTGATTGGCCAAGATGGCGTTTTGCGAACGTGCTAAGTGGATGATGACGGCTCGCTAAACTTATTTTAGGAACAGGTCCAATGAATTATCGCTTGCAGCAGCTCTCACTAAATGTATTTATTGAAATTGTTTAATGCAATTTAATCTAAGTTCATTGACCAATCTGGCTAAAACAAACGGAGGGTTTGGTAAATAGCTATTGCAGCTTAGCGATACAGATAAGATACATACTATCAGCATGAAAAAAACTGTGTGTGCCAATTTATTATCCCAAGTGTCTTATCAACGGGTCATCAAACATTTGCCTAACCGAGATTTCTAATAAGCGACGATCCTAATAACATCATAAATAAAATTGATATCTTAATGAAAGAAGTACATAAACCTTTTCCAAAATTGATAAAACAAATTGTGATCTAGTTTATGTACGTGGTTTTTGTTGGGTTCAATTATATGTGCAGTAACATTAAATTCCAGAATCTAGATACGTATTGGTACCATTTAGAAGTATATAATCTTAAATTATAACACTAACAGTAGGTACCGCTTTAGTGTTTCATATCATCAATACTTAGATTATTTAGCTAATGGTTGCTAATGATAGAGCTAGCATTCGGAGCCTTAGTAATTGTTCGAGTAATGTTAATTGCTGTTCTCCCAGTATCTAATTTCTGTCTGAGTGGGACCAGGCAGACATGGTAATGGGAGATATTACGGTTATCGGTAGCTGTAACACCCAGCTACCATAAAGCAAATGATAGGGTATACTCTAATAGATCATTTTTAAATCTACGTACTAGTCTTAGGAATTTGTTGAATATTGCTTAACCTTTGCACAATTTTATCTTAGGTTTACACAACATAGCTGCTTTACTAGCTCAAACTATTTATAACTTCGACAAAGTGATCAATTTAAATTAATTAATTGTGAAACCGTTTATTGCTTAAATTGGTGTGTATTAGCAATTGATAAGCAGAAGTAATATAACAAAGTTAATATATTTTTTTCTATCTTTGTAATTGGATGTATAGACAGCTAGGATAGAGTTTTTAGCGATTACATTACAATGCCGGTTCTCGACTACTTCACAATGAGACCTATTCATATGAAAAACCACTTTCGCTGATCCACCCACTAGTCTTTCTGGAGTGGGCGAGAGGGAAAGCAATATGTTAATGTTGTTTCTTAACTTAATATTTCCTATAAGATCTTTGACTAGACCTCGTAACACTTCTGATCTCATAGTTTCGTATTTGAATCCGAAGTTGGTATTGTAGTGAACATATAGACGACTGTACAAACTATTGATTGTAGACAAAAGTAATTCTCTAGATAGTCAGACGTTTGTCAGTGTAATTGGGCGTACATTATTACTTGTCTGTATTAAGGATGATACAGTATCATACTACTTTGTTTTTGGGTAGTCCTGTAATATACGTGTATCGTCTTCAAACTCACAAGGACAATAAATTGTCTGCATAGTCTCGATCTTGCCCGTATTGAATAATTCATTTAGGTATTCCCTATTTACATCTAATGATAAATTATTTAAATGGTTTTCTGTCTTTCTTAACCATACATGCTATTAGTGCAACTGATTGCATTATTATTCTAACAGTTAATTTTTTATTGTTACAGGTAAAGGTGAGTGTCAGAACCGTTTGTCTCCAGGTGAAGGTGAATCCTGTGTCATTTTTATGTTAATCGTCAGCCATGATCGCGATAGTACGCTTCGTTGACTTCCCTGCACTAATTAGTACTGTAAACAATACCAAAAGTAATTTATGTACCCAGTGATAAAAATTATATAAAAGTACAAGACCCTAAGAGTAAGTAAAAGGATCTTATCGTACAAAAAATAAGATTGAAAATGGGAAAAGAATGTTTGGTAGTAAGACTCGTTTCTCACTTGAAGCGTATAATATCGCATCTGACACGATGAACTGAGCCGATAAGGCCTTCTTTTGGCCGCATCAACTGCCATTATAAATATTCCAGAAATTTCGATTATTATTTTTTCATATTTTATTTATCGATTTTAAAATTGATCGGATGTTAAAATAACCCTTTTGTCCTACATATAAAAGAAGAAAGTTCGTACATTGAAGGCTTTCCACTACCTACGTATTGTCAATTGCATTTAATTTAACTACTTACGACCGGTGTAAAGTGTCAATTTCAAGCACAATAGCTTCGTCTTTAGTTAATGTAAATCTTGACCTGAAAAGAGTAAAGTGAAGTTCCATTCAAACTAATCACAATAACAATAACGTTTTCTGGCATTTGTCTTTAAAAAATCAATTTACACAAAGTCCGATCTGACGACTTGCCAAAATGTGACATTATAACAGTATTCCATAAGTGACTCATATCTTTAGAAAAGGTTTTTTAACATCTCTTTATTAATGTAGATCTAGCGTGGCATAAATCATTTGACCGTTCTAACTTTATATTACTACTAGTTGAACCCCGCGGTACAATAACCACGTGCAACGACGCGAGCCGAAGCTAGTATCTTTATAGATTGTAGCCTATGTGTTATTCTGATGTATAAGATATCTTATTGTAAAGTTTTATTAAAATCCATTCAGTAGTTTTTGCGTAAAAGAGCAAAAAACATCCTCACATACATACTAATAAACTTTCGCGTTTATAATATTAGTATGAGGTTTTTGACTTACGCTCTGTTCAGACTCTACTAGCGATAACCCATTATTCATTAACTTTTTTCTACAGGTACCTAAACTTGTCTAATGACAACATAAAAATACATAAACAAGATTTCGAGTTTGCTATTCTTACTAATGAGAACTATACTAATAATAAAGCTGAAGAGTTTGTTTGTTTGTTTGAACGCGCTAATCTCAGGAACCGCTGGTCGCTGGTGGTGAAAGGAAATTCTTTCAGTGTTGGGTAGTCCATTTATCGAGGAAGGCTATGAGGCTATACATCATCACGCTACTACTAATAGGAGCGGAGCACCAATGAAGAATGTTTAAAAAACGGGGGAAATTTTCACACTACGGGCAATATAAGACGCAAACGAGGTTGCGTGTGTCAGCTAGTATCTATATATTTAAGAACTACAGTCAGAAGTAATCGAAAGTATTATTAGTTATTCAGAAACGTTATTTAACTTTTAAGCAACGTTTCTGTGATATTTTCAATTTTAAACTTACATACGGGCTTAGAATTCTAAGTAACATAATACAGCTGCTTAATGTTAAGTAACGTTTATGCATAAGGCCGTATATGGTTTAAAAAAGGTCTATTACCTGTAAACATTTTACTCATTTTATATGAGCAATAGTATCTCTATGCTGTTCACCTTCGTGAGAAGTATTTACCGGTTTAGTATCTGCCCCGTTCCAACAGCATGACGTCTTCTGGCGCCTAGAACGAACTGCGATAGTCACAATGAAAACATTTCTATGAATGGCCAACGGCCCTTTGATATTTGTGGTCACGTAGGCGTAAATCCGTACTTGCACCATATTTCATAGAAATATACGACTCATTACAACATCATCATCATTAATCATCTTGTACTTTTGTTACGGTAATAGTGTTTTAAATGTCGTGTTTGAATATCATTACATTCTGATGTCTGTATGTCATGTCAATCTTTCGTTATGACATTATTTAAGTTGAGGGTAGTACTATAATCTTGATGATAAGTGTGTTCTGTCACGCTAAGGTAGCTCTATAAGTAAAGTTCTACAAGATATCCTTTTTTTTGTGTCTAGAAATCGAGACGAAAACCCCTTGTAAATCTAAAACTACTTTTAAACTCTAGGGACATATATAGATGAAGATATTTCGTGTAATAAATGATACAACAAGATTTTAATCATAAACCCTGACATCGTCTGATTCCAATATACACGAGAAATAACTTATTAATTTAGTAGGAGTTATCAGAAAAAGTATTTAGCTTTGTTTATCGAGAAAAATATACATATGTTGTTTGAAAAATGCATACTTAAATCTATCATAAATCTTAAAGAAGTCTATTGCTTTCTATGCCAAGTGACCTCGCAGTCAAAGTTTCTCTTATTTACTGCAAGAAACTGTAGAGTAACAATGAGTTTCAGAATATTGTCCACACTCGAGTATAATATATGAATTAGTTAACAACGGGTTTTCTCTCTAACGGCACTCGACCACGTGTTCCATTGTTTTGTGACTTCTCGACTTCATTACTATTTTTTTTTCAAATCGAAACCGATCTTAATTTTCTTCTCATTCATTTGTAAGTTACGACTTTATTACAAATATATAGGATAAGAAATACATAGTTTTAATTTGCTTTTTAATCTCTGCATAATACACATTTCATTTGCGGTTTTTTTGTCTGAATTAATTCATTACAAGCTGACAATGATATAACGGGTTCTGAGTTGAAAGTAAAACATGTGATTATTTTACAAATAAATGAATAAAGAGTAAACAGAAAATTATCTTTAACGTCCACGCCTATAACTAATAATTGAACGACCACGTGGGATGAAATTGTTCACGTACTTCGCAATGAAAATAGGTTAATTCCAAGCCATTAAAGTGAATCGATTACGATCTGAGTGTACTGGCGTATACAATGCTGGAGCGGTTGTGCAAACCGGTAACTGTATACCTCACAACCTCCATTGGACACGTTGTGGTACCGACATTTCATCCGGTCTTGATGTACGGACAATAAAAACCCTAATTTCTTACCGCCATTCTCCATAAGTAGTACAATTGTGACTCTGTATCAACAAATATAGATTCAAAGGCCTAGAGATAAGATCTTTTCTCACGTGACTGTATGTAAGATATATTTCGCTATAAATTAAGTTTATTTGCCACGTGATTACCTTCGTATGTACCAGTTTATCGGTGTCAGTTTTCGATTTATAATTTTATTTCTTTTTTTACGAGTCCTGATTTTGTTTGAAACAACACAACATGTCGTAAACTCGCCTCCTTTAGGTTTTTAAAGATGTTAGTTAAATGACCTCCAATATAGCGAGATTCAAACATTAAATCCTTGGGCTTTGAAATATAAAAATGTATGTAGAAAAACTTGATGTAATAGGTGATATTGTTTACTGCCTCGGTGGCGTATAGTGGTAGCGTATGCGACTGCTAAGCTCGAGGTCTCGGGTTCGATTCCCGGGACGGACCAAATGTTTGTAAGATCTGCAAATATTTGTTTCGGAGTTTGGGTGTTTTCTATGTATAATATTTATGTATTTACGAAAAAAAAGTATAAGTATTTATATCAGTTGTCTAGTACCCATAACACAAGCTCTACTTAGCTTGGGACCAGATGGCGTTGTGTGTTAGATGTCCGGCATATTTATTTATTATTAATTATTAACAATTTTGTGACTTTTTTTCATTTAATTATGTTACTTATATTTTTAATATAAACTAGATGCTACGTTATAGCGAACGGAATTGTAAAGCGTGTTACTTTATGTTGTAGCGAAGCCAACGAGTAAGATTGCCGTTGGAATTTAAATAGAATCGTCCGTTAGATTGGCAAATTGATCCTGGCCAAGCACTTCCTTGTGCGTTTTACATAGATTAGAAAACGTGCAAACGATTATATAGCCTTTTAAAGAAAACAACTTTATTCTAACTATTTTAAGTGTTCTCAACCATTAAACCATAACATAATGATATGTATGTAATAACTGTATGTATGTCGTAGTGGTATAAGCGTTGACCTTGCCACTTTCTACTGTTGAATGTGCTGGGTTCAAATCCCAAATGGGACAACACTATGTTGTTTAAAAAAAAATCTTACTAATATCGACTTTATCGTAACTAAATTAATGGTTCTTAGCTGTCATGATAATAGCAATGCTTCCACCTTTCTCTACCACAGATACGGTAACCAACATAAATTAAAAAAGAACGCATTAACTTTCTTTGTACCTCTGTAGAACAGAATAAACATATCATCAATCAATCAGAAACAATCATGTCCATTAAATTGTGGGTTATGTGGCTCTCTTTCTATTGTAATTACCTTTCACTTTTAATTATAGTGGCTGTCTATGATGAATTAAAAAAAAATACTTGCTTTTGATTCGTGTATTAAATGCACATATGCAATCAGTAGTCCCTATATAGATAAACAGTGCCCCATTATTGCTTCATAACGATCAGGTGCTGTGAGGCCGCCTCTGCGACGGAAACTGTGGGCGGGGACAGGGCGTTCGCCTACGTCGCTCCACGACTTTGATTATGTCACTTATACCTTCTTAACTTATAAGGATAGGTTCGGAATCCCACGAACACATACCAACATGCCACGGTATTTTTACTTCTTAATACAACTTCGATATTCTTCTAATTCATTAGAGATGCATAAATCTCTCGTTTTCCGTTTAACTTATATTGGATGCCAAACTTTATTTTTAACATTAAAAGAATAGATAAAACGATCTTTAACTATGGGTATTTAACGCTCAGTTCCATAATTTGATAATTTACCATTACAGTGGACATCTGGATATTGCCACACCTGCTTGCTTTACTAGCGTGTTTACCATGGGGAATAGTACAAAAGCCATTTATATTCATCAAACACATGTAAAATACACTTCATCCATTAAGCAACAGTAGCGGTGTATGGTACACAAACAAAAAACATCTTTAAACGTAAAGCATTACAAACTATGGATATACAAACTCTTTAGACAATGCAATACAGCTCAAAATCGAATCAACACAACATACGTCGTTTTAAACACTAGAATAATGACAACCCGTTGCCTTAATCAAAAAGCGGATCTTTGCATGTCTTATGTAAACTCGACCCACAGATCATACGCAGACAGAGTAACGAAGACCTTTTCTTGATAAGATAACAATAGAATACTTCAATAGATATCACCTGATTTAGAGACTTCGTACAATTCTTTATTGCATGCTCCATAAAAAGAATAATAAATAAGACTAATTATACTTTTCTAATGCTATTTACGGTAGATAGTTAACATAACGTTAAGGAAAGTTTGTGAAAAAGTTATATTAAAGACAAGACTGTTTGGAAAAAGATACCGATGTAAATCTATACTAATAAAATATTATAAAGCTGAAGAGTTTGTTTGTTTGTTTGTACGCGCTAATCTCAGGAACCCATAGTCCGATTTGAAAAATTCTTTCAGTGTAGGATAGTCCGTTTATCAAGGAAGGGTATTGGCTATATATCATCACGCTAAGGCCAATAGGAGCGGAGCACTAATGAAGAATGTTACAGAAACCGGGGGAAATATTACACTACGGGCAATAAGAGACGTAAACGAGGTTGCGTGGGTCAGCTAGTGTTTAAAATATACACAACATCCTGCGGTACGCGCACGTCCATCTGTTTGCTCCCTATTTGTTTTACGAGACTTTTGATTAATTTACTATTTGTGAAGATAACGGTTAGCATAATTACGAGTACTTCATCTGCTTTATGTTTGCCTTGCACACTGTTTTCAGTAAACTTGTACCCGTTTAGCTGGATTCATATGTCCAACGTGTAATGTACACAATAATAGTTCAAGTGAATTATGCTATGCTATAAGTGTGCATATCCAGTGGCCTAGTTTAAATGGATGCAAACTTCCTGTTAGCTTAGGTTCGGCTTTGTTCTAAATAGTTAACCTATATTTGTTCATACTTGTAATAGTTGTTCGTCTGTTTTATTACGATATCCATACAATTTTACAATTGATTTGAACCTGCAACAATTTATCATTATTCAAATCGTTGCACAAGAACAACGAGAGCAAAGTTTTTAGTGTCCACTAAACGCTGTAGTTTTGTTAATAAAGTTTACTGCAAACAATACTTCAAAGAATTATGATCGCAAGTAGTCCACTGAAGTATGGGCTATAAAATTGGCGAAGCGGCCTACATTCATAATTTATATTTCTGGACCTATAAACCTAAATTCTTAAACTTACACAGCTGTGAGCTCGCGCTGATAACGGTGTATAATTGAAATATTGGACCTAAAATATTTATAACTAACTGCACGGTTGGCCTAGTGGTTTATAAGTGCTCGCTACACCGCTTTCTACTGCGCTAAGTGTTGTCGGTTCAAATCCTACATAAGACAACACTTAGTGTGATCCGCAAATTGTTGTTCTGGGTCTGGGTGTTCTCGGTGACCGTTTCATGAATGTTTGTAAAGTCCCCCGCGACACAGGATGTATATTCCTAATGCGGGAGTTGTCTATACCATACCATATTGGATATGAAAATTTTATTTGAAATAACTGACTGAGCCCAAATCAACGATCTATGCATTTAGTTTATGAAGGGTCTTAACACCTGTTCTTAATGTCTTTAACATCGGCTTAACCTCACATCTCTTTTTATGACTGTTCGTAATAGTCCGTCACTAATTTCTCATTTATGACAGCTAATCTAGCTGTATTCGCTTTGAACATTTGTAAGTTTGTGACTTTTTAAACCACTTTTTTATGTTCTGTTACTTAATAACAGTTGTTCAAAGGTTAATGTTCTTAAATATCTCTTACGAGTTAACAGTTAGCAAGTTAGTTTTAAATAAATCCATACTATTTTATTATTATAAATGCTAAAGCTCTGTATGTCTGTCGCGGTTTCACGGCTATACCGCTTCACCGATTTCAATGAAATTTGTAATGGAAATGCTTTGGTTCTGGAGGACGGACATGACACTTTTTATCGCGATTACCGACATACACGCGAGAGGAGCCGCGGGCAAAAGCTAGTACCATATACTTTAAAATAATACCTGTCCTCATTACGCCTTATTACTATCATTGGTAAACACTAATTTAGTATTGACATTTGTTAAAGGAAATTGTAAGGAATAGTAACATACCTGCTAGGCAATATAATTTAACGTTTACATCTACATGCGACTTATCTGTTTATGATTTGTTTACAGAAACACTTTCGCTTAAAAAAAACTGCCACGACTGTGTTATTCAATAGTTCGTTATCTCCTCTCTCCGAACGCGCATGCGCCCATCAATATTTAGTTGCGCTGAGCTGTCAACACATAATATCGTCGAGACGCTGGCGCAGAAACTGTCTGCCGCCAGAAATAAACTATCTTGTGCCACATAGCTGTCGATAACGTCGAGAATAACTATCCAATTAGTAGGGTGACTTACGAAACAATGTGTTAAAGAATTGCTTTGAGTTGTATATTGCAGACTAGCTATTGTTTCCTTTATGAACAAAATTCCATTCCTTTTTATGCACTTAATTTTTTAAGAATTATACAGCGTAAATTAGCATGTACTTATCGATACAAACAACACGATTTGTATCTAATAAGGTGCAATACCAGCGCTACAACATTGACCACAATCTTCCTTATATGGTGCAGCACGAGTAACAGCAGGAATAATGAATTGATCTTTAAGAGCCTTGGACAGATCATGAATACGATTAATTAAGTGATCATTAAAATATTTTGATACAATTACGCGGTAGATTGCTCCATTTGAACATTTAACCTTGAACATTGTATAGCTATTGGCTACACTATCTTCTTGGAATATCTCATTTTGTAAACACATTGCAACAGAGTCGTCTCTAGAGTACGAGTAGAGTACGTACAGGCCGGCCGTACAAGGGTTTTCACGCTAAAAAACTAACAAAGGAATTTTAGAATCCCAAAGTGTTTCTGAGGTAAGAAATCTAACTACGTGACCAGGATGCTAAAATTACGAAAGCGGTGAATACCAAACGCGTCTCTCCAACTTATCCGATAGCGAATATGGTCAGAGACGCCGCAGGAGTCAAACCTGCTATCTTTGTGCATTGTTACTAGTAATGTGTTTACACGGCGATAATGATGAAGGTTCTATGAGGATGGTATAAGTTACATTTATGGTGCCTGTAAGTTGAATAAAACATAGAATTGTAATTGAAGAGATCTTTGCGTGTCAACATCTTGTCTATGAATAGCAGCTAATTGTGTTCGTTTTACTGTGATGTAATCTAATAGTTTAGGTATTGTATCATTGATAGTTTTGCAATATTTAAACTACATATTTATCAAATAACCTCATTAAACGGTACAAATCTTCAAATACTCATCGCTTTCTGCTGCTGTGTGTGTGCTCACATTGAGATATTGACGGACTTCCAAATTAAAACTTTATAGCTCCTTTAAGAGTTACAAAATCTGGAGAACTAATGCTCGTACCAAAGTTCTTATTGTTAGATTCCCAAATTATTGCGGCATTAAAATACGAACAAACGCTTGCAAATATGAAGATGACATTGTAGGTAGTCCGTAGTAGGTAAGTTTAGCGTTACTAGTACGTAGATAAACTTCCAAACAACTGTTTGTCCCATACAGGGGTAAATTTTAAGGATGAAATTTTAAAAATCATTTTTCTAACAAGTGGCTCATGACATAAAAATCTTCAGCTGCCAAAATTTAAATTTTGTAGCGCCAACAGTATGAGCTTTGCGTTGACGAATCAGTCATCAAACAATGTACACTTGGTATACAATATATAATTTTACAGATGCACATGTTTAACATTTTGATATTGCGACTCGACTGACTCATGTATACAACGGGGTATGCGGGCTTCGGTGCACCAACCAATACAATTAATGATTGACTAGGTGACGTCATGGACATTGGTTCACTGTAGAAAAACGTGAATCTCCTCTGTCACGTTTTACCTAGTACTAAGAAATATATTAAAACAGTGATTTTATGAGTCAACAGACCCTGTACCACTTTATTTTGTTTTGCTGTTTCATACTTACTCTAATAACTTTGAATTTACCAATTACTATAGAGCGTTAATTGCATTATTATATTCTGTTTTTAAATGTAGCGTTCATCATTTGCTCAACTTTGAAATGACATCATGTCTACTCTTAAACCTTGACATAAACTAACCAATATTTGTCTGCAACAATTTTATTTATAACTACTGAAGCAGTATACATCATGTTTATAAATATTCTGTTCTAGATTCGTAAATAATATTGACATCAATATTCATGTACGGCAAAATTTATTTAATAAGTTTACTGCATATTTCCTTTTACCAAACCAATTACATTTGTTCCAGCCGAACCAGTAACAATACATGATTTTTTTTAAATTAATATTAGGCTTTTGGATAAAAACCTTTTTCTTTTCAATTTAACTACCACTGTTGTCATCAGGGTCATACTTACGATATAACTATGTCGTTATAAAGTAATTAACCTTAAATTGATCAAAGTCTACTAGTTGAGAAGCAAGTTTTCTTTTCTTTTTTCTTTTTTTTTTCTTTTTTTTTTTAAAAGACAACTCCCACATTAGGAATAAACATCCTGTGTCGTGGGGGACTTTACAAACATACATGAAACGGACACAAAGAACATCCAGACTCGGGACAACAATTCGTGGATCACACAAAGTGTTGTAGGTACCGCGTGGGATTTGAACCCACGACACTTGGCGCAGTAGCAAGCGGCATGGCGACCGCTGACACCACTCGGCCAACCACAAACCAACAACAAAAAAAGTTTAATATTCAAGAAGCTAATGGCCCAGGTTTCGACCTGTAGTTTTTGTTGATAGTAATGTTTTTTTTGTAGTTCCATCAGGTTAGTTATATGTAAAAACTTTCTACTTAGTTTCTAATGACAAACTGAACATTAACAACAATCTCTTTAGATATCAAATAAAGTTTTTGCTTACTTTTACCCAACTATGAATCGTTAGCTCAATGCTTCAACACATTCAACAGACAATACATTACGAAGTGAATCGGTCCATTGAACCAACAATCGCAGTTGTACACACCTTAAATGTATATCTATCAGTTTTTCTATGAGTCACGCCAATTAGATGTTATGGTTTGTTCTGGTGTTATCCCTTACCAGCTAAGCTGTGACTCACAGTTCAACGGAAGCAAAACAAAATCCTCACGGCTAAAGGAGACCACTTTAACTTGACCCACCCTGTATTTTCCTTGGTATGAGTAAGGGATACTTTAAGGAAGCTCTACAATGTTTGAGTTCATCCCACAGCGTGCTGACGTCAAACCAATCTTTTTTTTATTATATTTGATAAGTTCGTTCACCGGATGCTGATTTTTTAGTCTTGTCAACTAAGAGTTTAATGTTGCTCTTTTTCTAAATAAGCATTAAATGTATTAGTTAGGGTTTGTTTAAATACTTTAAAAACTCTCCAAATTAATTTTACTCTAATCACAGCATGTCTCTGTAGATTTTCTCTCTTGGTTTAGAGAATTCTTCTAGAGGTCTAGAAGAATTCTATAAACGAAGAGAGTTCTTATTTTGATTACAAAGTTTCCCCTGTAAAAGTAAAGCAGTTGATCCACACAACCTCGTCTGCGTCACCTCGTATCGTGAATTTACTACTAGTTTTATACTTTAATGATAAGAAAAATAATACCTAAAAGTATCTCTGAATATTATTAGCATCGATCAAATAAAAATGCAATAAATAATTACTTTTTTCTATTTTCAGATTTCAAAAAGGACTGGTCAGACCATGCACTTTGGTGGCCGACCCGAAACAAATGGCTGTCCCGTCCGAAGCACACCCTGGACCAGTACGGCGTCCATGCTGATGCAGCCTTACACTTCACACCTATGCACAAACCGCTCAGGATTCAGCTCCCGGACTTACGATATATTGATTGCAAAGTTGACTTCTCTATTGACACCTTCAGTGCCGTGGTACAGCTTTGTAAAAGTCTTGGTAAGTATTACTCTTCTGACATTTAATTATATTGCCTGGAAACAATATTTAACAAAACTGTACTTTTTTTCGATTCGTAAATTAATAATTTTAAATTTGTTGGTTTTTCACTTACTAGAGCTCTCGATAAACTAAAAAAATAGTAACCAGTCCAATTTGTTTTTAATTCAATTTTTTATACATTCAATTGTTTAGGGTTTATGATAAAAAAAATAGTAGGTAACTTAATACTTCAGGCGAACGTACGAAATGGCAAATGAAACTCAAATCTCAAAAATTTTATACCCCTTGCGATTTTTTTTACTTTAATTGTAACGATTACACTAATTACTAATTAAAGACAAAAAATACATACACATACATAAAAAAGCAAAGTGAACAATACGATATAAATACATATAAAGGAGGCATACACTATATAGCAGTTAATAGAACTTGGTTTTATTCCACAAGGATAATGATGATAATAAAAAGGATGTTTATCTAGTTTCAAAATACTTTTATGTAAACCAGTCAGCATCATTGTTTTAAATAGTAATATATAGTATCTTTCTTTTTGTTAACGGAGTGAAAGACCCTTATGGATGTCCGATTTTTACCGACTAAAAACCCACCCCGGTATTTCTCTGCTTAATAGCTAGGTGGATTTTTACTTCCTCACATCTTTCGACTGGGTGAACCGATTTTGATGATTGTTATTTTATTTAAAAGCTGGTACTTCCCATTTCGATTTGGTCTTGAAGTCGATTATTTTTTTGGTAAAATTTGTAATTATTTTGTTGCTTATTTAAAACGCAAAGCAAGCTTCTTCCAATCTAGGCTTCATAAATGTACGTAAATTAGGAGTGTATTTTCTTCTTAGATAAAGAGCGATATGTACGATATGAAACAACTTGCGAGTTTAAGAACCGCCTTTTCTTACTTACTGCTTCTCTTGATTTTGACTACGGCAGCTCAGACGGCAGCAATTCCTTAGTGTCGTGTGACTTATCTGCACCCTTTACGATTTATGGTTTATGCAAAAACATTGAAGGCATCGTTCACTTCTCCGAAGATGCCTATGTTTAAAATAAATGTGTATTTTTGAAGGTAAACTTTTATGTTTTAACACTTTGTAGCGGTTTTATTTCGTTTACGAGATACTTTATGCTTCACGATGGCTATAAGTATCTTCATAAGTTTGTTAGGGCATGTTCTAACTACAATATTTCTTTTGAAAAAGGCGGCTTTGAAAATCTAATATTTCCTCTACTTTAATACAAATATATTATACATATTCATTCTTCTTAAATCACTCTATCTATTGCTGAAAACTGCATTGAAATCCGTTGAGTAGTTTAAAATATCCAAGCGGACAGCGGAAGTGACTTCATTATACGAGTATTATAAGATTGGCATAAATATAAATATTTAAAAAAAAGAGCGTACTTCTTAAAAGGCCTGCTTATTTAAAGGGCGGTGGTAATCGCTTACCATCAGGCGATCCGTCTACTCGTTTGCCCCTATTTCATAAATAAAATTGATAACCATAAATTAGACACAATATTGCGGTAATAGATTTAACTAGAGGTAACTTTGTCTTTGTTATTTATACCTATATGATTGTAACAGTAGAACGATGACTAAATTTATTGAAAACTAAAGCTTTTTCCGAAGTGAAAGTGAATTATAGGCGAGTTTCCACCACTGGGCGACCACCAATAATAGTAAATTCTACAAATACTTACAGAACACACAGTAAACGTATTATGAACGTCACCTTACTATTTATCTTTACCGAATGTTGAATGGTCGTAAAGTCAATCAACTCGTAAAATGTATGTTTAAACACGAGCTATGGTCCTTAGCCGCGGCGGCCCTTCACTGAGGCACATAAGATCATAATAATATTTAAGTTTCTTTATCGTTCAGATTCTCCCTGCTGATTAGAAGCTATAAGAAGCTTCTGTATTTCTTATTTGCCATAAAAATGTTATGGGAATACTTACAGTTTATCATAGTTATTGCCCTTGGCTTCCCTTGCTTGTTTTAATTTCGTGTTTCTAGTTTATTTCTTTTATTTTACCCCCTTAATGGATAAACTTCGAAAAAATATTTGTAATCTTTCTTTATCACTGCATATTATAAAACAAAGTCCTCTGCCGCGTCCGTATGTCTGTTTTACCAAAATGGAGAGTGATTCTTGAGGAAGGTTTTCGTATATAATTTGTTAAATTTTTAAGTATAGTCGGGGAGGGTTGCTAGTATAGTATAAAATTAAGCCGCTTTCACTGTCTCTTCGCTTAGATCTTTTAAACTACGCAACTGATTTTAATACCATTTTCAGCCATAGGGATAATTATTTGAAAAGCAAGTTCAAATGTGTAATACACATATATTAAAGTAGAGGAAATCGGAGATTTACAAATACTTCACAACAACGTAAAAGCATCTGCTACTAAAATTTAAAAATTGTATTGAGACAGCCAAGCAATGAAGCCTGCCTTGTTTTTCGCTTCGACTAGTAGGTACTAGTAAATGTTCTGCAAACAGAATGTATGTAATATTAGAAGACTCCTTATTTACAAACGAAAATCTTTCAACACTGAACATTGATCTAAAAAAAAAGTTACGTGAGAAACGTTCATAAAACTCCAATAGTTAACTAAAATGTGGATAACTAAATCTAAAAGTATAACTGTTATAATAACGTGTTACTGCGTGTTTGTCAAAAAAAAAATATGAAGTTTTAGTTGGCTTTTCTCACTTGATCGGCACCACTTCGCAGGCTAGTGTCAAATTTCAACTATTTTAACGTTCTCAACGTACCCTGATGATGTATACGTCCTGGGAAAATCATCTTTATCTAAATATTTAGTTAAAATACACGGTAATAAGAAAACAAATAACTACATCAATTATTATATAGCCGGATTTTGTATCAGTAGTTAATAAAACGTATTCATTTTATTCCTTATAGTTACTATCATTGATGCTCACAACTTAGCTATTCTCATCTACAGAAGGTCATAATTACAATATAAATATTCAAGCAGATATAGTTCTTATGTAGGTCGGTTTAATGTCCACAAAAAATGCAAATTACGCAATTGTAAAACATATACGCTTAATAATTTGTATTCACATTTAATGTCATTAGAATCACTTTATGGCTAGAAACATAAAAACACTACACAATATTATTACCACGGCCTTATGCTCTGCTATCCTAGATTATCAAAAATCTTTAACTTTGCAGGAATCAGGCACCCAGAAGAGCTCTCCCTCCGCTATCCTCTGGAACAGTCACATTTAAAACAAAACTACCAGAATTTAAAAGAAGCCAAGAGGATAAAGTCGCCTCCGGATACGAACACGTTTATAGCGGCTACAAGAGGATCTTCAAATAGTCTAGACAGGTCGAATGGACCTTGTCCTGCAACGCCACCCCCACCGAGGTCACTTTCAGCCACGCCAGTAGCTTCACAACAGGTAAGGGGCGCCTTGGTCCAAGTTTATTGCCCTGTGAGAGTCTTGCACCATTCATGTATCTTCCATACAAGTACCAATGTAAAAATGTTGGGTTGATTTGTGTTTAAAAACGTCTGCACTGATTAGCTCTAACTTTACCGGCTTTAAAGATGATTTTTGTGTTTTTTGCATGAGTTTTGTTCGCTATTTTATGCAAGCACTATGTTCTGTAAATTTATTTTTTTAAATTGGTTCTTAATTGTTTATTTATTTTCATAATTTGCCAGCCAAATTAAACGCTAAGAGCGTTCTCAAACAATTTAGTTATTTATAACTGGTGTTATTTTTCTACACCAAACCGAAGCGAACATTTTGTTATCTTGTTAACACAATGTTGCAACTGAAGTGCATCTGTTTTATGTCTTAAACCGTTCATTTACTCGCATAAATTTATCGCTATCTTCATAAAAACGTTAAGACTGAAACTATTAAATATGTTCTTTAGAGCTTTAGCATTTATGCCATAGGGCCTGTTGCAATGTTAACTAATCCACATGTTTCCACTACACTACCATTGTATGTGCCTTGGTTTATTTTGATTTCTTTAAATTACTATAGCTTCCTAATATGTTTAAATTGTTTAGTAGCAATAGAATCTATTCATAAAATGACCCAAGAAAAACCTTTTCTCCGCATGGCTAAGATTTACATAAAACGTAGTGAATTTTTTTTTAAAAGTAATATCAAGTACATAAAATGTATATCAGAATAAAACTGTCTTAAAGGGTACTTATATTTCTTTAATAAATACGGTCTTACTAATCCAATTCTAACTAATACCATCGGGTCCAATTCTGGTTAGGCATCTCTTAAATATAAATATTCCGAACAACAAAGGATGGAACTACATATGCAGTAGGTTGTATTTCTGTAGTGATAATAGAAACATGATTGGTCACGCTCTTGGATTGTAACTTGCATTTGTTTACACAGGCCTGTAGGTATGCCAAAGTTGCGTCATAAAAATGATAGTTGGAAAAATCTTTTTACATTTTAAGGTGTCCCAGGAGCTACAATTAACTTGACTCTCCTATATTTTTTTTAATGTGTGTGTTTTAACTAGATTTTACTAACTGACATGTCTTGTTCATTTTAGAACGGCACCCTTCGCCGCTATGGTGGTATAAACAGCACACAGAGTGATGGCTCCAGCGATGGTGGATACTGTGGGACTCCACCGAGAGCCGCATCATTGGATGCTCTTGACTCCCTTGCAGAACTCTCTCTTGCTGATTCGCCGATGGAACCTGACAGTCAGTCTAAAGAGTCATTACTGACGCCGAAAACTCTCATGGAACGGGCTAGGATGAATGTTGGGTGCGTGTATATAATTTTTTATTTCTTTTTTTTATTAACTTACTGCACATGAAGCACAAAGGCGGACTTAATGTCATTAGGCATTATCTACCAGACAACCTTCAGGTGTTGCAGAAATATGATGCGGTAGGTGCAAGGTCAAAATATTGCATTCGACACGTAGTAATTACGCAAATATAATGGATAAACCTTTATCAAATGTAACAAACATACACAATTATACTACATACTATACTACTATTTTATAAAACCATCATCAGTGTAAAAAAATCATCAACTTGATTGTCTATATCAACTGTTTTTATAATTGGTCGAGCTATGCACAAAACAGCCATGACGCCACTTCGAGTTATGCAGAACAGCTAAGCGACATAGCAATTTTGCTCGACCAAGCAAAACCTTTTTCATAAACCCACATTTCGTGTATTGTAGGTGGCTGGACTCATCCCTCTCAGTTATGGAGCAATACGTACGCGAATGGGATATTCTTCAGCTTCGGTTCAAGTTCTACTCGTTCTTCGACCTGTGCCCACGCGCTCAGGACGCTTCCCGGCTCAATCAGTTGTACCAACAGGCCAGGTGGCAGATCCTTAACCAGGAGGTACAGTGCACAGAAGAGGAGATGTTGCTGTTTGCCGCATTACAGGTTCGTTAAGACTTTATTATTTTTATGATGATTCCAACTGTGGTGTTTTTATTAGCCGTCTCTCGTAACGTAAAGTGTTTTAAAACTTTAGTTTTCAGTAAAACAAGTAGCAAATTATTACTAGTAGTTTTATGTAAATTTATGTTAGTATTAATATAATTGACACCCCCTTAGCTACAAATCGAGCTGCAAACCCTCGCCGGTGGAAGCGTAGACGCTGCAGACGGCGCGGGCGGTTCTTCGAGTGCTGCACCCGAAGACGAGATCGATGCAGCACTCTCCGAGCTGCAAGCGCAACTCGAAGGTGGACCTGCTCCAAGACACGACATCACGCATGTGCCCGAGCTCGCTGGATACCTCAAGTACCTCAGGTGAGACAAACCTTTCGTATTTCTATATACTGAATGATTTATACCTATTCTGTAAGCCTAGTCAAGATACAAGTGTTTCGTATCTCATCTCTTTCTACAATCACTAAAGCCTGTATTTTTTTTTTTTGACCACGTGATTTTATGTTAAGATGACGTCATCGTCATTCCCATTGATTACTTTTCTAATCTGTAAAATCAATTTGACTAGGCCTGCTGGTCAATTCAGTGAATCGATACTTAATTTTATTTATGCGTTCGATCGTTGACTGGTCACTGTTTTGTTCAAATTATTAGTTTTATTTTGGTACAAATTTTATATAAATATTAAATTATTGTTATCTAATTATGTGTTGCCTATTTTTATATTTTCCTAAACTTGTTTACTATACTTATATATACTTTTATTATGTTACTAAAAAACACGTATATTTTCTAAGATCAATCTTTCTTTTTATTATAACTTTTACAACTCTTTAAAATCTATAGCTGTACCTACATGATCTTTTAGTTCTTAATAAAACTGAACGCACTTTATTTGAATTAATCTGAACTTAATGATATCCACTTTTTTAATAATATGAAATAAATTATACCTAAAAATATTTCAAAAGTATTATTATTGACTGCCTCGGTGGCGTAGTGGTAGCGAATGCGACTGCTAAGCTTGAGGTCTCGGGTTCGATTCCCGGGTCGGACCAAATGTTTGTATGATCTGCAAATATTTGTTTCGGAGTTTGGGTGTTTTCTATGTATAATATGTATGTATTTACAAAAAAAAGTATATAAGTATTTATATCAGTTGTCTAGTACCCATAACACAAGCTCTGCTTAGCTTGGGACTAGATGGCGTTGTGTGTAAGATGTCCGGAATATTTATTTATTTATTTATTTTATTTATTATTAAGTATTATTTAGAATTATAATGTAATTTATTAAAAATTAAAAAAACATTTTCTTGAGTAGATTTCAATTAGTGTTTTATCAGTTTTATTGATAACAATGCGCCATAGAAACACTATCTTAAAGCTATCCTTCAATTAATTAATTACGTTTTAATATATGTACTGTATTTTGATTATATTTTATTTCTTCTATCTTCAACTTCTGGCGGCCAGCAAGTGTAACAACGATTTCTGTTCTGTTACGTAAGATATTTGTTGTTACCCCGTATCAGTTGTATGTACTCGTACTAAATTGTAAATATTAATAAAACAGAGATAATGAATATACCAGAAGTATTTTATATGCAGATACCGAGTGTTTTGGCTATTGAAGCCGGCTCGAAGGACCAATGTTTGGGTTAGTGCTAAATGTTTGATAAGAAAAGAAAGATACAGAGTTTATAGTAATATGACATAATGCTATGATACACGAATTGATTCACAAATGATATGATAATGAGTACACGTCTACCGTGCTTTATATGAAAACATGAATTAATGAATTATATGTCTTATTTTTAAATACTAAATTCTGATGTGTGAAAGGTATAATCTTAAAATACTTCTGCTATGTGTAAGGTATACGACACCCACTAAAGTGGTTTGTACAGATCAGTGTATCACATACCTTATGTCCTTATCTCTGATTTAACACACAAATATCACACTTCTTGTTGTACTAAATATATGTATTTGTATTTGATTAACAAAATTATTATTTATTATACTTAGTGTGGCGACTAAAATTAATACAATAATTATAATATATTTTCCTTAACGTTAACATTTTGTAAAAAATATTTTCATTTAAGTTAAGTCCTCAGTTTAAATATGATAAACTAGCTTTAAGTAACTATGTCTGCTGTTACGCTTTCACGGCTAAGCCGCTGCACCGATTATAATAAAATGTGGTATGGAGATACTTTGTTTCTTGAAGCAAGACGTAGGCTTCTCTTTACCGCAATAACCGACATACAGCGCGCAAAGTTATTAAGCGAGCAAAAGCTAATTAAAATACCATTTACCGTATATTTGTGCAATAAAGTCAGGTCAGTCAGGGTTATGAAAACCACAAAGGTTACTAATACATATATGTAGTTATTAATTTTATTATTACTGACATACATAGCATTATTAACGGAAAACCCAACACGATAATTTAATAATGTATACTACACTACACAATAGTTAATATCTGTCTTTATAGTAATCGAAGAAGGAAGTCTTTGAATAAAAATATCTATTTTACGCGGTAAAAATTGTATTTGTGTTATGGTAACACTTTTAAAGTGTTGCCATCACACAAAAATAATGATTATTGGTTTAGATGGATGTGAAAAGTAAATAATAATTGGAAGTATCGTAGTTTGTAAAATTTCTTTATTTACATATTTTTAATAACAAACTTAGTGTCATGTGGTCCCACACTAACGAAGCTTCTTCTGTGGGTGCCAAATGCTATTAAAAGTACATTATTACCAGTATTTTATCACAAAAAATTAGTCGAATAAATAGTTTAATAAATAATTCATTCTGTCAGACGATTAATAAAAAATATTTAACATGATGCTCTATATTCATTCAAATGTCGCTGTTTTTTTTTATTATTTTCCATAATATACAATTACAGTAATACAAATTTTAACCTAAACACATGAACCATCAATGATTTATCAGTGGTTCGAAAGTCGCCGTTTGTTGAGTAGATAAATTAAGGGACACTTTACGATAGGTGATTCAATTGCAATTCCGATGTTATCCTTTATGACCACAAATCTTTTTAATTGGGTTATAAAATGGTATTTTACATATTGTAGGCCAAAGAGGTTCACGCTGAAGGCGTACAAACGAGGATGGGTGTCGTGTCGTGACGGAGTGTTGCGTATTCACTCGTCGCGTGAAGCCGCCGCTAAGGGAGAACAGCCCTCGTATGCCGTTGAGCTGAGGGGAGCAGAGGTAAGTCCTAGTTCTTGTAACTAAGCGTAGAAATAGTATTTTTTTAAGGAATAGGAGGCAAACGAGCAGACTTATCGTCTGATGGTAAGCGATTACCGCCGCTCATGGACACCCACAACACCAGAGGTGTCACCAGGGCGTCACGTTGCCGGCCTTTGGAGATGGGAAGGGGAATGAGGAAAGGGGAATTGGCTTCCGGTATCCTCACTCACTTGGTGAAACTAGCGCAGGCGCTGTTTCACACCGGTTTACTGTGAGGCCGTGGTATCACTCCGGTCGAGCCGGCCCATGCATGCCGATGCGTGACTTTCTCACGGTACCTCTTATTTGTATCCTAGAATTTAATTTTCATTTTAAGTAATTTACTTTAGTTAAATATGTAGTAATATATGTTTTTGAATTGTCAGTAGTAGAAATGTAATAAGAATAAGTAAGACTACAAATAAGCAAGAAAGTGTAACGATATTAATTTTTTATTTTATTTTAGGTAACACCAGACGCACATCCTGCATCCGGCAGATATAGCATCAAGCTGGAGATCCCCGCGGAAGATGCTATGCACGAAATGTGGCTGAAGTGTGAGAACGTAAGTACTTATTTACTTTACATAATTTTAAGTTTTGGCCGTAGTTTAACTGTCATACATAGTGGTGACGCGTCGCCACGCTAATGGTTTGCTGACCCTCCATATTGAACGTTTCCATTCGAATGTATACCATAGCGTCGCGTCCATTTTATTAGTTTTAATTATTGTAATTTCTTTGGGCGACTGTAATTTTTTATTTATTTATCGTAGTTCTGAAAACGCGCTATGTCGTTCGGATATATGAAAATATTCCAACTGGTATTTTATTTACATCTGAATACATGTAATTACAATGTTTTGTATTTGATCTAATATGTACCTAATCAGAGGTATAACAGTATATTATTGCTATTTAATCAGTACTAGAACTGTCTACACAGCCGTCCTGCACATTGAACGCTTAATGCTATTGTATATACTGTATTGTCGTGTTTTCGCTCGGTAATGCTTAGAGCGGTCATAACCCTCGACTGGTTACGCACAGGAGTATATACTGTATCGTCGTGTTCTCGCTCGGTAATGCTTAGAGCGGTCATAACCCTCGACTGGTTACGCACAGGAGTATATACTGTATCGTCGTGTTCTCGCTCGGTAATGCTTAGAGCGGTCATAACCTCCGATTGGTTACGCGCAGGAGGAGCAGTACGCGGAGTGGGTGGCGGCGTGTGGGCTGGGCGCGCGGGGCCGCTCGCTGGCCGACGCGGCCTTCGCGACGGAGGCCAGTGCGGTGCGGGCCCTGCTCGCGCTGCAGCGGCCGCAGCCCGCCGCGGCGCTGCACCAGCACTCGCTGCCGCACCTCGACCACCTGCAGCCCGACAACTACCTCGCGCCGCGCTACCTGCGCAAGCTCAAAGGAAAGGTAACAACACACTCACTCATTTTTCTTTTTTTTTGAAGTAAAACTTCTTTAGAATCGTTGTGATTTCAAACCTCGTGCAACGGAAAAAACGACAGGTAAGAGACACAAATACAAAAAGTCACCCGTGATTAATGAGCCTGAGCGAGAGAGCAATTGTCGGTGTGTATGTTTAAATTAATCAAAATACTTTCATTTTTAAACAAATAAACTTTGTAATTATTCTAACCTTGTTGTATATATTCATTTCATTCTTTTATCGATTTGCTGAAGTTTTTTATGTAGGTATTCTGCCAAAATGACTCTACTCTGCCTGATGGAAAGCGTAAGCGAAATCCAAAGGTGATTTATTTATTTATTTATTTAAGGATCTCACAACGAGGAATACACAAAAACAAGACAAAAGTAATTAGTAGGATAACAAGTTATGTGCTCCCTCACTTATAGGAGACCACATCATGCACAAGCAAGTTCACACAAATATAAAAAATAGAAATACAATAAATTTTAAATGTAATAAAAGTGTAAATAGGGTACATAATGTTATTATTATCCCCCCATTGACACCTCCATCATCACCTTTACAAACTTAAAAATATGCAATTGACAAATTGACAACAACGACAATTGACAAATTGACGAATGAGAGATTGACAAATGATGACGAATGAGAAATGTGATGGTCACCATACTCGTTGCGAATGCAAACACTGCAAAAAAGCACGGTGACAAAATATTAATCTGACAAGTGACATTATAAATTATATTATCTATATAATATTTATACTGGCAACCCGCCCCGGCTTCACACGGGTTCTTTACGGCAAATATATACTCGTGAGAAAATGTGCGGCTTAATTTTTTCTGGCGCTTAAACTAATCATTATATTTTACTATTTTTTTTCAAATATCAAAATATATACAAAAACTTTCCTCATGAATCACTCTATCGCGGCTGAGGACTTTGTTTATAATATGTAGTGATATAAAAAAATCCATCGTCTCTTACAGTTCACTCAACGCGTACTAGAAAGTCACGCTAACGTGAAAGAGCTTCCCCTCCTCGAGGCTAAGCTCCAGTACATCAAGACCTGGCAGAATCTGCGCGACTATGGCCAGACCATGTTCGTGGTGAGGTTCATGGGCCACAAGAGAGACGAGATCATCAGCATTGCCAACAACAGAATCATGAGACTCGATCCGAACACTGGTGATCATATCAAGACATGGCGCTTTAGTTCTATGAAAGTAAGTTAATCTTTCGGATGCGCGAACGGGTACTTCCGGTTCCATGCACCGTGCGGCGAAATTGCAAAATTTTGCAGCACGGTGCATGGTGTACGAAAATGATCAAATCTTTTCAAAAACAATGCTCGGTGGTTATAAAAGTGATTATTTTTCAAAAGATGGATAACAAGCGTACATGGTTATGCCATATTTTATTACTAAACTAATGTTATCGCATTATTATTTACTCACAATTGAGCCAAGTATTAATTTACGCACCTATTGTGTTAATAAACATGATTTTAATATTTTATGTGGTTTATTATTCATTTTACTTATTATCCTCATAAAGTTCGATAACTAAGCTATCTACTGATATAAAAAACACTATAACTGCAGTAAAAATTCATTGAGAAACATATTTGTAAAAATCACATTTCGCTGTCGAGATATTCGCCATTTTGTCACTTTACAATCAAACTATTATTTGCGCCGAACACCAAATTACGTAGTATTTATATGAAGAAATAGTGTTTTTTAGTTAAATAATTTATTTTTTTAGTTAACTAGTGCAAAAGACAGGAACAATACATAAAAAAAACAACCTATTTATCAAGTTATTTAAAAAAAGGACTCGTTTGCTAGACCAGTTTTCATTTATTATTTTTAAGTTCTGAGAATTCTCTAAACTCTATGAAAATGACTGAATGCTAAAGAGAACAAACTGATCGTTCCATTATGTGACACACAAAGTCTATGGTCAATACAAAATAATTTAGTAAAACATAAACAAAGATCAGTTTACGTCTTGTTCATTGTCCGTCACTACTGTGTATGTGTGGGTGTTAATAGTTCCGGGACTTCCCGCTAGGCTGCGTGCAAACACGAATCAACGGCGATATACAATTTTAAGTGGCGTGCTATTGGAGAGGCCTATGTCCAGCAGTGGACTACGATACGCTGATGATGATGTAGAACAGTAATGGCGTGGGAGCCCTTTGTATGTGTGCGTCTAATTTCGCTCGTCAGGCAAAAAATTAGTGTTTATTTAAATATTTAGCTTTTCTAACACATTTTTGTTGCTATTCTATATTCTATATAAGATTCTCATCGCAATTATATCATTTTATCAATAAAAACATAAGAATAAATGCGTAAAAACCTTCAAATGAGTAAGCCCTTTTCAATAGGTAATAGACTCGGTAACTTTTTGAGTAACACTATTCAAAATTACGCATGATTTATGCCTCAATTCGTATTGATAGTGGTTCCTAAAATAAGTATAATAAGTAAAATATAACAACAAACTACCTTCAAAATCACCTTATCGGCAAAAAATCAGTTTTAAGAGGCACTTGACAGATCGCGTTGCGTCATCGTCAACTTTGAAATTGGAACTCGTTTTTTTTACGGCTCTTGAAGCGCACTTGACAAACGAATGTTTTAAAATGTTGTTCGTATAAAGCAAATGCATAACAAACCTTTCTAGACTTCGTTATAATAACTTTAATACCCAAAATTAATTAAAATGCAAGTTAACTGCGAAAAACATGGATCCGTGTGTGCCGCACCGACGGGACAAACATGGATCCGTGTTGCCGCACCCGAGAGGTTAATACATATATGGCTAGATGAGTTTGGTATAAGGTTTAAAGTTATAAACTTTTCGTTCTCTTTACAGTAATGTCGTCCTTTTATTATTGATTGTTATATATTTAGCAGAGTCCTAATGACTAAATAGTAATGTGGGGGAACGAGTGTCATGTTCCTCCAATACAAAGGGAGGATCCTCCGATCAGACGAGGTGATCATGCCTGGCGGGCCACTGCCCAACAGTTGATGTTGGGATGTTGTATGTGTGATAATCGGCGCGAGAAATATTTATTGCGCGATTCAGGAGTTGTAGTTACTTCGTGCAGTGCGTTACTTCGTAGTTCAGTGTATCTTCGGTAGATGGAGCTGTAGTAGGTTATTGTTGTGTTATACAGGGTGTAAAAAGACTACTACTGAAAACTTGGGGGTTGCAGTCAGACCATGATACTGAATAGGTTTAGCGAAAAAAAAACTCGAAAAAAATGTTAATTTATCCAAGTCGTTATATGTTTTTTTCTGCTTACATACACATAGTAAAACATAACAGGACCCAAACTACCTAATTATCTCATTTAGAAAACCAAAAAACAAAGAAAATCAATAAAACAGTAATGTATTTTAATATCAAAACAGCTGGCCGGGTGAGTGCAATGACCGCGACAGAGCGCGCGGGCGCGTTAACTTGTACATTGCTGGCTTCTGAAATTAATAAAAATCTTGACACATTGTTTTTTCAAGCTATAATTTTTTTAAAGACAACTGTTTGTTTTTTTTTAACAAGTTTTGGGGTGCTGGATCAGCCCCTTTCGTTTTCGGTAGTCGTCTTTTTACACCCTGTATATGGCTAGATGAGTTTGGTATAAGGTTTAAAGTTATAAACTTTTCGTTCTCTTTACAGTAATGTCGTCCTTTTATTATTGATTGTTATTTATTTAGCACAGTCCTAATGACTAAATAGTAATGTGGGGGAACGAGTGTCATGTTCCACCAACACAAAGGGAGGATCAGATCGATTCGACCGATCAGACGAGGTGATCATGTCTGGCGGGATACTGCCCAACAGTTGATGTTGGGATGTTGTATGTGTGATAATCGGCGCGAGAAATATTTATTGCGCGATTCAGGATTTGTAGTTACTCCGTGTAGTGCGTTACTTCGTAGTTCAGTGTATCTTCGGTAGATGGAGCTGTAGTAGGTTATTGTTGTGTTATATGTGGAAGTCGCCATAGCAACATTACCACTGCAAATATTCATAAACATGATTCTATCAACAACCAAGACACTTTCTACATATTAATAACTAGCTGTAGTTAAGTCCCGCGGTGCTACCCGCGGTTATTGTTGTACCTTTACAACCGCGGGTAACACCGCGGGGCAAAGCTTGTCAAAAAAAGTTACTCCTAATTACATTAGCTGTCTGCAAGTAAAAGTACCGTTCAAATCGGTCCAGCCGTTGCAATGATTAGCCGGAACAAACAGACAGACAGATAAAAATTGAATAAAATGTTATTTTGGTATATGTATCGTGTAAATATACATGTGCATTTAGTAAAAAGCGATTATTTTAATATTACAAACAGACACTCCAATTTTGTGTATTTGTGTAGATATATAGATAACAACTTCAAACAACTCACATATTCTGTACCTCTCCCTCATCAGAACCTGTACTATAATATGTATAAATAGACTGCTCGTAAACATTAATATATTTCTAAATACTTCGCCTTGTCCTACTGCTTCTAACTAGAACGTAGGCCCGACTCCAGCAAAGAGCGTCCTCCATCTCAGTCTTGGGTATATCAAATACTTACGAGTAAATATTATAGAAGAACCCTGACCCATGTCAAATTATTTGAATTTTAATAAAAAAAAAATAAAAAAATCGAATATCTAACACACAACACGATCTAATCCCTTTGATACAAGCTCTGATAGCTTGTATCAAAGGTTCTAAATAGGGATCTTTGTAAATACATAGAAAACACCCAAACTCCGAAACAAATATTAGCAGATCATACAAATATTTAGTCCGACCCGGGAATCGAACCCGAGACATCATAGTGTTGCGGGTGTCCATGGGCGGCGGTAATCGCTTACCACCAGGCGATACGTCTGCTCGTTTGCCTCTTGTATATAAAAAAAAAAAAACATGCACAACAGACGTCTAAGCTATCACTGCGCTAACGAGGCAGCTTCATTTACTACACCACTTACTTTATTTCAGGCTTGGAACGTGAATTGGGAGATCAAACATATGATGGTACAATTCGCGGAAGGCAATATCATCTTCTCAGTACAATCGGCCGACTGCAAAGTGGTTCACGAGTTTATTGGAGGCTACATATTCTTGTCGATGCGCTCTAAGGACGCCAACCAGACGCTCAACGAAGAGTTGTTCCATAAACTCACCGGTGGATGGACGTAAAACATTAATTTTATATAAGGTAGTGAGATAGATATCTTATGAATAGTAATATGTAGTACTACAAGAATTGTTTATTGTATATAGTTGAATAGTAACTGCTTTTATTTATATTGTAACAGTTCAAATTGACGACCCAGGATTTCGACCTGTGATTCCTCGAATATCGTACTACCTGACTTTGAAACTTTCAAGTGTTACTTCACTAAAAAAAATATCCAATTTTATGTTTAGAATGTGAACAATGGTAACACAATGATTTGGAACTTTTTGTTCTTACACAACATATATATGTACCTATACATATTCAATTCTTGAAGTTGAATGCTATGATATAATTTATCGATAAGTTTTACATACATAAATTAATGAAGTTAATTATTTAATTTACAAATCTCTTATATACATATATTTAATATGCCAAGGGCTACAATTTTTAATCTAAACTTTGGTGTTGTCTTTAATTTAATGGTGAAGGCCTTGCAACGTGTGCCTTGTAAACGTTTTGTGAAGAGTTGTACAAGAAACATAACTATTATAGTTTATATTTTTGTACCAAGAGTATGCATTCGTAATAATCTTTATGAAATTTAATATAAGACCTGACCAGGAACAGAATGCACCATCGATAGAACTAATTGTGTCGAGATCAACTTGCCATATATAGTTTTCACCTCTGTGCCTTTTTATATCCTTGTTTGCTACATCAATAAGTAATAATACACTATCCTGGGCAGGTCAGTAGTGACCTTATATGTAGTGCTTCCAATAACATAGCAATTGTATGAATGCCAAAACAAGCTTGACGCAGAGTACTAAAAGAAGCTTCCATATATTTGATATCACTTTTATTTATATTAGCTGTAAGTCTACATTAAAATAATGAGCTTTTTAATTGTTTTATATAAATGATAACGTAGTGTTACAACAGATCCTCAATGAAGTGCCATTACGACATTACACCTCTTGACTGCAATCTGTTTGGTGCTTTGACAGGTGTCATACAGTGGCCTTAACTATATGAGATTATAAGCGTTTCTGTTTCACTGTAAATAACATTGGTTTATAGTAACGTAAGTAATATCTTATTTAATTCAGTGTCAAATTTAATTTAGATTAATGTTTGCTTCATGTATACTTAATAATGGCAAAGAATATTTCGTATTTTATAATTTAATATGTTGACTACGTAACTAGTCTGGTGAGACCGCATATGATGCTGTCGGTTTTATTTAAGTGTCAAGTAGAATAGTGGAGTATTAACATTATCTCTTAATTCTATTATGGAAATATTGTACAAATTGTATGTACACTTTACTTTGAGTATGTTTGTAAATGAATGACGAAATAAACTTTAATTAATACAAATATTCGTTTTATTCTTTTGGTCTTATGTCAATAAGATATTCGATTTATATCAAACTGTTTTAGTAGTAAAATTTTGCCTTGTAATGAGTGTACTTATAAAAAGTATATTTACAGAACATTTTTTTTTTTTTTTTTATCATTGTATAGGGTGCAAACGAGCAGACGCATCACCTGATGGTAAGCGATTACCGCCGCCCATGGACACCCGCAACACCAAACGCGTCACAAGTGCGTTGGGGACCTTTGGGGGATAGGGGGAGGGGTTGGGGTATGGGCCTCCGGCATACTCACTCACTCGGTGAAACACAGCGCAAACGCTATTTCACACCGGTTTTCTGTAAGGCCGTGGTATCACTCCGGCTCTCCTCAGTCCAAGATTCGTTAGGGTTTGCGTCCAAAGAAATCCTTTTACCTCACGTTAACTATTAGTTTTATTAGGGTAAGGAATAAAATAAAACAATATATTAAATATAAAAAAATGGGATAATTGTATTCTAAAAAATTCATAACTGAGCCTTTTTAACATTACATAATGAAAGTTTAACTTTGCGTGACATCTAAAGATGCCCAAAGGAGATGTCTTGTTTCACATTGCTTCATCTCGGACTAGATTACTAATTATTATTTAAGATTACGACTATAATAACATTCACGAGCTTTTTCAAATTCGATAACCATAGACAAGTTACTATTACTACCTTACAGGCTTAAACCTATCTTACATTATAAAAAAAAATTGTATTTAAAAAAAAACTAAATTAACAAAATTCAATATTATTATTACAAATTATTTAATAAGCAGTTCCGGTAATACAAAACGGTTTAACCGAAGGCGCCTCTACTGCGAGTAACACTCAACATAGTCATTTAGACGGCGTTTGACATAGTCCGAAATCTCAGTGGCTAGTGGAGGCGCAGAGTCCACTACTGCACATGATCCAGCAACATCATTGATCATATAAGGAGTGTGTTCTTGACTCCATAAAGATTTGGGCACCCGATCCTCACTATCCTCGTCGTATTCTTCAATGTTCACTTTAGCCAACTGGATAGTATCTGTGCTCTCAAAAGCCAGCAATTTGTTACCTGTAAAAAAATAGATTAATTAGAATATGTGTACTTTAATTATTGTCAAAGTGGTCAGGGATTACGAATGTGCAAGTTATTAATCCCATGGGAGAGCAAAATACGCAGGTCAATGTTATTGCAAAGAGAAAAAACCCTGTATCAAGAGGCGTCTATTAATCACGTGATGTTTTTTAGCATTTTTTGAACCTCCCTCCCCCTTGGTGATACGTGGTGAGGTTTAAGATTAACCCCTCGTCCCCCTAAAATCATCTGTATTTTTATCAAATGTTTAGAATATTGTCTTTAAGTACAGGTAAGTACAACTCATATTCTAATTTTATTCTGAAGTTTAGAACCATGATTAAAATGTCTAGACAGAAAGGTTGCAGGTTGTTTTTGATAGACGTAAAAATAATATTAAAGGAATAGTCTAATCATGCGAGAAACAAATATTGTACTATGCGAAAACTCTCTCGGAATAAATTTAAAAAATAAATACACGTGACTTCTTAGTACACACCCGTCCCCCTTGTGTTATTTAGTGATTTTAACCAAACCCCTCCCCCCTCAACCTATATCCAGCAGTACAATGTTAAAAGCTGTTTATATGTTGTAAATAAGCTACCTAAATATATACTTATATAGACACTTAAACTCAAGACTTGCAAACATTTGATTGAGGAAAAGCAGGAGCCAAATATATACCAAGAATACAGTCTATTTGAATGGCCGCTACTATGTTTAACATGAACTTTTCTATAATATTATGTTAGTACTAGCTGAACCCCGCGGTGCTACCCGCGGTACGATGATAACTGCGGGCAACGCCGCGAGGCGAAGCTATATCTTTATAAATAGTAGCCTATGTGTTATTCTGATGTATAAGCTATATTGTGGTAAAGTTTCATTCAAATCCATTCAGTAGTTTTTACGTGAAAGAGTAACAAACATCCATACATACATACATCCATACTTACAAACTTTCGCCTTTATAATAGTAGTAGGATATATATTAATACATGAACTCACCAAAAAGACACATAGTAGACGGAGGAATATCAAAAGTTGTTATTCGTTGTAACCGAGTATCAACAAACGGTTTGAATCTATATAAGTCATTAAAGTAACTCTGCGCGCAGTATATGTAACCTTTATAGGGCACTAAACAACTCAGTCTTATATCTGTTTCAAGAGCGATCACCCATCTGTCCTGTATGTCGCCATCTTCATACCGATATACATTCTTTTGACCGGTAGCATACACTTGTCTATTATACACGCAGACTGCAGGGCTTTGGATGGCTTCAGGAAACTTCACTATGTCTCTGGAAGTTCTGTGTCTGAGATTGTATACAAGCGCAGTGTCCAATACTACCCTGTAAATATATTTTCACATAGTATTATAGATATAGATAAAATAGAACTAGGTTGCATATTGGAGATTGACCACATCATTAAATAACTAGAAAAGAGATAAGTACAGAAAGGTACAATATACTCTTCAACATTGTAATAGTACAGTAGGTTTTTGTAGTAACTTAATTATGTACATATATTTGACAGAATTCAAAAAAATTAACTCTTAAATATCAAATAAATCTGATTACAACCAAATAAATCTGATTACAATCAAATAAATCTGATTACAATCAAATTAATCTGATTATTGTGATTATTTTTTAAAAGAACATGATTTATTAGAACAGAGAGCAACAAAATGTTTTTCATTATCTAGTTCTAATGAGATCTAAAAAAACTGACCTATACCCACCTACACCTCCAATGATATATAATGAGTCATCAATGATTGCAACACCGCCGTGTCTACGTGCCGGCAAATTCACATGATGGTAAGTCCATTCTTTTTTTAATGCATCATAAATTTTAACCTCCTTGTCAAATGAATTTGTTCCCCTCTTAAACTCTCCACAAAGGAATACTATCTTTGTGATTCCCCAAACAACAAATTTCCAGCCCCAGAGACACCTATCTGAAATCTCTAGCCACGGCTGAAAATGTTTCATGTCATGGAGTGAATACAAATAATGAGAATTTGGCCATGACGAATTGGGTTCCAAGTCCCTAGGCCACACTGCTACACATGGTCTAAATTTTAGTTGACGTTTCTTACTATCATTAACAAGATTCAATGTTTCCATATAAACTCTTTCAGTGTACGCATCACATAACATCTTCTTCTTTTGGCCCATTTTACTGCCATTTATTACTCTACAATCAGTTGCCATTGTATACAGACAATCTACAACTCTCTCGGCCAAATGGTGTTTAAAACCTTTAACTAAAATTCTTATTTGCCTTAATTCCTCTTCTTTTAATCTGTAAACATCTAAACAACCGAGAATAATAAGCAATGCATCTGCACTTTTGTCCTTCTTCATAATCCAGTCTAGGCCAAATTTGAAGACTTGTAATTCAGAATCTGAATTTAAGTGTGTATGAGAAAGGTACCACACTAGTTTATCAATGGATTGTATGAATTCTGCTTTCATGAGTTTGAAATCATAAAGCCCGAAAGCAGCAGCTCTTTCTTCTAAACATTTATATGATGCAAGGTCAGCAATAGACATTATTTCCAGCCAGTTGGACCTTGACAGCTGTCTTTCTAAACGGTATTCAATTCGTCTAATGAGTTCTGTGACCTGTAAAAAATTGGCAGCAACTGCAAGTTCTCCTATAATTGGTAGAGAATATTCTGTAAAATTAATGAAACCTTGTGTCATGTACTTCACAATAAGGCTCATGGAATCAGCATTCAGCATCTGAAATAAATTTATTGTTTAATTCTCACATTTATTACTTCTTTAAAGTATTTGGCCTACCATTTAAGACTACAAAATATAAAACTTTGTTCCTTTTAATAAAAAGATAATGAATAATACAAAGATTATGGATAAGTTGTTAGCTTTTTACATTTTTAATTTGTTGGATACCTTCATAAATAGGTATTAGTAGGTAGGTTAAATTTTAGGCATTAATTCATGTAGATAACAATATTCAAAACATTTTCTTTGCCGATAAGCTCAGTAAAAAAATAATTAACAGAGTAATAACTGCCATATTTAAAAGCATTATTTAACAATAAGCAGTTGTTTTGTGTTGTTTTTAACTTTATGGTTGTAATTTGAAAATTGAAAATAACTACACCATTAATAATAATAATAATAATAATAAAGCCTTTTATTCGGACAACAGTGTTACAATTTGTTTCTTAAACTAATTCACAATAATATATGTATTTTTTTTTTATTTTTTTTTCCATTTTTAGTTATTCACGTATTTGATGCTTCTTTACTTTCTGTAGGTCCGTTTGCCAGTTGATTTTTGATCTTCTGTGACTGTTTTTGCAATTTTCGTAATTTTCGTAATTGTCGTAATTGTCCCCCAAGCCGACTGGTCCTCATGGGGGATGAAGACCACAACCCTCCAACAACACAGAAAAACAATTACGACAATTACGAAAAACTACACCATTACTTGAAGTTAAATCATGTTTATGTATGTGAATGTAAAAATTAATCAGCTATTTTAAATAGTTTATTGTGGCTTATAGAAATTATAAACATCGCATTCTTAGTGAACCTGCAATCTTGAGGTGGCATGCTTAGTACAGCACACTCCTAACATTAACTGTCATTATTATTTGTTTAATACAAGAAAAAGGGAAAAATATATATATAATTCTATAGCCTGTGTCAAATTTTTCATTATAATTAGTTTGGGTGCTACAATGGAATATGCAAACATACAAAGACTGCAAAAAATGTTACTACTTCTGCCCTTCCTTTTGTTTGGCCGTAGTCGAGTAAAAACTATGTTTACCGGTTACCGTAACTTTTTACAATATACCTGCATTATGCACTTTTTACTTCCGATATTAGATCAAGATTATACAAGAATTTAGCATACTCACTTCTATCGCTATCTCTTGTTTCTCGACTTCGCAAAAATTACCACTAAACATAGCTTTAAAATATTGACTGTGTTTACATAACATATCTTTGTTTACTACAAAAACTTGATCTTCAATGAGTAGTTTAACTTCTCCTGGCTTCAGCGCAGCCATTTTTATAGATATTATTATTTCACTTGCGTTCTAAGCTATAAAATGTACGAAAGCTACTATTGTCTTACTATTTGTAAATTTAATTAAGCAGTTCAAACTGAAATTACTATCAGTTGATAAATGCGGTGCCGCGGCGGTTACTATACTTTGCGAGGGCAAAAAAGTAGATTGAATTTGACATTGACAATCATTGACAAGTAGATTTAATTTATGTAGGAACTATAGTACTATTTTGCAAAAAAAAACAAACTGATCCATTAATTACATTACAGCTGTTTTAAGTCTTTGCATGCTTTATATTATAATACAAATATACAAGCAAAAATAAAATTAGTCTTGTAAGTTAATACATAAAATAATTAATTTTGAAAGGACTATCACTATCTTCAATGAGTCTACTGCTACAACAATAAGAATTTTAATAATCTACTCTTCTTTTAACAATTTTTCACCTTCACTACTAAGGACAAAAAAGAAAAAAAGGTAATTTTTATTCAAACTCAAATCGAACCACATGACGTGAAGTGCATTTTAGCCAATAAAAATAACGGGATAAAAAAGGGAGACAAACTTCTTAGCACTCCATGGATTCACCGTGCGGGTGCCGGGTCCATCGTGTGGCAGAGGGAGAAACTCAAAGCAGTTCCCAGGACTTACGACCTGGATGTAGGTTTAAGGAGGCCCCCTTTAAGATGCGCATCAACGCTCACCTTCACTGCTCGAGTTTCCCGCCCTACCTAGCCAAATTTGGTAGGAACCTGTTAGTGCAGCCTTGGATACTCGATCTAAAATAGAACTTACTGCAGATCTCGACAGGCCAAGGTCTTTCAGAAGGTTATAGAGAGATTTAGCTGGTATACCTCTCGCTCCTACTTCTACCGCGTATAAATTAACCACATAGCCATTTTTGTTAAGTTCAGTTGTTAGATCGTAATATTTATTTAATTTTATTCTATGGTCTTTAGGAATATTAGTTTCCCACGGAACAGTAAGCTCTACTAATATTATGTGTTTAATTTGTCTAGAGAAAAGGAATATGTCCGGTCTAGATGACGAAACACCAACATCCTCTGGGATTTTATAGTGCTTATCATACGTATCCATCAAAATAGTCCAGTCAGGTGCAGTACCTAGGATTGAGAAAGGCTTGCTTTTAGATTTGGTAGTTGAGCCATCCTTTATAAAGTTAATTTCTCGTTTATTTGTAGTCAATCCTTTTTGGGCTCTAGCTACTGAAAGACTTACTGCTTCACGTATGATTTCTAGTACTCTATCATGTCGGCGTGAGTAATAACCCCTATCAAGCAGCACCCTGCAACCTACCAGTAAGTGCCTAGCAGTACCTACTGCCTCACCACACGTATAGCAAGATTTTTCAGATGCTTTCCCCCATCTCACTAGGTTACTTAAGGGAGTAACAATAACGTATTTAACTTTCTTACTTTCCTTTCATATCCATTGTTTAAATTAGATAATAGTTAAAGTGTGTTGAGAGGCGACTACGCATGCCGTAAACTTAGTTAAGAATAAAAGAACTTCATAATTTTTGTATTTATTCATGGTAATACATCACACACACATCTATCACTGCTTATGGCAACGCTTCACGCAAAATACACAAATATCATAGTTTTGAGGTAAAATCACTTCAAATAAATTAACAACTACTTTATTCGTTTATCAATAGCTGAAAAGAACACATATAAATCTAAATAATAGTTTAGATTTTGAGTTTATATTCTGTTATCTAGAATTCAATCCTGATCTTTTATAAACTCCAGTTATGGAAAACCTCACAAGAAAAAGGTATTAAAGTCGATATAAGACTCGAGTTTGTAGTCGAGTTGACACATCACTATGAAGAACATACAGTCGCAAAACACATGCAATGGAGGGAAAGTTTGACAATCATTGACAAACTATTTACTTGAATTTTTTGATGGTTTGATTGGGACTTGAACAATTTCAATTTGACGTTTTAGATGGTGACTACATGTGTAACAATAATATTTATTCAAGTAGATGGTTGATTTAAGTTTTCTATCATCAATTTGGAAATTAGAAAAGTGCGTAATAATAGGTCCTCATAACATTATCTCCGGGTATTTTAAATGATTCGGTGACATTGGCTTTTGGAAATTGTTTTCTGAGGTGCAACTGAAGTTAACAAGTGGTTAAAGACAATGACAGCTACAGCATCAGCTGTTACGGCGACTGCTGACGAAGATTTGGACGAGTGTGGACCACAACTTATCAACAAGTTAGAGGTGAGCTTAGGCAGACATGTTCTGACATGCTGCCAATGAACGTGTATCTATTAAAATGTAGTTATTACTATTAATTTGTATTAAAGTAAGTTCGTTTTCGTTATTTGTGACTTCCTGTCTTGTTCTACTTATATTCTCTATGTATTCATCATCACCATCAACAGCCTTTAGAATCCTGCATTTTATTATGGAATAGGGGCAAACGAGCAGACATATCGCCTGATGGTAAGCGATTACCGCTGCCCATGGACACCTGCAACACCAGAGGCGTCACAAGTGCGTTGCCTGCCTTTGGGGGGTGGAGAGAGGGCTTGGGGTATGGGCCTCCGGTATTCTCACTTGCTTGGTGAAACACAGCGCAAGGCCTATTTCACACTGGTTTTCTGTGAGGCTGTGGTATTTCAGGTTGAGCCGGCCCATTCATTCTGAAGCGTGGCATTTCCAAGGAACTGCCTTTCCCTATTACATAAAGTGTAGTATGTATGTAGTATAATGTAAATAATATTTAAGATATCTGATACACATCACTGACATCACCATCTAATCCCAAACCAAGCAGAGCTTGTACTATGGGTACTAGACAACATTAATACATTTTTTTTTTTGTAAATAGATACGTATTATGCAGAGAAAATATCTAAACTCTGAAACAGTTATTTAAAGATCAAACACAATGTTTCAATGACAGTAGGGTTTTAGTGACCTATTTAGTTTATTTAAATGGTTAATATAAAATTGTAATTAGATTGATGCTTACTTTAAACTTCTACGAGAACTGTTTTTAATATTAATCTAAGAGATAAATTAATATTGGTTTTTGGTCCAAAGGGTCTGTATATTTTTTATTGTTTTTTAGTAATTACGGGTTTTTTTGGTTCTATAAAAAATAAAAATATGTCTCTAAATGCAACTCAAGTCACTCAGGCGGTTTTGTTAACCAATCAAGGACGAACTGAAAGTGAGGTAGCTGCATCATTCAATGTGCTATTTACCACCCTACGATTTGCATTGAAGAGGTATTGTAAGACTGGAATCTATGCGCTGCAACCAGTAAACAGCAGAAAAGTGTACTTGTGCCCGTGATGACCAATTTGTGATAATATTTTAAAATAGTTTTTTTTTTTTTTTTTTTTATTGAATAGTGGGCAAACGAGCAGGCGTATCACCTGATGGTAAGCGATTACCGCCGCCCATGTACACCCGTAACACCAAAGGCGCCACAAGTGCGTTGCCGACCTTTGGGGGATGGGAAAGGGGATGGGGGGAGGGGTTGGGGTATGGGCCTCCGGTATCCTCACTCACTCGGTGAAACACAACGCAAACGCTATTTCACACATTTATTTTATTCCTCTTACCTTTATTTATAATAATCTATTAAAAATCCATGTTAGACATGTAAACAATATCTTTACTGCTGTTAAAGTCGGATGGTGGCTTTGAGAGGTGTGGTATCATTAATAGTGAGCAAACCATAAGAGGAAAAATGGTGGAACAGAACATGGTTTATGTGTCAGGGACCAGCACAAAGGTCAAAACTTGAGAAACAAAGTTGACTATCATGATTAACATTTGCCCGTGACATGGATTTTATCAATTTAGAAAATCGTCTGTATCACCAATCAAGCTACAATTTTGATATGAGGTTTCAGAGATAGTTTTAATATATTTTAATAAAACTATAGCAAAATCAGCAATTTTGCTCATTATACAGGGTGTAAAAAGACGACTACCGAAAACTATAGGGGCTGATTCAGCACCCCAAAACTTATAAAAAAAAACAAACAGTTGTCCTTAAAAAAAATTGTAGCTGTAAAAAACAATGTGTCAATATTTTTAATAATTCCACAAGCCAGTAATGTATGTATGTATAATGTATTGCGTGCACCGCGTAACTACTTGAATACCTATGCGCCCGGCCAAGGTCATTGCACTCACCCGACCAGCTGTTTCGTTTATCAAAATACATCGCTGTTTTATTGATTTTATTTGTTTTTTGGTTTTCTAAATGAGATAATTAGGTAGTTTGGGTCCTATTATGTTGTACTATGTGTATGTAAGCAGATAAAAACATAAAAGGACTTAGATAAATTATAATTCTTTTTGCGTTTTTTTTTGCTAAACCTATTCAGTATCATGGTCTGATTGCAACCCCCAAGTTTTCGGTAGTAGTCTTTTTACACCCTGTATAGTAGTACTACCGTTAATAGTAAGAATATTATATACTTAATAGTTTCATCTAAAAGAGCCTATCCTTTTTTTCAGGGCAATGGAATAACTTCAGGCGACATTAAAAAATTAGAAGAGGCCGGCTACCATACAGTGGAATCAGTTGCTTATGCACCAAAGAAATGGCTGATCACTATCAAGGGGATATCAGAGGCTAAAGCAGATAAAATACTTGCAGAAGCGTCCAAACTAGTGCCAATGGGCTTCACTACAGCTACTGAATTTCATCAAAAAAGGTCTTTTGATGTTTCTAAATAAATTTTGTTTTAATCTTAGGATATGGATAGCGTAGTGGTAACTGTGGTCTTCACCCTGCTTCTTACTTGCCGGTGTGACTATTGTGGGATTAACCCCCACATAGATTTCTATGATCCACAAATTGTTAGTCTGGGTGTTCTTTTTGTCCGTTTCATATATTATTCCTAATACTCGTACGTACAGGCAACTGACTTTAAAACAAAATGCCGCACGGATAAAACACTTGGTGTAAAACTTTGTCTTTCAGACACCGTATATATTCCTAGTGAGCAAGTTCACTTTTTAGAAAAATTGAGAAATTTTGTTGATAATATTTATTATTATTTTTTTACTGTCTCCCATGGACACCTTTAACTCTAAGGTACAAGCTTCTATGAAACTATTTTTAATATATTATAAATATAGAAAACCATATTGTTTACATGTCTAACATGGATTTTTAATAGATTATTATAAATAAAGGTAAGAGGAATAAAATAAATCCTGAGCACCGTAAGTTTGTAATTTAATGAAAATGTCAATAATTTTATAAAGCCAAGAATTAATTTTGTTAAATTATTTTTAAACAAGACTGAGATACTGTAAAGTTTATTAACCGACTTGAAAGAAGGAGGAGGTTCGCAATTCGACTGTTTTTTTATGTTTGTTTAACATTAAAAACAAACGAACTTTTGATTAGGTGAACTCATTTTGATGATCTGTATTTTATTTAAACTTCGTTTTTTTAAAGCGTCTAAAATTATTTTAACTCACAAATGACATAATTTTCTTTTCATATTGATTTCTTTTAATAAGAGACAGTAAAATTCTCAAAAATTTATTTATCGAAATATGTTACTTTGAACTGCTTGATAATTTTCCAGATCTGAAATAATTCAGTTAACAACAGGATCTAAGGAGCTAGACAGATTGCTAGGAGGTGGAATAGAAACTGGTTCAATTACTGAGATATTCGGAGAGTTCAGAACGGGCAAGACGCAGATATGTCACACTTTAGCTGTTACGTGTCAGGTAATACCTCTATAAAAATACATTTGTAATACTAATTTCGTGGTGTTGATGATATGTAAATAGTGGTTTATCACACATGTTGTCTGTGTGGTCGTCATTATATAAACAACTAGCTGTACTGGCAAAAATCGGTCGAGCCGTTTCGGAGGAGTTCGATTACGCACCAACACGACACGAGAATTTTATATAATAGATGAAGACAATCAAAAAATACAGAGTTAAACCACTACTGTTCATACTTAGGATGTGGTAAGAGCTGGCTAAGGGTGCAAACTACACGGGTCAACAGCAACAATCCAATCAGTGAGGTGTAGCAGGCCAAAAGCTTTCTAAAAACAGGCCTATTTCCAGAAGTGGACTTTTAAAGGCTGATCATGGATGATAAACAAGTAATAATTGATGATGATAATACTTTTATTTACATAAATGAATCTATACTAATATTATAAAGCTGAAGAGTTTGTTTAAACGCGCTAATCTCAAGAACCAATGGTCCGATTTGAAAAATTCATTCAAGTGTTGGATAGTCCATTTATTGAGGAAGGCTATAGATAGGCTATATATCATTACGCTAAGACCAATAGGAGCGGAGCGCCAATGAAGAATGTTTAAAAAACGGGGGAAAATTATTACGCTATGGGCAATAGTAGACGTAAACGAGGTTGCGAGGGTCAGCTAGTTCTAAATAAACTCAAAATAAATATTTGACATAAAATGCTTAAAATTAAATTTCAGTTGCCTATAGAGCAGTCTGGAGGCGAAGGCAAATGCATGTACATCGACACAGAAGGGACATTCCGCCCAGAGAGGCTGTTAGCTGTTGCCCAGCGTTATGGGATGGATGGTGCAGCGGTATTAGACAATGTTGCTTACGCGAGAGCTTATAACACTGATCATCAAACCCAGTTGTTAGTCCAGGCGTGTGCCATGATGGCAGAGTCCAGGTAAATTCATTTTGAAAACTGCTATTCGACACAATCTACAAAGAGTTTCTCAACATTATATAAGGATAGTACCAAATATATTTCACTGTACACTAACATTCCGCAATATTTATAAAACTACTGCCAGAATTTTTTTTAAGCTTTTAACCTAAAATCATAAGGGTATTTGCAATAGCGTGAGATTGATGCACACGTTTGTGTTTAACTTTAATGACTCAGGTCTACTAAGGAGTAATGAGCATTAGAACATATTTATCAAAGTAAGAAAGTGGTTATACAGTGATATCGTAATTAAATTACCTGTAAAGTGGGGATAATATGATTTTTTTTTCTCATCTGACTGTTCTGTCCTTTCAACTATATTGCATTCATATCATCGATTCATTTATTTTCAGATATTCCTTAATAATAGTAGACAGTGCTACAGCGTTATACAGAACTGATTATTCAGGCCGTGGAGAATTGAATTCAAGACAACTACATCTAGGCAGATTCATGAGAATGTTATTGAGACTAGCTGATGAGGTAAGGAAGTGCACAGTACACTAGGTTAAGGAGCGTTCAAGTATTACGTAACGCAACTTTTGAAGATTTTTGAACCCCCCCCCTCCCCCCTGTAACGCATCGTAACGTATTACGAGACCCCCCTCCCCCCAAATTGCGTTACGTAATACTTGAACGCTCCCTTATATGTTTTATAAACTTTTCTTTATTTTTTAGTATTTCTTTAGCCGTTTTCCAAATTTCATTGGCATTTTTTTGACACAGTTGCGCTGGCAAGTTAGCATGAGAGCCTTTATAGGCCGAGAACAGCTGATGATACAAATCTCCCTCTTTTGAGGACATTGTCATTACAGTATGAACATAGAACTCACTTTAATAACATCAACTGACTACAGCAATTTGCTTCTGCATAAACACTAACGAATACTAACAACGAAAACAATAAATAACGTACAATACAATCTAGGGATTCCCCGTGAAATATAAACGAAAAAGTTTGCCAACTTGCGAGAACAAATAACAAATGACGACCAGACTAATACAATCGAGGGATTCCCCGTAAAACGTAAACGAAAAGGGTTGCCAATTTGGGAGTTTTAATTCCCTAATTTTTTATTTAAAAAAAGAAACAGTGTTACGTAACGTGTTATAAGAAAGACCACCTCGCGCCCCTGTAACGCATCGTAACGTTTTACGAGACCTCCCCCGCCCTCCCCCTAAATTGCGTTACGTAATACTTGAACGCTCCCTTATCGGTGGAAACAGATCAACCAACCAGTAGACAAATCACACTTGGTGTAAACGATAAAGTGAAAAAGGAAAATTAACCAATGGAGCATCAGTGATTGTATCTGTAAATTAAAATCGAGGATGTGTAATCGATTAAAATGAAACTGCGTAAATTGATAGTTTCTATTGAGATAAAGTGGAAATTTTGCCCTTGTTCATCGTATTCTCATCATTAACAGTGTTAAAATAAATCTCATTGATCAGATAGACATCGTCAATCTTTGAAGTTAATGCATCTGTGTAATTTGTGTCGGCTATTATAAATTGGTACGGTTGGCCTACTGGTTTAAGCGGTCCCCATTCCGCTTTCAACTGCGCCAAGTGTTGTAGGTTCAAATCCCAAATGGATCAACATTATCCACAAATTGTTGTTCATAGTTTCGAGCCTATTTGGCGTTAATTATGCTCATTTTAAAAAGTTTTTTTTTATGTTTCGTAGTTCGGTGTAGCAGTAATCATAACAAACCAGGTAGTGGCCCAAGTGGATGCAGTGGGCGTCTTCAACGCAGACACAAAGAAGCCCATCGGTGGTCACATCATCGCTCACGCGTCCACCACACGACTTTACCTAAGGAAAGGACGGGGAGACAACCGAATATGCAAGATATATGACAGCCCATGTCTACCAGAAACTGAAGCAATGTTTGCAATTAGCACTGAGGGAATTACGGATGCGAAAGAATAATATAAATATTCACAGAGCGACATACAATTTAATAAACTAACTCCATCATAATAAAAAGTAACTAATTAAAAATAATTTCCTCAATGAACACGACTGGTAAAGATTTTAAACATAGTAAATACGCAAGTTGAACTTGCACTTACCCAGTTATTTTTTAAAAATTGACTAGTTTAATTTCTTTACCAGTTAATTATTCGGTCGAACTCTTGTTAATTTAAAAAATTGTTTAATGATATCTGTCTGAAATATTTACAAACAATTTTCTAGTGCGTTAAAACAATCCTCTAGCTTAGACTGGACTAGACCTGGGACTGTACTTCGAAACTATAATCGGACCTACTTATGCAACAAGGAACCAATCCATACACATGCCAAAATCAATTATCGTTATCTTCTTAATCTATACTAATATTATAAAGAGGAAAGGTTTGTATGTATGTTTGCACCGAATTGGCTCAAAAAGTACTGGACGGATTTTAAAAATTCTTTCACCATTTGAATGCTACATTATCACTGATTAATATAGGCTATGTTAATTGAAAGGAAAAAATAATAATAATATGAAAACTAATAACTGCAGGTAACACCGCGAGGTTCAGCTAGTCTTCTTATAAATAGGGTTCTTATTTAGATTTTGGCATGTTTGGTTCCTTGTTGCATATGTAGGTCCAATTGTTGAATTGGCTGGATGTATATTATTTATATTTGGAATCTCCCATTACTTATTGTTTCTGCCAACACCTTGTAGAATATGTCTAATTTAATTTGGCAGGCTAACAATAAATGAAATAAAGAACTAAACATCAACATGAATTTACAAACTGCGTATTGAAACATATACTGTTATCTAAGGCATGTTAACAATTACTTTAAATAAAAAAAAAACATTGTCCTTGTAAATAAACAATCCTTTATGTTAAAATAAAAACGAAATAAAAAGTATTGAATTATTATAATGCGTTTATTTTCTTAATGGCATACAACAGTTTATATGAATTGCAAGTACCAACAGCAGTATAACATTTTAAAATATCATTATTCGAAATATAGCAATACAATTATCTTTATTGCATTTGTAACAAATATAATATATAAATACATATATTTAAATTGACATAGATATACAAAGAAGTGTAGCAAGTATGCAAAAGATTGTCTAAAATATCGTAGTTTCATAATACTAACCTGAAAAAAAAAAATGTGGTTGTGTCTAACATAAGCATTCAGCCTAGTTGGAGAGGTTAACAAAAATACTTGGTAATTTGTGACCCATGTTACTATAATCATTCACATCGATCAAGCTCTAGCCTTGAACAATAAGGATCCAAGGAATTACCGAAGGCGATTTTCACATACAGCGCAAAAAAATACATATTACAGTGCCATCTACCGAAGACACGCAGAACTACAGAGTAACTGCTTATCCTGAATCGCAGTAAAGAGATTTTTTGCGCCGATTAGAATATATACAACTTTTCAATTGCAGGGCCGTGGCCAATTACGATGTCCTCGACTGATCGGAGGATTCTCCCTTTGTGTTGGAGGGAAAAATCCTCCAAAATCTTTTCATACGAACGAAACGAACTTTATTGGTCAGGGGTGGAGCTTGATCGATGTTTCACTATTCTCTCTCTCTTATGTGAACTATATAGTATTTCTTCTTTTTGAAACATAAGATATTAAATAGCTTAATTTACGTGACTGACAAAATACTAAAATATGCTTAAACAATCTGCCCCGCTAGCCAAGTTATTCTACAAACGCAAACGTTAGTAGAAACCTAATAAATGTATCTTTGCTAAGGGGGCTTTCCAGATGGACTGAAAATAGAATTAATTCTGACAGCATCTCATAATTCAGATACATAAAATGTGTATTTTGTAATTAATATAATAATGATTGACATAATTTTGTAACACTCGTGGGCACAAACTTATTGCTTCAAGGAGAGAATATCACTACATAGTATAAAACAAAGTCGCCTTTTCTGTCCCTATATCCCTATGTGCGCTTAAATCTTTAAAACTACGCAACGGATTTTGATGCGGTTTTTTCCAATAGATAGAGTGATTCAAGAGGAAGGTTTATATGTATAATACATGCATCATATACTAAGGCAACATTGCTAATTTTAGAGGTTTCTATTTTATGCCCGTGCAAAGTCGGAGCGGGCCGCTATGTTTTTATATACAACGTTCATAGTTTTTCTGTAGTGTATTTAATTTAGTATCAGCATTGCACCCGTGCGAAGTCGGGGCGGGTCGCTAGTATATTATATATTGTAACCACAACAATCAGTCCTAAGTTAACGCAAAATACTCTATAATTATTAAACCGAATCTGTTAGTCCGTAACATTTCTTTCAATAAGAATACTTCTTAACTTTTAACAATGATCGTCAATTCACAACTACAGAAAATATATGAGTGTTAAATTTTAATAGGTGTAAATCTTATTTTATTGGATAGCATATTAAGATTACTGCTGACTATGACCCTAAGGTCAATGCACCTAAACCACCTTAATCAGATTTATATAATGCCAGCTGAGCTCCGCGTTGTTACTCGCGGCTGTGTTGTACCTTTCCAATAACGACAACAGCGGGTAAAGCCGCGGGACGGAGTTAGTCTAAAGAAAATTAACCTAAGTTCTTTTCCTTAAATCATATATAATCAGTTATTTGCCAGTGAAAGTCACGTCAAAATCGGTCCAGCCGTTCCAAACATATTTTTTTTATGTCTGTTCCGTATACACTTTCATATGTATTCAGTGATAAGATGTTAACATGAAACTACAAACGGACACCTCAATTTAATTTGTGTAGATAAATTAACCAAGCAGTATTTTAACAAAATGGAATGATCCTTGTGGTTTCAATATGTGCATATATTGCCAATTTACTGTACGACTACATTCTACACACATATAAAAATAACTATATATCTACAAAATTCACTCATTGATTTTAGCACACGCATTATATATTTATAGCTATATACATATCTGTATTATAAGACTTGTTATGTCTACTTACTATAAATGTCAAATTCTACACAAAATGGAAGATAAATTGAAATAATAAAATAAATATGGATTGATAAAAAAACATACTGTGCATATTCAATTGGTAAAATAAAATTTTAGATAATGGTCACATAATGTCTAGAAGACTTACGGTTAATTTCACAATTGACTGAAGTCCCTGACAGACTATCCTAAACTTATCTGCCAGATAACTACTTTCGGTTACACAAGTCCCGGATGGAGACAAATGTGTCAGATGACCATATATTATCAACTAGCCGACCCGTGCCCACTTCGTTGGGCATAATGTTAATAATCATTTTTTAGTACAGAGTGTTATGTTTTAATTTCTAACTGCCAAGAATAAGATAGAAAGTAGTTCTGATAAGAACCTTTTATTACCGCGCGGGTACCTACCTCTCAGATGTAAAAGGCCACGCCTCCTTCTCCCGAAGCGAGCACGAACGCGAACCGAATTAAACCCGAAGCCATCGCGCGCCGTCCGCTGCTTTGGCCTTCCGTTGAAATTTCTCCGATTCACTTTGCAAAACCGACTACCACGTAAAAGCTTTTTTATTTTTCGGTTTTTTATAGAACCTATGACACTCAGCAATAATGTGGCTTTCTATTGGTGAAAGAATTTTTAAAATCGGTTTAGTAGATCCCGAGATTACCCCTTACAATTTAACAAATATACAAACACACAAACTTTACTTCTTTATAATATTAGTATAGATAACTCTTATTTGTTAAATAGTGTTATCTGGCAGATATCTATTTGAAACTTTATCAGGAACTGGTGAAACTGGTCTTTAAAATTATTTTAAAAGTCCTCTAATGTAATAAATAAGTATTTTTTTCATTTGAATGAGGGTAGAAGTACCTTTTAACTCGCTCGGTATATTTCTCCAAATCATAAAAAAATTATCAGCATTTAAGCAATATTTTAGGTCATTTATACTAATTAACATCCAAAATTCTGTAGGAAACAGTTAAATTCATACAGTAGAAAGTAAAGAACTTAACAGAGGTCAAGTTTGACCATATCGACAAAAGCTTCGTACCTTACTTGTTGAGTACATAGATAATATATAATTAATTTAATAAATATATAAAATAAATATTAAAATGCCGATTTTTTTTTTGGATAGGGGAACGAGCAGACGTGTCGCCTGATGGTAAGTGATTACCGCCGCAACACCAGACTCTTCACTAGTGAGTTACCGGCCTTTTAAAAAAGAGTACAATCTTTTCTTGAGAGTTTGAAGGTCGTCTTAGCAAAAATTGAAACTACCCTCATCGAAATAAACTGTGTGCTACTATGACTAGTCGACGATACTTGTAAACATACCCACGTTATAATTCACTACAGAATAATTTTATAAAAAAACCAACAATCGCCTAAACAATCCAGATTATAATAGGTAGATATAAATTTTTCGACTAAAAATGTTTAACGAGTTCCTTGTCGCCGTAGCTAGGCAATTCGCACTTAATAATTTAACACAGGTCTCATAAAAATAACCACGAAGTACATATCCCCATATCACTACAATAAATATAAATAAATTACTCTAAAACCTATAGATTTATGAGGCACAAATAACATCTAAACCATCTCGTTTTCGTTCGGCCGATAGTAATAATTTGTTCAAACAATCACTTAAACTATCCATTCGCGTAATGAAAATAGTGACGCGTTGATTAAAATATATAAAACGATACGCCATTTTGAAACCTACCTAGCTAGGGAGCTAGGTTGACATTTACAAACGTTATTAGAAAACGGTAAGTCACGTGATTAAAAAAGAATAATGGAAGAAAATAGAGGCGTTAGTTATTGTAGAAAGAGATTCGACGCGAAACACATTATTGGTTAGACTCTGATTGGTTAGGGGGCGAAGCTTGATCGAGACGTCACTCGCAAGCGAATGGGTCAGCATATGTGACATATATACAGAAAGTATAGGAATTAGCACCTTCAAAACAGACGTAAGTTAACACAAACTGATAAACAGAGGATCTATAACAAACTAGTCTATTTATATACTAGCTGATCCGGTGAACTTCTTAACGTAAATTATGTAATTATTATTTAATTTACTTCTACACAAATCTTGTCCTAACAATAACGAACACATAAGAAAAAGAATTTTTCAATTTGGTGCAGTCAATTGGAAGTTATGTGCGTACATACATTTCAGCGATTCAGTTTTATTTATATAGATAGATATATTAAAATTTATCCAAGTACACAACTGTTGTATTGTACGTATATTGTATTACACACACAATCATTTTATTGCATGAAAGCCCTAAGGGGACCTTGAAAATAATTACGATTAAAATAATATTATTATTATCGGCCGAACAAACAAAGAACTGAATAAATTAAGTATGTCAGATGCTTAAATAATGTCAATCACATTTGTTTTTCGTAAGTACTATTAACTTTTTTATCTATTGTATAAGATTTCTAATAGGTATTCAGAATTGTGATCGAATATACCACTGAATAATGGAGGATATTCAAAATAAATTATAGAAAACACTTTACATCCATAGCTGGAAAAAAAGTACAGTTAAATGCTTATAAATATCACCAATAATGTGAGGGATCCTTGGCCTTCTAATATTTGTGATATTTGATTGTTTAATTTGATCGTCTGCCATCCGACAGTCGCTTTAATATTGTGAATATCATAGAGCTTTATTAGAATTGCATCTTTTTTTTTTAAATTATCATATGTTTATGCAATGACTTCGATATTTAAAAAAAAATCATATTTATGATGTTATTACTTTATGATAAACATTCAGATAGCCCTTTCAAGGTCTTCATCACCAATAGACAAATTTATAAGTAGACAAATACTTAGGGAATATTAAAATAGAGATGTTTGAGATAAGTTTATACTTAATCTAGGCAATTATGCAATGCAAAAATAATATTTTATATATATAACCCGCGTATAAATCGGTTATCGGTTATAAGGGTTGCTGGCTGTTAAAAATGGTAAATATTAAAGATAGTGAAGAAGTGAAAGAGAGCTAGCACATAACATCACTAGTCAGACGAGGATAGCGATTGCCAGCTGTACGATGCTTTAAAGGCATTGCGCATGTGTCGAGTGTTACTGTTCTCTACTGAACAGCTGTGACATTTTTATTCTAACATAAAAACCACATATATAACAAAAGTATTAGCGGCCACATTTTGATAGGCAACTTGGTAGATATTAAAAATTTGGTTTTTAGCAAACACTCGATGAATGTACTGATTCTGCAGCGGGATCTTAGACTATATATATCTAGTTGAAAGGAATATCGTGCTATGCATTTATATGTTGGCTATATTTCTGAAAAAAGACAAGCTAGAGACATTTCTATTATTATATTTTTTTTATATATGAGCCTGCTAACGTGTCTCTACCATGCCTGATGGAAAGCATGTGCAGAATCCAAGAGTAGGTGTCACCATACTCATTGTGGATGGAATAATGCAGCATGGTGACCCACCCATGGTGATTGCATCATTTCGCATATCCTCTTAGTATGTTCAAATAATGTATAATTTAAGTAAATATCCATTGTCAAGAGATGAGGGAGACCTTTATAGTGATAGTTAAATAAGTATATAAATAAATAAGATTAATTTGAACACATACTCATAGTTTATGCTCAGTTAGAGAGGACGAAAGTGGTGTGGAGCCCGAGCGCGATGGAAAAGCTGCCGGGACGCTACCTTCTCGCTCCAGGCGTTCGTGTTCGCTCGCTACTAGGGCGCGGAGTTCGTCCTGGAATATTGGAATTTATATTTAATAAACCTTATTTTATGAATGGGTTTTCCTAATACAGGCTAGCTCAATTGTCTATAAGGTGACTAATCACCTTATAAGGTGTTATAATATCTAAGGTCGTGATATTTTTTTTTTTTTTTTTATACATGAGCTACCAAAATGACTCTGCCCTGCCTGATGGAAAGCACCAGCAGAATCCAAGAGTGGTGGTCACCATCCTCAATGCAAACAAGGACAGTGCAGCATGGCGACCAGCACTATGGCGGCCTAGTGAGATGCTTTTTTACGCCCCGCTTAATCTTTCGAATGCGGGAACGGGTACTTCCGGTTCCATGCACCGTGCGGCGAAAGTGCAAAATTTTGCAACACGGTGCATGGTGTACGAAAATGATCAAATATTTTAAAAAACAATGCTCGGTGGTTATAAAAGTGATTATTTTTCAAAAGATGGATAACAAGCGTACATGGTTATGCCATATTTTATTACTAAACTAATGTTATCGCTTTATTATTTACTCACAATTGAGCCAAGTATTAATTTACGCACCTATTGTGTTAATAAACATGATTTTAATATTTTATGTGGTTTATTATTCATTTTACTTATTATCCTCATAAAGTTCGATAACTAAGCTATCTACTGATATAAAAAACACTATAACTGCAGTAAAAATTCATTGAGAAACATATTTGTAAAAATCACATTTCGCTGTCGAGATATTCGCCATTTTGTCACTTTACAATCAAACTATTATTTGCGCCGAACACCAAATTACGTAGTATTTATATGAAGAAATAGTGTTTTTTAGTTAAATAATTTATTTTTTTAGTTAACTAGTGCAAAAGACAGGAACAATACATAAAAAAAACAACCTATTTATCAAGTTATTTAAAAAAAGGACTCGTTTGCTAGACCAGTTTTCATTTATTATTTTTAAGTTCTGAGAATTCTCTAAACTCTATGAAAATGACTGAATGCTAAAGAGAACAAACTGATCGTTCCATTATGTGACACACAAAGTCTATGGTCAATACAAAATAATTTAGTAAAACATAAACAAAGATCAGTTTACGTCTTGTTCATTGTCCGTCACTACTGTGTATGTGTGGGTGTTAATAGTTCCGGGACTTCCCGCTAGGCTGCGTGCAAACACGAATCAACGGCGATATACAATTTTAAGTGACGTGCTATTGGAGAGGCCTATGTCCAGCAGTGGACTACGATACGCTGATGATGATGTAGAACAATAATGGCGTGGGAGCCCTTTGTATGTGTGCGTCTAATTTCGCTCGTCAGGCAAAAAATGAGTGTTTATTTAAATATTTAGCTTTTCTAACACATTTTTGTTGCTATTCTATATTCTATATAAGATTCTCATCGCAATTATATCATTTTATCAATAAAAACATAAGAATAAATGCGTAAAAACCTTCAAATGAGTAAGCCCTTTTCAATAGGTAATAGACTCGGTAACTTTTTGAGTAACACAATTCAAAATTACGCATGATTTATGCCTCAATTCGTATTGATAGTGGTTCCTAAAATAAGTATAATAAGTAAAATATAACAACAAACTACCTTCAAAATCACCTTATCGGCAAAAAATCAGTTTTAAGAGGCACTTGACAGATCGCGTTGCGTCATCGTCAACTTTGAAATTGGAACTCGTTTTTTTTACGGCTCTTGAAGCGCACTTGACAAACGAATGTTTTAAAATGTTGTTCGTATAAAGCAAATGCATAACAAACCTTTCTAGACTTCGTTATAATAACTTTAATACCCAAAATTAATTAAAATGCAAGTTAACTGCGGTTATCGCGGATCCGCAATGCCGCACCGACGGGACAATCGCGGATCCGCAATGCCGCACCCCAGAGGTTAAAGGACCCGGGATCATAGTGGGACGGAAACACGTGCGCTGGCAGTGAGTTCCAGGCTTTGACCGCTCGGCACAGGAAGGAAGAGCCGAATCGATGAGTGAATGAATTACAACTACCTTACTGGGGCCCACAGTGAATACTGTCCTCATGAGTATTTTTTTATGGAATACAGGGCAAACTAGCAAATGTGAACGGTGATAGGGAGGGGATAGCGGGAGGGGTTGGGTATTGGCCTCCGGTATCCTATAACCTCACTCACTCGGTGAAACACAGCGCAAACGTTGTTTCACACAGTTTTCTGTGAGGCTGTGTTATCACTTCGGTCAAGACGGCCCGTGCTGCCAAGCGTGGCTCTCGCACGATATGTTTGGGGTCAGTTTTCGAAAGTGGTAGCCGAAATTCCATCGACTATCTAGTAGTACTAAATGTCGTATCATTCTATTTTGAGTGGATTTACAGTCACAATCACCGTCATCTTAGCGTTCTTCCCGATTGCTTACATAGATTACACTTTAAAGCCCGGGGATCCACTTTCCTGCATTTTCTTCTCCACCTTGACCATTATTCTGCATCTCTGGTAGTAAAACCATTTAAGAAGTGAAGCGAGCACTTCTTGGATCTAACCCTTCTGCCGGCGTTTGGCAGATATAATAGTTATAATTATTATTACGCAATACTTACTCCCCAGCCGAGCCTATCAGCTAGATCTTGTGCGCCATCATCACAGTCTCCGAGTCTTGCAACATCACGTACTGAGTCATCATCGAGCTGTAAACCACCTCCCATCATGCCCCACAGCCTCAACAAGGGTGACCTTACACCTGCCTTCTCACGGTTTATGAGGAGACGTGGACACCAATCAGGAACCCTGGAATGATATATGACTTAATGTCGTTGTAGCTTGATGAATAATAGTAGCAGATGAAAATTTTTGAAATACTTTCTAGAATTAAATTCACTTGCATAAACTTATTCCACTATTTTCATTAAGTTTAATCCTGACCGAATTCGCCTTATAGCATTTTCAAAGGTTACTGGTTATATGACATTTTAATTAACTTACTTATGTACATTGTACATGTACATTGTAAATAAATAAGTTTCCGTTGACCATAATGAACAACAAATTAACATTTAACAATAGTTTATTAGAAATTCAAATTATCTATACAAACTAAATTATAATTTATTTTTTCGCGCCGATTGTCTCATAAATTTGTACATAGTAAGCTTTTCTTCATTTGTATAGCTAAGTATATAGAATTAGCTTTTGCCTGCCGCTCTGCCCGCGTGTATGTCGGATATGGCGGTAAAATGTAGCCTATGTCCTTCCTCAAGAATCAAAGTATCTCGCCAATTTGGCCGTGAAAGCGTGACAGATAGACAGAAAGAGTTATTTTCGAATTAATAATATTATAGTATGGATTAAGTAGATATCCTTAATTTTTTTTTTTAACTTACAGTCAATATGAGAATTTTACACCTAAGTATGTTAGTTACGCTTTCACAGATAAACCACTAAAGTAACTTAAACATTATTTCATCAATAATAAAGTACAGCACTACTGAGCACTTATGCACTTTATTTTTGGGCAGATTCTAAAGTAAAGTGCATAAAGTTTTTGACTATATAGAGGTTGATTACATCAATAAAATACCCAGATACAAATACATCTGTGCCCTCTACAGTATGTATAATGTAATAATGTGTTTTCTTAATATTTTAAAAGTTCATACATACATATCTATGAGTGAAGCGAAAGGCTGGACTTCAAGAGAAGATCCCATTATGATGAGCATGTCACATTTTTGAAAGTCTTCTTGTAAACATCTCTGGAACCTTTCGGGTAGACTCTCGCCAAAGAACACAATGTCAGGCTTGACAACACCAGGGCATACAGTACAAATTGGTAATTGATCTGTGAATATACGCTCTGAAAAAAAAAACATTATTATTATTAATTCTGTTATCTATACAAATAAATAAAATTGGAGTGTCTGTAATATTAAAATAACAGCTTTCTACTACATGCATATGAATGTATATACGGTACACATATCAAAATATTTTTTTTAAAATTTTTGTCTGTCTGTCTGTCTATCTATTTCTTCCGGCTAATCTCTGGAACGGCTGGACCGATTTGGACGGGACTTTCACTGGTAGGTAGCTGATGATACAAGGAGTAACTTAGGCTTACATTTTTTAGACTAGCTTCGCCCCGCGGCGTTACCCACGATAAGACAATAACCGCGGGTAACACCGCGGGGTTCAGCTAGTGTTCAATGTTTTCAATAGCCTTTATTAGCCAAATTACTATGATTAGTGTTAATAAAAACTTTTAAGTTTAAGTTACCGTGAGAGAGCCAAGCTTCGGCATGCATGGGCCGGCTCGACCGGAGTTATACCACGGCCTCACAGAAATCCGGTGTGAAACAGCGCCTGCGCTGTGTTTCACCGAGTGAGTGAGGATACCGGAGGCCCATACCTCAACCCATTCCCCTATTCCCCTCCCTCAAAGGCCGGCAACGCACTTGTGACACCTCTGGTGTTTCGGGCCATGGGCGGCGGTAATCACTTACCATCAGGTGATACGTCTGCTCGTTTGCCCTATTCAATAAAAGAAAAAAATTACAATTTATGTAAGAGGTTTTTTTTAATAAATATTACTGGAAATGTAACAATCAAAGCTTCAAAGTTACTAGATGTTATTTAAATTTTATAAGTATGTTCTAGCTGATTTCGACCAGTGTCAATGGAGGCTAGCCAACGATGCAGGAGTTATTATAATGCACAAGCATGTGTGTAAATACAGGTTTATTGCCTTTCTAATAAATTGGTTTGGGGCACTCCGGTTGGAGGGATTCAGACATTGATTGTTGCAGAATCTATTACAGCAATAGTTAGAAACATTTTTAACCGACTTCAAAACTCAATTCAACTGTATTTTTTTGTTTGCTATCTCAGAACTTTCACTTTCGGGAGAAGCGATTTTGATGATTATTTTCTTATTTGAAAGCTGGTGCTTCCCGTGTGGTCCCATCTCAATTTGGTCCACTACTTGAAATCGGTTTTATTTTGTTAAAATTTTATATTATTGGTGTTTTGTGTTTACAAACTAATAAACCATTTAAAACAACTTTTGTAATTAACATTTGAAAACACATTTAGAATTAAGACAGCTCATAAATACCTTTAACAAACTCGAGCGGGTATTCCTTACGACAATCCAGGCAGTGTGAGGTATAAAAAGTGCCATGTGCTTCCACTAGTTTCTCCTCAGGAATACCAGCACACCTCTCCAAAGTGTCTATGTTTTGTGTGTAATGGCGTAGTAATAATCCTGCAAAGAAAAATGTTGTTAGTTATCTGAGCTTTAATTTTCGGATGCCTGACAGTAAGTTGTAACAGCATCTCACATCTGAAATTACCAACATATTACATATTACTGCTAGTTTAAAAGCTGTCTTAAGTTCCTGTTACTTTGTATGCACTGGTGGTAAGCTTTTTAAATTTAATTTGTCTTATTACAGTAAAACCATTTCCAAAATACAATTATTGTTACATAGGGTCTATTGTTTAGTCAATTTTTGGCGTTAAGTATGTTCTTTGACAGCACAAAACTTATATTTAGTAATTTTTAGTTTAATTTACAGAACTTTTGAATTACAGAATTAGCACCACCTTCATCAATATACAGAATAAGACAGAAGTCTCCCATAAATAAAATAAAAAATAAATTTATATTTTCTCACCAAACTTTTTTAAGTAAGTTTACAAAAATGCCACAGTTGAACTTTATTCTAACTTCAAAAATATATATGTTATTTATTTTAAATTATTACATGGCTCGTTCCAGTGATACCGACTGCTAAGCCAGGGTATGAGGCAAGGACAACCATATATCAGATATGTATAGTTATTATTATTAAAATTGTTTCTTGTTTTTGTGATTCCCGTTGTTACCTGATCAAGTTCCTAGATATTGAATGATTTATTAAAAGATTTTAAAATTCTAGTTACAGATGTAAATTTAAGCAAGTAGGGACAAAACAGTGTAATTTTTTATTCATGCAACTCACCTTTTTCATGCAAAAGCTTTATAAAGTAGTGTGATGGTGTAGGTTTAAAGCTTCCTGGATACAGTTCTTTGGCTAGCATGAAAAATGGTTTAGGATTTTGCCTGAAGAAATTAATTTCAAATATCGCTTGTGGTTCTGGAAGATCATATTTCTGTAAATTGTGATACAGGCCTGTTTCGGGGCTTCGGAAATCAGGTATTCCTGCAGCTAAAACAAAGACAATATTAAGGTCTATCATAAAAATAATCAAAATATAAAATGTGAAGATACAGGGGCATAGATTTAAATGGTCTCTGAAATAAGCTAATTTAATTTTCAAAATACAAAAATTGAAGACAATGTGCCATGGTTTGATGTGGCAATAATGTGTTTGTTTGTGTACCTTTACAATAGCAATCTGTGAGGAGCGGGGCGAAGCTAGTCTTAAAAAGGTAGCAAAGTTACTTCTTATATCATCAGCTATCGGTCCAGATATCTCAGAGATTAGACACAACAAACAGACAAATTTATTTTTTTATGTAAGTATTACATTGCACTTAGTAAGAAGCTGTTTGTTTATAAATTTAAAATTACAAACCGACACTTCAATTTTATTTATTTGTACAGATACATAAACAGTGAGATGAAGTTATGTATCACTAATCAAGGACAGGAAACATTTCCGATTGGGATGATTCATCACCCAATCTACTAAGATACTAGTTACACTTTGTTGACCTTGGTTACCCATATAATGATAATAATTTTCCATTGTCAACACGTATAATCAACCTACATTAAATCTATGGACTATACTTAATACATTGTTTTTCTTGGTTTCTTTGGGTTGGCTCTAAAATAGCCCAAATTATTCTTTATAATACCAGCTATTTCACAGTGAGTCCTGTCGAAATCCGTCCAGCCGTTCCAGAGATTAGCCAGAACAGACAGACACACAGACAAAAAATAAAAATAGATTTTTTGATGAAGTTCTTTATATTATGCCTTCATGCAATAACTGAAAAGCTTTTGATTTAAAATAAGAAACAAACACTTCGATTTTATTTAATTGTTTAGATATGTTGGTTTATATTTTCTTAAATAAACTATTATTATTATTATTAAATTAGAAATGGATAATGGCTATGTTAATCAAGAAACAAGATTCTACACTTACTTTTTTATTTTGACACTCAATGTCATCTAGTTTCAAATTTGTACTTGTAGCAGAGCTTGTTCAATGAAATCTAGATTGATTAATAGAATAACTATATATTCAAACTCAAACTCAAATCATTTATTTCCATAGGCCCCAAAAGGCACTTGAACACGTCAAAAATACAAACATCAAAATATAAAACAAAACTCAAGTAATCAATTCAGTGATAAAAGATACTAATGCTAAATGCACTGAGATGATTTGAATTACCGGAGCTTAGATTGATTTCAATTCAACTCAAAGGTTTAAATTGAAATCAATCCAAGTACCAGCTCCGATGGGTATTGCATTCATGAGAAGAGCTGGTGAGAAACTCATGTGCACCATCTTTTCAAATAATTCATACAAAGCTTGTTTGTTTTTGACAACAGTATTTCTATGTGCAAGTTAAGGCAACCAAAACACAAAGGCTAGAAAGCGGTCTAAAGAGATATTAAAGCTAGGAAAATCAATTTTTTGTCTAATCCTACTACTATTATAAAGGCGAAAGTTTGTAAGTATGGATGTATGTATGTATGGATGTTTGTTACTCTTTCACGTAAAAACTACTGAATGGATTTGAATGAAACTTTACCACAATATAGCTTATACATCAGAATAACACATAGGCTACTATTTATAAAGATATAGCTTCGCCTCGCGGCGTTGCCCGCAGTTATCATCGTACCGCGGGTAGCACCGCGGGGTTCAGCTAGTAAAATAATAAAAATTAGTCCATAGCATATAAGGTTGCAATCACTTACACATCAAAGAGTAAAAGCTATGTGTGCATACATGCTGGTCCCAGAAATAAAAACGTTCAAAATGTAATAAAATAATAAATATTAATTATTTACGCTCCAACAATGTAAACACAGATCGCCTTTACTTAACAAAATTCAATTCTCAAAATTCAAATGTCAGGTATGTTGATATATCTACATACATATTGTAAAAGGAAAACAACCAAACTCCAAACATTCGTCCTGGTCTGAGAATTGAATCGAGACCTTATGCTACCACTGTGCAATGAAGGCGTTATTAATATGGCCAAAAATGTTTCGTATCTGAACAAAACCCACTTAATTTCGATTATCATGTGTTATTGATTCATATATTAATGGTGAAGTTCCTACACTTATAAATTTACCGTGGGAGAGCTATGCTTCGGCGTGAATGGGTCGGCTCGACCGGAGTGATACCACGGCCTCACAGAAAACCGGTGTGAAATAGCGCTTGCGCTGTGTTTCACCGAGTGAGTGAGGATACCGGAGGCCCATACCCCAACCCCTCCCCCATCCCCTTTCCCATCCCCCCAAAAGTCGGCAACGCACTTGTGACGCCTTTGGTGTTGCGGGTGTCTATGGGCGGCGGTAATCGCTTACCATCAGGTGATACGTCTGCTCGTTTGCCCACTATTCAATAAAAAAAAAAAAAAACGATTTTGGTGCTAGTATTTAGTAGAATTCATAAAAAAATAAATGGAGCACAATTGTTACACGCTGGTACCTCAGAGATGAAAAAAACACAATAGAGGATGCAAACAGATGCGAAGGGGGGATGACTTAAAACTCACAGCAGTGGAAAATGTTACAGGAGGCCTGTGCCAACAGGCACACTGAACTGCAAGATATTTTATAGAAGAAACCAAAACTGTTTTGTAAATTGTTATGTAAATTTTTGTCAAGTTCAGAATAAAAGGCTATTTCATTCATTCAGTAGTGGTCTTAATTCGAGGAGAATTAATAAAAAAAAAAATATATGCAAGGGGTTTTGGGGGTGATAAATCGATCCAGCTAAGCAACTTCTAGCTTCATTTTAAGAGATCATCATCATCATACCAAAAAAAAAACACAAAGCAGTCATAAGCACTGCCGACAGAAGTGAAAACTCACTGAAATGAACACCTATGCTTTTTTTAATAGTGTGCAATAAAAAGAACTAAAATAAAGCTTTGATACTCCAATAGATGTCACTGTTTTCAAAAAAATTGTAAACAATCTTTTTGATTTACAAAAGGTTTTGTGTAAGTAGAAAATCATTATTTTAATTTATTGTAAATCACTTTAAGATACTGAAATATTAACTTTAAGTATATAAAATCATATTGAGAAAGGACCACTATCTAGAAAAACGAATGCTACTAAAGTATATCGGTAGATGGCGCTGTTAACAATAAATATCCTTACGAATTTTCGACCAGGACACGTGACCTAACGCTAGTTTATGGTCACGTGACCTGACGCGAGTTTATACATTTTTACCCATTCCAAAAAAGTACACAGCGTCACTAAAGAAGTTTTCACTTCAAAAAAAAAAAAAACAAGCCAAACTTGGTGAAAAAGGTACTATCAACTTTATCTGTGCTTGTAACTCGTTGACATAATTTTCATAAAAGGGGTACAACGTTTTTTATTTACATATGGAAACTTACTGACAGTGAAATGAATGGAAATGTGTAATGTACATATTATGTATACTGTATCTATCTATCTGTACCAAGCATTAAGTCTATACTAATATTATAAAGAGGAAAGATTTGTACCTATTTTTGTATGTTTGTAATGAATAGGCTCAAAAACTACTGAACCGATTTTAAAAATTCTTTCACCATTTGAAAGCTACATTATCCACGAGTAACATTATATATATTTTTATTTATTATTATAGGCTATATTTTATTTTGGAAAAAAATAGGGTTCCGTAAGATATTTGGGTTTTTCGGACACAAGGTGTAAAAATCAACCAGAAAAGTTACTTATTTTGCGAAAATTTTCATGCTACGGGCTATATAAGACGCAAACAAGGTTGCGTGGGTCAGCTATGTTTTATATACAACGTGTATTTAGTATCAGCATTGCACCCCTGCGAAGCCAGGGCGGGTCGCTACTAGATTATAAAGAGATGTTAGTGGTTTAGTAAAACTTTACATTTATAAAAGGACTTACAGCTTTTGTACTTTGATTAATTCCTATCAATAAACTGTTTATCCTACTATATTTGTAATTTATAAAATACTACTAGTGTATGAACCCAATGAATAGTAATGTTATTGGATTGTTTTCTACTCTAATAGCTATCGTTACAAGTGAACTATTAACTTGATTTTTGGCCAGTCTTCATAAAGAGAATCCTTACCCAAAGGTTCCGTCAGTTCTCAATATACTCGTATGTATTATGTATACTCATTACATAATTATTATTCAGATTTAGTCATTCCTAAATTTAATATTTTCTAGTCTCAAACAATAAGTTTATACACACTATATTGTTATAAATAATTTTCATAATGCAATCCACCAGAAATCTGGATGTCTACTAGCCGATCCATTCTTAAATTTAAAGTACGAAAGCACTATTTCACTTGTTGACAGAGTCATCAGAATTTAAGTGTTTTTATTACTTATGTATTGCATTATGTATTATATTGATGTTTAATTTTATTATTGAAATTATAAAATTTGTAAACTATTTTCTATGTATGTTATGTACCTAGTACCATAGTTCAATTAAATCTCTCATCTTACTTGTACACCTGCCACAATGCTACTTCGCGACACCCAAAGGTATGGCTGGAAAAAAATGCCTGCGGCATTAACTCCGCCTTGTGCAATATGTTTGCAAGTTTTAATAAATAAATAAAATCCCATACTAAGTATTACACATATACATAAAAGTATGTGTAAGTTAGTTTTAACAAAAATATTAAGGGAATTTCTAAATTTAGATATTAAATTTATAAACACACTACTCACTTGTCTATAAATGTCAAAAAATATAAAAAAGTAAACATGACCATTTATTTAGTAAACAACCAAATTGTTTAATGTAATTAAGGAAAAAACCACTTACATGTTGAAATGCCAGCGCCGGCTAGTGTAATAATATTTTTACACTTCTCACTTTTGATCCAATTCACTATTCCTTCCAAGCTAACCTCATCTAGAACTTTTTCAGAAGACGGCGACGATTCAATTGGATCGTAAAATCCTAATTTTTGAGCCAAATACCGACGAATCGAATCTACATCCAAATCTCGTATACGAGCGCCTAAGTTTTCCATAGGATTTGGCGGGACGCTCGGCACAGATCCATTATCTAGCGGATCATCACCTATAATATAATATTTAGTTGAATACTAATGTTATACAATCATTTCACTTTGTAGTAATATTATTAACGTCTTACCATCGCTCTTTCCAGGCGGTGAATTTGCAGACATTTTTCGTAAATAAATCGAATTGCGACTCAAACTCTTTGTCCAGCTTTGCCACGGTTTATTTGACAGATAGCGAACGTGCATTCTCGAAGTTAGCTTGAGTATAAATGGAATGAGGTTGAGATATATTTAACCGTAATTAATTGTGTAATTGTATTTTGATATCTGTGTATTTTACTTAAAGATATGTTTAATTTTAACTTTGGCAGCATACTTATAATATGACTTAAAATGTTTTGGTATTTTGCAAGAGTTCGGTGAAAAAAATGTAAACGAGATTTCTCTAATGTCAAAATGCTTGATGGATAACTATCTTCGTAAACAAATGGTGGTTCTCAAGCCAATTCACTAAAATACATATTTTTCCCAATTTAAATGACCAATGAATTAATAAAAAATAAAAAAAACATTTTAGTGGTATTTTTTATAAATATTATAAAGAGATCGTGGAAATCGTATCACTATGAAATATAAAAATTCAAGAAATGTAAAGTAACCAATTCCCATTACCATACCGCTGAATCCACCAATATTACCTGCAATGAAAACCATTCCATTAAAAATGTAAAACGTTAATTGTCAATTCAACTATTTCACTTGATATATATGAAGATCAAGAATCTTACTCAATTTTTCATACCAGTACGCCGTAACATCAAGACGATGTAATATACCAACAGAGACCGGACGGTGGATACTCAAAATACACTTATTTGTAATATTAACGCCACCACTGTAAAAAATCAATTTTAAACAAAATACGCATATATTTTCTGAACAAATAATAGAACTCATTTCACAATTATCTAGCCTGGGCAGTTCTGGGTGGGAATCGTACCCATGACCTCTGGCTTCTGGCTTAGCAGTCAGAGGTCACTCACCAGTGGTAACGGGCTAGTTACGTAACTGTTAAAATGACAAGCATGGGCGTCAGGTTGTAGTTTCGGGTGGGTTAGATAATAATAAAATGACTATGACCCTTTAACATTGTTAACGTAATAGTGAATTTACCGTGGGAGAGCTATGCTTCGGCATGAATGGGTCGGCTCGACCGGAGTGATACCACGGCCTCACAGAAAACCGGTGTGAAACAGCGTTTGCGCTGTGTTTCACCGAGTGAGTGAGGATACCGGAGGCCCATACCCTAACCCCTCCCCTCATCCCCTTTCCCATCCCCTAAAGGTCGGCAATGCACTTGTGACGCCTTTGGTGTTGCGGGTGTCCATGGGCGGCGGTAATCGCTTACCATCAGGTGATACGTCTGCTCGTTTGCCCACTATTCTATAAAAAAAAATAAAAAAAATACTGTTATGAAAAAAAAACGTAGGGTGCAAAAAATATCAATATTGTAGAAACATTAATTGAGGGTTTGAACCCCAAAACCCCCCTAGCTACGCCTATAAGAACTGTCAAAAACTTAAAGTTAAGCCGAAGCTTATTTTTTAGTTTTTGACAGTCGAACCTACTCTATAGTTTCTCGCATACTCCATATCTATGCATTTCGTATTTTGATAATTGGAAAAACTACCTACATGGAGTTAAAAAATAAACTATAAAGCATTTGAAAGTCAGCAAATCGTGTTAAAAAATTATAACGTTTATTAATTACAGTTCTTACGTACACAAAATCGTTACCAAATCCAAGACGAGACATCTTTGATAGTGAGACCTTAAAGTTTCTGGTAAAATGTTTTGTCAGCTCACAATCTGGTAGACAGCTAGGACAATACAAAGAGTCCGCGAGTTCAGTCTCTAAGCCGATTGAACTTATCGTATCCAGTGGGTACAAATACAAAAGTTTTACTGAAATAAACGTATAAATAATAATACTTTGTTGCTGTATAGTTTAATAAATTACGAATTACTAAAAAACATATTTAAATAGCTAAGTAGATTTTTACTAACAGTAGTGGTTTCTTTGTCTTTCCAACATAAATAGGTAAGTACCATGGCATACCAGCATCTGACGCAACACGCCACTGTTGGCAGAAATTATCATTGATGCTCGGCTCCTATGTTTCTTAGCGAGCCTGATGTTTTATGACCTTGTTCAAGAAATAGGCTATCCAATTAACAAAATTGGTCAAGCAGTTCACGCTTGATGCCGAATTCAAGAGAAATATGGATTAATTTTATTTAAGAAATTATATTCAATCTACTAACCATGGAATTTATCAAGGCATCTCAAATCACGTAGTGTACATGTTTTGGTATAATTGTCTATTTTACTGGGGTAGAAGAACGGAATACACTTGCAAAGTGATTTGATTGTTTCAATCCGGCATTTAACAAGACACGCGCTATATGAGTACATATTGTTAAATGACTTCTTAAGCTCATTTTGAAAGAGACATTTGCGCTGAAAATAGATAGAATTTTTAAGAAAAATACTTCTCTTAACCTTTTGTTATGTGTATGAGCGTGCCAGTAATTATAATAATAACAATGTCTTTACACCAGGTAAATTATGAAAGATCTTAATATAAGACAAGTAGGTACAATTGGCGGCCTTATCGCCCAGAGGCAATCCCTTACAGGCAACCATAGGTTGAAGAGAAAACAAAATAGGGAAGCAGAGGGTTGTGTCTGGTGTATTAAAGATTATAAAAGAAGGGTAAATTAAAGCAGTATAGGTACACGATGTATGAGGTGGAAGTTAGGCAAAATGTGGATTATTTAATAAAAACTAAACTTAGAAGAGTATGAATGAAATGCCTATTATTATTATTATTAACACACTAATGACTACACGAAAGAAGTACATAGGTTGGTGGGACCTAGATGGCTCTCAGGTAATGCTCTTTAAATTTGTGGCGACTTCCACATCGCTTCCTGCGTGTGGTGTATCCCTGTAGAGGCCGAAGTGGCTGGCTGAGACTAGCTGTGGGAGTGAATATGATGGAGCTGCGGATCTGGTACCTTGAAGGCTGCTACCAATCACGTCGGGGTCAACACTGTGGACGAACGGGTGTCATGTCCCTCCAACACAAAATGAGGATCCTCCGACCAGGCGAGGTGATCATGTCTGGCGGGCCACTGCCCAACAGTTGATGTTGAGATGTTGTATATGTGCTAATCGGCGCGAGAACTATTTATTGCGCGATTCAGGATTTGTAGTTACTACGTGTAGTGCGTTACTTCGTAGTTCAGTGTATCTTCGGCAGATGGCGCTGTAGTAGGCTATTGTTGTGTTACATGTGGAAGTCGCCACAAATTAGTCAGGATAAGCTAGATTCATCGTGTGATAGTGTTTTTATAAATACAATACCATACCGTGGTACGAGGATAATTATGAACTTCAGCTGCCGCGTATTGCTTTATTGATTTAATTTGTAGTACCTCCACCTGATTTGGTTGTGCAATACGATACAGTGACCTGCCCCCACTCATTTCCGGGAATTGACGTGGGTCGTAAATTAGAACCTAAAAGATACCTTCTTAATTAGTAATGAACATACTGAGTTAAAAGAATAAGTCCAGGTCAACTCTTGGGGACAGCAATGGAAACACCGGGATTGCCACAGAGGAGGGGGCTATTTACAAATCGTAGATGGCCCGAGGTACTCAGAGTTCCAGGGATTTCCTTTCTAGGGTGCACCTGGTTCCCCGGCATCTAGTGCCCGAGATGGCGTGCGGTTTTAGTCGGTTCGAATCCGACATGCCACCAGGAGGTGGTATCCGAGGGGATTGCTGCACAAGGAAAACAAAATAAAAAAGGGTAGTACCGTCCCGGTTGAGCCTGCCCGTTAGTACTGAGATGAGCGTGGCTCTACTACCTTTAAAAAAGTTCTTACCTGAAAGCCATTTCTTTTTTGTTTTTGATAGACGTTGTCTTCAGGCATTGGATCGGCTACTACTAGAAGGCCGTTGTAGGGGCCTGGAGCCTTTTGTCTTTTCACTGGAGCAATAGTGTTAGAGGGCCTGGATAGAAAAAAAATATCACGATGTGCTTGTCATAGTCTGATTGCCTCGTTGGTTGGTTGCCCTAGTGGTTAGTGTAAGCGACTGCAGATCAAGAGGTGTCGGATTCGATTCTCGACAATGCTAATGGGTTTTACTTACTAGAAATTCTTCATAACAGCCCGGAGTATGGAAGACGGCGGTGTTTCACGCTCGTGCCTCAGAGTCATGAACATCTATGGCAAATCGTTTTTGAGAAGTCAGTGCCCTCAAATCAGCGTTGCCAGATTTTTTTAAGTCAAATCGGGATTTTGAGACTTTTTCGTGAAAAAAAGGGATTATTTCGTCGAAAGCAGGGCATAGTAAAAAAAAGTATCAACATATCGCATCTAATCAGAAATTACGACCAATAAGTATTTTCTGCTACATCATTCCTAATTCTTGAAAGAACTAGCCTATTAGTAATGTAATGGTGAAATTCTTATTATTTGCCTGGCACTTTTATTGTCGACTAGCTGACCCGTGCGTGGGCACGGGTCCGCTAGTTCGTTGTGCATAATGTTAATAATCCTTTTTTAGTACAGAGCGTTATGTTTTAATTTCTAACTGCCAAGAATAAGATAGAAAGTAGTTCTGATAAGAACCTTTTATTTAAACAATGTCGAAAGTGTACTAATTACGTTTCGAAAAATTCAATTTCGGGGACGTCCGCTGCGTAAGGAGTATCTATAATATATACATAGTACTCTGTGGTAAGGAGCCGACCACGCGACTGAGCCGCGCGGGTACCTACCTTTCAGATGTAAAAGGCCACGCCTCCTTCCCTTGAAGCGAGCACGAACGCGAACCGAATTAAACCCGAAGCCATCGCGCGCCGTCCGCAGCATTGGCCTTCCGTTAGAATTTCTCCGATTCACTTTGCAAAACCGGCTACCACGTAAAAGCCTTTTTATTTTTCGGTTTTTTATATAACCTATGACACTCAGCAATAATGTGGCTTTCTATTGGTGAAATAATTTTTCAAATCGGTTTAGTAGATCCCGAGATTACCCCTTACAATTTAACAAATATACAAACACACAAACTTTACTTCTTTATAATATTAGTATAGATAAAGCACTACGGCTAACCAACTAACTTCACTTTGGGCGTCCGGCCAGTTATCCCCAACAAGCGGGACAAAATCTGTCGCGCCAAAATCGGCACGTCTGGCAACGCTGCTTCAAATATACTGACAGCTAGTTTAATCATCGAATTCAGTTCACTCTCAGGGTTGCTGAGGTCCGATGCCAGTCGCTTCAAAGAAAAACTGATATTCAGGTAAAACCGGTTAAACTACTAGACGACCCCAAATAATTAAATCAAAATCATTTATTCAATTAAGACACTAAGTGACATTTATGAACATTAAACTGAAGTTACAGTTAAATTCATAGATCGACACAAACAGACGCCACAGCATGTACTGGATTGTCAAGGTAAATTAGGTAAAAACACCAAAATCTACTGTCTGCTTGTGTCGATCCATATCTTCCAGTTTCCAAAATGTGTAGAGCCTCATGAGCAAAATACTGGCAAGGAAACTCACGGCCACTCTTTTAAAAAGTCAGGTCTTCAGGTAGGTACAATAGTATTAGTAATACATTGTGGGGGAACGGATATCATGTTCCACCCAACACTAAGGGAGGATCCTCCGACCAGGCGAGGTGATCATGCCTGGCGGGCTAATGCCCAACAGTTGATGTTGGGATGTTGTATATATGATAATCGGCGCGGGAACTTTATTTGCGCGATTCAGGATTGGTAGTTACTCCGTGTAGTGTAGTTTGTAGGTACAGTGCGTTACTTCGTAGTTCAGTGTATCTTCGGTAGATGGCGCTGTAAGTGGAGGTCGCCACAACATGAAAGGTAAACAGTATGCAAGCTGTTGCCACTTGAATTTCATTTTGCAAAAGCTCCAAAAGCTAACGCACCAACGAAAACAATCACTCATGCCCGGTTCCTATATTTCACGAAACGTCATCGTGTAAAATTTTTCTACAACCGACTACGAGTCGTAAATCTACTGTTAAAAATTATTCGTGTTGGCTAGGCTATAGTTGCAGTTGAACGATCCAAAATAATAGTATTGGCTAAAGAATCGCTGACTAGGCCGACCAGTCACCCCAAGCAGCACGTGGGCAATTCTTTGAAAATGCGCATATTGCCCTATGTTAGGAGAATGCATAAAATTTGTGAAAAAAGGCATTTTTTGAGTGAATTTTATATTGCTGTTAACATACCCTTCAAGAAACTCTACAAGGGAAATGAGTAAGATTTTTACTTTTTATTTGACAAGCGTTCAAAATTTTGAGAGAATGGTAATGATTTTTACAGTAAATGGTAATTAGAAAATGGTAAAGGTAATGAGAAATGGTAATTATAAATGTTTGTTTCAACATATATATCAAAAAATAGTTTAGTAGTTAGTATCTATAATTGAGGGTGAATTCATAATTTAATTGAAATACCGTTTTTTAGTCGGAAAATTTTCAAAATCATCATCAGAATCATTATTTTCGTAAACTGGTGGCTTATAGTGATGAGTTTCGACCTCTAATCTTTTTGCTACATTAATTTTGGAAGTCGAGGGAGTCAGCGGGTCTAAGTAATTCTGATCATGTCTTCTCCAAAAACTCGAAAACTGCTTTGATTGCAGCTTCAAATTACCACTAGTTGCCTTTAAGGCTAGTATAGATTCCGATAATGAGATTGAATCAAAATCATCTTGGGAATTTGCTTCAGTTTCAGATAATGTTTCTTTCAGGGTGCTTGTATCAACAAAATTTTCAAACACTCTGGAGAAATTAGTACTGCCACTAATGTTGTATAGACTAACCATTTCGTCAATGTTACGTTCAGGTGTTAAATGCAATTTGTTGTCAGGCTGCACGTCAGAGAGCTTTGTTACATTATTATTTTCTTGTGCAGGCTTGAGTATTATATTTGATGTTATTTTAATATTCTCTTGTTCATTGCTACGACGATGAAGAAAAGCAGTGCGCAGTGGTTTACTCAGCAACATTTTCTTAGGTTTCACTCTATGTATAAAAAAACCATCTTTGCAATCATTATGACTGACTTGAAATTCAGAGCGCAATCCTGTAATATTATCTTTATTAATTTTAACCAGTTCTCCCTATCTTCCATGACCCCTTCACAGGTTTCTCCATAACTAAGCTCTCCGACATGTTTTACATGACTGCAATAACCGCTCAAACAAATAAAGCAGCTTACCTCTCTAAAAATTAAATTCAGGTAGTATTTCCGCCACAAAACCTGATGCACCTTATTTGTGCCCTTTAATGGCTTTAGTTTGTCTGAAGGAATCAGTAAATCTTTTTCGAAAATTTGATAATCGTTAACAATTTCTAGTTTGACATTCTCCGCAGATTGTGCCACAATTGAGATGAAATCATCAATATTATCGATATCTTTGCCTTCAGCCACCGCTGCGTCTGCGACTCTCTTGACAGTACCACCTACACCATCAGCTGCTACATTACCATTTACTTAAGAGTAAATACGGTAATTATGCAAATGGTAATTAGTATTCAAACATTTTGTTGATTAAACAGTTCTTTATAAGAATTATGACCTTTTTACCTACTTTACCTAAAATAGTTCTTATAACAACTTAAATAAACGGATCAATTAAAAAAAATAATCATTGACTTAGAATAAAAATAGGAAATGGTGATTAGACCATATTTCGACAAAACCCCTACGGCGACAAGAGATGCTGGAATATGGCGCAAAAATATCAGTCTTTGACCCGTGTAATATTTTCAGACGCCGAGCGCAGACTGGCGCAACATGTTAAGTCAGTTAAAAGTATGAATTTTCAAATTTGTAGGTAGTAAATAAGGGCGAATGTTTTTAAACGGTAATTATAAAGTTATCTGAGGACATTTGTTAAGAGCATATATTCTTAATAATTTATGTTCTTTAGGTAAAACAATTTGTGTATAGGGCTAAGGTAACTATCCCTTTTTAAGAATATTGGACTAAAATTACATTCTTCAAAAGGAATTTAGCTATATTTAATAAAAAGTTAATGAAAATGTAAAATGGGACATGGATGGTAATTAGAATCTGGATGCTTGAAACCAAATTTCTATGAGTTCTATAAACAAAAAATATTTCTAATAGTCTAGGTTAGATCTATAAAACTTATATTCATAAGGTAGTATCATCAAAAGTATAATATTTACTCTGTAGAAGATTCTTTATCATCCGCCGCGTAATATGCACATTCTCAAAGAAATGCCCGGCCCGTTCACGAGTATGACGCATAGACCAGCCATCATCTCTTTCGACATTAGAGGGAAAGAAACGACCCGCCCTGCGACGAAATCTCAAGCAATGACATTTTAGTGAGCATGGCAAACCATAGTCGAAATACTGATAAAAATCACTATCTACTAATCAAATTACGATAATAATCGTCACGCATTACTTTCAACTAAACAATGGTTTGTTAATCTTGGGAATAGTAAATATAGGCTAGGAAGATTGATGACGATTCTTGTTAATCTGCATTATTTATTAAATAAAACGCTATTTAAAACTAAGTTTACTTTACTCTTTCTGTTTTGAGCTCCAATACTTTTTATTGAACTAAAATACAATTGATTTCACTTCCAATAGTGTAAAATAATAATAATAATCAGAAGTAGGCTACTGGTCGTATTTAATACATAGGTTAAATTTTTACTTTTTGGTAAAATACCAGGTAGATTTTTTGCAGGGGTGACACGGGTATTAATACTTGAAAATGGCTACTAATAAATTGCTTATCATTCTAGAATCAAAATCACTTGTACTTAATCCACTATTTTAATTATGTTTACACCTCACCGGTTTCGCCATAAGGCATTAACCCTTGATAATGCCATAAGGCGAAATCTGTCAGATGTAAACTGCAAACTGTAAAATAACAAGTTCCATCAAGTTTCAACAATCGAGATTGTAAATTAAATAAATTGCATTGATAAAAAGCAGAAAATGTGAATACGGCTTAAATTAGGTATTTATGTACTTAAAGAAGCTGAGTAAGCATACCTGTCAGCAGAGTTCATGTCGAGGACATAATTAAAGGCACAGCAATGTCCTAAACCTGTTCTTCGGGTATGAAAAATCTCTGAACAGTTCACCTCTCGGCCTGCCCACCTGCATTTGATCAGCATTTCCTCACATCGAGGCGACAGCTAGAGGTGATATTTAAGGTTTGTGAAAACAAGTATATTGTTTCTTTACCTGCTGCCTCGCATAAAAAAACTGTGTAATGAACTGTCGCCTACGGTATTCCCGGACCAATACGACCTTCAAACCTTCAAGAAAAGAGCGTACTTCTTCTTAAAAGGCCGGCAACGCACTTGTAACGCCTCTGCTGTTGCGGGTGTCCATGGGCGGCGGTAATCGCTTATAATCAGGCGATACGTCTGCTCGTTTTGCCCCCTATACAAAAAATAAAAAAAAATTGTAACTATCCGTAATGCTTGTTTTCAGTAGTCAATTTTTGTACCAACCAACCTTCTCCATCAGATGTGGGATATTTAACTTCAATTCGTCTACAAAAGCGTCATCTATAATCTTCTGCAAGTTAGGGTCGTATAGATAATCTACAAGTCTACCAAATGCCTGCAGGTAATTTCTAAGATGCGTAAGAGTTACATTCCTCCGACCTGACTCAAGTAACCTGAAATCAACGAAAAGATTACTAAGTACTCCTTATTTACTCGAACAGATTGTTGTTTATGATTTAAAATACAGTTAGTTTGGTAAAACTGGTTTGACTGACCGTTTGAGCGACTATTTCATTACTAACTAACCCCCTTATTCATTAACGTTATATAACTATTTAACTTTAAACAACGGTTTTCTGCTATTTTCAACTTTAAATTTACAGGCTTAAAGTTGACAATAGCACAGAACCGTTGACAATGGCGTTTAGCTTTCACATATTAAAGTACTAATGTGTTGGTATCTACTACTTACTCTTTCAAAGCTATCAAACTATACTCTTCCAAAGCCTTTTTGCTGATTCTGTTGAAATTACACAAGGCGACTGCGGGGAAATCGATATCTTTAATAGGATATGTAAACGATTCCGCTGTTACAATCAGGGGCGTTTTGAATGTTGAAACCCATGTGTAACGTAAGAATAGACAAGCTATTGCAAACGTGATGCAGAAAATGGCTATGTAGCACACCCTGTTGATAAAAAAGATGATGTGTTAAAATATACTAGGATACTAATGTTAATTTTACTTTTTGAGATTGAATTTATATTATTCGAATAAATTCTGGGACTAAGTCGATCTTCGTTTGACGTAACTACAATTAGTTAACCAGAGCTAGATAATTGCTCTTTAAGTTAAATTTAAATCAAGTTGATCAAGCGCTAAATTGTTTTTAAAATTGGTTGATGTACCTATGGTTTACTAAATAATCTAATTCAATATATAATATGTATTGTATTACTTGTGAGATACGTTCTGTTTTCATGGGATGGTCAAGTTTATCTCTTTATTGGACTTGATATTACATGGATCTCACCACTTTTTACGCTAGAAGAACTGAGTGGCGAGACTTGGTTTTTTACAAGTTATATTGCTGATACTAATGGCATCTAATTTAGACATTACATAGTTAAGAATAAAGAGGCACTTCTATATTTTTTTGTATATGTAAAATTTTGTCTAGAACCTTTAGAAAATAACGAAAAAAAAATTCGACCCATTGTTCTATCAGAATACTCTATTTTATTGCTATGAAATCTGCAATTCTATATGTTTAAAATCCTACAAACTTGAAAAAAAAGCTGCTCACCTCTCAAATCTTGAGTTCTCCGAGTTTCGTATCTGCTTAATCCCACCAATAGATGTCGTATGCCAGTACTCTTTGAGAGTATCCTTAATACTCCTTCTAATAATCATTTCCATAGACAAGAAAGTACGACGTTTGTATTTCTGTTGTCTATGATAAAACCACCACGGTACCTGGCCAACCATATTTTTATTCGTCGTCATTTTAATTCACCTATAGGTAATGCAACAGAAATAACATATACAGATTTACAAAAGTAGAAACTAAATATACATTTAATAATTAAACTAAATATAATATTATAAACCTCGAAATCTGAAGATTGTGAAGTTTATTTCGAAGCATAATTAGTTTTCCTGCCAATACGCTGACGTTTATAAAAATTGAAAAATTGTTTGTTATTTTTTATTGAATGGATTTAAAATCTGTTCTCGTGAAGTCCTCACTTGTTTGCGTTAACTGTTTTATCAGTGTTTTCAAACAACTGTATAATTTAAGGGCGTGTACTGCAGTAGTGTTGCAGTTAATGATTTAATTAGTGTTCAGTAAGTATCACTAGTGATGGACATCGTATATTTTTTAACTTTAAATTCATAGCAAAGACTCAAAAATAAATTAAGTACAACATTATAAAATACGCATCTCATTTACGATGGGACATAACTTCTTGATGTATACGTATTCGATCTATTCTCAATTTATCTCGGATTATTTTCACATCTGCATATAGTGCATCATTCTGTTGTGTAACATGCATATTATTATAGAAAATTAAAATACTATTTTTAGTTTATATTTAGTTATTTATAATATATAATTTTTTTCAGAAAATTGTTTATATATTATTAAATACGACCCACCCCGGCTTCGCACGGGTGCAATGCTGATACTAAATACACGCTGTATATAAAACATAGCTGACCCACGCAACCTCGTTTGCGTCTTATATAGCCCGTAGCATGAAAATTTTCGCAAAATAACATAACATAAACTTTTCTGGTTGATTTTTACACCTTGTGTCCGAAAAACCCAAATATCTTACGGAACCCTATTTTTTTCCAAAATAAAATATAGCCTATGTTACTCGTGGATAATGTAGCTTTCGAATGGTGAAAGAATTTTTAAAATCGGTCCAGTAGTTTTTGAGCCTATTCATTACAAATATACAAAAATAGGTACAAATCTTTCGTCTTTGTAATATTAGTATAGATGTAAATTTAAAATTGCGTATTTAATAAAGAACAAAATGGTGTGTGCGTCAGCTCCGACGCATGACATGAATTTGGTCTTAGTATATTATTACTAGTATTACATTGATAGCTTATTAAACCCGGAAGTTTTGGAACCAATGGTAACAAACCCGAAAGATAATTTTTTTTTAAGCAGTTCGATTAGTTTCTTTTTGTTATTTGTACCTTTTAGTAACAGAAAATACCGTCTTCTTCCAACTCATTCATAAAATGATAGTATGCAGCAATTTTGTTTGTATGAATTATTGAAAATGGAACGAAAAGGACACCATTTTGACACTTATCCTCATATTTTTGTATTTGTTATATATATGTAAATATGTGAAACATGAATAAAGGACCGTTAATGTCAAATAAAAAATACTTATTGAAAATATAATGAATTTGGTTAACATGCTTGAATTAATATGCATGTACATAACATGCAAGTTGCGGAAACATTTCACAAAAATATTAACATCACAATCCTACTTTTATCCTCTCCACAACAAAATATATAATGTTTAGTGTATGTATGTATGTATGTATATGTGTCTGTGTGTATGTATGTATGTGTGTGTATGTAAATACTTAATTATTGTGTGTATCTTTATAAAACGTTTTTTTTATCCTTGTGAAATTATTATGTACTTTAAAACACATTTCTGACCTTTGTGCATCTACCATTCCTGCCACCCTAAGGTCGACTGGTAGAAAATGCCTACGGCATTAAGTCCGCCTGTGCACCAATTATGCATGAAGACTTAAATAAATAAATAAAATAAATAAATTAAGTAAAGTTTACAAAATAACAATATTTTTTATTAAAATGGGAACAACACTACTATTGCATGTGTCATTAAAATAAATATTTTTACATTGCAGTAATTAAAAAGCAAGCGAGTTTTATCGATCTGTATAGTACACATAATTTGCCTCGGTGGCGCAGTGGTAGTGAATGCGACTGCTGTGTTTGAGGTCTCGGGTTCAAATCCTGGGTCGGATCAAGTGTTTGTGTGATCTACAAATATTTGTTTCGGAGTTTGGGCGTTTTCTATGTATAATATGTAGGTATTTACAAAAAAAAAGTATATATATATTCATATCACTTGTCTAGTACCCATAACACAAGCTCTGCTTAGCTTGGGACTAGAGGGCGTTGTGTTAGATGTTCGAAAAAAAAAAAAAACAAATTGTTTATGGGAAAAGGGCAAATCAGAATTAGGGGCAGGGAGAGGCCGTTTCTTTCTGCGAGCAAGTTATGCTTGCAAAGCGACGGCGGAGCAGGACCGGGAGAGGTTTAGAACTCTCCCGGCCCGGCCCTCCGGGCCCGGCAACGGGCCAGGTACCGCAGGCGACTCAGGCGCCGGGGATCGCAGAACGATCTCCGTCCTCCATAAGCGCAAGCCTGGGGGTGAAGCTATCAATAGCAGGCCAGAGTGGCGGCGCGGACGCTGCGGTGCGTGAACGCCCTGGGGGACAGTAACGGGAACATTGGGGTTCCCACACAGGAGGGGGCTATTTATAAACCGTATGTGGCCCGAGGTACGTAGGGTTCCAGGGTTTTCCTTTCTAGGGTGCACCTGGTTCCCCGGCATCTGATACTCTAGACGGCGTGTGGTTATATTTGGTTCGAGACCGACATGCCACCACCTCCTGGACCTCCATGACGCCTCGGATATCACCGACTGGTGGCTATGTCGGACATAATATTAGAATTCGGGGAACCAAGTGCACCCTCGAAAGGAAATCCTTGGAACCTCGATATATCTTGGGTCACTTATGGTTTGTAGATTGCCCTCTTGGTAGGAACCCTGATGCTCCTTTTCTATTTAGAAAAGGGCGTGCGCTCTTTGTAGCGATCGCGCCGTCGCCGCCACCCTGACCTGCTTCTGAGTACATTAACCCCTACGCAAAAAGAGTGAAAGAAAGTGTATTTATCAGTGTACGTCTATAGAAAATCTGTTAATAGTAACTTGTAAATAGATAAATACATTTTGATTTTGTTTTCGGTTTGAAAGTTGACTTAATATCCAAAGAGTTTAAGTTATAACTAAATATCTGTTATTTTCTCAAATATCATCTTTTCTTTTCGAAACCATGAAGATAATATATTATTCTGTTCTATTCTGTTTTGTCTCCATCCTAAGGTTGCGTGTAAGAGATTGCCTCCAAGCGATAAGGCCGTCAATTGTACCTACTTATCTTAAATTAAGACCTTTTATAATTTGCCTAGTGTATAATAAAGACATTGTTATTATTATTATTAAGATATACTTAAATTATAGAAATTCTAACTAATTTACTTACATTTAGTAATGAACTATCCGTAATCACATTACATTCAAAAACAGACCCGCAGTGTAAACGAATGGCTCCCATCTGTGCTTAACTTTGTTTTTAATATTGACAACTCTTTTAACTATACTCAAAAGAGTATTATTAATTAATATTCTACCTTAATAACTACTATACGAACTGGAGACCTCAAACTGAGCAGTCGCGAACGCTACCAAAACCTAAGGAATATCAAAGGATTCTTATAATAAAGTATTATGTTGTCGTAACTCTTTTCTTCAAATTCAGGCGAATGACATCAATAAATAAAAAGTGCATCTTTGTCGAAAATTTTCGTACTTCTACAATAATTTATCACTATGGGAATTATTGTTTTTGTGGTACACGCAAACACCCATATTTTGAACGATTGAATACATTTCTACAAACTAAGGTTACCATACATACGCGATGACAGCCGGACAGAAAACTTTTGTCAGATGAAAATGATTTTGGCTAAAAAAGATCATCATCATAAGTAGGTAATGATAGTTTAAGAGTCAGCTTAGTTTAATAAAAAGAAGGCTAAATTTCGAATTTAAGAGTAATTAAATTCACTGTCTCTGTTTACTGTTGTTTTAAGCGCATAAACAGTCGTCTGGTCCCAAACTAGGTAAAGCCTGATAAAGCGGCCCGCCCCGGGGTGGCTCTGGTTTCCCCGGATGTACCTTAGTCGTAAGGTTCGGCAGGGGGGACCATGCGTTCCTGGAGCTCCTCCCGACTGCCGAGGTAAGCCACCGCGGGGTTTAGTGGGTAGACCGATTCACTCACAACTCAGGTCTCCTTCCAGGACAGGGTTAAGGCCATACGTCGCCACGCCATATGTGCACGTTGGGGACTGCCAAGGACTTGCCGTTGGTTGTTTTAAAGCCGCCCAAAGGTCTCCAACTAAACTTCACGACTGTTATTTTATGATAACAACAGAGACCGACTGCTTAACGTATTTATTATTTAACAATATTACTATCCAATTGTCAACTCCCCATTCACCGATTTGACTTACTTTACGGTGCTGGGGATCAAAACAAACACTTTAATTATGCCTGTATGTATATGTATAAAGTAGCTGTTAATGGATTCAACTATAAAAGTAGAAAATATTGAAAAGTCATACAAAATAACTTCTGGTTAGTGTTTTAATGTCTCGCTTTTTGGTAGATGAACAGACACTCAATCTACAAATGAATGATGACTTACAATAACATTTTTTGTAATACGAGCTCTCAACGTTCGCTCTTATCACCATTTTAGTATTTACTGAAATTGTTTTGTACATCATGTCACAAGAAGTACCGGCAGTCTTTGACGTAAGTTTGCCCAGTGCAAAATTGTCGATCAGTTTTTATCGATACACCGATTGTTTTCGATGGTAATCGGGGTACGATCGCGTACGATTCGATTTATTGTCCTTCAAAATGGTGTGAAAAAAATGAAATACAACCACAAACATTACCACTTTTATGTGAATGCAATTTTTGTGGTTTGGGTGAGATAAAAGAATTAAAATGAATGATATGTTCGTATAAAAGTTAATATTTGAATATTATATATAAGTAATAATTTTTTTAATTTATATTATATTTGGAAAAACTATAAGTAGGTAATAGCTGCTGAAAACCTTACCTGCAACACACGTGACGTGATCTGTTGTAATAGGAATATTTTCAGTGTGAAATTCTTTTTCATCAGTGCAATTCTTACAGTTGCTTCTTTCAAAATAAATTTGCGATTAACTTTTATCCATACTTTCATACTTTTACTAATCCATACTTCTAAAGTAATATTTTAAATTCGAAAGCAACTCTGTCTGTCCTTCTGTCTGTCGGATTGTTAAATAGTGGCCATGAGTTTATTTGCCAGTATTTTTCTCATAAGCCCTTTGGGAACTGGAAGTTATAGATCGACACAGCAGCAGTACATTTTGGTGTTTTCACTATATTTACCTTGACAATCCAGTACAGACTGTGGCGTCTGTTTGTGTCGATCGATTATATTATATATACGATTTTAACTGTAGCTGCAGTTTAACGTTCATAAATGTCACTTGGTGTCTTAATTGAATAAAGGATTTTGATTTGATTTATGCTTTTGTGGCTAAACCAATCAATAAATTTTTTCATAGAGATAATTTCATTCTTGAGGAAGGACATGTGTAGGCTACTTTAGACTACTACAGTAATAATTCACTGTAGACTATTGTAGAAGATAGTTCTTAAATTACATAATAAGTTGAAATTTATAGAGATTTTTTATAATTTGGTCATAAAATAACAATAACTATCCAGTAAGTCGGAAAAATCAGCCCCAAACCGTTGGAGTAACACAAAGATAGTTACTGTACGATTATTGGTTTTAAATTGTTCTAAATAAAAGTCCGCGATAGCATATCTTTTATGTGAAAGGCAACATGACCAAAATAGTGAATCATAAACACAAATTAATTGAATATTTTTAAACAATTCACATTTTTAATATAACATGTAAAAGTCGAATAATCGCTAATAAATCTAACTGAACAGATTATCATGTCACTGCGATTGCCAACCCGTATGCAAAGCGTTATGGCTAAATGCATTTTCATAGCTTAGAAGAGGTTTAAAGTCAGCACCCCCTCCAATGAGGGTTGGCAGGTAGTCGGAGGGGCAAAATCGAAGAAGGCGAGAAAGCGGGCCAGAAAGGCTGCCCGACAGGCAGCCTCTGGCCCGCAGGCGCCTCCGGTGGCTGGGGCCACCCCAAAGAGCCACAAGCCGCGGAAACTGCAGCCGCCGAAAACCGCGGCTGTAGTGGTGACCCTGTCACCGGAGGCGACATCCGGCGGGCTGTCCTACGCGGCCTTCTTCAAGAAGGCCCGGGACAGTCTCGCCGGAGATTTTGAAACGGCCGGTGTCCGCCTGCGCAAGGCCCAAACGGGAGCTCGAGTTCTCGAATTCCCTGGGGCCGATGGCGCAAAAAAGGCGGACACCGTTGCCGAGAAGTTGAGGGACGTCTTCGCAGCCACGGATGGTGTGAGGATCGCCAGGCCCACAAAGTGCGCAGAGCTGCGCATTTCGGGCCTGGACGACTCGGTCACGACCGACGACGTCCGCGCCGTAATCAGTGAGAAGGCGGGTTGCGGTGCGGACAGCGTCAGGGTCGGCACCATCCACCCCGGTCCGGGAGGCCTTGGTGCGGTGTGGGTCAGCTGTCCCGTGGCGTCGGCCAAAATTTTGGCCGATGCAGGCAGGATCCTCATCGGTTTCGTGAGCGCCAGGATCACAGTCCTGGCGGCGAGACCGATGAGGTGTTTTAAATGCCTCGCTGTGGGACACACTCGCACCAAGTGCCAAAGCTGCTTTGACTGCAGCGGACTTTGCTTCCGCTGCGGTCGACCGGGGCACAAGGTGGCAGAATGCTCTGCCGCCCCCCACTGCCCCGTGTGTGCGGCGGGCAACAAGCCCGCCAATCACCAGATGGAGCAGGGGGGCTGCAAGCCTCCCCGAGCTTCTCGGCAGACGTCGGTGGCTAGCCTGTCGACCCAGGCTGCCTCCGACGTCGTTCGTGCGACCACGTCGTCGCCCATGGAGGAGGTTGTAGAGACGATCCAGTAAATGGATCAAGTCTCCAACCTCCTTGTCCAGACGAACCTCAACCACTGCGCCGCGGCGCAGGATCTCTTCCTGCAAACCATGGCGCAGTGGTCGATAGGTGTTGCCGTAGTCGCGGAGCCCTATTACGTCCCTCCCCGTCCAAACTGGATGGGTGACCGGGACGGCTCCGTGGCAGTCGTCGGCTCCTCGGCGGCTCGTTCCCCGCCCTTGTCGCTTAGAGACAAGGGCTCTGGATATGTGGCCGCCGAGTGGGGGGGAATAACTGTTTACGGTGTTTACTTCTCCCCAAACCGGAGTTTGAGCGACTTCGAGGTCTTCCTTAACAACTTGGAGACCTCGATGCGGCGACTAGCGTCTGGGCCCGTCCTCGTGCTGTGGGACTTCAACGCAAAATCCATTGCGTGGGGTTCCCCAGCGACGGACGCAAGGGGCGATGCCGTGGTGGAGTGGGCGGCTTCGGTGGGCCTCTGTTTGCTGAACAGAGGCGCCACCAACACGTGCGTGCGACAGCAGGGGGGGTCGATAGTGGACCTTTCGTTCGCTACCCCTGCTGTTGCCGCACGAGTAAGGAACTGGTGTGTTCTGGATGAGGTTGAGACGCTCTCGGACCATTTGTATATCCGATTCGAGCTCTCCCGGTTCCAGGGCCCCAGTAGGGGTCACGTGGCGCGGCATACCTCCCGCTTTCCGCGGTGGGCAGTTGCCAAACTCGACAGGGACCTGCTAGAGGAGGCGGCCATAGTTCAGTCTTGGCTGTCTCCGCGGGCCCCGGCCGAGGAGGTCGACATGGGGGCTGGCCGCTTTCGCATTGCGATTACGCAGGTCTGCGATGCGGCCATGCCCCGCGTTCGGGGTTGTCGACCTCCACGGAACGGGGTCTACTGGTGGTCCCAGGAGTTGGCGGACCTCCGTGCGGCCTGTACTCGTGCCCGGAGGTCCTACACCCGCTGCCGGCGGCGACGCCACCGCGTAGACGGTGAGGAGGGCCGGCTTCATGAGGAGTACCGCGAAGCGTGGAGGACTCTGAAGCTGGCCATTTGCCGCGCCAAAGAGGAAAGGAGAAAGGAGATGCTGGAGAGTCTCGATCGTGACCCCTGGGGTCGCCCATATCGTGCGGTGCGTCAGAAGCTCCGCACGGCGGGCCCCCCCCTTACCGAGACTCTCCAGCCCAGCTTCCTGCAGCAAGTGGTCGAGGGCCTTTTCCCGCAGCGGGCGGAGCACACGCCCCCGTCGATGGCCTATTCAGTGGCCAGAGACGACGGGGGCAGAGAGGATGATATTCCGCCCGTTAGGGAATCGGAGGTTGGGGCGGCTGTTCTGCGGATCCGTTCCAAGAACACCGCCCCCGGGCAGGACGGGGTACCACCCCGAGTGATGGCCCGAGCCCTCGACCATATGTCGGACCGCCTCAGGGAGGTTTTGGACGCCAGCCTGGCGTCCGGACGCTTCCCTGAGTGCTGGAAATGCGGGAAGCTGGTCCTACTGCAGAAGCCGGGACGGCCAGCAGATTCGGTCGCGGCCTATAGGCCCATCGTGTTGCTGGACGAGGCGGGCAAATTGTTCGAGAGGATTCTCTCTGCCCGCATCGTTCAGCATCTCAGCGAGGTGGGGCCCGACCTGTCGGACGCCCAATTCGGGTTCCGAGAGGGGCGTTCGACGGTCGATGCCGTGATGCGCCTTAGGGCCGTCACCGAAGAGGCGGTTGGCTGTGGCGGCGTGGTGTTGGCGGTGTCCTTGGACATCGCCAACGCCTTTAATAGTCTGCCATTCAGCTGCATCAGGGAAGCACTCCACTACCACGGGGTGCCAGAGTACCTGAGGCGGCTGGTGGCAGACTATTTGGAGGAGCGTACCGTCGTGTACGAGGACCGAGATGGCGTCTTGAGACGGCGACCCATGTCGTGCGGCGTTCCACAGGGGTCTGTCCTCGGACCACTCCTGTGGAACGTGGGGTACGACTGGGTCCTTCGAAGTCGTCTGCCCCCCGGGCTGGGCGTAATTTGTTACGCCGATGACACTTTGGTCACAGCTCGGGGGGCCAATTTCCAAGAGGCGGCGCGCCTGGCCACCAGGGGTGTTTCTCTGGTGGTTGGGCGCATCGAGGCGCTGGGCTTGCGGGTGGCCCTGGATAAGACGGAGGCCCTATTATTTCATGGGCCCCGTCGTGGTCCACCCCCCGGCGCCTCCATCGAAGTCAACTCGGTCCTCGTACCGGTTCGGGCCCAGATGAGGTATCTGGGCCTGATCCTCGACGGTAGGTGGCTCTTCGACGAGCACTTCCGACAATTGTCTCCGAAGCTGGTCGACGCTGCCTCCGCCCTTGGGCGCCTTTTGCCCAACTTGGGTGGAGCCAGCGTCGCTACAAGGAACCTCTTCACGGGGGTGGTCCGGTCGATGGCCCTATACGGGTCACCGGTGTGGGTCTCGGCTCTGACCGCCCAGAATAAGGCACGCCTCTGGCGGCCTCAGAGGGTATTGGCGGTCAGAGCCATACGCGGATACCGCACCGTGTCGACGGAGGCGGCGTGCGCCTTGGCCGGAACACCCCCGTGGGATTTGGAGGCGGAAGTGCTCGCCGAAGTTTATCGGCGAGCGGCTGAATATCGGGCGGAGAACGGGTATCGTCCTCCGCCCGAAGAGGTACGCGATTGGCGTGAAGCCGCTCGCCGAGCCACGATGGCTCGTTGGTCGTCCCGGCTGGAGGCTCCACGCGCTGGCTTTGCCACCGTGGAGGCGCTCCAGCCGGTCATCCTCGAGTGGGCAGGGCGGCAGCACGGGACCCTTTCCTTCCGGCTGACGCAGGAGCTTCCCGGGCACGGTTGCTTCGGAAAGTACCTGCACTCGGTCGCTAGGAGGGAATTGAGTCCCGCCTGCCACCACTGCGACTGCAGTGAGGACTCGGCCCAGCATACGCTGGAGTTCTGCCCCGCCTGGGCGGAGCAGCGCCGGGCCCTCACTGCAGTCATCGGAGGAGATCTGTCGCTACCGGCCATCATACGCTCCATGGCCGGTAGCGACAGCAGTTTTACCGCGGTCGCGACCTTCTGCGAAGAAGTAATTTCGCAGAAGGAGGCGGCGGAGAAGGCCCGAGAGGACGATATCCACTCGGACCCGATCCGCCGCCGGCGCACGGGGCGGCGGAGGCGCGCCTATCAGCGCCTCATGCCGCCCTGAGTGTGGCCGCGGATGGACGGGATGGGTTTTCCCCTCCATCCGCATTACAGGCCAACCGCGAGGGGGCGACGTACGCGTGTGCCGTGCGTCGCCTAAATCGAGATTTTAACAGCAGACGGTGCCCGCTTCAGTGCGGGCAGGCGCTGGGAGGCGTCCGGTCGTGTAATATCTGCGATTCCCGGACCCCTCCCTTCTCAGGCGCAGAGTTGGCACACCGTGTGGTTTTAGTCGGTTCGATTCCGACACACCGCCCCGCCGCAAACCCCGGCGGGGTGACGGCCCGAGGGGGTTTCCACAAAAAAAAAAAAAAAAAAAAAAAAAAAAAAAAAAAAAAAAAAAAAAAAAAAAAGGTTTAAAGTCAGCATTATTTTTGTTCTGACAACAAAAACAAAATTGGACCTTGGCTTTTAATTGGTTTGTACTCTACTGTTCAAATGGTAAAAGTAGCAAAGTAGCTTCTTGTAAATCGCTTCAGTTCGCTTCACCAGTAGATACTTTTCCATTAAAACACTGTTGCTAAGGCGCTATAACTTTAATTGATAGGTTTTAATAAATGCAAAAGTGCCCAATCCATCAAATTGAGTTAATATTAAGTTTCCCTAATTATAATGTTTGCAAAACTATGTTAAATAGGCTATAATTCCAAGGCAATTATAGCTCAATCATGAGTGATCGTTATAAGGTCGGATCTGGTAACCTTAGGTACCTACTCATTCGGTTAAATGTTACGAAAGAATTGTTTAAACATTAATTTTCTGTAAGATTGAGGTGTTACTCCGGTCCTGTATGGTTCTTCCATCGTTAGAGCATGAATGCCTCACAGAACTGCAAAATATTTCTTGATAAAATACCTAAAGAATAGTAACTTACTTGAATTTGTTGTATTAATTTATTTCTTTGAGAATTCCAGACATAAGTAGGTACAAGTTGTATGTGTTTCGCACGAATCTTGGAAGCTAAATAACATCCACTTGCCGATTTCCCATTGGATTAAAATTTTGTGTACATTTATATGTACTTTCAGAACATACCAAGATATACCTGTGGCGACCTCCACATACAACATAACGTACTTCAACGCTATCTACCGAAGTTACACTGAACCACGGAGTAACATACCATACGAAGAAACTGCCAATCCTGAATCGCGCAATAGAAGTTCTCGCGCCGATTATCATAAGTACAACATCCCAACATCAACTGTTGGGCAATGGCCCGCCAGGCATGATCACCTCGCCTGGTCGGAGGATTCTCCCTTTGTGTTGGAGGGACATGATACTCGTTCCTCCACATACCCATTGAAGTTCGGGCTTATTTGTTTTCTATTAGTTATTACATTTTGGTGCAACTTGCTGGATTTCTTAAAACTATTTTTAAATATGTGAGCCTGCCAAAGTGACCCTATTCTGTAAAGGAAGAAGTTAGGAGTAGACAATGCAACAATGCAGCTTGGTGCTTCCGACACAAATGGAGGATCCTCCGACCAGGCGAGGTGATCATACCTGGCGGGTCTCTGCCCTATGTATATGTTGGGATGTTGTACATATGATAATCGGCGCGAGAGCTTCTATTGCGCGATTCAGGATTGGTAGTTAATTCGTATTGTAGGTTACTCCGTAGTTTAGTGTAACTTCGGTAGATGGCGCTGTAGTACCTATATTATGTTGTATGTGGAAGTCGCCACAAAGGTTGTCATGTCAGGTTGGTCTTTTGTAGGAAGGTAGTAAAGCGCCGGGCGTTCGTGCTGAAAGCAGCCCGACTCCACTAAGAAAAGCTTACTCCTTGAAAGCTTACATATATTAGTTAATCATTATTAACCGACTTCAAAAAAGGAGGAGGTTATTATTTTTTTTTATTTTTGTTTCCTCATAACTTTCGACTGGGTGAACCGATTTTGATGCTTATTTTTTTATTTGAAAGTTGGTGCTTCCCGTGTGGTCCCATTTTAATTTGGTCCAGTTCTTGAAATCGGTTGTTTTTTGTTAAAATTTGTGATTATTTTTTTACGTATAGGTACATTTTATTATTGGTATATATTAGACTGCCTCGGTGGCGCAGTGGTAGTGAATGCGACTGCTGTGCTTGAGGTCTCGGGTTCAAATCCTGGGTCGGAACAAGTGTTTGTGTGATCTACAAATATTTGTTTCAGAGTTTGGGTGTTTTCTATGTATCATATGTATGTATTTACAAAAAAAAAGTATAAAATATACATATGTATTCATATCACTTGTCTAGTACCCATAACACAAGCTCTGCTTTGCTTGGGATTAGATGGCGCTGTGTGTTAGATGTCCGCAATATTTATTTATTTATATATTTACTTAAAATCCATATGTAAAGCAATTAACAACTTTTGTAATGTAAGCAGTAAGACAGAATGAAATACTAATATATTCACATTTCTAGTCAACTTTCGTTTTTCTGGCGCGAGGATCATGAAGACAAAGCACCCATTGACATCTCTGATGCCTGACGGATCGCTGGTCGATTATGCAAAATCATAGCCTTATCGGCACAATAGTCACGGATTTGAATATCGGACATTCAACATGAGGTAGATAAACCAGTTGTTGTCTTACCACTCTTATGCATGTATTTTATGCTGTCTGCTCTGCAATTAGTGCAATCATAATATCTTTATTTATAAATTTAGTACTGAACTTAGGTTTATTTCAAAAATTGTCGTTATTTCCTGTTTTAGAAAAAAAATATTAAAAATTTTGGTACATTGTGAGAAATTTAAAGAGAAGAGAGAAATATGCACCGCTCTTACGCATTTTTTTCCTGTCTGCCCTTGGATTAGTACAATCATAAACCCTTTGTGTAAAATCTAGTACTGAATATAGATTTGTCTTAAAAATTTTCTTTTAATTTCTATTTAAGAGAAAAAAATAATTGTTTAAAAAACATTTGGTACATTTTAAGAAATTAAAAGAGAAATGAAGTAGCGAAAATATATCATAAAATTTTAAACACGTAATATCATTTTTAAAAAACGTGCCTCAATATTTCTGGTGATGTATAAATAAATGTACAACGCACTTGTGACGTCTCTGGTGTTGCGGGTGTCCATGGGCGGCGGTAATCGTTTGCCATCAGGCGATACATCTGCTCGTTTGCCCCCTATTCCATAAGACTAGAATACGTAACGTAAATGAAATAAATAAAAGTATTATTCTTTAGCTAAAATTCTACGTTTTATGTCTATATAAATATTCCCTGGGACGGTATTGGGTGTTTCTCCCTTACGAGGCAAGTTAAAAAGGTACATGAGATGCGCATACACTGACAATATTAAATCATGCACTGCGATCGTAAAATTTGAATGGCCTCCGCTTAGCATTGTACAAGACATATTTTTTTACTATTCAATTGTGAATATGTAGGTATTTTTACGTCTTTTACGTGGGACGCAATAGGGTCTTTGGTTAACACTCGATAAAATGATAATGTGTGAATTTAAAAAATGGATGAAAGATCCTTTAATCCCTACCCATATAAATGTGACTGTAAGTTAAACTGCTAAACCGATCATTATGAAACTTTGTACACATATTTTCAAACGGTAGGTGACCCGAGGTACGTCGTGGTCCTAGGGTTTTCCTTTCTAAGGTGCACCTGGTTCTCCGCCATCTAGTACTTGAGACGGTGTGCGGTTTTAGTCTGTATTTTCTATCCCACCCTAAAGATATAGGTTACGAGTGTGAGTTCCCTCCTGACTCTCAGTTCATTAAATCCGGCTATACCCAAGATAAACAGGGTAGGATACATTAATGGATATAAAGGATAGAGTCCGTACTGTTTCAAGTAAATAAATCTTATGAATTTATTTTGTATACGCTCCAACATGACACTATATTTAGCTTCATGTGGAGCCCAGATAACTGCGTTACATTGCAGTTGACTTCTGACTAAAGCATTTTATAATGTTGTAATGCATTTTATATTTGTGAAGTCTTTAGATATAAAACATAGAATTAAAATACAATACGCAGTTATCTGAATTTCACTTATGTGTAAGCATTGTTCATGGGTTTCACAAGTTCTATTATTTAGATGAGACATCCATAAAATAAGGTGAACATGCCTATTTAATACAAACACGTAAACAGATACATGTTATGCCTACTTATTGGTTTATTCGAGTGCCACAATCATCTTAATAATATTATGAGGTTTGCTTGGCACTAGTTGTGTGAGATTAAGCTGTCTGTAGTATCTACTTAGTGTAGTGTGAAGATGAGAAGACACGAGTTAATTGTAGTGTTTCTTACTTATTATTAGAACCCGGAGTGTATAAAAGTTGTCGTAAATATCAGGTGATTAAGAATATGGAGAGTCATCAATTCTATTCATCCTGTAGGTGTTATGAGAGCCGACCAAGGAAGCAAACTACTGCAAGAGAAGGGAAACTTAAAATAAAGTCGATACCAAGCCGTCTGACTAGCGAGCTAGACTAGAATCTTCTTTATAGGCCTTTTTAGACTTTACCCAGCCGATGGACTACTTAATAATATGAAGCTCTACAAAATTGAACTATGAGACGTTGTAGCCTCTAAAGGATGTAGGTATATGAGTAAGGCTCTTATAGCCCAGTTACATTCGGTGATTAGAAACAATTACCGAGGGCAAGCAACGACTACGCGGTCAGTACCTGGATGGGTGACCGCTGGTGGCATGTCACATGGAGGTCACATTAAGCAGCCAGTCCGTCGTGTTATCATAGGATATCAGTCGTAAAGCTTAGTTGGAGGCCCTTGGGAGGCTTATAAAAATCCAACGGCAAGATTACGTAGCCACAACAAAAGCCCGCACTTGGCCAGCGTGGGCACGTTCTGTAGTTGCGGGCGGCGGTAATCGCTTACCATATACGATACGTGTGCTCATTTGACAATATTAAAAAAAAAATTGAGTTCTAGATCTCTTTTTGCACCAAGTGAGGGTCAATGAATTATTAAATGCTACTTGTAGTAAACTATTTATAGTTTAAAATACCTTATCATGTGTGTGTGTGTGCCACACATAGTAGGTACAATGAAAATATGTAAACATTCAATGACACTGCAATGTCCTATGTGGTTGAAATGTATTGTATGTAAATAGTTTCTTATCTCATCTTCATAACCTTGGCAAAGTCGAATATTGTGCATGAATGATTTACTATCGCGTAGATCAGATATGTATTGTGTGATAATTTTTTTTTCCATCCGGATAGACTGTCACCACTCCTACCTATGTATCCCACCGGCATTATAAAAGGCAACTAAGGGAACAAACTATCTAGGACAACATCATTCCAAACAGAAGGAAAACTTGCAACAAACTCTATCGTCTGCCCAGCCCAGAGGGGTCTATGTACAGCAGTAGGCTATTAAAGGCGGTTTACATAATGTAAATGTGATGGAATATGTACCTTCGCCTATTGCCGTTCACTGCTGAACGAAGGGCTCCCCCAAAGAGTGCTAACCATGCTGGGCAGTACGCATCCACCCACCGCCAGCCACTTTCCTCAAGTCGTCGGTCCATCATGACGCAGGACGCCCTACAGTGGGTTTGCCTAAGATATAGGCAAATGTTATACTACTAGTATAATATAAATGTAATATGTATGTATGTATATGTAGCTCTTGAAAAAGCTGAAAATAATGCATTTTTCTTGATTTTACAAAACAAATAAAATTGTAAATTTATTTTCAACCTCGACTTTCGTAATGATTGATCTTTAAGTGTAAGTAAGTAGTGGTTTAATTCATACAAATAAATAAAATTGAATTGTGTTTGTAATTTCAAATTAACAGCTTTTCACTAAAATTAAAAAAAATGTCCGTCTATCTGTCTGCATGTTTCTGGATAACCTCTGATGATCGAAGGAGGGAGGTTTTCTCTCTGAGTACTTTCGTTGGATAGTAAGCTGATGTTGTTAGTTGTCTTTCTTTAAATATAATGTAATCAATTTTTATTGTCTTTCATAATATTTGGAGTGGTTTAAGAAGTCACCTGGCTGATTCCATTACATTAATGAGCACACCATTTTTAAATGTCGTCATAGAATAATTTTCATGACGTCCAGAAAGTGGAAAACTCTGTTATTGAATTTTGAGTACCATTCTATGGTCCCTATTAATAATACCAGATCTGCAAAAAGACTACTTTTCAGTGGAACAGTTCAAATATTGTTTTAACAATAAAAAAAACAATCGAAGAACTGCGGTTGTTCAAGATTTTCAATGACAGTTTGTTATGTAAATGAAAATTTGTGTGACCATCGAATTATAAGATGAATAAGTACAATAACTTTTGAATTAAGAATCAAATTAATTGTTTATTTTTTATTCTCAAGAAACATTTAAACATTTTTTATTTTTATAAGTTTTTGTTGGAAAGAACTCTGTAAGTATGTTCTTATCAGAATATTTAGCATAGTTTTTGAATTTCGAAAACGTAAGAACATCAATCGACCAATCACCGTCAGTTGCTGAATGATGGTCTCCCCTAAGGAGCGCAAACTATTCCGGTCTTGGGCAAACCGCATCCATATGCTTCCAGACACTTTCTGCACTTCAAATCGTCAGTGCATTCGTGCCGCAGGAGGCCTTGCACTATGAAGAACAAGGCCAGTGAAAGAAGAACATGGTTTTAACAAAATCTAGTATTCTAGAACTAAAATAAGTACCTTGCAAAAGAATTGAAAGCCGACATTTAATTGCGATTCATTTGACTTACCTTTATTAATTACAAGCTGAACCCGGCGGTACTACCCGCGGTACGACAATAACCGCTGGCAACGCCGCGAGGTGAAGCTACGTCTTTATAAGTTGTAGCCTATGTGTTATTCTGTTGGTAAGCTATATTATTGTAAAGTTTCATCAAAATCCATTCTGTAGTTTTTGCGTGAAAGAGTAACAAACATCCATCCATCCATACTTACAAACTTTCGCGTTTATAATATTAGTAGCATATTTATTTAGGTATACGTACAGTACTCTATACCATAGACAAATTTACTTTATCTATTAAATTTATGGAATACTGAACCATTTTTTATGATTAACATTAAACATAGTTCATGGTTTAAATATCAAAGTTAGAAAATTATTTATTCATTATCAAGGTACCTTTTTCGACTTGCACGAAATCGGAAGTAACAATGTGTGTCTGTTTGTTACGCTTTCACGGCTAAAGCACAGATATAGGTACTTTGATTTTTACGGAAAAGTACATCTATAGGTACTTGAAAGAACATATGTTAATGTACAAACACACACACACCCAAAATCTTAAAACAACAGTTTCAAATAATCCACTTATCCACTGCGGTAATGCTGGACAGAGAAAGACGGTTTTGGCTTTGGTTTAGGTTAATCTTTCACTTTGCACTGCTATGTTCTCGTCAAATACTTATAATTATACACTAATTGTTTAAAGGATAATCACGACGTCTCATTGCGTAAAAGTATCGTGGCGTACCTATCGTGATTTCATTCAACACATTTTATTACAACGCGTTGCGCGCGCCGACCGTGTCGCGTTCTTTCGATATTCCACACTCGTAATTGATCGAATGTAATCAATTGCAATTGTAGTGACAGTGTACTATATTTTACTTACTAATGACAATACTTCCCTAATTAAAATAATAAAATAAAAAAACATTCCGGACATCTAACACACAACGCCATCTAAGTCCCAAGCTAAGCAGACCTTGTGCTTATATAATTACTTTTATATTTTTTTTGTAAATACCTACATATTATACATAGAAAACACCCAAACTCTGAAACAAATATTTGTAGATCATACAAACATTTGGTCCGACCCGGGATCGAACCCGAGACCTCAAGCTTAGCAGGCGCATACGCTACCACTACGCCACCGAGGCAGTCAATTAGTAAAAGTATACTTTCAAAATATCGCATTTCATAGTATAATTAATATACACGCATATATTTAGGTAATTTACGCGGAAATCTTCTAAATTCACGAGTTTCCTCTACAACAATATGCATGTATCACACATATAAACTTTCCTCTTGAGTCACTCTATCTATTACTGAAAACTGCATTAAAATACGTTGAGTAGTTTAAAAGATCTAAGCGAACAGACAACGAAAGCGACATCGTTTTATAATACCACTAGCTGACCCACGAAACCTCGTTTGCGTCTTATATTGCCCGTAGCGTGAAAATATTCCCCCGTTTTTTAAACATTCTTCATTGGTGCTCCGCTCCTGTTAATAGTAGCGTGATGATATATAGCCTATAGCCTTTCTCGATAAATGGACTATCCAACACTGAAATAATTTTTCAAATCGGACCAGCGGTTCCTGAGATTAGCGCGTTCAAACAAACAAACAAACTCTTTAGCTTTATTATTAGTATAGATTATTGTTAGTATAGATGTAAAGACTACGTGCAACTCGGTCGAAAAGTCGGCAAATTCAAAGGTCTGTACTTAATATCTTTTGTGAGCGTGTTATTTTCTGTAATACATACAATACTCGTAACACAATAAAAGAGAAATCAATAACATTCAATCCAAATACTCCGCAAGTGAGGTATAGGTTATTTTTTTTTATTTTTTTTTTTATTGAATAGTGGGCAAACGAGCAGACGTATCACCTGATTGTAAGCGATTACCGCCGCCCATGGACACCCGCAACACCAAAGGCGTCACAAGTGCGTTGCCGACCTTTGGGGGATGGGAAAGGGGATGGGGGAGGGGTTGGAGTATGGGCCTCCGGTATCCTCACTCACTCGGTGAAACACAGCGCAAACGCTATTTCACACCGGTTTTCTGTGAGGCCGTGGTATCACTCCGGTCGAGCCGACCCATTCATGCCGAAGCATAGCTCTCCCACGGTATTGAAACTATTTTCGATCTTACAGTGAGAGGAAAGTTATTTTTCTCGGAGTAAGATATTTATTTATCACTCAAGTAATGTTCCTAGATGGGTAAGATATTGATATTTGTAGATATTAACAGTAATAGTAGATAGGTACTAGGATAAATAGATTTTAGATAATTTTAGACATTGGCACAGGCGATATTTTCTTAAAATATCATTTCAGGAATTGAACGGTCGTGACTCATCCAAGATGTATTTATGATTTTCCCTGCCTCGTAGGCGCAGTGGTAGCGTACACGACAGTTGTGCATGAGATTTTGGGATTCGATTCCCGGGTCGGACCAAATGTTTGTATTATCTACTATTATTTGTTTCGTAGTTTAGATGTTTGCTATGTATAATATGTATGAATTCTCCCTATACTTTCCATCAGGCAGAGTAGAGTCAATTTGTTAGCTTGTTCATAATGTATTTACAAAAAATGTATATATGTATTATACCCATAATTCTTGCTCTGCTTAGTTTGGAACTAGATGGCGTTGTGTGTTAAATGTTCGAAATATTTATTTATTACTAGCTGACCCACGCGACCTCGTTTGCGTCTTCTATTGCCCGTAGCATGAAAATTTCCGCCCGTTTTTTAAACATTCTTCATTGGTGCTCCCCTCCTATCAGTATTAGCGTGATGATATATAGCCTATAGCCTTTCTCGATAAATGGACTATCCAACGATTATCTACTCCAACGCACATACGCACACGTGTTTTGATAGATAATGACTCATTGACGTTAGGAACACACCTACATTGCTTAGAAAACAGTGAGTGCTTGTAATATATAAACTTAATACAATAACAATAAAGCTCAAATTGACTTTACGTTTTAGTTAAAAAAGTTTGTATGGGAAAAAGAAAAGGGCTGTTTTTAGTTCTTTTCCGGCCATTATTCGGTTTTTTCTCGTCTTAAAGTCCATCCTCGAACTTCAACGAACATTTAAAAAAAACAATTGGCCAAATTGGTCCAGGCGTTGTTGAGTTATGAGCTTACCAACACATTGAGCGATTCATTTTTATATTATAGATTTATCATTCTGCAATCGCTAATCCCTCTGTTCTCATATATTATTGGCCAATGGTGATCTCGTGACTGTAGCTTTCTATACGTGTGTAGTAGTTTGTAACGATACGGAGCTACGAATTAAAAACTGCTACGATCGTGCCATAGCGCTGCTTTTACGGGATGAAAGAATTATCTCCTTCTATATTCTGACTGCCTCTGTGGCGCAGTGGTAGCGTGTGCGACTGCTGTTCTTGAGGTATCGGGTTCGATTCCCGGATTGGACCAAATGTTTGTATGGTCTACAAATATTTGTTTCGGAGTTTGGGTGTTTTCTATGTATAATATGAATGTATTTACAAAAAAAAAGTATATAAGTATTTATATCAGTTGTCTAGTACCCATAACACAGCTTGGGACTAGATGGCGTTGAGTGTAAGATGTCCGAAATGTTTATTTTTTATTTATTTATATCCTACTTTTTTCTAAAAGATGGATATATAATTCTAACACGTTCATTATCCTGAATAAACCTAGGTTTACCGTGGGAGAGCCACGCTTCGGCATGAATGGACCAGCTCAACCGGAGAGATACCACGGTCTCACATAAAATAGGTGTGAAATAGCGCTTGCGCTGTGTTTTACCGAGTGAGTGAGGATACCAGAGGCCCATACCCATTAGAACATATAAAATCGTTAATTGTTTTTGCTTTAGTTACCTACATAAAGTTTGAGTGCATCTAAATGAATTTTTTTCGTTTATTATGTTGTTATAAAAACGATCTTTTTCGAAAATAATCGCTGTCCCTTTGCCCAAATTGTACACATTACGACAAATCTGTGCAAACGCAATCGACAACGATTTATGTGATATAAATTAGAACTGCCAACGATCAGCGATATCTGAAACGATTTCTCGAACAGACGTTCAATAAATCTGTTCAGTTCACAGATAAGTGGAACGAAAGAGAGAAACAAAGAATAATATTTATTTTAGCAACAAGAGAAAGTTATCAATACTATACTAATATTATAAAGCTGAAGCTGAATGCGCTAATCTCAGGAACCGCTGATCTGATTTGAAAAATTATTTTAGTGTTGGATACTCCATTTATCGAGGAAAGGCTATAGGCTATATATCATCACGCTAATACTAATAGGAGCGGAGCACAAATGAAGAATGTTTCAAAAACGGGGGAAAATTTTCACGCTACGGGCAATAGAAGACGCAAACGAGGTTGCGTGGGTCAGCTAGTAGAAATAAAAAGGTACCATACGACAATTTTACAAGGTCAAAAGTCAACTTTCTGCCGCGCACAGCAAAACTGTGGAATGAGCTATCGCCTGCGGTGTTCCCGGACCATTACGACCTTCAAACCTTCAAGAAAAGAGCGTACTCCTTCCTAAAAGGCAGACAACGCATTTGTAACGCTTCCGGTGTTGCGGGTGTCCATGGGCGGCGGTAATCGCTTACCACCAGGCGATACGTCTGCTCGTTTGCCCCCTATATAATAAAAGAGGAAGAAAGACCCAATTCCACATTGTGTCAGACAAAACGACTTATCGTAACGTGTGTAGCGGGCATAAGTCGGACTCGTCTAGTGCATAATTGTAAATAATAGATATTTACTAGCTGACCCGACAAATGTTGCTTTGCCAAAGGAATATATATTTTAGGGGTGGGTCAATAAAAATCGCGATGGAAAAATACGGGTTGTATGTATTTTCTAATGCTGTATCATAAAAATAAATAAAATTACCTAAAAAAAAAAAAAAATATTAGGGATGAAAAATAGATGTTGGCCGATTCTCAGACCTACCTGATATACACACAAAATTTAATAAAAATCGGTCCAGCCGTTTTGGAGGACTATGGTAACTAACATTGTGACACGAGAATTTTATATAGGTACATATAATATAAGATTTACTATTATTTTTATTGTATGCTGTTTGTGATGGATAGTCAAACTATGATTAGCATTAGTATCTGGTGACCAACTGATGGATGTAGTAGCACGTATGCTTGTTTGCCTCCTATGCCATAAAAAATATTGTTCACATAGGTACCAAAATAACAAATAAATGACTGGGAGCGTGGCGGGAACTAATAAAAATACTAGGGAATAAAATACTCGGGAAATAAATAACTGATATTTTATGTATAGGTAAAGAGTTTTGTATGAATCTATAATCACAATCATAAAGTTTTTTTATTAATATTCTCTTGATAAGTTCTGTTTGTTTGCTGGAACGCAAGCAAGCAGACAGACTCTTCTGCTTTATATATTAGTATAGATAAATTTTTTTTTTTCTTTATGCACACCTCTTCCATATAATATTTACCTGTGCTAAATTTTAAACTCTTCCGTTTGCATCATTTTCTTAAAAGGAGGTACCAAGTTTTAATATATAGATATACGATATATACGTAATATATTATTATAGTATCTATGGTCGAAATCAAACTACTTTTAAACACATTCGAAACTTCTGTGACGTAACGCGAGACCAGTCACTCACACGTGGAAAATTACTACGTGTAAAAATCGCACAAACACACACTAGTCAATGAGTGCCTCACACATGTATCCTTCACGTGTAAATACGACACTCACGTGTGTGTTGGTACGTTGTTGCACGCGATCGCGTCGTATGGAAGTGCAGCCACACGCAGTCTGGGGCATTTAGTCATGTGCACTTTTTAATATTAGCCAGTAATTTATTTTATTGTTTTTGAATTTTGTTTAATTCTTAATTTATAGATTGATAAAAAATTCTTTATACATAAAATATCAGTTATGGGATGTACTACAAACGTTGACCGTTTTGCTAAAATTAATTTCTTCCATGCCTAGAACCACGGTTGCCACAATAAATGGATACTGCACGGTTGGCCTAGTGGTTTAAGAGGTCGCCACGCCGCTTACTACTGCGCCAAGTTTTGTAGGTTCAAATCCTACATGGGACAACAATTTGTGTAATTGATGATGGATTTATATACATAATGCAGTATTGCACTTAAAAAAAAATATATAAGGACATTTTTTTAAAGTGAAATCTGCTTGAGCACTTTTTGGTAGGAGAAAATCTTATGAGTTCGCGACACCGACTTGCTTATGTTAATTTAAATTTGAACATTAAGAAATTTCTAATTTTACACACTAATTTATAAGTTTTCATTTCTATCAGCAGTCCTTATGATTGCCAATTTTTTTTTAACGTGTATTTTTTTAAAATAATATGCTATCGAATGGCTAACTTTTCAACTTATTGAGTCATCAAATATTGAGCAAGGATTTTCATCTCAACTTTATTAATTGTACTGTAATTTCCTTAGATGCCTACAGCCTTTAATTTAGACTGTAATTCAGTAAAATTTAATTAGCTTATAAGTTTTATGACTCGCGCTTCGGCAGAGTAAGTTAAGGTATGTATCAGATGTTTCATTTTCTATTACTTGCCTTCAGTCAACAGTCGGTATACTGTTGCACTCTATCTCCTCCTTAGGAACGAGGATTTTTCAATTTATTTAATGATAACAATACGTATTAATAATTTACAAAAGGCTCATATTATGCACTGAATATTTAGCTTTGATTTTTAGGTGTGAGTTTTGCCGCATTTGAACTTGATACGTCTCATATTATTAATCCCACGTGGGACATCACTTTGTGTGATCCACAAAGTGTTGTCCTGAGTCTAGGTATTCTTTGTGTCCGTAACATGTATGTTTGTAAAGTCCCCCGCGACACAGGATGTATATTCCTAATGCGGGAGTTGTCTTTTAAAAAAAAATAATATGTTAAACCTAATGTAATTCTAAAATCAGAAGTATGAGCTCCGTGGCGTGCCTTGAAAGAGGCCTATATCGAGTAGCGAACTGCAATGGGCTGATGATATTGATGTTGAATCACTATTGTTTGTCTTGTTTTTTGTTAAGTCATAACATCACATAAGTTAATAAGTTTAAGTGCTTAGGTTACTGTTCATTTTTATTTTTAAAGTTTTCCGATCAATAATAAAGACGTACTATGTAAACAGAACCTCCTTCTTGCTCAAATTTAAATCCAATGACAAATAATATGTGGAAATAAGAATTGCATCGATGCACAGCAATAAATGCAGTAGCATGGCGGGGTGATGCGCGGGGCGGGGCAGACTGTGCCGGCGGCGGGGGCAAACCAAGCAGTCGCATCGTTACCGCGCGTCGCACCGCGTGTGCGTTCGTTTCGCGCCCGACGAATTCGCCGCGAATACGGCCGAAAACGAGGGCCAAGTCATGGTGTCTGTGGGTGCATGGAGGCGCCGCACGCCCGACGATTGCGAAGAACGTTCCGAACCGGGAGCCTCCAGCTCAGCTGTCCCACGCGCGCCTCCGAATTGCGCGCGATGTCGCAACCACAGGCTGAAGATCGAGCTGAAAGGCCACAAACGGTACTGCAAGTACCGCAACTGTCACTGTGAAAAGTGTCGACTTACTGCAGACAGGCAGCGAGTGATGGCCCTGCAGACGGCTTTGAGGCGTGCTCAGGCGCAGGATGAAGCGCGCCTGCGTACTCGAGTAACCGGATTACAGCCGCCAGGTATAGAGTTGGACCATCCTGATCCGCCACAAGTAAAGGCGCCAAGGAGTCCTGTGATACCACCAGCTGAGCCACGTTCGTTGGGCTCGCCGAGCTGCGATTCTGTGCCTGGATCTCCAGGAGTCTCTCCGTATGCAGCGCCTCCACCGTCTGCGCCGCCTCAGCCTCCAATGCCGCCGCTGCTGCCACCGCAACAACCCGGTTAGTTTTTACAGTGATATTAAGAAACTAGGGCCGTGATTAGTGGTGTACACACCATTAAAAGAACGCAAATGTGGTTATTGAGATTACAATTTGCACTTAAACTTTTACTAATAATATAGGCAGGCATTAGAAAAATGTTATGACAAGAATTAAAACTGTCTCTTGCGCTAGGTACAACTTTAAAAAAAAAACTTTTTGTGCGAAAAAAACCAACTTTGAGCCATTAAGAAATATGTTGTCAAACGCAACGCTTCAAATGAATGTGCAACGTCTTCCGTTCATCGCTATTGCTAGTGTATAGTTACTAATTAATATTTATAGAATAATTATATATTATGAGTAGGTATTATCATCTACTTGTGATACAATAATATGAACAATATTTTAAAAATACAGGTATTAAAAATAAATTAAGTATTTAAAAAGTGTATCAAACGTTTCTTTGATATTTTCTTTTAGGCCTATGCAATATACAGTATCTCTTAACTCCTTCGCGGGTAATCCATAGGATAGACATTTTTTTTTTCTTAGGAATCTAGTAAAACAATATTGTCTTATTATTTTTAAATTAATTACTTAATTACTATTTTCAGGGTTCCGTACCTCAAAAGTAGTAAACGGAACCCTTATAAGATCACTTTGTTGTCCGTTTGTCTGTCTGTCAAGACCCTTTTTCTCAGGAACGCGTGGATGTATCAAGCTGAAATTCATATCAAATACCCATGTCTACTGTCCCTTGGAGCTGTTAAAAAATCAAACTTCAAAGCCAATGCCATCAAAAGATACAGCCGTTTATGCTGCAAATTTTCGACACTCGCAAGGGAATCAAAAGCTACTGAATAGGTACTTCCCATGATCTCAGAACCTTCAAATTAGGTTTGAAGTAACGTCTTATAGCACAGATAAAGAAAAAATTGCGAAAAGCATACATTTTTATTTACATCAAAATCATTCTCCCCTTTTCTTATGAACACGTACGTACGTACGTAACATAACTTTTACTTATATACCTACTGGTTTGTACAGAACCATCGTTGCGCGAGTCCGACTAGCCGTTTTTTTTTCTTGAGACGTATATCTTTAAACCTTAAGAAACAATGGTCCTTCAAGAATTATGATTTGCCGTTTGAAATTGTATTCATTAGTAATCGCGTGCACTATTGCTACTATTTAATAAAGATGAAGACAATGAACAAATCATCAGAAAGCAATTTGTTATTGAAATTAAAATATCATGCAAAAAGATAATGTGAAAATTATATAAAAAAATGTTAAATACAAATTCTTTTTTAGTACAAAAACTTTATACATTGGTACTTTGTTATTTTTAAAGCAGCAATTGTTTGTTTATTTACTACTACACAATAGTGTAGGACAAAAATTAACAAAACACAATACAACACAATAAACAGTACATAATAAAAATAGCAGAATAAAAATAAATAATACACGCATAACACTACTCGAACATTACAACACAATTAGTAGATAATAAAAAAACTAAAAAGAATCTATACATACGCACAACAGCACAAATACAGTAAAAAAAAAATTAGACGATTTGTGGGTTTTTGAAATTGTAGAAATATAATTATAGAAAGATCTTACCTACTTTTAATTATTTTCATTGAAGACTGTTTTTTTATTACGCGCGCTTGTTAATCAGAATACAAAAAAAAAATTAAATAATATTATAAATATATATGAAGCTTATATTTTACACTTTTTTTATATAATGTCAATTTAATTATATGTACTTTAATTATCCAAACAATACGCTTATATTGTTGTACTAGATAATTAATTCTCAAATGCAAGACTACTTTGGTAAATTAAAGAGAAACGAGAGAATTGTTCACGGATCTGCTTAGCAGCAATAAAACTTTAAAGTTGTGTTGCTACAATTTTAACAACATTCTACTTTAACTGTATTGTGTGTGACACTTGTAGAAACACACAAGCTATACTTTAAAAAATAGGTTTTTGACTCAAGCTTATGCATGTAAATGATAATTTTCTAAACGGAAACAGAAAAAATATTATTATACAAGTTTAAAAAAAAAAATGATTATACTTCATGAAAATAATAAAGAATATTCGTCTATAGGTTTAATTTCTTTCTTTCTTAACTGTGTCTATTTGTTAATCAAGTCCTCAGGTGTCTTGTAACCTTACTCAGTATAAAGTAAAGAAAAATTACTTTACGGCTTACTACCGATTTTCTCTTAGGGACTGGTATCATTCCAGCCGTACCTAAGTGTGACTCTTTCATGGCTAAGTTACGGTAAAAGGCAAACTTCTAAACAATAATAATTATTATTTGAAAATTTTAGTGATACGCATAATGTCCATAAACTAATTGCATCACTATCCATCACGCTCAAAGTTACCGCAAAAAGCGGATATCGGTAATTTTTCTATGAAGTGTAAACCCCATTACGAGAATAACAACCGCCTACTTGAGAGGTGAAAAAATAGTTTTGTGCACCATTCCCTCGTAATCCGCCTTTGAAAAAAACATAAAAAAAGTTATCCAACTGCTGGGTCTGGAAATACGAGCGAGATAATGACAAATTGTTTTTTCTCTCTCTGTTACATTATAAAAATCCTATTTTCCCTAACTTGCATACGAGTACATACTGCATATTGACTACCTTATGAGCTACGTCTTTACTGACAATTTTGTGTAAAGATGTCACCTTTGAAATTTTAATACACGCATGAAATATGAATCTTAAGGACGTACATGAATAATTTATGCACTTGAATTTTGTTTAACCCTTCGGTTAATATATATTTATTTATACTGTTTATTTATTTTACTTTTGGAAAACAATATTGTTTAGGGCAGTCACAGTAGACTGCATGTCAGAAAACCCAGTGGATAGTTATTTTTTGGTGTATTTTTTAATAATTTTAATAAATTATTTTGTATATTTGACCATAGCAACTAATACTTCTATCATTGTCCATGAATTTTAAATAAAAACTGTACATAATTCTTCCAAAAAATATCCAACTTAACGTTAATTATAATCTTAAACCAACTGTATCTGGATTTCCAAGAGAATTTGTAAAGATTAAACTGATTGCCGATTGTTTTATTGTATATCTACGCTATCTATCACAGGAAGACCACATCGTATAATTCGTGCCGTGGCTCTCATGTCAAACAAAGTTAAGTGAAAGATTAATTGTCATAACAACAAATTAACATTGTTGGAAGCTGCACGTCTACAAATTAAGGGAATTCTTATTAAAACCTTAGCACCAATCTCAACAGTGAAAATATGAAAAATATGTGACATTTGATTGCGTGTTTACAAGGCCCAATCATCTCAATAAGCCACCATAGTGCTATAGTGTGTATCACCATACTGCATTTTCGCATTGTATGCAGTTGCAATGAGTATATTCACCACTACACAGAGTCACTTTGGCTAAAAACTAAGAGCCAGTGTAACCAGTTCCCGATAAAGTTTCATACAGTTATCTGTCATATAACAATAATGACGTATGGCCTTAACCCTCTCCTGAGAGGAGACCTGAGCTCAGCAGTGGGACGTTATGGGTTGTTGATGACAGATAGGGCTAAAACGAGACTTTTATTAGCTCATCATTTCAACCATTTGCCGTCCACTGCTGAACGTAGGTTTCCCCCATGAAGCGCCAACCATCCCGGTCTTGGGCAGTCCGCATCCATCCGCTGCCAGCTACTCTTTTTATGTCATCAATCTATTATTATTATTTATTAGGTACTTCAGTATAATTAACTATTTATTATGCTTTCACTAACCTTACTACTACAGTAGGTAGTTATTATTTTAATATAGTTTTATTTTAATCTAAATTTCTACTGCCATTTTAAGTAGCTATATAGGTAACTAAAGAAATTAAATGTTCTTTAAATTAACATTTTATACGGGATTTTAAACCTATTCAGTGATTCGAAAGCATAAACATAAGGAATTTATCGAAGGTAAATGTAGAATGACATTGAACCAAAGTAAGGTCAAAAATCAAGTTCTATCACCTCTGACTTTGAAGGTCATAGGTGTACCTATCAGAAATATATACTAATATCATAAAGAAGTAAAGTTTGTGAAGTCGTAGGGGATAATCCCAGAATCTACTGAACCGATTTTGAGCATGATTTTATCAATAGAAAGTCACATTATTTGTAGAAACAGAAAGTACATTTATGTATTTACCCGAAAATGATTACCGTAATATCCCATTCATGCAGAATCAAAACCAGGCCGCCATGGTGTGGGTCACCATGCTGCATTGTTGCAATGTCTGCATTCGCAATGAGTATGGTGACCACCGCTCTTGGATTTTACCATCAGGCAGGCATTGCCCTTTGCTTAATGAAGTCTTAAATTCATTATCGACTTGAAAAACTGATTTTCAGGTGAAACTAGTTGCACTTGTAGCCGACCTCAAATCATCTTAGGAATATTAAACATTTGGAAAAGGATATCGACCTGAACCTATGACTTGTCATTAGTCCAGTGTTAGAGGTATGTGATGAACCATCTAAAACTCAAAGTTGAGTGTCATCATTTACGATGCTGAGATGGTAACCATTTCAGATGAGCACACATCACAATTACATAACATAATTACATTTTCATGTACGTCTTAGTTCATCTGAATAAATGTTTATTATTATTATTACTTTTGCATTTCTTATTCAGTGTCGATGTCCTTTTAGTCCCTCTCGGAATAAACGTATTTAAAACAGTTATTCGTGTCCACTTACAAATTTCAACTTGACTGACCCTTTACGTACACTCTGTAACGTATAGGCTCAAATGGGCCTACGTGTTACACTGGTATGACACACAATTGATGTGTGCGGGAAATTCTGAATGTTTTTTTTCTAATTGTTATCTGCGAGTTCATAGTGACAGGCAATTGTTTTTGTATGTGTAAAGATTCCCCCATAATAATTACACACTGTTTTGTATCCATAAAGGCACTATAAGTACTCTTCGTTCGTTGGACCGTATTGTTCTATGGTAGGCGCGCAGTTTAAACTCCAGATGAAGGCTTATGTCAAAGAGATCAAATATATAAAGCGAAACGTACTTTAAACATATATCCTATTATGTTAAAGTTATCAAGATAAGTTGCTCCATTAAGTGCAATCAATGTTGCAGCTGATAACAGTTTTGTGTCAATAGAGGCGAAACAGATAACATTTAGTATATAAATTAATCAAAATGCATTATTATTTCGATAAGTGTAGAGCATCTTCTGCTACGTTTCAGTCACTTTAAGATAATGTATAATTTAATTCGTCATTAATTCATGTTTTATTACTTGATCGTGTATTTGCAATGTTGTTGCTAGGCCGCGTGCGATTTCAAGACTGAACATAACGATAATGTTGTTACTAAGTTGTAGGATATGTTCTACTGCACTCAAAACAGCAATCAGTTTTATGTTCTAATAGAAGATACTAGTTCCTATGCACTCGTACATTTTGGAGACATGGATAAAGAGTCAAAGATTAAGTTGACACTAACTATTGCGTGTTTATTTCTTCGTATTTCTTTACTTTAAATATGACGATCCTCTATATATTTTCGGGTTACTGTACAGCCTCTCATGGTATTTTAGACCCCAGCTAGGGCGACACCAACCGCCGACAAGACCGCAAGCTGCCAGAGAGTGGGGACCACTGGTAGCTGAATAATTGATCCGGTCAACATTAGGGAAGTGGCCCGACGCAGTTTGGGCCAACAGGCAGGGGGAAACCCAGGCTTCCCCCTGGATAGCGTCTATAGACGCGGTGTCGTTCCTGGGGGGACCTGAAATAACTTGGTCTGGGTCCTCCCCAGAGTAGGGCGCCTGAGACCGGCCGCCGGGGTGATTTTAGTGGACTCACCACATAGCTGGCTCCTTTCCGCCTCGTCAACAAAAAAAAAGGGTTTCGAAGTAACTTTTGAAGGTCTATGGCTACAGAAGTAGTTATTTTATTTATTTTTTATTTGTTCGGCAATTCTCTTGGATGCCGCATTGATTCCCGCACCACCTGCAATTAGAGGCGGGTCATAAGGTTGGGCCCGAATGAGCTGGTTGTTAGTTCTGGTTTAGTCATAAATAATGTGGAAATTTATTAGTAAAATAATTTGAAAATCGATTCTATAGTTACAGACATTACAGAGATAACCCCTTACAACCTCAGAAACTTTATCTCTTTATAATATTAGTAGGTATAGACAAGATAATTGGATGGATCAGAAAGGTTCTAATATATTCTATTTCTAATAGTTAAGTTGGTTTATGTTCAAACTAAGTTAGCTTCAAAATCTCAAATACTTCAGCGAAATAGTTCAAATTTTGACACGAAATACGTAGCTCAAAAATATTGGTTAAAAATAAAAAAATAAACCGACTTTAAGAACTGGACGATTGTCCAATTGAATTGGGACACACGGGAAGCATCAGCTTTCAAATAAAAAAGGATCATCAAAATCGGTTCACCTAGTCGAAAGTTATGAGGTGACAAACATAAAAAAATACAATCAAATAGATAATCTCCTCCTTTTTTTGAAGTCGGTAAAAAATACAAGTAACCGCCCATTCGGGTCATTCTTGACGGTTTAACTGCGCATTAAGTATCTATCTCTTTCACTCATAGGCAATGTGGGGCGAAGAATACCGATGGGTAGTGCAAGCTAGGGGTGGTTGGGTTGGGGTGGTAATAAAAACTTAAGCCTATGGGCGGGGCTGCCTATCTTTATATACATATATAAATGTTTTTGCGAGCTTCGTTTTACATTATGTAGAAACATCTAACAGTACCGTTTAGTAATTGAATGTTCATAGTTGAACCATAGTGTTCTAGACTTTTGTTTTTATATCTAAAACAAAAAGTCTAGAACACTATTTTGTAAAAACTGAGTTGTGGTAAAAATAAACGAACTTATGTTGTTGTGAATTACTAGCAATGGGTCCTTACTTATTCTATTTGTATATTTGTCCTTTGTGTATGGAAAACAAACAAAAAAATATATGAAAAAATTATGTACTTGTATTTCCGTTTTTTGGAATACCGAAATATCTATGCTAATAAATAAACTTGGAGTTTGTAATATTAAATTAACCGCTTTTTACTAAATGCATATGTACATATGGTACAAATACAATAATATATTTTTTTACAATATTTTGTCGTCTGTCTGTCCGTCTATCTATCTGTGTGACTGTTTGTTCCGGCTAATCTCTGGAACGCCGGTACTGATTTTGACAGGACTTTCACTGATAGGTAGCTGATGATATAAGGAGTAACTTAGGTTTCTTTTTTTAGACTAGCTTCGCCCCCCGGCGTTACCCGCGGTACGACAAAACCGCGGGTAGCACCGCAGGGTTCAGCTATTTTATAGAAATATATGTGTTTTAAATGAGCCTTATTATTTTTGCAGTGTTCATGAAAATCATGGGAATCAATATATTCCTTAACATATTCTCCTCATCGTTTATTTTGAATTCAAATACTCTCTGTAAAATATACTCAGAAAGAAAGAAATAAGTAATTTTAAAAGATAACTCCCACATTAATACCTTTATTTTGGGAGTTATCCCTCTTTTGTTTAATTCTCCTATGTGTAGACGAGCGTTGTCGCATCCAAAAACAGCACAGGTACTTGATCAAATTAACAACTAAGTTTGTTAGAATAGAAATCTTTACTTATTAAACTATGACCCCTTACACATGGGCGTCTGATCCCGAACTGGGCAGATCCTGTGCTGTGATAGACTGCTAATAAACATATTATAAATATATATTTTACTTATAAATATGCACATGTGTTATCGTCCTCACCACAGTAGTATCTCTATTTTGGTTAGGAGAGCATATGACTTCTGACTTGGCAGTTAGGATTAAATTTTTGCTAGACCAATATGCTCGGTATAAAGAAATTACCGGCATTCTCTAACAATAGACGATATAATTTACTAAGAATAACGTTAAAACAAGAAAAAGTAATTAACTATAACTGGACTACGTAATATCTTTTGAATTATTTAACTATATAGCCTGTGTCAGCCGAGTCAATAGAACCTCATTCATTAAAATTGTTCATTAGAATAGGGTAAAACCGGGATAGATGCCGCAACGGGATAGATGCCTCACATCCAAGAAACCTAACTTCCCAAAATCGCAACTAAGAATTAATAGTATAAGTAGGAGCCTCTGTCACCCTGTACCTAATTTATCCACGAGTTGTCGTGCTTTGACTATTTGTTTTGCTCATGTGTATAATAGGTCTTTACCTATGAAATTGCGTTTCTTCAGTACTGGTCATTTCAAATAAAAAAAAGTTTGTAATGGCTCTGTATTCTAAATTCAAATTAATTTTGTTTTAAAACCATGACATTCTATTTACAAACTCAGTCTTTTGTTTTTTGATTAGCGTTGTATTTTCATTACATTTGAACATTTTTCGTCATAATGGATACTTTAAAAATTCGTGTAATTATGGAATATGAGTTCCGTCGTGGCACCAACGCGACTCAAACGGCACGTAACATCAAAAACGTTTACGGAGAGAACTGTACAAACGAACGCACAACCCTTTATTGGTTTTCCCGTTTCCGTTCTGGAAATTTTGACTTGAAAAATGAAGCTCGTGATCGTCCGGAGACTTTGGTTAACAATAATGAATTAAAGGCGATTGTGGAAGCTGACGAAACTCAATCTACAGCTGAGCTAGCAGCAGCTTTTAATGTAAGCATCAAAACAATATTGATCCATTTGCGACAAATTGGCAAGGTAAAAAAGCTTGATAGATGGGTGCCCCACGACCTTAACGATCGCCAGCGCAACGTACGCGTCGAGACCTGCCTTTCGCTGCTCAACAGGCAAAGAAATGAAGGAATTTTGAAACGAATAGTTACGTGCGACGAAAAATGGATTCTGTTCGACAATCGAAAGCGCTCAGCAAGTTGGTTAGACCCTGGTTCAGCACCAAAGCAATGCCCTAAACCAAAAATGACCCCTAAAAAGGTGATGGTCACTGTTTGGTGGTCTAGTGCGGGTGTGATTCACCATAGCTTTTTACAAAACGGCATGAGAATTAATGCAGATGTGTACTGTGAAGAACTGGAGGAATGATGGAGAAGCTTGCACATCTGCAACCAGCTTTGGTCAATCGGTCGTCCTCACTGCTCCTTCACGACAACGCGCGACCCCATACTGCGCAATAGACAGTCTCCAAGCTGCAAGAGCTGGGGTTGGAAGCTCTCCCTCATCCGCCATACTCACCAGACCTTGCACCTACCGACTATTCCTTTTTCCAAAATTTAGACAACTTTTTAGTGGGTAAAAAATTCAATTCCCGAGAGGCAGTACAAAATGCCTTTGAACAGTTTGTTGCCTCCCGTCCAGCTGATTTTTACAAGAAGGGCATCAATAAACTACCAATGCGTTGGCAAAGATGCGTCGATTGCATGGGTGATTACTTCGAATAACAGAAATAAAAAAGTTTGAAAAAATAAGTACTTTCACTTATTGCATACAAAACGGCAATTTCATAGGTAAAGACCTAATATTTATGTCCGAAATGAGCATCACTAACACGTAGAAATTTTCAAAGTTACTATTTTAACGTTGTATAACTTTATAAGTAGTAATAAATTATGTTATATTTTTTTTTTCGTCTAAACACTGTTTCATTAAGGATGCGTTTAAATGTAAATAGTTGCTATTTTGTTTTTAATTTATTTAAAAAAATAGCTGGGCATCTATCCCTATCAAAAAGGATAGTTGGATGGAGGGATAGATGCCCTTAGGATGCCCCTAAGGGCATCTATCCCTCCATGCACTATGTGTACCCATATATGTTCTTGTACAATTACAGTCAGCTTTCGATGAAATGAATAAAAAATTCTTGGGGATAAACGACATATTCTGATGATTTGGTATTCTATCTAGAATCATGCGCAGGCGTTTTGTTGCTAAAAATATAACGTCATTACGAAATACAGGATATTACGAGATTTCATTTAGCTCATTAGGTATTTTTATTTAGGAAAACTACACATTTTGGGACTGTCTCGTTGATCTATCGGATTGCGCAAGCGACTGCCGATCAAGTGGTCACGGGTGCGAATTTCGGGTCGAACTGCTGTTGGGTTTTACTTATAAAAGTTTTACGGAAGATGGCTTTGTTTCCCACCCGTGCGTCGGAACACTTTAAGCCGTCGGTACCGGTTGTCATGAATACCTTAGGACAATCGTTATTGAGATGTCAGTGCCCTCAAATATAATGGCTACTAGTTCGACCTTCAAATTCAGTTCACCCGCAGGATTGCGGAGGTCTGATACCAGCTGCTCCATATAATAGCTGATATTCAGTTATTTCACAAAGAACTAGTAGCCGACCCCAATTATTCTTGGTGAAAAATAATATTTAATTTAAATAAGTAATATAAGTGTTGAAACTTAACAATTAATATTAAAAACTAAGATTGAATACTTTTGTTGAACAAATAGTTTTAAAATGTATTTATGGTTGTTGGTATCATATTAAAATAAATGTTTTTCGTAATTCAAACCATGTTTCTTGGAGAATTGCTGTTTTACACAGTATGAAGGGCATCTATCCCGCACTGCAGGCATCTATCCTCCTTGTTATTTTCATGGTGGGGCAACTATCCATACAGGTCTATCCCAAAAAAAAGGGTTTCACAGAAACCTACATTTTACAAAAACTGTAATTGATAGGTCAGCAAAAAGCAATAATAATCCAACTTAAATAACTAAACTACCTACATGCACAGAAATTATCCATTTAAAATTAATATTTTTAATATTATGAAGGTTTTTCAAAAAGTGGGGCATCTATCCCGGTTTTACCCTATCAAGTTGAGGGTCTAGCTAGACTAAACTGCAAGGCTAACATTTTTAAATTATACTCGTATATCATATAATCTTACCACGAAATGCTTCCCGCGAGACGACTAGTTTTGCGAACGAAAGATTTACTTTTATAAACAAGTGAATAACTTAAAAAGTTTTATTTCAAACAAGCTTTTATTACTTGTTAATAAAAAAATTGTTTAAGCCCTTTCATTTGATACCCATATTGGGTGAGTTGTTTTGTTACGGCGGCTATTTTGCATTAATAATAATACCGATTATATATAATTGCATTGTCATCAGAACTAAAGGTATACCTATTTAAAATTTCAGCTCAATCGGAAATCGGGAAGTGTATCAAATTAAACTTGCAAGATTTGATTACAGACAAACATCGGGACAGGTGAAACTAAACAAGATACTAGCTAACGCAAACCACGTAGTGTGAGTTAGCTAGTGTGAAATAGCTTTTCCAATCAATCCATTGACATTTCTAAACTGTCTTGATATTAACTAAATTGACATCTGATAAATTTATTTATTTATTCGGCTGATTTCCATTTCATCAAAAGAAGAAGAAGTAAATAACTAGTTAAATTTAAAGATAAATAGCGATTCATTTATATATTTATAGACTTGAAAGAAGACCGACATATAGTAATAATAAATTATATTTATTGACAGACAATAAACACACTCACTCTCTCACTTTGTGTCTTAACAGTAACAGTTTTTGTCTAAACAATTATATGCGTAAGGATAATTTGAAATTCATTGATATAAGCAAGGGCTTAAGCCCGTGCTTCGGAGGGCACGTTAAGCCGTCGCTCCCGGTTGTCATGAACAGCTATGGCAATCGTTATTGGGAAGTCAGTGCCCTCTAATATACTGACAACTAGTTCAACCTTCGAATTCAGTTTGCCCTCAGGGTTGCGGTGGTCAGATGCCAGTCGCTCTGTGTAAATACTGATATTCAGGTAAAATCGGTTGAGCTGGTAGCCGACCCCAAATAATATTGGGAATAATAAAGGCTAAGAAGATGATGATTGATATAAGCAATCGGTAATATTTTGAATTTTCGTTTATATTCTAAGAGTTTTCTACACACATCTTTCCCTTGTCTTATTAGTTGATGCTATTATTTTTATTCTTCTTTTGTCTAGGATACCATTCTGTAATGAAACGGACAGAATAGGTAGATGGTCAATAATTTTCAATAAAGAGAGCAGGTATTGAAATTAGAAATTAATTCGAAACAGTTTCATAAAAGAAAGGGTTTATGTATTCTGCAACTCAATTTTCAGATCAATCTACATACTATCTTCGTTCGCCAAGTGTTGTGGGTTCAAATCCCACATGGAATAACACTTTGTGTGATCCACAAATTGTTGTTCTAAGTCAGGGTGTACTTTGTGTCCGTTAAATGTATGTTGGTAAAGTCCCCCGCGACACAAAAAATATTCCAAGTGCGGGAGTTGTAAAAAAAAAGTTAATGTCAATGAAAAAAAAATCAAAGATATCACTACTAAACGTAGGTGCTATACATATTAACGGTAAAGTTTCATCTAGGTAAATCTGTTCTCTTAAACTTTTATAATATTAGTAGGATTTGATACAAGATCAGATTCGTTGAATTTAAAGGGGAAGTCTCTTACGAAAAACAAGGTTGCGTTTTCGTCAATACTATCGTCTGGGTGAAGAGAAGTACGTAGTTTGTTTTGTTCGTGGCAAGAGGTTGTAGGTCAGCTGGTAGGGTTACCGATCTACAGATATTTGTACACAAAAATTTGATTTATTAAAATACGTCAGATGAACGTGTTAAAAAGAATGTGACTGGAAGAGTGAGAAATAGCGCTTTCGCTGTGCTTCACGGAGTGAGTGCGGATACTACTATTGAGAGAGTAGTCTTCTTAAATAGAAAATACTGTCTGTCATTATGTCTGTCATACCAGACATAAAGGTTAGTTTTCGTTAACGCCTTAATTTCGATTTGTGAAAAGTTTGCAAGGGACCATAATTTAACATACAATATCAAAAAGACAAAAATGGTAATATTTAGGTCCGGAAAGTGTCTCGACATCGTTTCTATCCTGTTTCTTGACGGACAGCCTATTGAAGTAGTCGAAAGCTTTAGGTACCTTGGCCACATTGTAACGTCAAACCTGAAAGATAACAGCGACATTGAACGTCAACGGAGAGCCTTATGTCTTGTAGGCAATATGATCTGTAGGAAATATTATAAGTCTTGCCCAGATATTAAAGTAACATTGTTTCGCTCCTTTTGTCAGACCTTTTACACGTGTCAACTTTGGACAGACCATAATAAAAAATCCATTAACAGCATTCGAGTTGTCTACAACGATATCTTTAGGCAAGTCATGGGACTACCACGGTACTGCAGCGCTTCCGGTATGTTCTTCGAGGCGCGAATTATCTCATTTGAAGCCACGTACACATCTGAACCGGCATGACCATGAGTAGACGCAGACGAGGTTGGGGGGGAGGGGTTAGCTAGTCTTTTATACACTTATTACACGTGTCGTGAATCTCAGACCAATCCAGAGTTTTTTTAATAATGATGGGAATTAAAAAAAAATGAACTACTATTAAATAATGTGAATGTATTGACAAAAAAAAGTATTTAAGTATTTATATCAGTTGTCTAGTACCCATAACACAAGCTCTGCTTAGCTTGGGACTAGATGGCGTTGTGTGTTAGATGTCCGGAATATTTATATATTATTTATTAAAGGTAAAAACCATACCTAGTCATAATCTCTGGTTATATGTTTAGAGTTTATAGAAAGTAACTAAACCATTGTACGTGATGAAATTAATACATTGTTCTCTCGTTCAGTATATTTAAATTAATTAACATAAACAAAAAATTGCGTGTTAATTTTTCGCAGCTAATCACTTATTTTGTACAATATTCTTCACATTTGTTCAATCGCAAAATTGGATTGTAGTGTGCATACATCAAGGTCTAATTTAGCTAAATAAGATTCTTAAAGTTTCATAAAAACATCGTCAGTAAATAATCCGACTGGTATGACGGTTGTGTCTATATTCGACCGGAGTGCTATTACCGAGCTCAACTAAACTTTATAATCCAAAGTGACAATTGTACTTACTTATATCTTTAATATGATAAAGTCACCGCGCGAGTGTAACTAAGGTTATATTCGTCAACCATTTCGCAGTAACTAGTTACTATTTAATTTATTTTTGCATGCTATAAAGTTAACAAAAAGAGAATTTGACAGCCCTGGCGTCGTCGTTTGATGTTTTACGATCGCACCGCTCGCCATTAAACTTCCCTATTTTGGACGGATAGTGTAGGGTTGTCGCAACGGAAATTGAATAGGGATGTTTCTTAAAAAGACCTGTATGTGACAGTTTCTGCAAATAATAAAAAATGTTTCGATACACATGCAATGGTTTTATTTAAGTAACCTTATGTTCTTTACGCTCGTTGAGGTTCTGATTTGTTTTATAACAATTATCTTTAATAGAAATCGAATGACTGTAATAATTTTAAGAACCTATTTTCTACGACTTATTTAGTTCATACAATATTTTCGTAAAATTCTGGCTTCAATTCTCGCGTTAGGCATGTTAGGTTTTTATTTTAAGATCAATAGCTGGGCGCTTTACTCGCTTCGAGTACCTACGTAGTTGTACGAAAAACACCTTTCAAGCAATGTTTCTATTCTGCCTGGCCTTATAATAAGTAAATAAAAGAACTTGAAAGTCGTTTAAACTATAGGAAGGCAACCCTATGCTACTTAGGGTTAAAATTTTACGGACACCTGTATTTCGGGCAGTAGCGCTTTCGGGCAAGGTCGGAGGTAACTTTGGTATAGTGCTGCTAGTGTTTTGAGCTGTGTGCTTCACTTAACGTCTTCTTTTGTGTCCTATCTTGTTTAATTATATCGTGCAACTTGACGATATACCGACGGGTTGTACTCGCTGAATATAGTTTTGAGAACATGTTTATGTTGCAAACCGCGTCATATAACTAGTTTTTGATTGGAAGGAGGTTTTATCGGCGCCCACATAGTTATTACCAGAGTTATGAGGTATGAAATTATTCCAATAATAAAAATTAACTATGTATAAATCTATACAAATAAATAAAAAGTGTCTGTTTGTAATTTTAAAATAACCGCTATTTACTAAATGCATATGTATGTATTACACGGTACATCATTTATCAATATATTTTTTATTGTGAAATGGGGGCAAACGAGCAGACGTATCGCCTGATGGTTAGCGATTTCCGCCACCCATGGACACCCGCTACACCAGAGGCATCACAAGTGCGTTGCCGGCCTTTAGGGGATGGGGAGGGGGATGGGGGACGGGGAGGATGATGGTGGAGGGGATGGGGATAGGGATTAGCTATCTACCAGTGAGAGACCCGTCAAAATCGGTCTAGCCGTTCCATAGATTAGTCGAAACGGACAGTTTTTTTTTTATATGCACATGAATTTACCTAATTTATTTGTATAGATTAGTAAATAAGTAAGTAAGTATAACAATCACTTTAACTTTTTACTAAGAAAGATGCACTAATGATGCGATTCTAAGTAAAAATATATAAATTTTAGCGAAAAGTTAGATTTTAATACGCTTAAGGGTGCTTTGTACATTACATGTCCGTCGTAATGTACCTATATTTACTTTAATTACAGTCATAAAATAGTCAGGCAGTATAATTTTCGATTACCTCCACTCGTCTCTGGTGAAGGAACATGGATGGAAATTAATAGATAATACGTTTTTCTCAGTGATGGGATTTTATTTGTTTTGCGGGGCTATTTCCCCACTTAGCCTCTCGATTGGACAGTTGTACGTGGATCAAGGATGGGATAAAATCACTGTGAACTGTGATTATTTATTTATTTTTTCTACGTTGGTTAGCGTTTTTTATTTGATGTGTTTTGCATCAAATACCTTTTGAAGAGCAATTATTGTATATATCACCATAAAATTATAAAATACGTTAGATTATAATCTTTCTAGCAAGATTGTCAACTGTCCTTGATTGGTCGATCTTACCATAGATTTAGGTTAGAACTTCTTTGAATAATCACAAATTAAATTTAATATCACAACAATTTTATGTAACAAATTTTAAAGCTGTGAGGTATTTTCAACATGAAATCAATTTACAATCATAAAAATAGTTTACATTCGGCAACAAACGAAAAATATGGCGGCGCGAGACATATGCTGTTCAGCCAATCAGCGCGCGCGATGCGTTCCGTCGCATACCATATTACAATTTGACGGACAAAAATAATACGTTAAATTGTAAACAGTATGTTACGGTTCACAATCATAGTTTATAATCTCGCGAGATAGATTACAATCTGTTTTGAAAATCTGACGATAATCTGAATGTCGGAAACGGCTCCAACGATTTTCATGAAATTTAGTATGCAGGGGGTATGGGGTTAGAAAATTTACCAAAAATAAATAAAAACGCGAGCTAAGCTCGGTCTTCCAGGGACTATTATTAAGGTATGTAAAGTAGGATCATATTGCATCGACTGAAAACAGCTGATTGGCAAACACACGTGAGTAAATAGTGACCCTAACAATGTAACGACGTATGATTAATATGTCAACATTGTCAGCCCGCTACAGTCCGCGGCTGATTATATAAGCGGCTTTATCCGCCTCTACCACCGAAGAAGATATCTATATATGCTATATCATTTCTTTTAAAATAAATTAACTTTTTCAGACCTATATCCATCCATATAATATCCACAATTAAAAACATAAAATATCCACAAAAATCCATAATACATTACAGTTTTAATATCTCAAATTAAAACAGTGTAATTTAAAAGTGTAAGACCTCCCGCGAGGTGGACGGACGACCTGATTAAGATCGCAGGGACTCGTTGGATGCAGGCCGCTACCGACCGGTCAATGTGGAAGTCAATAGGGGAGGCCTACGTTCAGCAGTGGACTTCTTGGGCTGAGATGATGATGATGATGATGAATTTAAAACAGTTGCACTCAAATGTCTACATAATTAATAACATACTATTTCTTTTTTGAGGTTTTTGGTCTATTCTACCTCAAATATTCTAATTCCCTCCATACAAGAGAAAAACAGAATTCAGGTTTCAAAGGATTAAATAAATGTTTAATTGACTGAAAATTTTAAAGTACCTAGAAACCTATTTACATTGTTAATATCGATTTCAAAAAAACACATCGTAGCGTAAACCCCAATGAATGAACAAAAATGTTTTCGTTTTGAAAACTACAAGTCATATTATCTTTTGTCTATGACGCAAACCTTAAATTAGATTTCAATCACTTGGGACCTTTAAAGGAACAAACACATCAATACGCAATTGTCTTATAACTGATAACCATTGTGTTTTGTTAAAACTAGAACTGAAAATACTATTATCTGTTTATTATTTATTTATTTTTTCAAATAATACGACTAATTCTGACGTAGTTTACCAATTTAAAAAAGGTTCATAATTTAGTCGTCTCTTGTGTTTAAAACTAGATATTCTTTATTACTTTATGGAGAAGAAAGGCATGAAGCAAAAAAATGAATAATGTTCGAATTTCAACCACTGTGTGACTAGCTGACCTACGCAACCTCGTTTGCGTCTTATTTAATAATAATTTTCCCCCGTTTTTGAAACATTCCTCGTTGGTGCTTCACTCCTATTAGTAGTAGCGTGATGATATATAGCCTATATCCAACACTGAAAGAATTTTTCAAATCGGACCAGCGGTTCCTGAGATTAGCGCGTTCAAACAAACAAACAAACAAACAAACTCTTCAACTTTATTATTAGTATAGATTGTTTTTTGTACTGCAATTTATCAGACAGCAACATTTTAATGATGTTAACGAACTTTTATCCAATTATAGATATTTTTGGCAGCCATTGATTTTTTTTGCGACCTCTTTATTTGTACAATTATTTTAACAAAGAAGCTAAACTACTAGAAACACACTAATACACTAACACAATTTCATTTTTATTTAAGACTTGATCGATTCAATTTTCCTCTACGGCTTCAATAAAACAGGACGTCTCAGGGAATTCACTCAGGAGGGATATAAAACCTCCTTGTTAGTTTTAACTTTTGTAAACATTCTCGATCTAGCTTCAAACCAAGAGATGTTTACCAGTAATGGGGGTTTGGCGAATAATTCATTTACTAAAATATCTATGGTGTGTTTTTTTTTAAATATCTTAAATAGCTAAATAAAGAAAATGTGTTATCACGCGACTAGCTGTAACCTACAGCACAATAGTTTTCTTAATAAATACATCTTATGCTCTGCTACCAACATGATTGGTTGATTGGTTACTTACTAATAAATTATAAGTTTCTGTGATCATTATTAAGGAGTTCCTTATGATGTCGCATTCTAAGAAATACTTGACAATTTTTTATATCTTTGTCTGCAGAAATGGGTAGCGTACCAAATTCCCCATTTCTTTAAAGTTAATTACGAAAACTTGTGTTGTAATTAAAATGGTTAGCCACAACTTTATAAAATAGTTACGGCCGTTAAAGTGGTTATTAATAAATTAGCTCGTATAGCTATAGTAAACAAGTATACCTAACTTTAATTAAACAAGTGTATAAATATGTTTCATTAAATGGCAGATTTTACGATTTTGTGTATTTTAATATGTCATTAAGTTAACATTGTGGTAGATTACATAACTAGATATAATTTTATAGCATCTACGGGAATGTTGTATTGGCTACAAATACTTTTCATATGTATATACTTTATGAGATTCTAAAAACTTTGCGCAACCATATAAGCGTCCTATTTGTAATAATGAGTTGCATTTTTATGGCATGCGCTCCTCCCTTGGAACCGCCAGAGCAGAAATTTGAAGCTATAAACTTTCTATTACGAAGAAAAAGTGAGTGACCACACATGGATCTACCTCTATAAGATCAACTCTAAAATAACAGCATTCGTGCTGTTGTGTTTGGTTGGTGAGTGTCATCTCAATGGGTCGCCGTATGTGGGTCACCATGCTGCATTGTATGCATTCATAATGAGCATGGTGACCACTCTTGGACTCTGCTTATGCTTTCGATCAGACAGAGTAGAGTCACTTTAACATGCTTACACATAAAAGAAACAGGTAAGTTGATATTAAGGAAATTGTTATTTGTTATACAAGAGAGCAAAGTTGCTTTTTACCGCGTGCTCAATTTTCAATCATTATCATCATCATGCATCTAAACTCACTTATTCGATGATAGACCGATAATTATCAATTGATAAGCGAATTTGATTTACCTCTTCATGCGATCATTCTGCTCCATATTCTTCTTCCTTTCGGCATCTAGTGCGGCTCCTTCGGGACTCATGTCATGTTCTTTTTAAAACGAAACACTACTATCTTATTTTAAAACGTGGGATTCTACATCCCCACGCATATTCACATCAGTTCGTACACGGTATTGGTGTATGAGAAAAAGTCACTTTGCCAAGAGCCGTCACGAAGTCATATCATCGTTTTGTCCATACAGATTCAGGGATTTAACGAAGCAACTGTGTGTAATGAGCACATGTCTTGCCCGACAGAAGAGGTATGTATATCGTCTCTATTATCAACACTCTATGTTGTTGGTCAGTCCATCGTTCTTACTACGCGGCAGTTAGGACTTGATGGAGTTTGGACCGATGTCTTGCTTCTGTAAAAGGCATACATTCATATGTATGAAACAAACGACCTCCAATCAGTGTGAGTCCACCTCAAGACCCAGTCGTCGCCTACGAACGACTTATGCGAGATCCGCAGAAACTTTTATGGTCATTGTGCTGTACATCCAACTTCCCAGACACTTCCTAGGCAAATGTCTTGCAATGGGAGGTCATAACGAATGTTCTACAGAAGATCTTATTGTGTTTTTTTTTGTTTTACTATTCCTAATAATTTCATTGATTTCTAAAAGTTGTTTTGCTAATCCGATTTAGGTCATCATAACAAAATGTATGGAGTATCCTAAGCAATACATTATGATGAGACCGGAGGCCCAATGATGCACAAACATCGCAATTGGCCGCCATGGTGTAGGTCACCGTGATGCATCGTGTTTGCATCATGGTGACCCATGGTGATTCTAATTTGCCTGATGGAAAATCGTACAAAGTAGAGTCATATTCGCCGTCGTCGTCGTCATTTGGGAGATTCGTGATATATATGTATAAAAAAACGAAAACGTATTGTATAGCAATTTTCCACTAAATATAAAAATTTAAAATATTTTGTAAGATTATTTGATCTACATACTACACATAACATTTATATAAGACTAACTGAGTCCCGCGGTGTTACCCGCGGTTATTGTTGTACCTTTAAGACAATTACCGCGGGTAACTTCATTACATTAACTATCTGCCAGTGAAAGTCAAAATCGGTCCAGGCTTTCCAGGGATTAGCTGGATCAAATAGACAGACAGACAAAAATTTAATAAAATGTTATTTTGGCAAACGTACTGTGTATTTCATATTACAAACAGAAATTCCAATTTATTTTTTTTGTATAGATAAATAAATTGTGACTTACTCCGGTTGTACTCTGGTAGAGCATGCCAGCTAACATAACATACACTTACTTTTATGAACTGAAACGACACAATATCTTTAGCGGACAATATTGACTGAACTTTCAATAATCCTATTTAATGGTTCATAAAGAAGAAGCGAGTCTGCAAAAAATAGAGGCTATTTATTTCGTCCAGAAGTTACAAATCAAACAGAATATATTGGTTATAAAAGTGCAACAAGTATTCGAAATGCACACAGCCTGTATGTGTATTCCACTTGGTTTTATAGACTATAAAATGCCTTTACGACTGCCAGGATAATACCCATCCGGCTAAAAGGGTTTTGGCTTCAAAACTTATAGATATACACTGGCGTAATTAAAAATGTCTGCCGCAAATGTGTGTTTGGTCACCATCGGGTAGAAAATTGTGTAAAGTTTTATTATTTAACATTTGTTTCAACTATTAACATCACTGAACATAATGCTGAGGTCAAGGATCCATACATTTATGTCCGGTACCAATTATACGTATTGATTTAAGTGGATTTAAAGTATATTTATAGCGTTGCGAATATGTCTAGAATTTTTTTTTTTTATGATGAAATGGCAACTAGCCGGATCACTCGGATCAGCTATTTCTGCCAATGTCAAGTATTTATCGTCTTCAATTATCAAGTCTTCAAGTCGTCGTTGTGATGAAATTAATGATAAAAAATGTATAAAATGTGGATGACCTGAAATGGGGACCGTCTTTCGAAAAAACAAAAAACAATCTCCAATATTATAAAGAAATTAACTTTATAAAGGATGGCTCAACTACCAAATCTAAAAGCAAGCCTTTCTCAATCCTAGGTACTGCACCTGACTGGACTATTTTGATGGATACGTATGATAAGCACTATAAAATCCCAGAGGATGTTGGTGTTTCGTCATCCAGACCGGACATATTCCTTTTCTCTAGACAAATTAAACACATAATATTAGTAGAGCTTACTGTTCCGTGGGAAACTAATATTCCTAAAGACCATAGAATAAAATTAAATAAATATTACGATCTAACAACTGAACTTAACAAAAATGGCTATGTGGTTAATTTATACGCGGTAGAAGTAGGAGCGAGAGGTATACCAGCTAAATCTCTCTATAACCTTCTGAAAGACCTTGGCCTGTCGAGATCTGCAGTAAGTTCTACTTTAGAACGAGTATCCAAGGCTGCACTAACAGGTTCCTACCAAATTTGGCTAGGTAGGGCGGGAAACTCGAGCAGTGAAGGTGAGCGTTGATGCGCATCTTAAAGGGGGCCTCCTTAAACCTACATCCAGGTCGTAAGTCCTGGGAACTGCTTTGAGTTTCTCCCTCTGCCACACGATGGACCCGGCACCCGCACGGTGAATCCATGGAGTGCTAAGAAGTTTGTCTCTAACTAGCTCTAAAAGGAAAACATAAAAAAATATATTATAACAAACTAGCGACCCGCCCCGGCTTCGCACGGGTGCAATGCTGATACTAAATTAAATACACTACAGAAAAACTATGAACGTTGTATATAAAAACATAGCGGCCCGCTCCGACTTTGCACGGGCATAATTTTTTTTTTTTTTTTTTTTTTATTGAATAATTGGCAAACGAGCAGACGTATCACCTGATGGTAAGCGATTACCGCCGCCCATGGACACTCGCAACACCAAAGGCGTCACAAGTGCGTTGCCGACCTTTGGGGGATGGGAATGGGGGAAAATAGAAACCTCTAAAATTAGCAATGTTGCCTTAGTATATGATGCATGTATTATACATATAAACCTTCCTCTTGAATCACTCTATCTATTGGAAAAAACCGCATCAAAATCCGTTGCGTAGTTTTAAAGATTTAAGCGCACATAGGGATATAGGGACAGAAAAGGCGACTTTGTTTTATACTATGTAGTAACAAATATACATACACACCGACATTTGCTCTCTCGCTTTGGCTCACTAATTACAGGCAACTTTTTGTATTTGTGTTCCCTACCTGTCGTTTTTTCCGTTGCATCCGGATAGAAATCACAACGATTCTAAAGAAGTTTCAGTAAGAAAATTTAGGCTATCTCGCATCATTATTATTTTAAGGCAACGAGAACACTTACAAAATTGAATTTTAAATATCATGCACCATCTTACAAATATAAAAATAAATTGTGATACATACTCATACAAAAATAGAGTAAAACGTGTAACACAATATAATATGGGTTCCCAAGCTTTATTCTTCTGATGTGCTAAGTCGCGAGGTGTGAGCAAGAAAACGAACTGCGCAGGCGCAAATTCCACGAACAGCCGAGTTATGGCCCTACAAAACGTCAGGCGAATCATCAATGTTTAAATCGTAATATATTGAAGAATTTTGCAATTATCATATTTCATACTTATTTACGACGTCTAGCCTCCCTACTGACGTCTATCTAAGGCGATCCTGGGAGGTCATAAAACGAATAAACCACACAGCAATAAACGTGCGTTTTATTTCTTGTATAATTATATATATGAAGCTATTTGTTTTCGATTTTTTGGTACCAGTATCTAGAGAGGATTTGTAGGGTTAAGTTTTCTCATGAAACGCTGTAGACTCACAGGGGAGGGGAAACTTAAACCGAAGGACATAAGTTTCAATGCAGACTAGCAAGTCTGGAAGTGTGTTTTAGTATTCGAGCGAGTGGTGGCGATGAATTTAATGGACTAACACTTAGGAAAGGGGAATGCGGGCATGAAAATGTTCTCATTTCAACGTAAGATAAGTCACATTTGTGCCGCATACTCATACATCGTAAAACGTACCCAGATTTATTTGTATGTCCGATACGCCATTGATGTGGTAAAAGAACCAAATGATTAGTACGCGATTTTACTCTGTCTAAATTGGCAGTTAATATTTGCACAAACATTTGCCGATATTGGTTCCTGGATATCTATGTATTCGTGTACTTAAAAACATGTTTATGAAATTGTCATGTAAAAGTATACACACAATATGTTGAACCTTATTTTTTAAGTTATGGAAACCTCCTCAACTCGTCACCGGCTTTCGATATATTGTAAAGTTAAACTACTTCACTAAATCAGACGATAAACCATATTGCGCTTAAAAAGGATATTATTATTATTATTTTTTTTATTGAATAGGGGGCAAACGAGCTGACGCATCACTTGATGGTAAGCGATTACCGCCGCCCATGGACACCCGCAACACCAAAAGCATCACAAGTGCGTTGCCGACCTTTGGGGGATGGGGAGAGGGAATGGGGGAGGGGTTGGGGTATGGGCCTCCGGTATCCTCACTCACTCGGTGAAACACAGCGCAAGCGCTATTTCACACCGGTTTTCTGTGAGTGGGATAAAGTGGGTCCGGGAACAGCTTATATTAAGACATCCGAACCCCCCTAACGATTGCTTGTAAACACCTTTAAATAGAAATCTCTCGGTAGGCCGATGTCCAGGTACACATGACGTGGTTGGCGAGCCACATTCCCTAACCTAACGCAATTGTGCCCCTATACTGCTCACTCAATCATTACCGCACGAAAAATTCACAAACTAGCTTTACTTGTTTCTTGCCTTAAGCTGCATAGCTTGACTTGAAATCATGAACCTTTTTGAGTTTTTTTTTTCACCTTATCCTCTTCGTTTTCTGCATAGTAACAAATAACAATTATTCCTTAGACCAAGGCCAAAGGAAACAAGTGACCAATGCTAAAATAGTAGAAGGCAGCTAATGTATATAATGTATATAAATAATGAGGAATGCCTAATCCTCTCATATTGCGATATCAAAGTTCGAGATTTAATTAACCAGCCTTCCATCACATATGCAACATTAAGCCTCACTTACGATAAGACTATACTAATTAATTTTTTACGATCATGTTCGCAATTAGCTTACGACACGGTGATCGAAAACCAACGTTTACAATCGACACAAATTATGCGTGAAGCCACAATACGGTCTAGTTTGATTAAAATATGCTTAAGCTTTGTTTACAATTTGAAATTAGTTAATCTCCTGAGTTTGTGTACAGAATTAAGTGATTTGGTAATCTTAATGTCTTAATTAATTACTCAATATCACCTTTTTTCTCCGCTAAGTCACGCGTTTTAAATTCGGGTGCGGACTGTAACGCATTCTTACTTTGTTTAGTTAATACTAATAGCTATAAATTTGACTGCCTTGGTAGTCTAGTGTCAGCATATGTGGCTGCTGTGCTGAGTTCTCGGATTCGATTCCCAGGTGGACATAATGTCTGTGTAATTTGCAAATGTTTGTTTCAGAGTTTGAGTGTTTTTCATGTATAATATGTGTGTGTTTACAAACAACAAAATTAAATTATAAATATTCCCATCGCTACTTAGTTTGAATCGAGATGACGTTGTGTGTCAGATGTCCTAAAAACTTAACCGACAACTACCAACACTTGAAGAGAGCTGACATTTTACCTCTAAAGAATAGTCCAACCTGCGTTTTACTCTGTTATTGGGTCACACTACAACATCTTTAAACAAAAGTTAACTACACTACCCTCGCACTGAATATGCGCTGTCGTGTTTCGCTGGTAAGTGTCAACCGCCGCCATGGTGTTTGTCTATTATTTATGCTGTCGTCGGACAGAGTAGAGACACTTTGGAAGGCCCTTAGTAAAAAAACTGTATACCCCCAGTCAAAAAATTAACAAGTCTTTTCGTGGTCGCTATGAGAGATCTTACAACAAAATCTTAGACAATTTGCAAATGGTAAGTCTTAACAAACCAACGTGGTACAGCAAGGCAAAATGCCTTAAGAGCTGTTACTCTTATTCCAGTCTATTACCGTCCATTGTTGAATAAAGGCCTCCCCCAAAAAGCGCCAACCATCTCGGTTTTGTTACTGATTAGTAGACTATTTTCAAAATAAAAACCCAGGGATTTAAATTCACGGATGATTCCAAATAACAGTGATGTGAGCTACAAATAAACTGCAGAACACTGTGTTGTCGCCTGCACGGTACAGAGACAAGGGGTACGATGAAAAAGGGGACTGGAAGAGGTGCGGGTGACAGACGTTCGTAACGTGATAAGAATGTATGTAATTGTAATTGTAATGTTTAAAATAGCGTAAGGGTAACTTTTATGGCCAGCCTTAACTTGACGCAAACACTCCTTCGATATAGTTTCCAGGCGAAACAAATCGAGGGGACAGCCACAAGTATCCGGTGTAGAAAACGAACTGACATTGCAAGACCTTTAAGATCAAATTCATGTTTACATATTTTTTTTTTAAAAAGACAACTACCGCACTAGGAATAATTCCTGTGTCGCGGGGGACTTTACAAACATACATGAAACAGACACAAAGAATAACCTGACTTAGAACAACAATTTGTGGATCACACAAAGTGTTATTCGATGTGGGATTTGAACCCACAACACTTTGGCGAAGTAGGGAACGTCGTGGTGACCGCTTAACCACTAGGCCAAACGTGCATATCTGTCTTTAGATTAAAGATGCTTTTGGATGACAAATATTATTTGACTGCCTCGGTGGCGCAGTGGTAATGAATGCGACTGCTGTGCTTGAGGTCTCGGGTTCAAATCCTGGGTCGAATCAAAATGTTTGTGTGTAATGTACAAATATTTGTTTCGGAGTTTGGGTGTTTTCTATGTATAATATGTATGTATTTACAAAAAAAAAGTATATATGTATTCATATCAGTTGTCTAGTACCCATAACACAAGCTCTGCTTAGCTTGGGACTAGATGGCGTTGTGTGTTAGATGTCCGAAATATTTATTTATTTATTATAAAAGATGAACGTCTATAAAGAATTAATCAAAATCCATTATTAATTCGCGAAAGAAACAAAATATATGTTGTCCAGATGACCGTTTAGTCCGTTTTAAGTGGAGATAAAATACGTATATCAACAAGAAACTCATTCTTTATATACTTGACCTGCTGATAATATTAATTGTAAGAGTGAGGTAATATCTTATCAGTAGACATATACACGTAATTGTCTGTACATTCGGCTGTTACAATGTTAAGAAAGGTGGAAAAGTGTTTACTTTATCGCTACATTCACTACGAGTCATTTGTTTTCTTTACTACTCTGTCCATAATCCAAAGGTGGTGGTCACCACACTCATTGCGAGTGCACGTAATAAATAAATATTCCGGACATCTAACACACAACGCCATCTAGTCCCAAGCTAAGCAGAGCTTGTGTTATGTGTACTAGACAACTGATATAAATACTTATATAGAAAACACCCAAACTCCAAAACAAATATTTGCAGAGCATACAAATATTTGGTCCGACCGAATCGAACCCGAGACCTCAAGCTTAGCAGTCGCATACGCTATCACTACGCCACCGAGGCAGTCATCAATGCAACAATGCAGCATGCAGACCCACACAATGATGGCCTATTGAGATGTTTCTGCATCATTGAGTATTCGGTCTCGCAGTTACCAACGAAACACGACAACAAAAACGCTGTTATTTCATCAATCTCAATCAATAACCTTCAAAAAACGAGCGTACTCCTTCTTAAAAGGCCGGCAACGCACTTGTAATGCCTCTGGTGTTGCGGGTGTCTATGGCCGGCGGTAATCACTTACCATCAGGCGATACGTCTGCTTGTTTGCTCCCTACACAAAAAAAAGTGTCTATAATTGTCAAATATAAACGTTTTAGTATCTTCCGTAAGGATAAAAGCTCCTATTTGCTCTTTAAGGCACTTAAATGATATTATTAACCCTGCATAGGTGAGAATATTCATTTTCAATCGAAAGAAATAATCCAACACGCACGTGTATCATCGAATCTCGTGCTCTTTGGGTATTGTAGAACCGGGAGGGAATGTAATTTCTACTAAAGACCTGGACCAAGTGATAGCAGGTCGTCCCTTAATCGACGCTGTGCCTGACCAGTTTTATTTCCGGATAAAAAGGGATCATATACGTTACCATAATCTAATATATATGTATACATAATTTTAATTCATAATTCAAGTATCAGATATTTTTTAATGTGTTAATATTAATCTATTAAAAATAAATTTTGATCGTATCTCAGTAAAAAGACGGCCACATATCCCGAAGGCTCTCCATATCACTCGTGTGCTACTTCTATCCAATTCCTGTTGATAATTTAAACAGTTCTATTCAAACAGGTCGAATTAGAGATTGTTCTTTAAATAACAAAGGATTTTTATATCATTCATAATGTATTAATCGAATAGTTTCTCAAATCGATTTTTTCATTCATAAAGGATTAATCGAATAGTTTCTCAAATCGATTGTACATTTTTTACTTAAATCACAATCATTATGAATACTTTAAAATGAATACTGAAGTCATTTGAATATGTATCGAATCAATACTGGAGCACATTCATAGATTTATCAGCGTTGTTGAGTGATTTACATTTACCAACGCTGATATCGTACATGTGCTCATGATATGATTCATTATATCAGAAAAGTCATTTGGAAGTTTTATCTTCGTCAAGGTAAGTGAAGGAGACTCTTTAATCAACAATATTGCTGACAAGAGATTAGACTACTTCGGACATATTTCATAATGCCTAGGCTTCGTTTCTAAGTGGCTTGTTAAAATGACAAGCCAATTAGAAAGGAAGGAAGTAAACATAAAATTTTCCCCCGGGTTTGCCGGTTATCGCAGCAAAGAGTAGCGTATGTCCTTCCCCATGAATCAAAGTATCTCCATGTCAAAATTCGTTAAAATCGGTGGAGTGGTTTGGCCGTGAAAGCAGGACAGACAGACAGAGTTACTTAGGCATTTTTACTCGTAATGTCAGTATGGATTAGAACTGGTTATAAACACAGAATTTTATATCCTAAATGAAAATTCTTTTTACGCTTGAATATGTTCGAGCTGTTACTCCACCGGGGTTTGCCTTATCGGCGACAGTTAGAATTGCACTGAGTGTATCACTCTGCGCCTGAAATAGGAGGCAGTTAGGAACAGCTATAATGCCGACAGAATCCTTGAATACTTTGGCCACATTGCGAGGAGAGAAGGCGATAACCTTGAAAGACAGATGAGGACGGGTAATGTGGAGGGGAGGAGACCCAGGGGCCGTAACCCGTTGCGCCAGGTGGACCAATTTCGCACTACTCTCGGCACTACGATCCATGCTGCCCTACACACTCTCAGGATAGAAACAAGTAGCGAGCTATCACTCGTACAATAGCTGCAAGTAGAGGTCACGACCCTCAGAATTGAGGGTAACGACGCAAGGAGGATTATGCCGACATCCGAACCCTAAATGAAAAGTCTAAACTGGATAATTCTTGTTCAGGAATAAACTGTGGCACTGTTACGATACAGAACAACCCGTGTAAGTAGTTTACATACACGATAACCTAGTTTAAATTACAATGTATATTATAAACAAACAATTCATTGAGATCGTGTAAGGTCTTGTAAATACGTCTGAACCTTAGCATGCTATAAACGTCTCTAATCAGATGTATTGGCTGAATGGCGATAGTTAAAATGAATTAAATTTTGTTTAAAATAAAATCGTTTTACCAAATACCATTTCGGAGTAGAATATCATAATATACTCGTAGCTAATTGCACGAGAATTCATACCAACTAAAATTAAGAGTCACAATTATGTTTCAATTTAGTCATTGTTTTACAGTTGAAAGATATTTTTAACCGACTTCCAAAAAGGAGCTCAATTCGACTGTTGTACTTTTTTATGCTTGTTATTACAGAACTTTCGTCTGGGTAAACCGATTTTGATGATTCTTTTTATTTCGAAGCTGGTGCTTCCAATGTTGTCCCATTTCAATTTGGTCCAGCCCTTGAAGTCGTTTTTTTGGTAAAATTTTGTATTAGGTATATCTAGGTATTTATATTCATAAGTAAACATTCTAAAATCCAAACTAATATTATAAATTCAAATTTGACTCTGTCTGTCTGTTTGTTACACTTTCGGGGCTAAACCACTAAACCTATTTTACGTAGTCTATTCCTTGTTATTGATAGTTTTAGCAATTTTTTTTATTGATTATTTGATTTTGACATGCTAATACTCTATCGATATCGGTGTTGCGTTGGGTAAATTTGTATGATGAATTCGTCAGATTCCCGGTCTGTCTTTGCGGATTACCATTCCCGTTTTTCACTTATTATAGATAGCAAAACAGGGACCATAAAATATCGTGCCGAAGAGAAGTGACTAATTTGCAATACTGCACCCACTTTAACAACGAATATAAAAACCAGAATGAAAAACTGACCCTTGTTTACCACGCATACAAATGATCGTGTAAAAAACTATACAAATACCAGCTGACGTTTACAATATTTTCTTTCGTGCTGTTTGTAAATTAGTACACACATAACGTTTTTTCCCTTGTTGTACTAAGAAATGCTAGTAGTTGAACATGTGGTGTCATAGTGGTCAAGATGTGAGCCGGCTTGGTTTCTTTACTATCATGACCTATTTTGGATGCTTTGTAGTTTTTTCTTAATTTGGCTATTCGGCAACTTTTTCGTTTTACAACTCTAACATGTTTTTTTTTTCATGGCACCCACATTTTTAGGTTGCATAATTAACTACTTTACGAATTGTCTATGCGGAAACAAATTAATACTAAACCATATGTATACTTATATGTGTATGTGTTATTGTATTGGATTGTAGTATTATGTTATTGTGGTATGGTGGTGTATTTCATGTACATAGTATAAAACCTATATTCCGCATCTCCGATCTACCGCAACAATTTATATAGTTGACCATTTCTCAGAGTGAGAAAAGGTAATTATATCCATCATAAGTAAGCAGTTGCTTTGATTTATAAACTTTGTATTCATTAATATTACAGTATCTCCAATACAATGGTTTAACATTCATTGGAAGTCCAGTAACCGAGTCTAGTTTTGTGCAACTTGCTAACTTTAGCTTTGAATTTGATGCGCTAAGTTTCATCCGTACTGTGGAAGGTATCGAGAACAATGATATCTCTTACGATGAAAAACGAAGAAATATTTAACAGTTTTGATTATTATGAGTTACAAATCAGAATATATATAAGAATAAAGCAACAGGGGTCATTTAAAATATGTGTTTACTAAACCCCCTGATTGTCGATCGACACTGGACTTGTACGGAAAGTCAAGGCCGAATTCTTTTTTCTTCAAGTTTCAAGTCAGTCTGTTTGTCTGAATAAAAATATATTTTTAGTGTGATTTCCGTGATTATCAGTGAAAGAAATATGTATGAAAATGTCTTAGGTACAGACAACGCACGATGTAATCATTTACAGAAACCTTCGCAACACAAAACGCTTCCTCAGGTTTTCTCAACTTGTCCCAGTCTCCAATCTATGAGAGTTCTGCGATAGTTTGACTAGCACCATCAGCGTCGCACAAAAGTGACGGTCTGCAATTTTTTTCTTTAAATTTGAATTCTATACTAACATTATAAAGCTGAAGAGTTTGTTTGTTTGAACGCGCTAATCTCATGAACCGCTGGTCCGATTTGAAAAATTATTTCAGTGTTGGATAGTCCGTTTATCGAGGAAAGCTATAGGCTATATATCATCACGCTAATACTAATAAGAGCAGAGCACTAATAAAGAATGTTTCAAAAACGGGGCAAAATTTTCACGCTACGGGCAATAGAAGACGCAAACTCTTTAGCTTCTAATAAATCTTAAAAATATAAGGATCAAATGTACTAACAAGATCTAATATCTTCGATTTCACAATAACACTTATACAGAGATGCTAATAACCTACATCGAAACAAACCACTGAACAGTACCTGCTTTACAATGCAAGAGCACTATCGAATTTTGATGGAATTCGACAAACTCAATTTGCCACCAAATAGGTTGCTGGCGACATTGGGTCAGAGCCGCGGCTATAATTGTGATGGGACTGTCCAAGCAAATCCCATTGCACATGCTACTACAACAGAAGAATTTTAACCTTATTGCATGGGGAATATGGTCTAGTTTTATTTTACAGTTTGTCGGTCAAGGACAAAGATTTTCAGTATGATAACTATGTCTGGCAGTTAAGTTTGTATTTTGAAGGTGAACTTAACTCATTTAATTGTTTTGATGGTAGTAGAAGAGATATGCACCTGTTATTGTGTAGGTATGTTATTGGGGTTAATCGCCATTTTGGTTTTGTAAAGCAATTATTAGCAACATGTGCGTTAGTGGTCCAATAATTGGGTTTTGTCTTTGTTTTATGTAATGATTAAAAATTTGGTTTAATCAATTTGCAGATTAGTTTAGAACAAAACAATTGTTTAATTCGTAACCTTTTTTATTTTTATTTTCAATTTCTGAAACTTTGATAAGAATACATGTTAAACAATTTCATTAATCGTTTACCATAGCTCAGACGTTGATTATTTTAACATAAAAATTATCCAAATCGCTACAGTCATTCCCAAGTTTTACGAAGACTAATGAACAACCATAGATTTTTGTATAAAAGAAAGACTGTATCTCTTTTTTTTCTCTTTTTTTATACAACTCCCGCACTAGGAATAATTTGTGTCGCGGGGGACTTTACAAACATACATGAAACGGACACAAAGAACACCCTGACTTAGAAGAACAACAATTTGTGGATCACACAAAGTGTTATTTCTTATGGGGTTTGAACCCACAACACTCGGCGAAGTAGGGAACGGCGTGGCGACCGCTTAACCGCTAGGCCTAACGTGCTTATTGACATATGACATATGCCTCTCTCATTTGAAAAGGTGTTTAAGTCTATGATATCACGTTGGTAAATAAATAGTATCAAGTTTACCTTCTCTTTGCTATTATCCTTTTTCTTTTTGAATACGCGCATACGAGCAGATGCATCACTTGATGGTAAGCGATTACCGCCGCCCATGGACACCCGCAACACCAAAAGCGTCACAAGTGCGTTGCCGACCTTTGGGGGATGGGGAGAGGGAATGGCGGGAGGGGTTGGCGTATGGGCCTCCGGTATCCTCACTCACTCGGTGAAACACAGCGCAAGCGCTATTTCACACCGGTTTTCTGTGAGACCGTGTCCGGTCGAGCCGGCCCATTCATGCCGAAGCGTGGCTCTTCCATGGAAGAACCTCTCCTAAGCGGTTTACTCCCTTAATCGAGTCTAACACTGACTGCCTCGGTGGCGCGAGTGGTAGCGTAAGCGACTGCTGTGCTTGAGGTCTCGGGTTCGATTCCCGGGTCGGTCCAAATGTTTGTATGATCTGCAAATATTTGTTTCGAAGTTTGGGTGTTTTCTATGTATAATATGTATGTATTTACAAAAAAAAAGTATATATATGTATTTATATCAGTTGTTTAGTACTCATAACACAAGCTCTGCTTAGCTTGGGACTAGACGGCGTTGTGTGTTAAATTGTCCGAAATATTTATTATTTATAACAACATCCAGAGGATGAATACGGGTTGATCGTATCACTAATTCGTCATTCCTGTGACAAAAATTATAAAGAATTAATGTTTATTACAAATTTTGTCACTTAATCAGCCATAAAAGCCGATATGGTGCTTCACCGGTGGTCTTAAAAAAACCTTGTGGCTTCGTTTTAAGAATCCATAAATTTTCATTAAATGACTTAATTTTAATTAATGTTGGTATAATTTATGATAATTTAAATGTTGTAGGTTTATTTAAAATTAATATTGCTTTGTGCTCTTCAAGACTATGAAACAAGCCGGTGTTTTTATTTAAGTAGTAGTTGACTCCGTGATGCGTGGTGGTTTGAACGATCACCTCGCAGCCCTCTACTACAATGTGTGTTGTAGGTTCGATCTCCATATGGGATCACTTTAGTGGTCCACAAATAGTTATTTTGAGTTTCGGTGTGTCCGCTTCATGTATGTCTGTAAAAGTTACAAGTGCAGGAGTTTTTTGAAAATTAAAAACAATACTGTCACCAATGTACCTAATTAACATGTTATATTTATATAAATGGAGATAGATTGGATATTTGTTTGAGAGATAAAGTTTACAGGTTACAACATAACCTTTTTTTTTTTTTTTTGTTTTTTAAAAAGACAACTCCCGCATTAGGAATATACATCCTGTGTCGCGGGGGACTTTACAAACATACATGTAACGGACACAAATAACACCCAGACTCAGGACAACATTTAGTGGATCACACAAAGTGATGTCCCACGTGGGATTTGAACCCACGGCACTTGGCGCAGTAGTGAACGTTTAAACCACTAGGCCAACCGTGCAGTCTTTGAAAGAGTATTTGGGTTAGTCATCCCAGGGTGATTGTAGTTCTTAATGCAAAAACGACCGTCAGTTTTAAATAGTTAAACTAAGTGGAAAGAGCGGAAGAAACGCCTTAATACCTTTAAATGATTTCCAAAGTCTTTATAAACTGTCGGTTTTATCATTCTTCTTTATGTCCATTTCTTAGTTTAAAAAAAAGAGATCTTGAACATTATCAGGGCTAACGCTATTAATTACGCAGCACGTTATAACTACTACATCGTATGTACTTAGTAAAAGGTTTAAGAAATCTTAAACTATTTCGTGGGAGAGCTACGCTTCGGCATGTACGGGCCGGCCTGAACGGAGTGATACCACGGCCTCACAGGAAACCGGTGTGAAATAGCGCTTGCGCTGTGTTTCACCGAGAGAGTGAAGATACCGGAGGCCCAAAACCCAATCCCCCTTCCGATCCCCCAAAGGTCGGCTACGCACTTGTGTCGCCTCTGGTGTTGCGGGTGTCCATTGGCAGCGGTAATCGCTTACCATTAGGTGATACGTCTGCTCGTTTGCCCACTATTCAATAAAACGAAAAAGAAAAATTATAAGTACGAAACTTCATGCAAACCCCATAACGTAAAACACTATACTGTATTGTCTGCGTTCGCAGTGAGCATGAGGCTGAGACACCAGGCTGAGCAGTCACTTGGCAAGTTGTCAAAAAAAAAGCAACTCATTTGCTACCTCACTTGTCTTTTTACTGTAATGATAATCTTCGTCGAATACTTTGCCCTTCAACACACATTTTACACATTTTTAGTCTGTTTAGGTTAAGATTATTATTTAAAATATAAACAAACAATAACATTGATATTTCTGCAATGTCCGTTTGATAAGATATGCAACTTATCTTACCTACTCTTTCGGATTAAAGCACTTTATGTTCGACTCTTGAACGACTTTTATACCGCATTTGCATATTTTTATGGTTTTCTGGCGGTGAAATTAAAGTATTATAAAACCAATGTAACTATACGATACAGTCATAAGTCGTAAAATAATGTTGACGGTCGTAAAAATCGCTTGAAATAAAAACTGTGTAAAAAAGTTACTGGGACATTTAACATATCCGCTGATATGATTAATCTACAGCCAACAGAATGATGCGACGTATATTGTCCACTGGCTTTTACCTTCGAACGCGTGTATAAAGTTTATCGCAGAAAAGAGTAGCTAATGTCCTTTCTCAAGAATCAAAGTATCTCAATGCAAAATTTTATTGAAATTGTGAAAGGTGAAATACAGATAGTACTTACTTTTGAATTTATAATATTAGTGTAGATTGAATACTCTTTAAGTTGAAGACACTAACAAAATTTAGAAGTAGCTTATTTGAATTTAACTGTGATACGTATTCAAATAAAGTCATTTCTTTGAAATAATAATATGTATGATAATTATGCATCGCTATACTCGTGGGTGACATTAGAGAAATGTATTTCTTGATTTCAAGGTTATCTAACTCAGCTTGGAATCACTTACTATATAAATTATGAATGAAATTGACACTTTATGCAGAAATTTATACAAGTAAAAGTCAGTACATATTTGCCAGGATCAAAAGCCTTTGCTTTCTTGTGCTTAACTCTTTACGAATGAGCATATTATACACGACTCGACGCTCACATTTATACCTATTTGTGAATCTGCACACTCATTTTTTATTGCATTTAAAATTGCTGCATGTGGTTAAAACGATTTCTGCGGTTGAGCGGTAGCAGTGGTGAATGAACAAGGGTCACGGAGAAGGGGAGCGTAAGGATGAACGATTTAACGACAGTTTGATTACGAACACTACTAAACTTAGTGAATTGTAAGTTAACGATAGCGATACTGCAAATCGAATGGGTGGTAAAATATTTTTTATTACTAAATGAATGAAGCCTCTAAATCTTGATGAGGCGTTTTAAGGAACTTGTTCGATTTTCTCTAAGTAAAATTGCGAAAATCATCTTTTGTTTTTATTTTTTTTTATTTTGTCACATCCTAGGTTTTGATTTAGATACCTATTTGTGTTTTATATTAAAAAAACGTATCGTAGTTGATAGTAACGTCATTATTACTAAGTCCGAAATCAGAAACGTTCAAAAACCGAAAAATATCCTTCCGAAGATAGCATACCTAAGTTTTTAGAGATCAATTTATCATTAATGAATTCTCTTTAATATTCTGGAACAAAATTGTGTAGAAAAATTGTTGTTGTAAATCGAAATGCCTACAATTTATTCCATGGTTTTATAACGAATGCTTGAACAAATTCAGGCTGGACAATTTAAGATGGCGTCATACACTAAATCTGTCAGAGAGGCAGTTGACTGAGAGAATATCATTCACTACGCGTGACAACTGAATGTATGCCCACGGATGATCTCGTAAACTTTGTAATTAGTTTGAATGTCGTAATCTGAGACTGGAACTTACGAGGTATGTGCTCAGTTGACAGTGGAACTCACAGACATTATAGTAACTTGCTTTCTCAGTTATCGTAATGTAATGCTACAAGCATGTTTAATTTCGATAAAATGTGATTCGACTAATGAAAACGATTGAAAAGGTTCGTCAATATGAATAAAACTTAACAATAATAAATATGGAGCGTACTGTGGCATAAGAGGTTAACGAAACTGTGGGGTGTACTAGTCCGATTGCAATTGAAATTGGGGTAGAAGGGTGAAAAGTAATTTAAAAACACAAAATATACAAAAATAATCTTTAAAATCGGTCAAGGTGTTTCGGAGGAGTGCGGTCCCAAACACCACGACAAGTGACATTTAATTATTAAAATAAATCATGACTTTGTATATAAATAGACATCTTCCAGTAAGATAAGCATTACATTGGTGCTGCATTCTGTTGTTCTGTCACTGAACTAAAATTATCTACTATGCTCTCGTTTGACAGGTAACGACAATACTCATTTTTAGCGAGTTTAGTTTACGAGAGTTATCGAACAACATAATTAACAATATTGAAATACTACATCGGTTTACTCGATCTCCAATGTTACTATTCGGACAATTATGATATCCTGTGTGTGTATGGAACTAAACTCCTCCTATACAGCATAACCGATTTTAATAAAAAAAATGTGTCGAGAATGATTTAGATTCACAATTCGGCGGGTTGTTACCCGCTGTTGTAAACAACAATAACAGTATGTAATTATGAATACGACAACGATTTTAATTTATTACAAACTGTCATTCATTGTACGTTAATAGTCGTTTTAATTCCATGTAATGAGGGTAAAGGCATAGAGCCAGTATGCGGGTTACTTTTTTACAATTCTAATGTTTAATTCTAATATTGATAATATTACTAGATACATATGTATATCTATAAAAAGATGAAGAATTGCCTGTTTCTTTGTTTGTTTCATTATGCTGATCTCTAGAACTACTGGTAGCTGGATAAATAGGAATAATTCTTTGATAGTAGATGGGGTAGTCACTGAAGATTTTTTTGCCTATTATCTAACCCACGCAATCTCTTATATAAGCTTATAAGAGTCAACATTAAAACATAGACATATGCTAACGGCAACTTTTGTTTAGAACTTTAAAATAATAAAAAATCTTGAGAGGTGTCAAGGGACACCCGGATGGAACGAAGTTCGAAATAGAAAGACGAAACGAAAATATCTGGCTTGCTTTCTATAAGAGAGAGAGAGAGAGAGAGAGAGAGAGAGCGACAGAGAAACATGCGCACGCCGCACGGCTTACAATAGCTTTCTATAGCAAAAAGTGTCGTTACAACTTTTCGTCTAATAACAAAAAGTGTCGTTACAACTTTTCGTCTTAATTTTTTCCGTCTAGCCCCCTTTCGTAACACACGTTAAGGAACTTCGTTCCAAAAGAATGACAAATATTTATTTTGGCAACAAAAAGTAATCGTACACAAAAAAAGGTAACATACATCAAATTTGCAAGGTCAAAAATGGACCCAATTCAGCATCGTATCAGGCAAAACGTCTGTCGTTTTTAATAGAGCTCAGATGACGCCGTGCATACCTAAAGATATTTTACATATCCGTGTTTTAATACATACAATAACAAACACAAAAAACAATAATTACACACACACAAAAAGGGGCAAATTTTTTTGTAAAACTTAAACAGTTTACGCAGCATTCGCAATGAAGGCTTTCAAAAGGTATAATGTTTTTACTGGTTTTTCTACGTTTTTTATTGATACTCCGCTCCTTTACTTTATGGCGTGAAAATATGTTGCCTTAAGTCTTCTTCGATACTTGGCCTATCTCACACTGTTTTTTTTTTCAAATTGGGCTGTTACTGATTAACTCTATAATATTACAGTATCATATATACTGCCTCGGTGGCGTAGTGGTAGCGTATGCGACTGCTAAGCTGGAGGTCTCGGGTTCGATTCCCGTTCGGACCAAATGTTTGTATGATCTGCAAATATTTGTTTCGGAGTTTGGGTGTTTTCTATGTATAATATGTATGTATTTACAAACAAAAAGTATATAAGGATTTATATCAGTTGTCTAGTACCCATAACACAAGCTCTGCTTAGCTTGGGACTAGATGGCGTTGTGTGTAAGATGTCCGGAATATTTATTTATTTATTATTTATATGTACTATAGCTAATTCAGGAAAATAAACGTAGGTAATGTTGAGGACTAATATATATAAATATTCAGAGATAAATAAAAAAAAATGTTTATATATTTGCAACAGTCATAATTGAATTAAGTATGAATTATAACTCGATTTACGTGTAGTTTTGCAATGTCTTTGATTAACTTTTGTTGGGATAATTATTCGTTTTAGTAATTCATTTTTTTATTCACAATTTATTACCATTATCACGCATTAGGTAAAAGTAAACGATTTGGAATTGTTAGCGTAGCAGTTCATGTATGTTTGTAATGTTGTCCACGCGACATACACACTGGACACTTTTTCTATAAATATTGGAGCTATATACAAACAACCAGCATCTAACACTGATAAATAACTACGAAACAATCTCCCATAAATAATAAAAAAGCCTCCCATAAATAATAAACATATTTTTATTTTATATACTTGCTAAGATATAAATTATAACTACTAAACAAATATTATGTACAAAACACAATATATAATAATATTAAACTCTGATTTAGTATATATTTAATATACTAACTAACATTGAAACCTCTTAAACTGTTGTTCTTGCTATTATATATATATTAATTGTTATTCTAACAAACAAAGTATTTAAATCAATCTACATGTCACTAAGTCATAGGCCTTAGTAAACATAAATTGTTTCTCCACTAACATTTTTGAATTGTTTTGTAAAAGATATTTGTACTACCCACCTAATAAAAATAAAAAAAGAAAACAAAACTACCTCACTAACTACGCTAATTAGGTTATATATTTTTTGTTTAAAACTATGTTTTTCTCTGTAAGTGATTATTGTAATCTTTAGAGAAATAAATGTCTTTAACCACATACGATATAATATGCCTAATGCAGTTATCTTTTGTAAAGAGGAAAAGAGTTTAGGCGGTCACGGTCAGTGCTTCCTACTCTTCTAAGGGTTGTAGGTTTGATTCCCTCATGATACAACACTTTGTGTGATCTACAATTTTTATTATAGAAGTTCTTTGTGTCCGTTTCATGTATCCCACGAAACAGGATATATTCTCAGGGTAAAGGTTTTCTTTTAATACGAAAATAAAAGAAATTTACCGTTTGATATATAATTAATATAAAAGATAATTGACATTCGAAAACCATTGTATATGCGAAGTTTAGGTAACATATAGAAAATTCATAAAATACTTAACAAATGTTAAAAATGAGAAACAAAATTAACGTAATTTCTCTTTTGTCGTCCTTAAAGGCTTATAATATTAAACTAAACCGACTATAGACTTATCCTCCGTATGTCCAAACATCCTTTGAACCAATCCGCCTCATAAATAAACGCAACAAACGTACTAAACCAGTACAAGAATGCCTCCGTATCTTAAACTAAACATGGTAAAGAATTTCCATGTAAACTTCAGTAACTAAACTTAATGAAACCATCCGTCTTAATCCGTTTTTATTGCACCGACTGCACTTAAATATTACCAACATAACTATGTTACACAATGTTCTATATTTGTTATGTTAACTGTAGTAAATAAATAGTCACTTAGTCCATACCGTGGGAGAGCCTCGCTTCGGCATGAATGAGCCGGCTCGACCTGAGTGATACCACGGCCTCACAGAAAACCGGTGTGAAACAGCGCTTGCGCTGTGTTTCACCGAGTAAGTGAGGATATCGGAGACCCATAAGCCAACCTCTCCCCCCGTCCCCTTCCCTATCCCCCAAAGACCGGCAACACACTTGTGATGCCTCTGGTTTTGCGGGTGTCCATGGACGGTGGTAATCACTAACCATCAGGCGATATTTCTGCTCGTTTGCCCCCTATTCGCAAAAAACTCCGAAACAAATATTTGTAGATCACACAAACATTTGGTTAGACCGGGAATCGAACCCGAGACCTGAAGCACAGCAGTCGCAACATCATCAGCCTATCGCAGTCCACTGCTGGACATCTCCAATTCCACGCCACTTGGTTTGATCCTCGTCTTCTCGCATCTAACTCCTGCCATAACATATAATTAAGTAATTATATTTAATTGTACATATAAATTATCACAGTAAAATTTAGCAAACTTAGATAGAATGTGTAGTAATTAAGATTAGAATTACAACCAGAAAGATAAATGTTTTTCGAAAAACAACACAGGAAATTCCTGTGGTAAAGCTAATGGTATACCTAGTGGTGAAACTGTTACCTCACTATTTCTCACTGCATCGCGTGTTATGGGTTCGATGCACACTGGAAAATATTGTGTGATCCATATCCGTTGCTGTTCTGACTCTGGGTGTTCTTTGTGTCCGTTTCATGTATGTATGCAATCCCCATTACACAGGTTATATGAGAAAGAGGCGAAAACACTTGTTTTTTGGATGTACGATTTCTTTTTTAATGCTATCCCCGCCGCCCTTGGACACATGCAACAACATTGTTGCCGGCCTTTGGGGGATGGGTAGAGGGATGGGGGAAGGGGTTGGGGTATGGGCCTCTTGTATCCTGACTTACTCGGTGAATGTCTCTCGGCATGACAGCGCAGGCGTTGTTTCATGCCGAAGCGTGGCTCTCCCACGGTAATACGAATAGATTTTCGGAAAATGAGTAGGAATCAACTTGTAGATACTACCTATTGACAAGATTCTGCACTTCAAATCCTACTGGATTGTATTGCGTAGCACAATTGTCAGAAATTGTCATAAATGTGAAAAAAAAAACTGTATAAGTACGTTTTATTTTTTCTTTTCGTCATTCATATTTCTATGACGGAAGTAGAATTAACTGTTTTTAATAACCATTAATTCTCTCATTCATCTCTAATTCTCTTCATTAATCTTTGCCCTGAAGGAGTTTCCTTTCATCCATAGTTCAACAAATGTTCTTTCTGTTTCAGTTGTATTTAGCCTTGGTATAAAAAATTCCGAGTGTAGACATGTTTAGCCTTAGAATGCAGTTACGCTTCGTACGTGTCACCCTGTTACCCTAGGTGTTTGTTATTATCTTTGTTATGCAAATTAGAGCTATAGTCAATCTTTTACTGATTAAGTATTCTATCTGCAAACAAATTAGGTAGAACGGAATAGTATTGGCACGTCATTATTACTTCTTATAACATTTAATGCAAGACACGCACAACACTACATAACGGATACAATCTCGCGCAAGGATGCGATTGCTATTCATTATCCACTTAAGGTCTTATTGAGGCATTGTCTATATAAATATACTCAAATGTGATATTATAAACAGTCTATCCGTTGGTCCGTCCGGTGTCAAATTCGTGTAATAGCTTCTCGGAAGATCCGACTGTTGAATATGGGCCGCGGTTGCTTAGAATCGAAACTGACTTATAGCGGAATTGATCCAATAAAATTTGCATTGCAACCTCTTTCGCATTTATAATACGTTCATAGTCGTGTTCTTGTCAAGTTTAGAGGAATTTAACACTACAATGACGGAATTTATTTATCATAATAATGAGAAGGGAAGAAATTAAACATCCTTTATGAACGCAAGCGGTAAATGGTGTCTTAAAATATTTATCGTATTATAGTTTTATTTAGCACGATAACAATTGATAAATAATCCAATCCTATCAACATTTTATTTTCTCTATCTGTAAGACTAATCGATTTTGTAATAAGCCACCTGTATTTTACTTTCAACTATAAATAAACTAATTTACTTCATCTTATTTAGAGATTTTAGGCACTTTAACTTTACTCGCCTCGAGCCTGCCTTTATGTTCTTATCTTTAACAGCATTAAAAATACAAAATTCTAATACAGAACTAAGATAAAGAATTAAGTCATGTCTAATGGGCTGATATATGTAGTTAAAAAAACATCCTAGTGAGTTAAGCTCACTAGCTACTAAAATAGATTTACACACAACAGCGGTATGTCACATTAACGAAGATTCCCACAATCAGTATTCTTGAAATTTACAGCACAAAGGGCACAGTCCTTGACAAGGAACAGGTGTGGCTCGCGAAAAAATTCTCTGAATCATTTAGCATGGTAATGGAACACATGTATGCATACATACGCGATCCAGCGCATGGATAGAATAAGAATAATTCTGCGGGTTGAATTTATATGGCTTTCAATGCGGTAGGTAGATTGGAAACAGATCGCTACATTAAGCTCTGTACTAGAGCCCTTATTCATCAAACATTCGATGAAATAAACTTGTTTCGTCACGTTTTTTGTCATTTTGCTTTAACATTCGCAAGTTTTTAAGGTCCTTGTTACATTTAGGCTTCAGGATAGAGTAATAAAAATAACTTTAAATAATAATTCTTTATTTGGAACTGATAACAAAATAACTATTATTTATAAATGTGTTCGATAATGAGTGCATTAGGGGAACACTGTGACTCAGTCACTGACGCCTACATTTGGATATGGTGTACCTAATTTTTTTTTTTCTGTAGGTTTCTTATTAAATTAAAAACCTTAACAAACTCTAATTAAAACTAAGCTTGTGGAGTATTTAGTTGAGAATTTTGTAAGTTATATTCATCTCTCATTGGTTTATAGATAAATGATTAATTAGTTAGTTTGTTTGATGAAATGGCAACCAGCCGGATCACTCGGATCAGCTATTTCTGCCAATGTCAATTATTTATAGTCTTCAATTGTAAGTCTTCGAGTCTTTAAGTCGTCGCGTCGTCGTGATGAAATTAATGATAAAAATATATAAAATGTGGATGACATGAAATGGGGACCGTCTTTCGAAAAAAAATTCTAGATAAATGATATATTTCACACCGTTTTTACAAGAGGTCTTTCATAATATACAATTGACATACAGAATATCTATACATAATGTATGAACGGTCTTATTGATTGCAATGTGACCTACACACACTCAGGACGAATCGAAATGTGTCAGAAAGACAATGTAGTTGAAGTTTGTGTACACAAACTGTCTTTGTTGTTATGAGTTATAGGTACACGTCGTCTAAAATTCCCTAGCGCGATGTTTTTTCTAATGATTTAGGCTGTGGGAAAGCTACGCTTCGGCATGCATGGGCCGGCTCGCCCGCACTGAAAACCGGTATGAAAAGCGTCTGCGCTGTGTTTCACCGAGTGAGTGAGGATACCGCAGGCCCATACCCCTACCGATCCCCCCATCCCTCTTCCCACCCTCAAATGCCGGCAACGCACTTGTGGCGCCTCTGGTGTTGCGGGCTTGTTGTTGCTGTCTATGGGTGGCGGTAATCACTTATCATCAGGCGATATATCTGCTCGTTTACCCCCTCTTACATAAAAAAGAAAATAAGTAGTGATAGCTTATTAGTTTGATACGTTATTAGTAACATATAAATTTCATCAGAGTAATAATTCTCATAAAATGTCAAGTAGTTACCACCCGACTTCAAGGGTGGAGATTTATTAATTAAGATTGTTTTTGAAAGAGGCTCACGAGCCCGTAGAACGGGCATTGGTTACTTATTTTTAGCAGAGTAACAAGTTTAATAATTAAGTAAAAATTATAAATAATGATTGTATTGAAAAAGTATTCTATAAAATATATTACAAGGCTGTATCTTGACAACGTTTTTCATTGAATTGTTAAATCCTGACTATACTCAACAACAACATTTTCTTGACAATTAAATTGTTTTGGTGTTTTAAAGAGCCGTCACTAAATGGCAGTTTCTCTGAATAATTTTAAGTTAATACCCCCCCCCCCCACCAGGGGTTCTAAAAAAAAAGTTAACTTCGTTTAACATACCTATTAATTTGTTTAATTTAAAGAAAAATCCACAAATTCTTTTAATTTCTTAGTGTTTTCCTCGTTTTACATTGAATACCACGATCAGATCTGGTTATCGTGACATAAGATAGCACTATTCGAGCCATGATTTTTCATACAAATATACAATTATAAAATCGTGAACATATGTTACATTAGAAAAAAAAAATGTATTGTAAAACGTCCTCCTATTTTTGATGTTGTTTAATCATACTCATTTAATTTATCATACTACAAAAATAACAAACTTATTTTATGTAATAATCAATAATTATTTCGTATGTTATTTAATGCCCATAAAATTGTTGAACACAATATAGCCTTTGAAAAATATTACCTCTGTCTAGCAAACGTTGATTACTGGATTAACTGTGTATAGTAAATTGGTTATTATTTCTACAGAAATATATGTTATTATAGTGTACATGCCGAGTTAGACATATAATTAAAACAAATATGTGTTTCGATTGGTGGATACTAAAATTTTGATGGCTTCTTGTCGTGCTTTAGGTCGTTTCGGTAGGTATAATTGCATGGTCTACTATTTAGGTATTACCTATTGACGCGAGGGGTTTGATATACCTAGTCCTTTACTAATTATATACACGCGAAAATAACGCTACTGACTGGCTATTTCCCTCTTTTAGTTTTGTCTGTCGATTAGAAAGAAAGAGGACTACACCCAGGTATGGCATTAAGCTCCCTCCTAAATACCTACTGTTACTCCTGCACATCAATTTAAACAACAGTGTCCCACGAATAAACTGACTTTTGACCCAGGAAAAGATAAACAGTTTTGGGACTCCCAAAGACATTAACAAACAGAAAAATAAATAGTATGTACGAAAATTTGTAGTATTACAATTACTCGCAATAATGTTCCATAGCGCGAACTAGTCAAAGATGTATCATAGAAATTAAACCAGTTACGAAGATTTCGATCACCTACTTCTGTGTTCTCATCTTTTATTTCATTGGTTTTAAAGTTATAAGCAACACTTCGTTGTAGGGTTGTTAGTACTAAAACTTTGTTTAATACTACAATACAAGCCTTTGTCATAGACTTGCGTCACTATTTGTGAGTGATTTCAATGTCAGCATTTTTACTTCTAGAGTAGTAGAATACAGTTGAATAGTAGTACACTTTTACTATGCAATTGTACGTGTGTGTCGTATAGGAATACGGAGGGACATCCCGTTGGTGTCGTGAGTCTATGGGAGCAAATTACGATCAGAGGAATACTTGAATCAAAACCTATACGTTCAATGGCTAGTGTGATATAGTAAGCTTTTGTTTTTATTGTATAGGGGGTATTATTGTATAGGACGGCCGGCTTCTCCTTGATGTGGTCAACTTTGTCAGGTGGCTTCTTCCAAGAGATTGTACGAACACTTTTGACCCCCGATTCCGCTCGATCGCTCTTTCAATCGAAAGAGTATTGGAGCATCAGAGGTCGTGTCGTACAAGTTTGGTGATCTCTTGGTTTAGAGCCCGCTTTGCCGACGAAGGCTAATGATGTAAAGGGGAAAACGAGCAGACGTATCGCCTGATAGTAAGCGATTACCGCCGCCCATGGACACCCGCAACACCAGAGGCGTTACAGGTGCGTTGCCAGCCTTTTAAGAAGGAGTACGCTCTTTTCTTGAAGGATTAAAGGTCGTACTGGTCCGGGAACAACGCAGGCGACAGCTCATTCCACAGTTTTGTTGGCAGAAAGTTTCCCTTTCAAGGAGAAGCCTATTTCCAGTAGTGGATTATTGGAGGCTGTTGCTGATAACTACGCAAATGTGCTTTTGTGATTCTTTTATACATGAAAGGCTATGGTAGACATTGATTAAGGGCATACTTGTGTATATTTACAATGACTGTTTTCATTATTTTTCACTGAAAGTCTCTTTAGAATTTAAGTTCTAAACATCTATGAGCCTGATTGTCGTAAAATTCTAATACATAGTGAAATGTGTTTATTTTTTATTTTTATTTCGTGTTTCTGACTTTGAAAATGACGAATTTTCGTACAAAATTTCATTCCCAAATCTAATATTCACTACTAAGCTAAGAACCTCGACAGTTTTTTTTTAAATTACTCTACCAATTGTTTCATATAAGAATTATTCCAAGTCTGGTTTTACCATTTTTGAAATTTATATAATGTTATGACAGATGGTAGAGAATGTGATTTGTTTAAATACATTGAGATTCTTTTCCAAACCATCATACTTAACACAAAAACAATACGATACAAATAAATATCTCTGAACTACATTTTGTAACGTATTCAAACAATAGATGTGGTATTTATACTAAGTACCTATTGCATTACAACATGCTGGCTTTATTTGTGACTACTAACAATAGATCTGGTATTTACTAAAACAAAGAAAGTAATACCTATATGAAATATTCCTTTCAATTTAGTCTGCGTAATGCAAGTATTCGTAGTATTCGAGTTCTGTTGTTGGACGTAAGCCTCTTCTTGATTATGAAAGGCTATTGATAACGATTGATAGGTAATAGGAAGTAACTTGTATGAGTAAATGAATGTTGATTAAAAAGGCCAAAGTAGGTATATGGGTGTGTGTGTGAGGCATGTGTATAGCTGAAAGGCGAATATTTTGACGGACGGTGTGACGATCAAGTGAGAAATGACTATATTGAAACAAGTCTGAAAGTAACACCAGAAGGTGAAAAGATGACTAGCAATATGTTATCTTGGACACATAATCCGTAAAGATAAGCAAAATGTAGTGAAAAAAGTTTTATGTATGAAAGTCTTCGGATATAAGAGTAGAGGGCGACCAAAGAAAAGGTGGACGGACTCCGTAAAAGTGAATATGGCTAGGAAGGGAGTACGCAGTGATCTGACCAGTCAAAAGTCATTGCACCGACTTCAAATAAATTTGGGCAAACCATGAGATGGTCATGGCTTAATTTATTTGGCTACTGAATATATGTCTGTATAGACTGTTACGGGATCATTTGTGTATCAGTTAAGTCAACTATCGTAATTCATTTGTTTCGAATCGTCAACTGTGACCCAAACACAAATATACAACAAAAATGAACGAATAAGTTTTGCAGTTATGTACTGGTATTACGAGTATATCGAAAACGTTTTTAAATCGCTTAGATTGTTGCATAAATAGATGAATTAATCTAATACGAACACAAATCATAGGGATCTATTGCGCTATCGCCATCGAGAACGTCGTTTTGTCACAAACCTTGATGACGTAATATCCTACAGCTTTCAGCTTACAGGTTACGACCAAATCTAATTGAAAGAAATGTTGTAGGCAATTTCATTCAAATTCATCCAACTTACGCATAATAATAGTATTTAGCATTGTTGTAGATGTTTTCAAACTTGTCAGTTTTCATACTAAAACGGGTTACATACGAATATGGATTTTTATTTATGTATTTTCCATTTTTGCTGTAATTTCAAATGATAATGTCCTTTGTTAAGTTTGTGTGAGGTTAGGTAATCGTTGCATCATTGATTGTTTCAATATAAAACATTATCACAATACGTATTGTAACATCGCTCGGCTGTTGTTTGTAAATATTTATTATTAAACGACGTTCTATAGTAGCTCAAGTACTACGCGGTTGGATATCGTCTTAAATTTTGATTAACATATTCTTAAAGTAAAATATATATAAATATATTATTGTTACTAATTTATTTATTAATTATTTAATGGTTTACCAGTAGTTATTACATTAAACCATACGTAAATACAAAACAAAACACAGTAAAAATCTTAATCTAAGTGCACAATTCATGTAGGTAAACACTGCATGCATAAATTCTAATAGAATTAAAAAAAAAAAGTATGTATGTATTTATGTGTGTATGTGTGTATGTATGTATATATATATATTTATATGTAGGTATGTATTTTTATGTATGCTTAGATATATTCATATTACTTAAGTCCGCACCACCTGAAGGAAGACTGTTAGAGAATGCCTATGGTATTAAGTCCGCCATTGTACATCTTGTGCATAAAGTTGTAAAATAAAATAAAATAAAAAAAAAAGAAGAAAAGCACTTTATATTTACAGAGGTTATCCAAAAAGCAAGAAAATAGGTGTACATACAAATTGGTGTCTATCCCTATTAGGGACATTAATTAGTTATTACCTGGTCAATCGACAGTAAGAGTGTGGACCTGGCTCCTAAATCGCTGAAATGTGTCAAATACATCCATCTGACTACTGTAGTTGTTATATATTTTACTAAGCCGTGAAACAGGAGAGTTGGAACCTAAAACTGTCCTTCGAAAAGGTAAGATACTTATGAGGGATACTAAATTTAAATTTTGAAAGAAGGTTTGTGCAATCAATATTGCTGTTAATTGTTTTAAATAAAAATAGTAAATCAGATGAGTTTCTGCGTTTTTCTAGGGAGTCTATCTTGAAATACTTGAAATACTAATACACATAGGTACATTCACAGACACAGTGATAAAAACTGCACCACAAAGACCTCGCAGGGTCTATCTGGGTGGCAGTGAGCCGCTAAGAACTATGTAATACACATAAATTAACACTTACAGACTTAAATCCATGCAGCACATAATATTATTTACCTTCGGCATATAGTGGTTTTTTATTTTATATTGGAAGGCATGTTTTTCTTTTTCTCTTCTCTTTACATACAAAGATTGTATCTCCTACTATATAAATAATAATAATAATCGCTTTATTGTACACCAGATAGTTAACAAAGGTAACTTAAAGCTAAGAGGTACAATTGGCGGCCTTATCGCCCGAAGGCAATCTCTTGCAGGCAACCATTGGATGAAATGATAGACGTGGAAAGTTTAGGGTAGTGCCATATACTACGTGAAGTTAATACTTTCGCTTGTCAAAACTTATTAAATATACATTCTTAAAGTTTTTTTTTAAACTCACTTCTTATTACTTTTATTCCACTTTGCTCCACTGCGTTACCCGCAGTTGTTGTTGCACCACGGGTCTCAATTAGTATATTTATATGATAATTCTTACACTTAAATTATATTTAAAATCCTTCTGCCGTAATTATTTCAACTTCAATAACATTGGACTTTCACACAAACTACCATCCCCCGTTGTGTTTTTTTATGTTTGTTTATCATATCTTTCCACTGGGTGAACTGAGTGATGATTCTATTTTTATTCGAAAGCTTCCCGTGCAGTCTCATTTCAATTTCAGAACGGAGGCCCATATCCCAACCCCTCCCCCATCCCTCTTCCCATACCCCAAAGGCCGGCAACGCACCTGTGACGCCCTTGGTGTTGCGGGAGTCCATGGGCGGTGGTAATCGCTTACCATCAGGCTACACGTATAGCTAGCTAGTTTGCCACTTACTCCATAAAAAAAAATTGTCCAGTTCTTGAAGTCGGTGTTTTTTTGTTAAAATTTGTATATTTATGTTGTGAGCTCCCACTAATAATAGATTCTTGGAAATTTTCACTCTTAAGAGAGTAAAATAAGGGATGAAGAGTTGGATGGTAGTTTATCAAATTCTTATCTTACCTTACATATCTTATCTTATCTTACATACACATATTATTAATTCATGATTTACATTTTACTTTTTTGTAGTCCTCGGCCATTTATCTTTTCTTGATATAGTTTATGGACGATTCTCTACTCTTGCACTCGTCTAAGTCGCGATATAAAATCCGTACAAAAACCTCATACGCTTTAGAAATTGATAAATTAATGTAATATTATGTTCGTGTAAGTATTGATGTCAGCTGTCGTTGCTACTACAACGACAGCTGACATCAGTAGTAAGTAGAACAAAAACACGACTTCAAGTATTATTACTTGTTTAATTTAAGTCGTGTTTTTGTTCTACTTTTCACACAAGAGCATGACTTGCACCGATAATGTCCTGAACTATAAACAGTCCTAAAGTCTTAAGCAGTAGGTCACTAAAGCTTTCGTGCAGTTTCTAAATCAATGCAAAATAGCAAACATATTTACTAGTCTTACCATTACTTGCTTTTTCTTTTGAAGTTATTGTGCCTAATTATGTACATTTATTTTTCTCGTGGATGAACCACGCTTCGGCATGAATGGGCCGGTTCGACCGGAATTATCACTCCTCACGGCCTCACAGAAAACCGGTGTGAAATAGCGCTTACGCTAGATTTCACCGAGTGAGTGAGGATACTGGAGGAGAATTATTTGTGTATAATTTTTACTTCATCTAAAATTTCTACGTTCTATGTATATTGTACATAATATGTATAGTACTAGCACAGACTAGATTTTAATGGCCAACACTATTTGAGTCAGGGAAATGCTGCCTCCGCACACGGCTAACCGCAATTTCGTACGTGTAGCAGTCTACTGGAACTCGAACGAAACTCGATGAAGATCAGTTGACATGCAAATAAACTATTGAAAAAGTGTTGCAAGTATTAAATCAGCCACTACTGAAAATGGACCTCTCTGAAATTTAGCTAAGTAGCGTGCAGCCACTTCGGTCGTTTTTGCGAAAATCGTCAATCCACCCGGCCTTTCGGTGTCCTATAATACATTTACCGAAACGCGGTCTCCACTCTGCCTCGGTGGCGCGAGTGGTAGCGTAAGCGACTGCTGTGCTTGAGGTCTCGGGTTCGATTCCCGGGTCGGACCAAATGTTTGTATGATCTGCAAATATTTGTTTCGAAGTTTGGGTGTTTTCTATGTATAATATGTATGTATTTACAAAAAAAAAAGTATATAAGTATTTATATCAGTTGTCTAGTACCCATAACACAAGCTCTGCTTAGCTTGGGACTAGATGGCGTTGTGTGTTAGATGTCCGGAATATTTATTTATTATTACTCCAGAACTTGTTTATTCCAACGGTTGTCGGTTCTGTGGCTAATATGGCTAGACCATGCCACTGCGATTTGCTATTCCGGTTGGCCATGTCAATGATCTTACCGTCGAGGTTTACTTTTAGCACACTAAGAAGAAGGTTTAGCAATTCGATATCGATTTCCTAAATGATAAAACTTTGGAATAACTCCAGTTTAGGCAAACTAAATGCGACAGTAACGAGACATTCAATTACAACACAACAGAAGATGTATTTCATGTGTATATACTCGTATTTTAACGTAAAATACCCAATAACACACAACCTGATACGTCTTTTTATTACCTGCATAAATTTGAAACTTTTAACATTAGGTTTACGTCTTTTATTGCCCGTAGTGTAATATTTTTCCTCGGTTTTTGTAACATTCTTCATTAGTGCTCCGCTCCTTTTGGTTTTAGCGTGATGATATATAGCCTATTGTCTTCCTTGATAAATAGGCTATCTAACACTGAAAGATTTTTTCAAATCGAACCCTTAGTTCCTGAGATTAGGGCGTTCAAACAAACAAACAAACTCTTCAGCTTTATAATATTAGTATAGATGAGTGTTAAGTAATTTACATTAACGTTATCTTTATGGAAAATAATCTTTCTATTTCAAAACGGTTGAATCGTAGGTATATAATCATACTCGTATATAACCAAGGGCATTTAGTTCTAAATGTTCATTTATCTAGGTATGTAAATAAAAATGAAGAGCAAAATGTGTTGCTAAGGAAACTCGGGAACGGCTGGAAAATTATAAGAAATTTTAAGAATAGAGAAAACGAAAAAATGTGAGAAAATAAAGATAACATTTGCCTTTTCCATATATTCCAAATTTCAAAATATTTGACGTCAAAAATCACACATTCGTATTATTTTTGGCATGTCTTAAATAAAAACTATTATGTAATTTTTTTTTATCGGCAAACGAATAATTTTCAACAGAACGATGTCTGTCGAGGCAACTAGTTTTTAATTAAATGTTAATCTCTATTAATTTTCAAATAATTAAGTTAAGTAGTAAGGGGTGTTGTGAATTTCATAGCTGTAATAAAAAGTTTTCATCGAACAGACTGCCGGGAGTTTGACTTAAGTTTATATCAGTTTTACGGCGCCAGAGGTATTAACCGCTTGCATGTGTTGCAACACCTGAATTGTGAAAACTGTATGTTGAAGAACACGTACGTATCTACATCGTGATAGCTGTCTGTGGTTTTATTTTAATAGTTTCTAAAATATACATTTGTTGTTGAATTAGTCTACAGGCTGTCTGATCAGTTTTTGTCCCCTTACTGCCTTTGTTGCTAAATAGTGAAACCGGTGTGAAACAACGCCTGCGCTATGTTTCACCGAGTGAGTGAGGATACCGGAACCCCGTACCCCAACCCCTACCGCCATCCCTCAAAGGCCGGTAACTCACTTGTGACGCCTCTGGTGTTGCGGGTGTCCATGGGCGGCAGTAATCACTTACCATCAGGTGATATGTCTCGATTGCCCACATTATTTGTTAACATAAAAAAAATGCCCCTATTAATTCTTGCAAGTGCCCCCTTTGCGAGATTCCAATTTTCTATTCATGTTTTGCAATTTTATAAAATTTAGAATTTCGAAATTAAAATTTTTTAAAATAACAATTAATATTTGATAATAAAAACTAAGCTCAAATTATTATGGAACAAATGCTTTTAAAAGTTTTTTGTGTCATATTAGAAATCATTGTTTTTCCTACTTCAAATCATGTTTCTTGGAGACAATTGCTGTTTTACACAGTTTTACAAAGGCATCTATCCCACACTGCAGGCAGCTATCCTCCTTTTTGTTTTCATGGTGTGGCAACTATCAATACAGGTAGGCGTCTATCCCAAAAAAGCGTTCTAGCTAGCATGCATCGAAATACTTCATTTAAAATTAATATTTTTAAAATTATGAAGGTATTTCAAAAAGTGTGGCACCTATCCCGGTTTTGCTTTAGAGTTTAACAGAAACACAGCAATTGAATTTTCAGGTAATTTCAAAGTCCTATACCTCGATTTCCAAGATTAAGTAGACCTTGTTAGAACTGCCAATGACATAAGTACAATACAGCTATTTATCTTAAATACCTCAATTACGACATCTCAAATATTAAAGTAGATGGTAATATATTTATTTTAAGGATTTAGTAGGTACTTGTAGATATTATAGTGTTAAAATGGCAGTTAAGTCCGATACCAATGGTATTTAGTTTTACGACAAGAAATATTAAGAATTAAACTACTTAGGGTTGTCACTAGATATAAAAATATCATACTGAAATTAATGTTTTTTTTTGTACATCGTCATCATCATTACGGGCTTTTAATAGTTCACTTTTGGACATAGGACTCTTATTTTAACTGGCTTTAAAAAAGGTGGAAGTTCTCAATCGACTGTTTTTTTATGTTACCTCAGGACTTTCGACTGAGTGAACCGAATTTTGATGATTATTATTTTTGTATGAAAGCTGGTGTTTCCCGCGTAGTCCCATTTCAATTTGGTCCAGTTCTTGTTCGAAAGTAACTCTGCCTGTCTGTCTGTTTGTCCTGCCGCCAACCACTGCACCGATTTTAATAAAGTTTGGCGTGGATATACTTTGATTCTTGTGGAAGGACATAGGCTACTGTTTACTGCGATAACTGACATACACACAGTCGAAGCTACGTGCAAAAGCTAAGTACCATTCATAAGTTACTAGTTTTTGCGCGCGGCTCCACCCGCTCCGGCCGTGTATTTTGGTTAATAATTAAGGTTTTTTTTTTATGTGGTAGGTGGCAAACGAGCAGGCGTATCGCCTGATGGTAAGCGATTATCGCCACCCATGGACACCCGCAACACCAAAGGCGTCACAAGTGCGTTGCCGATGGGCCTCCGGTATCCTCACTCACTCGGTGAAACACAGCGCAAGCGCTATTTCACACCGGTTTTCTGTGAGGCCGTGGTAACACTCCGGCCGAGCCGGCCCGGCCAGCGCGGCTCTCCCACGATAAAAATCCATGCCAAATTTCATTTCCACAAAAGTCACTTTTGGATTTTTAATATTAGTATGGATTAAATAAATGTCAGAATAGTGTCAGAATATTGACTGTTAAGGTGTTCAGCATGAAGCAACCCTAATCCGTTGTTAATTTATATTATTCGTATGATATCTGTTAATTTACCATTTAACTTTATAGTATGATGTAAGTTAGTTTTACTTTAATTACGTTGGATTATTAATTTTATGGTGTAAAGTATAATGAAAATAACACCTGACCGGTATATATTTATGGTAGAAAAAAAACTTATTTTATTGTAGTGTTATAGTCGATAAATTTGTTATATTTAACACTGTAGGAAAAAATATTTTATTTAATAACTAGCTGATCCATTCAACGTCGTCTGAGTCTTTCAAATGAATTAACTTTCTCCATTTAAGGCACTTTTTTTTTCGTCGTAACAGAATTTTATATAAGTTGCCATTAGCATTCTAAATTAAAGCTATAAGTTTTTTTTCAATTCGAATTAATTGGAAAGAAACACCATTTTCTGGCACTTGAGCTTTTCAAACCTGCTGTACCTACTCGTTACCGCGTGAAAATTACCTTTGAAAAAAAAAACCAGATTTGGCCGGCAATTTGGCGCGCTTTTGTACGTTGTGAACTTATATTACGTTTAACGAAACACAAAAGCGCCATGACATTGATTTTTATCATTTTGGTGGCGGGAAAACTATTCCTAATAATAAGCGTTCTAGCGCTGTTTGATTTAATAGCTTGTTAGACTACGTAACTAGTGACAAAGCGCTGCAGTGTATCGACTCTTATCGACGACTTGGTTAGGTACTTCTCGATTGTACTTACTCCTCATAAATTTTTCGTACTGCGGCCTAAATATGAAAATCGTTTCTTATGGAGTGAACGCCAAAAATCTTTTAACCGTTTATGCCCTGATTAACACCTTCTCCTTTTAGCGATTGTGATTTATTACTAGAATGAAAAGCCCTTATTCTGAACATACTCGTATAGCATGAGGTTAATATATAGATATATAAAAAAATTGTTTATTACTTGAATATTATTAAAATCATACAAAATGTCACACTAAATTAAACAATTTATCTTTTTAACATTCTCAATGTGTGTGTTTTTATGTATGAGTAGTGCGTGCGTGAGAGTGAGTGCGCGCGCGCGCGCGCGTGTGTGTGTGCGGTTACGTGTGTGTGTGTGTGTGTGTGTGTGTGTGTGTGTGTGTGTGTGTGTGTGTGTGTGTGTGTGTGTGTGTGTGTGCGTATAATATATTATAATAAAGCAGCTAGGATAAAAGTATTTGTCATTAAATGACATACATATAAAAGGTCTCATTATAACTTTGTTCACATTAAATGGAGAGCGGATACTCGACGAGTATCATCATCATGATTATTTGTAATACGCATTAATTGTATTCTGTATTATACACTATTATTTTGTACAAGCTGTGTCTTTAACGTTCGCTCACTTTATTCCTTTTTCATTAACCATTAAAAAAAAAAATACTCCTATTACTATAGTCCAGGGAAATCGACCTACCGTTACTTATCAACGATGATGTCGACTCGATAACCCAATTAGTTATGTTAAAATTCTCCGCCATCTAGTCTGTGAAGAAAGAACTGCTGTCCTTTTATTCTTTAACGAGCTTTTGCCGATATGGAGTAACCTATGTTCTTCTTAAAAAATCAAAGTAACTCCATATCAAATTTAATTGAATTCGGTGCAGCGACTTAGACGTGACAGTGTAACAGACAGACTTTACTTTACTCTCGAATCTATATAAATAAACATGAACCGTCGAAATCTATGTACGCGAATAACTTCTGATCGACTGCACCAAATTGGTTAATTCTTTTTTATGTCTTCTTTATTGATACCACAAGTTTTGTATAGAAGATAATAAAAAAAATAACTAGTTTTTTTTTTCGGGACTGCACTACCTTCGGGAAGCGGAGACGAACAAAATTACTAACACAAGATTTTCAGAAATTTAGAGAATATTACAAACTTAGGTTTGTAATATTTTCAATAATATGGCTATACGAAGATCGCCCGGTCAGCTAATCCTACTACTATTATAAAGGCGAAAGTTTGTAAGTATGGATGTATGTATGTATGGATGTTTGTTACTCTTTCACGTAAAAACTACTGAATGGATTTGAATGAAACTTTACCACAATATAGCTTATACATCAGAATAACACATAGGCTACTATTTATAAAGATATAGCTTCGCCTCGCGGCGTTGCCCGCAGTTATCATCGTACCGCGGGTAGCACCGCGGGGTTCAGCTAGTTTATAATATACTATATCCATACATACATACATCCATACTTACAAACTTTCGCCTTTATAATAGTAGTAGGATTATTGGTTTTTTGTTTTTTTTTTATGGTGTATCGATTACCGCCGCCCATGGACACCCGCAAAACACACATCAAGGGGCGTCACAGGTGCGTTGCCGACCTTTGGGGGATAGGGAAAGGGATGGGGGAGGGGTTGGGATTTGGACCTCCGGTATCCTCACTCACTTCGTGAAACACAGCGCAAGCGCTATTTCACACCGGTTTTCTGTGAGGCCGTGGTATCATAAGTATAGGAGTATGGATTACAATTGCCATTTGCATAGTCCAAGTCATTCATACATTCACTTCTCTCAAGTGCGCTGTCACGTACTAGCGTAGTTCACACAAGATATGGTACAAAATAAGTGCGATAAAAAGTGTTCAATACATATTCATTTACTATTGGAAGGCGGGCCATATCATGAACGATTATGCAGGAAAACCGAAAACAAACTTAATTATTTTTACTCTGTAGCTTATTTGAAAGTGTTAAGGTTTATAATCGAGTGCTTAGGTGCGGGTTGTAGGTTGTTTCTGTAATGTTACTGCGCAACGGGTGGAGCACGGCCTCTTGACAGGTATTAATGACTTCTATCTGTAAATGCATGTACGAGTACTCTGTATATTGTTCACTCCTTCTTATTTATTGGTGGGCACATCTCTAGCTATTATGTACTATCGTCAGATGTAGGTACTAGGATAGAAAGAATTGATTGTACCTTTTATGTTTACGACCTAATGTCCGACTACATTTATTCATTTTGGTACTTAAAAGTGCAACCTCTCTAAGATTCGGTATTTTGACACATTATAATAAAAAAAGGTGTGTGTGCGATTCACACACGTTAGAAGTGAAACTTCAGTAAATCGACAAAAGAATGAGACCGACATTTGCTCTCTCGCTCTGGCTCACTAATTATATTACAGGCGACTTTTTGTATTTGTGTCTCTTATCTGTCGTTTTTTCCGTTGCATCCGGTTTGAAAAGTTTCACTTCAATAGTAACATAAAATAAAAATTTTGTATCTAATAAAATAAGATTGAGAAACTGATTCACTGACTGATCGATTAACGCACAGATGAAAGCGCTTCGACCGCATAAAATTTTCAGAAAAATCAGAGTTTCATTATAAACGACTGTATCTGCACTGCAAGTAGTGGGAATTATTGAAAGAAATCCTGTACCAACCCGTCTATCCAGGGTGTTAAATAGTCTAAAACCTCTTTTCTATAGAGAGGCCTAAAACTGTTTAATATTTAATATAGGTAGGTAGTATATGGAAACTATTTCAAATTCTAAATTTAATACATTTTTGTGGTAGTTTTTACGACATAACTAGATCTTTTTTTGTGGATTACAATTACATTGAATACAATTGGACAAAAGAGCAGCCTTTTTTTGCCTGATGGTAAGCGATTACCACCGCCCATGGACGCCCTCAACACCAGAGGCGTCTGAAGTCCGTTGCCGGCCTTTGGGGATGGAGAATACGATTAGGGTATGAGTTGGAGTATGGGCCTCCGGTATCCTCACTCACTCGGTTAAACACAGCTCAGGCGCTGTTTCACACCGGTATTCTGTGAGGCCGTGGTATCAGTCCGGTCGAGCCGGCCCATGCATGCCGAAGCGTGGCTCTCCCACGGTAAATCGCCAACTTATACAAAAGTTCTACTTACGTAGTTCCTTTACGCATGCACCTTTATTAAAAAAAAAAACACAAAGCAGTCATAAGCACTGCCGACAGAAGTGAAAACTCATAACTATAAACAAACGGTTGTTTTAACTTACCTGAAATGAACACCTATGCTTTTTTTAATAGTGTGCAATAAAAAGAACTAAAAATTATTATGATTGTAAGTAGTAAATGGTAAAAGCTTTGATACTCCAATAGATGTCGCTGTTTTCAAAAAAATTGTAAAAAATCTTTTTGATTTACAAAAGGTTTTGTGTAAGTAGAAAATCGTTATTTTAATTTATTGTAAATCACTTTAAGATACTGAAATATTAACTTTAAGTATATAAAATCATATTGAGAAAGGACCACTATCTAGAAAAACGAATGCTACCAAAGTATATCGGTAGATGGCGCTGTTAACAATAAACATCCGTCTTACGAATTTTTTCGATCAGGACACGTGACCTGACGCGAGTTTATGGTCACGTGTCCTGACGCCCTGACGCGAGTTTATACATTTTTACCCATTCCAAAAAAGTACACAGCGCCGCTAAAGAAGTTTTCACTTCAAAAAGTTAATAATATTAAATAATTTATATTATTAACACTTCCTAATTTCCTGTTTATTCACTATTGAAACACTTCACATAACATAAATAATGTTCTTTAAAAAATTAAGAACGTAATTTCGCAGCAACAATTCATTTTTTAAATCGTTAACAAACAGAAATGGCGGATAATATTTTTATGTGTTTACTTGAAATGTGCTTTTGTATTAGTTTTTCATACCTTTTATTCCACACGAAGTTAGATAAATGTGCACGAAAAGGTAATATATATATTAGCCGGGAGTTTCATTACGGACTTTATAGCCATATAAACAGAAATCGTGACAGAAAATTAATATTCGGTTTTTTATTTTTTAATTACCGGCTGCCATCTTGTGCGATAGTCACGCCTCATTGTTTAACAACCGATTTAATTAATTTTAGTTTTTACACCGGCGCCTAGCTACTTTTATGTTTAGATATTTACTTAAGTAATAGATATTCTTTTATTTTTCACATGTTAACTCTAAATTATGTTAGTTTCAGAAAGAGGAAGGTGTTTTCCTTTTAGTTTTTTCATAAACACTAAGCAATAAATTTATAAATGATTTTGTAAATTAATTAAAGCTATAACAGTTTTGTTTTAAAGTTGTATTTCTTTTTAATTAGTCACGATTTGCTCAAGGAGCCTCATAAAATAAAATTACTTATTGTTAACTTAAAATTATATCACGGTATTTACGTAGATATTTACCAATCATTTCTTTTTCACGTCTTTTTTTTTATGGATTTGTGGCAAACGAGAATACGTATCGCCTGATGGTAAGCAATTACCGCCGCCCATGGACACCCGCAACACCAGAGGCGTCACAAGTGCGTTGCCGGGCTTTGGCGAATGGGAAGAGGTATGGGCGAAAGGTAGGGTGTGGGCCTCCGGTACCCTCACTTACTCGGTGAAACACAGCGCAGGCACTATTTCACACCGGTTTTCTGTGAGGCCGTGGTGTCACTCCGGTCGAGCCGGCCCATGCATGCCGAAGCGTAGCTCTCCCACGGTTTAATGATACGGAATATGAATAAATTTTCACCCGTTTTATAGAAATGTAGTTAGATATATTAAATGTGGATAAACGTGCTACCTCGCATTTGCATCAGCAGCCTACATAATGATATTCAAGGATACTACTCGTATAATATCTAAAAGTTATTTAAATAAGTATATGATAACTAGTTTATGCTCGCTCGCTATTTAATAACTAGTTGTTCTGTAAGGAGCCTATGTCCTTCCTCAAGAATCAAAGTATCTCCATGACATATTTCATTGAAATCGGTGCAGCGGTTTAGCCGTGAAAGCGTAACAGACATAAATACAAAATTACTTTATAAGATCAAATAATAGTATCTATATTAAATTTAATATTTAACTTTAGCTCGTATATTTTATCGTTTTTATTGCGATTATTGTATAATAATAATAATCGCTTTATTGTACACCAGATAGTTAACAAAGGTAACTTAAAGCTAAGAGGTACAATTGGCGGCCTTATCGCCCGAAGGCAATCTCTTGCAGGCAACCATTGGATGGTAAGATAGACGTGGAAAGTTTAGGGTAGTGCCTGGTGTATAAAAAGTTGATAAGAAAAAGAAGTACTTACATATAACTACATCTATATATATATAAAAATGATATGTTGGTTTGTGTACGCTTCAAAAACTTTAAAAGTTCTGCACCGATCGAGCTGAAATTTTAGAATGATATATAATCCGCATCAAGGATTGTTTTTATCAAATTTTTGCATCAGTCACATATTCGCGGCCGCGAAAAAACACAGACATAAACGCGGGCGGAGCCGCGGGCAACAGCTAGTATTATATAAAGTAATAGTAACATCTAAATAAAATAAATAAATAAGTACGTTGAAATATTTATAAATAGATATTTTATATAAACTACACTTAATACTTTATCAGTTATGAGAGTTTAGTTTGTGTCTCATGCCTACCGCCAACACCAAAAACGGAAAAAACGGCTAAATTCACAAGAAATGTGTAATAGTTGGTTAGTAATTTATTATTATTCACATATAAATAAAAGTACGACATTTAGAGCTTTTTCACCGATGTACCCGGAGGTTCCAGTTAGCCATATAATTATTTGCATAATGCCGTTGTTTACGAACAGGCAATGAACGTCATATGTTATAACTTCTTTAATAACTTTCAGTTTCTTAGAACTTCAATATGTGGGTATAAAAAATTAACCAAAATGTTAAATGGGCATAAAATTGTAATGACTTTTTCTACATTTGTGTCCGAAGAAAAAATATGTCCACTTGTGTATTATGCTTGACAACACTTGCAGTACAGTAACATAAGCATATAAAATACAAACACACAACCAAACTGCGCCCAGGTTTAAAATAGAGTTTCTAGAATATCTACCAAAGAGGTATATGTCTAATATATAAAATTCTCGTGCCACGGTGTGCGTAATTAAACTATTCCGAAATGGCTCGACCGATTTTCGTGAATCTTCGCGTGCATATCGGCTAGGGTCGTTGAGAATCGGACAACATATATTTTTTTTCCCCTAAATGTTAAGGGTGATAATTTTTTTTTTGGACAATTTTTTTTTTTGTGATACAGCATACAAATACAACGTTAAATTACCCTCTACGATCAACCTCAATTTTTTATTTATTAATTAAAGACTTAATTTTTTTGCAAGATTTATTTTTAATGTTTTCCTAGAAATAATACCTAATAATACATGGCAAAACAACGTTTGCCGGGTCAACTAGTATAATATAGATAGATATATATATTGTTGATAGTTTGATTCAAGCAGTAGGTAATCTTATTTTGTCACGCTTCATAACAAAACACGAGCTTAATGCATTTCACACTAAAGTCCATTCGCGTTAAGAAAAAAATGACGCGTCGATCAAGACCTTGGTCAATCTAATTCTAAGAGTTTCGCCTGAACACCAATCTGTTAGTGCGTGCCGACGGATCGTAAAACCCGCCACCTGCAGGAAGTCGCGCCCTGTCATAGGTGACCGTCAGACAGGTATGGCCTGCTACAAGACCTCGTCTCCGTGGAAACCCCTCTCGCACCATCCCCAAAACCCGACCTAGCCTCCCTAAGAGCTGGCCCTCGCTAAGCACAGGTCACCATACTGGTCTAGACCTGGGCGTTGTCGCAGGTCGCCTCGACCCCGTTAGTTACGACGATCAACCAACAGGCCCATGGGGCCCACCCCAGTGACCAACCTGTAGTTGCAGGCAGCGCTGAAAACCACTTAGACAGGCTTTAAACCTGGAAAGGTTATCCCAAGATCCTAGCGCTACGAGAAGAACCATGTCCTCTAAGAGTTTGTATCAACCACTATTAGGCTCTCTAATCGGTCTATTATCACTTTATGAGGCTTCACATCAACTTTTAAAAGTCCACTACTAAAACTTAGGCTCACTTTAACAGGCTGGTTTTGGCTTAACCTCGCTGGTGTAAGGATAGTTTCAAGTTTTCCATCTCTTTGCAGTAATGTTATCCTTCGTATTGCTGCTTTAGTCGCCTCTTTATGAGGTTACTAGCTGACCGACGCAACCTCATTTGCGTCTTATATTGCCCGAAGCGTGAAAATTTTCCCCCGTTTTTGAAACATTCTTCATTGGTGCTCCGCTCCTATTAGTAGTATCGTGATGATATATAGCTTATAGCCTTCCTCGATAGGTAAATGTACTATTAACACTGAAATAATTTTTCAAATCAGACCAGCGGTTCCTGAGATTAGCGCGTTCAAATAAACAAACAAACTTTATTACACAACTTACAAACTTTATAACAGCTTTATTATTAGTATAGATTCCTAACAAAAGTCCTCATGAAGAAAATATCGTGTAGCGAACTGCAATAACACTATAAAAGAACGCTAGATAGACGAATAGATATGTACAAAGGAAGGGAAATTAGATAATATACAGGATAGGTAGTTAGTTACATTGTAACGGCTTAGAGGCGTGGCTTGATACATACAACTTTTGACAGAATGATTAATGGCATGGAGCGGTGGGGTAATATCATTATATTAATCACTTTGGAGCTTCCATAAGGTCTATTTTTGTACGATAATGTATATGAGCAAACAATGTGTGTAATAACATTATATAGTATTATACTGCCTAAAATTGACAAGTGCAACGCAATTCTATTCGTCCAGAGCAAGGAAATTCTAAAGGCTTTCCGAAGTCCATTATCAGTTAAGAACATACATTAATTATGTGATAGAAATCATACACTTGTGACGAACGAGAGGGTAATATCTCAATAAGTTTTATTGAAGTGAAAACTTCTTTAGCGGCGCTGTGTACTTTTTTGGAATGGGTAAAAATGTATAAACTCGCGTCAGGGCGTCAGGACACGTGACCATAAACTCGCGTCAGGTCACGTGTCCTGATCGAAAAAATTCGTAAGACGGATGTTTATTGTTAACAGCGCCATCTACCGATATACTTTGGAGCATTCGTTTTTCTAGATAGTGGTCCTTTCTCAATATGATTTTATGTAGGTACTTAAAGTTAATATTTCAGTATCTTAAAGTGATTTACAATATATTAAAATAACGATTTTCTACTTACACAAAACCTTTTGTAAATCAAAAAGATTGTTTACAATATTTTTGAAAACAGCGTCATCTATTAGAGTATCTTTACTTCCATTTACTACTTACAATCATAATAATTTTTGGTTCTTTTTATTGCACACTATTAAAAAAAGCATTGGTGTTCCTTTCAGGTAAGTTAAAACAACCGTTTGTTTATAGTTATGAGTTTTCACTTCTGTCGGCAGTGCTTATGACTGCTTTGTGTTTTTTTTGTCTAATAACTAGGCCCAATCCATGGAAACCGAAAGTTCACAAACAAATGCAGTAGGATGGTAGTTACTACATTAATAAATTAATTTACAAAAAAAAAACACGCACGCGTTTCTGTTTACGTAAACCAACGAAATAATCATTTAATCCCAAATATATTATTTTGTGACTAAACGATGTGTTGTTTATTTACACAGTCGTTTTGTACAACCAAAGGTTTATTTTTATAAAAATTATTGATTAATTTCATGTTCCTACGAATAAGTAAACACAATTTTGTTAGGGTACAAACGACTATCCTATTATTTTCTATTCTTTGATCTATATGCTTTAACCATCGTCAATTAACCAAATAGCAAGTGTGAAACCAACCGAAATAAATCAACAAATCGCCAATAAAGTTCTCTCAAATATAAACCAAGAAACAATAACTATAATGTGAAGCAACGTCCGGTGCGATATCGACACAAGGCACTATTGTCGGACACGGCTAAACGTTTTACATTGTCCCTTATTGACGGGCTACGTGACTGCCGGCAGAACGCGGCAGGAAGTGGACGCTGTCGATAACGATAGCTGCACTATGTGACCATTGTGGAAACAAAGGGCCACAGCTGGACTGAGTGCCGAATAGCCTGTAACTAATACCAACTTTCGATACTTCTAGATGGACCATGGCGAAGAGGACTGTTTCTTTTTACACGTACATTTTTCATATATTTCTGTATTAAAAAGTTTTTAGGTCCCTCCTTATTTGATAACCGACTTTTAAAAGGATTTGGTTAACAAATCGGATGTTTATCCGACTTCAAAAAAGTAGGAGGTTATTTAGGATTTAGGAGGTTTTATATTTCGATTGTATTTTTTTAAATGTTTGTTACCTCATAACTTTCGACTAGGTAAACCGATTTTGACGATTCTTTTTTTATTTGAAAGTTGGTGCTTCTCGTGTGGTCTCTTGGTCTTTCTTTTTGTTTGAGAGCGCTAATAACAGGAACCGCTGGTCCGATTTGAAAAATTCTTTATATATATCATCACGCTAATACTAATAGGAGCGGAGCACCAATGAAGAATGTTTCAAAAACGGGGAAAAAATTTCACGCTACGGGCAATAGAAGACGCAAACGAGGTTGCGTGGGTCAGCTAGTCTTACTATAAAATAACAAGTGTCCCACATACAAAAAACTGGCATATGTACCCATATACCCACTGTCACACTATCGGTAATATCTAGGTATGAAACAGGTAGGTAGTTTTATCTTCAAACTCAAACATACGGCCTTGTGTCAGCTATTTCCATTTTATTGTATTTTTATGGCGCACATAATTCAAACATAATTGTCGTTACAATGTATCTTATAGCTGACTGTACACGGTATTAGTAACTCACGATCGACCAATCAGAACGTAGCAGGTGATTATCACTGATTTCTAATTGGTCAATAAATATTTATTGTAACGTCGGTATCGTGATGTTGAGGTAAGTCTTCATATTGCCTATAAAATAAGTGTTTATGTGTAATAACAACTTCCCTTGAAAATTTCTATGGGAGAAAATATTCCTGTTGAAATTTTTTTTATTTTTTTTTTTTATTTTTTTTTAAAGACAACTCCCACATTAGGAATAAACATCCTGTGTCGTGGGGAACTTTACAAACATACATGAAACGGACACAAAGAACATCCAGACTCGGGACAACAATTCGTGGATCACACAAAGTGTTGTACCGCGTGGGATTTGAACCCAAGACACTTGGCGCAGTAGCAAGCGGCATGGCGACCGCTGAAACCACTCGGCCAACCGTGCAGAAATACTTCTCAGATTTCTATTTGTAGATAATTCACAGTTTAATATAGATACGGTTTTAAGGGCGTTGTTTACCAGTAAAGTATCTTACGTTAATAATAAATAAATAAAATAAATAAATATTTCAAACATCTCACACACAACGCCATCTAGTCCCAAGCTAACCAGAGCTTGTGTTATGGGTACTAGACAACTGATATAAATACATATCTCCTTTTTTTTTTTGTAAATACATGCATATTATACATAGAAAACACCCAAACTCCGAAACAAATAGGTATTTGCAGATCATACAAACATTTGGTCCGACCCGGGAATCGAACCCGAGACCTTAAGCACAGATGTCGCATACGCTACCACTGCGCCACCGAGGCAGCCCTATTAATTACTACAATACAAGTACATACCTACCTTTTTTGTGCGGAAATCCCACCGGATATCACCGGCTTGTGGCTATGTCAGACTCAAACCGACTAAAATCCGCACGCCGTCTCAGGTACTAGAAGCCGGGTAACCCGATGGATCCTCGAAATGAAATCCCTAGAACCCCGACGTAACGAGTACATACCTAATGCAATAAAATGGGCCGGCTCGACCAAAGTGATACCACGGCCTCACAGAAAACCGTTGTGAAATAGCGCTTGCGCTGTGTTTCATCGAGTGAGTGAGGATACCGGAGGCCCATACCCCAACCCCTCCCCCATCCCCCTTCCCGTCCCCAAAGGTCGGCAACGCACTTGTGACGCCTCTGGTGTTGCGGGTGTCCATGGGCGGCGGTAATCGCTTACCATCAGGTGATACGTCTGCTCGTTTGCCCACAATTCAATAAAAAAAAAAAACAAATACTTGCCCTGACTGACTGAATCATCAATGCAGAACCTCTGCGGTTACAAAGTTGAAGTTCATGCAGCTTATGATTTTTAAGAAGGTAAAATACCTAAGGGTTTAACGATTACACATTGTGGTTGAATAGAGACAATTAGATGTAATGTGACCGCTGCAGACGGCCAGGTACAGGTGATACCCTGGTGCGGCTTGGAGTGTCGTCTATGGCAGGTTGGTGTTCCGCCTCTTACTGTGTAGAACGGCGTGAGGTGTGACAGCGTCTTGCCCCAGAGGTGACTCTGGTCACCCCGGGATGTAATTCAGTCATGGGGTACGGCAGGTGGACTCCTGAAGTCGCCGATGCGTTCCTGGAGCTCCTCCCGACTGCCGAGGTAAGCCGACGCGGGGTTAAGTGGGTAGACAGGTCCTACGGGAGTACCACACACGCTCTTCGTCTCCCCACGGAGGGTACCTCTCTTGAAAACACAAAAAATAGAAATTTTCGAAATCAAAATTAAATAATATTTTCGTTTTTTTTTTCATATGTGTTACATTATTCAATAAATAACATTTAACATTTACAATACCATTAAAGATTGATTACAAACCCGTATTTAATATTCTCAAACGCGACATTTACAGGAATTTGAAACTGGACAAGCTTGAATTATTGAAGCACTTTTATAACCCTTCAAATTTTAACGGTGCAATAAGAATAAATCAATATTTCATTGACGAACAAAGCAATACGATGCAGCGAATAATTTGCTCATCTTATTTAAATATTAGCTAGTACCGCGGCGTTACTCGCGATTATTATTGTACCTTTACAACTGCGGGTAACACCGCGGAGCAAAAGTTAGTCTAAAAAAAGTAGCCTAAGTTACTCCTTATTACATTAGTTGTCTGCTAGTTAAAGTCCCGTCAAAATCAGTTTAGCCATTCCAGAGATTAGCCGAACAGATAGACAAAAAAAAATGATATTTTGGTAAAAGTAGGTAGGTATGTACTGTATAACTTTGTAAAACAATTTGACCATGGGAGAGCCACGCTTCGGAATGCATGGGCCCGGCTCGATCGAAGTGATACCACGGCCTCACAGAAAACCGGTGTGAAATAGCGCCTGCGCTGTGTTTCACCGAGTGAGTGAGGATACCGGAGACCCATCCCCCAATCTCCTCTACGATGGCGCAGTTGAAACACATGTTACCCCAGGAGGAAGGTACCAACTGCGCTAGCGTTGGAGAATCCCTCTTTAGACGTCCACACTCAGAACACAACGCGCCTGAGCGTGGATGCTTAGACTGTCCCTCGTATTCGGGGGGGGGGGGGGGGGGGGCAAAACTACACTCAATCATACTCAGGGTAAGAGTATAAGTGACACCATGGCACCCCCTGCCACGCTAGTCGTGGACTTTTGCAACATCAGGGGATCACATAGTAATTCCAGTCAGTCTTGATGCTGTCCATCACGACCATCAGCATTGTGGACCATTATAGACTGATAATGACAGGTAAATTTATATACCTACCATTATTTTGATTTAAGTCACCCGTTTTTAATAAAATTAAACCTAACTATGAGTACCTACCATATATTATTACCTAATAAACCATTCATCTAATGGATTTATTAGACTTTAACATCTAGTAAAAGAAGATATATCGAGTAATTAAACTTTATTATTATTAATTTTTGAGAAGAGTTTTGCTTATTTGTGTCTTTGGTGGAATACGCTAATCTCAGGAACTACTGGTACTATTCCAAAATTTTTAACTATCTATACAAAAAGCGAAAAAACGAGGAGTATTTTATTCCTTTTGAAAATTTACAATGCGTGTGCTGCGTTACTTTTTAAAGTTTCGCATCACTAGGCCGCCATGGTATGGTGACCTCTTGGATTCTACTTATGATGTCCATCAGGCAGAGTAAAGTCTTTTTTTTGACTGTCTCGGTGGCGCAAGTGGTAACGGAAGCGACGGCTGTGCTTGAGGTCTCGGGTTCAATTCCCGGGTCGGACCCAATGTTTGTATGATCTGCAAATATTTGTTTCGAAGTTTGGGTGTTTTCTATGTATAATATGTAGGTATGTATTTACAAAAAAAGTATATATGTAATTATATCAGTTGTCTAGTCCTACCTATAACACAAGCTCTGCTTAGCTTGGGACTAGATGGCGTTGTGTGTAGGTATGGGTAAAAAAAAAGCACAATAACATTATGGGTTCTCTGCCCTTAAGAAAAACAGATCAGCCAATAGGGTTGTTGACTGTATCTTAAATAAATACCTGTGTCTCCTTCATTAAAACGAATATTACAAAACATCTCGGAAAATGTACCTAATCATGACAGTTTTTTATTTCTATTACAAATTTTATTCAAACATACATTGAAATATATTGCTCAATTGCGTTGTCTAAAACAGTGACGTCACAAGTTTGTGTTTTTCATACAAAAATACAAACTTGTGACGTCACTGTTTGTGATCGTTTTGACAGATGATAAAAAGCAACTTATTCGACTAAGGTGTCAACTACCCTATTGTTCTTCTTGTTGATAGATTTGTGGTTCATTTAAAGTTTACTAATTAATTTATAAAAAGTATGTAGTTTGGTTTGACTTTCGTTTACCTACCTGTTTAATGCAGTTATAAAAACAAAAATCTGCGGCTCTAGATATCCGTTTAAGAAAAAGAAAGATTAAAAAAATTGTTTATACATATTTGACTTCATTGACAGTCAATTTGATACGAAATTTAACATATACTTATAATATTTTAACTGAACGGTTGACCTAGTATATAAATGGTCGCTACGTCGCTTTCTACTGCGCTAAGTGTTGTGTCTAAGGCTGGGTGTTCTTTGTGTGCTCCGTTTCATGTAGGTATGTCTGTAAAGTCCCCCGCGACACAGTACAATATATATTCCTAATGCGAGAGTTGTATTTTAAAAGAAAATAACCAAATCAAAAAATGAAATGTTTATTTACAACATAGGAAAACTAGAAATATGAAAAAAATAAGTGAGACCGTTAGTGATTTTTCTGGCACCTATTACGCTTTATATCAACAATTGAATATCTAAAAACTATAGGTAGGTAAGGTTTGTAAAACCCATTTAAGGACCATATACACTTAAATATCACCTGAAGCCAAGCCTTAGCGACGCTTTAGTGATACAAACAACAGATTAAGTCAATGCAGTATCGTAAACAACCCATCTCAAGTCGAAATAAATCGAATAGTAATCGACTATTGTATTTGATACAACGTGAACGAAATCTACAACTTGTCGAGCTTACGTAGGCGTAAGAGAAAAAAAGCGGTTCTATATTCAAAGTTGGTCGTTCGTCCAATCGGCTGCGATGTAGGCGGGGCTGGTGGCTGCGATTGGCCGAAGGCGCGGCGGACGCTCCTAGCGCGTATGAAACACGCTCGAACGTCAGTTGACGCCTTGACGGTCTCTCAACGTCGCACGCATGTGTCCGTGGTACAAGTAGGTAACTAAATTTTATTTTGAATTTAGAATTTTCGTTTTTATATTTAGAATCATGAATGAATGACTAATACGATCAATTTAATACTTACTGACAACCTTATTGAAGTCGATTACGTGTCTGTTTTTTTTTTTAAATTATGTAGAAAATTGCTAACGGTATATTATACCTACTAGTCAATTTAGTTTAGGTACTTGTTATTTAATTAACTTTTGATCTATTTTGCTATACGAAATAAACACTAGGTATATCAGAACTGTCATGAGTCATGGTTGAATGTTTACACTTCTAGTTTTGAATCTTTTTTTTCTTGACGATGTAGCGTTTTGTCTTGTTTTCTTTCTAAACTTCAGTAATATACATAGTCAGGTACGCACACATTACGCAACAACGACATCCTACCTACATGTCATATCTAGTCAGTATCTTCATTGACAATCCTTAAAAGTCAACTACTTACTGGATATAGACCTCTCCTCAGAAAAGAATTTTGGCCTGATATACCACATTGCATGGGCGTACCTACGGGGTGGTTTTTGGGGATGCACATTGATTGCTGCGGTCGGGATTACAGCATGATTGCATAGCCGTGCAATCAGCTTACATCGCTGAGATCGAGAAGAGAGGGAATAATTTTCCCCCGGTACAGTTCCTGATAAGGCACCGCGTCAATTCGGGGAGGACCTGAAATAACATAACATGGTCCGGGTCCTCCCAGAGTAGGGCGCCAGAGGCCGGTCGTCGGGGTATTTTTTAGTGGAATTACCACATACTCCTGGCTTCTGTGTCCCCGAGAAGCTGAAGATCCGAATTAATTGCGGGTGTCCATGGGCGACGGTAATCACTTACCATCAAGCGATTCGTCTGCTAGATTGTCTCCTTTTCTATAAAAAAAGGTCGTACTAATGGCTGCAGCTCTTCGTTAAAAATCGAAGTTTAGTTACATCGTAGGACCTAGGTTTAACAGTACCTAGACCTCAATCTAATTTGGGAAAAAGGCTAGAAAAAAAAAACTTCACAAATAACAGCGCTTAGGGTATTCCCTATGATTAAAAGTAAAAACTCCAACTACTTCTATTCAAATAAATAAAATCTATTTATAATTTTAAATTAATAGCCTTCATGAACTGATAAATAACTAAATATTTCGGACATCTAACACACAACGCCATCTAGTCCCAAGCTAAGCAGAGCTTGTGTTATGGGTACTAGACAACTGATATAAATACATATATATTTTTTTTTGTAAATACATACATATTATATAAATACTTGTAGATCACACAAACACTTGGTACGACCCAGGATTGGAACCCCGAGACCTCAAGCACAGCAGTCACATTCACAACCACTGCACCACCGAGGCAGTCAGACTGATAGGTAAACCTACATCAAGAAAACAATTTCTACATTTTTGTCTGTCTGTCTATTTGTTCCGACACTTTCACTGGCAGATAGCTTATGATAGAAGGAGTAACTAAGGTTACTTGCATTTTAGACTAGCTTCGCCTCGCGACATTACCCGCGGTTGTTGTAAAGCTACAGTCGCTGGTATTAAATACAGGTAGGTACATCGTATGCCCTTTTTTTTATTTTTCCTCGTGCAGCAATCCCCTCGGATATCACCTCCTGGTGGCATGTCGGACTCGAACCGACTAAAACCGCACGCCATCTCGGGTAGGTACTAGATGCCGGGGAACCAGGAGCACCCAATAAAGGAAAACCCTGGGACCACGACGTACTTCGGGCCATCTACGATTTGTAAATGGCCCCCTCCTGTGGAAATCCCGGTGCGTCCATTGCTGTCCCCAAAAGTTGGGGCGCAAGTGCTGTGGTGCAAGCGCGCCCCCCACCCGAGCCTGCTTCTGCTAGGGTGACAGATGGCCTCATGTCACCCTCAGGCATGCGCTTATGGATGACGGAGATCATTTTGCGATCTCACATGCTCTCGTATGCCCTAAGATTAGAAGTAAGAGGTCCCACCTCCTAGATACATTAATCGTTAAATTTGTTGGCCAACTTGTCGACCTCTGACCGCCCGTTGTAAAATTTTATAGCCGCTATTACCTAGATACACACAAAATATAAGTGAAATAAATTTCAAAACCAGTTGTATCTTTTATTTCTTCTAATAAAGGTCTTTAAACTGACTAACATCATTGACAGTAGGTATATTATAGAATTATTGTCTATTGAAATAAGGACGTATTCACATTTGTTCTAGATTTTAATTCAGAGAAAATAAACTTAAGTAGAGTTGTAGAAAGGATTAGTAAAAAGTAGCTATGTTTGTTTTTCTTCAAAGGTAACTTCCCCAGTAGGTATATATTCTATTAGTTTTTCTTGCCCGCGCCTATTTCTTCCCTCAAGAGTCAAAGAACATCCATTGTAAATTTCGTCCAAATCGGTTCAGCGGTTTAGCCGTGAAAGCGTTACAGACTTTCGAATTTATACCTAATAATAGTGCGAGGGCAGTCCGATAAGTACTTAGTATACAAAAGAAAAACGACAATTTTGTAAAAATGGCGATTTATTTCTCGACACTTATCCTTAGTGATCGTGATTTTTTGTCAAGTTATCCTCCGTACCTAGTAGGCGGTTTCGGAGCACCTGGGCGTTGCTCATCAACAACCGACGTTGAAACTCGTTAAACCAATTATTGACGTCGTTATCGAAGGAGAAGAGTCACCGTACACAGCATCCAAACGTTCTTTGATTTCGCTGCCGACAGATATTATTCATTTTCCATTTTTTTTAAATCTGCGGGCACAAACTACGAGTCCGATTTAACGGAAATTTTGACAGCAGCCGTTTATAAGAATGTTCTACACGATAGTGAATTTCTTTTGCGATAGTGGCGCCATTCGACGGTAAGGCTAGGTAGGTAGTTATCGAACCGCTGGGATAGCTATGAAATATTCTATATCCTTTACAATCATAACTACCTGAAACGGACACAAAAACATCCAAACTCAGTACCAGTCGCTGGTTACCCTGCCAGCTAAGTCAGAAGACTTACATTCGTTTTCCAACTAGGACTAATAATTATGTGGTGACTATGATCATTTATTTTCATCGTCAACAACTCATAATGTCCTACTGCTGGACTCGGGTCTCCTCTCAGGAGAGGGTTAAGGCCATACGTCTTCACGCTGGCCAAGTGCGGGTTGGGGATCGGCTAGACAAAGTTGTTGCTACGTAATCCGATAATGCCGTTGTTTTTAAGCCGCTCAAAGGCCTAGTAACTAAGCACAGAGTATAATTAGGCTATGAGCGTCTCATTTGGACGTACATAGGAGTATATAGTAAGTATGTTTATCAGCGTGATTCTTTTGCTTGAAAGGAATCTCTGCTCGATGGAAAGCACGAGTAGAATCCAAGAGCGGTCACTATCCTCAATGCAAACAGCATGGTGACCCACACTATGGCGGTCTAGTAAGATGTTTTTTTATGCCCCGATTAAAGAACCGTGCGCTGGTAGTGAGAAGTTATGTACCTATATAATATACTTGTTAATACCACGGCTTAAATACAACGTCTTATTTATTATAAATGTATGAAATAAATAACTTGAGTTATTTCCTTGAAGATTAGTTTAACGACCATTGCGATTAGAAGCCGCAACAACTTCTAGCCATAATAACCTAACTTTTACGTGTTGATTAAACAAACTTTATCTAAGAAGCTGTAAAACGTATAATATATAAAAGCAATAAAATATGGCCAAGTAATATTTATCTAACGCCATTAAAGTTAGCTCACCCAAAGTGTCGTACATTAATTTTACCTTAATAATAAATGTTTCTACAGTAATACTCAATAATTAAGTATAACAAAGTAACAATCGGCGGTGTTATACGCTCACGACATTTTTTCAAGAGACAACTATCCACGTCCTCTTCTGGACATGAGCCTGCACAGCAGTCGCATTTACTAACACTGCCTCGGTGGCGTAGTGATAGCGTATGCGACTGCTGTGCTTGAGGTCTCGGGTTCGATTCCCGAGTGGGACCAAATGTTTTTATGATCGGCAAATATTTGTGTCGGAGTTTGGATGTTTTCTATGTAAAATATGTACGTATTTACAAAACCAGTTTATTTATATTTATATGAGTTGTCTTGGCCCATTATGGGTAGAAAAGATGGCGTGGGTACAACATACAGTGACATTAAGTCCTAAATAAGCTCTGCTTAGTTTGACACTAAATGACGTGTGTTGGTAGTACGAAATATTTATGAATTTAACTTTTTAATTTATTTTGAAAAAGATTTTAGTTTCATCCGTGGTTGAATAAAATTAGAGATGTCACTCTAATAATTTTAACTAAAAACCGACTTTAAGCAATGGGCGAAATTCAAATGAGACCACAACCGAAGCTTCAGCTATCAAATAAAAAAAATCATCAAAATCGGTTTACCAAGTCGAAATTTCGGAAGTATCAAAAGCAAATATATACCTACAGTCGAATTGAGAACCTCCCCCTTTTTTAAAATCGGTTAAAAATCCTACGCGTTTTTTATTTGTTACGTGTTACTAAGAAGAGTATCTAAGCCATTGTGCATTGGCGGACTTAATGACTAAGGTATTCTCTACCAGTCAGAGGTAATGGAGCAAAGATAATTATTTCTCTCTTTCAGTGAGTGATAGAGTGATGGTATGAACTTGATTCGTATGTTTTTCCATCACCATTACATTCATAAATCGTCGTTCAAATATATCGTTAAGTATAAAACCTAACTTAATTGTGGATTTGACATTAGCCATAAAACAATGGATAGCCAGCTAACCACCGTTTATTTGACAAGCTATTGAAGGCTATCTAAGGTCTAACGATATTTTCATTGCTTGTTTAATGTACATTTTATTACTATATCGAAGATTGGAGCTAAGTGCGACCACCTATTATGTTGACCATACATTTATCTTTCTTGTTTTTTGATTTATCTTTACTGCAAAACAACAGTTTTTATTTCATTTATTTAAAACATTTACAGGCTCTTTACAGAATCATTATTCCAATATGACACTATAAGTAAAAATAGATAATAATAATAATAATTTATTGGAACGAAGTTCCTTATCGCGCGTTGCGAAAGAGGTCTAGACGGAAAAAAATAAGACGAAAAGTTGTAACGACACTTTATGCTATTGTAAGGCGTACGGCGTTCGCATGTTTCTCTGTCTGTCTCTCGCTCTCTTATAGAAATGAAGTCAGATATTTTCGTTTCGTCTTTCTATTTAGAACTTTGTTCCTTCCGGGTGTCCCTTGACACCTCTCAAGTTTTTTGTAACAAAGTATGGATACAAATGAAGTGCCAGCCCTGAATCCCAAACTAGCGTGAGCTGTATATCGGGAGTCAGTAACCTAATACATGTAATTATTTTATAACAAAGTATCATTTGCTGTAATATACTTTTAGGAAACTTCTTTGAAGTTCGTCAGGTTACGGCTATAGATGTCCACATGTTTTGAAATGATGATTTTCAAGAGACAACTATCCACGTCCTCTGCTGGACATAAGCCTGCACAGCAGTCGCATTTACTAACACTGCCTGTGGTGGGTTTAATTCCCGGGTCGGACCAAATGTTTGTATGATCTGCAAATATTTGTTTCGAAGTGTGGGTGTTTTTTATGTATATTATGTATGTATTTACAAAAAAAGTATATATGTACTTATATCAGTTGTCTTGGTACCCATAACACAAGCTCTGCTTAGCTTGGGACTAGATGGCGTTTTGTGTAAGATTTTCGAAATAAAAATATTTAAAATATTTTTAACATAAAATTACTCATATTTGTTTTTTTTTATTTTAAAAGTATCTCGGATGTGTTATTTATTCAACTCATGTTTATTTTTAAAAGCATGTTTTAGACGTATAATCGTATAATATTTACTTATTTCTGACTGCCTCGGTGGCGTAGTGGTAGCGTATGCGACTGCTAAGCTTGAGGTCTCGGGTTCAAATCCTGGGTCGGACCAAATGTTTGTGGAATCTTCAAATATTTGTTTCGGAGTTTGGGTGTTTTCTATGTATAATATGTATGTATTTACAAAAAAAAAGTATATATGTATTCATATCAGTTGTCTAGTACCCATAACACAAGCTCTGCTTAGCTTGGGACTAGATGGCGTTGTGTGTTAATGTCCGAAATATTTATTTATTTGTTTCGGAGTTTGGGTGTTATCTATCTATAATATGTATGTAGGTATCAGTTGTCTAGTACCCATAGTACAAGCTCTGCTTAGTTTGGAACTAGATGGCGTTGTGTGTTGGCCTGCCAAAATGACTGTACTCTGCCGAATGGAAAGCATAAGCAGAATCCAAGAGCGGTGGTCACCCTACTCCATGCGAATGCAGACAATGCAACAATGCAGAATGGTGACCCACACCATGGTGGTTGTTCTGCATCATTGGGCCTTCGGTCTCGCACTCACCAACAAAACACGACAGCTCGCACACTGTCATTTAACGTTGATTTTCGGTGCGAGGGTATTACCGCCCCGGCCAAGCCTTGAAATTTAATTTATTTATTATTAGGGGTTTGTTCGCCCTCTTACCACGACATAAAGATTAGATTACACCATATCTGGTTCTACATCTTATACACAGCTAGCCACACTCGTATGCAATTCTTTATCACCCAGAAACGTACAAACCCAGTAATCCCGCTCCGTCGGCATTGGGACAGTAAATTCAAAGTCGTAAACTTTGACATAAAACCTCGTCCGTCTGCACTGCGGCTCCCGCTCTGCCGTGACGTAATACGACATGTTTCTGCGATACACTTTATTTGTTTGCTTTTCATATTGTGACGATGTTAAGAAGAAAAAAACAAGCTTCGATAGTCGTTCCAATCGTTTATTTAACTTTTGACAGCTCTAATACCTAATCAAATAGTGATACCCTGACCTGTTACCGACTCGATTTCTTTTAACGATCGATTTTATGCATATAGAAGTTTTAATCGATTTAACACACTCATTATTTTATAGATAATTTTGTACTTTTATCGATTACTAAACGGCAACACCGAACGCAGAGCCGACGCGCGACGCCATTTTGATGTCAGTGGTAATCCACATTTTCATACGTCGAGTTGAGTATTTATATTCGTCCATTTTGATTTTTTTATTTGGTTGAGTTGAGCGTATTGTTCCTCCGTTCGTTACTGTCAAAATGCCAAAAAGTAAAGTGTAATAATATATTAATAATATGTAATGTATTTTATTAATATAATCGATAATCGATTTATTTCAAAACTGTTTTTATAGTCTGTGGTCAAAAATTACGAATGACACATCTCTAAGTGGGCGGAGCCCGTCCATGAAGTACAGTATTACCTGTAGTACATTGTATCAAAAATTATTACAAAACTTTATGTGCGTGATCTGTCAAAAGTTCAATAAACGATTGGAAAGACTATAAGTCTCGAAGACCTAAAAAGACCCGAATTCGATTTACATTATCTTCAAAATTGGGGACACATAAGTACTACCTTCTTACACAATGTGTCTGCAGTGATGATAAATATATTAATATGTATATCTATACAAATAAAATAAAATAAAATTGAAGTGTGTTTTTGTAATATTAAAATAACCGCTTCTTACTAAATGCGTAGGTATAGGTACATGCACGGTACATGTACCAAAATATTTTTTTTTTACAACTTTTGTCTGTCTGACTATCTGTCTATCTGTTTGTTCCAGCCAATCACTGGAACGGCTGGACCGATTTTGACGGGACTTTCACTGGTAGATATGAAATGAATGAATCACCGAAATGTATACCTATAAATACGTGCATAACTTCCAATCGTTTGCACCAAATATGAATGATTCTTTTTTTTATTATTAGAAAAAAATATACGGAAACTGGAAGGGTTATAGGTTCTTCGTCCGCGTCTGTACACTACCTGTGGAAAGCAGAGGTGTACATAAATACTAAAACAAGTTTTTCGGAAACTTAGGAAACTCAGCTAGTACAAAATAAAATCTATTGTTCAAATTTACTTCATAGGTATTGTAGCTAAAACGTACAGATCAAATCATATATATTTTAAGGACTTTAACGTGATGAATTCCTTTAATTTTTAACCCCATGACGCAACAAGAGGGGTGTTATAAGTTTGACATCGATGTCTGTCTGTGTGTGTCTGTCCTTCTGTGGCATCGTAACTCTCAAACGGATGGACCGATTTCGATCCGGTTTTTTTCATTTTAAAGCCAGTTTCCTTGCAGTGGTTCCTAACTATGTTTGATTAATATCGATTCAGCAGTGTAAAAGTATCAGCTCTTTTCCAAAATGATATATGTCGTTTTTGGCGAGTGATTACTCGATTAAGTAATTGCATGGGGGTTTTAAATAATAAATTTTGACTTGTTTAAGACAAGGTAACGTAGGCATTAGTCACAAGTTTCAGATTTTTTTCATCAATGTGACCACAATGTGACACAACAAAGCGTGGCAGAGAACAACCTCTAAAAACAAACTTCATAAATAAAAAGTGTGAAATATAGAACCTATTACTTTTTAAAGTCGGTGAAAATGATGAATAGATTTGTGTACGCTTCAAAAACTTCAATCTTACAATTAGGCTTAAATTTAAGAAAACGTTATGACTGCCTCGGTGGCGTAGTGGTAGCGTATGCGACTGCTAAGCTTGAGGTCTCGGGTTCGATTCCCGGGTCGGACCAAATGTTTGTATGATCTGCAAATATTTGTTTCGGAGTTTGAGTGTTTTCTATGTATAATATGTATGTATTTACAAAAAAAAAAGTATTTAAGTTTTACATCAGTTGTCTAATAACCCATACTTAGCTTAGCTTAGCGTGGGACTAGATGGCGTTGTGTGTTAGATATCCGAAATATTTAATATTTATTTATTAAACAAACTATGTACTTCAAATATTGTATTTATGTATTCCTTTGTTATAATAAAGATCAAGTTGCCACGAACTCCAGTAGAAATGTAAATGTTAGAATAGAGTTGTATGTTGCCTGTCGTTCAGCCTTGATCCATCATGCCAGAGGCTAACGTACACTACGTTTACCTAATCGCGTTCTCCATTCTGGCACATGTCGCCTCCAGCTATCATCAGCCCGATTGCAGACGTGACCGGCCCACTACCACTTTACCGTACTGAAACTTCGTAAGATATCGATAAACCCATACTAATACTAGCTGACACGACAAACGTTGCTTTGCCATAAAAATGAAAATATCAATATATATAATATATATATCATGTATATATATATATATATATAGGTTCATTTCCAAGCGTGTCATTGTACGTTGCCTTTACAATCCCCTTTTCTTTATAAATATCAAGGAAACAATAAAATCTATTATAATACATTTTTACAACCTTTTTGAATTTTTTGTCACACAAATCATAAAATGAAACTATGTAGGTACTTCCTTATGTTTTGTTTATTATTTTACTTACTTTCATAGGTTCCACAGCTGTTTATGTCCTGTACATAGACAGCCGTAAGAATTCTCTTACTCAAGATTTCTCCACTTTTTTTTACCGTGGGAGAGCCACGCTTCGGCATGAATGGGCCGGCTCGACCGGAGTGATACCACGACCTCACAGAAAATCGGTGTGAAATAGCGCTTGCGCTGTGTTTCACCGAGTGATTGAGGATACCGGAGGCACATACCCCATTCCCTGCCCCATCCCCCTCATCCCTCAAATGTCGGCAACGCACTTGTGACGCCTTGGCTGTTGCGGGTGTCCATGGGTGGCGATAATCGCTTACCATCAGGCGATACGACTGCTCGTTTGCCAAATATTCCAAAAAAAAAACTTAGAAACAATTTCAAGAAATTTTCCTTTTACAATCAGATTGCGGATCATCAGATCGCCGTATCATAAAGTGTCAGCAAACAAATAAGTTCCTTTGTCCTTCGTGAATAACACACCGTAAATAACATTTTCAACAATGACATAATTCTAAAAAACCATTTAAAACATTGCAACAGCAATATTTAAACAATACTTCGTAAGTAGCCGTACCTATTCAACACATAAGGGGACATTACAACACTATCTCTGGGTTTAGAGCCGTGACGAACCCTGACCAAGTCTACCTACCACCTCTGAATAGGATTTTTATCGTCGACGGAGCTGTCAGCACAAAGGGAAGCCATAAAAGACGTAAAAGTCGTAAAAGCAAAGTGTCCGCATGATGCACGACCTCCAGGCTTATACTTTATGGTACTAGTGTTGTTCCATATCGATTATGATTCTTAATCCATGTTTATGGTTGGTCGATTGTTCTTCATTGGTATTTAGTTCGAGTTGTTTCGGGTTCGATTCGATACGGTTTTGAGTTTGGTGGCTACAATGACTTAGTTGCGTCTTTGTTCTTTGTAGTATGATAATAGATTAAGTTATATGTGTTGAAATGTATTGTATTTTTGTAGTTTTATTTATATTTTTATGGTCGGTTACAGAACTTGTTGTGTATAAGTTTATTGCTTGTAGTTTTAGGAGTCTATCTTTTATCGAATTCTCATTCTCAACAATAGGCGTTAAGAAACTTGACACAAACTACATCAAAATTAATTTAAATATACTTTTTTGGTGTGGTAAAGTTTACATTTAGAATAAATTAATATGACGGTTGTAATTCAAATCATTTATAATTGATATTTTATTTTTCTGAACATTATTTAATAATAAATTTATAACTTCATTAATTTTGTAAGTTTGAACTAACTTGCTAAACACAATTCCGTACTTTGAAATAATGTCTAATGTTTTTTATGGAACAAGGGACAAACGAGCAGACGTATCGCCTGATGGTATGAAGCGCTGTGTTTCACCGAGTGAGTGAGGATACCGGAGACCCATATCCCCCATTCCCTCTTCCCATCCCCCAAAGGTCTTGCCTTTGGTGTTGCGGGTGTCCATGGGCGGCGGTAATCGCTTACCATCAGGTGATACGTCTGCTCGTTTGCCCATTATTCAATAAAAAAAAAATGTTTCTTTTGAATGGTACCATCCAAAGCGCGACTTCTGCTGTATCAGGACTGCAAGGTTACCATGCGGCTTACTGCTGTTAAGTGTTGTGGGTTCAAACCCCACACGGGACAACACTTGTTTGTTGTTCTGATTCTGGGTATTCTTTGTGTCCGTTTCATTTCATATATGATCGTTTGTGACACAGGAATATTCTTAGTGCGGGAGTTGTCTGTTATAAAACAAAAACTTAATTAGGTACTTACAGTGAACCAATGCCAAAACAGAGACAGTTAAAATTCAAAGTAAAAATATTTAGACAAACATTTCTGTGAAATGTACTTGAAACTTTCAAATGTGTTATCAACAGTTTATTTATGTGATATAACAATAACAAATATGCCACTTATAAACTGAGTGTCGTTATACAGTCAAGTGCCGCTTTTGTTTAAATATTTGTACCGAGAAGAGAACCTTGGTCCCGCGATGACTACCGCTTAAACGCTGTGAGTAACGACTTAGAAATGTATTGTGTAAACTTCATTATGTCTTTCTGTGAACTAATAAGTGGGCTAACAATTACCTTAGAAAAAACTAATATTTAAGTGACTCTTAAAATTCTAACAGAACACAGGTAAAATAAGTATTCGTTACTGTAATAAATATAGAAAAAGATAAACGATAATCTATACTATAAAGGTACTAAAATATTAAAACAGGATTATTTACAATATAATCGAAGTCTATTATCTATATATATATATCTATAAACAGAAGTTTTGAAAACATAGATTTGTTATTAATGCATTAATTTGCTTCATATTTAAATCCGATGTAGTGATGTGAGGTGATTAAAAATTCGGTGTGTCACCAACCCAACTCATCCCTAATTTTTTTTAACTTAGTCGTGTCATAACAAACGACTAAAGTAGAAAATACACGGGACGACATTACTGCAAAGAGAAGGAAAACTTGAGATACAAACCCTATACCACTAACCTGTTTCGCCAGCGTAGTATAATAGGCCAAAACCTCTTTTCTAAGAAGATGCCTATGTCCAGCAGTGGACCGTTAAGAGCAGATGATGATAACATTTAAATCTTATAATTATCAAACCAAATTATTTTATACCAGCCAGGTGTGACGTCACAGCCAACAGTTTTGAATTAAGAAATTGAAAAATTACAGAAATTCAAGTAACGATTGTGAACAGCACTCATTATTCAGACTGTGATTGAAAACTTTTTCACTGAATTTTAATTCTGTGAAAAAAAACACAACTTAGTTAAGTATTGATACTAGTTTTGTTGTTGGGTCACTAAATTAACATTTCTTTAAAATTAGCTTCCACTTTTTTTAATTTAGTGAAGCGAATTCCAAAGATCTATTTTTGAATATATTTATTTAGATAACGTCGATATTTAGCGTGTCATATCTAATTTTAGTCAATTTTAACATTTTGAATGTCGTTTGACATGACTCATTTTAAACCCCGACGCAAAAAGAGGGGTGTTATAAGTTTGACGTCGATGTCTGTCTGTGGCATCGTAGCTCTCAAATGGATAAACTGATTTCAATGCGGTTTTTTTTAATTTGAAAGCCAGTTTCCTTGCGGTGGTTCTTAGCTATGTTTGGTTAAAATTGGTCCAACAGTGTAGGAGTATCAGGTCTTTTTCAAAATGATGTAAGGCACTTTTTTTAATTTAGTTTTGTTAGTGGTTTTTGTGTAGCTTAAAGTTTTTGATAAAATGTCAAGCATTGTACTATGAAATGATGGGTTGGTACCTAGCGCAGTGGTAATCACTCAACCTTTGGTTGATGGGTGCTGACAGCTTAATTTCCACTTGCATGAATGATTCAAAAAGTCAAAGTACGTATTATCAAATAATCGTAGACGTAGACTCAATTATACACAATTAACAATGATAGATGACTTTGTTCGTAGCTCGAGTAAAATGTTTTATGTATTTGTAAGTTGATTACTAGACCGTGTCTCCTTTCGACTGACAGGAGACAAGCTTAAACAACTCTCAATCATTTGAATGACTATAAGGTTTTCTACAATATAGACAGAATATAGTGCATAATTATTTTTACGAAAAAAAATTCTTTAAGACAGTCGAATTGAGAACCTTCTTTTTTTGAAGTCCGGTTAAAAATCAAACACGCTTCATAGGTTTCCATCAGGCAGAGTAGAGCCATTTTCGATTGGCCTAGTGGTTTAAGCGGTCACTACGCCGCTTACTACTGCACCAAGTGCCGTGGGTTCAAATCCCACGTGGAACATCACTTTGTGTGATCCACAAAATGTTGTCCTGAGTCTGGGTGTTCTTTGTGTCCGTTACATTTATGTTTGTAAAGTCCCCCGCGACACAGGATGTATATTGCTAATGCAGGAGATTTAAAAAAAAAAAAATTGCGGGGCTAATCATAAAAAAAACACACGCATCTCAATCTCAACATGAGCACACAATAATTTATTCTGTTTGTTATCCTACTACTATTATAAAGGCGAAAGTTTGTAAGTATGGATGTATGTATGTATGGATGTTTGTTACTCTTTCACGTAAAAACTACTGAATGGATTTGAATGAAACTTTACCACAATATAGCTTATACATCAGAATAACACATAGGCTACTATTTATAAAGATATAGCTTCGCCTCGCGGCGTTGCCCGCAGTTATCATCGTACCGCGGGTAGCACCGCGGGGTTCAGCTAGTCTATTCATATTTTTTGAAGTATGTATGTGTTTATCAGTGTTGAAAAACTAAATGTAATCGGTAAAAGAGTAGAGGGAGAAACGACTGTCTCGGTGGCGCAGTGGCAGCGTGTGCGAATGCTGTGCTAAGGTTCGATTTCCGGGTCAGACTAAATGTTTGCATGATCTGCAAATATATGTTTTGAACGCGAAGTACCTACGCGTGTTTTCTATGTGTAAAATGTATGTTTTTACAAACAAAAAAACTTAGTGTTCTATCAGTCTGCCATAGTATAAGCTCTGCTGAGTTTGAAGCTAGATGGCGTTGTTTGTAAGATAATCGTTTTTTTTATTTTATTTTATTTGTTATTAACCTTTTTTTTTTCTTTTCAGCGGTATCCCTTGAAACGTTAGTGGAGAATTGTTACAAGCTTTTGGATAAGTTCCATTATCCCTTCGAAATGATGCCGTTGGCGCTGGTAATCCTCAACTATGCGGGCGACGTGGACGAGGCCTCGCGGAAAATTGACGAAGGTAGGTCATTTATGGTACATTGCAGTTGCGATGATATGACATTTTGCATTGCGATTATTCATCCTATATTATCTGGTTAACCAATATTGGAATTACAAAAAACAATATTAATGAAGATATTACTTACATTAATAAAAATTATTTTACTATATTCAGTACTAGAATGAAAAACTCTTAATTCAAAATTTCAATGAAAATTTGAAAGAGTTTTGTTTTGTTTTTTGTTTTTTAAAAAAGACAACTCCCACATTAGGAATAAACATCCTGTGTCGTGGGGGACTTTACAAACATACATGAAACGGACACAAAGAACATCCAGACTCGGGACAACAATTCGTGGATCACACAAAGTGTTGTAGGTACCGCGTGGGATTTGAACCCACGACACTTGGCGCAGTAGCAAGCGGCATGGCGACCGCTGACACCACTCGGCCAACCGTGCAGTCATAGAGTATGAAAGCAATAATAGATAACATATTTTTATTATAAAAAATGGAACTCTAAGCTAGGACATGGGAAGTATCATCTTTCAAATTAGAAAATAATCATCAAATTCGGTTCACCCAGTCGAAAGTACTGAGGTAATAAACATTAAAAAATTGGCAGTCATAAAGACTGCCGATAGAAGTGAAAACTTATAACTTATAATGTTGTTTGTAATAATAAAGTGTAAAATGAGAAATTTCATAATGATTAAATTATTATCAACATTAAACATTAGCATGTCGGTGACGCGAACTCATAAAATTTTCACTCACCAAAAAGTGCTCAACGCGACCAAAGATTAGTGACGTCAGCATGTCGGTGACGGGAACTCATAAGATTTTCACTTCAAAAAAATACAGTCAAATAGAAAACCTCCTCACTTTTTGAAGTCAATTAAAAACAGAAGGAAAACGTAATAAGTTAAACGCAGTAAAAAACTTATGTCCTTCCCTAAGAATCAAAGCATCTCCATGCCAAATTGAATTGAAGTCGGCGCAGTGGGTTAGCCGTCAAAGCGTAACAGACAGACAGACAGAGTTACTTTCGAATTTATAATAATAGTATATATAGATCGCTAAAATAAATTATTTGTAACTGTATTGGTTAACCAGAAATGAAAGTATTTGCAGTAGCGAAATATTTTTGGTCCTTATTGGAAGCAAATTATTTGAAATTCTATTCTGACAAAGAGCTAAAAAAAACAGTTTTTAAACATAATTTTATTCTAAGTCAATTAAACATAATTAGTAATTGAAGGGTTCTTTTAGCATTTTGTCAGAACCATTCCGTAATCTATCACGTTTTTATTATTTTTCGAAGAATCATGTTTTCTAATAACATTAACCCATAACTCTTTTCTAAATACCTAAGTAGAACAAAAAATATTAAATATTCAAACTGTAAGAAATGTTATTCTTTCAGGAACCATGTATGTAACGTGATAGGTTATATAAAAAATGTATTATGGCAATGACATCTTATTAAAAAGTAAATATTTTGCTGGTTTACACGTAAAAACACGTATTTCAGAGCTACACTCACGTATTTCAAAGCCGAATTTTAATAGATATTGTAGAAAACCTTATATTATAATCCAGCAAAATGATTTCTGTATTGAAGAAAAATGCATTAGAAAAATTGATTTAGTTTTTTTTGCAATAGTAATGTAGTCACACATATAAATATTGTAGATTAATATCTCTTTTACTTATAATTTTGGCTGGCTAGTGAAGTATCACAACTTCTAATGATTCATCAGTAGCCAGCCAAAATGTATATATATTTATACTCGTATAATATACAAAAGTGATCTCACAACACTATTTTTTAATGACTAGGTACATATTTATAAGTTATCCTACTAATGTTTTATGTTTATATTTACGATGTTTTATGTTTATTATGTACTAGCTGAACCCCGCGGTGCTACCCGCGGTACGATGATAACTGCGGGCAACGCCGCGAGGCGAAGCTATATCTTTATAAATAGTAGCCTATGTGTTATTCTGATGTATAAGCTATATTGTGGTAAAGTTTCATTCAAATCCATTCAGTAGTTTTTACGTGAAAGAGTAACAAACATCCATACATACATACATCCATACTTACAAACTTTCGCCTTTATAATAGTAGTAGGATTTATGATCAAAGAATCTTATTCTGCTTTTTCAAAGTAATAAACTACGACAAACATAGATAAATGTATGATAAATCTATTTTAATATAATTAGAGGATTTAGTTAGGAAATTATATACCTAAAGCTATTATTATTATGATTACAAAAAAACAAAATTGAGATGTCAGTTAAATAATTTAAAAAAAAACTTAAATAGATCCAATCCGCCTTGAAAAATCAAGTAGCTAATTTCTTTTTATTTATCGTCTAAAAAAATACTATTTATTCGATGTCTTTCTACGTAACTGGCGTCGGGTGGTGACATCACCCAATCGGTGATCTTATTCTTTCTATGATCTTCTATATATATCATAAAAGCAGTTTACTTTAGTTGCAGCCGTTCATGAGCTACGGTAGTCACCCTACGCACGCTCTTTCGAAAAAAATTAACAAAATATATTCAGTATGGGAATATATTTAATAATTGTGCCAGAAAGGCGCTCGAAAACTATCGCTAGTCAAATTAATTGGCTTACAACTATAGTCATTTCACATCATATTGCCATCAACAGTTTTCCAGTCCACCGCTGGACATATGCCTGCTCAGCAGTCGCATTTACTAACACTGCCTCGGTGGCGCAGTGATAGCAATGCGACTACTGTGCTTGTGGTCTCGGGTTCAAATCCTGTGTCGGACCAAATGTTTGTGTGATCTACAAATATTGGTTTCGAAGTTGGGTTGTTTTCTACGTATAATATGTATGTATTTACAAAAAAAGTATTTATGTATTCATATCAGTTATCTAGTACCCATAACACAAGCTCGGCTTAGCTTGGGACTAGATGGCGTTGTGTATTAGATGTTCGAAATATTTATTTATTTATTACAGAAGCCTTTCCTTAGAAAACCATTATTTATTTTACATTTGTTTCAATAGAAAATCACTGTTTAAGCATGCTTGATATGTTCTAATGCATTTTTCTTAAATGTATAATTTGTGAATTGCCTTGCGAAAGTCCACACAGCGCGGCGTTATTGTTCACAGGAAAGATGATCGTCAACGAGTACGCGAGGAAGCACAATCTGAACGTATTCGACGGTCACGAACTCAGGAACTCAACACGCCAGTACGGACTTTAATAGTAATACATAGTTTTTCCCAAAAACACACCAACTCAAACACACAAATCAACTGACAGTGACAAATTAAGTTCTTGCAATTTCTTTTAAAATAATAAAACACTAGATATACCCTGCTAAGCTTTGCGGTGTTATAATAATAAAAGCCTTTATTCACAATCTTAATATTAAATAACATGCATAGTAAAATAGCAATGTATGTTTATTTTTTACTTAGTTGACACCGGTTTCGAGATTGTGTTGTATTCCGATATAGGCCTCCCCTAATTTTTGCCATAGCTTTCGATCTCTTTGTCTTCCATATAAAAAATTAAAAAAAAAAATTGTTTGGGTTTGGACGACATGATCATCATGTATAGCAAAAACACGCATCCAAATTCATCCATCAGTTTAGGCGCTATGACACCACAGACGGACATAGGGGTCAAGCTTATAACACTCACGTCAGGGGTTGAAGATATATAAAAAAATTAAGTGAATTGCACGTAAGTCTATCGTGTCAAACTTTGAGCTCAACCGGTGCAATTTTTTTTTAATTTAAAACTCACACTATCGAAGTACTAAATCTTATTGATGTCTTTTTTGTCTTTTTGTCTTGCAAAAGGTGTTTTTTATCTACCCATATTGGGTGGGTTATCCAATATGGGTATGAAAAGTGAAAGGGTTAAATTTTTTTTTTAAATAAACCTCTAAGAAAAGCTTGTTTTTAAAATATATTTTTAAATTAATCACTTGTTACGTATTCAATACCTTTATACTTACTTTACATAAGAACTAAATTTGTCACTTGCAGTGTACAGGGAATACTTTTCAGTTGACAAATAGAAGACACACAAGACCCACTCACAGCTTGATATAGGTACAAATGCACACACACATACACGCACACACACACACACACACACAAACAGACTCATACACATAAACAAACACACACACATAGGCAAATATCGACTTACTTTAAAAACTTGCTTGCGATACACACGTAACAAAGACGTATTGTCGTGTCGGACTTTTTAATGACGATAGAAGTACTGGACTGTATACACGTCCATTATATGATTGGCACAAAATAAACGACAGTCAAAAGAAAAAAAATATGAAAAGTTTTCAATTTTTTGAAGAGTTTCATTCAAATGAATGAGAAAATAGTACCTACCTACTGTTCACGCTAATAATAATAACATAAACTTTTGTTAAACGATAAATAATTTAAGTACATAACAAATGGATATTATATTGAAAGATTCAAATTCAAAATATATTAATTACATTTTTAATTCGTCAGTCCTTCTCGTTATTATAGCTGAAACTAAAAAATCTCAACATTAAATCATTTCATTTCAGGGATAAATATTAAAATTATGTCGATATATCTACAATTTAAAAAAAAAATTACATTCGTAAGTATTTGGAACACTAAACAAAATACCACTAATTACATTTCAACACAAACTATCCAAACATATTTAAAAAGAAACTGAATTTGTTTTTGTATTTAATTTAGTTTTAACATGTAGCGACCAAATTAATTTGTAAAATAAAATTTTCAAGAGTAAATTGTACATTGCCAAATAGTAATTATAATACCAGTGATTTAAGGTCTAATAAAGGAAGATGATGGAAATATAGAGACGCACATTTTCATAACTTTTTGTTGGAAAACGACGCATATGCACTAAAAATATACCTTCAATTTTCAATTACAAAACACAACAGTACAAACGTATCTATTTGATTTCTAATCCAACGTATTTTGCATTGTATTATTTGAATGAAGCAATTGAATTGCAATTGATTTAAATCGATTTAAATTACGCGACGGACATTGTGAAATTGACAACGGCCAGCGGCAAAAGGGTGCAATTTGCTCAAATTAAACACATCTTCAGAGTTACATTATTGTTTGTTTTAGAACGGCTCTGCTTAATATTGTCTATATAGCGCATTGGCCACATATCTCTCTAATTTTGATATTGTTTATTATTCCAAATAAAATAAAAAATATGTGTAATAGCAGTGAGAATACAAAACATATAAATCAATGCACAACCAACCCAATTATCCACATTTTACATATAATTTTATGATTGTAACTAGCTGAATAGACAAAGGTTGCATCGCCAAAAAAAAATTGGGATGCGTCACCTTTATCATTTAGCAGTATGAAAAATAGATGTTGACCTATTCTGAGATCTACCCGAAATGCACACAAAATTATATGAAAATAATAATAAGTATTAAGAAAAAATTTAAACAACTGTAACCTGATTCGTTAAAACTTTTGAAGATATTTATAAACCGCCCGGGCCATTCATTTAAAAATCCATATTGTAGGCCCTACGGTGGAACATACAAAAATACATACATAGACAGCCAAAACTTACTTTTGAATTCGCCGTAATAGGGTTAAAAATATGAAACGAATGAAAAGCGGTGTCACATGTCACGTTATTTCCAAGTAAACAAGAAAAAAAAAGGTGTGTGTGCGATTCACACACAATAGAAGTGAAACTTCAGTAAATCAACAAAAGAATGGGACCGACATTTGCTCTCTCGCTCTGGCTCACTAATTACAGACGACTTTTTGTATTTGTGTTCTTACCTGTCCTTTTTTCCGTTGCATCCGTTTTGAAATCACAACGATTCTAAAGAAGTTTCACTTCAAAAAGTTTTACAGATTTATATTACCGATTTATTAATAGTCAGTGTGACCATTGCAAATAATGCTGCCTTTGAACACCCAATAATTGCAGAGAACTAATGTTAAAATGGCTATAAATCTTTTATTCATAGACCAATGGGCAAAGACAAAATTGACATACAATTCAGTGGTTCAGCTATTTTTATAACCCATTTGGTTTTGGAAAATCTTTTTTCAAGATATGTAAAAAATTGTTAAGGTCGATCTTTAGCCCTAAACGACTACTTTTAGTACTCAGAAAAATTGTTCCTATTCCTACATTGTCTAAACGAAATACTAAAAGCGTTTTAAGAACAGAGAAATTAACTTAACGAAATATTTTTACGAAGGAACATTCCTAAAGTAACGGTTTTTGCAGTCCGTCATAGTTAATAATAGTTTAAAAGGTAATGAATTTGATCATTGTTTTCCATGTTATGGTAGGCTAATTAAGTTGCTCAATATATCATATACACAATACAAAAGTTGTGTCCACTAAAACCGCGAAAGAAATCATTTTAAAAAAAACAATATACATAAAAAAAGTTTTTCTCTGAAACTCTGTGTCCTGTGTTAGGTACAATAAATTGGCATCGGAGTACGTTAAGATTTTATTGAACTTAATAAGTACTTGCAAACGTAAGTAGGTACACTTCAGATATAATTAGAATACCGAGTAGTTTCGAATGTGAGCACGTTAATTTAAAAAGTATTTTAAAGTAAACAAAATATACAAACATATTAAAAATGTCAGTACTGTGTTTGGAATCTTCATTTAACATCTTAATATAAAAAAAAAACAGAACAACAGTTGTCCACATATAGCGCCACTATTTGTTGAGTTTAGGAAACATTGCTTTAAGAAAATTTAAATACTCACCTACACGTAGTACTAGCATAAAGCTTTCGTAGATAAATCTTTTTGATAAATCTACGCAATTAATTACGAGGACATCAGTTTTACTGATGTCTCTCGTATTGTATTGTCCCGTCGACAGCATAAAGAGGAACAAAATAATGTCATGTACTGATATAACTAATTACAAGTCGGTACGGTCAATTAATAGTTGCATTCTGTTGTCTAGCGGCTTAGACGACAAACTGGGATTAGAAAAAGAAAAATAGTATGCATCTTGCCGCGCTGTAATCGCCGATGAACTGATTCGGTAACAGCAATATTTTAGCAAACGGACAATTGAAGTCAAGCGGTCATTTTTTATTCTTTTTATAAATTTACACAGTATGGTATCTATAATTCTTTTTAGAATTGTGTTTAAATTGGTAAATAATGACCACACATGGGTATGGTTTAAATTATTTTGCTATAAATAAATAAATCGCTCGCTTTTTTTATTGCCTCGTCTGTGGCCCTTTTCGTTTGTATTGAACGTCATTATGGCGGTTATTTCATTAATAATTGTCGATACCAACAATATTTGTGGTATTACCTAGTAACAAATGTAATAATAGTTTGCGAATTTATTGTGTATACTAACTTGTACAAATGGTACGAGGCAGATTGTTAATTTTTTTTTTTTTATTGAATAGTGGGCAAACGAGCAGACGTATCACCTGATGGTAAGCGATTACCGTCGCCCATGGGCACCCGCGACACCAAAAGCGTCACAAGTGCGTTGCCGACCTTTAGGGGATGGGGGGAGGGGTTGGGGTATGGGCCTCCGGTATCCTCACTCACTCGGTGAAACACAGCGCAAACGCTATTTCACACCGGTCTTCTGTGAGGCCGTGGTATCACTCCGGTCGAGCCGACCCATTCATGCCGAAGCATAGCTCTCCCACGGTTGAAGTGGCTGCATAACTTAGTGACGTACTTACAAAGATAAAGTCCCCTTTAAATTAGGTGTATTTCTGTCAATCAATAAGTACACATCAAAATATTGATATTTTAGTTTCTGTAAAGTAAAAGAATAAAGTATACAGAATATTACTGAAAAATAGGAATCCATTATAGCGCATCCAAAAGAGGTTAAAAAAATCGAAATAAAAAAACTCTTAAAAATTAACTTTAAGATACCTTCTAGACTAGACTAGACCATGGCCATGATACTATAATAATTACGTAGTGTTGTGACGACGAGACAATCGCACGCGCATCTATTCAGTCTTACGCTGAGCAAAAATAAACATACTTATATTGAAATGATAAAGTGTTGTTAGATGGTTAATTCGATCAATAGTATCTGTTATCGATATTTTTTTTTGCCGTACAAGAACTCTAAGAAGACTATCGTACGTTGGTTTTCGATTACGGTTGTAAAGAAGACTTCGAGTGTTACTCTTTTCACAATTTTGAACTGTGATATAGCCTAGTATTTAGATTGTAAAAGTTTGATTGCAATCGGTTCACGTAAATAAATCAAATTCAGATCGTAGTAGACTTAAAGCCGACCGTAGCTAAACTATGGCTAAAAGTAATGGATTTATACAATAATAAGTTTTGTGAAAAAATTAATCCTGAATATCTCATTAGTTAGCCACTAAAATACGGTAATTACTAATATGACATAAAATTCACTATACGTTACAAAAGTGACAACTAATAAATTTTACTATTTCAAAGGAAAATACGATTTCCTTGTTCCTTTTTAAGACAAGGTTTATCAAATTAAATAATTCATATAAAACGTATAAAATTAAATAAAAAAAAGTTATATAACTACTAGTATTTTATTTTATACTAGCGACCCGCCCCGGCTTCGCACGGGTGCAATGCTGATACTAAATTAAATACACTACAGAAAAACTATGAACGTTGTATATAAAAACATAGCGGCCCGCTCCGACTTTGCACGGGCATAAAATAGAAACCTCTAAAATTAGCAATGTTGCCTTAGTATATGATGCATGTATTATACATATAAACCTTCCTCTTGAATCACTCTATCTATTGGAAAAAACCGCATCAAAATCCGTTGCGTAGTTTTAAAGATTTAAGCGCACATAGGGATATAGGGACAGAAAAGGCGACTTTGTTTTATACTATGTAGTGATTCGAACCAACTGTCTGTTGGTTTTTCCTTTTTAATTAATATGTACCGTTCTTAACACGCACATTACAATGTGATACATTGCAAATTCAGTTTCGTTTACACATACGCACACATGTGACACGACAAATTTGTTGCACCGATAAGTGGGCAAGTCATCACAATTAAATGTATGGAGTATCGTTATTAACCAGTCGTGATTTCAATTTTGCAGTGACCGGACGAAGTTAGCCAAATTCGAAATTTAACCAGTGACATTCGAATTTCCCCATCATAGTGTTGTGCCAGTGTCGATATTATTTTATTTTTCTTTTTGTAGGAAAATGCTGGAAATTAATAATACTAATATAAGTGGTGTACTATCATCGACGATGAAGTTATTTTGCGAATGATACTTTGTTTTACAAGTGCCGTGTTTTGTGTGGACGCATGCTGTGCGATGCTGTGTGGCGATGGCGAACGGACATTATTGCTCCTACCTACGGTGTACTGGTGAGTTTTTTTATATTACTGAAAATTTCACAACAACTTAAATGTTAAACTATCAAGTTCTTATAAAAATTAGGGGCGCATCCACATTGACTTGCTCATTTTTATTTCATTTAGTGGTCAAAGGCTTATAAAAAATACTACATGCTTAAAAAATATTGCTCAATCTAATGTAACTATGTGATATAATCGTTTTCAGCTTAAATTTGATCTGTGTTTTATTGAGTTTGATATAATATTTACATAAAACAGTTTTTAATAAAAGGGCAAGATTTGTGAAAGCGTCCTAAAATTTGTAAAAAAAAAGTAATACTTAGTTAAACATTTCAATTGTTGCTACATTTATTTTTAGAACATTGCATTTAAAACAGGGTAATTACGACAAAGTTAAAGCGTGTCATGTTCCAATCTCAATAAGCCGACTAGTAAAGTCATCATAATCATAAATAATATTATTTTATGCTACTGCATAAAATAAAATACTACTTAAATAAGACAATTTGCTTTGCGATCGTACCTTTATTACGTAAACACGTTTGTAATCATTACAACTGTAGTTTTATATTGTAACTAGAGTTAAAGTACCGCACTAAAAAATGAACGTTGTTTTCTTGTAAGATTAAATGTAAATTTATCTAAATTTGGGCATCTGTTTATTGCCTAATTCTATCGTAAGTTATTCTACAAAATTAAAATATTATATTTATCGATATGTAGTTATCGATAATAGTGACATCACTTCTCTAGTTATTCATTTCTAATTTGAACCAGTATATCTTATATTATTTAAACAATTAGGTAATTATTGTTATAAAAATGTATTTGAAGTACACTTAAAAGCCGACCCAACCTAGTTTCGTAAAAGACTCCGAAAAAGATAAAACAGTCAATGGAATCGACATGATTATTTTTAAAGAAAGGAATACCTTTTAGCTTTCTTCACGGCGCTGTCACGGGGAAGTAAATCGGTTTATCACATAAAGGAAACGGGGCCATCACCGTGATGATATCATTAACTCATCTTTAGGTGCAAGGCTATAGGAATGTAGTTAACTTGAACTAGAATGGTTGTTAACTTAAGTGAAACGGAGATCTGTTATTTTTGATTTTGTTATAAGTTTTGACCAAGTAGGTTTAAACCATTGGCTTTGGTACATCGATGGTTTATAATATCAATGTTTTTAAAAGTCTTTAGTGTATAACTCCTGTATAATCCTTGATAGGATAATTTGCACTTTATTTAAACTGAAGAAAGATTGTTTTTCGTCATTTTTGTATTTTTTATTGCATCGACAGTTTTTTATTCAATAATAATTTTTTCAACACCATATTGTAGGTACTTTACATATCTGTTTAATTATTTTTTAAAGTTTTGAAATTAACCTTAACATTGATCTCACTAGAAAAACAATTTACAACAATGAAAACATGTTATTGTCTTAATTATATTTGTTTAATTGTGTATTGTTTTTCATACGCAAAAAAAAGAAAAGAACGTACTCCTTCTTAAAAGGTCGGTACCGCACTTGTGACGCCTCTGGTGTTGCTTACCATCATGCGATACGTTTGCACGTCTACCCCCTATTTCATAAAAAAATACGAATGTGTTACAACCTCACAAAACTACATGTAAGTGGTTATATATGAGTAGGTAGCATTCACACTTATCCGTGGAAGCAAAGGCTGCCTCCAGCCCCTAACATTTGCTGTTTTATAATCTACAATTAGGGATTGTAAAAACGTTAAATGGAAATCTTTAATGGCGTGCGTTGTAAAGGGGCCTGCAGTAATGAGTAGCGTGTAGGCAAATTTTATATTTATATCTGTATACTGAGAAAGGACAATAAAATTTTTGCAATTATGTTATAGAGAGATGGCGGGTTGGCGGGCACTTGTTAGCGTTTGTTGGTCTCTATAAAATGTCTGTGGTCGTATTACAGGTTTAATTGTTTTATTTAAAGTTGGTATGTTTTGTATTGAGTTGTTTCAACCTGAACGCGATTGCGCACCTCTGATAGCGTTTGAGAACAAGGTTGAAAGGTATTAGATGTATATATTTAAAAATTGACTACAAAACAGAATGGCATTTATTCTTTTCCTTCATACGCATTATTAGTTTGGAGTTGGTCCAAGAATACAATCGAATAGTATCGAATTTTTTAGAATTTAACCTGGATATTTTTGATAACGTAATTTTTTTATGTAGTAATAATAATCAACGAAATGGAGTTTGAAAATATCCCAATTGATACATTCACTCAGGTTATTAGTCGCACACATAATTGGAAGGCACTAGGCACTGACAATATACACAATTGCTGGTACAAAAAATTTTGCTGCACACATCCATTCATCCACAGTCATATTTGCAAATTCATTCAATCACCACACACTATGCCAACATTCATAACACAAGGAATCACATATATGCTACCCAAAGGTTCAGACCCCAAAAATCCTGCAAATTACAGACCATGACATGCTTGCAAACTATATACAAAATCATTACAGGATGCATCAGTGAAATTATTTACAGTCATCTTAATCAACAGAACATCCTAGTAGAACAAAAAAATATAGTCAGGGTTGTAAAGAACAATTAGCCTTAGACTCAATAGTAATGAGGCAAGCCCAAACTAAAAATGGGAATATTCAGATGATGTACATTGATTACAAAAAGGCTTTTGATTCTGTCCCCCATAGTTGGTTAATGTGTATACTAGAACATTACAAAATTCACCCCAGACTGATATCATTTCTAGGAGCAGCCATGGTTCATTGGAAAATAAAATTAAAACTATTGAACAACACTTCATCAACTACTCAGCTGATTAAAGTAGAAAGAGGCATATTTCAAGGAGACGCACTTAGCCCGCTTTGGTTTTGTATGGCACTCAACCCCTTATCTAAGTTGCTAGATGATACAAATATAGGTTTTAAATTAAGATACAATAATTCATTCCACATACTTTTACACCTACTTTACATGGACGATATTAAAATTTATGCAACTAATTACACCGAACTTAGTAAACTAGCTGACATTACACAGTCATTTTCAACAGACATCCAAATGCATTATTCGGGATAGACAAATGTAAAATTCACTCGATCAACCATGGCAAGACAGAATACAACTCTTATGCACTTAGTACAGGTGAACAAATAGAACCGTTTGACGTACATACAATATATAAATATTTAGGATTCCATCAGTCCAGACAGATTCAACAAAAACTTACAAAATTAGAGTTAACAAAGAAATTCAAAGCCAGATTAAATCAGATTCTTAGAACCCAATTAAATTCACGTAATAGTATCAAAACCATCAACACATATGCAATTCCGGTCCTTATTTATTCCTTTGGGATTATAAACTGGTCTCAAAGCGATCTTATTAAATTGCAACGCACAATCAACACACATATGACAACCAATAGGAAACATCACCCCAGATCGTGCACACAACGCCTTACATTACCCCGCGAAGATGACGCAGAGGCCTCATCGATATACAAAATTTACACAATAGACTCATAGATAAGCTACGCAATTATTTTTATGCAAAAGCCGAACAATCCCAACTTCATAAATTCTTAACTGATATAGACAAAAAAATAACCCCACTCAACTTATATGACAGAAACATTCACCCAAAATTAGCAAGTAGGCGGCAGACACCTCGCCGATCTCAGCCAAACACATATCGACAGAAAAGCGTCGAACGAATGGAAAACCATACACTACAATAGACCTGACATAACAATCCTAGATAAAGTTAACAGGACAGTTTTTATTCTTATTATTGTAGACATAGTAGTATGTAACGCACATAATCTTCTTACGACGCACACAGAAAAAGTTTCAAAATATATAGACTTAGCTACTGAAATTAAAACACAATGGCAGGTAGAAAGAGTTAAAATTGTACCCATTATCATGTCTACAACTAGAGTGGTTCCGAAGACTCTTCAAAATAGCCTCAATACACTGCAAATACCGAAATCCACCCTAATGTTGATTCAAAAAGCAGTTCTACTAAATACATGCCGTCTCACACGAAAATTTCTTGCATCGTTTCCCTCTGGCACACTTGGCTAAGGCCCGTGTGTTAGATTTAGTTTCGTTAGATTTAGAATTAGACATATTTGACTCGATAGTATACAAGTATTTTCCACATGACATCACACCTTCAAACCGCTCTTAAGGTAAACACAGAGTGGTTTTGGCTAGCAAGCCAAGTAATAAAACCATTCAACCGATTTCAATTACGTTAGGCATCGTAAAACTACGTTAAATGGCGTATCTCCCAATAGAACACCCGATAGCAACATTGAAGCAAATTATAATTTCTGTTCGCTGTTTTTTTTAACCACAAAACAGATTGCCCGTATCCCCTATGTTAGAAATATCTATACAAAATAGAATAATTGCATGTCCTACACTGTTTTCTGACTGCGGTAGGTCTCTTACAAAATTGTACTGCAAATGGCTGCTATACTTTAGTTGCGACAATTTGGGCTAGACTTCCAACTTGCAAACTTTTTATAGACGTCACAGGAACACGTCTCGCCGCCTTTTTAATCCAGCTTAACCTACCTTGCCTAAACATCTTCTATAAAATTTAACTATTTATTTATAGTCCACGGGCCCACGTACAAGGGATTTCAGTGATTAATAATAGGCTGAAAGTTTATACACAGCTTCGTTTTGACGAGACCCCCAACTTTTATTATTGGACCAAATTCTGATAGTGGCAGGAAAAAGCGGGATAGGGAGCGAAACACGTCGATTTGATGAGTGTCCCAAATTAATAAATAACAGTTTCTAAAAATCAATACTTCGAGAAAATACGATGGAAAACTGAGAAAAACTTGTGGCATACAAAGAGAATGGTACCTTCCCGAGTGACCCCCAGCTCTAACATGTCAGAATGGTGACTTGAAAATTTTTATTCATTTTCATTAATAACAAACTGATTTTTGTTTTGGGGCTTGCAAAATATATGTTTTACATAAAAAATGCATCGGCATACAAATTCGATGGTAATTTTTTTGAGACCCACACTCGAAAAAATATTAACATGATCTTGACAACTTTCGAGTGTAGATCTCAAAAAAATTACCATCGAATTTGAATCCCTTGTACGTGGGCCCGTGGACCATTACTTTATCCACTACTTTACCAGTGCGATTCCGTTCCGTGCCGTTCGCATCCAGGCGTTATCCACTAATTTAGCGATGTCGTCGACCTTGTGTTGTAATATTCGAGGTCACCTCTTTATCTTAAGTGTTAATATGTTCTGCAACCTATGTGGCCAGACGACCACCACTGAAATCTGGACACTAAGTTCGGCACAATTTTCGATATAACATTTCGAAATGTGTTTGTTGGTTTCTTTAGTATTTCGACGTCTGTCTTGTTCTGTGCCGGCCTTTGAGCAATAGGGAGAGGGATGGTAACTCACTCGGTAAAACACAGCGCAAGCGCTATTTCGCACCGGTTTTCTGTGAGACCGTGGTATTACTCCGGTCGAGCCGGCCCATTCATGCCGAAGCGTGGCTGTCCCACGGTAAACGTCGTCGTCTGACGTCGAAATACAAAATTAAAGTCGATACCTATAGAATATGAAATTATTGATAGGTATATACTCTCCTACTTCGCAACAGGGTTCAGTGATGATACGGTAGAAAGATCTGAATACGCCCTGATGGTAAGCGATTACCGCCGCCCATGGACACCCGCAACACCAAAGGCGTCACAAGTGCGTTGCCGACCTTTGGGGGATGGAAAAGGGGATGGGGGGAGGGGTTGGGGTATGGGCCTCCGGTATCCTCACTCACTCGGTGTAACACAGCGCAAACGCTATTTCACACCGGTCTTCTGTGAGGCCGTGGTATCACTCCGGTCGAGCCGACCCATTCATGCCGAAGCATAGCTCTCCCACGGATTGAATACTCCCACTTAATTTACCTTGACAAGCTGTGGCGTCTGTTTGTCTCAATCTTGTGATGATTCTGAACTGTAGCTTCAATTTAACATTTATAAATGTCATTTAGTGTCATATTGAATAAATGGTTTTTAATTTGAATTTGTAGATAAACATGAAATGCATCTAAATCGGTTCATCCCTTTAAGATTTATCATTCTTCGACAGACATAGCGGACAACTTAAGATTGCGTTAAGGGTTCAATAAGTTAGGATTACAAGAATAGTTACCTTAATATTAATAACTAAGTCTGCTATTTATTTTAATATTACTGCAATTATCTGCAACAATAAGTAATTGCAAACATGTATGCAGTTACAGCGATGCATTTAGCGTAATAGTTTATCAGAGGTCGACAGTAAAACGTCGGATTGTTAATATGTTAAATACAGCACAGATAAGCAGAGATATAATGGTACACGTGTACTCGGGTCATGTCTCCATGTCAAGCGTTGCAAATGAACTAGAATTGTATTATTAAACTAGCTGTTAGCCGCGGTTTCGTCCCTGTGAATTTCGGTACAGTCCACATGTAGACAAATTTTAGGACTATGGGACTCAGTTAAGTAACACATTTATTTTTATTTAAATGTTAAAGCCAATTTATGTTTGTTACCTCTTAACTTTTGACTGTGTGAACCGATTTCGATGATTCTTTTGTTTATTTAACCTTTTAAGTTGGTGCTTCTCGTGTGGTCCCATTTCAATTTGGTCCAGTTCTTGAAGTTGATTGAAGTCATTTTTTTCTTAAAATTTGTGTGTGTGTGTGGAGCGGGGGGAAATTTTTGGTATTGTAATTACTTTGTATAGGTATCAGCGATTTGGTATGAACTGTAATGCTTATATTTTATGAAATATAAATTATATCAGCGAAGCAAGAAAAGGAAAGGTTCTTCTTCTCATCAAACCGGTCACAAAGCGGTCTTGAGTTCTGTGTTATAGTTTTGGGAGCTTGTATGACAACACGTATGTGGTTTAAACTTCGGAAGGTTGAGCAATATGGGGCGACACTTTGTGTGATCCAGCAATTGTTGTTCCGAGTTTCGGTGTTCAGCTGTCTGTGTCATTAATGTTTGTAAATTCTCCAGCAATACAATAAATGTTAATATTGCTTAGGTTGGATTCCTAATTTATCCCTATGTGGCACTAAATATCCTTAGTTTTTAAATTCATTTATTATGTGCGACAGCGTGATTTGCATCAGTAAGGGCAAATGAGTTAAACAGCTATTAAATAACATACATACATAAATTACATACATTTTTCAACATAAATTTACCCAAGGTATTGAAATTGTGTCCGATTTCACTAATACCTGTTTAATTTTTTACTCTGCCAAGGTAATTCCAAAAAAGAGGGTAATAGTTTTGACAGTGTCTGTTTGTTTGGATTTACCTCCATTGCGCCTAAACTACTGAACTGATTTTAATGAATAAGGTGTCAATAGACTCGTAATAATGAACCGGTTGATATAGGTTACATAGATTTTGTCAAAAGTTTTAACGTAGTCGGGTAAAAATATTATTACAATTACAAATAAAAAAAATTGCAAGTAAATTTAAAAATTTACACGAAAATATCTAATGACAACTATAACTTAAAGCCATTGTTTGTTTGTTTGTTTTACCGGGTTTTTCCGCACTTAGCCTCTTGATTGGGCAGGTGTACGTGAGTTTGTCATCTTCCTACTCCAACCATCCTAGATCATCCCAGAAGCTCAGCAGCCTTTTTAAGTCACTACATACTTCCGGAAGTGATGTTGATTTAAGATGTCCGCCTGTTTATCTGCCACACTTCTACATTCTGTGAGAACGTGCTGCGGCGTTCTTCTGCCTCCATGCACCTCCTGCACAGAGGACTGTCTGTTGCGCCTATAGTGAATAGGTGCTTGTTTAGGAAACGAAGCCCTGTCAGGATACCTATAACTTTCCTGAGATCGTCCTTTTTTAGTCGAATCAGGTTGCGGGCTAGCCTAGTACCCAAAAGTCATAGTATGACCATAATTTTTGGTTCCAACCAAAAACAAAATACTACAAATGTATTTTTAAAACATCATCATCAAATATTTCAAATGTAGATTGTATTGTTGTTGAATTGATTGTATTATAGAGCAAATTATATCTTGGTATGAAACAAAACATATGATTGTACCTATGAACATTGTAGTATATAATAATACAGTAATAAAGTATTAATATTTACTATTCAACGTGAATTTCAAGGAACCAGCCATCGCGTGTTGGAGTGCTTTTTAATCGTTCCTATTGCCAAGGTTTGTTCTGCGAATGAAAGCAACACTATTCTTACTGCATTACTGTCAACAACAATAAATCGTTGATATACAGAAGAAACAGCGTGGGTGATAGGCACAACCTTGCGGAATACCAGCATTTACAAACTTGGAATCGAAATTCGCATCGTCAATAACAACCACAGCTGTCTACAAAAAAGCTGATGTCCCAGTTGCAGTATGTTTCCAGTAGCCTATAGGATGTTTTGTAGATGTTACAAACCCGATCGAAGGCCTTCGCAATGTCCAAACTAAATGCACAAGCTCTTATTGGTCTGGATCGACTGCCCACCGGTGAATTTCGTAAGAATAGGACAGAATCGCCAACTGCACGATCTTGACGTAATTCAGACTTACGGTTGTCAGAATGATTAGTACCTAGTAGGTACCTAAATAGCGCAAAACGTATTTTTTTATTTAGATACATATGAGAGTTAAAATTTACCACATTAAAAATATTTTATCAGAAACTAGTTTTGGGCAAAATATTACCTCACAGTCACAAATATTGTGACTTTCTATTAGTACAATAATTATCGAAATCGGTTCATAAAATTTCACTATCATCATTATTATATCCATCAAATGGGTTTTAATAGTCCACTGCTGGACATAAGCCTCTCCTTTAAAAAAAGGCTTTGGTTTATATACCACACTAACAAAAAAAACTTTAACCCTCTTTTTAGTAATCTATAATAATATATAAAGCTGATTGTTTGTTTGTTGCTAATCTCAGGAACCGCTGGTCAGATTTGAAAAATTCTTTCAGTGTGTGTTGTGGATAGTCCATTTATCAAGGAAGGCTATAGGCTATATATCATCACGCTAATACTAATAGGAGCGGAGCACCAATTAAGAATGTTTCAAAAACGGGGGAAAATTTTCACGCTACGGGCAATAGAAGACGCAAACGAGGTTGCGTGGGTCAGCTAGTAGTATTTTATATTTATAGTTTCCCACAATCATCCCTGTGAGGTCGGCATCACAGTTAGTATCTATCTATTTTAAGTAACCGTATTGAATAGATGCCTTTCTAAGTACAAATATTTGGGTGCATAGTGCTTATCGCGTACCATTTATTTCGCGGTGTTAGATTAACTATGACAAATTGAGGACGTCTCAGATATCTCATGCTATCAAAGGTCGTTGTTTGCATAAAATGAATTAATTACTCAAAGTTGTACTAGTCGTCTTCCTATTATGTTTCTAGTCTGCTTTTTCTGATAGTTTTATTTTAGTTCCAAGTAGAACCTGTCGTGCCCTGATACATAAATAGATTTTATGTTGAATAGATTATTTTATTAGAATTTAATTATTTTCCAACATGATTTCCAACATGACAAAACCTACTATACACAGGCTTTAGAAAAGAGCTTTTGGCCTTCTATATAACGATGGACAATGAGAGGCCTATATCCAGCACTGGACTATTAAAGATCGTTTAACAGAAATTTAGAATAATTCATTTAAAAGACCGAACAAATTTTAGTGAATTACAAAACCCATAACAAAGAATTGACTGTTTGAGTCTTCAGTAACAAAACGCGTTAAAATACCAATTTCAATTTGTGACAACCCTAACGGAATATAATTCATATTAAAGTGCACATTGGCATCTCTTATTCCGGTATCGACATTCACTTACAATGTTGCGTGTATCTTTGCATCTCCCTCGTGCACATTAATTATGCCACTGAGAGTGACGAAGATGGAATTTTACGACTAGATCTCGTATAGCTTCAAGGGTTTAACAATTTTCATTGCTTATTTTGCTGTGTGACCAATTTTATTATCAATGCATTCTGAGAAATTCTAGGATATGCATGCAATTGTTTTACGGCTTTTATGCTGTTATCTTATGTTGATGAGATTTATAAAACCATCGATATGGAAAATAAAAGAAATCTCTTGTAACTGCTGTGGATATAGGTATATGTTTTGTATCCTCAAATAGATCTTGATTTTAGTACTAGCTATTGACCGTGAAAAGTTTTAAAATGACTTAACTGTTCATCCCTGATTGTGCCCCATTAGGGGTGAAATATTCAAAATTTCAAATGTCTCTTTATAGACAACTTTGACATTGAGGCAAAGAGCTGTAGTTGGTAAATGATTAGATCGAAATGACGCAATTAACTTCAGTATATAGGAACTGTGCCGTTTGTGTCTTCACTAGTACATTTCTAATCTCGTCTCATACGGTTATGGTTGAGATGACCTCAACGCTGTCACGTGGTCAAAACAAAATATTATCTTGTAAAAAGAGAATTGGTGCGAATCACTTGCATCAACCCTAAGGTGCAACATTTATGAACAGATTTAAAAGTTTTAGGGATCACCTTAAAACTTTTATCTGGTTCGTAATATAATCAAAGAAGTTTTCGAATTTTACATTCATTTCTATTTTTTAAATAATTCCTAATTAATTATATCGTTCAACTTTTTAACCCATCCCGTAATAAAGGCAATGGATGTTTGAGTTACTTGCAATTGAGTGTGTTAACATAACTGTGTATTTATACTAGAATATAATTAGAAATAATGACGAGTTAGACTACGTAAAACACAAATATATTTTTTACAAAGCCACGTTAATTTAAAATCTATCAAATAATATGAAATAAACCAAAAAAATAATAAAAAACTGAATTTTAATTGAAGTAAGCGTTTGCGCTCTGTAAAGTTTGTTTTTTGAATAGACGGCAATCGAACAGACGTATCGCCTGACGGTAAGCGATTATCGCCGCCTATGGACACCCACCCGCAACACTAGAGGTTTTAGAAGTGCGTTGCCGGCCTTTGGGGGATGGGGAAGGGGTTGGGGTATGGACCTCCGGTATCCTTACTCACTCGGTGAAACACAGCGCAGGCGCTGTTTCACACCGATTTTCTGTAAGGCCGTGGTATCACTCCGAACGAGCCGGCCCAAGCATACCGAAGCGTGGCTCTCCTACAGTAATACGTAATACGGTATACGTAAAGAATTAAGAATACAAAGTGTCGCCGCCCTTATTCATCCCGTGGGTGTCGTAACAACATACTAAGGGAGCAAACTACGCCGTATAGGACGTAAAGACAAGCAAAACTAAACGTTCTTATATCAAAAGATCTTATCTCTAAGAAAAAGGCCATGACCAGACTATTAAACATGCAGACATCTTATGATAATAATAAACAACAAAGTGAGCAAATAAGAATACCTACTAGTGTTCAAGTTGGTACTATTAGTGAGACTGAATGATTAAAAATGTGATCAATTAATGGTAACCATTTCATTTGTAAGCCCTTCGGTCGGACAGACTTAATCGAATGTCCAATACATATAGTGCACGGATATCGTTCAGCTGGAAGCGATTGAGAATATTTTTTGCATTTTTATCCGAAAGAAATTCCCTAAAACAAGTTTTTAAGAGTTTATTTCTCGACATAAACCTCCCTTTAGAAAGGAGGTTTTGACTAAACATGTCAAGCGATAAGCGTTTCAAACTATCTCAACAGTCACTATGTTTAGTTCAGTACAAAAAAAATTGAGTAAATAAAATTTAATCACAAACAAACTCCTCTGCTTTATGATATTAGTATAGATTACAGCTGTTGCAAATGTTGATATTTCCGTAATAAACCTATCGAATTCTACAATATTTTTGTTAAATGCCTATTGAATATATAAATATGACTACAACATCCAGCAGTATAACCTATATCAAAATAAATTACTTTACAAAGTTGTACCTTGTATGATATTACCGGACTTTCGAATAGGCAGAATTTGCTGCAGTGCATAAATCTGTGAAAAAAAATTGGCAAGTATTCAAAAAATACTATTATTTTTAGATCTTTGACAACCCTGACTCATTACAATAATATAATTTTGTTTTCAACTGCTAAAAATCAAAGGAGTTCAGCCTATAAAACGACTTCTATAGGTTATACTACAAGCTTCGCCTCGCGATTTTGTCGCTTTTGTATTTCATTGGTTTTTTAATTATTCTGAAACATTATATTCCTAAAGTTAAAAAAAAAACAAGAAGTAGCCTAAGTTACTCCTTACAACATCAGCTATGTACCAGTTAAAGTCCCGTCAAAATAGGTCAAGTCGAAGTCGTCAAAATAGAGGTTAGCGGCAACAGAAAGACAGACAAAAATAAAAATCACAAACAGATCTTTCAATTTTATTTAAAATAGTTTCAAAGTTGCCCGTGCTTCGGAGAGCACGTTAAGCTATCGGTCCTACGTCTGATCTCTCCCCGGTCGGTTAACCGTCCCATCGGATTATGGGAGAGAGGGAACAGCTAGTGAACCTGTGTTGGCGCACACACTTGTGCACTATAATATCTCCTGCGTAGTTGGCTGGTCCCTGTTGAGACTGGCCGCCTTGGCCGTAATCGGCTTGGAGAACATCATTTATATCTTAACAAATTCAGTAATCCTATCAATATTAATCATATAAAATTCGTCTATTTTAAAGTCTTCGTCTCCCGTTCAATTCGAAGTAACGAGTACAAAATACCAAACTAAACGTTCTGCTAAAGTTTCAATTTCGAACAACTAGGAGCAACAGTTGTTGGCAATCGTTTAAACAAGTTCGACATGTGGTTTTGTTCGCCCACACTCGGACAAACTCAACAATTTCCGCCGCATCTTGTTGTTCAATTTATTTTCAATTGTCTTGTTTAGTAATATAAGGTTCAATTTTGTATAAAATATGTATGCCTGTGGTTGAAAGTTTGTAAAGTGTCGCACCGCAGATTGACCAATGTTTGAAACACAATCAATGGACAAATTAATTTGCTTCTCGTTTGTTTTGTGGGTGCGGTCGTACGACAGTCGGAGTTTCTGTCGTTGAAGGTTTCATTTATATTTCATTGAGTGAAGCTCACTTGGTCCGAAAAATAATTGTTGGAAATTATTCTGAAACAATTATAACATATTAAGTAAACGGTCTTGTTATCTTTTCCTTTAATTATATCCCGTACCGTTAATGATTTGATAAATCACTTCGATGAACTTCAAAACTATCATAACCGATTTTTAGTTTATATTTTAAATGTGTTTTACTGGCATGACCAAGATAGTTATAGCAAAAGGAGCCGAGCATGATTGTACGCAGACGAAGTTGCGTAGGCTAGTGTTCTATTCTATATCTTTAAAATATACGCTCTTGACGAAGGACAATTTTTTTATAGGTCAATCGTTTCGAACACAACAAAATTTGTAAGTCTATCTGCAACTATATACTTTTCTAATCAGTTAATAATATTTGGTTTTAAGTGGTTTTAGCACCCGTTAAGGATGCTGTCATTTATAGATCTACACTACCTACATATACAGACAGTCATGAAAAAAAAAATTTAAAACAAAATAACTAATTATTATTAGACAAATGAAAGTGTTAAATCTCACCATCCTACTAATGTTATAAACACGAAAGTTTGTGAGTATTTAAGTGAGTATGTTTGATGCTCTTTCACAAAAACTACTGAATGGATTTCGATGAAACTTTACAATAATATGGCTTATACATCAGAATAGGACATAGGCTACAATTTATAATGATACTAGCTAAGCATCGCGGCGGTGTCCACGGTTATTGTCGCACAGCGAATAGCAGTAGTCGCGGGGTTCAGCTAGTTTTACCATATATCCATTAGTTGATCCTAAGCCTTTAGTAACCGCATGTAAGAAAAGGGAATAACAAGCTTTATTTGCATTTAGTAGCAATATTCCTGACCTACGCTATAAAAAGTATGTCATAAAATCTCTAAAATTTTAAACCTCATAAAGCTAAGACGATACAGGCCCGGAGCCCGGCAGTATACTGACGTAAGTCCGATATGCGGGTTTCCAGGATCCTATCAAAAGTTTTATTGTCGCGATCTTCCATCCTTGTCTATCTACTTAGATATAAGGAGACAACGCTAGAGTATTATCTTTTTCAGGAATTCATTGTCGTAGTTTTATGTTAGTTGAGCATCGCATATTTTTATTGCGTCTCGTGGATTGAAAAGCTTCGATCAGATAGTATTAGGTTATATAGATTAGTCAGGTCTTGGGAATAAATTGGATTTATCTACTTGAGTTTTGCTTTCCATCTACGTTGCTGTTTTGATGTTGATTCGAGATTTTAAGTAATGAAGTTGGGCGTTTTATGTTGTTTGTTATTTGAGTGGACGAGTTATCTTTATGTTTCTTAGAAGCTTAAACTTAGATCAGTTTTAGTTGTGTTATAGAAGAAAGATGGTCGTCTCAACTCATTCATATTCATTAATGATTTCTCTGATGAATAACCTTTTGCCGATTTGTCAAAGTTAATATAAAATGTGTTGTATACTAGTTGTAATATTCTACTAAGGATAACTGGATCAATTGCTTCACGCCGTTGAAGATCGATCTGACTGTCGACGATTCGTTATCGAAATACAGTTTTGATGAACGAACGAAGAACTAGTATTAGACTGAATGGGATATGATTTTAACAGGATTGCGCACCTCATGTTTGTGCGTGTTCTTGAGTGGTGTTTTTTTTTTTTGGAGAGATTACTGGCCTTTTTTGAGAGTTTTTTTTTTATAAATTTGGGCAATTAGCACACTATCCAGCTACTTGTATTAGATGTACTACAAAAAAAAGAGATAAATAAAAGCGCGTACATGCCAATAAAGCAGTGATAACCATTTTATAACTATAAAAATTTTTACGTACGTGTTTCGATATAATTATTAAGAAAAAAACAAATATGTGTTACTAATTGTCACATCAATCATCAAGAGCATTCCATTTCTGTTCATAGGTCTTTGCTTTGAAAGGTACCTTTGGCTTACTATATCGCGCTGGTCAGACAGATTGGCATATTAATATTAATTCAAGTTCACCCGCTTTTTGGTTTGCTTTCTAAGTTGTATCTTACACGGTAGGAGTACGGGTATACTCTGTAATTTTTAATCCGTCACCACACGCACATACACTGATTGTATATAAAGTTCTTTAGCCTTCGATTAATAGTCGTAAGTTTAAAGTAAAATCATTTATGTAACAATAGGTATAAGTATATTAAAGCTAAGTTAATATTGCACATAGTTAAAATTTTAATGGAAATCAATACGGAAAAAATAACATTTATATGAGTAATGAAAAATATTGCAGTAGAAAAATTTACGTGCAATTCCTGAAAGCGAATTCTCGTAAATTTATTCAGGGTTATAAAACTGGTATTCGGTTATAAGCTTTTTACGTCCAACGCCGTAACATTACGCTGCCCTATATGTTTATATTTAGTTAAATTTAATTCAAAAAGTATGTGTAGAAGACTGGTGTAATATTATAAAATCTGATGTGCATTTAATATGCTGAGAATTGTTTTTTCGTTTAAACTTTTATGTGATTGAAATTTGATTTGATCACGAAATTTTGTGAAGATATCTTGACGTTTTTGAAGTAGATTTATTATTAAAAAGTTAAAATGACTTTAGTATTAGATAAATTAAGTGGTAAACCCTCAAGTCCTTACAACTTTTGTGAGTACTTACCCAGTTGTCTTCGCAAAAACAAATGAATAATATACGTACTTCACTCTCAGCAAGAACGATTTTGGGTGATACTTTCCTTCGGTAGCGTCCATTTCATAAATTATCTCTTATTAAAGTTTCGAAAACAGGATTCGATACGGATCGTTTCAGGTTACGATGTCAATTTCAGTTCGACAAAACTGAAGCTTTATCAAATGTGTATCTAGCTTAGAGCTGTTAGTCAAAATATCGAGCTCACAAATGTCTGCATTTAGAGTTGAGGCACTTTAATTAAAGTAAGGTGTACGTCACGAACGTTAAATGTAGACGAAGGCAGCTATTGTAAATTCCACCAGCGTTTCAGTTTCATAGCTTTAGTTAGAAAACGCCGTCGGACTTTTATGGGCAATTTCGGTTCAGACGTTTTGTTATATTACCAATGCTTTTAAGGTACTGCACCTCGCTCCGGTAAACATATGTGCAATTTTACGAGCCACTAGTTTATGGTAAATGTGTAGTTATGTTTGCGGCAGCCTTAGCTCTTATGTACCAAATGTGCTATTTATCTTGTCTTGACAGATGCGCCTATTGAAATACTGGGCGTTTGTTTCTGCAGTAGTCGCACAATTCTCTCTCTCACTTTACATTTTCTCTCACACTCAACGAATGGCCTAAGTTATTACTCTCGAGTATAAAATATAATTCTTAAGTGCGTTTATGATTTTATTTTGTTGTTTACTTTCAACGGAGACTTGTAAGTTATTAGTTTCTGAAGTGGCATGTTTTGACTCGAAGTGTTCGTGAATTTAGTTTCATATTTTAGTGTTTCACGATACTTGCAATGCCTGTCTGCAATAAGAATATGAACTTAATGCTATGGAATCCAAAAACGGCAAACTTCAATGCTTCAACCGATAAAATTTTACGACATCACCGTTCGATTTTTTCTTAAATATTTTTGTACTCGCGCTTGGCAGTGTGTCGTAACCAATTAGTGTTGCAAATAACAAAGCACACATTGGAGCAAATAAGTCATAAATACGATTTTATGACTGTCTCAGATAGTGTCTAATAAAGTTCGCCTTTAGTGGTGACTTGGCACATTAAACACTGAGCCCTGGGAACAATCAACCTGCAACTGAAGTTATTACTGCATCACAACGTCAGTTATACATACGAAAACAATTAAACGCTTGAATTATACGTTCGGTTTGTGATATAGAAATTGTAAAGTTGTGGTCATGTTGTTTCGATAGTAGGGATGTGTTTGTGATTTTTACAATTTTGTTTCACTGTTTTACTGTATCGATTTTAATTTAACGGTTTTATTTGGTAAATGAGTAGATGGATCGCCTGAGAGTAATTGATTTCCGCCGCCTGACAGTGGTTGGTAGCTACTTGAAGACGGTAGAAAATCTACGAAAGACAAAGTATTACTCAATATCTGTAATCTGTGCGGCCACTGTATCACTATGAACCTAACATTTGTGTCAAAGAAATGCTCACGCAGGATAATTTTATTATTATATTAACTATATTTGACTGCCTCGGTGGCACAGTGGCAACGCGTGCGACTGCTGTGCTTGAGGTCTCGGGTTCGATTTTCGGGTCGGACCAAATATTTGTATGTTCTGCAAAAAATAGTTTCGGAGTTTGGGTGTTTTCCATGTATCTAGTCCCAATCTACGCAGAACTTTTGTTACGGGTACTAGACAACTGATATAAATATTTTTTTTTTTGTAAATACATACATATTATACATATCAAACATCCAAATTCCGATACAAATATTTGCGAATCATACAAACATTTGGTCTAACCCGGGAATCGAACCCGTTACCTCAAGCACAGCAATCGCATACGCTGCCACTACGCCACCGAGCCAATTAAATAATGAAGTCTGCTACTGTTAGTAAAACATTTTTCAGAATTTAATATTACAAGTCGTCATTTAGTAAAATGGTTTTAATTTGAAATTGCAAAGAGACACTTCAATTTTCTTTTTTTTATTATGGACTATGGTACCTCGACTTTCCACAGTCAGATATAAGATCCCTAATTTATTTGAAAATAATCTATAGCCTATGTTCAACAGGACAATATAAGATTGAGAAAGTTTTTTTTCCAATACAGTACTTTCGGAGCTTATTAAGATCAAACAAATAATAATAAAAAACCTCTTTATACTATTAGTGCAGATACGCGTACCTTTTGTACAACATTTATATATATATATGTATAAACATAAAATAGAGCAAACATAGGAATCAGTAACAACTCATCTCATCTCACTTTAAAACTACGTAATCAATACACACTTAGCCTTCTCCAGGGGAGCATTAAAGAAAGCTGGCACTAAATCGAACTATAACAAACTAGCCCGACTGGGGAACCAATTAAAACTTATTAATTACCACGCCATTCCCCATAAAACCAACGCTCCAGGCTATAAAATAAGTTTTCTCTTCAAAACGTTTTTACGGTGATAAAGGAAAATGTATTAAGCGCCATTTTAGACAAAAAAACATAATTCTACATTTACTGATGGAGTGTGACAGGAATAGGAATAGAACGCGAGGTTTTACTTAAAGAACTAAAACTAAATTTCTTCGATGTGGGCTTAATACAAAGCATAATGAGTTGTCCATGTTCGAAGCAGCTAAAAAATTATGTCACCTGATTACAATAGTTCAGCAAAGTAACATGTAATATTTACAATGTATTAAGGTGATGGGGTTAGCATATCCTTAATGGATAAAAACCCCAAATTAAACTAAGAATAATAAAAAAAGAATATATTAACTTGATTTCACAATACATTGGTAGAAAAAGTAGCGAAATATTGGTTGAAAGCTTTCTTTAAAATATTAAAAAAAAAATTGTTTTATACGTATTTTATAAAACGGATTGAACTAAGGGGTCGTATAAACCCATTAACCTATTTGTCTTCTAGTAATCAATGATATCGAATGATATATTTTTTTGGCAAATTTAATTATTACTTATAAGTCACGCTTGAAGTATTATAATTAATTATTATATTGATCAAACTCGCAACAATGTTTTATTAAAAACTAATCATATTCTATATATTAATTGAAGCTTGTCACGCACATGTAACGTTAATTACCTCAATGACTTTTCACCACTCCCGTGGAAAGTGACAGTTAAACGTTATGTTTACACGAAGCCACGACACAAATCGTGAACAATTGTCGCTGTGGCGCTTAAGTCATTTTACTTATTCACCGTGGCGTCGGCATAAAAACGTAGTCTTTCTGTAAGAAATTCGAATGTTCGCACTTTACGATGTACACGTGACTTTTTAGGTAATAACGCGGTTTGATTGGTTCGCGAAAACGTCGTTCTTCGTACTCTTAGTAGCTGGTAATGTTTATGTGTTAGAAGAAACGGGCTGAGTTTGTTTTCGTTCGTGATTAGGTTTGTAGTACTTAAGCTTAGTGAGCTTTAAGACTGTAGGGAATTGACTTGATTCTTGGTATTCGATTTTTAAACTTTTGTTTCGTGTGTATTTTCTTTGGTTAACTTTTAAGTTTTGATAGTAAAATGTGTTATGTTCATTTTGACTTACTCGAAATAAGAGCTTGAAAAATCTTAATATAACCTATATTTATTTAATTTTACAGTGAAAGATATTAATAACAAATACTGTGCACGCCATAAAACGACGATATGTTAGACGAATCCATAGGAATAAATAAACACATGCATTTTGCGATGTGTTCCCAGGAAGCTAACATTTTGCCGCCGTTTGTAGCAGATGATCTCTGCTATTATATACTCAAAATTCCAAAGAGAGTACTCATCCTAAGTTTTCTTTGAGGCGTTTGATTATTAAATTAATAGTAATAAGCCGTGAGAGAGCCACGCGTCTCTCATAAAACCGTGTGAAACAGCGCCTGCGCTGTGTTTCACCGAGTGAGTGAGGATACCGGAGGCCCATTTTTTTTTTAACGTGTGGAAACCCCCTCGGGCCGTCTCCCCGCCGGGCTTTGCGGCGGGGCGGTGTGTCGGAATCGAACCGACTAAAACCACACGGTGTGCCAACTCTGCGCCTGAGAAGGGAGGGGTCCGGGAACAGCAGTTATTAACACGCCGGAAGGATACCGGAGGCCCATAGCCCAACCCCTCCCCCCTCCCTCTTCTTATTCCCCCAAAGGCCGGCAACACACTTGTGACGCCTCTGGTATTGCGGATGTCCACGGACGGTGGTAATCACTTACCATCAGGCTATACGTCTGATCGTTTGCCCCAATTTAATAAAAACAAAGTTAAATATGTTACTTGATGATTATTTGGCTTTTTTGGATCTATTTTCAAAAAATAAAACTTTTTTTTCTATATATTCTTAATTAAAACATAAATTAATTGATGTTCATTGAAACTTTATAAAAACCGCCACAAACTGTTAGCACAGTCGATATTCTTCTTATTTTATATCGTAGGTTTCAAAGTTGCTTTATTCACCTCGTAAACTTTTGTGTCCGTCATTTTACTGAAATAGCTGTTATCATTTATTTGCTAATGTAATAAATGCCGGCTATTCTATATTGTAAGGCTGTATTTAACATTATTTAAAACTAACTGACCCGGCGAACTTCGTACCACCACATTTTTCTTTCGTATTAATAGTTTTTAAATTTCTGAACAAGTTTTAGTAATTATGCCCGCGAGTCGTGGATAAATAAAAATATTGTGCCGTTTACCTTTTAATTTTCTTCTATAGAAGAAGTGCGAGTGGGACTCGCGTAGCTAAGATTCCGTACAAACTTTTAGTAACGTAGGGACAAAATTTAACCATACCGATGGAAGGCTATTTTCCTCATATATCAACATAGGTCATAGTTAGTGTACCAACAGCAAATCAATTTACAATCGCAAAAAAATGAGATGATAAACTGATTATAAAGCTTGCATGACATTGCTTCATGCCAAATTTTATAGTTATACCCTATAGGTATTGATTCCTTTGCGATTGTCAAAATATGCGCCAAAATCGGAGCTTTAAACTAACTTTTTTTTTAAAGAATCTACTTAGAACTTAGATTTTTTCACTGCTGCAAGCGACAACCGACATGTGTATTTGACATTTATATCAATTTAATACTTTTATTCGTTCCTGAGAAAAAAAGTCTTGACGAAGTGACCCTAAAAGGGTTCCGATTTTGGAACGAAGTGCTGAACCCTAAACAGAACTTACATATTCTTTAGGTTAATTCATATTTTAATATTTCGAAAGTCCCCTAAGGGTGTAAGGTGCCTCTTAAAGTGTTACAACATTTAGGAACCACAACAATTGGTATAATTTACATACGTTTCGAAATTACTGTAATTTTTGCGTTTAATATACCTACCTATACATGTAATTCATTTTTACATGAAGTCATGCGCACGCGACGCTAACAATCAGAAGTAAATCTTAGTGCAATGGAACTATAGATTTACGAAAATGATTATTACTGTATCGTTCTTAACAAACAATTCAATAATTGTGTAATAAAACTGATGGATCACGTTTTTAACCGACTTTGAAAAGGAGGAGGTTCCAATTCGACTGTACATACCGTATTGTTTGTTACCACAGAACTTTCAACTTGGTGAAGTTATTTTGAAGATTCTTTTTTTTATTAAAGTTGGTGCTTCCCGTGTGGTCCCATTTCAATTTGGTCCAGTTTTTGAAGTCGATTTTATTTCTTTGATGATCAGTAACATAAGTCATCTTTTATAATCTCTTGTAATCGTAATGCAAATATTTGTTTCAGAGATTACAAAAAGAAATTACAAAAGTATTCTCTCAGTCAATCGCTTAAGTACACGCTTTGCTTAGTTTGAATCTAGATGGCGTAGTGTCGGATGTTTGAACTATTTATTACTATGCGTCTTTAACAACGTGTAACTTTTTTATTTAGTAAAATATTTCGTTACTTTCTAATGCAAAGAAAATACATAAAATAAATTTAAAAAAAAACCCAATTACGTAGAATTTTTGATAAAATTTATATACCTCTTGCCAGCGGTTCCGGTCCCGTAAATGTCGGTTATCGCGACAAAGGGTAGCCTATGTCCTTCCTTAATAACCAAGGTATCTAAATGCCAAATTTAATTGAAATCGGTGCAGCAGTTTACTGGGAAAGCATAATAGACAGATAGACAGAAATACTATTCCATTCAAATCGATTTATGCCCAGTTCCTATATTTGAAAAACGATCCGTTCTAGGTACGAATAGTGGTATATTATACGGGGCGTAAGCTAAAATCGTTCCTATAAAAAGTAAATTGAGGAACGGTATTTACGACTCGTAGTCGGTTGTAGAAATTTTTTACACGATGACGATTCGTTAAATATAGGAACCGGGCTTTAGTACTTTAGGCGCTACGGTGAAATATACATATACTGCCAAAATTATTATCTTTCCTTTTGACTTTGCCATAGTTGGGTAAAAACGAAAACACGCATAAATAATCCTATGCATACATTTGTTTATTTATGCGCATGATCGAAAGTAAATCAAATAGTGCTTGCGCTGTGTTTCACCGAGTGAGTGAGGATATCGGAGGCCCATACCTCAACCCCATCCCTCGCCCCATCCCCCAAAAGTCGGCAACGCACTTGTGACGCCTCTGGTGTTGCGGGTGTCCATGGGCGGCGGTAATCACTTACCATACGGTGATACGTCTGTTCGTTAGCCCACTATTCAATTAAAAAATAAATATGCACGTCGAAACTATTAGCTCGACTATGTATATATTTTTTTATAAATTTAAGCCTCCTAATGTAACTCTACTCTGCCTTATGGAAATCATGAGTGATGCGAATGTAGGCAATACAGCATACTGACTCACACTGTGACGGCCCCTTGTTATGATTTAGCTTCCTTTAAGTACATACTTTAAATAATATATTGTCCGCAAGTAATATGCCTAACTGAATTCATTATAAGGGGTAGTAAGTGTCGCAGATATTGATGTATAGGTACTGGTGAGATAGGAACTATGGGTGGGAATTATTTTATTAAATGTAATTCTCTTATACATATTTATTTTTTCTAATGCCGATATAGAAGGAGAAACATAACGATACCTAGATTCTAACTTCTAATATCTACATTATAAAATACCAAGGAATTCCGTTTCATATCTAAATAAAATTGAAGTGTCTTTTTGTAATTTTATTGGTATTTTTTAATTGCTTCTCATTTAGTGATTTGGAAAGTAAGTAGGTATATACAGTGTTTACATCAATAAATGACTTTTTAATTTTTTTCGTCTGTATGTTTGTCTGGTTTCGGCTAAACCCTGGAACGGCTGGACCCATTTTGATGATACTTTCACTGGCAGATTGCTGATGTTATAATGAGTAATTTAAGCTACTTTTATTTTAGACTAGCTGCTAGTGCTACTACTAGTATTAAAGTATAAATCTTTAGTAAACCATCATGGTTCAGTTATTGTCCAATAATACGTAACTAGTTGTGCCCCACGATTTATCAGAAACACTAAAATGTGTATTAATAAACAATTAATATTCCAATAAAGAGATTTACCCAGTAGGGATTTCGCTCTAAAAAGTACACACACATCCTTCATCTCATCTGCTCATAGTCTATCGACTGATTGCAAGATAAAAAAAAACAATTAATTAATATGAATAAAACACACTTACACTAAAGTATTTTTATAAAACGGTAGCCTATATATCCAGAATGTCATATATCTCCATACCAAAATTAATCGAAATTGGTCCAGCACTTTTAAGCATGCAGAATCTAAAAGAAACTTTGTATACAAATAAATTGGTTCACAAATTACCCCTTTTAAAGAGGACAATGTATGATGTAGGTCAATGTAATAACATTTGCAATTAAAGTGTACGTTTCCGCTGCTCATCAAGGTGTCCGGAAAGCCGTGCATTTTAATAACCGATATTTTGATCCCGTTAGTAGATCCCGCCATATATTTTGTTGCACATTGTTGCAAAAGGACCTCACGTGCGTACGGAAGTCGAGCGATAAGTCCTCTATAATACTTTCGGCTGTGCTTCCTGGCCGCAAAACCTGGAACTCACTACCAGCGCACGTGTTTCCCTCCCACTACGATCCCGGGACCTCTAAACAGGGCGTGAAAAAGCATCTCACTAGGCCGCCATAGTGTGGGTCACCATATTGCATCGTCCTCATTCCCTTTGACGATGGGACTCTTTGATTCTGGTCATGGTTTCTATCAGGCAGAGCAGAGTAATTTAGGCAGGTTTAACATAAAAAAAACTTAAGTTTAAAATGACTTACCCTGGCTACCTCATCCATTCGTGAAGGCAGAGCCCTTTTTGTATAGGGTCCAGAGAGAGAAGATAGATAAAGTAAATTATTTAATTCAAGAATAATAGAATAACTAGCTTGGCCCTCGTCTCCGCTTGCATGTATGTCGATTATCGCGATAAAGAGTTGCTTATGGATATAAGCAACTCTTTATCGCGATATGAGGAAGGATTTCCTCAAGAATCAAATCATCTTCATGCCAAATTTAATTAAAATCGGTGCAGCGTTTAGCCGTGACAGCGCAACAGACAGACGAGAGTTATTCATTTCATTCATTCATTAGAATATTAGTATCGAACAATGAATTTGATTAAATCTATATAGTTAGTACATATATATAATGAAGAATGTTTTCACGAAAAACACAAAACACAAACAAATATCGTTAGGAATTTTAAAAAGACAATATGGTATTTATTTTTTTAATTGAGAACTTAGATGTCCCCGCAACATTTTCATAAGATTAGACCTTATACAGCATTAGGATTATTGTCAGCAAACACGAGGTCTTACCGATTGTAAAATAAAACACTAGAAATAAATTATATCAGAAAATAATCACAATAACTTGATGGAGAGTCGCCTGACCTGTTGGTCTAGTTGAGCTCCAAGATGTGATTCAGCTTCGTGATTACCGACCTAGCCCACTGACTGATTGTGACTGGTCAGCTAAAAGCTCGTGGTTTTGTTATTCTCAAGGTTAGTGGTAGGGAATGCGAGCTCTAGTGCCATTTTTGTTAACGGCCCTTCGTTTAAGGTTCTTTTTACGGTTCTCTTTATAACCAGTGATGGATAGGCTATTGGATAAATAAGTCTATATTTGACTATATGTTATTTAATACCTACTAGAAAAATACCTGTACAGAATAGTTTCTCACAAACAAAAAATCATCTTAATTCCAACGTTCCTAGTTTGACAGAAATGTAAGCTATTTATTAATAATCTTCATAGAGCAACATGGGAGGAAGTAGCCATACGCTAGCGTTCCCCTCTGCCAAAGTATAAGCCCAATTGTGCCTATGCGTTACTCTGTTATGACACAGAATATATTTATGTGTGCGTGGAATTCTGAATGTTTTGTTTGAATTGTTATGTGTGAGTACGTAGTGACAGGCAGATAGAGGCATGTTATGATTTGTAGGGCAGGTTAAGACCTGGGGGTCCGGTCGTGTTAATAACAGCAGTTCCCGGACCCCTCACTCAAGCGCAGAGTGGCACACCGTGTGGTTTTAGTCGGTTCGATACCAAAACACCGCCCCGCCGCAAACCCCGGCGGGGTGACGGCCCGAGGGGGTTTCCAAACGTAAAAAAAAAGTTAAGATTTCCTCTCGCAATAAATGACAAACTGTTTTGTATCCGAAAGAGACTATGGCTACTTAGCTCGGTTCGGTTGCCCGTGTTATTCTATGTTGTTCTTATGTTTTTTTAGGCTGATTTTTTTTTTGTCATTTTAATCATGTGCTATATAGTAAATATATTCAGCTTCCTCATTTATTTCTCCCTTAATTTTTTACTAGGCCCTCGCCTTCGATCCAAAACACTACTTACCCACAAGTCAAGCCTGAGGCAATTTCTTATAACAGCATCAACCACGAATTGTATGCTATTTGATCCGATTTTACCATAATAACCGACCTGCGCACCAGTTGTGTGGGTTGGTTAGTGATCGGGAGCAGTAGCGACTTAATAAGCAATACTTAAGAATGATTACACTATTATTAGCAATATTGTAGAAACACCCTGATTGTATTTCCACAATATGGCTTATAATAAGTACCTACTATTCTCCCTTTCGATAGCATGGATCTCGTAATAGTATTATAGGAGATAAAGTATTTAACAATAACTTTGCCGTTGGAGAACTGTTATCCGTCGATACAGGCCTATCAGGGCTTCGTTTTTGGTACGGAGTACGTCAACCTAAAAATAAACATCTTAGAACTTACATCGAAATTAACTTGTCTTGAACAAAGGTCTCCCCCAAGGAGTGCCAAGTATCCCGGTCTTGGCCAGTCCGCATCCATCCGCTAACAGCCACTTTCTTGAAATCGTCAGTCCATCGTGTCGCAGGGCACCCTACACTACGTTTGCCTGACCGGGGTCTCGCTCAAGCACATTTCGGCTCCACCAACCATCGGTTCGTCTACAGACATGACCGGCCCATTTCAACTTCAGCGATAAGTACTCAACACTAGTCTATGTGTTGAGTATCGCTGAATCGCTAGTGTGACTATCACGCAAAGATTTGTCGCATATGGGAATCGAATCCATTACACTCAGCACAGTAGGAATCGCTGAAGTGACCGAACTCAGCGCGGTTTAGGCCTAAATCTTCTGTTTTTTATCAATGACTAGGTAATTTTGACTGCCTCTGTGGCGCAGTGGTAGCGTATACGAGTGCTGTGCTTGAGGTCTCGGGTTCGATTCCCGGGTCGGCCCAAATGTTTGTATAATCTGCAAATATTTGTTTCGGAGTTTGGGTGATTTCTTTGTATGATATGCATGAATTTACAAAAAAAGTATATATGTATTTATATCAGTTGTCTAGTACCCATAACACAAGCTCTGCTTAGCTTGGGACTAGATGGCGTGAGATGTCCGAAATATTTATTTATTAATTTATACAGTTGAGCGTAATCGAAAGCAATAAAACATACTTCTCTGCCTAACGTGCCATTTTTATGCATAAAACTATCACCTGCTATTCTTAACTGTACTATTGCTCAGGTGGCAAACTGGCACTAGGTTGACTGTTAATTATCCACAAATAAATTACACATAGGAATTTGCTCAAAGGGTAAAGGTAAACGAGTTATTTTTTGTCCCGAAAAGCGTTTTATATGGCCATGCATTATTATGATAATTATTTAATTAGTTCTATGTACATATATACTTTGTTTAACATACTTTTTCATTTTTTAAGCTATTGTATAGCTTCTATCGCGGGCCTTGAGCGTGGAGACCGAATCATGAAAATTCCGTAACGAAAAAAACCTAACACCCCCGATTCCGACCGGCACAGCGGTGATACTTTTTAGTTTTTCCATCTATCGATAAATACCAGAACTTATTATTATTTTTATATATATATTTTTTTGTACTATTTAGTAATATTATTATTATGATTGTTTATCGGTCACCACGCTCAAAGTGTAACTTGAATTAATAAATAAAAGAAAAAAAAGAGAGAAAAAAATTACTGCATAAATAAAATAAATATATAATTATAATTGCATAAGTTGATAAAAAATGCTATGCAATAGCTTTACCGCGGCAGTCTCCTGCCACACGTCTTTTTTTGATTTTTTTTCGTTAATCGTTTCTTATATCATGGTGAAAGTCAAAACGTGAACTTGGAACCTTTCAAACTGGTTTTGGTAATTGGCCTGTTGTTTTAACTGTTCGACTAGTTTTTTTAAGGTACATTCAGACCATCTTCAATAACCTGTGGCGACTTCCACATAACATACTACAGCGCCATCTACCGAAGATACACTGAACTACGAAGTAACGCACTACACGGAGTAACTACAAATCCTGAATCGCGAAATAAATAGTTCTCGCGCCGATTAGCATATATACAACATCCCAACATCAACTGTTGGGCAGTAGCCCGCCAGGCATGATCACCTCGCCTGGTCGGAGGATCCTCCCTTTGTGATGGAGGGACATGACACTCGTTCCCCCACAGTGGTGACCCCGACGTGATTGGAAGCAGCCTTCAAGCCGCAGCACCATCATGTTCACTCCCACAGCAAGTCTCAAGCCAGCCAGCAACCTCGGCCTCAACTGGGATATACCACACGCAGGACGCGACCGCTCCAGCCTGGTAACCCCTACGGCCTCTACAGCGATTAGGCACAGCACACTGCACCTACGGTCCATGTAAGCAGAGCACATCTCTCCCGTCTACGCAGCAGCCAGCCACTACGCAGCAATCGCCCCGACTCACTGGGGACCTCACCGCAGCACCGCGCACCGCATGCGATCCCGACTCACTGGGATCAGCGGACTTCAGCCCCGACTCACTGGGACTAGCGGCATTCAGTTCCGACTCACTGGAACTTGCGGCACTCAGTTCCGACTCACTGGAACTACTCACTCCTGGCACTGGCAAGCTCCGCAACAGAGCACAGACAGCTGACTCATCAGATATCGACCTCCAGTCTTGGAGGGGAGTGATGTGGCGACTTCCACATAACATACTACAGCGCCATCTACCGAAGATACACTGAACTACGAAGTAACGCACTACACGGAGTAACTACAAATCCTGAATCGCGAAATAAATAGTTCTCGCGCCGATTAGCATATATACAACATCCCAACATCAACTGTTGGGCAGTAGCCCGCCAGGCATGATCACCTCGCCTGGTCGGAGGATCCTCCCGTTGTGCTGGGTGGAACATTATACCCGTTCCCCCACAAACCTATATCTAAATAAACCTGGAGGTAGGTTTTGAAAACAGCCGTTAGTAGCTGTCTACTAGTTTAAATTCCTATTTCCAGAATATTGCAATGTGCCTCATCTAACTTTTTTTATGCTGTAATCGTAGTTGCTATCACAAATATCTGTGAAAAGATAAATCAAGATGCATAAACCTTTAAAACATACAATACTAAATACTTGAAGTTTAGACTCTGAGCAATTAGTTCCTCCTTTTTTTTTATTGAATAGTGGGCAAACGAGCAAACTTATCACCTGATGGTAAGCGATTACCGCCGCCCATGGACACCCGCAACACCAAAGGCGTCACAAGTGCGTTGCCGACCTTTGGGGGATGGGAAAGGGGATGGGGGGAGGGGTTGGGGGGGTATGGGCCTCCGGTATCCTCACTCACTCGGTGAAACACAGCGCAAACGCTATTTCACACCGGTTTTCTGTGAGGCCGTGGTATCACTCCGGTCGAGCCGACCCATTCATGCCGAAGTATAGCTCTCCCACGGCAGACAGATAACTCCGATAACATGGTAGGTACCACCGGACTATTAAATAATCTCCTCTCTTAAATTCGTCTTATGTAGGGTCTCTATAGATATTATTTAAACATACCATCTGAAAGACATTTAAATCGTCCTTTGCGTCCTTAAAATTTTAGCCTGAAATCGAAATTCAATGACGAAAAAGACTCCAGGGTCGAATAGTTTCATTTAAGTTGGAACTCGTAATTTTATTTATCAATATTTATTTCTCACTAGCTGTACCTTGTGTGTTTAAACCTTTACAAAAACAATCGCAGGTAATGCAGCTAGGCGAGCTAGTCGTCTAAAAAAAGTAGCCTTAGTAACTACTTATATAGTCGAATCGAATTGAAAGAATAAAAACGATGTTGTCGTCGATTTACCCTCGTGGCCTTGAAAACTGCAGTAACCGTCGATTCGTGACGAAACACTGCTCGTGGCATGCCCCGCACAGCACAAATAGTAATTTTAGGACTTACATTCATAAGGAATTACTACATTTGGCATGCATTTAGTGCTCACGAATTATTGCTTCTCCATGCCAAATTTCATTGAAATCGGTGCAACGATTCAACGAAATAAACAGTCAGACAAAAGTCCTTTCAAATTTATAATATTTATATGGATTCAAGTTGAATTATTACGTCATTTACTTACTTACGAGTACTTTTAAGGCTATAGACAAGCGCCAATGTTTGGATTTGAGTCAAATACAGTCAAAAATTTAAGATATAGTGCACTGTACCAAACATAATACAGTGGAATCTCGATAACTCGAATATCAAGGGAAATGCTAATAAATTCGAGATAATGAGTTTTCGACTTAATTAGAATTTCGAGATATGAAGACTTTAACTGATCAAATTTCGACATAAAATGGTGCAATTTATTAAAGAGCATTTATTAAAAACCTTTCTAAAAACATACATATAAGTTAAGTACATACACAGTACGAACTCACATTGAAAGGTGTAATGATATCGATGTTATTATTTTAATCAATGTAAGTTCGTAATGTAGCAATTACTGCTTTCGCTTCTGTATTTGACACCGATGGTTTTAAATCTGCGGGATCAGATGATCATCGTCATTTTGATTGTCATTATCGTCATATCCATTCTGATTAAATCAATGATTTTAGCATCAGTTAATATACCAGTAGTAGCTAACTAGAAAATAATGAACAAACCCAAGTGCTGAACAATGAAAAAACATAACATCTGTGTTTTTTAGAACCTTTAAAGTATGTATTCGCTCATTGCACATGTACAATTTATAAACAATAGATTATAGATTCCTCATAACACACCTCACTCATAGCAATAAAATCCAATTTCTATTGCTATGAGTTCTGGGAAACCCAAGTAAGAAGTCTTTTTATTTTATGAACTACGACTTACCAAGTTAGCTGTTTGAAATCCGAGTTATAGAGTATATCTATACTAATATTATAAAGAGGAAAACTTTGTTTGTATGTTTGTTTGTTTGTAATGAATAGGCTCTAAAACTACTGGACCGATTTTAAAAATTCTTTCACCATTTGAAGGCGAAATTATCCACGAGTAACATAGGCTATATTTTATTTTGGAAAAAAATAGGGTTCCGTAAGATATTGGGGTTTTTCGGACACAAGGTGTAAAAAATCAACCCTATACGGGGGAATATTTTTCGCTACGGGCAATAAAAGACGCAAACGAGATTGCGTCGGTAATATAATATAAACATGTATTAACAATACTTCGTAAGGAAATTACATTTTGTTCGTGTTACAAAGTCTAAATGCCCTGACCCTATATGTGTAAATGCTGGTTTCCCGTAAAGTTGTGTGCTATCGCCTGCTTTGTTCCTGTTCCATATCAATGACATGCTGTACATTAGCGGCATTCATTGTTATACGGATGACAGCACGGGCTGTCCGTCCGGACATCGTCTGCGTTAATACTTATCGGGAAAACGTTATTGAGAGTCGAAACAAACTTGTCTGAAATCGAGACCTCTTTGAAAAAAAAGTCTCAGATTGGGGTAGACTTAATTTAGTTCAATTTAACCGAAGGCGATACGACTGCTTGTTTGCTCCCTATGATATAAAAAAGGGAATGGCATTTTTTTCGACTTACTGAGGATATCGACTTGACAAGGTTCGAGTTATGAAGATTCCACCATGTTTTGTAGACAATTGTATGATTTTTTTTATGATTTTTCATACAATTATGTATTATTTTTAATTTTATGTGTTTATTTCTATCCAACGGACAAGCAGCCAAATAGGAAATCATGTGAATAATAGTGTTTATTAAACGCTAGCCAGCATGAACCTACTACAACAGTACTATAAAACGTTCAATTTACTCCCTCAAAGCCTTTGCAACATTGTAGTAGTTATAAATATAATTATATGAGTTTTTTAAACCTAGGTCATCACGATTTTACGACTTTTCTGCGAATGACGTTAAAATTGGACCGACAACGCTATGCATCCGAGGAATAATGCTCTTCGTTTTGCATATTAAAACTGGATTGTGTTCGCGAACGATTTTTATGATCCAGGTAGATTACTGTCACTATTAAATATAATAACAGATAAATATAGCAGATTATGAATTATATGAATAAAATCTTTGTTATTAACAGGGGACATATATCTTACAATCCTTTATTATTCCCTCAGATATTTGGGGTCGGCTACTTGTTCACAAAGAATAACAAATGAAACCAGTGCACAAAACACAGTACGTGTTTTAAATAGTACCATACCTTGTTCTTAAAATTTACATTAATTTCGCCTAGTCTCATTGTTAATGATTAGTAAATATAATTCTTAAAGATTAGTAACAAAAATATTGTTAACAAAAATTAAACAAATAAACTTACAAAAATGCCAAATTAATTGTAAAGAAAATTAATTAAAATTTGCTAGGTGCGATTTTTTGGTCCACAAAGTGTTTTTTTCATGTGGGTTTTGGAATTACAACAGTCGGCGGAGCGTAGAGCGGCGTGTGGCGACCACTTTACCCTCGTCGCCATCCGTTACTCGATGTTTGTTCAATGATTGCTTAACATTATAAAAAATCCACCCAAAAATCCCCCATACTGTCATGACCTTCTTTTAATAAAATATTTTAAGGAATATTTTTTCGTTAACTCAATCTATATAAGCTATCGATCAATATTATGTACTTATTTTTAAAAATAACATTGTAATTTACCTATATAAATGTAAGTATTTTATATGAAATTCGATATTTAGATATCATTCGATACGACTCGAATAAAGGTTTTCTTGGATGATGTTTTAAAATAATTAACTAGGCAATATTTGTCATTACAAAGTAAATACATACGTACCATTGACTCCTTTATATTGATGCAACATTTCAGTTTTCTTCTTATGTTTGTGTGCGTGGAGCTTCTTTAAATTGTTGACCAATCTGAACATTTTTTCTGCCTTCTAACTGCCATATTATTTGTTTTTGAAAATTAAAAATTAATAACCAAACGATGTTTGCTGCGCTGCGGTTGCCTGAGTTAGCCTTAGGAATTGTCTTTGGTGGTCTAGCCAATCCAGTTCCTTTCAAAAGTAGCATGTGTTTTACATGCTCTTAAGAGTGATATTATTGTATTGATATTAATCAGTTAGATTTTTAAATAACTGAATTGGTTGCCAAAACATTAGCATTTACTTTTGGTTAGTAGTTTTTTTTTATTGAAAAGTGGGCAAACGAGCAGACGTATCACCTGATTGTAAGCGATTACCGCCACCCATGGACACTCGCAACACCAGAGGCGTCAAAAATGCGTTGCCGACCTTTGGAGGATGGGGTATGGGCCTCCGGTATCCTCACTCACTCGGTGAAACACAGCGTAAGCGCTATTTCACACCGGTTTTCTGTGAGGCCGTGGTATCACTCTGTAGTTACTCTTATGTTGATAAAGTTGAAGGCAGTGCTGACTTATTTTACTGTAGAAAATTAGATACGTAGTAACGTAGTGAAATATACCTTAAGATCGTAGGTATAATGTTTATTTTTACTTACTTTATAAACAGTGTATAATGCATTGTAAACGATATTATGAATTATGCGAGGTTAACGCAGTATTGACCTATTCCTTGGCCTTGAGGAATTGTTAAACAAATATGTACAATTGTACTCACTATCTACTAACGATCGCGATAAACTAGTTTCATTTTCAGGTTTATTTTAACCTACCCTCTATAAATACTTATCTGTTCCTAAAAAATAGCTAAGAAGCTATTCGATAATAATCTTGTTTAGTTCTATTTGCTGTATGTACTACAGTTTCAGTATCTTTGTTGGTAGTTGTAGTCAACGGATATGTTCGATTTTTTTTAAGTAAGCGACAAACTGAAGAGATATCTGTGAATTTTTACAAAAATTAAGGACTTTTTTGTGCATTTCTTTTCTTTTTTTGCTAGTCACGGGGACTTTTATATTGTTCGTATAGATTCGCCTTCTAGATTTATACATCATCCAAAAGCTCTGTTATTCAATTATTTAGACTTCACACACCTTTACCCTTCTTTAAAAAAATCCATCTCTTGCATTAGAAATGTACATTCTGTGCCGCGCGGACGCAAAGAAAACCCAGTTGCAATTTAAAAACGAAATCTTAACTGTCATTCAGAGGTATGAAGGCTATACCTTGATATCACAAACTTTTTATAAAAATTAAAAATAAATACGCGACAGCATATGTCTATTTTTTAAGGTTGGCTCACTTTAACCCGTTTTATGGTAAACAATTTTTTTGATCTTTAAGCAATGGGAAACGCAGACAATGTTTCACGGGACCGCTAAGGGGCGTCAGTTTGCCTGCATAACAACACACTTGTATCTAATTAGTCAGTTAGCTATTGTGCAACAGATAATTAGAACCATTATTCATTAGTTAATTGTTAAAAACCGATCAGTTCCTTGTCACAGATTTTTATGTAAAATATTTTGTTCTGACTGATTTATCAACGTAGAGCCCAAATAGCTTGGGCCATAAACTTGATATTTAGGCAGCTGGTGCTTTTATGCTGTAAGCATCCACTAAAATCAGGGATGACAGATTCTATAGAAATTCTTCACCTTGGAAGTTAGAAACGCGTTAGACATCAATAAAAACAAACGGTTATATTTGCAGTCGTACCTTATAACTAACGAGGCTCTGGTTATCTCTCTCCTGTGTGTGTGTGTGTGTGCGTGTGTGCGTGTGAGTATGTGTGTGTTTTTTGTGCCCGTTTTATGTAGGTATGTTTATAAAGTTATAAGTCGTATTAAATTAGAACAATAAGTAGAAAATGAATAAAATATAAGTTAATTATTTTTCTAATAGAATATTCCAATTCGAGCGAGGATTCACCTTTAGTATACCTACTTACCCGACTACAAATTTTATCATTACTCGATTGTCATGTGCCAAAGGTTTTTTTTGCGAAGATTGTGTTATTATTAATTTGGCATAATGGTCTAATAAAAAACAGTAACTCCTAATTCTGTGATTAATATTTTGAAAAAGAGTGTACACAATATCGACCTGGTTATAATCTAAGAGAGATTTGTAAAACTATAAACAAAGCGAACCACATTCTGGGTTATAAATATTTAAAGTAAGCATTTTCAAAGTTAAATTGTGCCTCTTCGGAAGGCACGTTTAGCCCTCGATCCCGGTTGCAAAATCAGTTAAACGGGTTGCTCCAGTCCAAAAGTTCAACATAACTTTGATAACTCAACTTCTTTCTGCGTAACTTTGATATTGCATAGTACTTGGGTACTCCCACTGGACAAATGGTGGGGTTGTTATGTCGAACTCCAACCGACTAAAAAACACACGTGTCGGCCACCAGTAGCTAGGGATTCAAGTGTGTGCAGAATAGAAATCCCTGAACACCGTGGTCCCTTGATATCAGTACCTATTCACTATACAATACAATACCATTTGTACATGGTCAGTCATTTGATGGATTATTTTATGTAAACTGTATATGTAATATACAATAAAGATTATTCTATTCTATTCTATTCTATTCTACAGTAAAACTGCGGGTATAATAATACTTTACAATTTCAACCAATTGTTCCTGTTCCAATGGTAGCAGTTCTTGACATTTGCAACAAAACAAAAAGATAAATAATTGAGTACCTATACAATTTTCACGCATTCTTTGATGTTTTTTCCAATTAATAAGTTGTTTCCCATTTAACCAACATGCTAAATTTACCGCGACAATATATTACGTGACACAACTTATTGATTAATGTTTAATTAACACGCAAGTCGTCAATTTTGTGGCCAATTTAAAATGCCAATGATAATTAAGAATGATCGATCGGAGTAAATTGATGTACAATTTTAAACAACCAAGTCACCACTTGAAGGCCTAGTGTACGTTTATTCTTCTCCTTTTGATGAAATGGCAACTAGCCAGATCACTCGGATCAGCTATTTCTGCCAATGTCAAGTGTTTACAGTCTTCAATTATAAGTTTTCGATTCTTCAAGTCTTCGTCGTGATGAAATTAATGATAAAAAATATATAAAATTTGGATGACATGCAATGGGCACCGTCTTTCGAAAAAAACAATAAACGATCTCCCGAACGTTTATTTCATATTGTTTCCGATTGGTGGAGATTTCAGTGTGGGCTAGTCGACAGCAGTGTTGCCAGTTTTTTTTTTCAAATCGGATTTTATTAACTTTTTAGTGAAAAAAGCAGGACAAAGTTCAGAAGTTTTAAGATGACATATATGAGTGAGAGTGACAAAAAAAGGTCGTTCTCAGTATATCAGTCAGTTTCTGCTAAACATCATCCTTGATTACTGATATATTTTTGGAAACTATTGTAAGAGCTAGTGACATTTTCGTACAATGGTGTCAGTAGTGTTTTTAAATTTTCACTTTCGGCGTCCGGCCAGTTATCTCCAAAATGCGAGACTGACCCTGTCCCGCGCGTATATTACAAGTTTCATTAAAAAATCGTCTGGCAACACTACGATCAAGTAAGATAAAGACAATATAATCTCTAGAGACTTTTAAATAAAGCTTGATCTCTATGACAAATGGTTACAAAACCGACGAAGTAATTTTGAACAAGCGAGCAATCAATTAGCCTTTTATAGATTACTAGCTGACCCACGCAACCTCGTTCGCGTCTTCAATTGCCCGTAGCGTGAAAATTTTCCACCGTTTTTTAAACATTCTTCATTGGTTCTCCGCTCCTATTATTAGTAGCGTGATGATATATAGCCTATAGCCTTCCTCGATAAATGGTCTATCCTAAACTAAAAGAATTTTTCAAATCTGACCAGCGGTTACTGAGATTAGCGCGTTCAAACAAACAAACTCTTCAGCTTTATAATATATATATAATGAAGAATGTTTCAAAAAAGGGGGAAAATTTTCACGCTACGGTCTATAGAAGACGCAAACGAGGTTGCCTGGGTCAGCTAGTTTAAATATATAAGAGCTTACGAATGGAAATCAAAACTACCGATTTAACCCGCACTCGCATAATTAGAAGGCATACTAACAAAAAACAGATATATTATAAAAACAAACATATTCCCCATTTCTGAACATGTTTTCTTATTTTGATCTCATTTATCACTTTTGTGTGCACATCTCACTGTAACCACACGCAAACATCTAAAACGAATACAAATAAATGTCATGAGTATATTATTGCTTAAAGTTATCCCTTAATGCTTTAAAGTAAAGGACCCTTCCATCACTGGCTGAGTAACATGAGATGATGATTATCCGACACACATTAGCTTGAGATAAAAATAGAACCCGTTATACAAGAGGATTTTATTTTCAAATCCTCACTTTAACAAGGCGAGTAAAACCTTTGAATTATGAAAATTATATTGAATAGCTTTTCTAAATTGACGGAGAAATCGCAATCGTAACCAAACAACAAAAAATACCATTGAATTGAAAATCTTCACTTTTTGTGAAGTTGGTTAAAAAGCGCAAGTTGTATTCACAACCGCAACGTGTTTATACGTTTCGAAGTGTTGCAACAATGTTGCAGAACATCGACCCTGCGAGATCATCGGATCTGATACGTCTTTACATCACACGACGTTGTGCAAATCGTTTTTTCTTATTATTTTAATAACACTATTTGTCAAGTCATAACGTTAAGTTTAGTATCTTTATAATAAAATTGTTGTCATAAAATAGAATCTAAATGTATACAGAATAAAATAAATTTGAAGTGTCTGTTTGTAATTTCAAAACAGCTTTTCATTAAATGCATATATAAATATGTATGGTACTCCTATCAAAACATTTTATTTTTCTTTTTGTAGTCTGTCTTTCCGTTTGATTGTTCCGGCTTATCACTAGAACGACTGGACCGATTGTAACACGTTACACAAAAACAATATTAAAACCAATGAAATATATACAAACCTGATTGAAATGCTACAAAACTCGCGTGTGGGGACGCAGCTAGTCGATAAATAACAAAATCAATTTGGTGTTCTATTTCCGTATACGAAGAGGACTTTTAGATGCGATGCAAGATCCGATATCAAGGCGATTGGCAACGATCGTCTCGTGACTCGTCGCTTGTAAAGCCACTGCCGAACCTGTTTGTTTTCATTACAATGCAATTTCTCAATTTAAGTCAAGTGTAACAATGTAGTATTCAGTGTCAAGGTCACTATGCCTAACGACAATGTAACGTGTTGATGTAACACTCATTCACTGATTATGTATGTTTGTGATACGCCCAGACCGCTTCGACCAAACAAGCGCCACTTTTAAATTGGTTATGACTTCATTGTTACAAAAATGTAAAGTTACGATATAAACCATTTGAGATTACATAAAAATTCTGCAATAACACTTTATAAATTCCACTTCAAATATTGTTTTTATCTATTTTTTGCGTCATGCGTCTGTTTTAGTCTGCCTTTCCTATCAATAGAACGACATTACCAAAGCGTAGCGTAGCTGGATACAGTTAGGATCCATACTAATATTAGAAATTTAAAAGTAACACTGTCTTTCTCTCTATCTGTCTGTCTGTTATGTTTTCACGGCTTAACCGCTACACCAATTCCAATGAAGTTTTGAGTAAAGCTTCCCTAATACTTTTTACCGCGCAAACCGGCATATCCGCTATTGAAGACGCAGCCAAAACAAGTTAGTAATAAAAAATATATACTGCATATTAGATGGAGCCATATAAAATAAAAAATATGTACACATTTTTTATTGTATGTATGGCTCGCTACACGTGTTGTTTAACTGTAAGTAGTGAGCATCTTACTTCTCACTACATAGTATAAAATAAAGTCGCTTTCGCTGTCTGTCCGTCCCTATGTATTTTTTGCGCTTTCATTGCCAATGCTGGCTGCGCCCTACGGGATAGACCTAAATAATGTACTACAGTATTGTACACCTTAAAAAGGTCTACAAAAAAGTCCACGACGGCATATGTCTATCCTTTTACGAGAAATACATACAGCATTAATCCTTATCCAATTAAGTACCTAAAATACATTGAGCATTTTTTTTTTTATTGAATAGTGGGCAAACGAGCAGACGTATCGCCTGATGGTAAGCGATTACCGCCGCTCATGGACACCCGCAACACCAGAGGCGTCACAAGTGCGTTGCCGGCCTTTGGGGGATGAGGAAGAGGATGGGGGAAGGGGTAAGGGTAGGGCCTCCGGTTTCGTCACTCACTCGGTGAAACACAGCGCAGGCGCTGTTTCACACCGGTTTTCTGTGAGGCCGTGGTATCACTCCGGTAGAGCCGGCCCATTCATGCCGAAGCATAGCTCTCCCACGGTATAAAAATTTAATATAGATCAATGTGGCCCCTTACAGTATCTAATTTAAATGAATATATTCGAAGTTATTAAAGATTTAAAATGCACGTGTCGTAAATAAATAAATAAATCCGAGTAATAGATATGGTCCCTTGACTCTTGGCTGATAAAGGATAATGATTTAAATGTTTCAAGTTTATTTTAAGAAGTGAATTTGTAAAGGTTACAAACACGCCCGAACGATTTATTTTCAGACATGCACTTTGAGACCTCATCTAGACGCTTCGGTGTTTAACAAGTAACCTTTCCACATGAATTTCTGTGTCTCTCTTTGTATGTACTTTCTAAATATATACAAACTAGCTTTTGCACGCGGCTTCACTCGCGTTAGATTTGATTTTGAGTTAAGAACTGAATGTCAAACAGTAATAAAAAAAACTTTACAAAATGTCTCGTCTCATATACAATAACTTAACTGTTTCGGTTTACTCGTGAGCAAGTTACGTAGAACTGGCCATGAGAGAAGCAGTTTTCTCCTCAACCTATCCCAGCAAATTTGAGGGTTTATTCTTGAGACTTGTTTAGTGTCATCCAAAAGTGGATTTTGAGGGGAAACTGCAAACGTTTAAATTGAAACGGGAGATCGTTTAGAATCAAAGGAATTCCTGTTATACATACAGTATCCTCCTTGCGAAAAGTATGACTTCCACCATATTTCTATGTAAACTTTTGACTAACTTGATTCCATTTCATAATTTAAAGTGTTAAATTTCGCAAGAACAAAAGCGGGTGTCCCCGCGTAGATTAAGCTCGTGCCTATTTAAGCTGGAATAGGGCGTATGTAAATCCAGATAGTTTATTTTTAATAAGATCTTCTTTTTAGCCATGTCCCAAGATTATTTGGGGTCGGCTACTACTTCCACCTGTTTTACCTGAATATCAGTTTTTCCACGAAGCGACCGGCATCTTACCTCCGCAACCCTGAGGGTGAACATGAAGGTTGAAACTAGCGTCAGTATATTTGAGGGCACTAACTTCTCAATAACGTTTGCCATAGATGTTCATGGCAACCGGGACCGACAACGTAACGGGCCGGGTAACACCACCATTTTCATACTCCGGGCCAGTTAATAAGAATTTCATATACGAAAAACACGATACATCTTTGGCCCGACTCGGGAATCGAACCCGAGACTTCTTAACTGGCAACTAGTTGCATACGCTAGCCACCAGATCAACGAAGCAGTCGTAATAAGATCACAGACCGTAATATCCACAGGATTCTACTTGTGTAAAGTGTGTAACTAAGTAAAGAAATTAAAAAAATTATAATAATGAACAAATAGCTACATGTGACGATCAAGATATATGTCTAATACATAACCTTAATTGGTCAGAGTTTCTATATAAGTTTAGAAAACAAAAAAAACCTTTGTCAAAAATCCTTCAATCGTCAACATCCGTTCTAATCTACCACTCCGAAAAATGTATTTATCGCATGCAACAGTCACTGACGTCTGCCTGCGTTCGGGACGCCAACTCGCACGCATCCCCGTCTCGCACGAACTCCCCCGCTACCTGGCCCCGCCTGCCTCTCATACCGCGCTGCTTACCAGTTAACCGCGACACGATACAGTTACACGAAATCTAAACATCAACAATATATTTATTTGTTAAGATGGATGTCAGAAATTATCATTTGATTAGTGCCACGACCACGCGAGCCACGCCGCTACTGCCTCGGTAGCGTAGTGGTAGCGTATGCAACTGCTGAGTTTGAGGTCTCGGGTTCGATTCCCGGATAGAACCAAATGTTTGTACGGTCTTCAAATATTTATTTCGGAGTTCGGGTGTTTTTTACTTATGATACTTGGGACTAGATGGCGTTGTGTGTTAGATGTCCGAAATATTTATTATTATATGTATTAGGTCACATCATTTGCCTTACGTACTTCCATACAAGTTTCACCCCCTATTTCACACCTTTAGGGGTAAAATGCTAAACCCTAATAAACGTATTATTTTATTGTTATCAAGCAAATCTAAAATTTCATGTGTAGGTATAATTTCCTAACCAAGTAAACGTCATAGAATCTTTCAACCTCTATTTTAACGCTTCAGGATTTGCATTTTGAAAAATCTTAACATACGAAGTTCGATATTTTAACCCTACTATATATTTACAAAATTTTAAGCAAATCCTTCACGGGAAGAAAAAGTTTCGTACAAATTTTCATCCCCTATATTACTCCCTGAGAGGTGGTTTTTTAAAAATTCTTCTTTTTAGCCTCACTTACATTATATAAAGAACCTACCTGCAAAATTTCAAGAGGTTCAGCGGTTTGGGCTGTGCATCTCAGGGTAGCTTAGTCAGTCACCTTCCTGTTTTATGTGTAAAGATAAATAAATAAATATTTTCGGACATTTAACACACAACACCATCTAGTCCCAAACTAAGCAGAGCTTGTACTATGGGTACTAGACAACTGATATTAATACATTTATACTTTTTTTTTGTAAATGCATATATATTATACATAGAAAACACCCAAACTCCGAAACAAATATTTGTGGATCATACAAACATTTGGTCCGACTCGGGAATCGAACCCGAGACCTCAAGCACAGCAGTCGCATACATTACCACTGCACCAATGAGGCAGTCGAAAAAAAAAGATGTTTGAGATGCCCGTTATTTGCAATGAATTTGTTTGGTTTAGTTTTAGACTTGATTGATTTCAGAATGTTTTCATCTTCGTCATCAGCCTGTAAGCCATACTGCTGGACACAGGACTCTTGATAAAAAAGAGGTTCTGGTCACAATGATCGTCAAGAATTTGTATTAAGTTTTCCTTTTCTTTGCAGTTCTGTTGCCATGCATAGTTTGCAGGGTTCTTTTGTTTTTTTAGATATAGATATAAATACGATGGTGTATTTAAAGTTTTCGAAAGCGATATTTTAGGACGGAGTACGAGTAATTTGAACATGTATAATGTAACAACTTACAAATACAATTTAATTCACCTTATGTAATCGTCATTCTGTACTTTACATTTTTGTCTGTCATTGTTCAAAACTAATCTTAGATCAGCATTGTCATTAAATTATTTTTTTTTCATTTCTTTACTAGTTGAACTAGGCTCTTCAAGAGATAAGCGTTTTCTCATATTATAAGCATCCCACAACTGCTCCACTTCAAACATCCTCATCGTCAGCAGCCTATCGCAGTCCAATGCTGTACATAAACCTATTAATTCGCTCCTCGGCTTCAAACATTCTCAAATGCTTGGAATTGCAGATTCAATTTGTTAATCAGAGACTTATTAAGTGAGTGAAGTGAATCAGATTTCTGCATAAATTGCACCCATTCTGCTACTTCGTGCCAAAACTGGTAGGACATCCCACGCTATCCTCAGTAACTGGTTAAACTATTTTAGAGCTCTTGGTGCAGATAGACATACAGATTTTATACTTTCGCAATGAATAAGTTTCGTATCGAATAAGAACGTATATAACGTTCAAAAGAAAACTATTAGGTATGACTAACTGACTGATTAACGCGGAACCCAAATAATTGGTCAAGAAACTTAAAATTTTAACAATTACCTACCGAGAAAAGATTTTTGAATATGTTACTCGTCGAATTTTGTCTTTGTCAATGTTGTAAACAAGAAAGAAGAAGTGTCGTTTTTCATTTGTGAGTGTGAGGTCGGAGGCCGAATGATGCAGAAACATCTCCATAGCCGCGTTTTTGCTGTGGGAGAGCAGCAGAGGCATGAAAGGGCCGGCTCGACCGGAATGATACCACGGCCTCACAGAAAACCGGTGTGAAACAGCGCCTGCGCTGTGTTTCACCAAGTGAGTGAGGATACCGGAGGCCCATACCTCAACCCCTTCCTTCATCCCCCTCCCCTTCAACACCAGAGGCAACACAAGTGTGTTGCCTCTGGTGTTGCGGGTGTCTATGGGCAGCTCGTTTGCCCGCTATTCAATGAAAAAAAATTAGTGAGTGTTACCTGCCTGCAATGAGTATGGTGACTCCTTTCCACCAGATAAAGTAGAGTCACTTTGGCAGACTCATACAAGAAAGCAAACTTAAATGCAAGTGTGGGGACTTCCACATATAACACAACAATAACCTAGTACAGTGCCATCTACCGAAGATACACTGAACTACGAAGTAACGCACTACACAGAGTAACTACAAATCCTGAATCGCGCAATAAATAATTCTCTGATTATCATATATACAACATCCCAACCTCAACTGTTGGGCAGTAGCTCGCCAGGCATGATCCCCTCGCCTGGTCGGAGGATCCTCCCTTTGTGTTGGGTGGAACATGACACCCGTTCTCCCAAAGCAAGGATATATGACTATAATCCTGAGTAATGCAAAGTACGCAGCGTATAATTATGACCCTTGACGCCGGTGGGTAACTTTGAATACAATTGAACCATTTATCTACTAACACTAGATGGTCTAGTTCTCCTTTGCCAGTTCATAGCTCGTTTTGACTGTACAAGTAACAGTATGTAAATTAAATTGAAGTGTTAAAAAATTACGTTATATATTTTTAACCGAGTTCAAAAAAGGAGGAGGTTCTCAATTCGGCTGTATTATTTTTATATTTGTTACCTCATAACTTTCGACTGGGTGAACTATTTGAAAGCTGGTACTTCCCGTGTGGCCGCATTTCAATTTGGACCAGTCCTTGAAGTCGGTTTTTTGTTGTTGTTAAAATTTGTGATTATTATTGGTATCGGAATAATTGCTCGCGTGAATACCGGCCATAGCTGTAAAAAGTAGCCTTAAGGCTCAAAAATCAAAGTATCTTTATGCATTTGACATTTGTAATGTGAATTTGGTTGAAATTATACTAACATTGCGAAAACCATGATAAGTCTGAAAATTGGCAACAATTTATAAATTCTGCCTTCGTGGCAGACGAGTCGTGAATCAACATCTGTCTAATCACACTATCATACTATAAAATATTATAAAGGGGAAATTTTGTGAGTGTGTATGATTGTTACTTCTTCATGCGCAAACGGCTAGACTAATTTGGATAAAATTTCGTATGCAGGTAGCTGACACCGTGAATTAAATACCACATAGGCTACCTTTGAAAATTTAATGTATAAATGACAATAAAAACCAGGGAAACATTAATAAAAGTACTTTATAATATATCCTAATAATTATAAATGTGAATGTAAGTTTATTTGTTACGCTTTCACGCGAAAACTAACCGATCATCATGAAACTTTGTAGTTATCTATTTAACCGGCTTAGAAATCCACTAAAAAGCAGACAAAGTCATAAAAGGAATTCAACAGTTAATCACCTTAAGGCAAAGTTCAAAGACATACACGTACATAATAATTAATGAAGTTGTTTTTCTTCATTGTAACGATTAAAATGCTAGGGGCAGGACGCTTAGTAACCGTTTAAAATGCCTGTAATTTCTATAATCATCTTACTTTTATCACTCACACAGGGAAAAAACCCGATTTCCAAGATATTGAAAATAGTACCTATCTGCCATAAAAATCCATAAGGAACTCCTTTTCTTTTTTTTTTTTTTTATTGTATAGTGGGCAAACGAGCAGACGTATCACCTGATGGTAAGCGATTACCGCTATTTCACACCAGTTTTCTGTGAGGCCGTGGTATCACTCCGGTCGAGCCGACCCATTCACGCCGAAGCATAGCTCTCCCACGGTTTTCTACTCAAAAGCAATGAATTTGTAATGAATACTGATGCGTTGATCGCTTAATATTGCGTGTGCAGGTCTGGTAATGTTGCTAAAGAAAAAATATCATATCGATTTGTAACCGTTGACTGCACGGTTGGCCGAGTGGTGTCAGCGGTCGCCATGCCGCTTGCTACTGCGCCAAGTGTCGTGGGTTCAAATCCCACGCGGTACCTACAACACTTTGTGTGATCCACGAATCGTTGTCCCGAGTCTGGATGTTCTTTGTGTCCGTTTCATGTATGTTTGTAAAGTCCCCCACGACACAGGATGTTTATTCCTAATGTGGGAGTTGTCTTTAAAAAAAAAAAAAAAATATGGGGTCCACAAAAAGGGTAACTTACTACAGCCGCATATGAGCAAATTCATTATCAACAACAGGCTATAACAGTCCACTGCTGGACATAAGCCTCTCCTTCGACAGGAGGTATTGGCCCGCTATACCGCCCTGGTAAGACGTTTTGGTATTAGTTTAAATTTTACTTATTGTTGTGTATGTGTTGTTGTCTTGCTTAGTTACGATAAATACAGAATGAATATAGGTATTGACATTATCGTTTATTCGTCACCAAACACATTGCGTAATATTACCAACTCAATATTAAAAAACAATATTGTGTCTCTACTCAAGTATGTCATCAGTTCAAGTTTACCGTGTCAAGGTGGAGTAATTGCAACAAAGTTGCCGGTCCTTACTCTTCTGAACAGTGTTGCAATGTGAAATGGAAGCGATGCGTCTCAATTTACGATTCATTGGCTCGCTCAATTAGAACGTGCACAGCTCGCAATTCAGTTCTAGAATAGATTTCTAAACGAAGTATCCGAAATTCTATTACTTAATACCTATGAACTTATAATTTCGAATGTGGTGAAGCTTGATTTTATGGTTTAATACCAATTCATAACAATTAGTAAAATTGTGATTACCGATACTTGTATTGTAACCCTGTAATTCAACATTCTGCAGAAATGACAACAAAAATAAGTATTACAGAACAATAATACTGACCTTACAAGTCTATTATTGTATGGTAAACAACCGTGTTGTGCAAAAAAAAGTGTTGAAACTGTACCTATAAATATTTAGGCCACAATCCCAATTGGGAATAGGCCGGGCCTCAACTCTCGCCATACTAACCTTCCTTAGATATAATACTATTACAGGTCTTCATCATGTTTAGTGGACTTACAATCAATCTGCCTTATTAAAACACATTGTTATAGACACGTTTATAAAAGTCAAACTCTCTTAGTTAACATTGCTATCACATGGCGGCTTCAATCGTATAATTATCTCTTAATTCTAATTTTGAGAACGACCAACTTTTATACACGCGATCATCGCTGATTTTACCCCCTTATACCCTTAATTTTCCTTTTTTTTTGTGCAGAAATCCCCTCGTATGTCACCTACTGGAGGCTATGTCGGACTCGATCCGACTAACAACCGCACACCGTCTCCGTACGTCGCACCTCGACGTACCTCGGGCCATCTACATTTTGTAGATGACCCCCTCCTGTGTAGACCCCCCCTTAATTTATGTACTTACAACATTATATCATCAGCTAGCCACTAAAATTTCAAGTTTGTAGTCCCAACGATTCAGACTCTGCGTTGATGAGCCTGTAACTTTATGTGTAGGTAGATAGTTTTCACATTATTACATTAACAACTATACACGTTTTATGTCTTCGTTTAAATTAAACTTTAGTTTTATAACTAAAGCTTTGTGGAAGTAAATTACAGTTTTATAGTGTAAATGAGACTTCAAGTTTACATCGCTGGAAGAGAACCCATACTCGTACATATTCAGCATCCTTTAACATTTAACTAGACAAAGGTATAATCTTTAGGATTTTATTCCACTTTTGTAGTCCAATCATCCATCATTAAAGCAATCAGATATTTTTCGTTTTACTGTATTTCTTGAATCGTTTAAAAGTCGTGTCTTGCTTAATTCCGAGTCTTAATTCTTATTTTTCATACAAACTTGAAAATAATTTCTCATACAGGTCCAAACGACTGCACGGTTGACCTAGTGGTTTAAGCGTTGTTTCGGTCGTGTTGATAACAGCAGTTCCCGGACCCGTCTCCTCTCAGGCGCAGAGTGGCACACCGTGTGGTTTTAGTCGGTTCGATTCCGACACACCGCCCCACCGCAAACCCCGGCGGAGTGACGGCCCGAGATAACATTTTGTAGATTACACAAAGTGATGGGGGACATCACTTTGTGTAATCTACAAAATGTTATCCTGAGTGTGGGTGTGCTTTGTGTTCTTCGCCCCCCCGCGACACAAGATGTATCCTAATGAGGGAGTTGTCATTTAAAAAAAAACTTATTTTTCATACAAACTTGAAAATAATTTTTCATACAGGTCTGAAGAGAAATGCTATTCGCATTGTTATCTCTTTTTCTGATTCTTTTAGCATCTTAGAAAGCTTTTAAAGGAATTCATGACACTACTGACACTCCTTTGCACAAGTCATGACAATATCGTAGTTACTTCAGTTTGCCGTTTATTAAATAATAGCTTTTATCCGCGACTACGCCCACGTGTTCGCCACTTATCGCGACAAAGAGTAGCCTATGTTCTTCCTCGAAATTTAAAGTATCTCCATGCCATATTTACTTGAAATCGGTGCAGGTGTTTAGCTGTGAAAGCGTAACAGACTGACAGACAGATACAGAGTTAATTTCAAATAAAAAAATTAAATAATATAAATTCAATTTTTACCTTCATTTGCACACACATAGGTACAATCTTGTGGGTAACTCCACCATGGGACCTGGAGGCGAGAGCCCTTGCGACCCTTTACCAGTGGCGCAAGGAGGCGCGGGAGTTGGGTAGGAGTCCTGAGACTCGAGAAATCGAAGATCAGAAAGCCCAACTCCGCCAGGTCCTTGTGGAGGAATGGAAGGAACGACTTGGGCAACCGAGCGCTGGGCACGCCGTTATTGCGGCGGTAAGGCCCGTTATGGAGGATTGGCTCGAGAGGCATCACGGGAGCCTCTCATACCGGCTGACGCAGGTGATCACCGGAAAAGGATGTTTCGGAGATCACCTGTGTTTGATCCGCAAAGAGCCAACGCCTGAGTGCCACCACTGCGATGGCCAGACCGTGGACACGGCGCTCCACACGCTGGCAGGATGTCCGGCGTGGGACGAGCCAAGGCGTGATCTCGTGGCGGCCATCGGGGTGGGGGTTCTCTCGCTCGGTAACATGATTGCGGCCATGTTGCGGAGCGAGAGCGCGTGGAACTCTGCCGTCTCTTTCTGCGAGCAAGTTATGCTTGCGAAGGAGATGGCGGAGCGGGACCGGGAGAGGTTTAGAACTCTCCCTGCCCGCCAGGCCCGGGAACGGGCCAGGTACCGCAGACGACTCAGGCGGCGGAGATCGCTAAACGATCTCCGTCCTCCATAAGCGCATGCCTGAGGGTGACAGGTGAGGCCACCAGTCACCTTAGCAGAAGCAGGCCGGGGTGGCGGCGCGAGCTCTGTAAAGTGCTCGCGCCTCTCTTATAGTATAGGAATGTTTGGGTTCCTACACGTTCCTAGGTTAAGTAGTAACCTTTCCCTCTGGGTATGTAATGAATTGGGTTGCTAGTTATATTATTTAGTGATGTTTAAATAGCAATTTAGCGCGCGTGTGTGTTCGTGCGTGGCTGTGAGTGTGTGTGTGTGTGAGTGTATGTACTTGTGTGTAGGTAGTGTGTTTGAGTAATATTAAACAAATGTGTTGTTATGTATTATGGCAAAATATATATTTCCAAAGTTTGTTTACTAGAAAACATGGTGCCTATTTTCTCTATTCGAGAATTGAAACTAGGAACTCGATAGCATATCAAAGGCAGAAGATAAAGAATTCTGAACTTTAAATAGGTGAATTTTAAAACCTAATGCATTTATTCAACAGAACGAACTTCATTCGACTTACAAATTGTGAGATAGTATATAAAACAAACATTACATTCATTGAACAATGTATCTCCTTGTATAACCATTGTTTTTTAACATAATATCTATACATCTATACAAATAAATAAAATTGGAGTGTCTGTTTGTAATATTATAATAACCGCTTTCTACTACATGCATATGAATGTATATATGGTGCACATACCAAAATATATATATTTAAAATTTTTGTCTGTCTGTCTGTCTGTTTGTTCCGGCTAATCTCAGAAACCGCTGGTCCGATTTTTTCTTCGAATTTCTTTCGGTGTTGGATAGTCCATTTATCGAGGAGGGCTATAGGCTAAATATCATCACGCTACTACTAATAGGAGCGGAGCACCAATGAAGAATGTTTCAAAAACGGGGGAAAATTTTCACGCCACGGGCAATATAAGACGCAAACGAGGTTGCGTGGGTAGCTGACCCATAATTTAATAATTTACATAAAAGCAAAACCACTATACTAAAATACAATGCGTTGATCGTAATTTAATGAACTCACTCTTCTTAACGATTTAATAGAGATTTGGCCACATTTGTAACGAACCATTTGATATAATTCATTGACCCTGTCCTTGTATAAAATATTATCAAGGTTAGATCGGTGTACTGCGGTTAAAAGGCAAGAATCGCTTTAACGCTACCTGTTATGGCGCATTAATGAATGATTAGGGTCCCATCCCAACATAAGATAATCTTATTCTTTTCGTCCGTTTTGTTTAGATTTTTTTAATACCCCACGACATATATATTTTTAAAGTAGAAGTTGTCTTTTTAGGTAATATCTATACAAATAAATAAAATTGGAGTGTCTGTTTGTAATATTAAAATAACCGCTTTCTACTACATGCATAGGAATGTATATACGGTACACATACCAAAATATATATTTTTTAAATTTTTGTCTGTCTGTCTGTCTGTTTGTTCCGGGTAATCTCAGGAACCACTGGTTCGATTTGAAAAGTTCTTTCGGTGTTGGATAGTCCATTTATCGAGGAAGGTTATGGGCTATATATCATCACGCTACTACTAATAGGAGCGGAGCACCAATGAAGAATGTTTCAGAAACGGGGGAAAATTTTCACGCCACGGGCAATATAAGACGCAAACGAGGTGCGTGGGTCAGCTAGTTTTTAATATAATTATACATTTATTGAACATTTTATTGTATTTATTAAAGTCACAGCTGTGTACGAGTATGTACAATAATGATTTTAGATCGAAGGACATGATTGTATTAGCATCTTAAATTGTATTAAAACGTGTATTGAATACAAGTTGCTAATTTATATCACACTCGTGTTTGTCGTGAGTATGTTGGTTATCGAGGTTAGGAAGAGCAAAAGAATCAAAATATCTCAAATTTCATTGAAAACGGTGCAACGGTTTAGCCGTGAAAACATAACAGACAGACAGATACCATTATTACTTACAGCATTATAATTGTTAAGATTGTAGTTTTGATATGCTTGTTTAAAATATTGTACCTATACTAGCTGAGCCCCACGGCTATTACTTGCGTTTTTTGGGTAACCGCGGGCAACGTTACGGGGCGAAACTAGCCCTAACTAACCGAAGTTACTCCTTATGTCGTCAGCTATCGGCCGGTAAAAATCCCGTCGAAATCGATAAAGCCTTTCCAGAGATTAGCCGGAACAAACCGACAGACAACAATTTTAAAAAATGGTAATTTGGAATATGTACCGTGAATACATTTAGCATTTAGTAAAAAGCGGTTATTTTAATATTACAAACAGATATTCAAATTTTATTTATTTGTATAGATGTATAAGTTTTAAAAACATGTTTCCATTCATTTAATTGTAATTGAAAGTTTTTTTTTAATTTTTGAGTGTTCCTAAACAATTCTTCGGCGTGTCTCATTTTGAACCAGTATAATGAGTGGTGAGTTTATACTCTGTTAATTTTGTAGCAAAAACTTTCTATGTCTAGAGGAAGTACACACAGATGTCCCTCATCTTCTTTGTAAATTATCATCAAGAGGAAACAACTTATAATGTGAAGATTGGCATGAACGATAAACTGCCCATTGTAAATACCTGGCGTTCGTTACATTATTTCGCTGTGGTACATAGAACGCGGTTTTGAGAGTATTACTTTAAGTAGAAACCTCTAAGCTCTTTCGAATCCTTTGAAGTCAATTTTCTTATCAAATACCAATGCTCTCAATCATGAATTCCATTTTGACCACAAAAGACCGTTTTCAAAGGTCTAAGGCCTCCTACACACCATGCCCTAAGCTGTAAAAGTAAATCGTTATGTATTGTATCGTGAAACTAAATGTATAGATAGTAATAAATAGTACAAAAATGAAAAATATAAATTTAAAATCTATACAAATCAATAAAATTGGAGTGTCTGTTTGTAATATTAAAATAAACGCTTTCTACTACATGCATATGAATGTATATACGGTACACATACCAATATATATTTTTTAAATTTTTGACTGTCTGTCTGTCTGTCTGTTTGTTCCGGTTAATCTCGGGAACGGCTGGACGGGACTTTCACTGGTAGGTAGCTGATGGTACAAGGAGTAACTTAGGCTTACATTTTTTAAACTAGCTTCGCCCCGCGGCGTTACCCACGATACGACAATAACCGCGGGTAACACCGTGGGGTTCAGCTATTATTTTATAAATTTTTTTATAAACTTTTTGTCTCGATGTATGGTCACATTTAAGAATAAGTACGTACCTCATTTTGTCACGTAAAATGCTAATATTCATTGGTTTTCTACTACTAGTCTTGTAGTGCAGTTCTTAATCACCCCTTAATTAATTATAGCGCTGTGTTATTTTGACTTGAATCGTGATGTTTTTTAAATCAATAGATAAACATAACCTGTAACTTTAAGAGGTAGTATAGTAATAAACACTAGGGGTCTCCTGCGGCTCCGCCCGCCAATGTAGACGATATTAATAAAACCTAAATGCAGCGGCAACTACATTTTAGTAAAATAATTTCCAAAACCTGTGTATTATTCAAATTTTACCGTTTTAGAATATTAACTTTATAATAAGTTTTTCTCCCTAATTGGCTCATCTAAGATTTTTTCATCATCATCTTCCTACCCTCTTCTGAAATTTATTTGGGGTCGGTGCAATGAGTTTTCTTCCTCCCATCTCCTCTATCACGCGTCTGTTCACTACTTACTCCCTTTCTGACCATATCCTGTTTTACGCAGTCCATCCATTTTTTCTTTGGTCATCCTCTACTCTTATATCCATCGACTTCCATACTTAAAACCTTCCTTAATTGAGTAAACAACATAAGAAAAGAAAAATTGTATAGTGATGGCAACCCTAGAACTATTACAAAATAAAGAAGTTCTTAAAAAAATATGTTCACACAATGCACTAGTTCGTTAGACTACAAATGTTTCAGTTGTCACAAGAAATAAATTCCCACAATCAATTTGTTTAGAAGAAAACAAATAACTTAAGTGCAAGATTAAAGAGAGAGCTAAATAAATAGTATGAGGTTAAAGTTTAATAACTCATTATTTAAAAAGAAAAGACCGTCATTGAACATTGTATTACAATTTGAACGTATTCTTTATAATAATTATTGATGCTTAAACAAGGGATTAATTGTTTAAACGTTTACATTGAAACTGAAGTGATAAGGTTTAAATGAAGACTTGTTCGGTAACAGACGGCGGCGTTATAAAACACTGGCGATAAAAAGGTCGGATGTTATAATAATTTGTCATACTTATACTCTCTGATTTCTATTTATTATGCTAATTTTATCAACATCCCATAAAGTCCCACTGCTGGGCTCGGGTCTTCTCTCAATCAGGAGAGGGTAAAGGCCATAAGTCTCAAAGTCAAGTCATATCAAAGAGATAGTTTAAGTCTGAGCTAAGTACTTTTCGAAAGCTTTTTAATAATTTCTTGCGGTCAAAACGATGAGTGTTAGAATCGAGAAGAAAATTGAAGTGAAAGAATTAGAAAGAGCGTAAAAGTTCCTACTTTACCAAGTTATACACATCATAACCCTTACACAATCTATAGAGGATTAACTATACGGCGTCCCTGATAGACGTTCGGCACTTACGAATATGGCTAGTACTTAAGTCTAATTTGAGAACGACAACCTCGAACACAATGTGGACAGATGTATGTGTGTGTGTGTGGACAGAAGATGTCATGCGGCTGCATGTAGGTGGAGCAATGTACGGCTTGCTTATCGCTCACGCCCTACCTCACCTTAATTACTGTTTCCCTTTAATGGTACTCAACAAAAAAGATGAGGGACATATGTTTGTAACCTCTATTCTGGGATGTCAGTTTAGTGTACTGCGTTCTTAACTTTACAACAACTTGCTACGTTTTCTACTTCTCTGTTAATTCACTGAAACTTTTCAAAGGTACAATACTTGCAACCATATCTGTATTATCTATGAAGTTAATTTGGATATCCATACTTACTAGTATAAATTCGAAAATACATCATTCTGGCTGTCTCTCTGCCTGTCATTTACGGTTAAACCGCTGTACCGATTTAAGTAAAATTTGACCATTGGCGGTGATAAATAATTTATCAATTGATATTCTATCTCTCCGTGGACTGTCTACGTCTGTTATTGTCGGGAATCTTAATTAATAATGACAAACTATAAATATACGTTTACTTTGAACTACTAATTATATTATTATACTAACTGAATATGCAAGGGGAAACAATAATTCAAAGGAAAGTAAGATCTCTGTGTTTTTTCTTTTCATTTCTCGAGAGAATATTTCCCGTATTTGCATACTCTTGGTAGATGCGGTCGCAAGTGGTGGGTGGCCTCTTCTGACAAAATGTGGTATAGTATTATCCAGATCGACTTCCAGATAATGGTTTCGTGGTCCCCTCAGTGGTTACTCAATAAAAAATAAACCTATCGGAAACAATGTTAGTTATTTTTATCCGAGCACAGACAGTGCGGTTAGTCAATAACATACCGGAATAATGTGCTTAGTACTTGTATTTGTTATAAATAGGATTTCTAAAATAAACACCAGTTGCATTCTCTACGGAATGATGCGAAACGTTACCACTGATTAAAATATGCTACTGGTGATTGAGAAAGGACTAAGGCGGTTATTTTATTATATCTCTGTTATTCTTACACACAAATACAGGTACAGGTTCAAAACCCTAATGCAAGCGTATGACCATACCATAAATCATTAAATACTAACAAAATTTCTAGGATCATTTCTCAGTAAGTACATGAAAAACATCACCTACCAAAATATAAAGATTTTAGACCCAGCGCAAGCAGCTCAAATTATAAATCAGGGTAAGTATATAAGATAACTAGCTGACTCACGCAACCTCGTTTACGTCTCTCAATAACTTTCTCCCGTTTTTCTAACATTCTTCACTGATGCTCCGCTCGAAATTTTTTTTTATATATTTTAAACCTTTCCTGGCTTATGACGAATGTTTTAAAACCAAAATCAGCTAAATCGGCCGAGCCATTCGCGAGTTTTAGCGAGACTAACGAACAGCAATTCATTTCTATAAATATAGATATTTAATTGAATTGTACAGTATCTGTCTTGTTTTATATTGAATGTTTTATATATTGTAGGTCCACATTTATCTTCAGAAATCAATTGGGTCTCACTCTACCTGGTCGTTTCAAATCTTGGCACTTTGCCTGATCATGATAAACCGTATGCTCTATCTCAATTATATGTTTGTGTTCACATTGCAATGGCCTTTGACATTTGTTATTTTCTCGGTCGCAATGTAGCATGTAATATATCATATTTTGTTATGTGTAGTTAAATAGTGACGTTTTATAATGATGGTTGTTAACAACTGTTCAGAATTAACAAATGATTTAGGATTCTACGAATTCTATGATACAATCGACATTTATTTATTTCACTGGGCCGATTTTTCAATGGCCAGATATTTGTAAGAGTAAGTGTCAGTAGTAACGTGTCCTTATTTTTGCCGTCTTACAGTTTATTTCTCCGATAAGTTTTATCTGGCCATTAAAAAATCGGCCCTAAGAAATAAATATGTGTGGGGGAACTAGGTAAATAGACTACATATGCATTATACTTCACTTTGAGAGCACCTACCTATTTCACTTTCTGAGCCTTAATTACTTGCTAAGACAAGCAAATTCCAGTTCTGCGATTATTTAGAAGATATCCCGAATTCGCCTCGATCGGTGTGCTGATCTAAATGGTATTTCATTGCGGCCATTGCAACTATATAATGGACAGGGTTGGTGGTATAAGTACAGAATACTGTTTTGTAAGCCAAGTCAATCCAGTATCAGTTTCTCTCTTTAGAAAGTATTCAACAGAGAGTATTCAACTGTATAAAATGTATTTTTTGCGAATTCATTGACTAGTCGATATTTTTAGAGTACCTTGTACTTCACATATGTCTCAACAAAGGTCTTGTGAAGATTCACTAAGATCTTTCAGACCCAATCAGAGTTTGTGGAGAATTACCGATCGGGCTAAATTATCAAGCCTTTGACACAATAGAAAGTGATTTTTTATAATGAAATGTAGGTTTTAGTTGACTGTACGATTGGCCTAGTGGTTTAGGCAGTCGCCACGCCGCTTTCTACTGCACCAAGCGCTGTTGATTCAAAACCCACATGGGACAAAAAATTGTGTGATCCGCAAATTGTTGTTGTTTTGAATCTGGGTGTTCTTTGCGTCCGTTTCGTGTATGTATGTAAAGTCTTCGCGGGAGTTGCCTTTTCAAAAAAGAAGTTACCCAGCGTTAAATGAAATTCAAGAATATTTAAACCTCAGTGATGTTTACCGGTTTATCTAGCTATGATAAATGTACCTATATGAGGATATAGTGAATCCATTACATCGATCACGTTTAAGTGATAATAATGCTTAAAGTACAGTGGACCAAATTGATTCATGACCCCCCTTAGAGTCATTTTCCTACAATTATTCTATACCATTAGGTTGAAATTAGCTTGAACATACATTTCATAAGTGACGAACCATTATCATTCTACTAGACACTGACAAAGCCATGACATAGACATAGACGTATACTATGATAAGTATTGCACGAAAAAGTTTGTTAGCCAGTGAACGTCCTTATCTATAGGTATATTAGGAAAGATTTAATTGTATATTTGTTTGAGACATAGGATTGACTTTATTTCGAACTAGCTGACCCCCGCAACCTCGTTTGCGTCTTCTATTGCCCGTAGCGTAAAAAATTTCCCCCGTTTTTTAAACATTCTTCATTGGTGCTCCGCTCCTATTATATCAACGAAAAACGCAAATATCTTACGGAACCCTATTTAATCGGTCGGTAAAAATAAAATCGGTCCAGTACTTTTTGAGTTTATTCGTTACATACAAAAATACAAATCTTTCCTCTTTATAATATTAGTGTAGATAGTGTAATAATAATATATATCACTTTATTGTACACCAGATGCATTACAAGATAATCTTAAAATTAGAGAAGTACAATTGGCGGCCTTATCGCCCGGAGGCAATCTCTTACAGGCAACCATTGGATGGAGAGAAAACATGAGTAAGAGAAAGCGTTGGGTAGTGTCCGGTGTAAGAGTAGGAAAGACGAAGAATAAATAAAGATAAATATACAGTTGATTACATACTTAAATGCAGTAGTGTGACCCAATTGACTATATAAATAAAAATAAAAATTGCATGTTAAGGGACGTTGATCTCTCCCAGGTAATGCTCCTTTACGAGTCTCTTAAAAGCAGTTAATGTTTTTGCTCGTCTAATTGAGACTGGTAGGGCATTCCACAACCGAACTGCTTGGACACAAAAGGAGTGGTCGAGAAATTTAGTAGAATGGCCAGGCATTTTCAGTTTCAGGTTCTCCGACGACCTCAGTAATTTGGGATGTGACACGTGTAAAAAGGTGAACCGTGTTTTGAGGTAGCGTGGGGTAAGAGGATTGAAAAGAATGTTATACAGAAGAGAAAGAACGTGTGCATTCCGGCGAAGGCGGATGGGTAACCACTTAAGCTTTTTACGATAATAGGAGACGTGATCATATTTCCGTAATCCGAATATGAATCTTATACAGAGGTTTTGGAGTCTCTCAAGCTTATTGAATTGGTCTTCAGTAAGATCTAAATAACTGGCATCAGCATAATCAAGGATGGGGAAAAGAAGGGATTGTGTGAGGGCAATCTTGGTAGAGATAGGTAGGAAATTGCGTAGTCTGCGCAAGGACCCTGCAGCAGCAAACATTTTGCGACTCAGCTCCTGCAGCTGAGGACCCCAGGAAAAGGTACTGTCGATATAGATGCCCAAGTTCTTTACCTTATCACTATACGGGATAGGTGTGCCCTCACAAGAGACCTGAGGCAGTGAAGTCCAATCAATTTTGGATATCATTCTTGGACTTCCAACGACAATGACCTGGGTCTTGATTGGGTTTATCTTCAGGCCGTGGGAAATGCTCCACTTACTGATTTTTTCCAGGTCAGTATTTGTAGTATTAATTGCAGTAGTTAGATCAGTCAGTGGTGCCGTGGTAAAGATCTGGAGATCATCCGCGTAAAGGTGGTAGGACGAAGTCAAATTACTAGTGATAGTGTTGATAAAAACGGATAGACGTGTGTAGATAATGGGTAGACTTGAGGTAGGAGGGTAGAGGTACCGTAAAGGTAGCATAGGGTACTGTAGAACAAAAATAGATAAGCATTTATTTAACAGAACGAATATTAGTAAAATAGTAAAATATAACAGTAAAATTAAAGACCTTTATTTATTTCATATTATTAAATTAAAAATAATGGCATTCACTTCGTAAAGCGAATAAAAAAGAAAACTTCTCAATAGTTAATTTTTGGGTTATAATGGTTCCAATTGTTTGGGTCTGTAGGATTACTGGTTAAACCTAAAACCGAGTGTAAGCGCCATGGTTTTCAATAACGTCTAATAATCGATTACGCATAGACCCGATTAGACGACTGCAAATGTCACTTCCCCTCATGAAATCCCAAATTTCGTTACAATGCAGCTCGATTGCTTCTTTAGTCCTCTCGTTCCTGTTATCCCACATTTGAACCATCAAACCCCATAAATTTTCTATTGGGTTAGGATCTGGTGACCTAGACGGCCATTGAATGGGAGTAAATTCATCTTCATGCTCCGTAAACCAATTTGAGACAATTCTGGCAGTATGCACTCGACAGTTATCATGAACATAGGAGAATACTGGCACATCTTCACGGGGGTAAACTGTTCACAAAGTCGGTAACATTGATTCTTCCAATAAATCGACATAGTTGATAGCGTTATGACGAGGAGAAATAGGAACAAGTTCGCCTATGTTTCCAGCATCCATCCATGCCCACATGTTAGCTGAAATACGGCCAGATGATTGGTTAGGCACTACGTGGTCTTCTGTGTATCGCGTGTTATTGTAACGCCACAAAGTTAAGCGACCATGTTGAGAAGAGCGAAATGATTTTTCGTCTGTAAAGATGGTGTTTGTCCAGTCGAAATCTAAATAATTACGTGCAAAATTCAATCTCACAGTTCTGTGTGAATCCGTTAAATTAACTTTCTTAGCATGATGTCTGTAATGCAGCCCAGTGCGGTGCAAATTATTTCTAATTGTTTCTAGACAAACGTCGTAACGTGCTGCAAAATAGCGAGTACGAGTAAAAGGATGTTCTTCGTAATGGTGTTGCATTTCCGTTCTCTGTTGGTTTGTGATTCGACGAACCCCATGATTATGTCGTCGTCGGTCTTCAAGGATACCCTCTTCAGCGTGCCGTCTGATCCAGGTTCTGACCGTGTTACGACTTATATTTAACTCACGTGATATTTCTCTAACGCCGCAACCTTGCTCACTGAGCACTACAATCCGAGCTCTTTGTTCTACCAAATTGGCCATTATACGATTCGTTTATAGATATAAATATATTCTTAGATTTTTATTTTAATATTTTCAGATTGACTACTACTTGACATCTTACACATAATGTCATTTCATTTTACAAATTATAATACTTTTTCTTCGCAATGAAAAGAGTTTGGATTATAAACGATTATATTATTTGAAATTCAAATAAGACTGCTGTATCAAAAATATATCTTGTTCAGTGGTGACAAAGGTTTAAATTGCATTGACATTTAACCCGTAATGACGCATTTATGTTTATATCTAAAACGTACTATGTGCAAATAGCGAAGAAAACCTAACTACATTTATGATTACAAAGGAATAATTGTCAAAGTGGGTCACCTTTCAATTTGGTCGATAGTACTTTGTTGATACATACGTTAATTGGCTATAATGTCATGTCGTAAAACCTAATAAGGTTTAGGTATAAGAAAGGTTAATAACTAATATGAAATTCCAGAAATTCTAATATCAAATTTAATATCTCGGATGGTTGTAAACATTAAATGACTTTCATACTGTTTCTATGGGTCAGACAGAGGTAGGGTTGCCAAATACAAAAAAAATAGTATTTAAACTCAGTAATAATAAAGTATACTAACAGTTACTTAAACTGTAGGTATGGTTCAAATACACTAAAGTAAGAGATATAAAGTAGGCTCCATCAATTCCATTTAAGGCGCAATATGGCCTCGCTAGCTGTCGTTACTATCAAGCTGACAAGTAAGGAAGTTTCAGGGCCCAATGCTCTTTCGGTGAAGCTAATAATATAATGATTTAAAAAGAGACTATTGACTGAGATCAGGAGACGATAGATCCTGAGCGTAGAGGATGTTGGCAACACTAGCAGTCGGGGGACCACATGCCGCTAAATAATCAAGGGTACCTCTAGTTATGGTGATGTAAAATGAATCTAATCGACTTTAATTAATAAAACAAAACAATTAAAAAACCCCCTACGCAAGTAATCATGCGCCAAAAATGCCTTACATCAAAATGGAAAAGAGCTGATATTCTAACAATGCAGGACCAATATTAATTAAACATAACTAAGAACAGTGGTTCTTTCCTTGCAGTGGCAAGGAAACTAGCTTTTTATATGAAAAAAACCGCATTGAAATCGGTCCATCCGTTTGAGAGTTACGATGCTACAGATAGACAGAAATCGACATGAAACTTATAACACCTCTTTTTTCGTCTGGGGTTAACAAACGTTGAAACATATGAATGAGACTTGTAACCTAATCAAAAAATTCAAATACTCTTGTGTGAGTGATCTTATTATAGTAGGTACACTAGTAAATTGTTCTTTCGTGCCCTGCGACGAAAAAAGTTAATACAAGTTAGTCATGTGCAATACTTACACATTATTTAGCATGGTAGAGCCACGCTTCGTTACGTATGGGCCGGATCGACCGGAGTAATACCACCGCCTCACAGAAAACCAGTGTAAAATAACGCTTGCGCTGTGTTTCACCGAGTGAGTGAGGATACCGGAGGCCCATATCCCAACCCCTCCCCCATCCCTCTCCCCATCCCCCAAAAGCCGGCAAGGCACCTATGACACCCCCGGTGTTACGGGCCGGTGGTAATCGCTTAACATCAGGCGATACGTATGCTCGTTTGCCACCTATACCATAAAAAAAACAAGGGTATGTTATTACGATGATCCGCATTTTTTTATATCTATGGTTAGGTGTAAATTGTATTCCATTACAATGCAAAAAATACTGTTCAATTGTTGGCAACCCTGCGGAGAGATGTGCTAAAACCAGGAGGCGATATTCTTGTGGTTACATTTACTACAATATTCCATTGGGTTCCAAATCAAAAACTATAAAATTTGTTTGATAGGAAATATAAAACAGTATTACCTGGCGATGTATAAGTATAAGTAAGTATAAGGCGAAAGGTCTACGAGCTTTCGTATATATCTAGGTAGTCATTTTCTTCCAATACATTTATAATTTTCATATTTGTGAAGGGTCTGAACAGCATAAATATTTGACTATAAATAAAACAAAATTTATAAACTTTGCCTTACTGCTACAACACTAGACATAAGGAAATTATAAAATTGAGAAGAGTCTAATACTACAGTTTTTTTGTCAACAAAGCTCTGTCCTTCTGTATAATGTGCAGAAGAAAATATTATGGCTCTTCTTTCCGTAGTTCTATGGGACCTATCACGACCAACCCTGGTATTGGTTGGTATATATGGTACACATATACTTGACTGCCTCGGTGGCGTGGTGGTAGCGTATGCGACTGCTGTGTTTGAGGTCTCGGGTTCGACCCCGGGTCGGACCAAATGTTTCTATGATCTGCAAATATTTGTTTCGGAGTTTGGGTGTTTTCTATCTATAATATGTGTGTATTTACAAAAAAAAAGTATATAAGTATTTATATCAGTTGTCTAGTACCCATAACACAAGCTCTGCTTAGCTTGGGACTAGATGGCATTGTGTGTTAGATGTCCGGAATATTTATTATTATTATTATTATATATCAACTTTTCTGTAGCTCCTAAACTACACACAACAGAATACCGCGAAATACAAATAAAAAAAATAACCTTAAGGTGCCTACTATACCAATTGTTGCGGATTCAAATCCCACATGGGACAATGTTTTGTGTGATCCGCAAATTGTTATTCTGAGTTTTTTCTTTTTGTCGGTTTCGTGTATGTTTGTAAAGTCCCTCACGACACAGGATGTCAATATCTAATGCGGGAGTTGTCTTTTTAAACAAAAGATAAAAAAAAATGTTCAACAGCCATCAAATGACATAGTAAAACGTGGATATCAGCACATAGTTTTTTTCTTTTGTATTGGCTAATTATGGAATGCATAACCTGACCAGTGTGTCAAGTTTTTCTGCTATTATACCCTTAGCAATTACTGTACTACATAAAGGCAGAACTCCGGCTTTGCGGCAGATTAAATTTAAACACCGCCAATTATGGGGTTGGTTAAATAGGTACTATTAGTTGAAGCCAATAAGCTTACGACGAAATAAAACGCAATTGAGTGTCACTACTTGTTTTTTATGATTTAGGGTTATTATATGCGTAATGGAATATTTATAGCGATACTATCTTTTGCTCACGGCTCCGGCTGCATGTATGTCGGTTATCGCGGTAAAGAATCAAAGTATCTTAAGGACATATTTCGTTGAAATCGGTGCAGCGGTTTAGCCGTGATAGTGTACCAGACAAACAGACGTATAGACAGAGTTACTTTCAAATCTATACTAATATTATAAAGGTGAAGAGTTTGTTTGTTTGTTTGAACGCGCTAATCTCAGGAACCGCTGGTCAGATTTGTAAAATTCTTTCAGTATTGGATAGTCCATTTATTGAGGAAGGCTATAGGGTATATATGATCACGCTACGACCAATAGGAGCGGAGCCCCAATGAAGAATGTTTAAAAAACGGGATGAAATTATTACGCTAAGGCAATAGTAGATGTAAACGAGGTTGCGAAGGTCAGCTAGTTTATAATAAAAGTATGAATGTAAAGAACAAAAGGAACTTGAGTCATAAAAAGTAGCTACTACAACCTTATACCTTCTTATGGTCTAACTAAGCGAAAAGGGAGTCCTTTGCACATTATTTTTGTTATAATTAAGTTAAACTGGTACAAATTATCTGTCTGCCTAGCTTTCCATTAAGCAAATCCCTGATTTCAAGTAAAAATAACTCTTAAATCCCCCAGACGTCGTGTTGTAAAAACACATCCTTAACAAGTAAAATACATTGCAATTTATATAAATACATACTTTAAAAGTATTTTCGTTCATGTTAGGCTCGCATGATCTGCAACTGTAGAAACTCTCGTCTTTTTAAGAAGAATACTTTGTTTAACCTAGCAAGCATATTATACTGCAAGCCACTGCTGAGACTCTATAGCAAATGCAATGATATTTGCTATCACGCTTCGTTTCATTTTTCTTTGTATGGGCCTACCGAAGTGACTCTGTCTGATGGAAAGCATAAATAAAATTCAAAAGTGTGAACCATACTCATTGCGAATGCAGACAAGACAATAATGCAGCATGGTGACTTACATAACGGCTTAGTGATGAATCTGTATCTCGTAATTATGGTTTAACATTAAGGTTTGGTTTCTTTCATGTAATGTCAAAATATATAGGTATTGTCAAAATACTGAGTGGTGACTAAAGTAAAGTGATTAAAGAATTTTACAGCCCTATTACTCCAGCGGTTAGTGATCCTAACTGATTTACTAACTTGAAACGAATTGGGTAATGTGCATGTTCATTTATTATGTATCTAGCTGTAATTTATCTTTCTATATAGTAATCTATACTGATAATAAAGCTGAAGAGTTTGTTTGTTTGTTTGAACGCGCTAATCTCAGGAACCGCTGTTCCGATTTGAAAAGTTCTTTCAGTGTTGGATACTCCATTTATCGAGGAAGGCTATAGGCTTTATATCATCACGCTACTACTAATAGGAGCGGTGCACCAATGAAGAATGTTTCAAAAACGGGGGAAAATTTTCACGCTACGGGCAATAGAGACGCAAACGAGGTTGCGTGGGTCAGTTAGTATAACATATTTTTGTAAATTCGTACAGTATGAGTATTTAGAATTAATTAAAAACGGTCATCAGCAGTCTACTTGCCATGGTACGGTATTTGCATTGTTTGGAATAAAATGGCCGTGGGTGAGACGTGTGTGGTTATATTTAACTGCCTCGGTGGCGTGGTGGTAGCGTATGCGACTGCTATGAGGTCTCGGGTTCGATTCCCGGGTCGGACCAAATGTTTGTATGATCTGCAAATATTTATTTCGTAGTTTGGGTGTTTTCTATGTATAATATGTATGTATTTACAAAAAAAAGTATCTAAGTATTTATATCAGTTGTCTAGTACCCATAACACAAGCTCTGCTTAGCTTAGGACTAGATGGCGCTGTGTGATAGATGTCCGAAATATTTATTTATTGATGATCTATAGAATCAGACATTAAAAATAAAAAGTGAAAACCTTGTAAAACGAAGCGCGTATAACATAATTATGTTAAAGTAATCTAAGTCCATTGTACATTTAATTCTATTAAGTTAATTGTAAGCCCTACTTGCTACTGACATTACTGCCTCGTTGGTCTAGCATTTAATAATAAAAGGCGACTGCCAATCACCATATCTCGAGTTCGATTCTCAGGGTTTTCTTACACGAAGACAACAGCCCGGAGTATGGAAGTTTGGCGGTGTTGCAGGCCCTTGCCTCGGATAGCATGTAAAGCCGTCGGTCCCGGTTCCCATGAACATCTATCACAATTGTTACTGGGAATTCAGTGCCCTCAAATACTGTCAACTAATTTAACCATCAGTTCGCCCTCACGGTTGCGGATTTCCGATGCCAGTCGCACCGTGGAAAAACTGATATTCTGGTCAAACCGGTTGAATAAGTAGCCGACCCCCAAATCATATAATCAATTGACTGCCTCTGTGGCGCAGTAGTGGCGTATGCGACTGCTCTTCTTGAGGTCTCGGGTTCGATTCCCGGGTCGGACCAAATGTTTGTATGATCTACAAATATTTGTTTCGGAATTTGGGTGTTTCCTATGTATAATAAGTATGTATTTACAAACAAAAAATTACATATGTATTTATATCAGTTGTCTAGTACCCATAACACAAGCTCTGCTTAGCTTGAGACTAGATGGCGTTGTGTGTAAGATGTCAGAAATATTTATTTATTAAATTAAAGTAGAAAAATCACTTGCTATTATTATTATAGAACTTAAAAAAATTGCTTGGGATTGATCAGGCTCACTTCAGTTTTTACCTACGTATTTTATTTGAAAGTGATAGACATTTTAATAGCTTATCAATCAATAAATAAAATTATAGTGTCTTTTGACCCGGGTGACATAACCGAAGGTTGACTGGAAGAGAATGCCCTGGGCATTAAGTCCGCCGATGCACAAACTTGGTGCATAAAGCTAATAAATAAATACATAGGCTATATAAATTTCATTAAAAGATTTTTTTATGTAATAGCTGCCAAAATGACACTACTCTGATAATGCAAGAGCAGAATCCAAGAGTGGTGGTCACCATCCTAATTGCGAATGTGGACAATGCAGCATGGTGACCCACACTAGAACGCCCGAGTCGTGTTATAATTTTCTTGTTACAGTAATAGAAACACAAATACCTATACACAGAAATTTTATTTGGTTAATTGAATTAACTTGTGTTACGTCAGTTTGGTTCTAAAATGGCCCGTTTTCATTCTATTTATTACACAGCAATAGGAAACATTTGTCACATGTCTAACAACTGCTATCTAACAATTTAACTGATACTTTATAACCTCATTTCACACAGACAGGCGTTAAATATCTCAATGTACTCGTAATTAATCATTGAACAATAAAACCGTATCAGACCGATATACAAAACGGACCACTTTATTAGACCTACCTCTCCTCCTGTATTCACTACTTTATTGTTCCACAAAGAAGGTTAGAATTGTAAACTGACGGTTCTTATTATACTGGCACTGCGTAGTGCATTTATATGTATAAATAGTTTGGCACGTGGTTAGTATGTACATCTAACTCCTTGGCAGTTCTAGTATTGACACTAATACATGCATCCATAACTCTTTTATAAAACGATGTATCGCCGTCATTCCTTTCAATCAAAATTGTTCCATAAAATGTATGTACTAGAGTTTATTGTTGGATGTGTTATGTTTTTACATTTTGTGAATGTGTGTGTCTGATAAAACAAATATAGTTTTATGTTACGTAGGAGATTTAAATATGCGTTGGCGCGACATTGTTGCCGACTTGTCGAGTATTAGCCTCAGTTGTTTCGGTTTACGATCGTAGGCTTCCTTATTTTGATAATAACGTTTCTAAGTTATTTACAGTAGTAATAGAGTGCATCTGGATGTTAATAATTTGCATCTTATTTGATATGTAACAAAATTATCTCAACTTATGTTTGTTCTGTATATTTATACATCTTATGGTATCGCACTGGAAATATTCCTGTGTCGCTAGGGACATTACAAACATACCTATCTGAAACGGACACAAAGTCTTGTTTCATTTGGAGTTGAACCCACAACACTCAATAGAAAGCGGTGAGATAACCGCTTAAGCTACTAGGTAGGTAGGTACGAAATTTCCCTTTTCACTTTTAAATTTGAGGTCGGCGTAAAATTCAATAGTGCAGTGTGTTATGGTTGATTTTCTGTATGGCTGAAGCCATAAGTAAAGCTAATATTACTATAGTAAGGGATTAGGGATCAAATGTCCCCTCTAACAGCTGTTTTCAATAACCTTTCTCCAGTTTTAACTAGAAATAGGATATTGAAAATCGACTGCACGGTTGACTTAGTGGTTTAAACGGTCGTCATGCCGCTTTCTACTGCGCCAAGTGTTGTCAAATCCCATCCAGCACAAAACTTTGTGTGATCAACAAATTATTGTACCAAGTCTGAGTGTTCTTTGTATCCGTTTCATGTATGTTTGTAAAGTTTTGCCGCGATACAAGGATGTATATTCATAACGAGAGAGTTGCCGTTTAAAAAATAGTCTGAATTTATCTTAAAGTTTCATCTGTTCTTCTAACAATTAAAACTTGTAAAAAAAAATGATCCTGCTTATTCATGAAAGTATATTGAAAAAATATATGAACTACATTTAGTTTTAACTAAAGGTAGGTGTTTGAAAACGGCGGTAAGAGTAAACGTCTATGATTGGAGAAATCAGTAGGACAAGGATAGCAACCGGCTTTTCGACCTGACTCTAGAATCAATTAACATATCGCAACAATTATTTTACTGTATAATTAAATTAAAACACGTGTTTACTTACCCTTTTTTATTGTTAAAATATGCAACTAAATAAAAAAATCGTAATTAATGTAAGTTTTCAAAATTTTGAATTGAAAACTACGGTCGAGTAATCTATACTTCTATACTAATATTATAAAGAGGAAAGATTTGTACCTATTTTTGTATGTTTGTAATGAATAGGCTCAAAAACTACTTGACCGATTTTAAAAATTCTTTCACCATTCGAAAGCTACATTATCCACGAGTAACATAGGCTATATTTTATTTTGAAAAAAAATAGGGTTCCGTAAGATATTTGGGTTTTTCGGACACAAGGTGTAAAAATCAACCAAAAAAGTTACTTATTTTGCGAAAATTTTCATGCTACGGGCTATATAGGACGCAAACGAGGTTGCGTGGGTCAGCTATGTTTTATATACAACGTGTATTTAGTATCAGCATTGCACCCGTGCGAAGCCGGGGCGGGTCGCTAGTTGTCTAATAAATATGATGACTTGATGGATAAGTTGACATGTTTAGAGCGTGAAAGAAAGAATAATCTAGGGTACATAAGATCTTTAGAAGAAAAACTCGAGCACTTGGAACGAAATGCGAGGTCTTCGAGCTTGGAAATTCGCAATGTGTCTAAAATAACTGGTGAGACTAAGGAACACCCAATAAACATCGTTAAAACCCTAGGTGCCACAGTGAAGACTGAAATACATACACACGAGCTGAAAGATGTGTATCGTTTAAACAACAATATACATCTTCAGACAGGAGGATCGATAACGGCCGAATTTGTGTCCACAATAACAAAGGATAAACTACTAACAAATGTAAAAAAATATAATAGGGACAATAAGACAAATCGTCTGAAAAGCGGGCATATAAAAATGGCGGGCAATATACCCATTTATATCTTTTTTTTATTTTTTTATTGATTTGGTGGCAAACGAGCAGACGCATCACCATAAGCCGCCAAAGCCGCCCATGGACACCAAAAGCATCACAAGTGCGTTGCCGACCTTTGGGGGAGTTGGGTCTCGGAAAGTCTCACCACTAAAACTAAGAAGCTGTACCATCAAGCACGAGAGTTCACTAAGCACAACAACTATGCCTATCATTGGACGTCGCATGGCAAAGTCTACATTAGACAGAAGGAAGGTGCACCTACAAAGAGGATCAAGAGTCCCACTTTGACGGTTTGAAGTGACTAAATATATTGCGCTATGATCAATATCGCACCATAAACCATGTCACTAAATTTAATTTATTTTTTGGTTTTTAATATTAATTTATTTTTCGTTAACTTGTTACGACTGCCTCGGTGGCGTACTTAGTAGTAGCGTATGCGACTGCTAAGCTTGAGGTCTCGGGTTCTATGCCCGGGTCGGACCAAATGTTTGTATGATCTGCAAACATTTGTTTTGGAGTTTGTGTGTTTTCTATGTATAATAAGTATGTATTTACAAAAAAAAAGTATATAAGTATTCATATCAGTTGTCTAGTACCCATAACACAAGCTCTGCTTAGCTTGGGACTAGATGGCGTTGTATGTTAGATGTCCGGAATATTTATTTATTTATTTATATTTATTTATTATAGTATAATAATGCCATCGAATCTCGACCACATTTGGTCTGTTTGTGTCACATTGTTGCGTCGAAATAAGAAATATACTTCATTTTTTTACAGTTACTTATAAGAGGCTGTAAATACCACAACCAACTATTATTTTATTATATGTTTTCTGTGGTTCTGCGCCTGCGGTACTACTGATAAATTGACACTAGTCATTGGTACTTTAACTACTGAATGTAACGACAAAGTGGCATTTGTTATCTTTGTACCGAAACTGAGTTTTTCTGAGTTTTTTTTTTCATTCTATTCCATTTTTTTTCGTTTTTTTTTTATTTGGTTACTTTACAGGTGACATTAAAATCCTCAACTAAAATTCGATGACAACTTTAATATTACAATGACTGAAGAAGTGAATGCGACTAACGGGGTTGAGTGTGTGACACCAAGCTTTGTTCGGGACTGCTTGACTATAAAATAAGAACTCATGACGCAATGATAATTATTTGCCTTAACATTAAAGGTATTAACTGTAATCTTGACCTTCTACTGTTTTTCCGAGTGTTTTATAAATTTGAATAACCCACCTCTTGACATACATGATTACACTAAGCATTGGACCAAAACTAGCATCAATAGGAATGATGGTGTGGAGTGTGTGTACGCACGTAGTGAGATTGTGACATGTGTCTATGAGCCTATGATCTTAGACGGAAATTGCTTGGTTGCCGCAATTAAACCGGACTACACAATCGTTTGTTCCTATCGTCCACCTTGTTTTGGAAATCTGAAACCTTACCTGGAATCTCTTAATTGCGTTTTATCTAATACTGATACAAAAAAAAATCGAAGGGTTGCACTCCGGGAGTGCCGGCAGAAGTGAAAACTTGAATATTAACGGTGTGCATTTTTGATATTTTGGAATGGTTAGAGAATAATTTTGTACGAATTGCTTTCATTATCAGTATAAAAGTAGGTACTATTATTTATGTGGTGGAATACAATATTCATTTATTGCGCTATCGTACACAAACATGACAATTTATATTACATACACACATGAACATTCGCGCAAGCGCCCTGCGCCGCCTGTCCTCTCTCCATCCGTCTTACGAATTTTCGATCAGGTCACGAGACCTGACGCGAGTTTATACGTCCTCTCTCCATCCGTCTTACGAATTTTCGATCAGGTCACGAGACCTGACGCGAGTTTATACGTCCTCTCTCCATACGTCTTACGAATTTTCGATCAGTTCACGTGACCTGACGCGAGTTTATACATTTTTACCCATTCCAAAAAAGTACACAACGCCGCTAAAGAAGTTTTCACTTCAAAAATATTATTCTTACAGGAGATATTAATATCAATATACTACCTGATCATTTTTTTAGCGACGGTCATGACTACCTAAACTTGATGGCTATGCATGGGCTTATACCTGAAATAAATAGGCCGACGCGCATCACTACCATGACATGTTTAGATCACTTCATGATTAAATGCTCACGCCGTTGGAAGACAGTCGTTTTTGAACAGCCCATAACAGACCATTCCGGAATTCCATAATGTAGTAATTGTACTTATGTCAATAAAGAATATTATTATTAAATGTCTGACTGCCTCGGTGGACCAGTAGCAGCGTATACGACTGCTATACAGTGGTCTCGGGTTTGAAGCCCACCTAGTCGAATAAATGCTTATAAGATCTACAAATATTTGTTGCTGACTTTGGATGTTTTCTATGGTTAATCTGAATATGTCCGAAATTGTTATTATCTCTGTATCGCAAGTGATGACATAAGTTCGTGCCCGTGATGGGTGTGGCCCCTGTATCTATTGATTCTCTGTTCACCAGAAAACAGCATTGAAAATCTGACTACCTATCTATATAACCTATCCTCTAATATATAAATGCTAGCTTTCGGCCGCGATTTCGCTCGCATTTAATAAAAAAAAACCGGTTAAGTGCGAGTCGTACTCGCGCACCGAGGCTTCCTCACAAACCTATAGGTATATTATATGAAGTAACTAATATTTATGCTTTTAGCAATTTTTCCTTTATCAGTGCTTTAAGACGTTGCCTTGTACCAAATTTCAAGATTCTGAGTTCACGGGAAGTCGAGAATCCTGTAGGTTTTGATTCCCTTGCGAGTGTCGACAATTTGCAGCATAAACGGGTAGGTATATCTTTTATTTGCGTTTGCTTAGAAGTTTGATATTTTCTCAGCTCCAAGGGTAGTAGACCTGAATATTGGATATGAATTTCAGTTTGATAATTCCACGCGTTCCTGAGAAAACGAGTCTTGATAGACAGACTAACAACAAAGTGATCCTATAAGGGTTCCGTTTTTTCCTTTTTCAGGTACGGAACCTTAAAAAGTATCCTAAGTTACTTCTAATACCTTTAAGAATATGTGTACAAAGTTTCATGACGATCAGTTAAGTAGTTTTCGCGCGAAAGCTTACTTTCAGCTTCGTAATATTAGTGTGATTGTTTATTTAATATTTCTAACATTCCAAAAAACAAGAGTTTTACGCTCGTCATCTGTTTATCTCTCTATGAAACATCATCATCATTAGCCAACCGCAATCCTCTGTTAGACAGAGGCACAGCCTCTTCAATGTACTCCTCCCCTCTTTTTTTCTTTCTATGAAAAATAATAATAATTCTTTATTGTAACAAAAAAGGATCACATAACTCTGTATAGCCCTGGCTCCCAAAATAGCGTTAGCTGTGTGTTGGGAGTCAGCTACCCTCCAAAGACAAGAAATACAATTGTTACAATGCAATGGTGGACACAATAAAAAACGTGTAAGAATGACATGTCTATATACTAACTAGCTGTTGCCCGCGGCTCCGCCCGCGTTTATGTCGGTTTTTTCGTGTTTTTTCGCGGTCGCGGATATGTGACTGATGCAAAAAATTTATAAAAACAATCCTTGATGCGGATTATATATCATTCTACAATTTCAGCTCGATCGGTGCAGAACTTTTTGAGTTTTTGAAGCGTACGCAAACCAATATAACATTTATATATATATAGATGTAAGGGTATTATATATAAGATACATTTTAAGGAACACATAAATCATTAACAGTCTTTAGAAGTCCACTGCTAAACAAATGTTACTCCTGAGATGGAAGTTTTGCACTATACCTCACAGAGTAGTCGGGTTTGTTACAAGTTTTCTTTTTCTTTTCAGTGTTATTGTCCTCTGTAATTTGTTCTTTAGTCGTGTGGGGGAACGAGTGGCATGTTCCTCATGCAAGGTGATCACGCCTGACGGGCCACTGCCCAACGGTTGATTTCGTATCTGATAATCGGTGCGAGAACTTCTGTTGCGAGATTTACGATTTATAGTTTCTTCGTTTCCTTCGACACTCCGTAGTTCGACGTATATTCGGTAGATGGCGCTGTACTGTGTTTTCTTGTGGAATTCGCCTCTCCAGAAACCCACGGGATGACCAGTGGTAGTGACATTTCATCGATTTGTCGCCATTTGGATATTTTATAAGAGTTTTAAAATGCATTATGAAATTAATTAGTTTTGTATCCACGTGTAAGAAGAGTGCTACGGGTGTGTGCGTGCCGGTCAAGGTGAGCGCTCAACAAGTTCACAACTTAACTCATTAGCTGTTCAACGCGTACGCGTGTTCAAAGAAAATGCAGTCGAGTTGCATTTTCATTTAATAACAACCTGTTAGGTAAAATTCTGCAAAATATGTTAAAGACTTCTAAAATTATCTTAATATTTATTTATAACTTTATGCAATTTTGTACATCGGTGGACTTAATGCCAGTCAACCTTAGGGTGGTGTAGTAATCTTGTGAGGTAGGCGCCCAAAGGTTATACAACTTCGGATCTAAATACATTAGACATACATAAATTATCAACATACATACATAGATATAGATATAAAACATACTGTACTAAAATAACTATAAATAATACTGTAGTATATCGTCAGACAGTAAAATTCTTTAAAAGAGAATGCTGATTAGGTAGAGGAAAAGGATAAAATAATTTTTATACAAAGCTTAAATATCTACTTAATTTTTAGGTGGCGTCCGGTACCAACTTCGCACCGAAGTCTTTGAAATTGTTGACTTTCCTCTACTATACTATGCATATAAACCTTCCTCTTCTATAAATCTATCTATTGCAGAAATTTGCATTTAAATTCGTAAGCGAACTTAGCGAGCGAAGCGGCTTTATTTTAAAGTATGTAAAGATGAAAGAATAATCTTAATTAAAAATATATGAAGTTCAAAAATATTTTGTCAATGACTGTTTTATCAACCAAATTGCTTATTTTAAGTGTCTAAATGAAAAGGGCGTTGAATTACGAGCAAGTATGTGAGCCGCCGACTCAATTGACAGTTGACGTAACGATCAATAGGTACAGTCGACATAAAAAATGTTTAAAGCCGAGACAAAAAATTGTTAATATAGTTTAAAAAACATGCTTAAATATAGTTTAAAAAAACCCTTATATCAGTCGGTTACAAACAAACACGGCACGGGTGAAGCTAATAAAAGCGCATTAAAGACAAAGTCATGAGATTATAAATATATACATTTAGATAACTTGATAAAGATAAAAAAAAAACAACGAGGAATGAGATTAAATAACAAGCAGTTTTTCTATTTATTACAATCAAACATAAAAATTACTTAGGAACAGAATAATTACCTGAATACAAATTAGACAGATAAAATTAATCTACTTACAGTACAGAACAATCGTCTACAACAATTTATCCACTTAAACACTAACACTTAGAGTCCTTGAACGATGTTACCTCGACGAATGACAACCGACAAATAGGCCCGCGACGGAGCTGCATGCCGTTTTTATACATTTCTAGTAGGGTATTCCTTACTCGGCCTCTCCTGACTGTGGTTCGTCCTCGACCATATAGCTTCCACGTTTTTCTGTTGGAGTCTCAGTTGCTTGGTCTCTTTCCTGACCTTTGTCTTCAAGTAATGGCATAGACGGTCCAGCAACTGCGCTCATGTCACTGCCCTGCTGATTCTCTGGAATTATATCGTCATTATTGCCATAGTAAATTACCATTGGGTGACTAACGCCGATTGCGACTAACGTCAAAGGCGACAAACGCCGGGTACGACTAACGCAAACGACGACTAACGTCAGAGGCGACTAACGCCGGGTGCGACTAACGCAAATGACGGCTAACGTCAGAGGCGACTAACGCCGGTGCGACTAACGCAAATGACGACTAACGTCAGAGGCGACTAACGCCGGGTGCGACTAACGCAAATGACGACTAACGTCAGAGGCGACTAACGCCGGGTGCGACTAACGCAAATGACGACAAACGTCAGAGGCGACTAACGCCGGGTGCGACTAACGCAAATGACGACAAACGTCAGAGGCGACTAACGCCGGGTGCGACTAACGCAAATGACGACAAACGTCAGAGGCGACTAACGCAAATGACGACTAACGTCAGAGGCGACTAACGCCGGGTGCGACTAACGCAAATGACGACAAACGTCAGAGGCGACTAACGCCGGGTGCGACTAACGCAAATGACAACTAACGTCAGAGGCGACTAACGCCGGGTGCGACTAACGCAAATGACGACAAACGTCAGAGGCGACTAACGCCGGGTGCGACTAACGCAAATGACGACAAACGTCAGAGGCGACTAACGCCGGGTGCGACTAACGCAAATGACGACAAACGTCAGAGGCGACTAACGCCGGTGCGACTAACGCAAATGACGACAAACGTCAGAGGCGACTAACGCCGGTGCGACTAACGCAAATGACGACAAACGTCAGAGGCGACTAACGCCAGGTGCGACTAACGCAAATGACGACTAACGTCAGAGGCGACTAACGCCGGGTGCGACTAACGCAAATGACGACAAACGTCAGAGGCGACTAACGCCGGTGCGACTAACGCAAATGACGACAAACGTCAGAGGCGACTAACGCCAGGTGCGACTAACGCAAATGACGACTAACGTCAGAGGCGACTAACGCCACAGGTGCCACGGTGATCGGTAAGGGTGCCACCAGTAGGTACACCCACCAAGCAGCGGACCAGCGAGATGCCTCAGGATGCCGGCCGTCATGTGTCACTACTGCTTCTGGAAACAGTCACCAGTACAACAACAAAGCGAAGCAATCGTATAAATTGAGGATCTTACCATCGAAAAATATGGCACAAGTCTCGGGGCACCATTCGTCTTTCCATGGTACCATATATTGGGCGGCCGCTTGAGTCGACTTTCCTTTACTACCGTTGAGTAATTTTAGTTTATAGCGACCGTTCGGCAGAACATTCGTGACTCGATACGGTAACCAGCAGCTTCGGTACGCCAAGTAGTGAGATGGCCTGTGTGATTACCTTTCGAAGCTCGTTGGCGTCTTGATGACACATCGGATACAGCAAGCAGAATTTTGTAAAGGAGTCTACAAGTATTAGTACGAATTTGTAGCCCTCGGACATTGGTAAAGGTCCGAGTGCGTCTACGTGTACGATATGGTAAGGTAAGGTAAGGTAGTCGGCATGCTGTAGCATGACACCTTTTTGGTACTCCATGGTAAAGTGGAAATCCTGGAGGTATATCCACCAACGAGCCACGCGAGGGAGAAGGTCCTTTTTACCTTGAGTTGACTTCAGGGCGTTGCAGTCCATGATGACCTTGAATGGGATACCTGCTAAATAGTGACGGAAGTGCTGCAAGGCTCTGACCACTGCAAATGTTTCTAACTCGTAGCTGTGGTATTTACTCTCAGCTCCCTGTGTAACCCTGCTAAAATACGTTACCACATGTCTGCTGCCATCAGGATATGTCTGCATTAGTATGGCTCCATAGCCTGCACTACTCGCGTCGGTATGGACATCAGTGGGGAGTTCATGTTTAAAGAATTGGTTCGTTTGTCAAGCACGTTATTAGATCTTGGCGAACCTGTTCCTGCTCAGGACCCCAGTTAAACTGAACTCCTTTTTCTAGTCAGCAGAGCAATACATGCCGTCTTAGTAGCATACCCGGATATATACCTGCGGAAATAGCCCGCAAGCCCAAGGAGTTGACGGACTTGTTTCACGTTTTTCGGAGCAGACGAGTTTTTCAATGCCTCAACCTTTGTAGCGCTCGGTCTTACCTGACCTCCACTTACTAGCCGCCCCGAGACTAGAAAATTCGAGAAAGGCGTCAACACAAGCATTAGCGATTCCAAATCATCATCTTTCAGAGGGGACCTTATTAGAGAACTTTCAATAGCCTGGGTTTGATTAACCTGCCTAGTGACACCTATTATGCGGGTGATGTACTGCAGGTCTTTCGTGCGTACATATATAACCCCATCACGGTTAAGAACATCTGTCCCTATCACGATTGAGGTGTTCATGCAGGCTGATGGCACTACAACTAAATCAGCCTCTAACGAAACCTCGTTTAACTCGATAGTGACAGTGAAGTATGAAGTAGTAATAATTTCGTGTTCACTAATGCCTTTTATCGTACATCTTGTATATTTAGGTTGACACGAAAGGTACTTGAGGACGTCAGAAGAAATCAGCGATTGTGTGTGCGAGCACCACTGTCAATAAGTACATCCATTGGTATGCCTTGGACAACTGCAGGAACTATATCGATATTAGTGAAGACTTTGGGTGCGCACAAGTTAACATTTCGCTGGTTTCTTGGTTCCGACCAGTCTTTTTGCAAAAAGTACAAGTCACCACGGACTTGGCATTGGGAGCAGTACTCGTGTTCGAGATATTATTGCTGTTAGTTCGTTTGTTCTTGTTACAATGACGTCCTGGATGACCGCGTTGACTACAATTATAGCATTTAATTCCCGGCTGTTTGCGGATTAACATAAGTACTGTTAGTTTTAGTACAACTCGGTTTAGTATAAATCGACAGGAACGAGACTAAGTCTCTGGATGCCAAGTTCGCGTTTGCCGCTACCGCTCTAATTTGAGGGTTATCAATACCTCGTATGACTATAAGAGTCCTAAGCTCTTCAGATAAACCCTTAACTACGGGTAAACGCAATAATGTACGTCTCGCGTACTCTGCGTATGTCGTGTATTTGTCGGATGTCGTGTTCATGCATTCAAACAGAATATTAGCGTAGTCCAACTTCCGAGGGCAGAGAGGTTTAAATTCGACTTTGAAATTTGACCACGTACGGTCGGTTGTGACCCACTCATTTAGCCATACATTGGCGTCACCTTTTAGGCATGATGCTACACGCGACAGACACTCCTGATCCCCTCAGCCGTTCGCAGCCATAGCGCAGTCCACCTCTGAATACACCAAGTCAATGTCGTGTGTGGATGGATCAAAGGTGGACACGTAGTAGTTGCGAGAAATACTCGGTCTTAAAGATTTAATAACTTCCGCCAAAACGCTAATGGAAGAAACTGGCACATCTGAACTGCGAACCGCGGGGTTATCGCGAGCGGACGGCATACCCTCTGTGTTGTCCACACACGTCTGAGGAACATCGCTCAAGTTACCCAACCTGTCCGAAGACAATGCAACGTTACCATTATCGTTAGTTGAAGGTACACCTACTAAATTACTACCCGCAATATTGTTTGGGATCGGCGTTATACAACTATTACTAGACTGTTCAACTGCGTTTAGTCTTACTAAAATGCTGTTCAAAGTATTCTGTAACGAGTCGCTGCCAACCGATCGCGACACAGGCGGGCATCGAGGAGGCATTCTACAAAAACTCCTCGATTCACGTCTTGATTTTCGAGTATAAGGGTAGTTACGCCTGTGCGCACTGTTGTCTGAGCCACGCGACTCGCTACGGTCCCTACGAGACGAACTATCTCTAGTATGGCGTGACCTACTAGATCGTGACCTACTAGATCGTTTATGACTCCTTTCCTTAGGCATAATTGTTAGCAACAATAAAATAACCTATACCTTCAAGTATCGCAAATAGAAAGGGTGATTATCCTGTTCCTCAATGACCAAATAAAAATGAGATCTTTATCCCACTTCTGAATTTAGATAACTTGATAAAGATAAAAAAAAAACAACGAGGAATGAGATTAAATAACAAGCAGTTTTTCTATTTATTACAATCAAACATAAAAATTACTTAGGAACAGAATAATTACCTGAATACAAATTAGACAGATAAAATTAATCTACTTACAGTACAGAACAATCGTCTACAACAATTTATCCACTTAAACACTAACACTTAGAGTCCTTGAACGATGTTACCTCGACGAATGACAACCGACAAATAGGCCCGCGACGGAGCTGCATGCCGTTTTTATACATTTCTAGTAGGGTATTCCTTACTATACTATTAAATGTATTATTTTTGATAGAAAATGTAGTCTTCAGGTCTTTAATAATTTTCTTTCCCTTGCCGTAATTAGTCCATCTCTTTTGGTTATTATATGAATTGACTTCAGTCGTTGACAGTCCTGAAGCTACTAACATTGAATCGAATTTTTTGTTCATGCAGTTATCAGTTTCAATGTTACTTGAACAATAGAATCGTTTAAATAGTTCAAAGAAGGAAAAACTGAGGCATCTAAATGTAATGCTGTTCATTATATTTAATATGTGTGAGTGGAACCTCGTTTGTGGTTTATAATTGAAGAGATTAACATTTTATGTCTCTTTCGCCTGTTGATTAAAATGTTACTTCTTGTTGATTTACAAAAACAATTGCGGGTAACACTGCGGGGAGTTGCTTTGTATCATAATCATCAACAGTCTAAAATGTAATGTAAGTTTTTATTGAGACTGATATAAACTGAGTTTTAAGCAACTAGAGCATAGGTTTTTAAAACATATTGCCAACGCTCCTTGTAAACTGGTATACGAGAAATATAAAAATTGTATATTATTTTCTTAAGTACGAGTATAAGAGGCAAATGAACAAATGGATGGTAAGAGACTGTCGTCACGCATAGCCCCCTGCAATTCAAGGGTCACATGTGCTTTGCAGGTCTTGCAGGAAATTCGTTCTTTTCTTGAAGATTTGAAGAAGTAAGTTTCTTAAAAAGTACACTTCGATGGAGTACTGTTTATCCCAGTGAAGGGGATTAAAGTTAAGGATGTCAACAAATTGACGAAATTTAACATTAATTTTGACACATCTATAGGTGTATCATATTCCCTATAGGAAATTGGTCATTTGATGTACTTTACACATCTTTTTGCTTTCCAAAAGGACTATTTGGAACTGGAATGAAAATTAAGAAATAAAGAAACTTTAACTCAGGCATTTTGATGATCATTATTGTTCTTAGCCAATTCCTAATCTTCTTTCAGTCTAATTACTATACGGCTGAACTTCTTTCTTAAATCTCCACAACCCAAGAACTTTTTTTATTGAATAGGGGGCAAACGAGCAGACGTATTGCCTGATGGTAAGCGATTACCGCCGCCAGACCAACAACGTGCAACACCAGAGGCGTCACAAGTGCGTTACCGACTTTTGGGTCGGGTTTGGGATGGGGAGTGGGATGAGGTAGGGGTTGAGCTATGGGCCTCCGGTATCCTCATTCACTCGGTGAAAAACAGTGCAAGCGCAAACACCGGTTTTCTGTGAGGCCGTGGTATCACTCCGGTCGAGCCGGCCCATTCGTGCCGAAGCGTGGCTCTCCCACGGCAAAGATAAATAAATAATAAATAAATAAATAAATATTTCGGACATCTAACACACAACGCCATCTAGTCCCAAGCTAAGCAGAGCTTGTGTTATGGGTACTAGACAACTGATATGAATACATATATACTTTTTTTTTTGTAAATACATACATATTATACATAGAAAACACCCAAACTCCGAATCAAATATTTGTAGATTACACAAACATTTGGTCCGACCCAGGATTTGAACCCGAGACCTCAAGCACAGCAGTCACATTCACTACCACTGCGCCACCGAGGCAGTGAAGTTCTGTAGATATACTATTTTCGGTCTTTTTAAGGGCTTCAAATTACTACATGTGTTGTTAAAACAACCTTGACCGACGGTTCTGCGTTCTTTTTAAGTCACGGAGCGCTGTCAGTGTGTTTATAATGGTCCGTCATCCCTAGACTGACCTCGCTATGGTTGCTTAACTTTACTCGATCACCACGAGTTGTAGTAACTTGTACTGAATAACAAGTTTGTATTGTAATGATAAATTGTTCGTTACGCCAATTAACTTATTTAATTGCAGTGATTGAACGTTGAGCAGTTCGCGTGGAAATGAAAAATAAATATTTCAGACATCTAACACACAACGCCATCTAGCCCCAAGCTAAGTAGAGTTTGTGTTGTGGGTACTAGACAACTGATATAAATACATTTACTTTTTTGTAAATACACTTTTTTTTTTCAAAAAAAACGGGCACTTAACCAAATAACTATTTTATAGTTACTATTAGTTTGTTTGACAATTTTAGGTATTGTTATCCTCAGAATTTCATGAATTAATTAGGAAGGAATAGGTATCATCAGTTTTATCATAATATTTTGATTAAATTATTGAGAAATAATGTTTAAGCTCAAAACACTATTATTGTACCTGCTCGCTAAATAAAAATGAAACTCGTTAATTTCTTTGTTTTTTTTGAATACATTAAAAGCAGATAAAAATTTATAGTCCACGGGCCCACGTACAAGGGATTTCAGTGATTAATAACAGGCTGAAAGTTTATACACAGCTTTGTTTTGACCAGACCCCCAACTTTTATTATTGGACCAAATTCTGATAGTGGCAGGAAAAAGCGGGATAAAAAATATTAACATAATCTTGACAACTTTCGAGTGTAGGTCTCAAAAGCCGTGCAAGCCGTGATTTCAGCAAGAGGGGTGACCCCCTCTTGCTGAAATCACGGCTTGCATTCGTCTGGGCATGCTAGCGAGTATATCTTTTATGGTTTCTTGGGGAATACGTTCCCACTCCGCGGTAATGACATTCTTTAGCTCTCTGATGGTCTGCGGAGCCGGCTGCACTGATCTCACTCGTCGCTTCAGAACGTCCCAGACATGCTCTATGGGATTGAGGTCCGAACTTCTAGCTGGCCAGTCCAAACGACGAATTCCGACTTCTAGCATATACGAGTACGCTTCCACATCGCCAGACCGGTGGGCGCGAGCGTTGTCGTCCATAAAAAATGAGTTTTCGCCAAGAGCGGTTAAAGCGGGTTGTGCATACGGAATTAGAACTTCCGTTATGTATCGGTGTCCAGTCAGTGTACCGTTTTCGATGAAGACTAACTCCGAATGATCCATGGAATTTATTCCTGCCCAAAACATAACAGAGCCCCCTCCATAAGGTGTGATTTCTTCAAATCATGCCTCTGCAAAGCGTTCTCCTCGTCTACGTAGCACTCGCCAACGTCGGTCTTCACCATGCAGAGACATCCTGGCTTCATCGGAGAGCAATATCCTATCCCAGTCTTCATGAGTCCATGACACACAATTTCGAGCGAAGCTAAGCCTGGCAACTCGATGTCCACGGAGTAATTTAGGCCGCGTGCCGGGCGATGACTGTGTATATTAGCAGCGAGAAGCCTCCTCCTGACCGTCCATAGACTAATTTGCACATTTCTTACTTCTTCGAGGCTGTTCTTGAGGTCCACATAAGAAGATTTGCGATTTCTCAACGCTTGACTAACTAGAAAACGATCATCCCGTGGTTCGGTACATGTCTTTCTGCCAGAACCAGGCCTTCTCTTGACGGAACCGGTCTCTTGATAGCGCTGCCAGGTCCTTTGAACTGTCGACTGACTCACATTTAGCCTCTGAGCCACGAAGCATTGGCTGCAACCTTCTTCAAGCAGCGCAATAATTTTGCTCGCTTTTATCACTTTATCTACCATTTTCGAGATTGCTAAACCGCAATAACAATACTTTTAAATGTCAAGGATATCAGATAATTTAATAAAAATTGACAAAAAGTTAATTAGAGTCGATACTAACTATAGGGAATTCGCGCCACAAAATGTAGTTAAAAGTTGTTTTCTTTGAAAACCAGGCTCAGTTAAAAAATTGAATTTGGAATGTACTCTTATAAACTTTATGGCACTTTTATAACTGGCCAGTAACATGTTCAAATTATTAAAACCTTTTTGGTATTTTATTTTTTTCAGCCAGGAAGAAAATCGAAACCGCCTGTTTTTTTTGCAAATGAGTGTATATACAAACCTATTTACGAATACTATACAAATGCATACTCCTCGTATGCAATTTGACACAGTTGATTTTTTTAGGGAAGACTGCCAAAAGCTAAAAAGCATTAAAAACTAGGAACTAATTGGTATCGTAGCCCCGGAATTATCAAGTTAGTTCAAAAACAGTATTACCAGAAACAAAGAAATTTCAAATAAACTTCTAACCCCATTTTGCAGTCTCAGAGGTGAAATTTAAAACAAAAACCTCTTTCAATGCTCATCTAGGTCACCTAAGGAACATACATACTTCTAGACCCAGCCGTTTCAGCTGTGCGTTTATCGATCTTTCAGTGAATCAATCTAGTTTGCATAGCGACTTAGATAAAAAAAAGTAGTAGAAACTAACCGCCGTTAATTTTCCAGCCCACTGGGTGGTCCACCAGTGGCGGTTGTACGAGCGGTCGCTGTGTTCGCTGTTGGAGCTGCAAGCGCGAAAAGGTTCCTCGTACTCGATGTGCTGCTCGCCGCGTTACATGCTGGCGTCGGAGTACGCGCCCCATCTGCTACCGCTGCCGCTGACGACCCGCGCGTCGCCCCCGCCAGCGCACTTGTAGCGAAGCGATCTTGCGCCGTCCCAGGTATATATTTGTTAAATACCTTAGTCGAAGGATTAAGAATACGGACTGGCACAGCTCCTATTCATCCCATTGGTGACGTAGCAGCCGACTAAGGGAACTAACTATACAGGACATTTGAAAGAAGGAGGAAAACTTGATATAAACACTACCAACCCGTATGGCCAGCGTGGTATAGTAAGCCAAAACCAAATTTTTCAGAAGAGGCGTATGTCTAGTAATGGACGATTAAAAGCTTTTAATGAAATGTGTTAATGTGAAGACGTCTAGTACCAGATTCGTAGTATAAAAAATTGGTTGTTTGCAAAGTCGGTTTACGAAGATAATTTTACATAACGTCATAAGAAAACATTGATTAAAAATATGCGTCACAAGCCGAACGCTTAGGCCGATAGTGCCTCTCTATTGCTTATTCCGCGCTCTCGCTTGCACGCTCGGCTCAGGCGGAACGTGACAATGAGTCATGCTTTTTCGTGCTTGCAGCAGGCGTTCATCGCTATATATAAGACGTTAAAATTCTATAAAATTCTAGTCCCGATCTTTTTTAGGTTGCGGGCCAGTCTTTTTGATGCTACCGGAACCACACTTTTTGTTTGCCTGCATTATTCGTTGTTTTTCCACTCTGTTTTGTGATTTTCTTCGGTATGGGTGAGAAGACATGTTTTTATTTGGGTTTGGGACGAGGGTACTAGTGGTTCCGGTCCTCAAACTATCATTTCCTATCCCCTTTTGGCCAATTCGTCTGCAGCGTCGTTATCTAGGTACATATACCCAAAAAGGCGAGCTTAACTTAAACTTAAGTTTTCTTTGAGCGAACTCTAAGTGAAAAAAGGATAATAGATTAGAGAAAAGTAAAGGCACAGCCATATATTATTGTTAAATCATTCGTATTGATCTTAAAAAACTATCCTTAACAAGGACAACGCTACTATAGCATTATGAATTGATACTACGTCGCGGGGCAATGTTAGTCAAAAAAGTAACCTAAGTTCTTCCTTATATCATCAATTAGCTACCTGCCTGTGAAAGTTCCGTCAAAATTAGTCCAGGCTTTCTAGAAGTTAGCCGGAACAAACAGACAGACAAAAATGTAAAAAAATGTCCATATATTCAATATTATAAAATTCATGTGCATTTAGTGAAAAATTGATAATTGTAATTTGTATGTTTGTATACAATTCAAATTATGTAGATGTATAGATTACATATATTTGCGAGAGATGACCAATGTGTGTGTTGTAATCACGGAAACCATTCAATCATTCTTAAATATGTATACATAGATATGTAACAGACCCGTAACACTAACCGTTAAGGGTGGCCAAGCTTGAATTATCCGTTTATAGCACACCACGTTCTAATTAAATCTTAAATGGATTGAGTGTAGTGTAGGAAAAGGAAATGTCTGTAACTACAATGTAAAACAATAGGGCAAAATAACCATATTCATATTATACAATAGAAAGTAACTGTCTGTCTGTCGGTCTCTTACGCTTTTACGGCTAAACTGCTGCACCGATTTCAATAAAATTTGTCACGAAGATACTTTGATTCTTGAGGAGGGACATAGGCTACTTTTTACTTCGAAAACCAATATACATATTGCATAGAAAAGCGTGTTTTAGTTAGTTCATTTCTTACATACAGTGGTATGTACCTCAGTGACATTTTCGACACCAAAACCATTTATATGGTGCAATATTTTATTTTAAAATTATTGTTTTCCATAAAGTATTGAATGACCACTTAAAGCTTTGCTCTGATTTGTGTTTTTTTTTTTTGGTAATTTTTCTAAAAATGAACCCTAGGTCAATCGATTTCTCTCCGCCGAAACCCTCTGCATACTAAATCTTATGAAAATCGTTGAAGCCGTTTTCGAGACTCCGATTATATGCATACAAGAATTGCTTGTTTAAATGTATTGATTAGATAGATATCTTATTTTTTTCTAATAATAGAACATTCTTAACACAACATAGGAACTTTATATTTAGTCAATTGAGGTTTCAACATGAGCCTGAATGAATGAATGATGAAAAAAAGTCAATTAGTCCATTAAACTTGAAATTGGTGCAGCGGTTTAGCTGTGAAATATTAACAGACAAAGAGGGCTACTTTGGAATTTATAATATTATATGGATTTCTCAATATCTTGTTAATTTCTTTAAAAATCTTAATGATCTAAGGGAGCAAATTTTCAAGGACCGCTACGATTTTCATGAAATTTAATATGCAGGGGGTTCCGTGGGCGACAAATCGATATAAATAGGATTTATTTTTAAAAAGAAAACTAAAATAAATACCGAGTAAAGCTCGTTCATCAAAATACTTGAAATAAAACGAAAGGACCACCTTGTTACGTTTTAAAACCACCTTAGTCTACGGACAAAATGCAACACGCAATAATAAAATAAGACTTTTTAATGTCATGTAATAATTAAATTATAAAAATAAACAAACTCTAATTCTGATTTATTTAAATGTACAAACATAATGTTGGCCGAGTGGTTTCAGCGGTCGCCATGCCGCTTGCTACTGCGCCAAGTGTCGTGGGTTCAAATCCCACGCGGTACCTACAACACTTTGTGTGATCCACGAATTGTTGTCTCGAGTCTGGATGTTCTTTGTGTCCGTTTCATGTATATCTGTAAAGTCCCCCACGACACAGGATTTTTATTCTTAATGTGGGAGTTGTCTTTTTAAAAAGAGAAAAAAAAAAAAAAAATATATGTTAGCGCCTCTTAATAGATATCGCTTTCCAATTCCAACGCGAATGTTTTAGACACATCAAATTCTAAAGTTATACCAACTTAAACAGGGCAGTTTTGTGAGCTCGTTAAGGAAACAAGCTCGTCACTATTTACACAACATTTAATATCGCTCACCTTCCTCAAACTTGCCTTTAAAACGTGTTAACTAGCCAACCATATTCTAGTAGTCTAAGCTTAAGTGCCCATCAGCGAAGAACGCCGTGAATAGGCCGTAAAGCGCGCTGTCAAATGTAAAATAAACGCGCTGTCCACCGTCCTACTGTTATTAGCTATAAAGTAGTCAAACAATGGCCCACAGTGGGCAATAAACTTGTTATGTCACTCACGGAAATAAATATGATGTTAGAAAACGTCTTATTAACTTATAAAACTGTTCTCAACACATCTGGGTTTGAAAGTTGGCCATGCGGAAAACGGTTATATTAAATTACTTGGCTCTAAAAGTTAATCTATTACTTGTAAAGGAATAAAATAATAATAACGTTATTTGTTTACATTCAAGATCAAGCACGAACCATCACGCTTATGTAGGTAAAGAAGAATAATCTGTATCTTTTTCAATGAGTCTGCTAAAGTGACTATACTCTGCCTGATGGAAAACATGAGCAGATTCCAAGAGTGGTCACCATATTTATTGCGAATGCCGCCAATGCAACAATTTAATCCGTGGGAGAGCTATGCTTCGGCATGAATGGGTCGGCTCGACCGGAGTGATACCACGACCTCACCGAAAACCGGTGTGAAATAGCGTTTGCACTGTGTTTCACCGAGTGAGTGAGGATACCGGAGGCCCATACCCCAACCCCTCCCCCCATCCCCTTTCCCATCCCCCAAAGGTCGGTAACGCACTTGTGACGCCTTTGGTGTTGCGGGTGTCCATGGGCGGCGGTAATCGCTTACCATCAGGTGATACGTCTGCTCATTTGCCCACTATTCAATAAAAAAAAAAATACAGAATGGTGATCCACACTATGGCGCCCTTTTACCTGGATCCACACCGGACGGTGCGTGTCGTTCACGCGATCCACCAATGCTTTATAAGGAATTTAAATGTTTATGGGACCCAAAATATGTTAATTATACCAATAGAGGTGTAAGAGACGATGCTTGGCGTCAGATTTCTTGCGAAATGTGCGTAAAGCTGAGTCCCGGAGTCCGTTAATTTTCAGTTCGTAGTAAAAATACGTCGATGCCTTACACAAATACACACGTACGTGGTAACGCGCAATATCGTAACGTGCATTTTCAAAACGTGCGCTAATGCATACCTAATTACTAAACTAAAACATAATTTAAAATAAAATATTATTATCTCGTGGTGTGGTCTGAAAATTATTGCGTGCATATTATTATATTTATTTCTTCCCCTCCATTTTTATTAAAACTAATTCCTTTTTTACCACACCTAACTCAAATAGTTAAACTTATTGTTTGCGACAAAAGCTTCTTTGCTACTCATATATATACCTAAGTTCACAACGCTGCATCGCATACCCGGTAATAAAACTACCGGTACGATATACCTATCTCGCGTTTTCACGCTCGTAAACTCGCTGTGGAAAGGGACAGCAAACTTTTATAGCACTCCGTCGCTTTTCGCAACAAAAACTTTTATTACCGGCCACTCGTAAATTACGCAGTCTAACGTCGGGTCGAGGAAATTTAAAAAGTATCGATTTTAAAGTAGGGCTTTACGTAGAAGATTACCGAATAAAGTTAAATAACAAATACTTAGAATACGAGCATTTTTAATGACTAAGGACATAGCTTCTATATCAGGCTCATCGTAATTAATAATTATCCGATGACCTACCACAAGCAGACCCATTTAAAAATGGAACACGGGTACGAGACGGTCGTAAAAAGAACGTGATAGTGACGTTCCATTCCCAATGCTTACCTTGTCGATAAAAATGAGTTAAATTTTGAGAGTATTCTTAAAAAATTTATGTGATGAAGAGATCCAACAGAAATCCAATCGATGTCGACCAAGCAGAAATCGATAATTTAAACCTCAAGTTTTTAGTGAAAATTGTAATGTATACAATATTTACATTGTGTGGTAAAAGCACATTGTAAAAACAAATTTAACCTTTAAATATTTATCGTAGTACCTATTATGGGTACCTACCTACTATGGTTAGAGTAGAGTTGATAATGAAGTAAGCAAAATAACTTCCCTACATTAAGAGTTCCAAAGCTTTGTTAAAATATTAGATAAAAAATTTTTACTAATCAATGGATTTTAAAAATAGATTGTTTTTTTTACAGTTTTATTACAAAATGTCTAATCTCAATATCCTACATCGTATCTCACACTATATACTATTAAACAAGACAATAGAGTAAACAAAACCATCGACATATTGACACAGTAGCAAATTGCATCACTTTTCGATTGACGCGTCGTCGTCTGCCGATCGTAAAACTTTTCGCGCGTAAACGTCACCGTTGACATTGGCTAGCAGATGCAGCGCTGCACAGCGTTCCTTTGTGCCATAGCCGTCTAGTAACAATATTGATTTACAGCTTACTGGCATATTGTACCTAAAATTTTAATAAGCGTATTTCTTGGTTCGGGTCAACGACCTTTCGCTGTTCAATGATTAAAAAGTGTGTTTTCAAATGCATTTTTTTTCTGTTAGCTTGAATTAAATTTATATTATATACCATATCACAAAATTAAATACAATAACACATAATTATACATGTATGCAATAAATGTTGATGAATTTATCACAGACCACATTGAGTGAATTTAGAGGAAAGGACACAAGAGTTATAGGTTATGATACATGAGTCATTTTGTCAAACGTAACTAGTTGGCACTACACAGGAATATAATAAAATGGTCGTCAAATATTTCAACAAATGCTCTGAACTCCGAACATTCCTGTATGAAGCTATCATAAAATCTAGACAGACATTCATCCCGGTCTCGTCTCTCGTCGTAAACCGTACCTAAAATAAGCCATAAAATATTGTCTCAGTATTTAAATTTATCTATATTACTGACAGTTAAATTGGAACGTAGGCTGCTTGTGTCTTTGGGACACTAACACAATGATTATGTGTAAAAGTCGATTTACAGTTGGGACCAAAGACAATACTGAAAAAAAAATTATGTGGTAATAAATTGCTTTATTATTTTAAGCATGTTTATGTACAAAAATATAAAAAGATTAAATTGTGCTCAGTGATTATTTAATTTAAAAGAAAATGTTAAGCACTACTTGTAACATAATCCACTTATACCACAGTTTTTTAAGGGAAAAAAACAAAACAGCTTCTTGCGTAATAGGATTTAATTACATAATAATGGAATTAAGTCGCATTAATTGCATTATTTACCCATTCATTGCATTGCTTACCCATTAATACCTATATACATATATAAAAATGAATTGCTGTCCGTTAGTCTCGCTAAAACTTAACAACGGCTGGATCGAAATGGCTGATTTTGGTTTTAAAAATATAGAATATGAAAAATAAAAATAAAAAGGATTTTCGAGCGGAGCATCAGTGCAGAATGTTACGCTACGGGCGATAGGAGATGTAAACGAGGTTGCGTGGGTCAGGTAGTTAAATATATATGTAATTAAGTCCCATTACACAAAATGCACATATTACATTTTAGTTTTAGGATGTAATTATTTGTGTGTTAAGTGTGAATATATTGCGAACGTTGGTATTATTGCCAATTGTAATGAAATAAGTCGTAACTGTCATATCTTGCATGTTACGGTCGCGAGTCGTTGTGCTGTCACAGTTTTATAATTTATATCATAATTTATAGATATGGCAACATTGGCCGAAACGAGGAGTCAAGCGTGTTATCCTGATGCAAATCAACGGATTATATAGAGTAGTTTGGTTTACAAATAAAATTTTATTGCGGCGATAAATAATATTTTCTTTTGTTTTTGTTACATATTTTGCTCTAGAGTTATCTTTGGATTTGGAACAACTTTTTAACACAATTTATAGACCCAGGTTCGGGTCAAGACGAGTCAAGTTAGTAATCTTGAGACCTGTCAAGATTATTTAAGATCAGAAAACGGTTCTAGGAGCTAAAGGGAAAATATTCAGTACACACTTACGATAAATGAACGGTCTTATATGCTGTATATATACCTGTATCTCTTCTTCATATTTGTATAGCTAAACAAGTAGTACAGGAGATCGATATTATAAAATTGTCTCAATAGTTATTTAAGGGAAATTTCGAATGAACGACAGGCAATATTCGGCACCAGTTTTCGTACTCTTCACAGCGCTGTAGTTTTGCTTATTTTGCCACCTTAGTGTCTCGTCAACCACGAGATAAGGAGGGCTTTGTGATTTTTAATCCATCTGTTACAATAATATATAATACACTAGCGACCCGCCCCGGCTTCGCACGGGTGCAATGCTGATACTAAATTAAATACACTACAGAAAAACTATGAACGTTGTATATAAAAACATAGCGGCCCGCTCCGACTTTGCACGGGCATAAAATAGAAACCTCTAAAATTAGCAATGTTGCCTTAGTATATGATGCATGTATTATATATATAAACCTTCCTCTTGAATCACTCTATCTATTGGAAAAAACCGCATCAAAATCCGTTGCGTAGTTTTAAAGATTTAAGCGCACATAGGGATATAGGGACAGAAAAGGCGACTTTGTTTTATACTATGTAGTGATACACATGGTTTTTAGATTTTACTAAGCTTATTGTTTCTCATAATATCGGTCAGGAATATGATGAAAGTGCGAATAGTATTTTTTTTTATTTATTTATTCAAACTTGATGTACATTTTGCACAAAGGCGAACTTAATGTCATATGGCATTCTCTGCCAGTCAACCTTAAGGTGATGTGAAAATATGATTTATGTCCCATGTCAACGTTTTATGACAATAACCTGTAATTATTTTTGGTCAGTTTTACTATTATCAGAGAAACCACAACACAATTGAAACATTATTTCCTATTATGAATTTGACGTATTAATTTTGCCGTTGACATATTAATTGTTCCATAATTATACAATAGCAAAATATTGAGTAAGAAATTATGCGTGCGCCTTCACTAATAACGAGTAATCAAATGACTCACAAGGTCTAATTAGACTTGTAACTTGACATATTATCTGACATAATAGTTCTAAATGTCAAATTATACTTTTTTTATGGAATAGAGCTCAAACGAGCAGACGTATCGCCTGATGGTAAGCGATTACCACAGCCCATGGACACTCGTAACACCAGAGGCATTACAAGTGCGTTGCTGGCCTTTGGGGGATAAGGAAAGGGATGGGGGAAGGGGTTGGGGTAGGGCCTCCGGTATCCTCACTCACTCGGTAAAACAGAGCAGTCTAAGTTTTATCATCAGTTACCTATCAGTGAAACTCTCGTTAAAATCGGTCCAATCGTTCCAGATATTAGTCGAAACAGACAGACCGACAGATAGACAAAGATTGTATAAAAATATATTTTGGTATATGTACCTACCGTGTATACCATACATAAGCATTAAGTAAAAAGCGGTTATTTTAATATTACAAACAGACACTCCAATTTTATTTATTTTGAATAGATTTATTGCTTTTAAGATTCTTGACGTAAATAGATTTCACCAAAAATTGGAATAGGTAGGTATTTGATACAAAACAAAAATTTTAATGCGATAGTTTATTATATATTATGAGTATTTGTTCTTAAATACACAATAAAATTACCTCTTTAGATACCTAAAGCGCTTTAAAAACCCTAAAATGTTTAATTAATTGGCGCTTGAATGAGATCTTATCATATCATTTCATCTCAAACGACGAACTTCGAATAAAATAAATACATCGAGACTAAATAAGCGGTTAATTAACTTCTTTTTTTTAAATTGTGTTATAAAATCAGCGTCAACAATTTTCTCTTATTTATACGAAATTGACGTTATTTTACGACCATGAATTCAAGGGCACGTGTGTAACCAAGTCAAGTCATCGTAATATATACAGGATGTTAAAAAGCGAATCTGAAATCGGAGACCTTCTGTGAGAGACTTTGATTCTTCGAAAACAACCTAAAATGACAGCATTTGTTATGTCGTGCTCGTTGGTGAGTGCGAAACCGGGTGGAGACCCAATGATGCAGAAGCAAATCAATACGCCGCGATATGTGGGTCACCATGCTGCATTGGTGTATTGTCTGCATTCACAATGAGTATGGTGCCCACCACTCTTGAATTCTGCTCATGATTTCCATTTCTCAGAGTAGAAGAGCGTACTCCTTCCTAAAAGGCCGGCAAAGCACTTGTAACGCCTCTGGTGTTGTGGGTGTCCATGGGCGGCGGTAACGCTTACCATCAGGTGATACGTCTGCTCGTTGGCCCGCTACATAATAATAATAAAAAAGTAGAGTCAGGTTCTGGCAGGTTCAGCTCAAAAAACAAATATCTTCCTCACACTAAAGAAATATTCAAAGTTGTATCAATTGCATCGGAGATTAACCACTAACGTACACTTCCAAACTCTTAAACAATGAAATTAAACGAGAATTTGTTAAAGACAAATTTTATCGCTTTATTTAAGAAAAGAAAATTGAAGTTGAAGAAGAACAATGAAGGCGAAATTAAAACAGCTAATCGGAAGGTTGATGGAATGTGACTTGAATAAATGGATGGAGCGTGGAGACTTGAGCAGACCAGCCTTTACAAGTTGTCGTGAATACAAAATGCTTTTGATTTCTTTATTACTAAAGGTGAATTAACATTTAGTTTCGTATTTTAGGATAATGCTACTACTTTTATAGGTAGGTGGTTTTTATTACATAGAAGACAAACGAGTTAACGGGACACTTGATAGAAATTGTCTACCGACGTACATGATTATATAAATAAATATTTTCGGACACCTAACACACAACGCCATCTAGGCCCTAACTAAGCAGAGCTTGAATTTTAAGGACAAGACTACTGACACCCCTAACTCCAAAACAAATATTTGCAGATCATACAAACATTCGGATCGACCCGGGTATCGAATCCGAGACCTCCTACACAACAGTCGCTTTCGCTACCACTGCGCTAACGAGGCAGTTAAATAAAGGTTGATGACCTATGATCATTTAGCTACCCTCATTGTTCATGTCTCAAACTAGCAACTACACCCACGTGACCATATTTACCCGTGTACAGTCGGCCCGCTACTCATTCTGTATATATTGTAAAATCGATTAAACTCGATCGTGTTCGGTGACATTCTTCACCGCATTCGGCTGTCTGGACTCGCATGCAACAAAGTTGCAAGTAAACAATATCAAGTGAAATGCGACGAGCGATATACAGTATCGATATTATGAATGCCTTACCGTATTTTTTACAATTGACTGATAATAATAGACTCATTTACTATTGTATCGAGTTATGTGTACATGACATGAATTCTATATATACATATATTTTGACAATTACCAGTGTGTGTAACAGTTATCAATTGTAGAGATTCTCATATCGGCACAAACGAGTAGGTTCGACCAGAGTGATTCTACAGACCTGCCAAAAATCTCCACCAGGTTAAAGGCCCAAGTCCAGGTGCATCTAGGTGAGCGTAGCGCCTAGTAATTAGTCTCGCAAAACCGTTAAAACGAGCTGCATTATTTTTTGTGCAATATCTGTTTTTTAAGCTACTGCGGCACATCACTTTTAACAGTCGGAACTATAAAAACAACATCTTTAAGTTGTGATGGATCATAACTTTAAGGTTTTTTGTTTTTATTCAGGTAGCCAGAAGATTTCCTTTGAGTCTTTCATTCATTCTTATATCCTAGTTTTCTTTTTGAAATGAAGTCATAACATCTTATAAAGATAATATGTGGCCTTAAGGTCAATGGTACCCATAGGTTAAAAGCATTCTTAAGTATTCATACAAGCAATAGGATTCATTCATTTGCTCTATTTTTACGGTAATCAGAGCGTACTCCTTCTGAAAAGGCCGGCAACGCACTCTGACGCCTCTGGTGTTGCGGGTGTCCATGGGCGGCGGTAATTGCCCTCTATATCATAAAAAAACATCTATTGATAATATCGTTCAAATCTTGGTAAAAAAGATTTCATAATGATCTGGCGAATATTTTCGGGTGACAGTTGTTGCAGCGAGGTGTCTGCGGTACGAAGTTAATAGCTTGCCTTTTATTCCCCCTAGTGGTCAAGATATTACATAACGGTAACTAGATCTGAACGTTGTTACTGAAGCAGAGATAAAATCATCTACCTTATTTACATAATATCAATAAAATAATAATATCTATAGACATAAAAGTGAATCCCCATTTCCTTGGTCACGACATCACGCGTTAATGGCTGCACCAACTTCGCTAAATCTTCTTTTGTTGGCCCATTTATCGAGGAAGGTTATATAACTTCACGCTACAACCAATAGGACCTGAGTATCAATTAACGGGGCAAATTAATCTTTTTGAGAGACTGACGGAGTTGCATACATAAATATGAGATAAATATGTAATTGTTTTCTTTAACATACTTTAATTCAGGCTAGAAAGATGATGTTCTTGATTGTCATTCACCATCTTCCTAGCCTTAATTGTTCACAATATAATTTGGAGTCGGCTACTAGTTCAACCGGTTTTACCTGAATATCAGTTTTTTTACGGAGCGACTAGCATCTGACCTTCGCAACCCTGAGGGCGAACTGAATTCGAAGGATGAACTAATTGTTAAAATGTTTGAGGGTACTGACTTCCCAATTATGGTTGCTATAGATGTTCATGACAACAGTGACGTACCAAATGTTATATCACTTGTCTAGTACCATAACACAAGCTCTGCTTAGCTTTGCGACTAGATGGCGTTTTATATTAGATGTCCGCAATATTTCTTTATTTATTACGAAGATATTAAAGAATCTTGTAATCATCGTCACCATCAGGCTGTTGATGACTAAGAAATGACAAAGTTATTCCCCTACTTAATAATTTGCCGCTGTCTCTTGTCACTTGGACCGGACGTTGAACGTTGAATGTCACATCATTATCTACAGGTGCCTGCTACTAACCGCCTTACCTGTTTGATTCATTGAATGCTGAGAAGCTATTGCCCCAATCGATATCGCAAAGATCATTTAAAGAAATAAATTTGGTTATTATTTGGTTGATGGCTTTATAAATAACTAACAAACACACGTAACTTCGTCTGCGTGTCTTGAAACACTCTTCCCTCACATTGATAGATCCAAATATTCGCGGAACAGAGCCACCCAACAAGGCCGAGAACCGACAATGTGCGAGGCCTACTTAACACTACAGCAGACAACGTGAACCTCTAAAACAAAAACATTTCACTGAGAGAATATTGGGACCACAGTGAGGTAGAATTAGCATAGTTCTGCACCTGACGACTGCTTTACTGTGTAGGTTATACAGCGGGAACATATCATCCATTGCTGAACATCGGCCTCTCCAATCGCACGCCACTTAGTTCGCTCCTCGGCTTTTCGCACCCAGCTCCTGCCAGCCGTCTTGCGCAAATCATCACTCCACTTGGCCTGTGGACGTACTACACTGCAGGAATATATAATTTTACCTCAAAAAGGTTATAGTACGTTAACCTTGAATATATATATCTTCTGTCACGGACTTATAAATAACTTTTAAATGAAAACCAGTCCTTCACACATTATTTTTGCGAAACACTAACCGTTTACGCACGAGCACGCGAGGTTCACAAATTGAATAATTGCTAGCCGTTTTTGCAACATTTTTCATTGAGGTCCCACTCGTTTTGGTCACAGTGTGGTGATAAATTTATTATATCAGTGTACCTGTTTATAACTTTAGTGCCATCAAGATTGAATTTATATGTGTTACTTACAAAGTTAATCCAATATTTGACTTAAGATTTCATGCCTGGCTGTAAGGCAGAATTTGGGACCGTAGATTCCCTAGACCTCTCAATTATAGGTAATTCAGTATCTTAAAGGAAATAGTCGCGATCTAGTATTTTTTGAGTTAAAAGGTTCCCAGATGTTAATCTAATAACGTTAATCTATACTTAATATTACAAATCTGAAAATATTGTTTGGTTCAACGCGTTAATTTCCGGAACTACTGGTCTAATTAGAAAAATCTTGTAGTGTTGGATAGCCCATTTATTGAGAAAAATTGTGGGCTACATAAGCTCACGTTACGACTAATAGGAGACGAACCTTAATGACAAATGTAATGAAAAGAGAGTCTGTCGAAGTTGAGCCGATTAGCAAGTTTTACTATTAATCATAGGAAGGTGTACATAAAAACTGGCTTAAGGTATGCATGTATATTAGCTACTGAGATAAAGGTATATTAAATATATACGGTGCGCGAGCGCAGCCACGGGACGTGTGGGACGTGAGATACAAATGAACGTATTAGTTTCCCTCTCAATAAAAGCCAAAGACCACCTTCAACATAATAAGAGAACAATTCCCACGTGTTAACGATGTACGTTACGAGTTTCCTGTTCGTCACAGCTGCCCTGTCATTGACAGGGACAAAGTTTGCTTTTATTGCTTCATGCTTGATTCTTTGACACTTAAATGTTTAGTTTGATTTCATTTCCTTTATTAGTGTATGTCGAATGAAGGACGAACGAACGTCTATTTAAATACTTTATAGTTTTATGATATAGATGTTAACTGCTTTGAGTGGCATGACTTACAAATGTCAGTATACTTCTCTGATTTTGAAAGAAAGATGAAGCATCTTTTTCGCTAAAGACATCATTTTAAACAGAACATATACCCTTCTTTTTGTTGACGGGTGGTAAATTCTTTCAGATCTTTGACTCATCAGGGGTTCAGGAGTCATTAGTATGTGTTTGCACTAAACAGCACTCTGACGGCCGAATTTAGGTGCCCTGCTCTGCGGAGGGCCCGGACTATTTTGTTTCAGATCATCCCTAGGTTCGACTCCGCGCATACCCAGGTGCCATCACTATGTGCCGAAGACTGGTCGCAATTTTGTGACCAGGCCACCCTTCTACCGCCGGCCGCAGCTACCAGAGGTCCCTGAGAACACTCTGCCAGCTTGCGGTCCCGTCGACGGATCGGCCTTCTCTCGGTCTCGTTCCGCGTCTCTTTCTGGAGCATTACTGCTTCACGGAAACAGAGCACTGCCCCAGCTCTCCTCACCCGCCAGTATGGCAATGATTACTTGCGGGGACAGGTTTCGTCTTCGTGTTCAGACGCCTAATCGGAGAGGTCCTCCAGCATAGAAGCTGGGTGGAGTTCCAGTTGGTTGCAAAGTTGTGGCATTGTGCCGTCTCCTAGCATACGACCTAATTCAGATACTCACCAAAGCATCCGTGTCCGGTGAGTATCTGTGTCAATCGATAGATGATGCGATCTCCTTCTCGAGTAAATGACACGATGGTTTAAAAAAAGAACATACGTAACAGGTTTTTTCGCCCATTTAGATAAACAAAACGTTTAGCAATTTTCAAAACAGAACTACCAAGAAGTTGAGTAAACTGGCAAGCTTACAAATCCCTGTAACCTGTGATTTCCTGTAATGGAGGTCAATTTGTGTGATGCGATTGATTTTTATTTCATTGCTTTTATTGTGGGGGAACGGGTATCATGTTCCACCCAACACAAAGGGAGGATCCTCCGACCAGGCGAGGTGATCATGCCTGGCGAGCTACTGCCCAACAGTTGATGTTGGGATGTTGTATATATGATAATCGGCGCGGGAACTTTATTTGCGCGATTCAGGATTGGTAGTTACTCCGTGTAGTGTAGTTTGTAGGTACAGTGCGTTACTTCGTAGTTCAGTGTATCTTCGGTAGATGGCGCTGTATGTGGAGGTCGCCACATCACTCCCCTCCAAGACTGGAGGTCGATATATGTTGAGTCAGCTGTCTGTGCTCTGATGCGGAGCTTGCCAGTGCCAGGAGTGAGTAGTTCCAGTGAGTCGGAACTGAATGCCGCAAGTTCCAGTGAGTCGGAACTGAATGCCGCTAGTCCCAGTGAGTCGGGGCTGAAGTCCGCTGATCCCAGTGAGTCGGGATCGCATGCGGTGCGCGGTGCTGCGGTGAGGTCCCCAGTGAGTCGGGGCGATTGCTGCGTAGTGGCTGGCTGCTGCGTAAACGGGAGAGATGTGCTCTGCTTACATGGACCGTAGGTGCAGTGTGCTGTGCCTAGACGCTGTAGAGGCCGTAGGGGTTACCAGGCTGGAGCGGTCGCGTCCTGCGTGTGGTATATCCCAGTTGAGACCGAAGTTGCTGGCTGGCTTGAGACTTGCTGTGGGAGTGAACATGATGGTGGCGCGGCTTGAAGGCTGCTTCCAATCACGTCGGGGTCACCACTGTGGTGGAACGGGTATCATGTTCCATCCAACACAAAGGGAGGATCCTCCGACCAGGCGAGGTGATCATGCCTGGCGGGCTACTGCCCAACAGTTGATGTTGGGATGTTGTATATATGATAATCGGCGCGGGAACTTTATTTGCGCGATTCAGGATTGGTAGTTACTCCGTGTAGTGTAGTTTGTAGGTACAGTGCGTTACTTCGTATTTCAGTGTATCTTCGGTAGATGGCGCTGTATGTGGAGGTCGCCACAGGTACGAAGTACTTTTGAATTATACCCTTACAGTGAAGCTGTTTGCAGCCGCAGATCAATTATTTGAAAATGAACTCTGGTTTTCAATTGTTTTGGCATTTGCTTCTCAGAAATCTGTTATATTTGAACTTAAATTGTTGTTGTTACTTTTTACTGCATTTAATTCATGGTTATTCTTTCTTTAGTGATAGGTACCCTTTTATTAGTGAAATTTAATTAAGCTTTGAATAGGTTACAGAATTTTATTTAGTAGCTAATTTACTGCATAAGTTTGAAGACATGTCGTATTACTTATTGAAGTTTTAAAATATTCTCTTTTTATCTACATAATCGATCTTATATAGTGGTTACTTATTCGATAATATTCATTATGTTGTTTGTGGGTTTCTAAGGCTTATTAGACGTTAAATAAGGCTACTTTGATCTACGTCAGTCGGATCAATTTATTTTAAGTCAATATAATATTAATATATATATAATATTAATATATATATAATAAATAATAATTTAGGTATCATCATCATTTGAAGCCTTCTTTAACCAATTTGGTGTAGGTCCCTTTAAACCCCATCTACTTCTTTCTTTTTTGCGCAGTTTGTATACAATTTTGGCCTGCCACCTTCCTGATATCGTCCTTCCGTCTCATCTGCGGTCTGCCGACTGTTCTTTTATAATTCCACGGTCTCCATTCTAAGAGAATCTCACCAGCAGTCAGAAAGCACGTATATACGTCCTTCTTAAAAGGCCGGCAACGCACTTGTAACGCCTCTGGTGTTGCGGGTGTCCGGCGATACGTCTGCTCGTTTGCTTACTATACAATAAAAAAAAACCTACAACCAGTGCGTCTTACCCGCCCTTACCTACGGAGCCGAAACTTGGGTGACAACGAAGGCTCAACTTCAGAGACTCTTAGTCACCCAAGGGGCAATGGCACGTAAGAGTATCCTTACGAGACTGAGACGAGACGAGGCTAAACTGAAGTGGCAATGGGCAGGTCAAGTATCCTGTAAGTCTGATTCGTGGTGCAAATTTAGGTAGGTATAAAATAGTAAATTATAAAAATAATCTTCAACACGTTCTTATAAAAAGCTTTATTCTTTTATGTCAGTTGTCCTATTATTGATAGGCAATAAGTTAATATTTATAACTTAATGTTAATCTTTAAGCACTTAAACCTTTTTTTAGAATATTTTTGAACGTATATTACAAAAGCAGTTCGATGTTTTCTATCGACATGCTTGTTATAAGTATATTAAAAAATACAATGTTTTTCTTTGACGACAGTTTTGCTTAGGAAGTTTTATGAGCGTCGATAATACGCTGAGACGGGAACGCTCTCGATAGTATAACTCACTAATAAATGTTCAGGATGCGTGATGTGAGAGCTTTGATCATCATGGGTTTGTAACAATGTTCCACTAAATACAAATCGTTGTAGATATTTGTGTAGATATTTCACACACAAATTTTTTTTCCGTGGGAGAGTCACGATTCGGCATGAATGGGCCGGCTCGACCGGAGTGATATCACGGCCTCACAGAAAACCGCTGTGTAATAGCGCTTTCTCTGTGTTTCACTGAGTGAGTGAGGATACCGGAGGCCCATACCCCAACCCCTCCCCCCATTCCCTCTCCCATACTCCAAAGGTGGCAACGCCCTTGTGACACTTTTAGTGTTGCGTGTGTCCATGGGCGGCGGTAATTGCTTACCATCAGGTGATGCGTCTGCTCGTTCGCCCTCTATTCAATAAAAAATAAAATAAAAAAGAATTGAAGTGTCTGTTTGTAGTTTCAAATTAACAGCTTTTCATTAAATGCTTAAGAAAGTATAAACGTTAATGTACGTGCAATGTAGTTTTTACTAATAGGTAATGTGTTTTCTTTAAAATACCGTCAAATACTTGATAGTGGACTTTAAGTATGGTGTGGGTGGAATGTATGGAACATTAGAGGTCATTTTTTATTAAAAATGTAATATTACATCCAATTGACTTTCTTTTATAACTCAATCCTTTGTAGCTTTATTTAAATTTTTAATTTTGTTCTTGATGAAGTCGTCGCCATTTTTTTTATAAAACCAGAACTCAAGCAATAAAAATAATTTGTATCACTGGGGACTATTTATAATGTACATGAAATGGACACAAAGAACAACCGGACTCAGAACAACAATTTGTGGGACATAAAGTGCTGTTCTATGTAGAGTATGAACCCACAACCTTCAGCAGAGTAGAAAGTGTTGTGGTTGCGCGGTAACCACTTAAACCACTACTCCATCCGTACAGTCACATAACATAAGCATGGTAGTAAAAAATAGTTTAAAACTACTATCTTGGTAGTTTTTAATATAAAGCCAATAAATTCTGCTTCCTTGGCTCTATTCAATAGAGTAGCTTCTATTGATGCTACACTCAAGATTTATGACACGAAGGGGACAAGTTATCATTGATTGGTCAACACAAAATCATTGCTGATGTAATAATAAACAAGAAACCGGTTTATTTATCTTGTGCTTCTCTAAATCAAAGTGTTCGTCCTTATTTAATCCCCTTGTTACAAAACAAAGACCAAATCTCCCGGTCCTAAATGAATGATATTAAAGAAAGAAAAGAAGAGAAAAGACCCTGCGGTGTCACCCGCCGTTATTGTCGTACCGGGGCGAAGCTAGCCAGTCGTTCCAGAGATTAGCCGGAACAAACAGACAGACAGATAGACGGACAAAAATTTAATAAATATGTTATTTTGGTATATGTACCGTGTTACATACATAAGCATTTATTAAAAAGCGGTTATTTTATTACTTGTATTACAAACAGACACTCCAATTTGATATATTTGTATAGGTTGTCCTCTACTTAAAACCTACTTAGGTTATAAGTAGACAAAACCTTTAAAATCATGACCATTTATAACTTACTCTTTTCATTCAAACTAACTTTTATTCAAGAATAACCTTAACTTAATAAATTTAACTCTAACACTAATAATGAGATTTGATACAGGTCGCAATAAATAAATAAATATTTCGGACAATTTATTAACACACAACGCCGTCTAGTCCCAAGCTAAGCAGAGCTTGTGTTATGGGTACTAGACAACTGATATGAATACATATATACTTTTTTTTTTTTGTAAATACATACATATTATACATAGAAAACACCCAAACTCCGAAACAAATATTTGAAGATTACACAAACACTTGGTCCGACCCAGGATTTGAACCCGAGACCTCAAGCACAGCAGTCGCATTTACTACCACTGGGCCACCGAGGCAGTCAATAAATTTAACTCTAACACTAATAATGAGATTTGATACAGGTCGCAATAATAATAATAGGGACGTATAAAGATGTACAGCATCAATAATCTGTCCTCTTATTAACGTGGTGCAAGCAAGCAAGGTGCAGCGGCTTAGCCGGGGAAACGTGACAGACATCTATACAAACGAATAAAATTGGAGTGTCTGTTTGTAATATTAAAATAACCGCTTTTAATGCATATGTATGTATACACGGTACATATACACCATTTTTTTTTTTCAATTTTTGTCTGTCTGTTTGTTCCGGCTAATCTCTGGAACGGTTGGATCGGTGTTGACGGGACTTTCTTTCTTTAGACTAGCTTCGCCCCATGGCATTTATTACGAGGGGTTCAGCCAGTTTATAATATTGGTAGGAATGGTGTACACTAAAAAGTAAAACGTCAGTACCTTTATTAATACATTGTATCATAGGTGCCTTCCATTACTTCGAGACAGTTCCCTAGTACATGTGATAGAAACTACTAAATAAAAGCTAATTAAGTTAGTTATTGAAATAAAAATAACTTAATTTAAAATATCAAATTTGGTAGCTCGTAGTTCTAAATTATTGTGAAGTAACACCATGATTTGGCAATACAAAAAACTTTAAATTAAAACAATATACAGTTACTTGATTTAAAATCCTATTTACAAATACTGGAAGCAGCTGTAAATGCTAAACTAAGCCATTACGTAACCATTTAAACCAGGATTTTAATGAGAAACGCCTCACACCAATGAAGTCGGAAGATGGGAGTAATGTTTACGACTATCGCTTAAAGTAATTCTTATGCATAATCATGAACTTTGTTTTGAACTGTGTTTTGAAAATATCTCATTGGCAATTTATTTAGTGTTTAGTATAACTTCCCTAAATGTCTCTTTTATCATCATTAATCATTAACAGCCTCTAATAATCCATTGCTTGACATAGTCCTCTCTAGAAGTTTTCCCCTCCATCCGCTTCAGAGGCCTGCCGTATGTCGCCTAAATTAAATGTCAACTAGCAGACGGTGCCCACTTCAGTGAGGGCAGGCGCTGGGCTAGGTCCGGATGTGTTAATAACAGCAGTTCCCGGTTCCCTCCCTTCTCAGGCGCATTGTGGCACACCGTGTGGTTTTAGTCGGTCCGATACCGACACACCGCCCCGCCGCAAACTCCGGTGGGATGACGGCCCGTGGGGGTTACCACACGTAAAAAAAAAGAAAGGCCTGTCTCGAGATTTTGACCTACTATTCCACGCTAGCTAGAAGTGCTGGTAGATTGTTAGTCAAATTCTTTTTCTTTGCTGAGCTTGTTATCCTACGCAGTTTGCTTCCTTAAGCCGAGTCTCCACCGAACAAAAGTTGGCAACTTATGTTGCCACCACGTGTAGGTGACAAAGGTTTCTATATTTTCCTTGTGTTGCCACCAAAAACTGTAAACAGATGTTCAGAACCGTGTTTCTGTTTTTGGCGGTAAACATCAAAATAATACGCTTGTTGCAGATATTATATGTGCAGAAGCTTAGTTGATAACGAAAAGAAGCATGCCTGACACGTGGATAAACGAATCAATCATGTATCAGATACAATGATAGTTTCTGATTAGTCCATCATTAATGAGGCTCTCTTCTCAAAGCATTTAATAGTTTAAACCCCTCCATGTACTTTTCTTTTTCAAATTCTTGGCGACTCAGTGTAGACACAATGGGAACAAAAGTAGGCGATTTTTTAGGAGCTGCAAACAGTTGGAAACACTGAAATGGCCAACAATTTCGGTGGAGATGCGCCTTTAATCGTCTTTCACGAAACCCACGGGATCAATAAAGGTGGTGCCACTTTTGCATTCTTAATCCGTTACAAGATTTTCAACTGAAAATATAATTAATAATAATAATGTAATTTAATTTTGATTGTGGTGTCGAAGTTAAAATAGAACGTCTGGCGTGGTATCTGGAACGCAATGAAAAAGTAAGAATGTATAATGTCTCTACATAGTGTTGCCACTTATTAAAGTAGTAGTACCTATGCCACACGTAACATGCATCTAGAGTTTAATAAAAACCTTTTTGAGATTCTCTGTCTCGATTCTTAAAAATATTAGATATTATTTCTATAACTTGCTCGCTACCTATCCTTGTGGCAAAACCAAGATTTATCACAAATGGGCATGGCCCGACTAGAATCATACCATGGTTTCACAGCCGCTCTTTCATATCTTTTACCAAGTAAATGAAAGCCCGGAGCCCCAATCTTTTCAAATCCCCTGATCCCGGCAGGAGGTATTGAAAGGTTGGTAACACACTTGTGACTCTTGACTGCCATGAGCAGTGGTAAGCACTGTGGCGACTTCCACATATAACACAACAATAACCTACTACAGCGCCATCTACCGAAGATACACTGAACTACGAAGTAACGCACTAAACGGAGTAACTACAAATCCTGAATCGCGCAATAAATAGTTCCCGCGCCGATTAACATATATACAACCTCCCAACATCAACTGTTGGGCAGTGTCCCGCCAGACATGATCACCTCGCCTGGTCGGAGGATCCCTTTGTGTTGGAGGGACATGATACGCGTTCCTCCACAGCACTTACTATCATTAGTAACCCGTCGACTGGTTTGCTTTTACCCATCCTATAACTTGTCACAGATAGATGCATGCTCACAACACATCTCAGACCAGTTATTTATTCCGTATATTATCCGTTCTCTGTCTACCGTAGAGATTAAAGTATCAATTTGACAGGCAATTCAGCACGCACAATAAATTCTCACGATTGCATGTACATCAAATCTCGAACACTTAACATAATTGGTCCCTGTTTCTGCATTATTAAACATCAGTCAAACAAAACCAACTTGGCTCTCCCTTCATAAAGTAAATGTATAGTAAACAAGTTATTTTGCTAACCTAGTAAATTATTTTCTATTTAAGTTGTAAAGGGTGTGTACCTTTGGTAGTATGGTCGTAAAACCAAATGGTCGTAATTTTTATTGCCGTCTGCTTTACCCCTTTGTGGCTGAGTCGTACTAATAAAAGGTGAAAAAGTTGTAATTGTATTATGGACGGTGTTCGAACAAAATACTACTTTTGCTATTTTCTTTTTTAGTTATGAATAACTGGAAGTAGAGATTAAGACGCTAAGTTTTCCAAGAACTTTAGGCATAGATTTAAAATCATTAACTAGTTGACCCGCGGAAGTTGGTCTGCGTTTTTCGAAAGAAATAAATATTTAATTTCGCCCCCTATTGGTCGTTGCTCTCGTCTCTGGAACGGCTGGACCGATTTTGACGAAATTTTCACCGAGTGTAGCTGCCAGTTTTTGTTATAAGGAGTAACTTAAGCTACTTTATTATAGGCTGGTTCGTTCCGCGGCATAACCCACGTCTGTTGTTATGAAGAAGACAACACCGCGAGACCCAGCTAGTTTAACATTAAACTGATTATATAGAACAACAAAAATGTCTAAAACAAAGTCCTCTATTTTTAACCGACTTTAAAAAAAAGGAGGATTTCAATACAATGGAATATCGTGTAAAGGTGTCTTTCTTACTATTTTAATGCCAGTGGTCAAGCCTGTTTAATGCAATTATACAATTGTTAGCGAATGACTGTTTATAATTACAGGAGACTAATCTGTTTCTCACACAATGTGAGCAACGAAGTACCTACCGGTTTAAGCGGTAGCTTCACCCCTTCCTACTGGGTTGAGTGGTTTGGGTTCGATTCCCGATTTGTGGAAAACACTTTGTTCAATTCACAAATTGTTTTTCTGTGTCTAGGTGTTATGTGTATTTCCACATGTTAGTAAGGTAGTTCGCTTCTTTTAAATAAATACAACATTGGTTGGTAATTAGAGAAATGGAGCGACATCTATACGTAACAATGAGAAAGTTGCCTTAGGAACTTACTTTTATGAACTCAGTATTCGTCGTCATGACTTTAGGAGTCATTTCTGCGGTTAGTCTGCAAACACCACAGGATATTGGAAAGTAAACGTTTTTGTGATAGCACTACGGTTGATTTTAGATATGATTCGTTGACCTAATGAAATTGATTCTCAACCACAGAAATGTAAACTTTTATTTGCTTCGAGTTTACAGAAATGTAAAGTTTCCTTATCTTTAAGTAAAATTCTGTTCTTTAGTTAATTGCTCTGTTATCATCTTCAACATATTATAATTTTGACTCGTTGGTCTAGTGGTTAGCGTAAGCGACTGCAGATCAAGAGGTCTTGAGTTCCATTCCCGGACTGGCTAGCACTAATAAAGGCTATAGAGATGATCATCCGAGTGTTAGCCCAAACCAGGTTGGATTCGTCTCTCAGTCTACTAAGACAAGGTTGAACATCGATATTATTTACGTGAATTGTACCAGACCTTGACAACTCATGTCCTAGGCGATGAAGTTCTGTAGCTAGACTATTTTCAAAGTTGTAAATAGTTAGCCGTTGGTCCCAGTTGGCATCAACCGGGACGGCTTAACGTGCTCTCCGGGGCACGGAGGGGGTCTCAATATGTTACGAATGGTACGATAACTCACCTTTGCAATAAGCTTACCACTTAGGCTAGAGTTTCCTTATTGCCTGAACACTACAACCGACTCCAACAAGCCTACTTTCGTGATGAGTTGTAATAAACTTTTTAGATTTTTTTTTTCATAGAATTTGTACGAGACTAAATGAAGGAAGTACAAAAATACACAAATTATTTTAAAACTTAAAATCACCAAAATTGTTTTTTAAATGACAAAGTGAACATAGGTACGTAAAATAAAATGTACAAACGAACTAAGAACCTCCTCCTTTTTGAAAGTCGGTTAAAAATAACACATAAGAATTGCTTTTATTTAATTCACTTCCTGAAACGTCGTTTCTAACCTTTACTACTTTACTTACCCTTTTATATAACAATTAGATATGCATCATTAAAATAATTAACTAGATTGTTATTGACAGACATAATTGCATATTTAGTTTTTTTTATACTTGTAAATGATATGTATTGGTAACAAATATATTTATAAAGTCCCTGTTACATTGCAAGCGTCGTAAATAAGTTTCGGATCGCATGCGCTCAACGGATGTTATCTAACAAACACCACTTAAATCAACGGAAAACAACTTAGGAGTTAAAGACGAGTGCACACGTGTATATAATTATTTTATTCTATACAATCACGGAAATAAAGTTAACATTACATCTGAATGAAATATTAAGTAGCACAATCGAACTGATATTGTTTTTGTTTGCTCTGTAATTTGTAATACCATAAGAATAATTAAGAATGAGCTATCTTTCTATTACTAATACACTCAATTAACTTACGGATATATTTACTGTGTTGAGTAGGATTAAGATAACGGTTTCAACTCTATCATTAAGTTTCCAAGGGGAGACTAAATGAGGAGGTAAGGTAGTGAATAAGGATTTAGGCAAAGAGATGGAAAACTAAAACAAACCGCGTACTCGGACTCTTCGCGTATAAGCCTTATTCAAAGTGCGTCACTCATCGCGACCTTGTGCTATCTGTAGTCACTTCTTTCCTACTATTTTCTTGATGACATCTTCTAAGCGCATCTATTTAACATTACCAAATACCTAGATTTTTTGCATACGACAATTTAATCCTGCGCTAGATGTAGTTGCAGTCCAAAATATAACTAAAAGAATGCGTCATCCTTACAGTTGGTACATTTATATCGATCCGGATGTGTTAACAGCAGTCCCCGGATCCCTCCCTTCTGAGGCGCAGAGTTGCACACCGTGTGGTTTTAGTCGGTCCGATTCTGACGCAGCACCCCGCCGCAAACCCCGGTGGGGTGACGGCTCGTGGGGGTTTCAACACGTTAAAAATCTTTTTTTTAAATCTAACATGTTATTGCAACTCTTTCTTTATTTGGCGACATAACTTACATACAACGACCATTTCATTACATTATTCAGCGATAGCAAGAATTACGCCTTCATTTCAGGTCATTTCCATAGCAAATGAAATATAACATAAATAAACACAGAATTGTTGAAAACCGGTTGCGACCGCAAAGAATTCAAGAAACAAAGTATTTCTGTCGCATAAAATGCATGAAAGGTGAAGTTCATTTGTCAATACGAATATATTGTGGTCCGGCATAACAGTGCCACGAAAGTTGAGTCCCGGTTGGTGTAGTGATTGTTTTGGAAATAAACGCCGTGGTCCGGTCACGCGCGCGTGATTTTAACGTAAACATTGTTCCTGTGCGCCCGCGCGTCTGACCGTGTGCGCCTGGCTTAGCAACATGCCGTATTATTTGTCATACATCGGTGCAAGATTATGCGTTGGAGAACAGATGTTTTGTGCGTGTATTTTTATCGTTTGTGGTTCAATTATAGTGTACACTGCAATACTTTAGCTCTATTTGCGAATTTAGATACACATATGGTTCGATGACCTGTTCGATAATTTCTTGTCACTTAACACTCTGCAACTAGGGCGCATAGTAACAAGAATTCTGAGTGTCATTCATTACCTCTATATAAACAACACCTAATCTTAATAACATTACAAATTTTATAGTTTCAATACTTCTCCTTCAGTTCGAAAGTGAAGTTAACTATTTATATTCCATATCAGGAAGGAATCTCTACACATCTGTATCTTTTATTCTTTCACATGTTCCTTCCACCAAAGTGTTTTTTTTATGGAATAGAGGGCAAACGAGCAGATGTATCGCCTGATGGTAAGCGATTACCGCCGCCCATGGACACCCGCAACACCAGAGGCAGCACATGTGTGTTGGCGGCCTATAGGGGATGGGGTATGGGCCTCCGGTATCCTCATTCACTCGGGGAAACACAGCGCAAGCGGTATTTAACACCGGTTTTGTGTGAGGCGACGGTATCACTCCGGTCGAGCCGGCCCATTCATGCCGAAGTGTGGCTCTCCCACGGTTACTGTTAGTTGTTAGTTAGTGTTCAATTTAAAATAGTATTTGCTAACAAAAATGGATCATAAACAAGAAGCTAAGAGTCGAACAGTTTCCTCCAATAGTTCAATAAAGGAGCAATGGCCAATAAAACATGTTAGTACATAGTTTGTAAATATACGAGAAGTGGACACTAACCTTCCTGCGGCTGCTGGTCATTACAAATTATTGGCTTTAAAACTACAACGACACAGTTAACAAGTAATGATACAAAATTTGTATTGCCACTTGCTGTTAACTCCAGACCTTAAAAAAGTAGACATTGAAAAGCGATATACCTATATCTATATTAATATTATAAAGCTGAAGAGTTTGTTTGTTTGTTTGAACGCGCTAATCTCAGGAACCGCTGGTCCGATTTGAAAAATTATTTCAGTGTTGAATAGTCCACTTATCGAGAAAGGCTATAGGCATATCATCACGCTAATACTAATAGGAGCGGAGGAACAATGAAGAATGTTTCAAAAAGAAGGGAAAATCTTCACGCTACGGGCAATAAAAGAATCAAACGAGTTTGCGTGGGTCAGCTAGTCTATCTAAAAATTAGGGTATTCATTTTCGGCCAGTTTCGGTAAAATGCTGAAAATTTGCCCAAGACCGGAGTATTTGATGCTTTGGAGGAGGCCTTAGTTTAAAAGTAGAGCAATTATATTCAGATGAGTTCACTGGGTTTATGGAAAGCATATTACCAGGTATATAAGCCCAGTTGGAGAGGCCCTTGTCTAATAATGGACTGTATTTTAGTAGAATCTAGTACAAAAAATTGTAGAATGGTTCTTAGATAATCCGTTAACATATTCCCGTATCGGTGTACAATTGATGTTATAACCCCCGCGCGTTGACATTGGAATTGAACCTTGTCATAATAAGAGCCGCGTGACGTCATCCATAATAGTAACGCTAGTAACACAATCTAAAAGTTTATTTTTAAGAAATTTAATTTGATAGTTTGATTGATTGATTTCAGTTGATAATTCTTGTAAATTTCACATGTACTGACGGTTCACTGACGTCACCGCTCTTAGCTGTCAATCCCAATATCAACGCGCGGAGATAATACAACAACTTTATTAAGTACGTATTGTTTTATTGTCCATTAAGTAGCATACTTAATGGACAATAAAATATTTGTAATAGTTTAATTGATTTATTCATTTGATTGAAAATCATTCATGAAAATTTATCGTAGTTATAAACACTAATTGATTTAACATAGGTACTTAATTGTGTTTTAAGTGACAGTTACACTATAGTATTTTTTTAGTAAGAAAACTGGTGAAACCAGTTACACAGTTTTTCGGTGGATAAACCCTTTTGCTGTGCCCAACAAACCATACTCCCTTAATCCGGATATCCGTGATCCGGATACCTTACTACTGCACTGTTTCTATATCTTCGGAATTTCGATCGACAAATAGACTTAGTTTAGACTTTATATCTATAGCCTGAGTTTGTTACTTGCCTTCTGTATATCTTAGGAACTGCTGGTCTGATTTGAAAATTATTTCAGTGTTAGACAGCCCATTTATCGAGGAAGGCTATAAGCTATATATCTCGCTAAGACCAATAGGAGCGGAGCACCTATGAAGAATGTTACAAAAACGGGGGGAAAATATTACGTTACGGGCAATAGCAGACGTAAATGTGTGTCTGTTTGTAATTTCTAAATAACAGTTTTACATTAAATGCATATGAAAATATCTATATAGGTATGCTACAAACATCAAAAATACATTTTTTTTTAAATTTTTGTCTGTCTGTCTAATCTTTATCTTGTATTTATTGCGAATATAGATCCCACCCATGTGTAACAACAATGTAACCCATAATTTTGAGTAATTTCTTAAAACTACCTTCTCAAGTGTTACCAGCGTGGGTTTGGTAAAGTTTACTTCATATAGGAATCAACTTAAACTTTGAGTGATATATCTTTGTTATGTCTGCCACCTTAGTCATTATTTTAGATGACGACATCTGAAGGTATGTGTCGGATGATTTATCTTATCATTATGAGGTACCTACAAATATTAGTTGAATTATACAGCGTTTAATAATTAAGATTGATTTAGTATTATTGCTTGTAGTAATAAGAATGTTAAATTTATGATAGTCATTTGTTTCTGAGGGCTATGATGGATATATAAGAATTAATTATATCAGTTAATAAATGGTTGCTCTCAAAACATACCCATAATACAATCACTTTCTTCTTTACTTGATATTTTTTTCAAAATTTAAAAATACTGTAATTACTTAGCAGTGCCAATGATGCTAGAATCTAGACCGCCTTAGTGTGGACCACCATGATGCATTGTCTATATTCGAAATAAGTGTGGGGGAACGGGTGTCATGTCCCTCCAACACAAAGGAAGCATCCTACGACCAGGCGAGGTGATCGTGCCTGGCGGGCCACTGCCCTACAGTTGATGTTGGGATGTTGTATATATGATAATCGGCGCGAGAACTTCTACTGCGCGATTCAGGATTGATAATTTCTTCGTGTTGTACTTTGCTCCGTAGTTTAGTGTATCTACGGTAGATGGCGCTGAAGTATCAAAAACTGTTGCGCTGTATGTGGAAGTCGCTACATCAGTATGGTGACTCTTGGATTTCACTTATGCTTTCTATTAGACAGGGTTGTCACTTTAGCAGGCGGAACTTATTTAAACAAACTATTTACGTTTCCACCGATAGACTGCTGATACAATACAAACCGCGAGTAATCGTGAATTAAATGGCCTAGGTCTTAAAGGCGACTTGTAGTTTCAGTGTAGGTCCTTAAATAGCTCATAAAATCTGGATAAATATGACATAACAATCAGTGACTCTGCTTATAGGAATGGAGATAATCGCGGGAAGCACTAGCTTTAAAATAAATAATGAATCATCAAAATCGGTTCACCCATTCGAAAGATATGAGGTAACAAAAAAAAAACAGTCGAATTGATAACCTCCGATTTTCTTAAAGTCGGTTATATACCAGCTTATTATGGTAGAAAAACACTAGCTTTTGTCCGTGTTTCCGTCGTCTTGCATGTCGGTTATCACGGTATATAATACGTCTCCTCAAGATTAAAAGTAGATGCATGACACATTTTATTAATATTGGTTCAGCGGTTTAACCGTTCAAACGTAACAGACAGTCTGAGTTACTACTTTTATATAATTATATGGGATAAACGTTTACCGTAGGTCCAGTCATAGTAGTAATGATTTCTGCCGTTCACTCTTGAAAATTTCGCATTCACCTTGTAATAGATAATAATAATAAATATTTCGGACATCTTACATACATCGCCATCTAGTTCCCAAGCTAAGCAGAGCTTGTGTTATGGTTACTAGACCACTGATATAAATACATATCTACATTTTTTTTGTAAATACATATATAATATATATAGAAAATACCGAAATTGCAAAACAAATATTTTTAGATCATACAAACATTTGGTCAAACCCTTGAATCGAACCCGAGACCTCAAGAATAGCAGTCGCATACGCTACCACTGCGCCACAGATGCAATCATCTGTAATATCTAACATTAAAATGTTATCATAATATTGACACCGCCCCATCAACTATGGAATTTACAACGTACTTATTTAACAACAAATTTTGCCATCTTAATATGGCACTTAGCTTTAAAAATATAAAGGCGATTAATGCTTGTTTTATCAGTCGTAATAAAACCAGTTGTCTACTGTACTCAAGCATTGGATTACTTTGTCTTTATTTATAAACCAACTTGGCACTGCATAGACAGAAACTATAAAATAAAATAAGGTTAACGATGTGACCTTTGGTGACCAAGATTAATAATTTTAGCGTCTACCTAATCATGTTATTAAGAGATAAACTAATTATTATCGTGTAGCTACTTTTAAAAATAATATGTTAAAAATCTCACAACGAAACACGATAGCACGAACTCTGTAATTTTTGCATTTTCTGTGCGAGGGTAGTACCGCCCCGGTCGAACCGGCCCAACCGTGCTGAAATCAGCGTGGCTCTACTACCTCAATATAGATGATGAATATAGTATAGATGATCTACAGCCAGAAACAAAATACATAATCGAGCTCATCAACCAGTGGTAGTCAGTCACTAACCATTAGATAATATATCAGTAATTTGTTTACAAGAAAAAGTAAAGTATTTACTAGAAAAGTATTGTGACAAACCGGAGGTCTATATCAATAGACCTATTAAGATGCTTCTGTATCAACAGAGTGCTGGTCCCCATGCTGCTTTGTTGCAATTGTGTGCATTCGCAATGAGTATGGTGACTACTACGGTTGAATTCTGCTTTTCATCAGGCAGAGAGGGGTCACTTTGACGGGCTAGTAGACTTGCGGTGATCTTCTTCGGTTAAGAGAGATGCGCATTTAGACATTAGGCCTGTGTTGTCTTACAAAAGCGGTTATTTGAGTCAATTTTTTTTTTTTTTTTTTATTTTAAAGACAACTCCCACATTAGGAATAAACAGCCTGTGTCGTGGGGGACTTTACAAACATACATGAAACGGACACAAAGAACATCCAGACTCGGGACAACAATTCGTGGATCACACAAAGTGTTGTAGGTACCGCGTGGGATTTGAACCCACGACACTTGGCGCAGTAGCAAGCGGCATGGCGACCGCTGACACGACTCGGCCAACCGTGCAGTCGACCCAAATCATGTTGGGATTGGCTTAAAGTATTCTCCGATACAGTTGAACTTATTTTTTTACGTGACGCGACTGCCTTTTAGACCTCCATAATCCAAGTACATGTCTTATGGAGCATTTTATTTTTTTATTAATGTAGGAATTAAAATATTATTAATTGTCATTTACTCTAAAATAGTATCGTGTATTGAGGGAACTATATTGTAACAGGGGTTTTTTAGAACATTCATATTTTTTCCGTTATATTTCGGTCGACGCCAGACTTACAGACGAAATACGAACGATGTTACGAATGTTACGATGTACCACGGTGTGTTTTAAATCTATACTATATAATATTATAAAGAGGAAAACTTTTGTATGTTTTTTTGTAATGAATAGGCTCTAAAACTACTGGACCGATTTTAAAAATTCTTTCACCATTCGAAGGCTACATTATCCACGAGTAACATAGGCTATATTTTATTTTGGAAAAAATAGGGTTCCGTAAGATATTGGGGTTTTTCGGACACAAGGTGTAAAAAATCAACCCTATACGGGAGAAAATTTTTCGCTACGGGCAATAAAAGACGCCAACGAGGTTGCATCGGTCAGCTAGTTAAAAATAAAGACGTTAATTGTCAAAAAACGCGAGCTTCGATTCGAAACCTCTCCCCTACATTTGTTTTAGTAAAAAATGTTTATTTTAAGTTATTTTTAGTTAAATTTAATTGTGTTACAATCCAAATCAAATAGTAAAACGCTAACGATATGGTACTCAGATTTTCATTAGCTAATTTCATAGGATTAATATTCATAGGATTGCATGCTAACAACTGCCTCGTTGGTCTAGTGGTTAGCGTAAGCGACTGCAAATCAAAAGGTCTCGGGTTCAATTCCCGGGTCGGACTGCTGTTGGGTTTTTCCTACAAGAAATTCCTAATAGCAGCCCGGAGTATGGAAGATGGCGGTGTTTCTTCACGTGCTTCGGAGAGCACGTTAAGCCGTCGGTCCCGGTTGTCATGAACATCTATGGCAATCGTTATTGGGAAGTCAGTGCCCTCAAATATACTGACAACTAGTTCAACCTTCGAATTCAGTTCGCCCTCAGGGTTGCGGAGGTCAGATGCCAGTCGCTCTGTGTAAAAACTGATATTCAGGTAAAACCTGTTGAACTGGTAGCCGACCCCAAATATTGGGAATAATAAAGGCTAGGAAGATGATGATGATGCATGCTAACAACATAAAATTGTGATTTATTTTGCGATTGGCTACGAAATGAGAGATATCATCATTTTATAATTTATAATCAAGTTTAATAGAGTCAATGGCAACATATATTATCAGATAAACTGGTGTTCTTGCAATAAAGATCGAATCATATGAATATAGGTATGTAATACTTGCCAGCTATTTTATGTTGGCTACTTTATACCAAGCCAGCCATTTTACTTTCAAAACGTAAACGTACATTATTTTAAGTTGTAAACATTCTCTAAGACAGGGTTTTTTTTTAATTTTTCCCATTTTTTTATAAAGAAGAAAGATTGCAGAGAGGATAGTCATTTTCAAAGTCTGCACGGTTGGCCGAGTGGTTTCAGCGGTCGCCATGCCGCTTGCTACTGCGCCAAGTGTCGTGGGTTCAAACCCCACGCGGTACAACACTTTGTGTGATCCACGAATTGTTGTCCCGAGTCTGGATGTTTTTTGTGTCCGTTTCATGTATGTTTGTAAAGTCCCCCACGACACAGGGTGTTTATTCCTAATGTGGGAGTTATCTTTTTAAAAAAGAAAAAAAAAGAAAGAAAGTAAGAAATATGAATTGTCAATAGCTAGTACTTTATATTAGCTTTTGCCAGCGGACGCTGCCCGCGTTTATGTATACTATAATCACTGTAAATAGAAGCCTATGTGTTATTTTGATGTATAAGCTATATTACTGTAAATTTCCACCTGAATCCAATCAGTAGTTTATGAGTCCAGAGTAACAAGCAACCATAAATAAATAAATCTATACATCCATACTAATAAATAAAATTGGTGTGTCTGTTTGTTATATTAAAATAACCGGTTTTTACTACATGCATACACGGTACATGTACCAAAAATATATTTTTTTCAATTTTTGTCTGTCTGTCTGTTAGCCTAATCTCTGGAACGGCTGGACCGGTTTTGACGAGACTTTCACTGGTACATAGATGATGATATAAGGAGTTACTTAGGCTTTTTTTTATGTTCTTCCGAAACTTGAGAATGTTAACTTGTGGCCACAAAGAGATCTCTTTAAGCATGCTAAGCTAACTAAGCTAACTACATCGACTGGTTCCTATTGGCTTTCATAGAATAGGTAGTAGGTAGATTCTACCCAAAGTTGCCAGCCACTAAAACCGTTACCCCTTACATAAACTTAATTTAGTGTTTTTTAACAATTCCATAAAATGACTTTGTTTGGCTATATTGCAAATGGGAGTCACAAAAGTTGTTATATCAAGATGTGTGCCTTCCAATTAATATGTGTGTCTATTGTTATACCAAGTAGTTTAAATGGTATTAATTAAAAAAGAAATCCATTCATTTACGAAGGAAACCATGGTGGTTCTTGGCTTATCACTTGACTTTTTCTTTACAATTCGAAACACACTATATTTTTGTAAATAAATACATATATATATATACCCAGGACTTAAACCCAAGACCTGCAAAGCAGTCACATACCAACACTACGACTGTGCCACCGAAACAGTGAAAAGTAAAATAAGTACAGATTTCGGTCTCACAAGCCTCAGCAAGTTTAATCTATTAAATAGTGTTTTATGGAAAATTATGAATCTGGCCTTCGATATAAAAAGCAACACATCTACTTTAAATATGTCATCAGAGACTGTATAGAAAGCTGATTCTCACTGCATGGTGGGTCTAGTGGTTTAAAGTCGGTCTCAACTACACTACTTCACCATGTGTTGTGGGTCCACGAACGGTCCTTATTGTTTTTAGTCTGGCTGTTCTTTGGGTCCGTTTCATTTATGTTTGTAAATGAAACGGACAACAACACAGTATGTGTATTCGTAACGCATGAGTTGTTTTCACTGTGGCAGAGCCACGCTTTGGCACAAATCGACTGGAGTGATACCACGGCCTAACAGAAAACCGGTGTAAAATAGCGATTGCGCTGTGTTTCACCGAGTGAGTGCCCCACTCATTCGGTGAAACACACTATCCCCATACCGGAGGCCCATGCTCCAACCACCTAGGTCGGCACCACACTTATGACGCCTCTGGTGTTGCGGGTGTCCATGAGCGGCGGTAATCGTTTACCATCAGGCGATACGTCTGCTCCTATGCCACCTATTCCATTAAAAAAAAAACAAATTCCGTCCTATACTTTTAACCCTGTAACAAATATTGTAAGTACGCGTGTGTGTTATTATTTACATTGTATTTACTAACAAACGTTGCTTAAGTCGGTCTACAGAGAGTAGCTCACAATATGATCGGTTCATATTATTTGAAATCTCCCGGGCTATAACTAAACCCATTAAAGTTTCTGCATATTGAGTTATAAACGGTTATAATACGCGCCATGGGTTGAAATAGAGGGAACTTCGTCGAACCACTGTTGCCTGCCGCGAAACATTAGATTAGTGTTGCTTGTTCTGAAAATTTATCTATACAAATAAATAAAATTGGAGTGTCTGTTTGTAATATTAAAATAACCGCTTTCTACTACATGCATATGAATATGTATACGGTACACATACCAAAATATATATTTTTAAATTTTTTGTCTGTCTGTCTGTTTGTTCCGGCTAATCTCTGGAACGGCTGGACCGATTTGGACGGGACTTTCACTGGTAGGTAGCTGATGGTACAAGTGAACATTTTTTTCTAGTTTAGTTCAGGACTTTTAAATTTTACAGACGGAATTGCGATTTTCACGATTTTCAAATTGTGTCTCCTAAAGTGAAGTTTGGTTGGTATTTTATCTAATTACTATCCGAGCCCCGCGGTACAGCAACAACCGCAGGTAACGTCGCGTTAGTCTAAAAAAAGTAGCTTAAGTTACTCCTTATACCATCAGCTATCTGTCACTGAAAGTCCTTTCGAAATCGGTCCAGCCGTTCCAGAGATTAACCGGAATAAACAGACAGACCGAGAGACAGACAGATTGTAAAAAATGTTATTTTTGTATATGTACCGTGTATACATACATATGCATTTAGTAAAAAGCAACCTACTTTTGTCATTCAGTGTGATAATATAGACAAAATAAAAATGACTTTTTAGTTTGACTTTGACATACATACATTTGTGTACATGCATGCATATTTGCGTATGTGTGTGCCATGCGCACATGCACACGCAAGATAGTGTGTGAAATGTTATTCTTGTATTTTTATGCATATTTAAAAAAAAATAGCATTCCGCACACCTTCTGTACATTAACTATAGATGTGCGAAATTACATAGTCCTCCGTTCGCGCAAATTTTATAAAAAGGGGTAGAACATTGTTGCTTCACGTGTTATCATATAGTTGTCCGAAAACAAAGTAATAGTTAATTGTAATAATCAGTCCCTTACCTGTTCTGCTAGATCTTAGTCATCAAACAGAACCAAACACCAATATAATACGACAAGATTCTCATTCCAGTGCACCTAAAATCACTTCTAGAAACGTATTTCAGACAACACTAGTAGCTTGGTAACCGGCAATAAAAGTAAGTGGATGTGGCGTTTATGCACGTTTTATGACCGTTCGTAAAATTGTGATATCCTCCACCATGATTAAACTATGCCATATATAATCTTACTAAATTAAATTTCAAAGGAAGATTCATCGACAAACACAAGTTATTTGTAAATAATAATACATAGCATAAATATTTCGGACATCTAACACACAACGTTCTAGTTCCAAGCTAAGCAGAGCTTGTGTTATGGGTACTAGACAACTGATATGAAAACATACATACTTTTTTACAAACTCCGAAACATATATTTGTAGATCACACAAACACTTGGTCCGATTTGGTCTTGAACCCGTGATCTCAAGCACAGCAGTCGCATTTACAACCACTGCGCCACTGAGGTAATATTAAATAATTAGATATTTATAAGTTTCCGGTAAGGTTTCTCGGACAGTTACTTCACCGGGGTTTGTGGCGGGGTAGTATATCGGAATCGAAGAGACGGCGACTTAAGACTGCCTCGATGGCGCAGCGGTAGCGTAAGCGACTGCTGTGCTTGAGGTCAGGTCAGGTCAGGTCAGGTTCGATTCTCGGGTCGTACCAAGTGTTTGTGTGATCTGTAAATATTTGTTTCAAAGTTTAGGGTGTTTTCTAAGCACAATGTGTATGTAATTACAAAAAGAAGTATATATGTATTTATATCAGTTGTCTAATACCATATTACAATCTCTGCTTAGTTTGGGACTAGATGACGTTGTGTTAAATGTTCGAAATATTTATTTATTATTATTAAGATACAAGTGTTTCATGTCTCTTTCTACAATCGTTAACGTCACTATTTTGTAAAATTGGCTAACATTTCATTTTGACCACGTGACTTTGCGTTGAAATGACGTCAGTCAATACATTTGACAGGTTTCAAATATTGTTAACGTTTGTAGAATATGAACTTGGCTAGGGGGCTTCTCTCAGTATAATAATGAAGTTCGTTTTAATTAAATACGTTTATAACATCACAAGTCAACATACATACAGCTTAGTGTTCAAACGTCAACTTTTTAAATAATTATATAAATCTAACATTTTAAATATCATGTTACTTAATGGTTTTCGTTAGATTAAACTGTCTTGGAACTGAGTATCTTTATAAGTTCAACACAACATTACTCTTCTCTTAAAAGCCGTATAATCCTCTTAAAATTATTATGTGAATAATTTTGAATCGTAAAATTTATGCAACCAAATGATATTTAGACCAAAATATTTCCAAGAACGTTACTCAAACGCTCATTTTAGGCGTTTTTATGTTATTTTAATAAGTATGACGATAAATTTGTATGATTTATTACATGTAACCGGATAAATTATCTCCAAAACACAAAGGCGATCCTTACGATGTTGAATAATGTTTTCACTTATAAATGCATATGTACTCGTACTGTAAGTGAAAATGTGGAAATAAGGAAATTAAAACTTTTGATAAACAATATTTTCCATAATCAAAACTGAAAATAAACTAAAAAAGAATGAAGCAATAATGCCTTCTCCATTCCTTTTATATGTTTGTGATCATCAACAGCTTTTAAGTAATCCTGACTTACATAGGTCGCTCCTTAAGAAGAAGGTGAAGCAAAGGATTGGCATATAGGTTTTTTTTAATTTTCCTTTTCTCTGCAGTGCAGTGCTTTATGAATGAGGGTGGCGACGTTTCTTATTCTTGATCCGTCATAACAAGCGTACGCTTGTTATAAAGTGTTATTATGTAAGTAAATACTTTACTCTAAACGTGAGTTTGTAGCCGTTCAGAAGATCACACGAGGTATAAACATTTGGCTGTATTCTCAAGAATGTTTACGCAATCAATCAAACATTAACTGGGTTTAATGTAAATGGATGAGGCAGAGCCACTAATATTATTAAACATCGTGATCACCGTTATTTGAAACATCATCTATAATATTTGTAGGACAATTGGATAAAACTGTGGAAACACACGATCGTGTTATTGCGAGAATATTATGAACATTGTAAAACAATGGTATCTTGTGAACTGTGGTTCAAGTTAATTGTTACGTAATTTAAACTTGTAGTAGTAGTTTTAGATGATTTACTTAAATGACGATATATACTAAGTCTTTAACTGAATATTCTTTTTTCGCCCTGCTAAGCAAATCACAAGATAATTAGAATAAATATTTTGTGTCAATCGTACAGGATCTCAAAAGAAGAAGTTGAAAATGATTGTTAAACGTCCCATATTGTCACTTTATACCCCGTTTATAAAGGACATAAAGAGCATAAATACAATTGTGATCTTTAATTGCAGGTGACATAAGAACATTATTTTATTTAATAGGTTCTAATAGCATGCCCACGGAGCGATTGCGGTTACTTATTACGATCGCTGAGGAAATATAATAAACTTTGTTTTAATTGTAAAGTTTTGACTGAGAAACGCACGAAGATATTATGTATTAGATTGTGTATGAATTCAAGAGTTAAGAAGTGATGGTAGGAAATTAAATTTGAACCTTTACAACAACAACCAAGGTTATCACCGCAGGGTACTCCTTATCATTAACTATGTGCCAGTGAAAGTTTCGTCAAAATCGGCACGGCCGTTTTTGAGATTAGCCTATCGCGTATCACCTGATGGTAGTGATTACCGCCGCCCATGGACACCCGCAACACCAGAGGCGTCACAAGTGCGTTGCCGACCTTTGGAGGATGGGGAGAGGGATGGGGAGGGGTTGGGGTATGAGCCTCCGGTATCCTCACTCACTCGGTGAAACACAGTGCAAGCACTATTTCACACCGGTTTTCTGTGAAGCCGTGGTATCACTCCGGTCGAGCCCGGTCATGCTGCGTAACTCTCCCACGGTATAGAATTAGCGTTTTACCGAATTAGCGTGGCTCTACTACCTGTAAGATATTTTTATTGCTCGAATTATTTACATAATACTAACACAAAAATCACGTGAAATTTCGTCAAAACTACTATAAAATAACACCATAGAATCAGATATCGTATTAGCGCTGAACTGTCAATAAAATTCTATTATAATTACTTTCAAAGTCACTATTCAATAACCAATGATGGCGTCGCACTCATAAACTCTCAGGATATTAAAACTTCAGCGATCAAAGTCGGTTTTATAGGAAATGGTCGTAAATTGAGACTAAACCAGAGTTACGATGCATTTTTGTAACCTCTATTGTGAATAATATTGAACTAAGAAAGTTTAGAAAGAAGAAGTTGCTACACTGGATCTATTGATTTGTTGAATAGCTTGTTGGTGTAGTCGTATTCTGACTGCTAAGAATCGTGAATTCGTTTCTCACTTAACGTAGTTGTTATTAAACACGATCATTTGTTCCATGTCCGAGTGTAACTTATCTGTTTTTTTTATGTTTGACCCTCCCAAAATGACTCTACTCTGCCTGATGGAAAGCACAAGCGGAATCCAAGAGTGGCGGTCACCATACTCATTGCGAAAGTAGACAACGCAGTCAGCAGCAGCGGCCTAGTGATTCTTCTGCATCATTTAGGCCTCCGGTCTTGCATTTACGAACGAAACACGACAGCACTAACGCTCAATTTTACGTTCATTTTCTGTGCGGACGTAGTACAATGGTATGGCAAATGCTTAATTTTAAATGAGACGATATTTTCTTAAATGTTTGCCAAATATTAACTTATATATTTTTTATAATTCAACTAATTTTAGTAATGAGAAGCACCAGACTAGTTATCATAATAGTAATGTGAATAAAACTGTAATCGTATACTTTAAAACTAACATAGACATTACACTTCCACTATTCCAAAACAATATCCAAGTTTACATGTTATAATAACAGAATCGAAGTTTAATGTCTGACTATTTACTGTGATTACGTTAATGGTATGTAATTTAAATCAACTGAATGATTTTCTCCTTTTTTATGGAATAGGGGCAAACGAGCAGACGTATCACCTGATCGGAAGTGATTACCGCCGCTCATGTACACCAGCAACACCGCAGGCGTCTCAAGCGCGATGCCGGCCTTTGGAGGATGTAGGGTATGGTTTGGGTTTGGTGTCCTCGATCACTCGGTGACACAGCGCAATGGTATCACTCCGGTCAGCCGGCCCATTCAGGCCGAAGCGTGGCTCCCCCACGGTAGAGTCTGATTTGGGCCACGTAACCAGTATCAACGGAGACCAGCCAACTACGCATTAGATGTTATGTGCACTAGTGTATACGCATACTTAGCTCATCAGCAGTAAAATAATCAGCTGAATATAAGCTATGTTGGTGGGTCTGGTCTGGAAGTTTAGGATTAGATCATTCATCAATTTAACTGCCTGTTATCTGAATCTGCTTTCAGTATAGATAATAAGAAAAATGTTTTAAAAACTATAACTCGAGTTAGTTAAAACGTTTTATAAAAATTAGTTTAGCTCATGTCACCCGGGCCATTATTACGAATCAATTGACACCTCATTGATTTAAAATCGGTTCAGTAGTTTTAGTTCTACGATGGAACATACAAAAACACATTGACTGCCAGAAACCCTTCCTTTTAGGTTCACCGGGGTCGAGCAAAAAGAAAAATATTGAACGTTACGACAAATGGCCGTCGCCTAATTTTTTTTTTCTTTCTTTACACATCGAATTGGTCAGTTTCATTTTATTAATTTATAAAAAGAACATTATAAAATTGACTTTGAGACCTGCTTTAGATAATTTATTAATGAAACACTTAGTTTTTAAAAGGCTACAATCGCGCAAAGTATACAATTCTGTTTTGAGGTCTCGGTTTCGATTCCCGGGTCGAATCAAATGTTTGTGTGGTCTACAAATATTGGTTTTTCTTTTTTTTTATTGTATAGGGGGCAAACGAGCAGACGCATCACCTGATGGTAAGCGATTACCGCCGCCCATGGACACCCGCAACACCAAAAGAGTCACAAGTGCGTTGCCGACCTTTGGGGGTTGGATAGAGGGAATGGGGGAAGGGGTTGGGGTATGGGCCTCCGGTATCCTCACTCACTCGGTGAAACACAGTCAAGCGCTATTTCACACCGGTTTTCTGTGTCTCTACTATTATATTTATGTATTTACAAAAGAAAAGTATTTTGTCAGTTAATCTAGCTTTTATATATAAACTCTACTTAGTTTGAGACTTGATGGCGTTGTGTGTCATGAGTCCAAAATATTAATTTATTAAAAGCATCCCAAGCAAGGCACTTTTTTTTTTGTTGTTTTTGCAGAACCACCACACGGCGGACTAACATGCCACATTTGTCAGTACAATAGCTTCACGTGCCTGACCCAGTAAATTACCACGATACTGGCTATTCATTGTACATCCCTTAGGCAACGAATTAAAAATAACTTTAAAATTTCTTTTGGGACCCAACAAAATGATGCGCCATTCTTCGGCGTAAATGGGCCGGTTTGACCGGAGTTATCCCACGGCCACGTCGAAAACGGTGTGTTACTGTTTTCTTGCTTTTTACTGAGGACTACTGGAGGCTAAAGATTTCTTGTATTTATTGACATAGGCGAGACCGCTTTATATATCCCATATATCTAAAAATTCGAGGACTTCAAAAAATTTTTTTACATCGTCCAAGCCAAAAAGAAGGGCAATAATTGAGGCAGTCTATGTATGTTCGTGTGTTGCACCGTTGCGCCTAAACTACTATGAATAAGGTGTCAATAGATTCATAATAATGACCCGGGCAACATACGCTATAAATTTTTTTTACATAACAGAGTTATAGTTTTTTAATTTTATTTAAGGACTCACACCAGCGCGGTCACTAACCGAGCGTGTGTGGCGTTATCACTTTCATCCCGGGTACTTTAAGCGGTGCGAGAAAAATCATCTCACCAGGCGTCTATAGTGTAGGTTACCATGCTGCATTGTCTACATTTGAAATAAAGAATGTGAACACCACTCTTAGATTTTATTTACAGTAGTAGTAGAAGCGTGGCTCTCCTAGCCACTAAATGATTATTTATTTATTTTCCCTTGCACTTCTTATTAGGCCCGTAAGAACTCTATGATATATATTTTTGCTCAACTATTAATTAAGTGGTCACATTGTGGACTATGGCAGTTGGCAGTACAAGTTAAATAATTAAAAGGAACGTAATATTAAAATACACTATGCGTTGCTTTTTTAATAATGCTGTTATTTGTCCATTAATAAGGCTACATATAATCTGTGCTAAGCATATTTTAGCTTATAATTTTACATTCAATTTTCGCATCTTTAATTTGTAACGTACCTTTTTTTGTTTTATTATATAGGGGGCAAACGAGCAGACGTATCGCCTGATGGTAAGCGATTACCGCCGCCCATAGACACCCGCAACACCAGAGGCGTTACAAGTAGGCCTTTTAGGAAGGAGTACGCTCTTTTCTTGAAGGTTTGAAGGTTGTATACCTACCTGGTTAACGACAGTAGGATTTCTTTTAATTATGAAGTAGTAACTACATTGTAGTAAACAAAATGTGGGGTGTGAAATATACTTCTGCTTACCCGGGATACGGGCGTGAATGCAATCTTAAGTACTTTATTTGTTTAAAAGCTTTTGAACAAAACCTTAAATGCTTTTATACCTTAAATCTTTAATTACCTTCTGTTTCACGGCCATCAGGCTGATGGTCCGTTTGATTGACAGTTAGCGGCTTGATAAAAAAGATTTTAAGAAACTGGTAAAAAACCAGTAGGTACCTTGAATATGCCATTGTTTCATATTTAACTTTGGTATGCTCGGTTAGGTCAAGGTACTCGCCTTTTGCATGTATTTTATCTTTAAACTTAACCCTTTTTTAAACGAAAAAGAAGTACTTCAAAAAAGAAGGAGGTTATCAATGCGACTGTTTTTTTTTATGTTTGTTACCTCATAACTTTCGACTGGGTGAACCGATTTTGATGTTTTTTTTTATTTGAAAGCTGGTGTTTTCAGTGTGGTTCCATTTCAATTTAGGTTCAGTTCTTGTAGTCGGATCTTTTTTGTTATTTCAAAAAAAAAACCCTATTAAGATTCAAATTTTTGATTTGTCAAGAATTTACCCCCAAAAATCGCTTAAAGAAATACTAAACAAATTAGCATTACAGAATGAAACTGATGTATGTCGAAACAGAGTGTAAAAAATTAAGTTTGTCTGTGTATCGCATCTAAGGAGTTATGGGCTGGTTTGTAAGGCCGTCGAATTCCTGCACGTAAAACAAGTTTAGAAGCTCTACAACTAATCGACAACTTTGTGAGTGATCGCCAAACTTAGCGATTTTAATCGCATACCTACCTACCTAACTTACTCATTTTCATGACACAATGACTGTTCTTTTTGAACTTTCATATTTTTTTTATACATTTTGGGTTGATTGCCCCTGGTGTTGCGGGTGTCCATGGGCTGCGGGTAATCGCTTACCATTAGGCGATACGTATACTTGTTTACAACTTATACCATAAAAAAAAAACTATCCATTTAATTACCCTGTTTATCCATTTAAATACCGAACGAAACGGTTATATTTAGCGAGCTAATTAAACTCTTTTTTTAAAGTTAAAGTTAAAGTAAAGTAGCTTAGATCTTTTAAACTATTCAACAGATTTAAATGTTGCTTTCAGCAATAGACAGATTGATTCAAGAGGAACGTTTACATGCATATTATAGTAGGTAGAGGAAATCCTAGAATTTCAAAGAGCCGTGCCAAGCCGGGCTGGGGCGCTGGTTTGTTATAATTAAAAGTTCATGTCGATCGACTGGCATCGGAACTCCGCAACCCTGAGAGCGAACTAAATTAGAAGATTGAACTAGTTGTCTGTATATCACTGACATCCCAATAACGTAAATGTTAACTAAGATAGGAGTACTAAGAGTAAGAATATGAAACCTATACTAATAATAAAGCTGAAGAGTTTGTTTGTTTGAATGCGCTAATCTCAGGAACCGCTGGGCCGATTTGAAAAACTCTTTCAATGTTGGATAGTCCATTTATCGAGGAAGGCTATAGGCTATATTTCATCACGCTACTACTAATGGGAGCGGAGAATACCAACGAAGAATGTTTCAAAAACGGGGGAAAATTTTCACGCTACGGGCAATATAAGACGCAAACGAGGTCAGCTAGTGGTAGATAAAACGAGTAGATAATAAAATAATTAGTTGTTACATATGTATGGATTAGAAAGTGTAAGCAGGCTAAAACTGATCAGGGTCGCATCCTTGCAACATCACCCAGCTGTTATCGAGAGGTACGAACCTCCTAAAGATAACCGAACAGTACATATTTATTTTGTCGCAATTCGTGACGTCCCTAGCTTTACGAATTCAAACGTGAAACATATAAATTATTACGCTAAGGTCGAAGCTTAACGTACTTATCCCTCATTATAAATAACGGCCGATTAGTTATGAAAAAGTTGTCGTAGACATTACAGCTACCTCTGCACAGGACCGTATTTAGAATATTAATTTTAATCATCGACTATTTTATAATCAATTCAATAAATCCGACTCTCAATAAAGTTATAGAAAATAATATTATAGTTATTAAATATTGTGCAAAGTCACCCTACAAGTATATAAATTTTAGTAAACTGGAATAAACTGTCATCGGCCTTGAAGTAATGTAAAATGTAATGATATTCTGAAAAATTAAAAAATAACCAAACCGAAATACTTTTAATACTTTGCATTAAACGCACGTTAATTTTGTAGATATTTCTTGCAGAATAAGAGTACCATAAATCCATTTGTAAGAATAACATAATTTTAAACGCATAGCATAGTAAAAATCTCTTAAAATTTTACCATATTTCATAACGAGAAGTTATGATCAGTCCATGATGTAGTTGAAAACATAAAATAAGTACTGAAAAGCTTTTGTCAATTTCTCTGTAAGCTATAAAATGGAAATACAAATTTATTTTCAGTGCCCTTCCACAGAATCAATAACAAAACACGTGTTGGAGACTCGCTGTAAGTTTTGTGTTCGTAGAAATTGTGCGCTCTGTCACACGGTATAATGCAATTTATATTTGCTACTAAAATTTTACATTTGGCATCGTGACTCTGAAGGAGGGACCGTGTGATAGACGACCGCCCTCGCTGAATATTTTATTAAATACAGCAGGTACGACTAGATTTATGTGACATTTCTTGTTAACAATACTATAAACTTCTACTTTGATATGTTTTGATTCCGTCAAATGATTCATAAACTCATAATGGAAACGGTTTGTCTAGTGTCGGCTTTTATTTATATACTTAGTGTCATCAAATATCGTTACACACTACACATTGTTACTTAACTATTGTAATCAGTTCTGCCTATTCTGTCTTATGAAGTGGCTTAAGATATTAACAAAAATATATATAAAACCAATACTCCTAATACATAAATTATTACTAACTACCTCTTATTGTTATCTAGAATAACGTTTATAACTAAAACGATGTCAAGAGCAGACTTTATTGAATTTAATTTACAAATGATAAATCATTTCTATAATTATTTGCTATAGGTGCAATCTTAATTCCGAGATCATATTAACTAGGTAAATTAATAGGCATATAAAACATTTCTGAAATATGTTGCAGTTAAATATTTAAATTTAAAGTGCGTCCCTGGCCAATAACAGGTTTGCAACATTGTTGCGGCTGAGCATATTATTGTTTTACTTGTTTTTATCCCGCCAACTATACGATCCGGTCTTATGCAGTGCTGACGATGTGCATTGGCCTAGTAATAGACATTAGTTTACTTGGGCAGGTACTGTCTTAATAAGAAGTAGGCCATTATAAATAATTTGCTAGTGCGTTTTACCAGTCCACTGCTGGACATAGATCTCTACTTAGTAAGTTGTTTTTGTCTATTATACCACGCTAGCCAGATGGGTTTGTACAAGGTTAGTTTCAAGTTGTCCTGCTCATTACAGTGTTGTCGTCCTGCATAGTTTACTGCCTTATCGGCTCTAACAATAGGGGATGAATAGGGGGGGGTGGTATGATGACACTCTGTCTTCTTGATCCATCACCACACGTACTTTTTAAGTGGTAAAATATCTTTAAATAACACACGAGCAATTCCTTACAATTTTTGTTTTATTCCAGTTATATCATACATAAATACTCTGTCAATATAAACACAACGTTCAAGAATTCAAATTGCTTACAAAAAAAATTTGAAATTTATTTATTTTATTTTATTATCTTAACCGAAAACTCGATATATAACACAATATGTACTGGCCATGAAATACATAACTTAAACTCGCAAGGTTTTCTACATGTATGTAATACTAACTTGTATGTTCCAATCTATGAATATGAAAACCACTTGACCTGGCTGACTGATTCATTAACACAGACCCTAAACCGCTGAGGCCATGAAATTGTACTGTGACAGCTGATTCTTTTACGATATAAGCACTGATAATTAAATATTTTTGAGAAATTTTACCTCTACTTAATAGGAAATGAAAGGAAAACGAAATAGGAAATAATATAGCAATACCTAGTTAATAACAATGAAAGAAAAAAACTATCATAAACAAACGTAAATATTCTTTATAATTCATTTGAAATAGGCCAATTTTAGCGAACCTAGTGTATTTAAGTAAGTAGATACCGGGGCTCAAACTTTGTAGATCACGTGTGCAAAAAAAGGTGCACCGATGTGGATGTGTGTGTGCGTGTGTGTGTAAGTGTTGGGTGAACATAAATGTATGTATATGTTCTGACAGCAATAATGCCAACCAAACGGAAGTGGTCAGAGTTGTGTGGCGACACTAGGCGGAAATGACTCTAGAGAACCAGCTTAGTGAGATCTTCAGAACACTGGAAATAAACAAAGATTGGTCGCAATAGAGTTGGCAATAGAGCCGCCGAAGTAGAGAACTACCTGCTCTGTGCAAAAGCCTGCTGTTATAAGTACTTTCCACTAGAGCTAGAGTCGCTAGAATGCTGTGTAAGTAGTAAACAAATGTAATAGTAGATATACCTAGGTTATTCCGAAAATTGAAAGCCACAGAATAAATACAATCTCTTTTTTCATGAAACTATTTTAGATTGACGGCTAATTTCAACACAAACCTCCTTTGTGAAAATCACTGGCCACCTTTGTGTTTTTTTTTAATGTGTTTAGAGATTAACCGCTCTTCTTTTGTTTGCAACAATGAACATCTCGCGGGAAGCTTTTCGTGATATAATTTTCATCAATCTCAAGAAAATTTACAAGCTGTTTTTGGGGAGTCTGCTCCTACGTTAGCAACAATTACTTATTGGTTTCGTAAATTTAAACGTGGTCGAGAGAACTTAAACGATTACCCCAGACGCGAACATCACGACACGAAAATTTTATTTATTAGATAAATAAAATTAAAAAAATGTAAATAAAATTTAAAGAGTCTTTTATAAGCACACGCGAGGAGCGGATCCACCTTATGCCATGTCCTCGACAGCAGCTGAAAGGACTGGTATAGGTGGCGCACGGTTCAAGCCAATGTGGTTGATATTCATCTATTATAGTCGTTCCAATCGTTTAATTAACTTTTGACAGATCACGCACATAACGTTTTGTAATAATTTTTGATACAATGTACTACAGGGAATATTGTACTTCATGGACGGGCTCCGCCTAATTAGAGATGTGTTATTCGTAATTAATTACCACAGACTATAAAAACGGTTTTGAAATAAATCGATTATCTATTATCGTATTCATGAAGTCGCAAGATAAATTCTCTTGTTTGTCGTTTGAGTACTTTATTTTTTGGCATTTTGACAGTAACGAAGGGAGGACGATACGCTCAACTCAACCAAATGTTGTGATTTTATCGCAATGCATGCACCCAAAATTGTTTTCTTGTGTTGATTAATACATGGCTGCACGTCTTTGCACCTTAACTCTGTTAACCTGCAAAGCCTCGGTGCTAACCATTTTAAATAGCAAAAGAATTTTGGTGCGATTTATTTACTTTGTAACCGCCTCGGAGGCTCAGTGTAAGCATATGCGACTGCTGTGCTTGAGGTCTCGGGTTCGATTTGAGGGTCGGACTGAATGTTAGTATGATCTGCAAATATTTGTTTCAAGGGTTAGGCGTTTTCTATGTAGGTATAGATAATATGTATATATTTACAGAAATAAAAGTATATATGTATTTATATCATTTGTCTAGTATAATACAAGCTCTAGTTAGATTGAGATTAGATATTGTTGATAGCGAAACAGGGATATTCACGCGCCGTCCTGGATCTGGTAGGAATCGAGTTACATCTGAGCGAGACGACCCATTTATTGTAAAAGTTTCTTTGAGAAATCGGCGTCTTAACACATTTCAACTGCAGCAACAACTTCGTGTTGTTAGAAATATAGCAGTAAGTAAATATACGATTAGAAGAAGATTAAAGGAACGTGGATTGGTAGCACTCAAGCGTGGAAATGGGCCGAAATTAACGACAAACCACCGGAGAACGCGTCTCAACTTTTCACATGAGCACCTCTTTTAATCATTGAAGCAACGTTCTCTTTTCCGATGAGTGTAAAATTATGCTTTGTGGTAACGACAAAAGGAACAAAGATACAGAAGAGAATGAAAATGCTATACGCAGTGCTGTATTGAAGAAAAAGTAAGTTATGTTGGCGGGTTTGGACAGTTAGGTGCGGTGTTAGCGCCCACGGTAACACAGAGCTTGTCTTTATGTCTGAACCGCATCTACCGTCATTAACAGGGTTACATCGAACAATTTCTAAACGATCATGTGATACCCTATGCACATTTTATTGGCGAGGAGTTCCTGCCCCAGAGACTTTTGGTCAGTTGCGGAATGCAATCCAAGAAGAATGGGAGACCATTCTCCTTCCCGTAGTTGTGACTCTCATACGATCGATGAAAAATTAAATGGAAGCGGTCACAAGAGCCAGAATAGGGAATACAAGTTATTGAATTAATTGTTTCTAAACTTTTTTTTCATATACATATAGGTATTGTTTTTCCTTCACACTTCACATAGGGTAAAAGTGATTCATTAAACAAAACAATAAAGTCAATCAAAATTTAATTTGAATTTGGAACATTCTGATTAGGATACCAAAACCAAAAGTAATCATTTTTCTATTAGTCCTCTCGGAACATCAATGTGCGAGTTGATTCGATCTTTTTGATGAGAAGTGTATTAAAACATTTCGCCTTAAATAATCGAGCTCGTCATTTGACTCTGGTATATTGATAACGCGTGAAGATAAATCGAAAAATAAGAAGATAAAATGGTCAATTCTGAATAGTGTCTTATAAAAGTATTTTGTTTTGCCTCATAAAGAACGGGTTTTTTATAATACACCCGGCAAACGAGCAGACGTTGCTTGATAAAGACACAGGTGGAATATCAATTATGCAAATGTCAGATAGCACTACTAATTTATTCCGAACATTTTCTCAAAGATCTTTCCATAATAAAAGTGATAGAATGTGCAAAATAATAAATAAATATTTCGGACATCTTACACACAACGCCGTCTAGTCCCAAGCTAAGCAGAGTTTGTGTTATGGGTACTAGACAACTGATATAAATACATATATATTATACATAGAAAACACCCAAACTCTGAAACAAATATTTGGTCCGACCCGGGCATCGAACCCGAGACTCAAGAACAGCAGTCGCATACGCTACCACTGCGCCACAGAGGCAGTAATAAAACTACATGTCTATACAAAGATATTCCAAGGGCCGGTGAAGATCGACTTACACCCTGAACCATGTGATAACCTGATGAAATATTTTTTTTAATTGTATTATTTAATATTTGTCTCTTTTTTTAATCAGGGTGACTAGTCGATGCCTTGCAAAGTCGTAAGCGATGTTACAAAGTAAAATACTGTTTCGATCTTTTCAGCACTCTAAACTTTTTAGAGACCAATCCATCTAAACAAACAACCTTTAAACAAACACTTCTTGTGTATATATAAATACTTTCTTTTGACGTGTGGAAACCCCCACGGGCCGTCACCCCTCTGGGGTTTGCGGCGGGGCGGTGTGTCGGAATCGGACCGACTAAAACCAAACGGTATGCCACTCTGCGCCTGAGAATTGAGCGGTCCGATAACAGCTGTTTTTAACACAACCGGACTCGTGTACATATAAAAATACTATCTGAACCCCGCGATGCTACCCGCGGTACGACAATAACCGCGGTCAACTTAACTGTAACTATCAAATCAAACATTCAAGAATCAATCATAGTAATGCTCATACAAACTAATGTAATGAGAAGGAAATAAGTAATAAATTTATTTATTTTATTGAATAGTGAGCAAACGAGCAGACGTATCACCTGATGGTAAGCGATTACCGCCGCCCATGGACACCCGCAACACCAAAGGCGTCACAAGTGCGTTGCCGACCTTTGGGGGATGGGAAAGGGGATGGGGGGGAAGGGTTGGGGTATGGGCCTCCGGCATCCTCACTCACTCGGTGAAACACAGCGCAAACGCTATTTCACACAGGTTTTCTGTGAGGCCGTGGTATCTCTCCGGTCGAGCCGACCCATTCATGCCGAAGCATAGCTCTCCCACGGTTAACGTTACACACTTACGTTATTACAGAAATTACTTGTCTGTATGGGTACAAAACTCACGAAAAGATAAGTATCTTTATTACAGTGAGGGGTACAAATACCTATAGATAAGCCTTTAAAATGTTGAACTGTTGACACATCAATAAAAATAGTATCTAGATATACTAATAAAGCTGAAGAGTTGGTTTGTTGGTTTGAACGCGCTAATCTCAGGAACCGCTAGTCCGATTTGAAAAAATATTTCGGGGTTGGATAGTCCATTTATCGAGGAAGGCTATATATCATCACGCTAATACTAATAGGGGCGGAGCACCAATGAAGAATGTTTCAAAAACGGGGGAAAATTTTCACACTACGGGCAATATAGATGCAAACGAGGTTGCGTGGGTCAGTTAGTCTATTATAACCACACTAGGGAATCTTTGATATATTACGACTCTCGTCGTCGTAGACATGGCGAGGCTGATGTAGTTTTTGGGCACTTCAAGGCTTAATACTTGGATGATTGAGCTTTTTCTGGAAAATGTATTTTAGCTAGATCGATTTATCGCCCCCCGAAACTCTTTGCATACTAAATTTCACGAAAATCGTTGGAGCCGTTTCATAGAGTCAGATTATCCTACTAATATTATAAACGCGAAAGTTTGTGAGTATGTAAGTATGTTTGTTGCTCTTTCACGCAAAAACTACTGAATGGATTTTGATTAAACTTTAAAATAATATAACTTTTACATCAGAATAACACATAGGCTACAATTTATAAAGATACTAGCTTCGCCTCGCGGCGTTACCCGCAGTTATTATCGTATCGCGGGTAGCACCGCGGGGTGCTAATTTCGTAATAATCGAATTTCCAAATAAATATAAAACAAACGATGACAAATTGTGGAACCAGATGTAATAATTCAATAATGTAAGTAGGTGAATGACATCCTTGCTCAATACTTATTCACAACGAAATCTGTCATCCAGCATGTACGGGCAACCTTCAATATATTGTTTATGGTAGCATCGAGATTGTCAACCTGACAGCTTGACATGGTGTATTGTTTTTTTTTTTTGTAAAATGATTAATTAATTTTCGTAATGTCGGTTAATATTTTCTTTTTTTTTATAAAAGAAAACTTCCGCACTAGGAACATATATACTGTGTCGCGGAAACCTTTCAAACATACATGAAACGGAAGTAAAGAACACCCAGACTAAGAACAACAAACTGGATCACACTAAGTGTTGTCGGATGTGGGGTTTGAACTCACAACATTCAGTTCAGCACAAAATGGCGACGTGGTCACCTTAACCACTACACTATTCTTGCAATATCAAAGGACTATCCCATATACCTACGCATATACAAAGGGCTCGAATACATGAAAATGTATGGGTAAAAATATCCCTGGGGGATTCTAGAAATATACTAACTTAATCTATGTAAACGGATGCATTTGAATCTCCTTATATTATTATTATTATTCTCTTTATTACATTTATATTATAAACTAGCTGAACCCCGCGGTGTTACCTGCGGTTATTGTCGTATCGTGGGTAACGCCGCGGGGCGAAGCTAGTCTAAAAAATGTAAGCCTAAGTTACTCCTTGTACCATCAGCTACCTACCAGTGAAAGTCCCGACCAAATCTGTCCAGCCGTTCCAGAGATTAGCCGGCACAAACAGGCAGACAGACAGACAGACAAAAAATTTAAAAATATATATTTTGGTATGTGTACCGTATATACATTCATATGCATGACAAACAGTCACTCCAATTTTATTTATTTGTATAGATAGATTAAATTAATAAATTAAAAATAAAAAAAATAGTAGACCACCGACTTCGGGTAGGTACACGGACCAAGAAACCGGTGGTTAGGGCTCCAAACACAGGACCCTTCTCACTATACGTGCCGTGTTAAGAATGACTGCCTTCTGTATCAGACCCTTGATCCAGCCTTCTAACTTAAGCCTCTAAAGGTCGAGGCTGTTGGCTATTAATCAGTGAGCAGATACCACTATCGGAACAATGATCACATATCGACAATCTCGTCAGATAAATCGAAATATTTTATTTATTTTTCTTTATTATTATTATTGTTACCCAAAGATGTTATTTCTCAGCATCTGACAACCCTATATTTTAATCACACAACAACAAATTGAGCTTTCAAGAATGACAAGTCGGTGTATCACTCACAAAACGACACTTATCTTTTACACACTTGCATAATATTTATTTCGTCATATTGTCCTTTACAGATGTACAACTAAAATTATTACCATACACAGTGGACCACCTCCGACTTACGGTCACTAGAATCTACCTAATCTAGAAGATATATGACGTTTCATACTTTTCAGTTCCAGAGATTACCCGGATCAAACAGACAGACAAAAAATTTAGAAATGTAAATATTGAGTATATTTTCATATCCTTAATTTAGTGAAAAGCTGTTGACTTCAAATTACAAATAGATACTTCAATTTTTATTTATTTAGAAAGAATCAAGGGCTTCATCATTCATCAATCAGGGCAAGTGGTGAAACTGACCCTAAAGAGTTTCATTTTAATCGAGATTGATTACTGATGATCACACACAGACACACGTGATGACGTCACAAACCTCATGACGTCATGGGACTCACGCAAGTACCATAAATTTAATGTAAGATCATTCTGATTTCAGACGGCGCAAGAGTCTGCAGGCCCGGCACCGTCGTCGTCGGCAGCTTCAGTAGACAGCTCGTAAACCAGTGGGATACTGTGTACCGGACAATAGTGCTAATTCTGTAAAGTACGTGAAACACGCCCACGCAATTATGTACCTTATGTTTTTTTGTTTTAAGACTTACCGTTGCACACTGACATGTGAACTTTGTATCATAGTTACAATTATTCCAATAATACATTCTTACCCGATTATACGATCGGGATTATACGATTGTACGATTCGGTTATCATTAAAATGTGTGAAAGTATAAAATCTCTTAACAAATAAATATATAAATGTTCGTCAGTCTTTACTAGAACTCGGGAATAAGTGGACTGATTTCGATCTTCAAATATTAAAGTAAAGTAAAACTAATAATTTTTCATTCATTCATTCATTCATGTCCAACATTTGACGATTCCCAGTAAAATAATGATATCTTACTAATAATAAGAACAATTACTATTAACAGTCTCTAACTCGTTTGCTGTACATAGGCCCCTCCTTAGTAGGTATACTCAAAACAGTTACTAACTCGAATGAAAAAACTTGAGAGGTGTCAAGGGACACCCGGATGGAACGAAGTTCGAAATAGAAAGACGAAACGAAAATATCTGGCTTGCTTTCTATAAGAGAGAGACAGACAGAGAAACATGCGCACGCCGCACGGCTTACAATAGCTTACTATAGCAAAAAGTGTCGTTACACTATCATCACCAACTATCGCAGTTTACTGCTAAACTTATTTATTGATATATTTTGTATTTATATTTGATATGCAGAATTTTAAACACCATTAATTTACAGCGACATCTATATTATGAACATTTAACTACTGGCAACGACACCTATAACACGTAAATGTAAGTTCAGTTTCTATTCAAAAGATGGCGCTGTTTATATGAAATTGAAAAATGTTTTTCACCAATTCTTTAAAAATTAATAGACAAGAAGAAGACATATGTCGAAAGTGTCGTCACAATTCCGTCTAGCCTCCTTTCGCAACGCGCGATATGGACTTCGTTCCAATAAATTCGTCTTGACAAAATGTGTCGTTGACATATGTCGTTGACTTAAGTCCAAAGTGTCGTTACAATTCCATCTAGCCCCCTTTCGCAACGCGCGATAAGGAACTTCGTTCCAATAAAAAATTCGGACCGCATTTTCAATATGACCGATTAAATTGAAGATATTTTGGGATCTTTGATTTGTTATTACATCAAAGATGCCAAGAAAGCTATAAGAATCGTACTACTTATACTTTATTATTATTCATTGCATTTGCGTAATGCATTGTTGAGCAGCGTCTGTCAGGCAATCATTTTGGGTAATGACCTTTGCGTCAACTTTCCCATTATGTCCACTTTAGCGAAATATCATACATCGATTACCATTATACTGATTTTTTGTGGTTCTTTAAACTCATTTCTTTTTAGACGATTTTGTCAAAAGGTCGGCAAACCGCTCGGGTTTTGCCGACTTTTTCAATTTGGCATTTTATTTTGCCGACTTCTATACATTGACGAACAAAATTTATATCTATACATTTATATAAAGTTTATTTCCTATCTATTCAATCCGTATTTGTAGCCATGTTTGATGTGTTTTCATCTATGAAATTATCATCGTGCATATAAGATATTGAGGGCTAGTTTTACCACCGCCATTACCAGTTTGCTGATAAAATCCCTGATAGACTATTTATTAATATCTTATTTGCTAGAAAACTACATATTTCGTTTTCAAGTCTTCAATAAAGATATCGATGTATTGCGGTATTAGTTACCAAACTCCTCTGAAACGGCTGAACCGATTTTTAAGAAATTCTGTGTGCATATGGGGTAGGTCTGAGAATCAGACAACATCTATTTTTCATACCCCTAAATGATAAGGGGTAAGATAAATGACGAACCAACCCCTATTTCTTTTTTTTTACGGCAAGACGTTTGCCCGGCCAGCTACAATATGAATATTATAAAGCTGAAATAATCTTTTGGTTAAAAACGCTAATCTGAGGATCTACTTGTTCGATTTGGATACCTAATTCTTTTGCCCATTTATGAATGAAGACTATAAGCTATATATTATTAGGCTACAATCAATAGTAACTGAGCATCAATGAAAAACGTTGCAAAACCGGTTTTTTTTAAAAACATAGACGAACCTTTATCTGTTAAATATTATTATAAGCCTGATAACTATCTGAAACTTTATTAGGAACTAGTGAAGTTGACCCTAAAACAACGTTGTGAATATTTTTAAATTGATTTTTTCAATTACTTTGTTCACATATCGGCGTACAACGTCAGAAATGTTTAAAACAATTTCGTTTAGAACAACCTGTAATTAAAGTTATATGATATCGATGGTCAACCATTGCTGTATTTGTGTAACGTTTTGTACGAAATACAATGTCAACACTGATTCGATTAGAACACTGTTAATAACACACAAAAGGGCGCCAAACAAGTGGCAATGAAATAATGGTTGGTTTACTTTGTTGTCCTTTGTACATCGCGTCGTGAAATTATAAGGCTGGGTTGGATGGCACTTGTCAAACTACTTACTTGGTGTTTACGAAATACTGAATACAGTTTAAGTGGGTAAACATACAATTCGACTATTACAATGGGTATTTTTAAAGTAAAAAGTACTCGTGTATCAATATCTACAGAGTTTTCTTTCTTTTGAAGTTTATTTTTTTAAGACAACATTCCAACTTTTATCGAAGAAATGAATTAAGAAATAGTAGGATTGGATAACTAATAGGTACTGAGAAATATTCTAGGAGTTTTCTTATAATGCTTAAGTTTGTTATATGTCATGAAGGTATTATTGTGTTTTTAGAACTACTGTTCTTATAGTATGGCTTGATATCTGTGACGGATGGATACGAAGCCGATCAAGTAACTAAACAAGCGATTTTATTTTTTATCAACTATATTCTATCATGCCAGTTTTATCAATATTTTAAATGTAAAAATCAAACCTAAAATGTAGATCGTAAGTTCTAACTGTCACAGATTAAGCTATATTAACCATTGGCTTAGCTAGAGAGGGGGTTTAGGGGTTCAGAACCCTCCGGATTTTTCCTACATTATTGATATTTTTTATACCTCTCATTTACTTTCATAATAATATTACAGTTAAAGGGTCAATTTATTATTTTGAAACCCCCCACATGAAACTAAAACCTTGCTAAGCCCGTGATAATTTTTTTTAACGAAAACCACACCAGTAATTATATGATCTTATGATGTATGGATGAAATTTTCCAAGTAAAGCGGGGCCAGCTTAGCACCGCCCTGAGAACTGCATTCCAGGCGGAAAGTTAAATTACTATTATACTTTGGTCCAGAGACTTTAGGGGCAATTAAAAAATATTTTTTCTCAAAAATGGCGGTATGCTTACAAAAATATTTAAACTTTTAACAACATTGGCTTTACATTTTTGATAGTGCATATTAGGTATGTCATGTATAAATAAATCTTTCATCCAAAAATTGTTTTTTTTTTTGACACTGGTGAAAAATTATAAAAACATAAATAATATAACATTATTGCTATCCAACCCAGTTGAGTAAATATACCTATTTTGAATATTTTTTACAAATGAACACGGACACGATTTTGTATTTCGTTAAATAATTTTAGTAAGCAGTGTTGAGCCCAAAAGCACAAGATGTATGACACTAGTTTCTCAAAATAAATAATTTTTGATAAGTTATTTAAATGTGGTTTGCAATACATTGCGCACTTTTAGCAATACGTGTGTTGATAAGCACTGAACGTCTAAATCAGCCTATTTGTGTCATAACATTATAAACGTTTTACGGACGAAAACTGATATTATTTTTATATTTAGATATTATCTTTCAGTAACATATTAGTTCTATCGTAGACGAAATTGTAATTTAATTTCTATACATACCTACATATATACATACATACTTTTATTCATTTCGTGTCAAAAATCTGTATTTATTTTAATTTTAAGAGCGTTTGAAATTTGAACAGATTTATCTTGTAATGTAATGTAATATTGTAACAAAAAAGTTACTTCGAATGTAATGTTCCAAATTTAAATAAAAGTATTTTTATTTAAACTAATTCAAAAATCATCACATGTATTTTGACACAAAATGATTGCTAGTCAAGACGAACGAACATGTTAATATTTAATTTTTATTAGATATGTTAGAAAAGAAATCTCCTAACTTAACACTATATGGCCAGTGATCTTGTAAACTTAGGTGTAAAGCGAACAGACAAACATCGAGACAGCACGATTAAATATAAACTTTAGGTTAATAATTTAAAATCTTTGTTTCAATCATAAAATTTGTTTAAAAATTTCACAAAATATACTAATCTTTTAACAACTAGTGAATTATTACGTCCATCGCTAAATTTAGCCGTACCTTACTACGTCCCCTTAAAACAAGCCGTCTCAAATTATTAACTTCAATATTTTACATATTCACTTTAAGTATATTCAAGATATTCATAGGATATTCATATACTTACATTTATTAAATTACATAATTAATGTAAATATTTTGTACATATATTGTATTTGTAGCAGTCGGAATATTGCTTAGTTATAATAAGTAAAGCTCCAGTGGAGCGGTTACCTACACCGTTAAAATCCTCTCATAAATACATAAACGATTAAATTGTCATGTCTTTGTTTTAGAAATATAAGGAAGTTAATGGTGCTAATTCTTTTGTTGCGTCACTAAACAAAAACGTATCTTAAAACTTTTCACTAAATTGAGAGAATCATTTTAGTGAAAAGTTTTCCAAAACGCTGTTCTTGTATTAGATTAGATAACGTCCATTTTTAGTGTGATGTATCTATTTTTTATCAATCTTGGGTGTTTAAAACGTCATTTGATATGATAAAATTTATTTTTAGTGATTTTTAGTTAAGTTTAGAGAATTTTCGTTCAACAGAATTAGCACCGACGTGTAGTTTATTTCTAATGTACGTAGTTGTAAATTGTGAATGGATCCTAGTAAACTTAAGATCTTTTAATTATTAAGATAGTTGTAATTGTCATTAATTATTTATGATTATTGTTGTAACGTTTAGATTATAATATTGTAATGTAAAACATCCGCCCAGCGATTCGACACATCACAATTTTGTGATACTGTGAAAAAAATATTCTATTAAAATAAAACTCTTTGTAACTTTGTCCAATTGTGAGTCCACTAAGGTTTGAAGTAGACGAAAGTTGAAGTAGATTTTTTAACTTAACGCAACTTATAAAAGCCAAAGTTTATTAATATCTAGCTGCTTTTGTTGAGATGAAGAAAACCAATTTATAGTATCAATCCATCGTCCTTATAATCTGGTGCTTACGTCACAATTTTCCTAAATAATATCCCGTTATTTCTCTTTTATATAGTAATAAGAAGTCAGTAACAGCACGTTATTATAAGCGACAGTCCATCACAGTAGTTCTAACAAATTAACTATTAAAATGTATAAGATAGTTGTAAGGCGAACGAAAGAGGTGGTGTTGGGTCCGTAACTCATTAAGGTAGTGGCGCCATCTATTAGCAGGACTAAGGAAACATTTAATTGAATTATTTGGATTTAATTTTCAAGCAGTTTTACTCTTGTGTAAGAGTAATTTAGTATCATTGTAGAGTAATATTATTATTGCAAAATGAGTGACATAATGAAGGTTCTCATTTCAAGTGCTATTTCTTGGTAATTCTCTGTTATAAATCATTGACTGTGTAAAATTGTTAAATACATGTATGAATTAATTTCCTAGAATGATGAGTATCTTTTGAAAGAACTATGCTCAAGCCATGCTAAAATGTAGTTTGAAACGATGTGTGTATAATTAATATTATCACTTCAACAATATACTTGTTAAATAACCGTTTTGTTCTTTTATTTCATTCAACTAATGAAATCTTACAATATGCTTCAAATACCTACGCTTTTATTTGAAAAATAAAGTTAATACTCAAAAAGTCACAAAAAATAAATATATTTGATATATTTATGTTTTAGTCCGGGATCCCCAGAACCATATTTACAAATTATTTCTATCAAAATAATTTTTCGTCAGTCTTCAGGCTTCATTTTGATGAGAACTTTTGAGCGTGAACAGGGTTAACGTATCACGCAATTTGTAGGACAATGTGGCTGTTAAATTATATAAAGATTGTGAAGTGTTATTTGAACTATTTCTTGTCAAATAAACGATTAGAGAGATCATTCATATTGTTTTTATTTTTCTACCCTTTTCCCAAGTACCTACTTAAACTATTATACTATGGAAGCATAGGGTAAAACTGGGATAGATGCCGCAACGGGATAGATGCCTCATTTTCAAAAAACCTTACTGCTCAAATTCGCAACTAAGAATTAATAGTAGAAATAGGTTCCGCTGTCACCCTGCACCTAATTTATCCACGGGCTGCCGTGCTTTGAGGATATGTTTCGCTCATGTGTGTTTTCATCTCCGGGGTAAACTACACGCGTCGAAATTTTTAAAGTTACTATTTTAACGTTGTATACCTTTATAAGTAGTAAAAAATATGTTATATTAATATTGCGTCTATACACTGGTTCCTTAAGTGTGCATCTAAATATAAATTCAAATTCTAAATAGAAGTTCAAGAGTGCCGTTAAGAGTCGTCTTGTGGAGAGGGGCTATTATACGATAAACGATTTCTTGACTGATGCAGTGCCTTGGATGTGAGTGAAAGTGAAATAATTTATTGGATTGTAATTAATTCTTGACATCTTATTCTGCATTTATTTCCTGACATTTGAACTTTGTTAAGTTGAGGCGATCTGTGTTTACATTGTTGGAGCTTAAAAAATTTGTATTTATTACTTTATTACATTTTAAACGTTTTTTTCTTTTTCTCTGGGACCAGTATGTATGCACACATTGTTTTTACTCCTTGATGTGTAAGTGATTGCAACCTTATATGCTATGGACTAATTTTTATTATTTTATTAGACAAAATTTTTTTTTTTCCTAACTTTAATATCTTATTAGACCGCTTTCTAGCCTTTGTGTTTTGGTTGCCTTAACTTGCACATAGAAATACTGTTGTCAAAAACAAACAAGCTTTGTATGAATTATCTGAAAAGATGGTGCACATGAGTTTCTCACCAGCTCTTCTCATGAATGCAATACCCATCGGAGCTGGTACTTGGATTGATTTCAATTTAAACCTTTGAGTTGAATTGAAATCAATCTAAGCTCCGGTAATTCAAATCATCTCAGTGCATTTAGTATTAGGAGTTTTGTTTTATGTTTTTATGTTTGTATTTTTGACGTGTTCAAGTGCCTTTTGGGGCCTATGGAAATAAATGATTTGAGTTTGAGTTTGAGTTTGAAATATGTAGTTGCTATTTTTTTTTTTTTTTATATAGCTATTCGTCTATCCCTATCAAAAAGGATAGTTGCCCTGATTCTTGTACAATTATAAATATTCTGGCTACTAGTTCAACCTTCGAATTCAGTTCAGACTTCTTTTTAAGTGTGGAAATCCCCACGGGCGGTCATCCCACCGGGGTTTGCGGCAGGGCGATGAGTCGGAATCGGATCGACCATAACGTGTGCCACTCTGATCCGAGAACTGCCACTTATTATCCATACTAATTCTATAAATTCTAAAGTAACTCTGTCTGTTACGCAGATCAAATCGCTGCCCCTATTTCAATGAAATTGAATAATAAATAATAATAAATAAATAAATATTCCGGACATCTTACACACAACGCCATCTAGTCCCAAGCTAAGCAGAGCTTGTGTTATGGGTACTAGACAACTGATATAAATACTTATATACGTTTTTTTTGTAAATATATACATATTATACATAGAAAACACCCAAACTCCGAAACAAATATTTGAAGATCATACAAACATTTGGTCCGACCCGGGAATCGAACCCGAGACCTCCAGCTTAGCAGTCGCATACGCTACCACTACGCCACCGAGGCAGTCAAAAAATAATACGAAGATACTTTGGTTCTTGAGGTAGAACATAGGCTACTCTTTACTACGATGACGCCGATAACCGACATAAACGCGAGCGGAGCCGCAGGCAACAGCTAGTAACAAATATGGTAGTGCTGAGACAGAAATAACATGATAGGAAGGGTTCGCAGCGAGTAGAATTGTTTAGAGATTATTAGATTTATACCCTCGTAGTTGGAGTGAGAAATTAACTCCTAAGACTTACCCCACTTGAATCATACAATATTCAAAGTAAGGTATTCATTAGAAAATGGGTGTTTCGGAGTGTGAGCACGTACTTTACCTCAAATACTCGAGCTATAGGTACTTACCTTTTTTTTTCTAGATTAGTCGAAGTTTCTAGAGTAGAATAATTAAGATAGATGTCCGAAAATAAGTAGTAGAGATGAGTTGATATACCTACTACTTTAGTGTGATATGTTCCGAGCGCTTCTTTTTATTTTTAAACTGGTAAAAGAAACTTCTCTGTAAGTTAACTATTTAAGTAATGACTAAGGTCTGTTAGTCTTCTGAGGACTTGCTTCCAACCGTATGCCCGATTAAGACAATGCTTTAAAACATTTCAATTAAAAATGGATTTATGTATGATTTCAAAAAATCCTATTCATTACACTTTCACAAAGTTATTACAATGGAAATAATAAGTTCAAATGAAACTTCGTAAACATTAATAGATCCATAAATGAAGCTCTGTGTATAATAATCGAATACCATAAATCCGAAACCGAGTTTAAATGGAAAACTAACATTATTAACATAATAGTAAGTAAGCAGCGCCACCTGTGGTTTTTGCTACCAAGCTTCTAATAAATTTGGATGAATAGAATTTCAGCTGGCATATTGCTTTGTGTACTAGTTTAGAGATGGCAGTGTAGTGCCTAGAGATAAGCAAACAGTTCCCCTCCACTTTTATAGATGGCGCTTCAGAAAGTTTTCATGAGCATTTGTAGAGAAAGCTAAAACACAAAATATATTTTTGGAAAGAGTTGTAAATTGTGTAGGGATATAGAAAAGGATTTTATGCTTAGAATAAATAATTTATAAATAAAAATTTAATTTAAAATAATTAATAATATTGATACATTACTGTATATTATAGTGGAATTTCCTTTTTAGACAATTTTTTACTAGAGTATAACCTGCAGCTAGATCCATAAACAATCTGAACTTCAAATCTAATCAAAATCAACAGTATATAAATTTAATGACATGTTTATTTTTTGTTAATTTTAATTTATACTGATACTGACGTCATGTTGTGCAGTGAAATTTTAAAATAGAACATGTTCAGGGATACATTAACATCTAATGATAGAAAGCTGTGTAAATTAATTAATACTTAATCTAACCTAAAATACTACCTTCGCAATGCCGAAACAAAACATTGATGATGCTATTAAAAAATATGAACATGTTGTCAACGACATACTCAAAGAAGATCTTAGACAGGTGGAACTACGTCTAAAACATGTGAATGATGAGATTTCAGACTTAATACAACAGAAACATACATTGAAAGTTGTCGCTGACAATAACATACACCCGGATGGTTTCAAAACACAAATGAATTTAGGATGTAACTTCTTCATGGAGGCAGCAGTTAAAGATACATCATCATTATTAATGAATATAGGCTTAAATCATTTCTTAGAATTTACAACAGATGAAGCAAACAAGTATTTAGATGTAAGAATAAAAGCTTTTGAGAAGAAAGCAGAAGAACTATATACAAGAGCTGCTCAGATTAAGGCTCACATTAAGCTAATGCTGTTTGGAATAGGAGAGTTGCAAGAAAAAATACAATACAAAAAGTGATGGAACAAGTCGGAGAAACAATCTAAAGAAATCACCTACAATGCATTTAAATAACAATAGGACTGGCTTTATGACTAACTTCACTGGAAATGTAGCATTGGCATAAACACTAAATAGTATTAAATAAAAAAAAAATTTTTATATTTTTTTCTCAAAAGTCAGCACAGATTGTCGATTTTTTTAATTGTATTTTTTTTTGCACACCATTCAAAAATAGCTATGTTGTTGACATATGCAGGGTAAGATGGCAGATTTCCAATCCTATTCTTATTTGAAACACATTATATTGTCAATCAACAGCGTTTGATAGGACACTGCTGCATATAGGTCTTACCAAAAAGTTTGTGATCTACTGACATTCTATCTCTAGAGTTAATACAAATTACAGTATGTGGATTATAAAGTATTTGTGAGGTTTCAGCACCAATTTGTTAACCCATTATCTAACTAATAATTAGGTTTTCATATAATTTTTGTCTAAGTAAAAGCCAGTTTCACCAGTTTCTAATAACGTTTCAGATAGTTATCTGACATATAACATAACATATTAGACTATGATTATCATTCGTTTTATCTAAGATTTCTGAAACCAAAATCTATAGTACTAATTAGCCTATCAGGCAGTTTATTAATAAGTTCTGAAATTGCGCCCGAGTCTTCTAAAGTCAGTAGATTATAAGTGTACTGTTGTTTTTTATGTCAATTGATTTTATTTAGAATTTTTACAAAAGTATGTTGTTTTAGATTATATCATTTTACTCCATAAGCCATAATGTTACTGTATAACATATTAGGTGTAATATGTTTCTCTATGGTACATTGTGATTGCTTTGAAATATCAGAAACAAAAGTGATGCGTAAAATTAAAATTTAAGCTGAAGCCTCTCAACTTTAAGTTTTGAAACATATATACTTTTCTATCCACTGGATTCTACTGCAGGTGTTGTGGGTTGAAACCCAACATGGGACAACACTTTCTGTGATATACAAATTGTTGTTCTGAGTCTAGATGTTCTTTGTTCCTTTCATGCATGTTTGTAAGGCCCCCTACGACACCGAATTTATTCATAGTGTGGGAGTTATGTTTTTCAAAAAGAAAATAAAATTATTATGTAATCTGTATTTTATTACGTTTTGTGAATAAAGTTTTTTCATTATTGCAACATTTTGATTGTGGTGCGGTGTTTTATCGCTTGTATTCATATTTAATAGAGTATTTAACACTAAAGGAATTATTCAATGCCAATTAGTATAACTTAATTAAATTGGTGCATTAAATGGAATAAACAATCAGTCTCTTTGTCTATGGTACAATATGATTATATTACCGTTAGACCTAATTGTAAATATTTAATTATTTCTATTGAAAATGGTAAAAAAAACGTGGTTTTTATAATAATAACTACATTTGAATGAGTAGTTTATGTATTTTTATAATAGGCGAAGCCAAAAGGAATGGCAATATTTTTGGTAGTCTATGTATGTTTGTATGTTCCACAGTGTCTATACTACTGAAACGATTTTAATGAATAAATCTTGAGCCAATAGATAATAAACTTTTTAATGTATCTTGATAACTATAGTAAGTACCTATGTAAGTAAAATATTAACCTTAAAGTAAATAATAACCCTTGATTAAGAAATATGATTACTTATTATATCGACTTTTCTACCTTCTAATTAAATGTTCTTCCCACCTAGCCTTATCCCAAGATTATTTGGGGTCGGCTTCTAGTTCCGGATTTACCTGAATATCATTATCAACCCTGAGGGTGAACTGAATTCGAAGGTTGAAACTAGTGTCAGTATATTTTAGGGCACTGACTTCTCAATAACCAATAATAGTAAAAATCTTTGTATCAATAAAGATTATTATTATTTATTATTATTATTATTACCATATTAGATGTTTAAGGCAACTGGGACCGACGACTTACGTGCTCTCCGAGACTCAAGCGGGCAACACCGCCATCTGCCATACTCCGAACCGGTTAATAAGAATTTCATATACGAAAAACACGATACATCACTCTGGCACAACTTGGGAATCGAACCCCAGCCTTATTGATTGGCAGTCGCATACGCTAGCCGCCAGACCAACGAAGCAGTCTTCTAACTAAATATAAGAAACATTATTTTGAAATCTTTGTTATTTATTTATGTTACTCCAGTGCAATAGTGTCTAATAATGTAGATACTATGCTACTACATGCCGATTGTGTTGGGATGAATATTCCATACTTTGAACGTGTAAAAGACCTCGGACTGTATGTATAACACAACTCTTAGCTGGCGAAAACAAGTCGCATCCGTGTGCTAGAAAGTCACAGGTTCATTGCGGGCCCTTTATAGACTTCCATCCTTCATTCCTTCCATCGGAAACTAAGGCAAAGCTTGTTCAAACTCTAATATTCCCTATAATTGACTATGGTTTTTTTTGCTACTTTGACCTGAAAGTAGATCTGCTCAATAAACTTGACCATCTTCTCAATAATTGCATTCGATTCGTTTTCAATTTACACAAATACGAGTATGATCACGTGCTCCCATTTGAAATAGCTTCCAATTTGCCAACGTAGACAAATACAAGCATTAACTACTCAATATTATTTACTCTCTTCTCCAGGTTCTCGTTCCTACTTAACTACAATATTTAGGTACAAACCACTTCAGAAACCTTAGATCTTCAAACAAACAACAACAAACTTTAATTCGAAAGAAAGGTCGACTGCTGGAGAATGCCTACGGCATTACGTTCGCCTTTGTACTTTTGTGCATAAAGAATAAATAAAACAAAATATCAAAGTTTCCTTGCTCGAAGTGATTAGTCCGATAGTAGAATCCGTGCATTTAGTTAGGTATTAATTACATTATTTTAGTATTTGTACGTGGTTACGTTGCTTTATCAACAACCCATAACGTCCTTCTGCTAGGCTCTGGTCTCCTCTCTTGCTTAAATGTAGGTACATCGAGTATTTGAGTATCTATACATATACTTACACATACCGACAGCGTCCCTAGCGGCTGAAATGAGAACTTCTAGACAGTGTAAATGTGAAGCGTAAAAATAATTTACCGTTTGCGAAACTTGCCACAGCCATTTCTGCAACCAACTGCAGTAATCCGGTAAAAACTATTTTAACAGGAATAATCCCTCCCATAAGCCCTCTACTGCAACTCCTGGACACCGGGCTCAACAGCAATGATACACGAACACACATAGTTATGACGCTCAGGAATTCCAAGGAAAACTTTAAAAAAAATGTAAAACTCTGCATAGACAACATAGAGACAATACAAGCATGCCCTTAGACGAGCTCCCCCATGATCTAATTTATTCCTTTTACCCAGGCACTCAATAGTCCAATTTAAACTCAAGTGACTCCTTGAGACTTAACAATTAAGGTCTTACTGGTAATCAGCTCAAAAGTCGCTGGCCTAAGCGATTGGCGCGAAATTAGGGGTAATTTGAATATTTGATGGTCTCAAGATGCAAGGGCTGTTATTATTCATTTGGTTGAAAACTACTTGAATTTATTATTGGCTATGAAGGATATGCATTTCAACGTTCCTGGAGTAGTAAATAGGTAACAGGGTTTCTTTGCTTGAGAGTAGGTATATGTATCCAATTAACATTATAAATTCGAAAATAATTCTAACGGCTAAACCGCTGTACCGATTTCAATCAAATTTGGCATGGAGATAGTTTGTTTCTTGAGGCTACCCTATACCACGCTAACCGACATACGTGAAAAAAAAAGGGTTAGTATACCTACCTACTTATGAGAAATAAATGTATTTTGTGTGTGGTTTAAATATTTTTCTACTTTATTCTTCAGGGGGGTGAAGTGGTTCGCGTCCGTAGGAAATCACCTAACCATTACCCTACACGTGCCCCCTGGGTGGTGCAAAACGAACCCTAACGCCGAGCCTCGGGCGGCGGTTAAATAACCCGACAACACTGGCCCAACAAGCCGGTCAAATGTGGATATTAGGAAATGAATACTCACACTCGCAACTGCTAGCCAGCAATCGGGAGTCTTGGCTTAATTGCCTGGATAAAGAGGAAGACAACCTCCATAAAATAATTACCCCAATTCTACGGTGGGAGACGTGCCAATAGAATGCATGGCTGATGGGAGATCAGTCTCGAGCGCCAACCTCGGCGGACCTGGCAAACGTCGTTGAAATCAGCCTTCTTGGAGGAAAGGGCGTCACCCCCCAAGCGACTTTCTATATCGACCCTAATCGTGGGAATAAAATGAATAAGATAAATGAAAAAGAAAACAAGATCCCTAATTTAATACAACAAACGCTTCAGGCAAGTATGTTAAAGCACTCTAGGAGTCACTCACTTGGAAACCTAACAGCTGAAATCTCAATGCAAAATTCCAACAATGCAAATTCGATCTCAAAAAGCTTGACACCTGGTGAATACAATAAGCAATTTCAGAAATCATGGCAAAATGATCAGGCACCTGTTAAAAGAAAGGCAGAACTGAGCCCTGAGACAACGAACAAAAACAAATTAATTAAAACAGCATATACTGTGACAACACAAAATAGATTTCAAATATTGGAAACTGAAGACAGCAATGAGCCACCTAAGCAGAACAAAGAGTCTAAACCTCCGAAACCAGAACCGATATTTGTAACAGGAGTCTTAGACATAAAAAAATTAAAGGAACTCCTTTCTTCAATAACAGATATTGACAAATATACAATGACAACGTTAAGATCAGGTCACATAGTAAAGTTAATGCCACTGGATATAGACACGTACAAAAGCATTAGAGCTAATTTTATTGAGAAGGATATTAGCCACTATACTTACAAACTAAAAAGCGAGAGGGCCTATCGTGTAGTGTTACGTGGTCTCCATTGTTCAGAAGACACTGAACTAATAAAGAATGAGCTATCCGAACTGGGACACGAGGTCAGACACATTACAAATATAAGACATAGAAGTACAAAACAACCGATGCCACTATTTTACGTGGACTTAGAGCCAAAACATAACAATAAAGATGTCTTCAAAATCAACAAATTAAACTACACTAAAATTACATTTGAGGCGCCGTATAAAAAGCTGGATATCCTACAGTGCAAGAGATGCCAGAGATTTGGACACGCCAAAAACCAATGTAACAGACCCTTTAGATGTGTAAAATGCGGTGAAGACCATCCGACAACAAGCTGTTTAAAAAAACCAGATACTGAGGCAACGTGCGCCAATTGTCAAGAAAAACACCCAGCAAGCTATAAAGGTTGCACAAAATATAAGCAATATAAGAACTTAATAACGAAAAACAAAACAGAAAGGAAAAATAAATCAGAAGAAAAAGATCAACAACAGCACTACAATTACCCAATAGACAAAACAATTAGACATAATAGCAATCTAAACAAAAAAGACATGCTAACAATAAACAACATGACATATGCTCAAGCAACAAGAACACAAACTGACATTAAGGATCCAAGCAACTTTTCTGAAGTACTTAATGTAATGTTTGAAAGATTTCAAAACATTATGAATGTTATGCTAGACAACATGATGGATCGCATGATTCAGCTGGTCACAAGTCTTATGAAACACCCTTAAACTTAAGAATAGTTACCTGGAACGCCAACGGACTGACAGAACGCAGGCAAGAATTTGAGCTATTTCTTAGAACTGAACGAGTCGATGTGGCATTGATCTCGGAAACGCGGTTCACCTCAAAAAGTAATTTTACACTGCATAACTACAATGTTTATAATACAAATCATCCATCAGGTAACTCGCATGGAGGAACGGCAGTACTTGTAAGAGAAAACCTCAAACATTACCCTTTTGAGGAATACCAAACCGATAAGATACAGGCTACATCGGTTAGAATCCAAGACGACAAAGCTGAAATAACACTATCTGCAGTATATTGTCCACCTAAGCACACTATTACAACAAATGATTTTACAACATTCTTCAAAACACTAGGTCATAGATATATTTGCGGAGGTGATTGGAACGCCAAACATGTGTTTTGGGGTTCCAGATTAACTACTACACGAGGCCGACAGCTATATGTAGCAATGAAAAATTTAAACCTACATTGCGCTTCACACGGGTCACCCACCTATTGGCCAGCAGATACCAATAAGTTACCAGACTTGTTGGACTTCTTTATGACCAAAAATATTTCTCAAAGTCTTATAAGTATTGAGGAATGTATTGACCTTTCATCTGATCATACACCGGTTATAATCAATGTCCAATGCAGGGCTGTGCAGATTGAGTATCCTCGACGACTTTATAACCATAAAACAAACTGGGATAATTATAAGGCTATTGTAACGAAAACTATAAACTTGAACTCTCCACTAAATAGTGTAGCCAACATCGAGTCAACTATTGAGTCGTTTAGCAAACTTATACACCAAGCCATCAATGACTCGACACCGCTAATAAAGCCAAAAATTACTTGCAATTCATCTTACTCCAAGACAATAAAAAATAAAGTATGCGAAAGACGGCGACTGCGAAAAATATGGCATTCTACAAAATACCCTCAAGATAAGAAAGCCTTCAACAAGGCATCAGAGGATCTTAAGAACATGATCTGTCAAGCAAACAACGAACGCCTGCAGAACCAACTTATCAATTTGACTCCATATGTGGATACTAACTACTCTCTATGGAAGATAACAAAAAAGCTTAAGAGACCTATAACACATATACCACCTATAAAAACCTCTGAAGGTAAGTGGGCCAGAACAGATCTTGAAAAGGCCCATGTGTACGCAGAGCACTTGCAATCTGTTTTCCAGCCACAACCTAGCAAGTACCCCGAACATGACAAAAAGGTAAACGACTATCTTGAAGCACCACTGCAAATGTGCATGCCACTGCAAAGTGCTAGCCCCAGAGAAGTGCGGAAAGAAATATTGAATCTTCAGGAAGGTAAATCGCCAGGCTACTACTAAAACAACTCCCCCAAAAAGGCATAATCCAAATCACAGCAATTTTTAATGCCTGTATAAGACTCCATACTTATCCCGCCCAATGGAAAATGGCGCAGGTCATAATGATACCTAAACCGAGCAAGCCACTACACGAAGCTTGTTCGTACAGACCAATAAGTCTTCTCAGTATACTGGGTAAACTATTGGAGAGAATATTACTGAACAGGATGCGCGTATACTTATCAGCAGTCATACCGCTTCACCAGTTCGGCTTCCGGGAGAAACATGGAACCATCGAACAGATCCATCGTATAACAGACACCATTGGTCGAGCGTTGGAGTGTAAGCAATTCTGCTCTGCCGTATTTTTAGACATCAGCCAAGCTTTTGACAGAGTGTGGCATGACGGGCTACTGTTTAAAATCAAACAGCTACTACCTCACTCGTTTTACCTAATACTGAGATCATACCTGGACAAAAGATGCTTTATGGTAAAATGCAATAACGAAACTGCACCCTTAAAAAAAATCCTTTCAGGGGTACCACAGGGCAGTATACTGGGCCCTATCCTATACCTCCTATACACTGCTGATCTACCGACACAAGAGGATACTATAACAGCCACTTACGCAGATGACACAGCCATACTATCGATTCATGATAACCCAGTAGTAGCATCAGCCAAACTACAAGCCCATGTTCTAAAGATAGAAGAGTGGCTGGACAGATGGCATATTAGGGCAAATCAAAGCAAATCGGTCCATGTAACCTTCACCCTGAGAAAACCAACTTGCCCCGCCATAAAGCTCTACAACAAAGACATTCCTCAAGCTGAAGACGCTAAATATCTAGGGATGCATCTAGACCGCCGGTTAACCTGGAGGAAACACATATGGACAAAGCGAAAACAGCTGGATATGAAAATGAGATCTCTGTACTGGCTGATAGGTCGTAGGTCAAGCCTGTCAAATGAAAGCAAGATAATTATTTACAAAACTATATTGAAACCTATATGGACATACGGTATCCAATTGTGGGGAACTACTAGCAATAGTAACATTGAAATTCTCGAAAGATTTCAAAGCAAAACACTAAGAGCCATGTTGAATATACCGTATTACGTGAGCAACAGACACATACACGCGGATTTAAACATCAAGACAGTTAGACAAGAGATTGCTGAGTACAGTAGAGTTTATCAAACCAGAATATCTAATCACGTCAATGAGTTGGCCTCAAGACTACAGGGTACAGGCAGTGTATCACACGACCGATTAAAGCGGCATGATATTCCCACGCTGAACGCGAGATTTGTTTAGGGAGTCTGAGGAGAATTCTCAGATTTTCTCTGCGCTCCAAGCCAGTAATTTCAACAATATCAAATGATTGGCTCATTGTGTCAACACAGATCGCCAAGTAGCAGAACGAGAAAAGAAAAAAAAAAAAAAAAAAAAAAAAACTTTATTCTTCCACGAGGTCGAAGTTCAATTACGCAAAATATAAAAAATGCACCTGTACAAAAGTGTAAGAACCGATGTAATTAGACAATACGTAATGTTAAACGATGATATATTCTTGGCAACCTTTCCTGTTACTCAACCGCCAATACCTGGAAATTCCTTGAAAGTATTGGGTATTGATAAACAGTCACCCACTTACTAACCGAATATGGTTGGGCTGGATGACATCAACCGTCATTTCTTCACGTGCACCTATTTGGATATCTAAATCAAGTAACTTACTATCAATTACTTGGAAAATCTAAATTCTCCTAATTTCTCCTCCTTCCAATTTGTGCCAGTTGTGCAGGACGAGATCAAAAATACAATCCTTTCTATTAAATGTAACGCTGTGGGCTTTGATCAGATCAGCAGACGCATGATCGTAACTATGCTTGATCAACTCCTACCTGCCATCACCCATATAAACTACTAGCTGACCCACGCAACCTCGTTTGCGTCTTATATTGCCCGTAGCGTGAAATTTTTCCCCCGTTTTTGAAACATTTTTCATTGGTGCTCCGCTTCTATTAGTAGTAGCGTGATGATATATATAGCCTATAGCCTTCCTCGATAAATGGACTATCCAACACTGAAAGAATTTTTCAAATCGGACCAGCGGTTTCCGAGATTAGCCCGTTCAAACAAACAAACAAGCTTAAATTCCAGAACTTTCCCCTCACTTTTAGAAAAAGGAATGATGTATCAAAGCTTTACGCTATAAAGCTTAGATAGGTACATCATTCCTTTACCTAAAATCACAAACCCCATCCTCCCTAATCACTTTAGACCTATATCAATCTTTCCATTTCTTGAAGCCTGCGTGAACAAGCAGCTTTCTAGTTTTATTTACAAAAATGGCTTATTAAACCCATTTCAATTTACTAATTAACAGCTTTAGTCACGATATTCTCTTATCCACCCTCTCATATCTTATGATCTCGTCTGAAGCACTGGAATGGTTCCATCTTAGCTTAGCTTTAGCTTCTTTGGTCGACTCTTACAATACCAACAGGATTAATATCAGTGGAGACACTCTGTATTCTTAATACGTCAAGACATAGAAAATAATCTTCATTTAATAACATTTTCTACACAGGAATCAAGGAAGGACGTTGAAATAAATAAAAGGACACATTCAAATAAAAGCTTAGCTTTATTACTCGTTATATTCACGAAGAAACATCCCTCACTGGTATCAACAAGTCTCCATGCTGACATTGCTTGTAGAGATACAATTTATATTTCACCGTATTCCCAATATTCAATCGAACAATTTTGATAATTTAGATCAACAGATAATTTTGAACCGCCAATTTTAATACGAATAGACGAACGCAATTTGCAACGAGCCGTTGGTATTCCGACCAACAAACTCAATTTAGATTTTAATTCTTCTTCTTTTAATTCTTTCACAATAATCCACTTCATGTCTAATACATCAAACAGTGGTTAGTTCCTAAACATTGACGGACTAAGACACACGCTCGTAAATTATAAGCATTATGACAATGTGATATTATATTAATGTATAATTACTGTTGTAGTATTTAAGAACCGTTATAATTAATGCATAGTTAGGTTAGGTTAGTTCTCGTGACATGACTTGTCTGAGGCCCACAGATTACAATAGTGACCCGCTTGCAGCCAATCTAACACAAATACCGAACAATCGTTTACAATTTTTCCCCACTTATGTTTTCACCTTAAAATTGCTTTTAAATTTATCTTTTTTACATCCAGAACCATATAAACATCTTTGAGTTATTTATATATTTTTTTTACCTATATAACAGGTCAGCCGCACCCCTGCCCTACAGCAGCTCCGATCAACTTTTTATTTACAAATGGTTAGTGCTCTTAAACTTTTTATATCCGACACTATTCTTAAAATTAAATACAAAAAACGCATGACATTCTAAATTTACCTAATGTCCCATTTTGTCACCGCTATAATTTATGAATTTTGACCATTACACCAACTTTAGAAATATTCAATACAAAAATACTCTTTTTGAATAAAATTTTATACACGACTCATTTATCGCAGGTGCTTGCTGGGGGCGGGTGTGCGGGCGCCTCAAAAGAAAAGCTTTGAGCCTCGTAACCTTAACATCATGAAATTTGTACTAAATATATCAAAACAAGCGGACGCGGGCACTTATCACTTAGCCGAAATGCGAGGATACCGAAAGACGCCTAAACACTAGTCAAATTTCAATTTTATTAATGACACGTCACTGTTTGTCCGGACCACAAGCCCACTGTGTCGGGATTGGCCATGATCTGAACAAAAAATACCGCGGCACTATCAAAAATAATTTCGTATTTTTAAATTTTGTCACTAATTTTATCACTGGCGTCCGCGTCCGCTCGCTATAGTTTACAAATATATTATAAAATGACCACAATTTATGGACTGTGGCTCGCCGAATTAAACAAACAAACTCATTACATACGAATACACAATGCTGAACAGAACGTGTATCGCTGTTACCAATTAAGACCACAAGGATATTTAAAATATTAAAGTCACTACAGTTAATATCGAATATAAAATTATGAACGCTTTGAGGGCCCACGCAGGGGCCCATACTGTATGTCGACATAGAATTAGATGTGTCAATGGGCGTTTGAGCTTATCTTACTAATATTATTGATAAGCGTCGGCAGTATTTTGTTCCAAGACATCCTAATAGTATATCCGTGCTCAATTTTTGTCATTTTTATGAGATAATTATATATATAATATATATGTATTACGAATGATACTTATTTCCATAATTACCTAATTTTCAGTTTTCTTTAATGAATTTTTCCCGTATAGAAAAGTTGATACAGCTATTTGATACATCTAAATGTCCTAACCTCCAAAAAATGAAATGCTACATACAATAGAGTCTATTACAATTTCGAAAATTTAGGAACCATAATACCCAAACGTGAAACCAAACACTTTCTACATATATTGTTTGTTTTTTTATTTATAATAAATTTTGAAAATAATTACAATACCTATTTATTTCATTTTACATTGATTATCCAAACATTTTCGTAGACGGATCTCAAAATACTCAAATTGTAAAGCAAAATCCTTAGATAAAGTATTTTTGACTGAAACATAAATAAACTATCATCTAGATAAATTATTAAAGCAATAAGAAATAACGCCGAAACGGGTAATTTCTATAAATCTACATACATATTATTAGATACAAACATCAGATTTAAAGTCAACACCGAATTTTGTACTTTTTTCTGCGGGATAACCCACAAGATCACTGTGGACTAAATATTTCGATGTTTCAAACTTGAGTCTTAACTTTTTATTAAATTTAGAAAAATTGTCAACCGATAACTTATAAATTTAATAAGCGAACATCGAATCTCGATCGAATATGATATCCATTGTGGTCTTGTTATATTGCACAGTGAGTCACTCAAGTAAAAAATCCGGACAAAATAATATTATTTAATTACATAATGTATCTATACAAATTCAGAGTGTTGATCATGAAACTATAGCCTAAAATATTTAACGGCTCCAATTATCTGCAAATTACGGCATGTCGGTTTGATAACTGTTGATGGGAAACTAATACATTTCTATTGTAATATGTGTTGTGTAACCCGCGTAACACATCTATTATATAAAGAGATTGAAATAACGAATGCAATACTTACTATACAAGGAATTAATCGGGATTTGTCACTTTAGAGCTAATAAGAGATAAACTTTGGTACTTAAGTAGAAATGCGTCTAGGAATCATTTGTGATCAATTCCGTTCGTGATCAATTCTGATAGATGTTCACTTTTCAGCTCTAAAGTGTCACCGCCTATGTTACGGAAGAAACAAACAACTTTTAACAAAATTCAATTGTAAACGTAACATGGAATGTTGCTCGATCTGGAATAAGCCCAGCGACGACTGCGTACCCGACGTACGGCGCGAATCGTGGAAAATTAATCCGGGCTATTGTTTATGAGGGTGGCTGGTAGGGAGACAGTTCCAAACATAGTCTGGTAAAGACGTACACCTCACCAGATGCAGTTCGGTATTGTCTAGGAAGTTAATTTCGAACTAAAAACCGGTTATCTGAAGAAGGGGGAGGCTGCTTGTTAATCTATGTGTGTGTCGATGTCTTAAAACTTCAGTATCTCTAACTCTCACCTAACCTGAGCTACTAAGCACACCAGTCGACGCCTGGTCCATCCTAAACTGAGGTACTCTTATATTATCGTAATAGTTCAAAAATGGTTACAAATGAAACGATAACAAACATGTAATATCAAATGAAAAATGCTTACTTGCTTAGCTATGGCCGGTCGCTCGCCTGCGCGGTTACGTACACATAAATAAGGATGGCTTAAACACTTTGTACAACTTTGCAAAACAATAGTTATTCCAGTTTTGTCTATTGTTTTCTTAATTAAAATATCGTTACCGCTAAGATAGCTATCGATAATCATTTCATCTGTATTAAAACTATCGAATATGTACAAGTGGCTATACGTTACTGTACAACTATCTATCTTATCGTTTTATATCTATCTGAGAAGCGAAATTATTGAACTGTTTGTTCTGTGGAAATGAGGATGTGAAATAAAAGTGTTACCGCTTAGCAGGCTGGCGGCCGGCAACTACATGATATAACAAATACATCGAGATCAGCGGATCACTCGGGCTCGCCTCAAACCGGCGCAGGTGCCGAATCGAAGAAAATCGTGACCACCTTGGACGGTTTGGAGAAGGTACCGAGCTCACCGCACTACATATATCTACGAATCAAACTAATTATTCTTCTATAGTATAATAGTAAGTGTGTATGTACCTATACTGAATGTTCGATATGGCCGAACTAGGAATTGCGCGGGCGGGCGGTTTGCGAGTGCTTCGCGGCGGCTCCGGGTAGGCGGCTGGTTTATTGAGGGCCCTTTGTATTTAACTTGGTTATTATTCGTAAAAAAACAACGTTTTTGAAGGCACTTCTGTTCGGACGAGGTGGCCCAGTGCGAGTGATTGACTGTCACTATATTAAAAATGTGTGCTTTACATGACTTTGGATTTTTAAGGATGCCAGATCTATTGTAGTGTTCTGCCTTCATCTATTGCTGCAGGTTGGGTGTGGTTCAAATGTCTATGTGGTTGATAGCCGCCGCGGAACGCCCGACTGTCGAGTACAAGTGTCACCGTGCTATGAATCGACTAAGTTGTTACAAAACTTAACTTTATCGTAAAATTAAAAGTGTTTACAGTAAAATGCCTTATCATTATCGGATATATGATGTTTATTGTGTATATGGTTAATATTGGAAAATTATATAGTGAATTACTTGTAAGGAATCGGTGTGACGTCTTGTACTCGTTTGGAAGTGTTTACCCGCGCAAAATTTTCAGAAAACAGTATTTTATCTAACGAATAAACTTAACCCTAATCCAGAGACGTGTGGAACGTCTGGTTTAACTGAAATTGCGTACCGAACTTTGCCGAACATTTGAAAATACAACATAGGATGTTTACACTAAACTTCACATAAGATGTTTAACTTTTTCGAATTTTGTGACTGCGCATTATTGTTATGCTATTGATAAATTCTCTGCACGAACATAAACCCGGCTATCAGTATAAAAATAATTTTAAATTCTTTGTTTGTGGATCGAAAAATAACCCTGCTCTATTGTACTAATGTCTATGGTTAACTTTAATCAATTACTCCTAAAATAAGTACGACGAGGTAAAGGTTGACAATTTCCGGCCGCGCGAGGCGTGCCTACAACACAAACACTACCAGGGATAAAACAAACTCAACCATGCTCCAAAAGGACAAGGAAACAGAGGAAAAATTAAAACAAAAAAAAAACAAAAATTCAAAACTTAAGCAGTTAATATATTAATCGTTTTTTTCCTTAAAGAATAAATCAATAAATGATTTTAAGATATACACAACTATAAAAACCATTTTAAGATAATACTTAATAATAATATAATAATTATATATAGCGAAATATATTATGTGCACAAATAAAATTCTAGGTGAGTTAAATTTTCTCTTAGTCGTAATAACCTAATGAATTTCCTAGTAGAGCGCGGGATGCGGCGCGGCCCCCGCCACGCCGCTCGACGTCCAACGTACAAATTCAACATTTCTTTTAATAATTTAATTTAACTTTTTTATCAATAATTTTGAATCTGAAGGCCTAAATGCGAGTGTCGTAAAATTTTGGTGTGCGAAACAATCGTCCAATGATTTGTTAAACTTTTTTATAATTTAGTTATGCCGAAGGCATGTGCGCCGCGTCGACGTCGCGCTTACTCCAGTTGCTCGAGGAAGTTCGGCGACTTGAAGTACTCGGGCACGGGGTCGTCGAGCCGCGAGATCACTTTGTAGATGGACTTCTTCCAGCTCTGTTCCGCGTCCTTGCCGCCTTGGATAGCGCGGTAGAACTCTCTCAAAGTCTGCTCAACCACATATCTGAAGTTTGGTGGAACCTGGAATACAACAAACACAATGCTTAGTAAAAACATATGTCCAACAATTCTTAATTTACTAAGTTTGAATTTGATTGTGATACTAGATATTATCTTTAATATTAATTTATGAAGCTCGGTCTCACCTCAATGTGGTTATTTCTGTTGTAATGTAGATTGAGCACCCTGTACAGCTCTGAGTCACCAGCTACGTGAAGGTCTTCTGCCGCTTTCAAACCTTCACTGATCGCCTGTCGAGCGTACTTTTCCATTTGAATGTAGTAGAATTCTCTGTAAATAAAGAACATTATAATGTTATTGTGTTTTTTCGATGAAAAAATAAATGTTTAAGAGTCATTACAGATATAATTTTTCAAAGAGCCTGAACAAAATCTTGTCAGCGTTAGTGAGTGTGGCGCTATAGCTTATTATGAAGGTGTCCTACACCGTGACACTTCATGGTACAATGAAAATAAAAAGCCCTCGAATACCGTCGAGAGCGGGAAAGGATTTGATTAGCCATTTTTGCTCTCTCGTCGCATCGCTTCGCTATCTTCGCTCCGCTTCGCTTACAAGAGCGAGTTGAGCGGATCGAGAGTCTCGCGAGGCTAATTACTTACGAGTTCGCATTCAGACAAGCTAATTCGGTTTTTCACGTTCCTGCAAGTGACGAGCTAGTTGCAGGGGGTAATTTTATCAGACTTCTAGGGTCACGTTTCTTACAAGGTGTCGCCTAACGGAAAATTAAAAAGTTATCTTTTTTCTGAATCTAACTTATGAATTCATGTCGCGCAGAATTTAAATTAAATTGACCGTTATATAATTTTGATACGTGAAATTCTAAGCACAAGCTTCTGATAGCAGTATATACCTTCAATTGTTTGATACACAACTAACGCATAATGTACGAAACGAAGATACTCATATGCGAATGAGCGAGAACTATCTCTAAACCTCTCGTGACAGCCCTCTCATACCGCAGCTTTCTATTATTTTTTAATTGGCACTCCGCGCGGTATCGCAGCCTTAATAATTGAATAAGTAAATGAAGTGTCTAAGTGTCTAAATAATTAGATGTCACTTTGCGTAGCACGCGAGGCATCGGGATGCGCACTTGTATAATGTGCAAAACTTTTTAATATAATTTGCAGTTCTGTAGTCGTTTTCCTTTAGTTATAAATCATAAAAGTGTTGGTAAACCCGATGATTTTACTGTGGTAATAAGCATGTATTTATAAACGGTGTTGAATTCGAACATCTTTTTAGTTTGACAACCATGTAAAGAAGAAAGGAAAGCGTAGCTGTGAGTTACGCTTTAGTCATAACGGTTACTCATGATATTCGTCATACGATATTTAGCTATTGATTATATTACTCGTCAATGGGACACACATTTTTTTATCTTAGCCATTAAAGGCATGTGGTCTGCCAACACATGAGTGTTTTAAAGTGGGTGATATTAATGACAGTCTTTATTTAGATGTCAAATAAGTATTCTACTTCACATTCATAATATGAATTTGTATTTCATTAAAACAATTTCAACGTAGTCAAAAAATAATACTGGAACTTAATTACCGCTCAAATCAAATTTGGAACGTGGTTATCTGGATTTCTTTTTTTTTAATAATGTTACCAATTCAAAATTAAAAGTTTCTTAAATTGAGGTTATGCATTCTAATTCATTGGTTGAGGTTAGCTTAGTACAAGATAACGATCGACGTAAAATGTGACGTATTTGTAAGCGGTTAACGTACTGACACTTCGGTTATGGTAATCACAATGCGGGTTAGCTGTTGCAAAAAGAAAAAGTGTGCCTTTAGCCAATAAAGCAGTTAGAAACTACCATTTAAGAATTACCTACATCCCGTTTGTGCAAATATAAATAATGTTACAATACAGTTTATGATAAAAAATATTCAGCTTTAAACTAAATAATAGAGAAAGATCAAAACAACAAAAATCAGTAAGCAAGTCTAGTAAAAATTACCAATGTTTAGAATGTCAATTAATAAAAATTGCTTAATTAATTATACTCTTAGAGAGAAAGATATGAACTGCTTTTCTATTTCTCCAAACTTGCCGTGACATTTGCATATAAGTGTTTGTACTTAGTGGCTGCAGATTTTATAAGAAGTCCTTCTCACTTTAACAATGAAAGTGGAAGCGGGTTATACAACTAGTATTTTAAATAAAACCGTTACGTGTGGGAATCAGCTGTTCTATTATTCACACAGTTTACCCTTACAAGATTTGGCAAATATTCCTCAAGCGGTTATCGATTTTATTTCTTAAAGCTCAAAGTATAAAACTCCTTATCATGATTCGTGTAACAATGGTTCAAGTTTTAAACAGGTAAAAAAATGTTGTACTACAATTTGAACTTTAAGTCTAAGACATATAGCTTTTATTACATTATTTATTATCGTTAGTGTTATTTTCTTAAGATTTCGCATCTTGCGATTACCTGAATCCCAACGTCTTTGATTTTTTTCTAGTTTGATTTAAATGATTCAACATGCGAATAACGCTGGCTGGAACTATTATTGTCTATGTATAGAATTTTTGATTTTATAGATTTGAAAATCGAAGTTTGGAAAGAAACACATATTGCAAAATGTTGCGATATATTTATACGTATTTAATACCCATATAAATATTTTGCCGATAAGGTTTTCCAATTGTTTTCCGTATGAAATAACTTTAATTAATAAGATACGTGTATTTGCTTGCCTACAATGGTCTGTGTGTTGTTGATGCCATGGATTACAAATGTTGTAGAAAGAACCCCTCAAGAAAACGATTTGATTCCCGTGAGAAAGCCGTTTAAGCAACCGCGCCGTAAACTTCGAATTGTAAGTTTAATAAAAGGGGCACCAACCAAGAGAATTATTTACTAACTCAAAAAACAATCCAAATATTGATCAATCCAACATTGATAGATAAATGGAAGTATTACTGAAAAAACGTACGTCGAGTTTTTAATAAATCTTGTATTAAATCAGTACTGTAGGTAGTTTATATTAAATAAATTATATAAATGTTTGTAATGCTTTAATTTCTTGTAAATGATAGGTGACATTGGTAGAGTGAATCACACAATTATTACGTATTTGGGAATTTTGCACAGTTCATTTATGATGTTACTTTGATTTTATTAAACGTTTTTTTACATAATTAGTCAACTAAACTGTGTCATATATAAATTATAAAATAAATACTTAAAATTTAATACTGTTTCAGAAATAATATAAATGTTTATTTGTTAATAACACTTGTTTATTTGTGTAATGGTTTTTCTGTGTCTCGATGTAATTTATCTATTATATTTCAGTACGTATTTAGAAATATTTAAGTATGTTTTGCAGCAGTTTGGTTACAGGTTCTGCCTAGTTTAGAAACAGACAACCATGCGTGAGTGTTAGGTCATTCTTATTACACTTTTGGGACTGCCAAGACTTATTTCTGTTAGGACTCTGTGACGATATAAAATAAACCTTTTATTCTTGCGCCAGTCATTCTCAAAGGGGCTTTCTTACTATCAAACTGTGTCCAAGGCCAAGACGTGAATCGGGGGTCATACTTTTGTTCCTTTTTTTTCTAGTTTCTTTTCATAAATTTTTATTGTTACTTACAGCAAATGTGTTGATTTTTTGTGATCTTAAAGGTTATTGGCTTCGTGGATGTTTAAAATATCCGTTAGGATATTGTGGATTGTGGAATAAGGGTCCCAATGAGATATTTATACGTTCGGATTTTACGTATGTTCACACTGTTTGATTACTATTTTGGTGCATACAACAATAATTTATGTTCAATCATACATAAGAATCATAAAGGTAAACAAGTAACTATATCTCTCTTCAGCCTACTGAAGTCCACTGATGAATGAAAACCTCCCCCAAAGAGGGCCAACCGTCTTTTAAATGTTAACTGTATATGTCTATCATACCAAATATTGTATCTAAAAGCAAAATAACGTATTAAAGAAAACCGTCATGCGGTCGATTATCAAAACATTTAAGTATGTAGGCCAGAGAGTCGATGGCGATCTTTATTTCCATAGGTTACGGTGCCCCATGATGCGGGCGACATACCGCTATCCGATAGCGCGCGGTAAGAACCCCAATACGAAAAGACATTTCTGCTATGATCGAATGTTGGAACTACATCACTATGCCACGTAACAGATTTGACGTTTGTGTCATTTACTGACCTTTTTTTTTTAAATTTCGGTATTTTGAAATCTTTTGTTCCATTTATGAACTTCAATAATTAATCAAAGAATAACCCATATCATAGACATGATAAAATTTAGTTTTTCTGTTTTTTAAAGGCAATTCTGACGTTGTACAAAAAGTTTTTAATTGAATAACAGCCATTTGTATACATAATTTAAGATTAAAATATTATGTTCTAATAATAGTCGTTATTGCGCACAAAATAAATAAAGGAACTTAGTTATAGGTATGTACATTTATCGCGTTACTGCGTTTCTAAGAGTAGGCGATACAGTAAACTTAGGGAAACGATACATACTTATTTTACTACAAATTTTAGAATTATTGTATAAAATATGGAATCAGTTTCCTTAGCTACAGTTAATTAATAACGATAAAACTTTAAATAGTTAGTTAATAATGATTGACAACGTTTTCACTTAGTTCACTTTTGAATACAGGTTCGTCTTGGAAAGGTAGGTACCTAAAGTTGTAGCCGATTATACATCGATGGCCAGATGGGTTGGGGGTCTGTTTTAAGTTTTCGCTCTCTTTGCAGTGCTATTGTCCTGCTTAGATTGCTCCCTTAGTCGTCTTTTAAGAAACCTATGGAATGAATAGATATGGTAACACTCAGTATTCTTATTCCATCACCATACGAGCAAACGATGACTGATAAAGATAAATCCATACTAATCTTTTAAATTCCAAAGTAACTCTATCTGTCTGTTACGTTTTCACGACTAAACCGCTGCACCGATTTCGATAAAATTTAGCATGGAGATACTTCGGTTCTTGAGGAAGGACATGGGCTATCATTTACCATGATAAACGTTATACATGCGGGCGGAACCGCGGGTAAAAGTAATATATAAAAATTTTCTTTTATAATTATCATCTCAGTCAAAGGATGTGCATTGATGGACAAAGATCTCCTCCAACTTCCTTCACAATAACTGATAATTAGCTCTAATTAGAAATAATAATTTATATATTTAATTATTTCTAGAACATGTAGGCATGTGTTTAACTTATTAATTTATTAAATTGATGATATAATGCTTGTATTATCCTGTAAAATTCAATGACGTTTAATACGCTTAAACGTCATTTAATTTTACAGGCGATTAAGTATCATTTAGGTAAAGTGAGTTAATTAACTGGAATGAAAAAGGAAAAGTTAAAAATACGTTGTTACGGAGAAGTTCAGTTACTGTGAAAACTTTTATCCAGTGACGGTATTGACAGATATAAAAAAAAAAAAATTAAACGTAGTTTATGATATGGACCTAAAACCGCATCTCAATTAAATATATTGTGAACTTTTTTAATCCTACATTAGATACAACAGTAGCTTTAAACCATGCCACAAAACAAGCATAGATTTGTAATGTGAACTGTCTAAAAGTGAAAACAACTGAACGTTTAATACTCATCAAAAGCTACGCACCCCAAAACTACTTTCCAGACATTTACCAAGTGACTTCGGAAAACGTACTCATTTCGATCGTTTCCAAATACAATAGTTATTAAAAAGCCGTAGGTAGTTACTGCGGACCAAGTACTCTCTATACATACTTAGTCTGTGTATTTAAGTGTGTGTACACGAACGGTGTTTATGTGTGTGTGTTACCTGCACGTGTGGGTGAGAGTGGACGGCGTCCAGGTTTCGAGAAGTACGGGAGAATGAGCCGACAGACTGCATTTTACAGAGTACTGCGATTATAGAGATTGCATGTTTTACATTGAATACCATTTTTGTAATGAGCTTTAGTTGTCCATGAACGCAATTATAAACTCAAATTAAAAAAAAGCTTTGATTTCTTGGAGTGTGTTTGGATTTGACAGCTATAGTTAATAAATCCTAGATTGAAGCAATGAGATTAAGCCATCACATCATTCGAATCTATATAAAAGTGATATTTGAAATGAATATTGAAACGCCAAAGCCTTAATAAGCCAATCAGTCACTCCATTCACGAATTACGGTGACTATTTAAAATGACGCATCTGCATTTTACGTGCTCTATGGAAAAAAGTTGGACGGTATTGCACACATGTATAGTACACACACAAGTAAAAGCGAGTAAACTAATACCGGGCCGGATTAATGCTTCAGTTAGTGAAAAAACTTTTTTTCAGACTGCGCCGTCCGGCACAGGGCTGAACTCCAACTCGGAAAATTATAGCACAATCACTTTTAGTTGATAGTTGTTTAGATACAGATTTCGATTATTGATTCGTGTTGACAGATGCGATTTGTTTATGAAACTTTCGTTACGGACCGCTGTCACTTTTTGTCATACATTTTTTGAACTTTTTGTGACGTCACAAGCAAAATAAGGATTGTATGAAATTGTAGACAATTGTAAGGTCTGTTTTGTCGTTTGACTTCGATAGAACATTTGTCATTCCACCCAAGTCTCGACGCATGCGGGTCGAGACGATAATCTGTAGTTGCAAATGGGACACTTTCTCGCGAATGTTTTGCATTATCTTGCTCAACTTACAGAATATATTTAGTTTGTGATTATTTTATATTAGCATTTACATTTGCAATAACATTTATGTTAGTATCAAAATTTAATCCTATATTCAGTTGGAATGAACGACCAGGAAAACTCAAGTGTAGGGAAAAATATTATTAACTTTAGATTTATGATCGTTTATATCATCATTACTGCTTATTGTTTTTTTTTGTGTATATGTTGTGCATATTACAGAATTAAAATATATCTATATTCTTTGATCTTTTAAACCTATGTTATCATAGACAAGAATAGCAAACTGTACAACTGTTCGGACATTGCGAGTATTTTTGTGTATTCGTCACATGTGTACCACTTCACTTTTGTTGTAGTAAATAAATATTTCCCGGAACATGTATTTATTGTTGTAGGTTATTATTGAAACTTCCAAAAACTATGTTATTAACTAACGTATAATAAGAACAAATTTGAAACTGCTTTATTGTTTGAATTTGTCTGTCGTTTTATTCGATTGGGCAATATGTTTAGGTTCAAGAAAGGTAGATGTTATAGGTATATGGTGTATTTTCATGGTATTTGTGAGTTAAGTAAATATTATTAATTGCCAATATTTTTATAAGATTGATTTTGTTTACACACATAAAGCATTGTTTTGCATTACTAAGAATTTGGAATTTGTAATATTATTTAATAATATACAAAGACAAACATTTGTAATACCAATAAAACGCGTTACTAAATATACCTGAATTATACTCATCAATAATAACTAATGTAATTTTATCAGGTTGAATACGACCCTGTGCTCGACTCCCTCGCTCACTGACCCGTCTGTCTTGTACCGTAGGCTTCAAAAGTTCAGCTCATTTGAGAGCTTGCCGAGATTTTATTACCCCCAACTACTCAGTTCGCTCTGGTATTAATTTTTTTTCAAAAAGGAAGGGTTAAACGTACGCGTTTCCTTTTAAGGGCCACATAAAGCTGACCATTCACGGTTACTTGATTGTTGAATTAGTTCGTTAATTACGTTGGGAGACAGTTTCAGAACTGTTTTTTTTAATACTATTGCTTTAATTTATTACGTTTGTGAATGTTTTGGCTCTGTCCATAGCTTTTTGTAATTAGTATTTAAAATTTACAAAATATACTTAAATTCAAAGAGTTTACGAAACATCATTGAAAGCAATTAATCAAATCAATCGCTAAATTAAAACGTGATGTATAGCCAAAGATACCCACCCATACCCTTACATGAATTCAATTACAGAGAAAGATTCTCGGCCCCGCAAACAGAACTAAATATTATTCCATAGGCATTCAAATGATATTAATATGGCGGGCGTGTCTAATGATAATTACTTTAATGCGACTAGATATAAACTTACTTGCGTCGTTACTTAAGTTATTTCCCCAGGGTGACTATCATTGCCACTCGTCAAGATTTTACTGCATTGTTTATGGTAAACCTTGACACCATCTGTCATCTTCAGAATTTCATATTTCGAAAACGCCTTTTTTACGATTTTGGACTATGGCATTTGACAGCGGGATACCTACTCAAGCCAAATTAAAAAAAAACTGGATTATTCTACTAAGTCATGTGAAAAGGATCTTTTGACATGACTTCTAAGAAAAAAATAGTTACTGTCATAATTAATATCAATTTGGCATTGCCAAATGTGATTGTGTGCCAAAGTATGTACTTATTGCATAGAATTGTAAGTCATAAAAGTGTGCGCATAAAGATCCTTGACAGTTTGTCACACTTCGATAGTTCTTATTTAGAACATTTGCCTACTGTTAAAAGCGAAGTAGGTACAATAAGGTAGTAAAAATAAGGGTAGGCACACACCTTAATTAATTACGTCTTAGGGCGGGTCGCGACGACTTGTCGCACTTTCATAATTTCCCATGTGTATACTGCCTACCACACTTTTTCACTATTTCATGCACACTTCTTACACTTTTGCTTGATATTAAAAAATATTACACAGACATTGGTCTGATAAAAATATGACACATTGTATATAGTTTTTATTAATCATAAAGGGGACTTTAAAGACCTTAGTATCCACATAAGAATTAATAGAATTATTCCTTATTAAATTATCTGTTATCATTTATATTTATAGTCTTGGTACTTGGAGTAATTTCGTCTTTGTTTTTCTAACTTATTTCTAGAGAAAACACAATGTATTTATATGAACATAAAACATGTTTTATAATATTGTTGAAAACATCGTTATAGTCATCGATCGGTTAATAAACTTTACTTTTAAAGACCGTTTCAGATGGTGTTATATTGAAAAGCACATATCAACTAATTTGTTTAACATAATATTTTTTCTATCAAATTTGAATAAAAACTCTAATGTTCATAGAAATATCATGTAATATAACTGTTTGGTACTATTATTTAATTCATTTTTATCTGTTTTAATTTTTTGTTAAAACTATTTGTCTTTACCATAATAAAAAACATAATGATGAAAAAAAACCGATGAATTAATTCGTTCAATCAGTGACTCACTACGACTGTTATTTTTTGCTAAAGTAACTGTCAACAGCTGTCATGATGTTGATTTTTGCCGCCAAAAGTTTTGACAATTCGAGTTATTCGATTTAAAAACAACAATTTAAACGAGCTTACATTTCGCCTTGTAGACTTTTCAACGATTTAAATCTTTTAATTAATCTCTACATTGTAGCACCTATTAAAAAAGAAATCAAGAATAAGTTTCATACTGCTTTTTGTAAAATATTATAATCATGATAAGAGCTTTACCAAAGTGCTACGTATCTTCAAAAATGGGTTACCAGATTACATGGAAATTCCTAAAATTAATAATGTTCTTATCAACAATATGAACGGGATTAATAATTGCAAAATGCAAGTTTCACTAACAATGCTTATCGTTTTAACTGTTTACGTTCTAATTGATTTGTAGATAAACGAATCTTTATAAAAATAAGCAAATAAATATAAAAATAGTTGGACTTTTTCTTACGTAACCTTTACGGGACGAATGCATCAAAATACTTTTAAATCTTGACTGTATTTTATTTTGTTATAAATATAATAACTCATGTGTAAATATATTAATTTTGATTACAAAATGTTATTAGGTATGACAATCATGGCAGCTAGCCGCCTTGTTGCGTCAGATAAGAACAAACTGTTCGACTTCCGTTACCCCCGATAGTGGACGCAGTACCTAAGGATACATTAAGGACAAAACAATATTGCAGACATTTATATTCTTAGAAATATTTAATCAACACAATAATTTTATTGTTAAGTTTACAAAGTCCATTTTGTATCAAATTCTCATTAAATAGACTTTTTACTGGATCAAATGATATAGTTTTGAAACTTCACAATCTAAACTTCAATTTAGTACGATGCCAGTTTGTTTGAATTTAGAATTCTCTTTCTTTTCACTTTGTCACTACAGATAATAAAAAAGCTAAAGTATAACACTAACTACATTTTAACTCATACTCTGCCCTCGTAAAAAAAATCGCGTGACTTTCCGGCCCGAAAACCCATGTCATTATACCTGTAAGGCGTAGAGGCTAATGAAAGACGCGCCCGCTCCTTCGAGACCAAGCAAGGCGTGGACGACCTCGCATGACAAAACACTAGTTATACATAGCCAACAAATATTCATGTGTTTATACATTCCTGGTACTTTTAATCTATATTAAAAATTCCATTCCAGTATTTTTACGACAAATTAACTCTAATTTAAATTCTATTTGAAGGGAATGCGTAGTTGTTTACCAGAATACAACGTGATTGGCCTACTGAAGGGTAAAATAATTAAAAAGCTTTTCCAGCAAAGACAAGATAAGGTCGGTTGTCGGAAGAAACCGCCACTTTTCTAATTACTCTCTCATTAGCTGATGGATGGTAGAAGGCGCATACATTTTGTGTTACATCGGCCTTTTGCTTGTACTCTGGCCACCATGTGGTGAGGTAATTTTAAACTTTATCTACTTTTCTAATTGTAAAAGTATTTTTTGTATTGTTAGTTTAAAATACACCAGTGGAACGCTGGTGATGACTTTTTTCTAGAACGAATTTGAATTTTGAATACCATAGATAATATGTGAAAATTTTAAAAGTGCTGTAAAGCTCTCTTATATACGACTCATTCCTTGATCGCGCTGATAAGTGAGACCGCGCCTTCGCATGTTTTAATTATATTATTAACGACGATGGCTACGAAATGCTAATATTTTATAATGGCCAACGTATCGCAATGATATGTAAATATAAGACCGCACCCTCTACACCTATTACGTACGTCGTTGCGTGCGGGTGAACTTTAATTCGGAAGTAAAGACACGTTAGCGAGAATTTAATACTAAGGCGTGACGTTCTTTTTCGCTTGTGTATGGGGCTTTGACGAATTCTTATGCTAAATAAACTCGCCTACTAATGGGATTGGTGGTTGAATGGCCAGGCGCTCCTAGCGACAGTTTCCATACTAGTAAAAACTTGTAATTAGCAGGTTTTGAAGGAAAACTACTCATAAGCTTCCTCGAAAAGGTCCTTTTAATTACTGGAGGTACTCGTATGAGCGTGGTGCGATATAAATGGCCGGCCACTTGGCGCCCTAGCATCGCCTGGCCTTATTAAAAATGTTAACACGTAAATTAGACTCTACACGGGCGCAGTGTATTAGCTAACCAATTAAATTTCACAGATTTCGTATACAATGCAGTACGCAGTGACTGCAAGGCAGGGGATGAATTATTGACACTAACTAATCTAGTCTGTACACTCCCTTATGCGAATTTTTACTTATGTTACGGTACCTATATTTATTAATACTTTACCTTAACACTTAGGTGAGGTTTTAAGTATCTAAAAGCGTATAAAGTAGCGATCGAATAAAATTGTACGCTTAAGTTTTTAATTACAAAATTAAACATTGAAATAAATATGTACAGCCTCAGCCAGTTAGCACGGTAAGTTAAATAGGCATGTGGAAATTGCGACGTAAGGCTGGCAACATTTCTGTATCCAGAGTGTAAGAGTCCTTACACATGAGGAATTAAAATCTCGGTTATAACATTGCGTAACCGATAATACTGCTGAAAACATTTCGGTTGTTGATCATGTTGCTACTATTATAAATAAATAATATTACTTTCGGTTACAGTTAAATAGGGATTTCTTCGTAAGTAATTACAAGGTATTACAAGCGCAATGTAAATGTAATACATACTATGATTTTTATACTTGTCGTGTAGATTTCACGTGCACATTTTGTATGTAGGTAAATGAAATCAACATGGGAGGTGGGTACGCTTGTGTGTAAACCGCTTAAAAGGTTTTTACCTCGGTTGGTCTAAGTGCACACCCTCATGCGACTAGTTGGATGTGTAAAAAGATTAATTGGAGTGTTGCCCGTGTTTCTAACAATTTACGACGCCTTCTCTGCCCCGGCCGGCCGCAGACCACTTCTGCGCAACTTAATTAAGCAAAATAACTTAAACGAGTCACCGTTGCTAATTAGTGCTATCGTCGCGCCCGCAACGGCTAATTCTACGAGTGACTCTTTGTTTGCAAGCCCGCTCACTTCTTTGAGTTCGCGCGCCAAAAGAATTTGTCTTTGCATCGACTTTGAGTAAAGGATGTTTGTTTTGCCCCTCCAGGGAAGTTTCTGTGAAGACTTTTGTGTTTGTTTGAACTTTTACGGCGTTACTGAATGCTATGAAGACGTAATTATAGCCAGTTGACTTGTTTAGAAAAGTTGAGACGGTTAAAATGCCTTGAGCATTAAAATTAATAAATGCTCTACATATTTGTTTATTTTATACTTTCACTCTAAAATTGAAATTGAATCGGAGTACATTAGCATTAAATATTACATTGGGTTAAATGTTAAAAGTGCCACAAAACGGGCTAAGTATTAAAGAAAACAAACTTACGTCAGATTAGATCCGAGGCGTCTAAAAGACACAAAGAGCTCTCGGCTGCTAGAGCACACTCGAGTTGTCCTACACGTCAACAAGTAGCTGGACGTGTATGGAGGGCTTTATGATTTTATGTCTTTAAATTTCGAACTAAATTTGATTTTGACATTTCGAATTTTAATATTAGCACTTCTAATATGTCATACAATTGAATATATTCGCATTTTTGTCTATGTTCAGTAACTAATAAATGAATTACTTCCATTTTAAATCCTTTTGATTCAACGGTATTTATAATGTTATCGACGCTTACTAATCAGCTAGATTAGTTCGTACCTATTAAATCTCATTAGAATTGTTTTTACGATTACAAATTGCTTGTTACAGTGAGTCTGATTATTATTAATTAAAAAAAACTCTCTCTAATCAATGTAAAGTTAAAGTTAACGATAGCCTTTTAGCATTTAGATAATTTTAATTATGGTAAATCCGATACGATAACAATATTGTGTGTTAATTATCGATTTATGAAAGTGTTTTTTTAATCGGCAATTAACTAGCGATAGAACAAGAAAAATGTGAAATAGTCGATGGTAGAAAAGTATGAGTGCCATTTCAAATGAACTGAAAGACAACAAATGCCGTTCTTTATACTTTGAGGCATATTTTTTTAAACTTAATCGATGTGCCTTTAAAAAAGCATTTGTCGGACACCTTAGTAATTGCGTTTCGTGTAGAACTACCCTCACCCTTTCAGTCCTTTCAGAGATGTTTATCGCGAAGGAAATGGCCGTTTTCCGTTGTCCACAATGCAACCATTAAGGGGACAATGCTAATGGACTAAGTTGTACTAAGTCGTGGAAAGAAGATTTCCACGTGTTTTGATTTATTTAAGAGATAATTTTTGTCTACGCACGTAGACAGACTTAAAACTTAAGCGATTGCGTTTGACATTACTTTTTTTTTACTTTACGGTTAGGATCTCTATTTTTGTATGTATTGTCAAAGCTGTCAATATTTACGCGGGAAATACATTTTCAAAAGTAGAACATTTCAAAATGTTGCCAGCACATAAGTATGATAAATATTATCAAAGCTTTCACTCAGTAACGTTTTATCTACTTAGATAATGATAATACAAGCTTGAGATAGCAATAGAAGCTTTAATATGAAAGTCGTTATATCAACATCGTTCAAGTGCTTGCAAACATCGCGACATCGCCCTTATTCCGCGAACGGGGTAGAACCGATACGATGATAAAACGATATCGACCTGATGATAATAAGTCAACTGACAAAATTAAGTAAGATTAGGGTGTTATTTAATATTGTGTGCAGGTTAAGGTTAACAATTAAGTAGCTATCATTTAAAAAATAAACTTAATTTCTTTGGCTGATATTTTCTGTTTTGAAAAAAGAAAATTAAAAGTGTATTTTCTAAGCACAACATTAAAACTTAGATAACGTTAAGTAAGTGTTATGAAACTGACAGGAAATTATAAAAGAAATTTATTAAATAATCATTGTAGTGTATGTCAGATTACGAACATTATCAGTATCAAACGTGTACGATGTATGATATATCGTATCAAACGTATCTGAATAATCTGCTAGCGTAAAAGAAGGGGGAAGGTGTTTATCATAGAAGCACGGGGCTTATGGCAGGTGCCTCTTATCAATGGACTTAGATAACGTGAAAATTTTGTCGAGTAGAAATCAATACCTGGCCGGATTTTTCCGTTGCTTGTAGCTGTTTTATCGAAAGCATTTCACGGTGTGTTAATTTTTTTTTTATTTACTTAATCTAACTTCAGTATTAAAGTTGTGATTTTCATAGTTTAAAAAATATGATAAACTATAATGGCAAACAGATATATTTTTGTTATCTCACGAATGACAAACCTTATAAGGTATGACAAAGTAAAATGGGTGACTTGATAATCGATGACGACCTTTCATATTACACCTTATATTTATATCAAGATTTATGTAAATGTGGCTAAATCCTTACGAACTATTTTTAACTCCTTTTAAATTAATATCTACATAGCTACAGCATCGTTACAATATCGTTACAGCGAATAAGTGTTAGTCTTTTTTTCAACTAGGGGTTACATTGTCATTCTTTTTTGTTTACGCGGTATTTATTACTGTATTTTTTTTTAATTACCTCAATTGGAGGGTGGTTTTGCCCTCTCTTTATCTTTGTCTATTTATTTCTTGTCTTATATCATTATATGTAATCTTTCTATCATAAATTCTATTGAATGTTTATTGGAAAAATATCAAAAGAAATCGGTAAATATGCGATAGTTCACTTGTCATTTCTATTCATAAAAGTTAAATATTTCGAATGGAATATTAAATAATTATAAACTGTCTATTTGTTTACACCCGTTCGGCATTTTGTTAAGGGGTGGCACCCCTACAGTGAATTTGATAATTAGGAAATAGTGAATCTAAAACCCTTTACTGTGAAGGAAGACGTTGGAATTGCTATTAATCAATTAGATTTACCCTATTTTGAACGTTTAACGTATTTAGACAATGTATCAATCGAAAAAATACACTGCTTTTTTAACATTTTATACCTGTAGTGATCACACGGATGGTGTAGCGGTTTAAGCGATCGCCACGCCGTTTTCTACTGAGCTGAGTATTGTGGGTTCAAACCTCAACAACACTTTGTGCGAACCACAAATTGTTGTACTGAGTCTTGATGTTCTTTTTGTCCGTTTCGATAATATAATCGTCGTGCGTCATTTTATCAAGACAATTTTGTTTTCATGTCAATAATACAAACACGACATCGAGCAACTCAAAATAACAAGTTATGTTTCATGACAATGAAACATTATAATTAAAGTTTATCAATACTTTCCTTAAAGGTATCAAGTACAATAATAGGTAGGTAATATTTAAATAGATTGCTTCATATAATTAAACACTTTAGCAAACATACGACAAGTAACCTACCTACCTACTTTATCTGTTACGAATTCAGTAAACAGGGATAACATTACGTAAATGACCATTTAAAATAATCTTTCCGTGTATTTATGTGCCATTTTATTTAATATCAGCCTTGTTTATAACCCTAAATGAGTTCATATCTAAAACGTATTTACCGCAATATGCTGTACCTAACCGTTTTAAAAATATTATAACCGACCGACAAGTCTTTAATCGTTAGATTACAGATTTTAATTAAAAAAAATTGTCCTATTTGATGTTTTTTTTTAAATATTTGCTTATCAATTTTAGAACGCAATGACATCTCGAACGTATATGACAGTAAACTTTTTTTTCATTCAATAAATGAACTGTGGCCTAAAATCAACTTTAAATTAAGAACGACGTTGGTTTAATAATAATAAGATTTGTTTATAACAAAAACCAAAAAAAAATTGTTTTTCTTTTGTTTTTTTTCTTGAAGTAGAAGTCTAATGGCAGTTAAATGCGAACTGTCAGTGTCAGAAGAGAATAAAATTATATCAGGTGATGTTGTAAGAGTTGAGAAGTAAATAAAGATGCAAACTCACCGGAAATTGGAGAACCACTTGACAAGTTGTGCTGTATTGTTCTTGTTGAATTTGATGTCTGGGAAGTACATCTTGAGGACGGCCGAGCTTGGGTACCGCACCCAGAAGAACATCAGTTTCGCCTTGCGTAGGTGCATCGGCGTCAATGTAGAGGAGTGCAATGGAGTTAAGGTTTAATTGTAAGTATTTACACAAGTTATAATAAATTTACAAAAAAAAGTAATGTGACCTTACAAGTTTATAATGTGATATTTACTATTTAAGGTTCTCAATAGGACACGATCCCTCAAGATAGTCTATTTAAATTATATAAAATCTGATTGGATCGTGAATACAACACGAAGCACCACAAATACTTAATCCGTTTGCATTTTCTAATCTTATAATGTGCCTTAGCCGCTGTCTGCTCTTGAAGCGTAATTGTAACAACGTAGGTAAAGTCCTTTTATTTACATTCTGTTGATAGGAGGCCCAGCATCGTGTACATTAAATCTGTGACCTTAGTTAATTTCTTTCTTTAAATCAAGAAATGTAAAAATAACTACACGCTTAGTATTGTTACGTAAGTGACTCGAAATTAATTGTAATTAGTTTAAGACTGTTTTTTTTAATTAGAGTAGAGTATTAAGAATGCAAGGAAAACAAATAAATATAAATAGTTGTCATAGTATTTTGTAAGTATGCAATAGGCCTGGGATCGTGGAAAACGTAGAAACCACAACATTTGTGAGGTTTCCACAGTCGTAATACCTAACCAGTAAGTAGGAAGTAGGCGGCGGCAGTCGTAAGGTTAAACACTACAGAAATAAGATATGAGTGGGCGTTTTGTGGTGAAGGATTTGTTGTAAACTGAGCTCACATTTCGTCCAACAAGTTGGCCTCGATTAATAATGTATGTAAAATTTGTCTTAATCTATAAATAGCTAATTATCTATTTGAAAAGGATATAGTAGGCAGAACTCCGTCGTAAGGCAGGTCTGTGGAGTTGCAGTCGGAGTGCGGGTCCTGTGCGTCCATATGTGGGTGGTGTTGAGGGCCGGCGTGATGGCTCACGTTCGGATGATGATGGCGTAGGTAATCAGGTGAGGCGTGATGCGCCGCCGCGATCAGAGCGGGGTGCAGCAGTGCTGGCGCGTGGGGCAACGGTGGTGACTCCCGTTCGGGCACCGCTGGAGGCGACCGTGCCAAGCCCGCCCCAAAGAAAGGCGAGTATGGCGAGAACACCTGACTTTCATGCAGTGATGGGTTTGGGATGGCCACAGTTGTGGATAGTCCAGTGAAAGGTCGCGGTGACGGTGACTCCGGGAATTTACTTTCCGGCGAATGCCCTACACCTTCTCCACCTAGGATCCGGCTGACCGTGCGAGGTGTTATTCTCGTGTCCGTCACCTTATGCCTCTTCTTCTTCGGCGTGGACACAAGGTTGAGCGCCTCATTCTGCTCGCAATTTGGCTCCCGGTCGAAGTGTCCATTCATGTGCCCGTAGAGGGGTGCTAATGGTTTCGGCGGCGCCTGGAACATGCCTGTTGGAGGTCGCACGTGAGCACCGTGGCCAGGCCCGCTCGCCTCGGCGTGCAGCGGAAACGCCACACCACCCGGCGCGCGGGGGCCATTCATTTGAGGCATCAACATTGGATTATGTGTCATAAATGACGGGACGCCGTTTGGCGCACCCGGGTGATGGATGGGTTGGTTACCTGACATCTGTCCTGATGACCTCTCCGGTAGCTTAGGTGTCGGTGACTTTCTTTCGACGAGTAACCGCTGTGCTCTCATGAAGTCTATGTTGAGCTTATCGACTGCGGCCGCTGCTATCTCAGATTGCTTGCCCATGATGCGTCGTTGATGCACGAAGCGTGTCACGATAGAGTCGATAAGACTTGCTAGCGATGCGGTGATCTCATTCTTAAGTACATCGGCCAGTCCCTCGAGATCCGCTCCGGTTACAGGGCCCACGGAGCCTGTGTTACTTCGAAGTGCTTCGAGCCGCTCTGCTAGTTCAGATGATGGTGGAGGCTTTGGTGTTTGTATCAGCTGTCTCTGCTGTGGTGAGTGTTGAGTAGATCGTGGTTTATGTTGTTGGTTATTCTGTAGTTGTTGCTGTTCAGCAGCCTCTTTCATACGAGCCTCTTGCTCTAGGAACAATTTCTGACTTACATTTAGGTACATAGCAGCAGCATTATTGAGATGTTGATGCGGATGAGGAGGGTGCATATGGTCACCGGGTTGCAAGTGTGGCAACATCGGTAGCGAACCATTAAGTCCAGGCACTGACAGGTGTGGATGGCCTACGGCGTGCGCATGCATCTTATTAGTCATCATCTTGTGCATCACTTGCGTAAGCATATTAGGTGCAACACTATTTGGTACGGGCGGGGGCACTTCCTTAACAGGTGACGCGGGCTCTGATTTAGGCACTGGATCCTCAATCTGTTCTACATCACTAGAAGCACCATCGTTATCGTTTGTCTCCGATTCCTGTCCCATACGATTGCACAGCAGTGCGTATTTTTCTTCCATTTTAGCGAGTTGCTCTTGCATTGACCTAAGTTGAGACTTGAGAGCATTTTTCTCTACTAACTTACGTTCAATGGGTCGTTCACTTTCATCCTCGGAATCATCTGAAACCGTCTGTGCACTGCTGCCGTAGCTAGTCCCGTAGCGCTCTGCAGCCCCGTCATGCTGCTGCGGATGATACAGTTTCCGTTTCTTGCAGCCGTTCACTTGTGGTTGTTGCGGCGCGGGGCTTGAACGCATAGTCGACACTATATTTTCCACACGAGCACGTTTCACATCAAGCGGTCGCGGAGAAGAACGTTGAGCATCACTATCACGGTCTTCCGGTTCAGACTTGGGTGCTAGTAGTGAATCTGATCCATTAGGCGGATGCATCAGGGGCGGCGAAGTGCGCGAGTCACCGGCACTGTCGAGCGCCAATAACGCGTCGTCCAGGTCCTGGCGGGAGTCACGTGACATCGGCCGCTCTGGGGACATCTTCGCCTCGGCCTTGGGTTCGTCGTTGTTATTATTCGCGAGCACATTGTTATTGTCCGGTGATAGGCGCAGGAGTTCCTTCTTGCGGCTTTGCAAGATATCACGCAGCACACGATGCGCAATGTCTCCACTGGATGCCTCATCGTTAGGGTCATCTTGCTTGGGTGCACGCCCAAGCAGTTCATTTATCATTTCGGCCTGAGGATAGCCCGGTCCGAAAAGGCCAAAGTGTTGGCGGCCCTCGAAAATGGCGCCGTAAAGTCCTCCACTCATGAGTGCGGCGCGCGCGGGCGCGAGTCCGTTCGTCGTGAGAGTCGAGTAAGAATTGCGCGGCTCACCGGCGTCCACGCGCTGTCTGGCGCGTTTCTGTTTCCTTAGCAGTTTATCCGAGTAGGGCGCGTGTGAGTCGGCCTCCTCCTCCGATGACATCATAGGCGAGACGCGCTGGGATTGGACGAGCGGGCGGCGGGTAAGGCCCCACCGCGCTACTTACGCCGCATCGCCCGGTCTGCAACAAGGAGGGGAGCGTCACGGCGAGCACACCTGCTCGCGCGCTGCAGCACGAGCGCGTGCGCTCACAAAGACGTGCATCGTACCAATGCATTACTTACTACTTGATCTATATTGATTCGTGCTTAATGCTCATGTATTACAATTCCATTTAATTTTAACTCTTTACAAGCAACTTTCTAGGTCTAATATATTATAAAGATTGAACACTGAACTGAAATACTATAAATTAGACTTGGTTTCCCTAGTAGATACTGTAGTATGTTTAGTAGAATACCTATTCAGATCGTTATCAAGAAATCGATCTCCGGTTGGTAGACATTGATACGTGGTCTACAAAAGTTATTTCATATCGTTCGAATATCAGAATAATTTCTCGTAATGATTGGTCGTAAAACAAAAGCACACATCTATTGTTATGAAGTATAAGGAAAATGTGATGACAGATAAAGCTTATTATATTGACAAAACGTGCATAATAGGTATAATTTATAGTGATCACAAATAAGTGGATAACATAATAAATATTAATTGATACAAAATAATAGATTTTTTTTTGTTTTGGAAAGTTGTCTATGGTTTTTGGGAAACAAATAGGCTTTACGAAATTACCTGATTTACCTACAGTAGTGAGTTGATAGTTACGTACCGTGTCGTGCTGACAAACGCTAGCCACATGACGCCATTAATTTCTTTTGGAGCGTGTCTCCTCATTCGGAGGACAATGTAGCTTAAATATCAGAAATTATTCTGTGAGACACACGTTATGAATATATCCATTGCTGATACGATACGATTTCATAACTATTTTGAATATGTGTTACGTTTCGAGACGTTCTATAACTAGAGACTGTCTCTACTGTTATCAGTTTCTCACTCCTGTAAGAATTATTGGGTTCATTGATCTCTATAGATAGTTTTCTTATAAGAAAATTGTTCATAGTAATAATAAGAAATAGATTTATACTTCTCTTTGTGTTTAGCTTACTCGAAACGACCTCGATCTATTCTCTCATAAAAAAGTTTAGAAAAATAAGAATTTGCAGCTATTACAAGTACCTAGTAGATATCGTATTGTATTTGTTTTGATTAAAAAAGAAAGAGATAGAGCTAGTTTAAGAAAGTTTACATCTTCGATCTTTGTCTAACTAAGATGGATACCTACTAGCCCCATGGTTCCTGCTGTCAAGAATCTTCCAACTTCCTAAGACATTCCGGACATAATAACTACATGTATATGTATGTTTCTCATATGTAATGTGTATGGGGGGGTCTATTGTGGTTGGATGTGTGGTACATCCGGTTGCAATTTGCTCACACAATGAGATGGTATCAATAGCGGATGACTTCCGATGGTGGCGTGTCCACTTGCGACCGGCGTCATGGCTCGCGGGCTGCTTGTGTTGTAGGTGGGATAAGAGATCAGGATTTTGATGATGTTTCTTAATTTACAGAAAAACAGTAATTTTATAATTACTTTGTGTTTGTAATGAAATGAAAAAATGTATTCTATGATACTAGATGAAATAATGAAACTTATGTTTGTGTGTTGTAGTGTAATAAGGGAATCGGAAAGGTTAATTTAATACGAAGAGAGCTTTTATACAGGCCTACGTTACAGTATCTAGTGATCGTATTATGTATAAATGTAATAGGATTAGGTATATTAGTTAATAATGGCATATTATATAACATAAATTATGTGTGAGGGAAGATTTTGAATAAAAGGAAAAGAGTACATAAAAGCAAGTATGTAATAGTGATATAATTATAACCATAAAATATTATCCTCTTAAATTAGATGAAAAATGTGTTTTGGTACTATTTTCCATCAAGTTTATTTTGTAGTAGCGATAACTTTTTAATAATGAGAAAAAATTGTCATGTCAATAGAGATTCAATAATTTCCAATATGTAAATTCAAAACCAGATGTTTTCCATACAGTCCTTATTCAATTATTACCTGTCATTCCGTTACCTACATCTCGACGAGGCACACACACATATACATTTTTGTGTTTTTTATACCATACAAGGTTCCAATTAGACTTTACATGTGTGTTTAGAATATATAAAACATGTGTAGTATTTGTACATAATGGAGGACAATACTAAAGAGTAAGGACTTTGTAAAATAGATAATATTTTTAAACAGTAATTAAAAAGGAAATTAGGAGACACACCATCAGCAAAGTGGCCAACTGCAAGGTCATACCCGGAGAGAGTCTCACTGCACAACATCGTGTCCTTGTCATGGACCTCTGTGTAAAGCCTAAAGACAAACGCGTCGAATTCTGCCAGCGTCGGATCAGGTGGTGGCTGCTTGATGAAGTTACGTCACAAAAGTTTGTCTCGGCTATCGGAGACAAGTGCACTGTTGCTGAGAGCGAACCGGTTCAAAACAGTTGGGACAAGATTCAGGCGGCTATTCTTGGTTCGGCGAGGGTGGTGCTTGGCGTGTCTAAAGGTGGACGCAAATGTGACAAGGAGACTTGGTGGTGGAACGATTCAGTCCAGAGCGAGATCAAGGTCAAGAAAGTCCTGTTTAAAAAGTGGCAAGCGTCCAGATCTCCTGAAGACCACGATGCGTATAGAGCTGCAAAGCGCGCCACAAAGAGAGCTGTAGCCAGATCCAGACGTGACCACTTACAACCGTTGTATGATAAGTTGGAATCGCCTGAGGGGCAAAAGATTATCTATAAGTTGGCGCGTTCCAGGATCAAAGCGGTGCAGGATATTTCCAAGTGCTGCTCGGTTAAAGATCCTGGGGGTAGCCTATTACACGAAGAGCTCACGGTGAAGGAGAGATGGCGCGCGTACTTTCACGAGCTGCTTAACAAGCAACACAAAGTGGTGCAGCCACCGGATCTCCCTCCAAATCTCGGACTAGTGCCACTAATCACGCCTGCCGAAGTCCTGGGTGCTCTTCGTTCCACGAAGAATCGGAAATCTGTCGGAGCCGATGGAGTCCCCATCGAGGCCTGGAAGGCGATGGGCCCCCTTGGTGTGAACATCCTAACTAACATCTTTAACCGCACACTCCTTACCGGCGAAATCCCAAGGCAATGGAGACTGAGTATCATTACTCCAGTCTTCAAAGGCAAGGGATCGGTGCAAGAATGTGGCAACTACCGCGGAATAAAAGTGATGTCCCACACCATGAAGCTCCTTGAGAGGATAATTGACTCCCGGATCCGACAGGAGTGCTCACTCTCGGAATGTCAATATGGGTTTCGCCCCGGTCACGGGACAATGGATCCTGTTTTTGCCCTAAGAATTGTAGCGGAGAAATACAGGACGAAGAATACGCCTCTGCATTGCCTGTTCCTGGACATGCAGAAGGCTTTCGACTGTGTTCCTCGAGCGGTAATCTGGTGGGCACTGCGATCCAAAGGGGTCCCAGAGACCTATATTGACATGATCCGAGATATGTACCACGAATCCGAATCCATGGTTCGGACCGCTGTTGGCGACACTAAACCTTTCCCAATCACCGTCGGGGTACACCAGGGATCCGTCCTTAGTCCGTTTCTGTTTTGCTTGATATTAGACGTTTTGTCGGACAGCATCCGGGACACACATGAACAACCACCATGGTTGCTCATGTATGCTGACGATATCGCGCTGGCAGATGCGGATTGGGGTAGATTGGTGCGACGTGGGAAGGCGTGGAAAGGGGCGCTTGAGAACGGCGGTCTGAAACTTAATGTGGCGAAGACCGAGTACTTGGCGTTTAACTGTGCAGATCCCTCACCCGTCCGCATAGGCGATCACGTAGTCGAGCGCACGGAACAGGTCAAATACCTGGGATCTGTATTTCGCGCGTCCGGTGACATCGATTGCGACGTCAAGGCACGCATTGCTGCCGCGTGGGCCAAGTGGCGTGAGTTGACAGGAGTCATTTGTGATCCCAAAATGCCGGTTAGATTGAAGGGACAGGTCTATAAGACTATCATTAGGCCTGTCCTCCTACATGGTTGTGAAGCGTGGCCGGTGCTGGAGCGACACAAGCAGGAGCTGCGCGTCACGGAGATGAAGATGCTGCGGTGGATGTACGGAGTCACGCGAAGGGATCGTGTGAGAAACTCCCGCATTCGCGGCGGCCTGCGTGTCCGTGACATCGCAGACAAACTGCAGGAGAGTCGCCTACGCTGGTTCGGCCACGTTTTGCGGCAGCCGTCTTCGTACGTGGGCAACAAATGTCTGACCATGCCGCCTCCGCCGGGTCCCGGTAGAAGGGGTAGACCCAAGAAGTGCTGGCTTGACGTCGTAAAGGGTGACATGCGTGCAAATGGTCTCGCTACCAAGGATGCCGAAGACCGGGCAAAGTGGAGAAGAAAAAGCAGGAGAGCGGACCCCGGGCTCCAGAATGGAAGCAACCGGGATAAACGCTAAGACGATGATGAATTAAAAAGGAAACTTCGACAAACATAGATACGTTTGAATAAAGAATCTATCGTGGGAGAGCTATGCTTCGGCATGAATGGGTCGGCTCGACCGGAGTGATACCGGCCTCACAGAAAACCGGTGTGAAATAGCGTTTGCGCTGTATTTCACCGAGTGAGTGAGGATACCGGAGGCCCATACCCCAACCCCTCCCCCATCCACTTTCCCATCCCCCAAAGGTCGGCAACGCACTTGTGACGCCTTTGGTGTTGCGGGTGTCCATGGGCGGCGGTAATCGCTTACCATCAGGTGATACGTTTGCTAGTTTGCCCACTATTCAATAAAAAAAAAAGAACGGATGTTGTGACGTAGGGTAGCTTTTAGAAGATTTTCTTATTAAACTCTTTTTTTTAAAACAAATGGTTTTGTCCTATCGCAACTAATTCGGTTTCGATTAGATTTTATCCTCGGTTTTTCCGCGTGGTCTTACTTTACTAAAGTATACTAGGTATTTAACCTACTTTAATCACGGTGGTCAAATATCTAGGTATGTGTCGAACTTCCTTATAGTCAGTGTTCAATGTTTTGCGTTTAAGAGTAAGAAAAATTCGTCAATAGTCACGTTGTATTTTTAAACGGTTTTTTTATATCGTATTTTTTGCATGAGTCCCCTTCCGTAATTGATTCTTTGAAAATCTTAGTATTTTGTATATCTAAGTACCTAGATGTCTAGCATTTAATATATAAATTGATATTTGTTTAACTTAAGGCCTTATGGGGCTGGCATACCCTAATAGGGTAAAAGCCTCTTAAAATAAAGAGAAAAAAAAAATACCTAGATACTTATAAGAATGTTGTTAATAAGATATATTTGACATTTGTCGTAAGAATAGAAAGTATCTATAGATAATAACTTTTAAAATAATTCTAAGAGTGAAGTTGGTTTGTAGGTATTTCTATAGGTACATGTCTATATGGGGACATGAGTAGGTTTGTTAGAAACGTTGATCTAATGCATATCATTACTGCCTTTAGTCATTGTGCTATTGTAATTTGCGCTCATTTTAGTACGATTTCCATACAAGAGATTGCGAGATGTGTACTGGATTGAGTAGAATGTGATTTTAAACTGTATCTTTGAGAATTAAAGGTGATTTTTGAACAGTATTATTTCGAGTACGTGAGTCGCTGAACCATCTCGAAATTGTTCCGGTACTTCCTGTTCTTTATAATTGTTTTATTTTGTGTGCAGGTCGATATACTTTGGTGGGAAGATATAATAGCTAGGTTTTGTTGCGCAAAATATAAACATTTTCATACACAATAGAGTTCAAATATTATGGTTGAGGTGATATGTATGAAATGACACATTTTAAAGTTTGCTTTCCAGGTTTTCTTTCCGTTTCAGGTTTCTAGTATGTGTAGGGACATATTTAGAAAACGAAGTATCTCCATTCCTATTCATCCAGTAGGTGTTGTAAGAGCCGACTCAGGGAGCAAATTACGCAGAACAACAGCACTGCAAAGAGAAGAAGAAACAAACCCTATAGGTACCTACTAACACCTCTGGCCAACGATGTAAGTATAGACGGATAGACGATCGGGGATTATAAGGCTTTTGTTGATGATGATGCGGTATTATTTGAATTGTATTACCAATTCATGATCGGGCTTTCGAGTTTTAAATGATAGTATGTTTACTAAACATGGGTATTGTGACACATAATAACTGTCACCTGCTGTATGCCAGGACCAATACGACGTCCAACCCTTCAAGAAAAGAGCGTACCTACTCCTTCTTAAAATGCCATCAACGCACTTGTGACACCTTCGCTGTTGCGGGTGGTCCATGGCCAACGGTAATCGACTTCTGCCCGTTTGCCCCTTATTAAATATATATGGCTAAATAATATCAGAAGTAATCCAAGTAGCATTTTGATAATATTGAGATAACGAATGAAACGCTTTTACGATTTCTTTAATTAAGTAGCTTAAATATATTCTATGTAACTTAGAGCTTGTTGATTGTTTTTTTTAATACTTCAATATAGTAAGTAGTAAATGTAGTTTAGTAGTAAACGTTGCGATGTTTGACACAACAATTTATGTAATTAACGCCATGAATATGCAATGCGATGTCGAATTGCGATCGGATATGAGGGACCTTTACACGTTGCGATATTTTGGTAGTACTTAGTTGCTTTAATACGCTGTCCTGTAAAAAGCTTTTATACGACAATAGAAGAAAAAAGCATCTAATCTTTTAGTAGTACATAAATGAAAAAAAAAAATTAAACCCCACAGATGACCGTCTGATCCCAAACTAGAGACCCTGTAGGTACTATTATAACTAGACTACGGATAAACATAAATACTTGTATATTTCTAAATATATACATTTCAGATATAAATAAGTAGCACCCAAAAACAGAACAAGTAATCGTCCTCATCACACAATATCTGTTGTAAGTGGGAACCGAACCCACAATCTCTGAGGAGAATGTTAAATTTTTTTCCTATTTGTCACTAGTGAAACCACTCACTAAAATTAGTATTTGGGATTTTTTATTGATCACAGTGGGGACGATGCCAGTGTTGATGACTGGCAATACCTAACCGTATTTGGAGAACGTGACACACACACAGGAAAGTGACATTTATGGGCAACTTAAAATTTACGATTTATTGTAGTTGCTTTTACTTGCGGCTTCACCGGTATGTACCTAAGTTATAGCGGTTAAAGTAGCCAATGTTCTTCCTCAATAATTAAGGTTCCTTCCTTAATTCTAATAAATTAATCTTAAATTCATAATATCCATTACTATGAATGTGGAATGTAAACTTTAAGTTAGAATTATCGGTTAAATTCGTGAACCATGCAATCTCCGACACTTACAAATCCATCAAAAAATCCTTTTAATACTATTTTAAGTCAATTTTAATAAACAGATACATTGCATAAAGAAGAGATTTTAATAGGTTCCGTCTTTTCACTTGTTGTTGATACTTAAGTAGTTATAATCTTGTCGAGTGTTTCTCAGTCGTGTGGTATAAAATACAGGGTGCCAGTATGCAGTCGGGACCTGTTGATTTCCATCCACATCGCACGATAGGGGTATACTTCATAGTGTTGTTCGCATGCACGAGAATTGTCGATAATATCGATAAAAACCACACATATTACAATAACGTGCCTAGGTATTAAGCAAATATATACAAGTATATACTTGCTCATAGGTATACATGTTAAAAATAATTTTATCGGTTGGACGTACAATAGCTATATTTATACTTTAAATAAATATTGTTATACCTAAGGTGCCAGGAATTCTTAATCTACAAAAAATATTGGTTTTTATTTCCTTGAGCGTGGCTCATAATTAAGTAAATTTCCTTATTTAAACATCTGGTTTAACCAAAGGTTTTATAGGTAGGTATTTGGTTTACTATGCAACGTGAACTGTTATTTAACGTAATATTTATTTTTTTATTATGTTTCAACTAAGGACATCATAACTTTAAAGACTTAGTTATAAAGGAAAATTTGAAACAAACTGTACTGACCCGTCTGGCCACTGTGGTATGGTAGTTTCCTTCAAAAGCTTCTTTCTAAGGCAAATGTCTAGCAATGGCCAGTTAAAGACTGTTTGACAAGCTGACTACTTTTGACTTTGACTTGGTATCAACGAGGGCTGCCAATCTTGCCGAGTTGTAACCAAATACGTGAAGCGCTCAAAGTATGAATTTAAATGAAAAAAGAATATTTCTTACAAAGTGCCGATATAAGTACATCCCTAGTATTTCAACCCGAGCGTGCTTAATTTGGCGTGACCTGGCGACGTCTAATTTTTACGGAAACATTTCTTTTCCCGTACTCGGGACGAGAACTATGAAAGACATGAATACTGTACATTAATAAGATAACAAGAATTTCATATGCACCCACCAACTTATACCTTTGGAAGATCGACTCTTGAACAAGTTTCAATACTCTCGAATATCTAATACAAAATACTTACTTAGTATTTAATATTGGATAATTAAAAAATTGTTCTGTGGTATTTATTACAGTTAAGTTAGTATTTATGGTTATGCTACTCTGAATTTATCTCTTGAGTCACTTTGTATATATATATAGTTTGAGAAGAATGCCATAAATATTTGCCTAAGTAACAAGAGGAGAACCTTTAACAAGGAAAACTAACAAGGATATTTATTCATAAGAACGTGCAAGTACCTATCTAAATCTTTCTCTAAGTTATTTAAAGTATTTATTAGATCCACATAAAACTGATATTGATGAATGTACTATATTGCAGGGGTAATATACCATATAATTGTTGTGCATAGGGACTTTTTATTAATATAGAAAATAATTTTACATGAGTGTGGACTTGAGCCTTTGCTTATTTCGGATTCGAAAGTAGTCCTTATTTGTGTACTTATGGAGTATCTTTATATTATTCATCTTCCTAGCCTTTATTATTCCCAATATTTGGGGTCGCCTACCAGTTCAACCGATTTTACCTGAATATCAGTTTTTACACAGAGCGACTGGCATCTGACCTCCGCAACCCTGAGGGCGAACTGAATTCGAAGGTTGAACTAGTTGTCAGTATATTTGAGGGCACTGACTTCCCAATAACGACTGCCATAGATGTTCATGACAACCGGGACCGACGGCTTAACGTGCTCTCCGAAGCACGGGCAGGAAACACTGCCATCTTCCATACTCCGGGCTACTATTAGGAATTTCTTGTAGGAAAAACCCAACAGCAGTCCGACCCGGGAATTGAACCCGAGACCTCTTGATTTGCAGTCGCTTACGCTAACCACTAGACCAACGAGGCAGTATCTTTATATTATTATTTAAAGAAAATCTTCGTAAGCCTTTTACAAATAATATGTAAACGGAGGAGTGCAGAAACCAAATAATAAATAAATGAATTATAGAAGAATGTAGATTACTGGGAGATAAAAAGATTTTTAATTCCTTTAGGTATTTGTCCATGCCACGGTCAGAGTATATAAAAGTATATAAAAATTTCATGAACGTTTAGGCAACCCATTAAATGGGAACAAACAAACAATTATTTATATTTTTTAATAATCGTGTATTTCATTTAAAAAATAAACGCTTATCATAAAACACTAATTGTAAGTTACAACTTGCTTCGGAGAACCTCTTATCAGAAACAAATTAAGGAACGAATTAAATTTCCTTATGGCAAACTATATCCTATAAAAATAATATATTTCCGATAAGATCGCAGGGCCATATGGCACAGTGTACATACTGTACATGGGATATGCATGGGAATGTGTGGGAATACTTTCCACCCTTCGCAATTACCCATTATCTGTCTTTGTTCACCTTATTTTACTGGTGACTTATGGCCATATGACCATATGGCCGCGGTCACGCAACGTTTGAAACAAGGCAGTTTAGTTAAAGATAATAATGAACTAAATTATCGTGTATGTAAAATTGATCGTCACATGTTACTTACTAGGTATGCAGGTGTCCGCTGTAAGCTTTCTTTAACAGACAGGTTGACCTAGTAGTCTTAGACAGCTAAGCTGGCGGTCGCAGGTTTAATTATCTCCCATCACAAATGGTTATGTGATGATGCAATATAGATTACTAGCTGAACCCCGCGGTACGACAATAACAGCGGGCAACGCCGCGAGGCGAAGCTAGTATCTTTATAAATTGTAGCCTATGTGTTATTCTGATGTATAAGCTATATTATTATAAAGCTTCATCAAAATCTTCTTCCTCAATACTCTCCACTACAACTGGTCCTGTTCCTATCCAACGGTTTCCTGAGACCATCTTAGTCTGAACACTTTTTTTTGACATCTAATACATAACGCCATCGGTCTTAGATAATTGATATAAATTCATATATACTTTTTTTTTGTAAATACTTACATATTATACATAGAAAACACCCAAACTCCGAAACAAATACAAAACAGATTATACAAACATTTGGCCCGATCCGGGAATCGAACCCAGGATTCACAGCAGTCGCATACGATACCATTGCTCTACCGAGGCCGTCAAATACCTTTGTACACCAGGGACTCGTGATCTGATTGAAATAAAGCAACAGTCGCAAGTGACTAATTCTAAGATCAGACCAAGACATTCACATACATTCAACCTCCTTTATTCTACAAACACGTTCTTTGTGGTTTAACCACTACTTTTTTTACATAACATTCCTTATCAAGGTACATACCAATGGTTTACAAACATACACAGAGATAATTACAAGTAAATACTGACAAATCACTATCAACACGCGAGAACGACCCATTTTAAGCTCGCATGTCTTGTCAATTTCAGCCTTCGCTGACATATTTCCATGGCAAAAGCTAATTATTATAACAGTCACATGGAATATCGCTTATTTAACACAATTTAAAAAAAAAACAACAGTTGTTTTAAGTTAGGTTTACGAAAGTGAAACAAAAGTTTTAAAATAATCATCAACGTTTTTGTATGAATATTCATAAACGGATCTCTAATTTTGGAGAAAATATTGACACATGACCGGCTCGCTTTCAATTCACCATACTGACAATATACTCAGTTCATATTCATAATAGAGTAACTACATATATATCTTTACTTACTACCTTATTCACCCGCCCGCAACTTAATTAGACTGAAAAGGGAAGAGATCTCAGGAGGTCATAGGTATCCTGACGGGCATTGTCCCCTAAACAAGCACGTATTTTTTAAAGACGCAACAGACAGCCCTCTGTGCAGGGGATGCATGCAGGCAGAAGAAACGCCGCAGGACCTTCTCACAGACATCCTCCAATCGGTTTCTGCTTCTGGGATGTTTGAAAAGCCGTAGTTACGCGTTGTTAAAGTGTTATCTAACGTATGACTACGACGCAAAGTGTATCTAACAACACTTGTACCTAAGGATTTTCCCAGTGTCTTCGTTATATGACATCCCGACCGCATAGTTACCAAGAAGAGGTGATTTCTTTACTGAAAACACTTAATAGGTACTATTAAATTTATTTATTTAGTTTATCAGTATCGTTTGACTGCGTTTCTGTAGGTGTTTCAGAAGGAAATCTAAAATTAAAACAGGAAACTCCATAACGTGCTAGCGATCAACCAGTATCATTTAGTATCCTGTGTTATGTTAAAAATATTAGGTATATAATACTAGGATTTGCGGCGGCTCCGCCCGCATGTTTGTCGATTATCGCACCAAAGAGTAGTCTATGTCCTTCCTCAAGAATCAAAGTATCTCCATGTCAAATATCATTGAAATCGGTGCAGCGGTTTGGCCGTGAAAAAGAACAGACAGACCTACGCATTTATAATATAAGTAGGTATGGATTGTGTTTAAAATATAACTTTGGATTAAATATTATGTTTTTTGATGAAGGTTGTTGCAGCTACATCACGCTCGGACATTTAGGAGTATATTCAAAGTTAAAATCGCTGAAACTGTGCTATATTATACATGTATTACCGTATTTAACTGTTTTTTCTGCTATATTACTTTTGTATAAATTGTTATAGGTTATAATAGCATTGGCTAAGACGATGTAAACATTTTGCGGATGTAGATAGTAACCGCATGCGGATTAAAGCATTTAGTAGGTACCTATAGATTTTTTACGTATTTAGTTTATTTATTAAACTTTATTTACAAGTTAATGCATTGGTGGACTTAATGTCAACTGACCGAGATATTGTTTATCAGTCAAACGATTTTGCGTTGTAGAGAAAGATGAGGCGAAAGACGGTCCCCATTTCATGTCATCCACATTTTATTTATTTTTTATCATTAATTTCATCACGACGACGACTTGAAGACTCGAAAACTTATAATTGAAGACTAAATACTTGACATTGGCAGAAATAGCTGATCCGAATGATCCGGCTGGTTGCCATTTCATCAAAAGAAGAAGAGAAAGATGTGGTAGGTGGACTTTAAAAGAGGTTATGTAATAAATGCAGAACTAAATGACCTTAAAATAGACAGATACACTATTTTTTCTTTGAGTCTTTTTCCCAAACTAGGTTGGGGTCGGTTTAAAGACTACTACGAATCAATTAATAAATTTAACTTGGATCTAATATTTCTCGTTTCTGATAACAATATGTAACCTGACCAATAAGGCATGAAAAAATTATATTTTAAGCTTTGAGATATCAAAGCAGGTTATTATATTACTCTCTTTAACAGAGAGCGACACTATGATAATGTTTTATTTTTGTACAACTGAGTCCATTTTGTTGTCATACCTAGTTTCTAAGACTTTTTGCAATACCTATTGTGAATCGTAATAACCGTCTTAATTAAAGTGAACAGAATTGACTTGAAAAAAAAACGATTTCTTAATATTATGCACAATGTAATACAAATGTACAATGTTTTCTCGATATCGTATACAAACTTTTTAAAAACAAAAATCAATTTTAGAGATTTCAAGATAGATATCGATGTTCGGAGACAAAAAACAAATGCGCTACGTGGCCAGTAAAGGGTGGAAGTAGAGCAATCACCATGCATAAGTTATGAGCGTGGATGGCGTGCCTTCTGGGCCATTACTGGGCTTCTATGAAAAAGGACATTTCAGCCTTATCGCTGGATATCACGAGAATAAAAACCAAGCGATAAGATCACAGGTAGTGATGTGAAAGTGTCGGTATCGATAGTTTGTGTAGTTGTTAAGCAAACAAATAATAATATTCACTGGAAATATTAATAATATCAACAATTATTGACTGTGGTTACTGAGACTTGGGTTATATTATTGTCGCGGAAGAGTATATAAATAAATTAACGGTCACCAACATTACATCTGGACAACTATTGTGATACAAATAGATAAACACTCTTATTAAAAATAGTAGATTAACTATGAATAACATTTTTATTTATAAATGAGGCGACAATCTAGGATATTATATTTATACTAGCTGTTGCCCGCCGCTCCGCCCACGTTTATATCGGTTTTTTCCTGTTTTTTCGCGGTCGCGGATATGTGACTGATACAAAAATTTGATAAAAACAATCCTTGATGCGGATTATATATCATTCTAAAATTTCAGGTCGATCGGTGCAGAACTTTTTGAGTTTTTGAAGCGTACACAAACCAACATAACATTTTTAAACAGCTATATGTAAAAAAACAATGTAATAAAATATTATGCGACAGTTAAATCCATCTAATAAGCAAAAAGCGTCCTAAACCTACTAAAAGTCCTCCAATGGGAAATTGGCAATGACGCAAACATTGCCTGAAACATCGGTTTGGTCCATTTACTTGTCACTTGCCAACAGGCCGAACGATTGTTACTTATGCCTTATCTTTTAGTTAAAGAATGTTATATCGATATTGTCCCATCTCTACGATGGTGTGTTGGAAGACAGGCACTTATTAGCTGTCATTATCTACGGCGGTATCGCCTGTGACATATGGCTAATATTGGACACGACCGGCCATACATGCAAGAGTACCACGCTACTCCTTTGTGTTTGAAAATATGCTTTAATTACTTATTTGTATGATAAAATGTGGATATTGGATGTTATCTTTCACTTTAGGGGCGTGTATCACGAAATTGTTAGGGAAAATTCGCGACATGAATTCTTTACTTTGAAACAATTGACATAATAAGCTTATTTCCTTTTTAAACATTCACGAAACATACACAAAGAACAACCAGACTCAGAACAACAATTTGTAGATGACAAAGTCTTGTCTCATGTGGGGTTTAAACTTTAAAGCAACAATACTCAGGGGGAAGTGGATCGCTTAAGTCACTATGCCATCCATGTTGTTTACTGCCTGAATCTTATATTGTAAGTGGTTCAATACCACCTAAAAAGTATTATTTATTTGGTGGTATCTGCCTCCTTAAAGTACAATTCCATAAAGTACATTTTCTACCCTTATGTTAAATGTCTAAATAACTTTAGGCCCGTGTCTTTTTAAGGTCCGTCTTTTAAAATGTTGACGAAAGCTATAGGCACCTTACTTTAAATTAACGAACCTATATTAATTAAGTATACCTAGGTACAGCGTATGAAAGTAATTACGCAATAAATATTCATCATCATCATCATCAGCCCGTTGCAGTCCACCGCTGGACACAAGGAAGGCCACAGAGCCCGGTCTGTTGCTGTCTGCATCCAGTCGCTACCAGCCTTCTTACGTAAGTCGTCCCATCTGGCCAGAGGGCGTCCTACACTACGTTTGCCAATAAATATTACGTATGTTTCATTGGTGGTTTGCACTGTCTATGTAGACAGGTTGAAATTGTACGGCTGAATTAATCCTATTTATAATTATTATAGGAAGATACTTGTGTAGATGGTTCTGTTGTCCACCCTGTTCCAGTAAAGACACATCTTTACTGAAACGTATTCTCTCTATTACGTAATGTCACAAAGCCCTATATAGTATAAAATCGTGGCAAGGAACACCCTTACTGTATAGGTTGTGTATTGAAACCATTATAAAGGTTAAATACTTTTGGACAAAAATGTTCGAAATTATTTTTTTTATAAAATTCTAAATTTAAACACTGTCAACCCGTTCCAAAACCTGGCATTTGTCAATAGTTAATAAACTTAAACAAACTGGGTTATAAATTGTAATCCGAGGAGGAAATGGTTCTTAAATGTTTTGTAAGCACAAAGGCTTATTTAAATGTTTACAATAATACATCTTCTACAGGTATTATATTTAATCAAAACAAGTTTAACAAATATATCGTATCTAATTGTTTTAAACGGACACAAATAATACGAGTATCTTGCCATTGTTCTACGATTGCCGCCATTGCGTCACAGAAAATCCTCTTAGGTATCAATCATCTCATTTTCCTTGGAAATCACATGTGGATAGATGGTGTGTTCTGTTCTTTAAATATATAAATAACAACAATTTGTTTTATTTTAAATCTTTTGTATAGGTAGATATAGAATATTTAGAATTAGTTTTTGGTTATTTTGGATATTTATGTGCGCTAGGGCAGTTAGAGTATGGTTAGAATACTTACAGTCTAAGTGACTTCCAAAAAGAAAATTGAGAAAAAAAAAGAAAATTGAGAACCTCCTGTTCTTAATTTTCTTTTTTTATGTTTGTTACTTTAGAACTTTCAACTGGATGAACCGATTTTGATGATTCTTTTTTTATTTGGAAGCTGCGGTTTTCCGTGTGGTTCCATTTTAATTAGGTCCAGGTCTTGACGTCAGTTTTTTAATGTCAAGGTGAGCTGCCTTCGTTGCAAAGTTTACCAAATTTTACTATTATTTTACTGTTTGAACGGGAAAAAGTAACAAACAAACAAACACAATCTTTCGCCTCGAGAAAATGTGATAATACACCGAATCTGTTATAATCTACTAGATACATCAAAGGAGCTTCTAATGACTTAGAATATCAAAAGAGCTCAATAGCTCGAACCATGGACCTTATAATCACAGACGATCATAAGCGCTATCTAAGCCCCCTTCCACCCTCGAAGCCTGTTGATTAATTAACGGTTAATTTATCAGACCATATGTCAACACAGTAATCAGTGTAACATGAGTTGAAATAAAACAAAATTTTAACGAACCATTACAATAATACAGATTGCGAAACTCGAACGGCCATGCCTCACACTCATACTTCTTATCATTTGTCCGTCTGTCCTGCACAGAAAAATGATAAAACATATCTGGTTACAATATAATATTGGGACCACAAGTTGTGGGGGAGAGCGGGAGCTGAAACTTGAAATTGTTCTTTGTTTTGTTTATTACATATTATACCTTAGTAATTTATTAACATACCATTGTTGCTTCCCTCTAAAGAAGTGTATGCCTATTTTTACTTAATTTTTGTCTTCCCGGTTCGCTAAGGAGAAAAGTCCACTGATTTCCAACTCCTACAGTTTTCTTCTGATTAATTTCGTTGCGGATTCCAAGACAGTTTATTTTTTTCTGGAATTTTCCTAGTGTCAAAACTCGGTGTGTTTGTGGGTCTCTGCTGTTGACCCAGGTGTATACGAGTCATAGTGGTAGGCTTGTGGGAGGTACTAGTCCCAGAAAATAAATTCTGGGTAGTGTCGCTTTCTTTGGTTAGATCTAGATATCGATGTGCATTTTTATTATTGTCATTCGATGTTATTTCTTATTGTTATTTGAGACTTCAGTAATGTGTTGCCCATCTGTGGGCCAGTCTTCTACCCTTCCCGCTGTCCGTCTATCACTTGCTTATCTCATACATTGTGTGAATCGTTTGTATATTGAGCACGACCACATCTGGTCGGTTTCTTATCAAACAGAAACACCAGTTATTGTGTTTGAAGGAAAAACATAGCTTTATCGCTTTCAACATTGTTCATACATCCGCCGTCCTTAAGTTTTTATTGTCATTTGGGAGTTTTAATTATCAATTTTTATACTCCAAGAAGAATCATGAAGAATAATCTTTATTTTATTAGTTTTTTGTCTGTCCTAGCTATAAAGACGATAAGTTTTCTCTATCTAATCATTTTACTTTGATTTTGTATTCAAGACCTGTAGTTCTGTATTTACGATCACTAACCGTTAGACTAACAGGCCAAACAAATATATACTTATATTTATTGGGCCGATTTCGCCGATTTCGAACTGAAGTGCAATAAATGAATTGTATTTTAAATCAATATAAAAATTCACACCTCAAATGTACCTCGTAAGATCTGAAATGACACTAATGTCAAATGTCATAGAGATCAAAATATTTTAAGGACTATTAACACTATTTTAATAGTATTTGAAACATTTCTTCCTTAGTAGCTATTGACACAAAAAGTCCGTTCAGTTAGCGACACAGCAATCAGCCGTTTTGTCCATTTTTTTGTGTAATTTCCTGTAGATAAAATTGACGTTAATTGTTCTTTGACTCGTGTTTATTCTCTCGGGCTTTGGAGTCAAAATATTGTTTTGTTTTTTTTTCAGTAGTTTGTTTGGTATAACGTCTTTAGGAATACAAAAATACAAATGTTAGATAATCGATTGTTTGTTTGGGATGGTTATAAAAACGTATTTGAAGCTGAAACTGATATGTGTTTTTCTATCATGTATCTTCTGTGTGGCATTTAAAATGATTTATGTCTAAATTTATGACATTTTTCACACATTTTTTTGTATGTGATAAGGATGTTTGATTTTTTCAGAAAATCGTGTTTCGTGTTCGTTTTAGTGTAAAGTAAACCTTGTATGGAGTAAGAGTAAGACTGCTTAAAATAGTTTTGGAGCAAAATGCACTTTCAAAATCTAGAGATTACATTAAAATAAAGCCTGATTTTGCTTATGTACTTAAAATGTAATCATAAAGGTATTTACCTAGATTTTGCACTCCATAGATGGATGGAGCTTACTTCTAAGCTAGTTTTGCCACCTCAATAGGATATTTATAGCGTTGTACTTGTGAGCAATTGAGTTATTACATTGGGGTTCCGCGGGCAAGGAGTAGAACAAAACGGAACCATCTCAATTGGCCTGTTAACGAGGAAACAATCTTGTACGCGCACCGCTTGCGACGGAACTCCAGTCAATCTCTGCGATAACTGGCTACTATAGGGCGCATAGACACGGCTATTATAGTCATTGATAGATTCTTTTTTCTTGTTCATTTTATTCCTTTTGACTTAAAAAGATCAGATATTTTAAAACACTGTCTACTTTTAAAAAAAATCTAAAGCCCCGATTAATATGTACAGGAAAACATTATTCGTAACTATATTCTCGTAAAAATATGACCTTCACTTTTTTTTTGTCACAAATAACCGTGTCACACTTCTTTCCAATTAATATTTTTCAAATTAAATTTTTCGTTCGAAAATTTAAAACAATAAGAATTAAAAACTGTCTTTAAATTTCTCGGGCCGACTGACAAACTTTTATTTTTTATTTTTAAACAAAGGAGTCACATTTGTTCGAAAATTAAAAATAATAAGGCATAAAAACTAACCTAAAACTACTTGTGCTAATAGACCACGTCACATAAATAGACCAGCTTGTCTATTGTTAGTTAGTTCTATAGTTTGTTTGAGAGGAAGAGACAATTTCGTTGAACACATGTGGAAGTATCTAAGTGCAAGTTGTTATAATCAATGGGTTATGGATGTTTTGACATGCGATGGTCGCTAGGAAGTCTCTATTAAACCAATTGTGCCGTCGCTTCGTAGAGACATCTTTGTCATATATTGGAGATCTGATAGATTTATTAGTAATATTGTAAACAATATGAATAAACATTGCGAGAAGCTGAGGATCGAACCGAGTGTTGTGCAATTGGAGAGGTCCATGTCCAGCAGGTGACTGCTATTGGGTGTTGATAATAATAAAATATGCCCTAAAAGAGCACAGTCAAAATGTTTTTGGTCTTGAATTTTTAAATTGAAATATATTCACAAATAGGTAGTACCTTTATTACGGAAAAAAATTCTCTTATTAAAATTCATTTTTTTTTAAAGACAATGCCCGCTCTTGGGGTAATTCTTGGGTCGCGGGGGACTTAACAAATATACATGAAACGGACACAAAGAAACCCTGACTGAGAACAACAATTTGTGGATCACACAAGGTGTTATTCCATGTGGGATTTGAACCCACAACACTTGGCAAAGTAGGGAACGGCGTGGCGACCGTTTAACCACTAGGCCAAACGTGCAGTTAAAATATTATAGATTAACTACATCCTGAGACAGAACACCTGATCGTTACACAATTATTTAAGAAAAAAAATTGGATTTAAATTTCAGCATTCTGAATCACTAGCCAAAACACCAAGAGAGCAGTTTAAATATATACAAGTCCACTACGATCATTACCAGTACTCTCTTCAAATACAGTTCTATGTCTTGGAATCGCAAATATGTCTATGTAGAAACTTCGACGCTTGAAACTGCAAGATACAGTACCATTATTTAAAAATTAAGTTGTTTGTAAGTTGGTATACACTGCAGACAATTACGTCACGGCTCACAAAGCAGATATTTCTCAGTATTACCAAAGTTGGTAAGCACATCTTGAGGCCAAAAAGACTTCTGGCACACTTCCAAAGTACACTTGGGCATATTTAAACAAGAGCAGCCGGATACAGGCATTGGATGGCCCAAAGTCATGCAGAAATTGCGCCCAAATTGTTGAGTTTTCTGAACTTTTGCACGTTTATTACACTCAAATGAAATACTTAAAAGTGTTATACGTTTCCAAAGCCTGCTGCTCTTTCTTAATGTAACACCACAATCTATGAAACATCAACCATTAAAGCCTAAGTATCCACACAGTAACATCTAGATTTGTAGAGATAAAGTGACAAATACAAGAGAGTGAGAGACTCTAATTAAAGTCAATTAAATTAAAATACTGATTTAAATTGGACGGTATATCATATTTGTCAACAATATTTTCATTGGTATTCTACTGATAGAAGGTGCAATGACTTATCGTTTAGCATTTTGATAGACACTTCCTTAATTTTTTTACGAGTATCATCTACATATTTATTTACAACCAACAAATCTTTTTTACGCATTTTTAGAATAATGTTTTTTATGTATGAGCCTGTTTAAGTGATCCTACTCTACCTGGTGGAAAGCATGAGTAGAACCCAAGAGTAGTGGTCACCATACTCATTGCGAATGCAGACAATGCGACAGTGCATCATGTTGACCCACACTATGGCAAAATATTCAATAATTGTGTTGTTTATTTTATTATTCCTACAATCCTATATAAGATATAAACCTATTGTTATAAAGAACTATATATAGGTAAGTTAGAAACATACGATAGTACTTATCTTCTACCAATTTCAAAATGATACGATGATAAATTCAAACAATGACCGGAGGCCTAATGATGCAGAAGCATCACTAGGGCACTATGGTGTGGGTCACCATGCTGCATTGTCTACATTCGCAATCAGTATGGTGACCACTCTTAGATTCTGCTTTTATTTTCTATCAGGCAGACTAGAGTCATTTTGGCTGGCCCGTACATAAAAAAGTGCAGTAGGTTTTCCCAAATTACGTCAAATAGTCCTAATATTACATTTAAATCTTAAGATTACATTACAAATTATATGCATACAAAAGTAGTATGATGTAACATTTGCGAACATTGGAGACAAACTCGGCTAGTGGCAGCCCTATTTGCGAATGACCGGGGCACATATACGTACTCGTATTAACGGTACAAGTTTGCATGCACTTTAATGGCAATTGTTCCTAAGTGTAATATCGGTCTAATAACCGGAGCTGGTAGTGCACACTGCGTATACAACTTTAGACTTGTTCTAAAATTATTTGAGCGATTTTGTCCACAGAATATTTGGTTTGTTTTACTTGTTATAAATATAAGAATAATGCTATCAATTTCATTTTAATTCTCTTGATATACGTCTACCATTACAAGTTATGATAAATTAATTTGTCTAAATGCTACAGTGATCTGTTAATACGCGTTCGATGAGCCGGTAATAATTCTAGCTACTAAAAATTAACCGCTATCATAATAATTATTTTTTCTCAATCATTTAGTAGAGTGGTGGATTTTAAACTTTTCTTGTGTTTCTTTTAAAACTGTGTTTTTTTTTAGAAAATTATAAAGAAATACCTACATAAAAACATTTTACATACAATAAGATACAGTTAATACGCAGAAAGTACAGCTTTACTCTTGCAATCCATGGTGAATTAGGTCATCGGCTACAATTTTTGAAGTAGGACAGTTTTATTTATAAGTAAAACATGTATGAATGTATAGCAAAAGATGCTAATTGGTAAATTAACGTGAATGAGTCCAATTGAAGTAATGTAGGGAATTAAGCGGGTGCACATCTTGTAAACACGTATTAACGATACCGCACCTATTCTATTTGCGAGCCGGATGCGCTCGCGCACCGTAATTGGGACGTCTGCTAACCTGTCACAATCCTATTTAACATTGAGGTCACATTCTTTAATAATTTTACGTAACATATAAATTATAAGCATTTTGTTGTCGTTTCCATGATCAATTTAAACTTTCAGTAAAGACATTGGCAAAACAAAATTTTAAAGGAAAACTTTATTAAGATTTTTTGTTTTTTTTTTAAATATGGCCCATATTTAAAAAACCAAAGTAACTCTATTCTGTCTGCTAGAAAGTATGAGTAAAATTCAATAGACTGCCTCTATGGCACAGTGGTAGCGTATGCGACTGCTGTGCTTGAGGTCTCGGGTTCGATTCCTGAGTCGGACCAAATGTTTGTATGATCTGCAAATATTTGTTTCGGAGTTTGGGTATTTTCTATGTATAATATATATGTATTTACAAAAACAAAAGTAAAGTATATATGTATTTATATCAGTTGTCTAGTACCCGTAACACAAGCTCTGCTTAGCTTGGGAATAGATGGCGTTGTGTGTTAGATGTCCAAAATTTTCATTTATTTAATAGTAGCCTTCACCATACTCATTGCGAATTCAGGATATGCAACAATACAGCATGGTGACCCACACTATGGCGGTATATTAATATGCTTCTGCATCATTCTAGATCTTTATAGAGATCATTTACATTCTATATTTGTGGATTTTTCATTTAGCAACAAATAACACAGCACATTCAAATTATATTAGCATTTCAAATTTCAATTTGCTATTTCTTTTAAACTTGTAATATAAATCAATTAATGGACAGACATCTGTTATCAATGTAAAATATTTATTACTACGAATAATCTTACAATCTTATTCAACTATAAACAAATAAATTTGAAGTACAGTCACCAATATGACTCATAAAAATACACCAGACATATTGCGAAACTAATTTATTAACACCAAGATTGATTACAGGATTAGTCCATAAAGTGGTCGTGCAATCTTTCAAGGAAAGCGCCATGGACCCGTCAAAACAGTGAATCATTAATTAATTCTTGTGTTGCTTGCCCCAAATTATGGCGTTGTGTTACAAGACGATGTAGGATGTGCCAAAGGTTAAATCTATATCGTCACATCCTCGCGCGTTTCCTGTTTAAGTACGACGCGTTAATTGCGCCTGCCTGTACATATTGCGCGGTGTTTGTGACACAGTGTAAAAATGCTCAAAGTAACATTCGCGTTCAAACAAATGTGAGGTAATTTTTAAAGTGCGTATGTGATCTCTATTTGTTTGGATTTTCAATAAGCGTAATTAACAACAGGTTAAAATTCAGAAAGTCATCAAAAAAAAATTGAATGTTTATTTATTTATTCCAAGTTTTTTTTATAAAACCCATCATTGTTTTTGGAACGAAGTTCCTTATGGCGCGTTGTGTAAGGGGGCTAGACGGAAAAATTGTCACGACACAATTTGTTGACACGACACAATTTGTTGTCACGACACAATTTGTTGTCACGACACGACGACGACACACACAGATATTTTCGTTTCGTCTTTCTATTTCGAACTTCGTTCCATCCGGGTGTCCCTTGACACCTCTCAAGTTTTTTATACATAGGTTTTATTTCTATATTTTCAAACTTGTCAATATCACAATAATAAATAGAATGGTTAATTCCAGTATACAAATTACGATTTTATACACTGTGTTACTATAATGAACTAGCGCATATACGTGCGCGTGCGCAAAACTAACTCGGTTGCGTGAATTGAGCCCGCGGATTAATTGCTAAAGAGGATATATCCTTAATGAGTGATTAAGCGCAAGATTAGACGAGTGCAGACAATCCGAGGAAGTCGTGTGTCACTCTTTGGTGCGGCCAAAGGGCGCTTATAATGCTTTGTGTATTATCATGTCATTCTTCATTATCAATGCAATTTAGTAGACTACTGATGGAAAACATAAATAGAATAAATAATAACAAATATTTTTGGACATCTAACACACGATGTCATCTAGCCCCAAACTAAGCAGAACTGATATGAATTACATTTGTACTTTTTTTATAAATACATAGGTACATATTATGCATAACAGCAATACCCAAACTCCGTAACAAACCGGGAATCGAACCCGTGACCTCAAGCACAGCGCCACCAAGGCAATCAACCCAAGAGTAGTGGTCACCATACTCATTGTGAATACGGACAGTCTAGCATAGTGACCCACACTATGGTGGCCTATCGACATAGCTACTTCTGCATCCCCAACGATGCATGATGATGAAAGGAGGTTTTGGTCCACTAGACCACGTTGGCTAGACGAGTCTGTGGCAACTTCCACATACAGCGCCATCTACCGAAGATACACTGAACTACGGAGCAACGTATAACACGAATAAACTACTAATCCTGAACTGCGCAGTAGAAGTTCTCGTGCCGATTATCATATATACAACATCCCAACATCAACTGTAGGGCAGTGGCCCGCCAGGCATGATCACCTCGCCTGGTCGGAGGATCCTCCCTTTGTGTTGGATGGACATGATACCCGTTCCTCCACAAGTCCCTCAATCGAAACAAACCAATTACACATTATTTTGGGAATAATTATTACTACGAGTTGCAATAGTAAGTTTTATTTACGAAATCGCACAGCTCTTTTCCGTAGTTCTTTGAAAGCTTAAACGAATGCCGTAAATAAACAGCTCCTTGAGGTAAAATCGCGTGGTTGCGTTCCTTATCAGGTGTACTTAACAAGTACTTATTTCGATCAGCGATAACTCGTACACAAACTTTGCTTAAATACTACACTAAAAACGTTGCAATTTGCCAATGTGAGTACTTGATTAACTAAGGAGTGTTTACTTAAACTGCTTTGCTGACGAAACATTTTGAGCTCGGATTAAGTAAAATATTAAATCTTTTCATTAAACGCATAAGGTTAGGAATGTCAACGTATTAGGCTCCTCAGTTGGGTCTGCCTTTGCTTATAGATTTTTCTTCATTTATATTTTTTTGTTATCTTTTTTAATATAGATAACTTTCGTTCTAAATCTGATACCAGTTACAAAGAATTATCTGTACCTAAATTATAGAAATAATAATCGCATGTGGGAATCGAATTTAAACTGCCTCGGTGGCGCAATGGTAGTGAATGCGACCTGGGTCTGACCAAGTGTTTGTGTGATCTACAAATATTTGTTTCGGAGTTTGGGTGTTTTCTATGTATAATATGTATGTATTTACAAAAAAAAGAATATATATATATATATATATATTCATATCAGTTGTCTAGTACCCATTACACAAGTTCTGCTTAACTTGGGACTACTCCGAAATATAAAAAAAAAAGAACGTACTCTGTAATTAGGTCAAAATAGCACTAAAGAACACAGTTGTATCTAGTACTTTCATTCCAAAACCATTTTTGCAGTAAATTTTCGATCGTAACAAGACTCGACTGAACAACCTATTACCCTCCTAATCTTATTCTAGAACTATGCAGACAAGTTTACCATTAACATAACAGCTAAACATCCTCAGGCTTATACCAACTTACACCAAGTTCAACCCTTAAGATAAAGACGCGAGATCCTGACTACAAGTTAAGTCGTCTTCAACTTTGTTAATTGTCTACGTACCTATGTGTATTGTGTTTTGTCTTTCTTGTTCGTTTTGTAGTAAGATACATATGTCTATAATGCGCAGTAATGTCTTGTCAATTACTTTTTGATCCCATTCACGTAATCTTCATAACTTTTATTTTTAATTTCAATTAGATGAAATGAGGACATTGGACAAAATAGACAAAAGGGAATGTTTAGAAAAAGATGTTGCTTAAATGGAATTGTACATTTACATCTTATCTAGCAGGTAGGTAATAGCAGTTATGTGTTTTGTGGACATCAAAACTTCACTTTGGCCAACCTTTGTTCCGGAGTTTAGAGGACCATATTCAATTTTATCAATGTAAGTTTCCATGTATCTTATCTCCTCTCTAATTTGAACAGAATATGTGCAATGCCTCTTTGCTTATTTCTTCTGTTATTGGCAAATTTATTAAGAAAATTAAAAGAATTGTTAAAAATTCTCATTACCCCGTAGTTTTCATGATTACCACTTATGAAAGCAAACTTAACAAACACTTCTTCGCTCACAAAGATGCGTTGAAGAAACTGAGGTCAATAGGCGAGGCAGTAAGCTCGAGAATGCCTTGGCTCGTGGCAAGAGGCCGAGGCGCAAGGCAGACTCAAAGAGCGAGGAATTCAGTTCATTACCGTCTTACAAGCTCCTTACTTTCTAGTGATGGGACACTGCGGCAAAAAACTGGCAACAAAATAATTTTATTTCAATTTAGTTTTTTGTTAGAGTTACACAAAACGTTTTAATATTAATGCGGTTTAATTAAAATATTCTACCAACACATAATATGATCAAACCATAATTGTTATATATAATATGTATCCATTTAAGAAAGTTGACTTGGACACTCATGCCATAGGTATGTGTGTCCAAGTCAACTCGGAGTCAGTCTAATGTAAGATGTTTATGTATGGTGGTGTATTTGTTTAAAGATAGGATGAAACTTTATATATATATTTTTTATGGAATAGTGGGCAAACGAGCATTCGTATCGCCTAATTGTAAGCGATTATCGCCGCCCATGGACACCCGCAAACACCAGAGGCGTCACAAGTACGTTGCCGGCCTTTAGGAGATGAGGAGTGGGATGGATTAAGAGCTTTTACAGTTCAAAATTATTTTCCAGTACAATAATAATCTTAGTTATATCCTACATCAAAGATAACAACACAGACCAAAACTAGAACAAATCTTTGCCTTAATTAAACAAAGTTTTCAAGTGAAATCGAAACAAAAATATATAATCAACGAAATTACGATCCAACGTTCTCAAAAGCAGAAAGTCACTCGAACTATCATCGTTGCAACGAGCGGAACAAACTACAGCCAAGTGTGTCGATTTCCAGCGTCGTTGAGTAGTGTAGAAAAAAAATAATTCTCGAGTCGCAAGTTCAGGGGGGTGGCCCCACCCTACCCTTCCTACAGACCTCCTTAACTGCTGCTAGCGGACAAAAAGAATGAATGGATCCGCCCCTTAACGAATACACCGACCGGCATAATTCATACTTAGGAAACTGCAAGGAGTTGACATGGATTTTTTATATTTTTTTACTTTTTAATTACGATAGCATAGCGTCACCAATGAGGTTAGGTTTTTTCAATGTATTTTTTTTTCGTTGTTGTTATTTTTTATTTCGTTTGTTCTCGTTCTTTAACACGCGTTACGTTAGTCTGGAATTTTTTGAATATTTTCTTTCATCTTTTTTAAAACTTTGTTTGTGAATAATCTCTGTTATTTATAATAAAGGTAGCAAATATATTTTATTGGTTCTATAATCAAAGTCTAGGTCGCACTTGGATGATGTACACGATTAGAACACACGATCTTATAACCCGTTATCTATTTCATAACATTAGGTTTAAGTCGTACACTAACGATTATTTCTACTATTTCTAATAAATGTCAAAATTATATAAAACAGCAACTCTATGACCGGTCTTCATTACAATATCTTATGCATCATTTAAACTACTTTGAGATCAACTCGAGTAAGTACTCGCTCATAATCGATTAAACGCTCCTTCTTGTCGCTCGTTTGACAACCACTTACTTTGTCTAACATAAGATGAATGACATAAGTTACTAATGGCAAGCCGCGTTACATGAAGAAAATGTATTAAGCATTTGGTTAATTTCTCATATTTTATATTAATAATATTATTTCAATGCAATTTAAAAGTTTGTTTAAGCACTTCTTATTTTCTATTTATAAGTCAACTATTTCTGTCGTAGTTGGATATCGTTAAATTTCGTAAAATAATTAAGAAATACTGAAAAATATTTTTAACAATTTTTGTGCCTACAAACGACCATGCTATTTTCCGTTTCCATTGTTCCACCATGTCCCATTCATGTATTTAACATACATAATTATAAGGTAAGTGTATGGATTATTTAATATGTAACGAATAGGTATGATGCAAGTGTTTCACTCGACACTTACATCAGCGAAGAAGGGTTAAGTTTAGTCTTAAGATAAGATTATCAAGCTGAGTGCTGCGTCTAAACGCTCCACGGAAGGCAACCTCGGAAGTTAAGATGCGTCGGTTGCCACGTATAATTTTTTCCACTCTCTTTCAATTCCCCCCCTATCGCCTCCCATCCCCTTCTCAACCCTTCCGTCTGTCAATCTTAACTACAAGGCGGGAAGGCTCTGCGTTACACAGTTCGGTTCAGGCCTACAATTTTTTTATTTTTGCTATCAAGGTTTTAATGGGACTGACTAGGTTTTTTCTCAGAATCGATGATTCGTGCCAAGTAAAGCTGGTTTTGTGAGCTTTGAAATAGTTTTTATGAAGGAATATGGCCCGTAGTTCTTTTACATTTTTATACGGAATACTTTTGGCTTTTGGCGATGAGCGTCTAGGTTATATGTGATCAACTGTTTATTGATCAAAAGTGCTAATCTTCGCTTAAGTTTCAAAAAGTTCAATGGTACCAATGTATTATATTTTCTTGTGTAAATATACTTAGTCGAAAATAAAATTCAATAAAAAATATTAATATCTAGTTGAATTGTATAAGATTTATTTCCTCTAAATGTGTTAAAATGGTTTGAATGACATTTAAAATTGACTAAATGAGTTTTTAGGTTTCTCTTTTTCACATACCGTATAATTCATTAAACAATAATATGTAATGCATTTAATTAAACAATAAGTATACCTAAGTACTGCTACGTAATAAAATCGTAAACACTCAAAAATATCATTAAAAAAGGATAAAATTTATTCAAATTTCATAATAAGTTCAAGTTAATATTTGTGCAGTCAGTTATAAATATAAATAACCCCCCCAAAGAAAACGATCGGTCATTTGTACCGTAGAACCAAATGGGCTATTCTTTTACAATACTTCGTCGTCCGGGCACTAATCAGTGGTATTGTGGTACTGTTTGATGTCTCCGTAATGGAAGACCAGACAGGCTAAGGGGGGAAAGGAAATAAAAAAAATACTCAACGCACGCATAAGGAGGCGCAAGTTGCAGGATGTAAAGAAAATGTTGACCGGACGATTGATTAAAATACTGAAAACAGGTTTACAGGTGAATTTAAACGCATATTCTATTCTGTTTATATAATTATCACATAATATTCCATAAAAGTACCTATTTAAATAAATGTGTATGAAATATTTTTTTCACCTATTCGTGTCACATTTTATTAATATGTTATGCAATTAAATGGCTGTTGCAAAATAATTTCAGCTTAAAATCAAAAGAATGTTATTTTTGTTTCATTATTTACTATTAAAATGAACGTGTGTTGATAAAATTTAAGAACATATATATATCCATACATTTATATTACACTATACAGTAGTGTAATATAAATGTATGGATATATTACTGGTTAGTTTCGCTTCACTTTAACCGCAACACGAGACTCAAGATACATCACTAAAGGGGGTCCCCTACGATCCACTACACTGTACAAACTTACAACAGATAAGAGCCTCAAGTACCCCCCAAAAGGGGTAAGACAGGCCCCCCAAGTCTATCTAGACGTTAGTGGAAGAAAAAATAATGCGTCAGAGGGAGGGTTGACTTCGATGGCGGGCGACAGTTTTAATTTCGTCATCATGTTTTCGGTTTATGCAGTGTTGTCATTGTTTTAAGTGTGAAAAACTTAAAAAAATAGAAAAATCTAAGATTTAACACACAACAGATTCATTTACATGTAAACAAATGAACATGTAATAATCTTCATATACCTTTGCGTACGCTTTAAAAACTCAAAAAGTCCTATTTATTTTGTCAAATTATATTTATATTTCTACCGATATATCAACACTACTCAATGATAGTTTTGATTTAACTTTTACGTCAGTTTTATTCCTCATTTCACATCAATACAACGACAACGTACCCATAACACAATTATTTATAAAACAGCTCTTTTAGATAGACATAGCTACTTACTTACTCATAGTGCCTTACACCTTTAAAAAAAAATTACGTTATAAAATAAACTTGTTTTAAAAAGTGACCTTACGAAAATCTTTTGTTCTTAACAACAAAAGATTCTTTGTCTAAAAGCCTGAGAAAGCAGCGATGCTCTAATTATTCCCACAGTGGCTAAAATATTTAGTTACAGTCTTATTGTCTTTCGCCACACTGTGCCGTTTCTAAATCTTATACGTAAGGAATCAATTTCAAGTACAGTTGGTGAAAGAAATATGAATAGGTAATTTATTTTTGAGTGTGTTTTGTTCTTTACAGATTGTCTTTTGTTGAGTCAATATTTTCTTTATCTGGGCTGAATATGAAGTATTTATTCAGTAATAGCTAAGTCCCACGGTGTTATCCGCGATACAACAACAACCGCAGGTAAAGAAGCGGAGTGAAGCTTCTCCTAAAGGAATAAATATGTACTCCAAAGATTAGCCGGAATAAACAGACATTGTTTTATTGATGCAAGTACCTACCATTAATTTGACATTGCAAACAGACACTTCTTTTTTAATTATTTGTATATATTAATTTAAGTATATTTACTCATGAATATTTAAACTACGTAAATATAAGTGAGAATAAGGAAAGTAATATTTTCATATGTTAATTGGAACCAAACTGAAGAATTTTCCTTGTAATGTAATATAAATTTATAACTTTGAAAGGCGTACTTAGAAGTTGTTAATAGATTTTTGCCAAACTGTAGGAAGGGATATTTTAACTTTGCTGTACTGTTTAACTAACCATACTAATTTCCATCGCGATGAAAAAAATAATTCAAAGAGACGCAGAGAAAACTGATCCGCAATCCACTTTCATTTATTTATATCCCAAAAATGTATCGTTTTACATATTGTAATTTGTTTATTTAAAAACTGTTCAAGGGTTATATAGTGCCATATTTATCTATCTGACTGTACCGGCTGACGCGGTGGCGGGCCTCATGTGAACTTGATACATGACATTGTCTGCCCTCTTCACGCACGACGCCAATCCCTTTGTCTTTTCGCAGCCATCTCTAGCTTTCTTGGTAGCACGTTCCTTTTTTAAATGCAGAAAAGTAAAAAAACAACTGTAGAAATTGTTATGTGCCAGTATGGTACTTATTTATATTATTTGACGTTTCACAAAGGAGGTTTGAGTTTTGATTTTTAAAACGAGGTTGTAGGTTCAGTTCTAAATTCGAGCAAGTATGTGTTTTACTGGCATGCCTGAGATATTTTATCGTACATTCAACACACAACGCAATCTTGTCCCAAACTAAGCAAAGCTTGTATTATGGGTACTGGACAACTGATATAAATACATATATACTTTTTTTTAATACATACATATTATACATAGAAAACACCCAAACTCCGAATCAAATATTTGCAGATCATACAAACAACGACCCGGGAATCGAACCCAAGATCTCAAGCAAAGCAGTCGTATACGCTACAACTGCGCCACCGAGGCAAATAGGATAGTTAACATCACGCTTCAACTGTAATGAACTGTTGAGTGACCACCACAGTGAGTTTTAGGCTGACAATCATGAACCTAAATGTTATAAATATGAATGTAAATTTGTTTGTAACGCTTTTACGCGGAAACTACTTAACCGATCATTATGTTCCTATGTACACATATTCTTAGAAGAAGTAACTAAGGATAGTTTTTATTAAATGCGAGCGAAGCCGCGGGCGAAAGCTAGTACTTAATAAATTAATGACTATATTTGTAATCGCTGTGTTATTATTAATGCAGTTTTTGACGTCATTGTTAGCTTTAACGCATAAGTTAGCCATTTTAGACTGATAACGTTATCCCTTCACAAACCGCAATAACTGAAGTACACACGTATGTGTCAAGGTGTGAAATACCCACATTGTACAAGCATTTAGGTGTTACTTAAGGAAAGTGAATGTTATTAATACCGTTTAATATGAATTTATTTAATTTTTTTCCTACTAATTCCATATTTTATGCAATGAAATTTGGTATGGAGTATTTTTTTTTTTTGATTCGATAAAAAGGAGCCTATGTACTTCGACATAGGCACCGTTTTTTGTGCGATAACCGATATGCACGCGGGTGGATCCGCGGGTGAAAGTTGATATCAAAATAAAGTGATAATTTTTAATCATTGTTTTTACTATATTTAATTATTTAAACTTATTGCACACGTTGTACAGAGGCGGACCTAATGCCTTGAGGCATTCCCTCCCAGTTGACGTTCAAGTGACGTAGAAAGTAAGAACTGGTAGGTGCAAAGACATTGAATTTAGTTAATAAGTCGATTTAGGGGACATTTAAGGTCTGCCTAAACGTAGCTTTAGTTTTATCGGGAAGGAAGTTTTTTAAACGATATAAAGCGCGGAGACATATGGTTACTTTCTGGCTAATATTTAAAATATATAATATGTTTGCCATGTAAAACAATATGTTTTAACTATAGGTTTTTTTTTAGTTTTAGTTAGGTAGTTTTATATAGAACTCTATACGGTAAGTAGACTGGGAACTGCAATGGCTTTAAATCGACTATCAAGCAACGCGAATGCAGCATAGAAAGGAGATACCAATGGTATTTAATCAACCTATTTCGACTACATTGAAAGTATAAAACAAAAATACTATAATGGAATACAAACAAAAGCTTCAATGTATATCGTTCCACGTTTTCCCATCTTCCTCATTTACAATGAAAACAAAAATAAGTTTGTTTTAAACACCAATAATCATCTTTTAACATAAACAAAAATTATATACTTTTCAAGTGTAATATTGAAATGTCAAAGCAACCCTCCAATGCTCGCGTCCTTTGAGAAACAACACTTTTAAGTATCTACGAAAAGTTTGACAGGATGCTTTCTTTCAACGTAAACCACATCATTAGACCGTCTCAGATTTTCAAGTTAAGTACTTGCTAACGTTTATTTTAAATTTAACTTCGAATTTAAGGGAAACGTTTTAGAGACAGTATTGTATGAAACGTTTTGGAAATTAAAAATACATATTTTTAATGCAGTAGTTTGAACACTTTAGTACAATAGTTAAAGAGTACGTTTAAGAGTATTAAACAAACTGGTATATAACGTCAGCCTTGATGTGCGCATACATTCAACACTAACACTTATTCCGTGGGAGAGCCGCGCTTCGGCATGAATGGGCCGGCTCGACCGGAGTGATACCACGGCCTCACAGAAAACCGGTGTGAAGTAGCGCTTGCGCTGTGTTTCACCGAGTGAGTGAGGATACCGGAGGCCCATACCCCAACCCCTCCCCCATTCCCTCTCCCCATCCCCCAAAGGTCGGCAACGCACTTGTGACGCTTTTGGTGTTGCAGGTGTCCATGGGCGGCGGTAATCGCTTACCATCAGGTGATGCGTCTGCTCGTTTGCCTCCTATTCAATAAAAAAATAAAATAAAAAAAAAATAAAAAAACTATCACTCATTTATAGATAATCAGTATTTATACATAATTCCTGCATAGTTTTAATAATCTTATTTAAAAACAGAATATACTAAATCAATATTTGTAGAGATTTTATTAATAGATCATGGCACCAGTGCAGAGAGTGCAGAGATTTTAAAATATCTCAATATTTCTCACCTCTGGTATCATTTTACCCGTAATTTAACATCCTACGCAACGAGGGAAGGAAGGTGGAAGATGGGGGAGCACTTGACCGCCCTACCCTTCATCGCCTCAAGAATAACATTTTAATTTAGTCGCATTTTAATTTCATGATAGTTAACGATAGTGAACATAGATTTGTGTATTATTTAATGCTTATATTACAAAACAAATGATTATAACTAAAAGATTTTTAATTTGAAAGTTAATATTATGTTAAAACATATTTTTTTTTTATTTTTCTTCTATTTACTACATGATTAATGAATAATATCTAATACTCGCAGTAAATAGTTTTAAAATTAATAAATATATAGGGACGTTGATATTAGAACCTGCAATCATTTAGTTGGTGGATCTTCAGTTCAGCCTACAAACTACGAAAGGAGTAACTATCGCTATCTGTCTTCCACCTTTATCAAAAGTAAATAAAAAACCAAAAGAACTCTGCTATCGAATAAAAAAAATAAGCTCCTATTAGAAAAATAGTAGGGCTCTCATATGTTTAACCGGCGTTTCTCAAGTCTGCGCCAAATGAGGGTGAGCAGAGTTAATGAATAATTAATGTGCACACTGTTCTCGCCAATTATAATTACGTAAGGAAAGCAATTATGGCAGCCACCCTGTTTGTGATTTGCACATAGTTAGGAAAAACTATGCGTGATCGCGAACTTGGTCTTGCTAAATTTGTGTTGTGAGTGTCTCCACTACCTACCCACCTATTCATTTGATTTATACTTTAAACATAGTTAAACTTACTTCATTCTATAGTGTGTATGTACCTGTTTATTTCTTTACGTGATTGTGAAGGAAAATTTAGAAGTAATCATGTTTAGTCCATCACATATTTTATTTATTTGAGTGACAACTACTCATTACCTAGCAAGACAACGTTGTGACTACGTAATCTTGCCGTTGGATGATTTTAAGTCGCCCAAAGGCCTCCAACTAAGCCTCATGACTGTTATCCTACGATAACAATGGGGACCGACAGCTTAACGTGACCCGAATCGCGGAGACGCTCATGGTAACATGCCACCATCGGTCACCCATCCAGGTACTGACCGTGCGGTCGTTGCTTACCCTCGGTTATTGTTTCTAATCACCGAGAGCAACTGGGCTATGAACCTGTCGTTCCTCAGGAATCCAAGTGCCTTCATGCCAAATTTCATTAAAATCGGAAAAGCGGTTTAGCCGTGAAAGCGTAATAAAAAGACAGTCACTTTCGAATTTATAATATTTTCGATACATATTAATTCTATTTACATTTTTCGTAAATATAATATTTTGGAAACATTAATTCTATTATTTTTTCATTTATAAATATATTTACATATATTCAAAAACTTTATATATCAAGGAATATCAATCGTCTATAAATATCGAATAAAGAACTGCCCTGTAGTTATAAAAATATATCTATTGTCCTTACCTTTGTTTACGGCTATTTCGAACAGTATTATAACTCCCGCGATCATTACAGAAACGGATCGCGGCGGGTGACCTTAACCAAATCGAAAATACTCCAGACATTGCTTTAAAAACGATTCCAGAAAGAGTACTAAGCCATTATAGTTCAACAAGTGTTAAAGGCAACGTGTCAGACTGACAAAATTATTAAAAGTTTTTTTTTTATTGAATCCTTCGACTTTTGAAGGGTTAAAAAGATTTATTGAGTTTATTAAAGTTTATCATCGAATTGATTTAGAATAAAAAAAATGGCACAGATGTCAAAGTTTAAGCTTAGTTGTTTCAAGAACGAATATAATAAGTACACCAGCACATTAATCAAGTTATCAAGATTGAAAATGGGGTAGGTAGAAAAGCATTCTTTCGTCAGTAATATTTTGGGTGCCCAATTGCATTTGCAATGAGTATGGTGACTACTACTCTTGGATTCTGTTCTTGCTTTTCATCAGGCAGAGTAGAGTTTATTCGCAGATCCATAAAAAAATCAAGTAGAGAACCATCCTAGAGTCAGTATTACTGCTGGTACAAAAGACCATAGATCACCCAACAGAATACCTGTATTCCGGTATTAATTATACCGGAAGGCACATTTTTCATTAAAATTATCTGTTGTACAAGTAAATCAGTGCACGTATCTAATTAACAACAATGGCTGCGCACGCGCAGGTCACGGCGAGCGCGCGTCACGCCTTGTCGGGCCGGAAGTGGGACCATGACGCCGGACGTCGAGATTGTGGCCCCAGCCCCTGATTCCTTCCGGTGGATCCGCGATGGGCTCCTGAGCGTCCAGAGTTGAGTCACGAGAGATAGAGGTAAAGATCCCTTTTTTTTCCTATTGATGTTCTGTTTGACTTCAATACGTTTTGTATATTTGATTTGGTTGTGTTTCTATTAATACATAAAATATAATTAATGAAATACAATATTACCGGTAATTATGCAGTATTTAAGTTACGGAGCTCTGAATTTTTAAAGGTACATACCCTTCTAAAAAGTTAGTTATTACAAAATCGTATATCTAATTAATTCTAGAATATTTAAAATTATTCTAAACAAACAAGTCGGGATTCAAGTCTCAAGACAGATGATAATTTTGTTCAAACTAAAGGTCGTCTTGCTGTAAAGACCTGGTCTTACGCTTACTTTGAAAGAAGGAAGGCACTATTTTATGTTGTGACTTCAGGACTGAATTATCAATAGGAAACTGAGCAACAGATGTGGTTTTATTCCACATCTGCGGCATCGAGTGGCATTTAAATACTTGGCAAATTAAGAAAAATACGTTCCCTTTTTAAATAATCGCTTCATCTCATCTCTCGTTCCGTACATAAGGTCGTCGCTCTCAATCTTCGGTACGGAGCGATTGGTGATTCTTTTTTTATTATTGAGCTCGTCATGTCCTGACACTCCTGACTCATGCGACTCACACTGGGATGTGTTGTGACCTCTTTAACTTGCCGTTTAACAACTATAGTGTTGCTATATTCAAGTGTTACCAGATTAAATATTTATGAATTAGATGGAGAAACGATATTTGTAATGAAGTGAATAATATGTATTTTGGTTTGAAAGGAAAAGTAACTTACAGAAATATGCCTGCATCTACTTCAAATATTAAATGTAGTTATAATTTTTTTTATAAATAGAATTAAGGTATTTCAGTAATAATGATGTCATTGTCGTCTTTGAAGTGTTGATAAACAATATTTATTAAACTATTCTATGGCATGCATTCGATTTTTAAATATAAACCTAACGTGTTTAATAACCAACATAATGGTAATTACGAAACCGCAAGGTATCCATGAACTATACCGAGTAGACCGCAAGAGGGCGTGGAACAGGTGACTTGGGCGTTCACACGGTGCGTGCGCGCTTCTCACGCGCTCGCCTTACGCTTCCTTCCTGTCTGCGTCTACAAAGTGATCGGATACTCGTACTAGGGCTGCGTCTTTGTATTGTAATGGCTGTTTTTTAATTAATCGACTTATTAAATGATGCTGTACCTACCTACTCACCTATATCTACTATTTTGAAAAGTTACGGTTAAACCTGAGTAATGAGTGATGTAAATGACGTTTGCCACATAAAGATACTGTAAGTAGAGATGTGACGTAAGCAGTATTGACGTCACTACTGCCTAAAGCTTCCATAGCAAAACGATTTTTGAAATGTAAGGGTTAACGTTCCGTATCTTTATATTCTATTTATTTTTTTTGAATTCTTAGAACAAAGATAAATTTCAATTTCAACCATAGATAGAAAACGTTTTTACAAATGTTGCTATTGTGAAAAAATACATCTCCAGAAGAAAAAAATTTTTTTTCAAATTTATTTTGACACTTCAAGAAAAAAAAATCTTTGCGTTTTTAGCTATTATCGTACAGCATGTATCCTTAAGGGTTATTGTGCACCCTTATGTGATAATAGTTAGGGCCACCGTGTCCTGGGAACCTTGGCTTCCGTCCACAAGTGACAAATCTTTTTTTGATTGAAGCTATCATATCCGGGGGAAGTGATTGAGGAAAGAGATTCTAAGTAGCTTGAAAGAGTGGAAGTGTTAAGTGATGATTAAGTTTTTTTTTTATGATGAAGTGGTCATATTGTCTGTGGTTTAGAATGATCGATGGTCATATTAGGGCAGTTTAATCATTAGTCTTGTTAGGCATCCTTATTGTTGTCTCTTTTCTGGATTACTAAAAGCATGTGTGTAAAAGCAAAGTAAATTTACACTGATAGTTTTACTTAGGATTTCGTATCATTATCATAAATATGGCAACCTAACACATTGGGGTTTGAATCTATTATATATTATTATCGATATGATTTACGTTTACCTATCTCTAAAAACGTTACAATGAGAAATATCATTCGTACGTATCTTATAGACGAAAAGTTTCCAAACCAATACATAATTATTGGATTAAAACTGATACGAAATGTCTAAATAAAACAGAAGTATAAATTGGCAAATATTGAAATATCGTGATAATATAAGTTATTACAATAACAGCTCTAATTACACTGGTCTATGATGATAAACATAATGGATGAATTTGGTTGAATTATGGGCGAAATTCGACCATCAGGCAATCCTAAGAACGAATGATTTACCAAGAAATTCCCCATCTTAACACTCACAGTCGTTTAGCTCCTTATTCTTAGCAGTTAACCCTTTTGTCGCTGCGGTTAAGGAGCTATTGTTTTGAGCGGTCTCACGGGCCCCCGTCTCAAGCAAACAGGTCAGGATATTGCTTTGTTTCTCTGTTACATTGTTTAACTAGGCTAATATTCCCATGGGAGTGGAGGGTTAAGAAACAGTGTCCTGTTTGAAGAGCTAATGTTTTTTTAGGGTTAATTTTAGTTTGGTGTAAGATGAGATGGGTGAGTGTTAACTAACGCGAAATTAAATATGTCCAACACTGTGGTTTTTTTTCGCATGCTTCTTAATATTTTGTTGTTTGTATGTTATTTAGTTTTAATTTGAGATTATATATTTTGTTCATCGGTCTATTGTCTTGTAATGATATTTATTTATAGTCTTGGGCGCTTTCTAATTTTGTTTGCCCAAAAATTAATTGAATAACGGATTGATTAAGACCGGAAGAATGTCTGAAAAATGACCATATACTCGTAACATAGGAATTACGTTTTTATTAATACTTTATCAGCAAATTACTTATTAAGAATTTATAAGAAAACTGGTAGGCGTTACTAAAAATTCATATTAAAATTGATAAAACATTTCAATCAATCAGAACAGATGAATCATCACTTTTCTTTTTTTTGCTTTTTTTGAAGTGAAACTTCTTTATCGGGGTTGTCAAAAAATTTAGTGTAACATTTTTTCGTTACGCGTAACATTTATCCGTTACGTTACGCGTCCAATTTATAAAATAAAACAAAAAACATTTTCAAACACAAACAGGACCAAATTAATACTACAATGAAATATCACATTACAAACAATATTATTTTATTTAGTCCACAATGTAAATAACTACACACATCACATTCCACAAACTTACTTCATTCACACCACAGATCGCGAAATATTTACTCAGGTCTCGCTCCTTAACTTTTATTGCACTTGAAATAAGAATTGTCACGAATATTGCTGGTTTATAAGTATTTTGTCGTTATACCTTACGTCGACATATGATATTTATTTTTTGAAAAGTAACGTCATAAAGAAGTTTCACTTCTTACGAGTGTAGTACACGCACACATTTTTTTTATTACATAGTGGGCAAACGAGCTGACGTATCGCCTGATGGTAAGCGATTACCGCCGCCCATGGACACCCGCAACACCAGAGGCGTCACAAGTTTTTTTTTCTTTGTTTCTTGCTATTGGCTAGCTTCTATTAGGGTTATTAATGAAAACACCAGTGAATTAACGTTTTTTTTATAAAAAAATCCATATGAATGTTAACTTTTTAATCTAACATTTGTATAAATCAATTTCTGAGCTTTTAATTTTGAAGAAATGGCTTTAAAATTAATATCTTAAGATTATGATCATTGCGTGCGTAGTTATCGTTAGGGTGTAGCTACACCACCATATTGTACCCTCAGAGTATCATTTGAGGGTTAAGACGGGGTGACCAGTAATATTCATTATTACAAATGATTATAATCTGTAAATACCTTTTGGTATTTTTTAATTAATGTGATGTAAAGTATGCTGTAGCATATTCGATGCTTAGTGTAAGTTCGTATATTAGTTAATGGGGTATTATCAGGAACTTTTGATATGTTGAATTGTCTTTATTCGTAGATATTATGATGACGACTACTCTTGGATTCTACTCATGCTCTCCATCGGGTAGAGTTTAGCTACTTAGGCAGTCTTATATATAAACTATGAAATGGAGATCAGACCGCCTAATCCTCTTGCCTTAAACATAGAGACTGCATTGTCAAGTTTTTAAACATAAATTGAAGTAATCTCATAACGTGCCAGGTATTTAAAATTCAAATTTGATTAAATTTTCAATATTCTTTTTTTTTTCTTTTTAAAAGACAACTCCCACATTAGGAATAAACATCCTGTGTCGTGGGGGACTTTACAAACATACATGAAACGGACACAAAGAACATCCGGACTCGGGACAACAATTCATGGATCACACAAAGTGTTGTACCGCGTGGGATTTGAACCCACGACACTTGGCGCAGTAGCAAGCAGCATGGCGACGGCTGAAATCACTCGGCCAACCGTGCAGTCGGTCATTGAATAATTATAATAATTACTTTTTCATTATTATCATCAACAGCATTTGGATATAACAGGCAAGAGACGTTGGTATAGGGGCAAATTTTCCTTTTCTTTGCAGTATTAGATTGTACTGCAGAGTTTCCTCCCAAGATGCATAGTGAAAAATCTTCCTACAATAATTGTCTTAACACAATAACTTTTACTTTCCCAAATAACGACTACATTTGAAATACGCAGTATTCATTTAATCAACTGTGCGTGAAGCTGTCCGCCTTATACAAGGTGTCTCAAAAGAAATTTCATATTTAGTGGATTGATTAAAAAAAAAGGAAGCGGTATATAGAAAAAATGTTTATTTATTGTTAAAATACACTTTTTGGGAATTCATTTCTTAAAAATAATATCGTCTAAATGTAAACCCTCACGTTGTTGGCACTCATTTAATCGAACAGTAAAATTACTTATGACTGCTCGACAGGTGGAGTGAGGGATGGCTGCCATTTCGTGACGGATATTTTCTTTCAAATGCGCCAGTGAAGTTGGTTTATTGGCGTGAACTTTAGATTTAAGATAACCCCATAGGAAAAAGTCCATAGGGGTTAAATCTGGGCTACGTGGAGGCCAATTTATGTCACCTCTCCGGGAGATCAATTTTCCTGAGAAAATTTCACGAACACGTGGCAGAGATATATTGGACGTGTGTGAAGTTGCTCCGTCCTGTTGAAACCATGTTCTTTGGTTATAGCCAGGAAAGTTTTGCAGTTCAGGTACCAAGAAGTTGTCTAACATCTCCACATAACGCTCTGAATTCACTGTAACTGTACGCCCCATTTCGTCTTCAAAAAAGTAAGGGCCGATAATTCCTCGCGCCGACATGGCAGCCCATACGGTCACTTTAGGCGAGTGTAGGGGTTTCTGATGTTTGCGTTTCGGATTGGCTGAACTCCAGTAGCGGCAGTTTTGCTTATTTACGTGACCATTAAGATGAAAATGAGCTTCATTCGAAAACAAAATGTTGGTAAACGTTGAAAATCGCTCAATCATCTGATTTACGAAATTAAGCCTCTGACCGGCATCTTGGGGCTTTAATTCTTGCACCAATTGAATTTTGTAGGGGTGCAGCTTTAGATCTTTGTGCATAATGCGATGTAATGATGATCTATGCACATTTAAAGCACTCGCGCGCTTCCGAATTGAAAGGCTCGGGTCGTCACGTACAGATTGATTAACACTCTCCACGTTTTCTACCGTTCTTGATGACCTAGGTCGCCCGGATTTTGATTTATCCAGCGTTGATCCAGTCTCTTCAAACTTTTTAACCCAATGTCGAATGAGAGGAAGGCTTGGCGCATCATTTAAGTGGCGAAAACCTCGAATACTGCAGAATTTTCTACGCGCGACAGTTGTCGAATCACCGTTCTTGTAAAACTCTCGCACGCACAACGCGCGGTCTGCTCCCGAGAAACGCTCCATAGCGACTGAATCCCCAAGAGCCAAGCTACCAATTGACATAACCCTCGCACCCCTCAAGTACGCAGCGTTCACGCAGTAAGCTAAACAAATATAAAATTTCTTTTGAGACACCCTGTATTTAGCGTATAATTACAATACAACGGTCGCACAAGCTGTCGTGGCGTACCGGTCGCGGCGCATCTGGCACTAAGTGTGCACACCTCCTTATGATACTAAATTTTATTTTAATGGAGCGTGTTTTTGCATGATGTTTACTGTTTATTTTTTTTAATACTGTTTGTTTCAAGAATATAATATCTTTTATTAACATTGAAATTGTATTTTTAATCGATAATGAACGAGTTTTGAGATGATGGGGATGGTCTAACTAAGGCGCAGCGTCTTGAAGATTACAACGTTTGGAATAGTTTCATATTTTCTTTTTGTTTTTTTTTTTTTTTTTTTAAGATTCGTAATGGGAATAAATCCTGTGTAGCGGGGGACTTTACAAGCATACATGAAACGGATACAAAGAACATCCAGACTTAGAACCACAATTTATGTATCACACAAAGTGTTTTCCCATGCAGGATTTGAACCTACAACACTAGGTGAAGTAGGAAGTGCCGTGGCGACCGCTTAGGCCATACGTGGAGTACGTTGTAAATTTGATTATTGTTTAAAAATACGTTTTTATGAATAAATATGTACTTTTATAATACATTTTGTGAGGTGACAATTTCGTGCATTATGTCCTTGTGTATGTAATTTCTAAATTGTAACCCCTCGACTATCGAAAGGGTTAAAACATGAGTTAGCAAGTCTCAATCTGTAGCTTTCTTTCTCGTTTAATTAAGAATTGAATTCATTAATTAACGTAGTATTTCAACTTTGTAACATATGTCTGTTTCGTTATCAGTATAGTGACGCGGCAAGAAATATCTTAAATTCAATCCAATATAAAACTAAGAACAATTGCATAAGGTTTATTTTGCAATGTATGTGGCTGTTGACGCTTGATTTGTTTTCTTTTTACGGTCTTCTCGAATGAACAATATAGAATGAAGAACTTTGTCTTGGATCGAACAATATAAATAAGTTAAGAAAAACAAAATGGTCTGTGAATTTCTGATTAAAAGATTATTGGTCAGTTTGTACTTACCGAAATTGCGGTTTTTAACATGTATCATATTAGTGCGTAAATAATTTTCTTTTTCCCATAGTTTTGTTTGCATAATCTATTAATTATACATATCGTGTCACATTGTTGCTCATTTGAACTCCGAAACTATTTAACCGATTTTCATTTTTTAAGACATGCCTAAGACAGGATAGTTAACATCACGCTTAGAGCAAGAGGAGACGAACATGATTGGAAAGAGACGCAGACGAAGTTGCGTGTGTCAGCTAGTTATAACATAATTTTATTGTACCAATATTTTTTTGGATTGCTAATGGTTGTTGTTCTTTGTAATCAATGACACTTTGTATGCAAAATCTTATATAAACTCGTATTTGAATTTCGAACATCTGCCTACTTAGGGTTGGAAGTGACGTCGTGTTCTAAGGTGCTACGATGATGATGACTAGACAAATTTCAATTTGAATTCGGAAGTCTTGGCTTGATAAGTTAGTTTTTGTGGAGCACAAAGCGCACTTCCGGCTTGTCACGTTCCATATACGAATTTTGGAAATGACTTCGCTGCGCTCCAACGGTTTATTAGAAATTGATATTTGGAATCTTAGATGGCCATTACACCGTCTGTCTTCCGGTTTTGTGTAGAAAGGGGCGCGTGCCGACGTAATTGCTTCATTTGTGTCAATAATGCGGGATGAATATTGTTTTTTATTCGTATCTGAGGTGTTCTGCTCTACTGCTGATAGAAATTTATTCAGCTATGTCCACTAATAGCGCTTAATGAGTAACCATTTAGCCGTAACAAACAAATATCAATTGTCATCAACTATCGACGTTTTACAATCACAATAGCTTCAAATGGAATTGGATAAAATTCATAATTTTACACCTAAACGAATTATGTATCTCGTTCCAATTTTAAGCCTGCCATGTACAGTGCGTCTGCTTAAACAAACAAAATACCGACCAATCACGATTTTGTGAATTTGAAATTTGTTAAAGCCCAACGGTTATACAGAAAACCAATACGGAGTACATGTATGTACATGGTAAAACTACGCACGGGCTAAGCAAACTGCGAACGTGTGTGAGTACACCCACACATGAGGGCGCGTCTATAGTACGCTCACTCACACAATGCGATATTGCAAATGGGCTAGTCGAATGTATTCGTTCGCCCGCCGGCCGGTGGGGGTGGCTGGGCTGGCCAGGAGGGGGGGAAGATGCGTTTTTGTGCAGTACTCTCCGCTTTAGCTCTACGTTTATGAGTAAATATAAGTGCGTAACCGATAACGGCCTTAATACTGGCTACGTCACTGTGTGAGTTACCCCGCTTTTGGACTCTGTTATAAGTGTTCGGGTACGCGACATTTAGGCTTTCTTTATTACAGGGCTGCTAGTTTTATATAAAAGTAATTAATAGAATAAAACTTATTTATATCTAACTATACCTATAATAATTAATGATTTCGCTTTCGGTAAGTGACAACATATCAACAGGTGTTTTGAAAAAGTGAAGCTTAATTACTTTGTCATCCATCCATCATTCAGAGCTTTTACAACCCGCGTAAATGATAAATGCTGTAAATCTAATCCTACAGTCAAAAATCATTTATTCAGTGCATCGCTGAGGCACTGTCAAACGTAAAATATTTGTTTACTACTGTACCGCCAGTTAAAAGGTTTGGTGGTAGCCCTGTAGTACTAGCCGGCCGGAACGGTAGGCTTTTAAAAATAAACGGTTTGTTATTTTTAGCGACTGAACCAGACTAAGTGGCTGTAACCCCGGGGAATTCCATCCTTCTCTGAGAGTTAACCACACCTGACTGGCGATGCTCACGGCCCGGTTCACACTTCTTTCAGCGCTTCGAACCGTCCGAATGGAAAGCACATGAAAGGCCTGTTACATGGTTACTAAGAAAAAACGCCCGAAAAAAATTACTGTACGCTAATAGTGTTTAAAAATAAGAGACATATTCGTGAAAAGAAACAGTCTAACGGATCATCGGCATTTTGAACTCGGAATTCTTGCATGTAGGTACTCATTCACACATACATAATATATAAATTTCTTGCTTTAACATAATAATGAATATATGTGTATAAATATATTCGTTTTACTGTATATATTGGTCTCTTCCAATATACTAGTAGTTTATTTAAACTAATTTTAGTTTTTATGAAAATCACTATTATAATATCACTATTTTATTTTATTTCCAATAAGTGCACCTACCCCATCTTTTCTATGCATCGCCCAATCGGTCGACGAGCAGAGAATGGCTTAAGCATTAAGTCCGCCGAAGCATGTATTTGTGCATAAAGTAATAAATAAAAAATATAAAATAATAATAAAGCGCTTACTAAACGAAACTCAATATTTTGAATTTCGTAATAATTTAAATTTAGAATGTTCAAAATCAACTACAAACTATCTATTTTTTTTCGGCTTCAAAAAACTATTTCAATATAATAATAGCACACAAGGTCATATGATCCTAAGCTGGATGAATTTTTATTTTAATATATGCCAGTAACGAACCTGCGGTTAGTTCGAAAACTATTTCATTACTAGACTGTTTCACTAACCTCACGTCGATTTTACGCGATGTTGCTACTACAAAATTTATTTTGATTAATTCGTTACACCGCGTAACTTTGGTAGGCTCGATATCATTTCCGTAGGTACACGACATGTACACAAAGCAATACTGGACACTGTCCACTCCTCTTGCGGGACGAACACGAATTTTCGCACACACACAAACGCCTATTTCAGTTTTACCGCACACTGCTGCTTGTATAAAATTTATGGTGCACACTTTTGCATCGCAGCGCTATAGCAACATAGATCTGTGAAAGGGGGATGGTGCTGGTCAGCCATTTCGTGTCGACGAGATTTATAACCTCTCTGTGCGTTCGCGCTAACTTTAGTAAGATGCGTGTGTGGATGACGTCCTTTATTGCTGAAATCGCTTTATTACGTAAACTGCAACATATGCGTTCCTTTTTTAAACTAGGTACGTTCTAAATTCGATATTTGGCGGGAAATAAAAAGTGTAAATGGTGGCAACAGAGGTATTGGGAGTATTATTTCAAAATGTACGGTTAGGTGGGAGTCGAGGTGGCGGGCGCGGGGTCAGCCCGGCTGTTTGTCTATCGCCGTGCTTTCCCATTCACCGGGTGAATTTTCCGAAGCCCATTGCGCTTCCGACCCCTATTGCCCCCCGGGCCTTCCTCTCTGTATTTTTATTAACGGAATTATGGAGACTGAATGAGTAGTGCTTACTTATATTGATTAGGAAATACCTATTTATGAGTATGGGTTTGGTTATGGCTGTTTGTTGTCAATTTACAATCTTGTTGCAATTTACGTGGCTGATGTACTAAAGATCGTGAGATCAGCTTAGCAATTGAAATTTATAATTTAAAAAAATAATACTATATTTTTATTTAACCACATATTAAAATATCCTTGTTCTAATTTTAAACAATGTAAAAAGAAGCAATTCAAATTCGGTTTTAAATATCGAATTGGTATTATTATCTACGTAGACCGTATTTTCAAACGCAAACTTCTGATCAGAAACTCATAACGGACACGTCATGTCTTATCTGTGGCGAAAAGTAAGGCTATAGAGTTTGCGGTTATCCTCATACAAAGTGGATAGATAGGTACGTCAGTATTGTCGTAATTAAAGTAGTTACTAACGGTATTACTAAGGAATATTAAAGGTATTTACTAAGGATAATAAATTCCTTTCAAGGTACTCTCGAAAAGTTAAGGAAAATGTTAAAGTATTCGGTTACGTATATATTTTTTAATTGACAATTTATGGAGTAGTAGTCTGGCCTTAAATGAAGAACCTGTCACACATTTCACACTAATATTATGGATTCCAAAGTAACTCTATCTGTCTGACTTTCTGTCAATCGGCTACGTTTTCTCGGCTAAACCGCTTAAACAATTTTAATGAAATTTGACGTGGAGACAATTTAATTCCTGAAGAAGGACATAGGCTACTCTTGCAATTACAATAACCAATACCTATACACGTAAGCAAAATCGGATTGGTTACCATAGTACTGATTTTGTCTAGTTCGGGATCTCCCTGCAGTGTGTAAGATGTGTCAGGTATTTCTTTCTTAACAGTTCCCGCCTGTTTACTAGCCCGCTTTAAGCCTCGAATTCGCGATGACTGCGCAATGATACCATGTCGATAGCTTAAATCGTTGGTTTCGATGTTCAAAACTGTTCTGTTGATTAATGTTCCGGTTTATCGGTTCATTCGTAAATTATCGGTTTTTGATGTTAAAGCTGTAGGTTGCATTATGTTAGACTTTTATTATATCAGTCGGAAATGGACGGTATATTTCCACCAATACACTTCATAGGTATGGGAAAACCGAAAACTGAACCTAAGTAAAACTTGTGAGTTACCTACTACATATAATTAATAAATAATAGTATGTCATTGATCTTTCTCTTTTTTAAATTAATAACATTCGTGAATTAAGAAACCTTAATTCGGTTTTAGTTTGAAATTTAAATTGGTATACATAACTTTTGTGAAACACGTCGTACGAAAAAACAAAGTTACGTCACGATTAATTTTCATAAAATCGACTCGTCAAATAAAATGCATCTCAACTGTTGACACGAAAACTAAGCTTTTAGTCACGAAAACTGCCAGAAGTCTGTATAAAAGTATCGTTCGATAACATTATAAACGCAACTGTACACGACTGTACCCGTAGGTAGTTTATCAACGTACAGTTCGCGACGAAAACTCGCTCTGTTCAAATATTCACAACTTTTCGCAAAGGGAGGGTGGATGGTGGATAAAAACTGTCAGTTGAGTACATATAGGTACTTACTAAGTGGCTAATGTCAGTTAACGATATTATTTTTGCATACAGTTTATAGGGCGGACATAAAAGTAGATGGTAGGCTTCATTGATCTGTACTTAATGGTGGTTAGTTGTTTTGTATGTGTATAGATAATTTTATAAGCTTTTCCTAAAAATCCAAAGTATTTATACAAACACACCTAGAGTCTTAATTTTCAAACTAATTAAAAACTAAGAAAATCAGTGACTATTTAGAACACTTTAATTCATAGACATAGGTACTCATACCATTTTTTCATAGTTTCAGAGAACAGCTATTGGAACGAAGTTCCTTATGGCGCGTTGTGTAAGGGGGCTAGACGGAAAAATTGTCACGACACAATTTGTTGACACGACACAATTTGTTGTCACGACACAATTTGTTGTCACGACACGACGACGACACACACAGATATTTTCGTTTCGTCTTTCTATTTCGAACTTCGTTCCATCCGGGTGTCCCTTGTCACCTCTCAAGTTTTTTTATTTTTACGAATTACATCAGTTTTATATCTGAAGGACACCAAGTGTCGACACATACCGACTGTCTAATTATTTCAAAATTCATGCCTTGTCCGGCCCTGTCAGGCTGCAGACAAAATACGGGTATATGTACGAAATTTGAACGGTTTTGTACCGGTGCCTGGCCAGCGAAAACCAGTACCAGCGAGCTAAAATTGAGAATGTACGCAAACAAAGAAATTATAAAATGGTGGGTGAAGTCAGGATTGAATTAACTTTATTGTCCTGACTGTACATTACTTTTGTGACAGTAAATTGATGTATGAATTGTGTTTAGTGTGATATACAGGGTCTGTCGTAAATAATGGATAAGTCGTAAACTGGAGTTGGTCCGGCTATGAGACTATTAGAAAATCGTATCTTTTTGCCAGGGTTTCTAACCGTATGGAAATGGCGTAGACTTTTATGTTTTTTTATAAATTTCGCTACTCTTTGCATTCATTCCGTTGCCATTTCGTTAAATTTAGGTATTTCTGTGTCATTTTTTTTGTATAATAGTCTTGAAGATGTGTATTATTTAGTTTTAGTACTGTTTTAGGCGTTTTTAACGTTGGTCATTTTCAAAATTGTCATTTTAAGATTTTTTATGTTTTTGTTTTACTTAGGGTCAACTTTTGATCATTTACTGTGTAAAAAAAAAGTACGGCGCTATAGCTGCCCATGATCTTAATAAATTATCTAGTATGTGTAGATTCTAAAAAGGTATAACAATGCATACTTCACAAGTAATATTAAGCTACATGAGCGAGATCAATATCAAGGTGAGAAAATATTTTTTTCATGTAATGTTGTAAATGGTTATAAAACTTCGTCATAATGATTTATTTCTGCCAAGATTCTTTACACAAACACTATGGGGTCACTATTAAGGATATTCAAAAGAAAACTAGGTTGTTTTAGTACGTAAAAATATTTATTCAACAACTTAAACTAAATGTTCGAAGTGTCCTCCGCCGGCAGCTATGCACGCTCTACATCGCCTAATAAACGATCGCTTAATCCGGCGCACATAACCGGCTTCTTCAATTTTTCTCGCTGCTACTTGAATGCGCGTACGCAACTCTTCTACAGAACTTATTGTTTCACTGTATACTTTTTCTTTTATACAGCCCCAGTAAAAGAAGTCCAAGGGGTTCAGGTCTGGCGAACGTGGAGGCCATAAAATTGGCCCCAATCGCCCTATCCATCTATCTGGATAAGTATTATTTAAATGTTCCCTGACACGAACAGCGTAATGTGCTGGACACCCATCATTTTGTAGCCACATCTCATTTCTTATCTCTTGTGGGACGTCTTGCAGTAAACTAGGTAAAGTATTTGCTAAAAAATTCAAATACATATCCGCATTTAATATTGCCGGCAATTCGAATGGACCAATGATTTTGCCATTAATAATGCCAGTCCATAAATTAATTTTAAATTGATATTGCGATCGGTCTTCTCGGATAAGTCTTGGGTTTTCGAGTTGCCAGCTCCAAATTTTCCAAAATAACACGTGCAATCGATAGCACAACACGATGCCCATAAATGAGAGCTGAGTTGTCAATATCACCAGGTTAACAAGTCCAAATCACAAAGAAAATCTAAGTCCGATATTAGAAAGCAGTAACAAATTGACGACAGTAATGAAAACGAGAGCACATGCGATGGTCAAAATCACACTGAGAGATGTATCAGGAGTGCGCCCTAGCTAAACGCATGCTAACCTTTTCACACATCGTGAGTGTGAAAGGGACGGTGCATCATGCAGTGTGCCTAGTAACAATGTCCTTTTCACGCGGGGAGACCCTTTGTATTGCTGTCTTTGTTCATTTTTTTACCTGATGATCCTTTTTACGAATAAACTTGTAACATGTTTGTCGCATGTAACTATTAGAGCACATCAATTTTAAAATTAAACACCTTTATGAAATGAGGAGGCATGAAATTTTTTTGACAAAAAACTACCTAGTTTTCTTTGAATATCCTTAATAGTGGCCCCATAGTGTTTGTGTAAAGAATCTTGGCAGAAATAAATCATTCTGACGAAGTTTTATAACCATTTACAACATTACATGAAAAAAATATTTTCTCACCTTGATATTGATCTCGCTCATGTAGCTTAATATTACTTGTGAAGTATGCATTGTTATACCTTTTTAGAATCTACACATACTAGATAATTTATTAAGATCATGGGCAGCTATAGCGCCGTACTTTTTTTTTACACAGTAAATGATCAAAAGTTGACCCTAAGTAAAACAAAAACATAAAAAATCTTAAAATGACAATTTTGAAAATGACCAACGTTAAAAACGCCTAAAACAGTACTAAAACTAAATAATACACATCTTCAAGACTATAATACAAAAAAAATGACACAGAAATACCTAAATTTAACGAAATGGCAACGGAATGAATGCAAAGAGTAGCGAAATTTATAAAAAAACATAAAAGTCTACGCCATTTCCATACGGTTAGAAACCCTGGCAAAAAGATACGATTTTCTAATAGTCTCATAGCCGGACCAACTCCAGTTTACGACTTATCCATTATTTACGACAGACCCTGTATGTATTTTATCTTGCAGCAAATCCTCCATTTTTATTATCTTTATCTGTTTTTTTTATCTTATAAAGACAACTTCCACATTAGGAACAAATTCTGTGTTGTGGGGGACTTTACAAACATACCCATATGACATGAACACAAAGAACAACCAGACTCAACAGAACAATTTGTAGATCATACAAAGTGTTGTCCCATGTGGGGTTTGAACCCACAACACACAGCGCAGTAGATAGCGGCGTGGCGACCGCTTAAACTAGCGCCATGCGTGCAGTCAATTTTTTTATATTTTGATATGGGTAAAATCTATGAATTTCAATGGTACTTAATATATCTATAGTTAAATAATATTAGAGAACAGACTAGAAAGTTGCTTGTAATTACCTAAAACCTATTAAAATTTATAGTAACCTTAAAACTATTTCAATATCTTACCATTAATATGATTTTTGACACTTATCCGATGCGAAATATGCCCGTGACCTCCGATGGATCTGTAACAAAAAAAACTGACTTCAAGAACTGGACCAAATTTAAATAGAATTGATAGCGGCAATTAAAAAATAACACATAAAATATAAAAAATACAGTCGAATAGAGAACGTCCTCCTTTTTTGAAGTCGGTTTAACAAAGAAATGTGTTAGAAGAGCTTCTATATCGAAACGAATAAAAAACAATCAAAAACCTGTACATCTTTAGAGCTTGAAGATAATGATTGTCATTAAAATAGGGCTAATATGCTAAATCTCGTGTTATTGACTGCCTCGGTGGCGTAGTGGTAGCGTATGCGACTGCTAAGCTTGAGGTCTTGGGTTCGATTCCCGGGTCGGACCAAATGTTTGTATGATCTGCAAATATTTGTTTCGGAGTTTGGGTGTTTTCTATGTATAATATGTATGTATTTACAAAAAAAAAGTATATAATTATTTATATCAGTTGTCTGGTACCCATAACACAAGCTCTGCTTAGCTTGGGACTAGATGGCGTTGTGTGTTAGATGTCCGGAATTTTTATTTATTTTTATTTATGATGTTTGTGAACGCACATCACAAAAACGGCTTAACCGCTTTCAATAACATTTTTTCAATGTGTCAATAGATTCGTAAAAATAACTTAAGTGACATAGGCTGTATACATTTCATCAAAAGTTTTTTAAATTATGTCTTGTCAAAAAACAACTATAAACTTTTCTTTACTGTATAAAATGCTTAGCTGTAATCAATATATTTTTTTCCTAAGGGTGTAACGCCTAGTGAGGTGATAAGAAAGAACAACACTACTTATCGATATCGATCACATAGGGGTGGGCACGTGCGCGACCACCCGGCGCGTGCGCGTGCGCAACTCTACAGAACTATGGAGTTTTTTGTTTCTTCCGATAAAGCCAATCTTGTGGATAACCCCTATCAGGAGTATGAAAATATTGGAAGTTAAATATGAGTCTTTTAGGGATGATAGATAATAAAAATATAAACTTTTTACTGGCCGACAGATGTTGAATCGATTTTGGGGGTGTAACAAAGACATTCTTTTATTAGGTACGTTTCATAACTTTTATTTGATAGTATTTGAAAACTTAAAAGATACTAAATCGTGACATGAGCAGATGTAGTAGGTGCAATGAAAAATTAGTACAAGTAATTAAATATTTTGAACACACAACGCCATCTAGTCCCAAGCTAAGCTGAGCTTGTGTTATGGGTACTAGACGTTTAATATAAATACATACATACTTTTTTTGTAAATACATACATAGAAAACACCCAAACTCCGAAACAAATATTTGAATATCGTATAAAAATTTGTTCCGACCCGGGTATCGAACCGGAGACCTCAAGTACAGCTAACAGATAATTTGTTATTAAGTATTTATAATATACTCTGCAGTAGGTATAGGTTTCGACTGCACGGTTGGCCTAGTGGTTTAAGCAGTCGCTACGCCCCTTTCCACTGCACCAAGTGTTGTGGTGTCGAATTCCACATACACTTTGTGCAATCCAAAAATTGTTGTTCTGAGTCTGGGTGTGTGTTGTGTTTATTTTATGTGTAATTTTTAAAGTCCCTCGTGACACAGGATGTTTATTCCCAATGCGGGAGTTGTTTTTTTTTTAAAAGGTATAATGAAATAAAACGATGTTTTATGCTTTTCGATATTTTTTTTGTACATAGAAAGGAAAGTACCTAATATAGGCATACTATGTATTTACATTATTTATATGTTAAATAAAAGTATTTCGTTATTTTTTTTTCATTAATGAAAGTAAATTTAAGAATTCCAAGTCGAAATATGCATGAAATATCGTGGTATACAAATATTTTCATATAGTTTTAATGTAACACATTTACAATTTTAGATTTTACGCCGTTTTTGTAACTACTGGATGGTGTTCGGTCCCACAACCACTGGTCCTTTTGATACCAATGCCCGTTTGATGTAAATTCTTTATTTTGAACAAAACTTGGTGCAGCTGATTATTTACATTGTATTTTCGCCAAAAAGTGCAATGTATTATAAGATATAAGTGCTGAAAGATGTTTCTTTATAACCGCCAGGTGTCGTGGTTCGTGCTCAAACGTATCTATTCAAAATTTTATTACTATTAAGGGCTTGTATAAGTAGCTAATTGTCAGGTAGGAAGCCCTTGAGGAAGGGAAGTTGTTAGTTAAGTATTGTACGTAATCGATGTTGTTGTTGGGTATTTATTGGCCATTTATCGCTTTGTTGATGGGTCGTGTCGACTTGTGTCCTCTTTGAATGTTAATGAACTTTATACTAACAGGTAAACTAGTATAAATGTTGTTAAACTAATTACGTACTAAAACCAATTTACTCTTAAATTTAATTTAATATGAGAATATTACAAAAATAACTATAATTAGGAAGTGATTATAACTAAGGGTGTGACAATAGCAATGTATATATTTTTATTTATTTATCTTTATTGTATATTTACAAAGTCCAAAAAAATAGTAATTTACTTTTACAATCCACACACAGACGATAATATCGAACTCCTTCAAGATGAAAGTGAAGAAGCTCTTACTGGGTGAAATGGCGCCACTGGCGAGCTCATGGGTCATAAACTTGCATTCATATCTCTTCTGTGTAATATTTATTAATATATATGTATTATATATGTATGTGTATTACTGTATGTATTTGCATTATTAGTTTAATTACATATATTGAAATCTCTGCTATTTATTATTCGCCCATGATGTGCACCTACTTCATGTTTTCTCTGCATTGCCCAGCCGGTCGATTGGCAGAAAATGCCTTAGGCATTAAGTCCGCCAATGCATGTGTTTGTGCATAAAGATGTAAATAAATAAATAAATACAATAAATAATGATTATTGTACCTAATTAAAGATATATTTTTCTTTTTATTATTGGCGGTCGATCTTATTGTTGATGTTGCTGTCTCCTTTGATTTAAAGTACCTTGATGACCGGTAGGTACTGTTTATTGGTGAATTTTCTAAAAATGAATCCTAGTTAGATCCATGTGCCGAAACGATCACATCACACGATTGGAAGAGTCTGTCCCTGTCCGAGATATAGATTACATAATACAATAAGAATTGCTCATTTCAAGGTATTAGATTTTTAAATACAAATTATATTCTTATCTATCCTTATTTTAAATTTGATGATCAAATTATAAACTGTAACTATAAAATGGGGGTTTTAATAACGATAAATTTGATAATATGAACGTACTATGAACATGCTTCTTTAAATAGAAAGACTCAAAATTTTCTGTCGATTTGTTAACTAATTTAATTGTTATTTTATGAAGAGTAGGTATAGATTTTCAAAGTAGATATTTCTTAGCCCGCGTTTCTATCTGGTTCGCACTCGTGTCGGTCTTGACAGAGCGTCGTGTCGTTCCTGTCGTGGTGACGTTTAGTTTTCTAGATTGGTGGTAGAGGTGGACAAAGCCCCTCGTATAATTTCTCGCCATCTCACCCTGTCTGCTGACTGTTGTATGCATTCAGACACGCGGCTTCTTTTTTTATTATGTAGGGGGCAACGAGCAGTCGCATCGTCCGATGGCAAGCGTTTACCGCCGCCCATGGACACCCGCAACACCAGAGGCGTTACAAGCGCGCTACCGGCCTTTTTTTCTCTTTTTTTTTTTTTCTTATAAAAAGACAACTCCCACATTAGGAATAAACATCCTGTGTCGTGGGGTAGTTTACAAACTACATGAAACGGACACAAAGAACATCCAGACTCGGGACAACAATTCGTGGATCACACAAAGTGCTGTAGGTACCGCGTGGGATTTGAACCCACGACACTTGGCGCAGTAGCAAACGGCATGGCGACCGCTGAAACCACTCGGCCAACCGTGCAGTAAATTTTAGGAAGGAGTACGCTCTTTTCTTGAAGGTTTGAAAGTCGTATTGGTCCGGGAACACCGCAGGCGACAGCTCATTCCACAGTTCTTCTATAGACACGGTTACTAATACCAGGCACCTACCTAATTTCAGTGTAAGAATAATACTAGGTGATTTAGAAATAGGATATTTAGGTACATACTATCAAGTGAGATCAAGACTCAAGGTTTTCATTATTAAGATTTGCCCTGATATATGATATTTATCTACCGATATATTTTTTTTTTCGGACATCTAACACAACGCCATCTAGTCCCAAACTAAGCAGAGCTTGTACTATGGGTACTAGACAACTGATATTAATACATTTTATACTTTTTTTTGTAAATACATAGCTACATTTTATGCAAATAATAATAATAAATAAATAAATATTCCGGACATCTAACACACAACGCCATATCATATCATCATAATCCGAAAAACCCAAATATCTTACGGCACCCTATTTTTTTCCAAAACAGGGTTCCGTAAGATAATAAAATATAGCCTATGTTACTCGTGGATAATGTAGCTTTCGAATGGTGAAAGAAGTTTTAAAATCGGTCCAGTAGTTTTTGAGCCTATTCATTACAAACATACAAAAATAGGTACAAATCTTTCCTCTTTATAATAAATAAATAAATAATAAATATTCCGGACATATAACACACAACGCCATCTAGTCCCAAGCTAAGCAGAGCTTGTGTTATGGGTACTAGACAACTGATATAAATACTTATATACTTTTTTTTTGTAAATACATACATATTATACATAGAAAACACCCAAACTCCGAAACAAATATTTGCAGGTCATACAAACATTTGGTCCAACCCGGGAATCGAACCCAAGACCTCTGGCTTAGCAGTCGCATACGCTACCACTACGCCACCGAGGCAGTCAAATACTTAATAGGTATCTATAGGTAATATTCTAAAACATCTGTTTCATTCATGTTATCAACACCGTCATAGATTTACGACTTTCTGGTACCACAATGGCAACTCGTGTCAAATTAGCTGTATAAAGGATCAATATTTTGCACAAATTGAGCAAAAACACGCAGATGGTTTCTTTAACTTCTGCTTTAGAAGCAATTAAGTTTATAACTTTCGATTTCTTTGATATTTTATCGCTTGCAATGTGTTTGAATGAATCGATTTTGAAGTAGGTAGAATTTGTGTGTACGAGTACTTATGCTGTCGTTAAGAAATGAATTCTCACGTCTTTGATATTTATGGTCTTCTGTAAACATATGATTACTGTGGAAGTCTTGGGTCAGTATCACTGCAGGCTAATGTCAACTGATCTGTAAAATAACCACTGATTTTGGAATCCTAAGTCTTGGATAGATCATAGACATAATATACCTATATGTCAGATCTATTTAAGTATCGGTAACTTTTATCTCAAATCTATATCTCAAAAAAATCTTTTAAATAAAATTGGAGTGTCTGTTTGTAATATTAAAATAACCGCTTTTTACTAAATGCATACGTATGTATACACGGTACATATATCAAAATATTTTTTTTACAATTTTTGTCTTTCTAAACGTCTGTCTGTTTCTTCCGGTTAATCTCTGCAACGGCTCGATCAATTTTGACGGGACTTTCACTGATAGGTAGCTGATGATATAAGGTGTAACTTACGTTATTTTTTTTAGACTAGCTTCGCCCCGCCCCCTTTACCGTATTAGTGTTATATGACAGATAACTATGTTGTATTTTATTAGGAAACTGGCCCTAAGTTAAGTATATTAACAGTAAGACTCCACAGTCCTTACTATATGGTGTAGCTTTTTAATCTAATTCTTACTTAAAAAGGATAGGTTAACTTTAATTTTCAATTTGAAGACAATACTTTAAGGTAGAGATATACATAAATAGAGATGAAAATACTAGGGCTTTGAAATCGGTGACACTTTTATGACTTTTTAGGTTTAAGTGTCGCACAGCCGCTCTCTACGACTGAGTGTTGTGGGTTCAAACCCCACATGGGACAATACTTTGTGTAATCCACTAATTGATTTACAGAGCCTGGGTGTTTTTCATGTCCGTTTCACGTAGGTATGCTTGCAAAGTCTAACGCGACACCGTATACCTATATGTATTCCTAATACGGGTGTTTTCCTTTACAAAACAATAATAATTACACAGCAAAGCACTTGTTTCTATTCTTTCCATAATTAATCATTTGTACAAGGACGTTAAAAAAAGGAAAGAAAACGAACAAAAGACTGTACAAAGACACTTCAATCAACATTAATATGTATTCGCGGGATGCGGGCGTTCGCAAGAAGCAATCCTTGGCCCCCAATCACACAATGGCTTGAAATTGGCCTACTTGGCCCATATTCCCACAATACGACTATTGGTATACTTACGACTAAATTACCAGTATCGTCCCGCATCCTTAGACCCATAGACCCCTGCTGAGAATTTAATTTTAATGCTTTTTTTTCGCAAGTCGGCGGAAGTTGTAAGTTGTCCTTCTGACTGCTGTAGATTAACTTGTGCAAAGATACCTATGTGAATGAATGTGGTTTCTTTATATCAAAAGAGGCGTGTTTTATAAACGCAATAGGGTGTATCACAAACTTGTAATACGATCACTAATAAAAAAGTTAACCCATAACCATAGATATGTGATTCCATATTCAAAAGCTCAATAAGAAAGTCATTCGAAAATTACATGTTACCGACTTAACCCTTCACTTATCTCGTCAAATTGTCAAAACACATCACTAGTTAGGGAAGCGTTCACACGGCTATTTGTAAGAACTGTGACGTCACCGGATGCGACGTAAGGAGGCCCGTCTTGAATGGGCACGCACACATACACACCTATAAGCATAGACGTCTTATTCATGTGTGTGTGTGAATGAACGTACGTTCTGTTTACGTTGAGATTGTACACTATATTGACGAGCGAACTACCGCCGACAAATACAGAGATAGTCCCGACAGCGGCCTAATTGAAACGTGTCCGTTATCCCGGATAGCAAACATTTCCAAAAAAACTTTCTAATGAGCAAACATACGTACCAGTTTTCCATCATAAATTCACACTTGGATTGCGACGGTTCTAGTCGACAAAACTGTTTCGTCATTTCCCAATTTTAATCGTGAACGTTATTTTGAGTGACGGGAGCATTGGACCTTGTGCTAAAACCATAATACACAGACAAAGTTACACTACATTCTACTAAAAACTGTCCAAACTAAACCGAGTTCTAGCACTAGGACATAAAGCTTAAAAATAAATTATCAAAACAAAAGTAAGTTTGTGTTTTGTAGTATCGGTATGGTATCGGTATGAATGCACGAGGGGTGAACTCGCGGTCCTAGGCAGGTGTGTGGCCAGATGTCTTGAACAAATTGCCGTGCCATAAGGTATGTGTGGACACACCCTTAGTTCTAGCGCTTGGCGTGTGCCAAGTTTTAATTTTATGCTTGATTAAGACTCCGATACCCGGAGCGACTAATTAATGGACAGAGGAGATCGACTGTGCGGACTTTCGAGTACACTGCAGTAATACTTCTTTAGTTTTTGCTCTAATTTAGGTCACAAACAAGGTTTATGAATAATTTCGAGTTGGTAGTACACTGGAGAGCAATATATTCGGGTCACAGAAGTAAATTAATCATTTATTATATATAACCAGTACAACATATATAATCTGTAAAGTCTCTCTGATGTTAGCTGTGGACAGCATTTTCAAAGTAACCATACTTTTTACACGTTTATCGTTTTTTTATTGCGGCTCATTGGACAGTGTACCTTCAGCTAATGGGTGCAAATAAAAAGTATCCAGACTGGGTAGTAAAGTATTTTAAATTATAGAATCTCATTGTATAGCTATAGTGTAGGTACTTCAACAAATACTAGACGGCCCGGTTTTATTCTGTCAAAATAAGTTATTGCCAGACTGAATAATCATGAAAAAAAAATTGGTTAGTTGATATATTTAATACTTATTAATGGTCGCCAGTGGTCGAATTTTTTTTTTTTTAATTCCCACACTCCTCTATATTTTTTTTATGGAATAGGGGGCAAATGAGCAGACGTATCGCCTGATGGCAAGCGATTACCACCGCCCATGGACACCCATAACACCTGAGGCGTCATAAGTGCGTTGCTGGCCTTTGGAGGATGGGGAGAGGGATAGGAGGAGAGGTTGGCATCCTCACAGGCGCAGACGCTGTTTCACACCGGTGTCTGTGAGGCCGTGGTATCACTCCGCTCGAACCGGGCCATGCATGCCGAACCGTGGCTCTCCCACGGTATGTAAATTATACTTTGCCAAATTTCTTGCTCCGTAAAAAATTTCGTTACATTTTGGTAAAAAATGATACAATGTTTTTGCTTAACGTACTAATATTCTGACTGCAGTTATGACAAGATTACAATTTCATCTAATTAAACTAGATAAAATTGTGAAATGAAAATCATATAAAGTTTGATAAAACATAAAATTGGGTAAGCAACGGAAGTGACGATGACCGCAGCGCTTGTAATTATTTTATTACACGGAAGTCATAGTCATTGACTCCCTATCCGTGACAGTATGGCGATTTTAATTTAAGTGGGCATTTATTGTTCCCTTCGAGAAACATTTTACACGAGAAAACAAAGATAATGACGATATAAAATATTCAGTACTAAACTTAAAAAAAAAATCACGACTGTCAATTGACTATTCTCCACATATTTGAAATTAGAATGTAGGTAGTTTCACGAATTCCAAATTTGGACATTTTAAAAGATTGTAGGGATGTATATTTATAATTTGAATCGATTGATCGTAAAGACCCTCTCAATACTGTTTCTAGGGTCGATGCTTCGATTGTTACGAGTAATAATAGAGGAAAAGAGAAAGGGGTCGGCTGCACCTTTGCCGTCTATTCCGAGATAAAATGTCGCGTGCCCGGTGCAATATGTACCTACGTGTGTGCCAGTTATGCACGCAGAAGAAATGTGTTATTTACACCTTGTCATAACTGTTATGAAACACAAATAAAGATCATATGAAATATTTTATTCGATTACTGTCAAACTTTTACTTATAAACTGAAATATTTTACTTATAAATAGTTTATATATATATATATGAATTAGGTATATTTAATAGGTCTTAAGTCTAACCTGCTCAAATGGTTATTAATTAGATACTTATATCTATACTAATACCTATTATAAAGCTGAAGAGTTTGTTTGTTTATTTGAACGCGTCAATCTCAGAAACAGCTGGTCTGATTTGAAAAATTCTTTCAGTGTTGGATAGTCTATATATCGAGAAAGGCTATATAACATCATGCTAATACTAATAGTAGCGGTGCACCAATGAATAATGTTGTTTAAAAAACGGGCGAAAATGTTCACGCTACGGGCAATAGAAGACGCAAACGAGGTTGCGTGGGTAGCTAGCAGCTAGTATAATATACGAGTATATAAGACTAACGATTCGATCATCCGATTACATATTTAGAATTTTACATTGGTAATAGTACTTTACTAGTGACTACTCCATTTTTAGAATTCTCATTATTGCGGTTTACATAAAATGTTTGATATAGATTATGATGACAGATGTGATAGAAATAACGAATTTGCATTATATCGTCCTCAATTATAAGGGTACATACAAAATATGAATCTTCCGTACCATTTTTGGACGTAAAAGCTGCAAACCCAAACGCATCTGGGGCGCGTGCGTTGCCAAAAGATGTTTCGCGTATGATGGATGGTTGTCTTCTTTTATGGCAAAAGCAAAACATATCGGATTTCGAGAATCGATTCGATTGTCTTGTTGAAAATAATCGCATAGATAATTAATGATCTTTTGATAGGAATGCAATGTGTTGATCTCGATTGATCGACTGAAAAAAATCTATGGATCTTTGAAATGTTTGTTTGTTTGCGGTGAATTGATTGATGTGTGCTTTTTACTTCGCGTTTTAGTTTTTATAGTTTTTTTTTATCAAAAATGATTTTAGTATTCAAATAAAAAGTAAACACATTTCATTTTTTCCCTTTAGTGGCACATTTATTTCACTTAAGTAGTACAACAGTATTTACAACTACACTGTTTAAATAATAAATTTTAATTAAGAAACTGCTTTCATGTTTTCTCTGACCATTTAAACATGATCAGATTTTTCTTCCAACAAAAAAGAAAAGTTTCTATTTCTTAAAACTTTCTACAATAAAACTTGATTTTAACAATATTCTACAGAAATATGTATCACTTGAAAATATGAATCACTTCATCGATTCGCCACCAGAACTTTATCGATCGCGATGCACACCCCTCACGTCGCCATCTTTCTGCGCAGCTGCGCTTGCGCCGGGTCAAAGGTGCGAGGGGTAAGTAGCTATTGTAGTATAGTGGGCGCTGAGTGCGCTGTCTGTACCCTGTACTAGTAGGATTACTGATACCAGGGGTGCAGTCGACTTACGATTTTGGGAGATGGTCGATTACTACGAGAGCTACAATTAATTTTGTGGTACGATACTCTTATATGATTTTTAACCGACTTCAAAACGAGAAGGTTCTTAATTCGGTTGTTTTTTTTATGTATGTTCGGATTCGGACATGTTTCCGTCATCTATAGGCGAATTTGTAAATTATTTTTTGTTTGAAATGGGCTTATTCCAAAATAGTGCCATTTACACACGACAAAAATTCTACTGCGATTATCAAAGCATTTAAACAAAAGATAATGCAGTGCTAGATCTGGTTACCCTTTGTGAAGCTTTATTTTATTTTAATTTTTATTTTGTTTTTACTTATGCTTTAATTTTATTCTTAATTTTTAACGTTTTATTTGTGTTGAAATTGTTTTTTTTTTGTTGCTCTGTACAAACAATGTTGTATACATCTATAATAGATATACATATAAGTTTTTGTTCCAAGCTCCTAATGTTGACCGGTCTTGTATATGTATATTGTTGATGTTCCTTAAAATAAAATAAATAAATTACTGTTATCGTATAGGTAAATGTGCATTGTTTAATGTAATCGCATGCTTAGTATTGTTTGAATTTGGATAATCTTCTTTCAAAAAAAAATTCTTGTTGATAAATATTTTTATTTCAAGTGACATTTAACGTTTTTCGTAATTAAATGGTAGGTTAATACTAATTACAACAAAGACGCGTTGTCATTATTTAGAATAGCATAATTAACAAGCAAAATGTTCAGCAGTACAGATAATTCTAGTGAGCACATCACTATTGTTTACTTACTAAAAAACTAACTACGTAATGTTGAAATGAAACTTATACTCTTTGGTCTCATCTCAAACTTACTTTTACTTCGAGGTCCGCAAACATGAGGGACCATAGACAAACAGAGAAACCACAACACCTGGTCTTTGGATTGTTTTAGGCGCCATCACATGTCGGTACCGTAAAGATATTTGATACACCCACAAAACACATTAAGTGCCGGATCAAGCATGTGTATTGATGCTATCTTTATAAACACGTGCCTACACCCTTACAGACAAAAAAATACCTTACCACTTAAAGTTACAGTTCAAAATTGACTAACTAAGGACGTCATCGAAGACGAGCACCTTACAAGATGTTCTTCTTTTAAACTGTTGTAGACTTTAAACTAAACGAATAGAGTGTAAAATGATTCGAAACAATTTTACTACAAACATTATCGTAAGGTGCGGGCGTAAAATCAGCTGTGCGGGTTTCTTTGAATGAAGTTTGTTTGTAAGACATTCAACTTCAAACGATTGATATAAGAACAGTTCCTACCAACTTTTTTCAAATACGCTTACCTGAAACTAAATTCAAAATTTGTGCAACTTTAAACCCTATGTAATTCTCATCAAGGATTTAATTAGAAAAGGCTTCTTTAAAGCAATCGACTTGTAAGTGCCGGATGACGAATCTTACAGTTTCTTTACGCTACTGGAATAATTGACACATTGTACTAGAGATCTTTTAATTCTTTGCCACCTATACCTCCCTCCCCCCTCTTCTTCTCCCTTCAAATTGTCGCGTGTGTATAAATTGAAACTTATAACCAGGCAGCGGCAAAAATTAATATCAAAATAGTAATAATAATATGAAAACTTATCAACCACTAATGTATCCTTCAGTAATCCAGCAACAATACAACAAAACAAGTAAGAGCATTACACGCAGCATTCTATTTAGGGTCGCTCTTAGGGGCATGTGCGCACGCGTCGCACAATCACAGTAATAATAACTAAAAAATAATAATAAATCGGGTGAAGAATAAAGAAAATCACCCCTGCACCCCTTGGATACAGGCTGCTTTATCTTGCAAACAGACTTGGAAATGTTAAAGATAATAGGGGCTTTGGTCCCCCTTGCTATGCGCTTGCACACCTTTCGCGGGGGTTGTGACTGGGGCGTTGTGACGCGTGCGCATAGGCGGTTACGTTCAAATTTTGGAATCAGTCTTTAGATTTTACAAAGTAAATATAAACTTATGTTTTATTAAAAAAAGCCTAGAAAATATGACTTGCTGACCTTTTCATTAGTAGGAATATACCTACTGCAATGATAGTATAAAACTATTGTAAGAGATTGCTATAAAAATAGTTCAATTTGTGATTATAAAATCAAATTAACTCAAAGATTTAAAAATCTACGATGCGTTTTATTCTTCATTCAAATTTTCGTCACATAAAAAAACATCAATAAAAAATCAAAAGCCAATTACTGAGATATGAATGGAACGTGAGTGAGGCCGACTCGAGGCAAAGGACGCGCGTTCAAAAAGCCAGAGATAGGCTTTGTTGTCCACCTTTGATTACCTGTGGACTGGCAGAACGTCGACCAAAGACAATATGCGAATGCGAATGGAAGGAGGAATTAGTTTTTGTGGTGTGTTTTTTTTTCCGCGATCCATGTTTGCATTACAGACAATTTTGTTAGACGTTGTTCTTTTTATGCCTGTGGAGTAGTGTACTAGGAGTTTGTGTTTACCTTTCATTAATGAAGTATCGACTTTTGTTGAGTTATACTATACTACTATTATAATAAACTTGTAATTTTAATGGTAATTTTGAATTTATGAGAATAAACAGGAAGTATCCAAAGGTAGATACATAAATGATAGAGTTTCGGGGAAACAAAGTTTTCTTTCTTTAGCAATAGATTTTACTTTTAATAACTTATTTTTTTTGTTTTTAAGGTACGATACAATTATGGCCATTTTATGTGAAGCGAGCAGCATAAATGGATAAGGATTGTCGCATCATTTCAGTAAAGTTTTTGTATATTATACCTGTACATATCCTCGGCACAGATACGAAATATTTTTGGATTTCCAAGCCTAGTTTAAATAAATAATTACAAATATTACCAAAATAAACAGACTTCAAAAATTGTACCAAATGAAAAAAAAGTCGAAAGTTATGAGGCAACAAACATAAAAAATAAATAAATAATACAGTCAAATTGATAACCTTCTTCTTTTTTAATATAGGTAGTTAAAAATAGTTCAGGTCAGGTAAATGGGTCTTAGAAGAGTTCAGTAAACGTGAGGTATGCAATAGGTACTTTAAATGTCATCATCAGTACAAAAATAGAAATTTTATGACAAATTGATCACTGAAATATACTATAATATATATACTCTTTTAATAACCTTTTTATCTTTTTTTTACAATTAAAAAAAGCACAGATAACATATAAAAGTATAACTGCAATCGGAATCTTGGTCCATTTTTCGCTGCCCGCTTCACGTGAAATGCCCCATAGATTATGACTCTCTCACTTCCAATGAAGTTCAATTTATTCTTCTACTTTTGATGAAATGGCAACCAGCCGGATCACTCGGATCAGCTATTTCTGCCATTGTCAAGTATTTATAGACTTCAATTCTAAGTCTTCAAGTCGTCGTCGTGATGAAATTAATGATAAAAATATATAAAATGTGGATGACATGAAATGGGGACCGTCTTTCGAAAAAACAAAAAACGATCTCCAAAAGCCTTATTTATGTTAAAGTACAAGTCCTTTATATAAAAAAAAGTCAACATAATGTTCGTAAGTGACAGTGACAGTTAAGGATAAGAGTTTAACCTTGCAATTCAAGTCCAATCGTCGCCATCTTTAACTTTCTATGATAGAATCAGTGGTCATATTCACAAGATGTCTTCGAAAAAAATAATTGGTGTAGCATGCGGGTCGTCATATGTCGGCAAGGTGTTTTTACAAAGAACTCTTTCGACCAAAAGGTGCAAATTTTGAAGTAGGTCATGTCTTCTATTTATTTTTTCGTTGTCACGGACATGTCTTGGGACTATTGTGGTTTGTTTACCTGGTTGCACGTGGATTTTATATGTATTAAATTGTGTGGGGACTAATAGATGAGTAGGTATCTGAATTTTTTTGAAGTTGTTTTTGTCCGTTCGTTCATCTCTTTAGGATACCTATATATATTTATTCTAACTGAATGACATCTACCCCTGACAATCTATACTAATATTATAAAGCTGAAGAGTTTGTTTATTTGTTTGTTTGAATGCGCTAATCTCAGGTATCGCTGATTTGAAAAATTATTTCAGTGTTATATAGTCCACTTATCGAGGAAGGCTATAGGCTATATATCATCACCCTAATACTAACAGGAGCGGAGCACTAATGAAGAATGTTTTAGAAAATTTTCACGCTACGGGCAATAGAAGACGCAAACCAGGTTGCGTGGGTCAGCTAGTTTAATATAAACCTATACCTAATAGATTTAATTGAAATAAATAATTAAGATATATTTTTTTCTTTTTTTTAAAGCAAAATCTGTTTCTTATTAAAATCTAAATAATTTAAATATGAGTGTAGATAATTCTGAAAATTCTTGTTACAAACAAAAACTATGTGTCATGCATGTCATAACTCTTGTATATTAAGGATGTATCGTTTCACTTAAGAAATAATGAATTCTAAATAATATAATAGATAACTTAAACATTTAAACTATAGTAAAGAAATGCAGTTATCAAATAATTAAACATAAATAAAACTACCCTAAATAATTAAAATCAAAATTCATAGACAATTCGAATGATTTAGTACGCTCACTGAGGTTGCAACAATTATCTATGTTAGTATGCCACAATCGGTTATAATCGATACCATTTAACACGCCACCCCATAGAGGACATCAATACAACAACCAAAATTCTACTTTACCACATTGTTATAAAGACTATATTCCGCAATAGATCAGAAAACGGTACTTGATTACGTCTAATATAGATTGATCCTACAACATTTCATCGATAGGAACATGTTCTATTAGTAAGGGATGATATCAGGGGTCTAGTAGTACTGGATTGTTCCCCTGTGGGTATTTCGTAGCACATCTGTTTGCGAGTTCTTGAACGGGATAACCGTGACATTTGGTTAAATGTTACTTGAAGGTTTATTAATTGAAATTAGAGTTATACAGTACGGTGACGTCACGGCTCTTATTTCATGGTTTTTGATATTAATCATTCGATTCGATAAATAAATTTTCTTAAGAAAGTTCTTTAAAAGTCCTCAAAAATACAAAAAGAAACAGCTTTTCTACGTGCAAATTTCTAAACTCCTTATATATATCGATATCGATTCAATTATAGAATAATAATTCTTATTCTATATTTGAATGAATCGATTACTTTAAAATTCAAGGGAATTAAAATAAGAAGTTACCATTCTTTATTTAAAAAATAATCATTTAGAAACCATAAACAATCAATGAAATATACGTTTTTAAAAGCATGTAAATGAGAAGTTTACATCAATAAAATTATTTAAATCATGTCGCCCCTTTCAATTAAAGTGCATACATATATTATGTTGTGGTACATATTACTAGTGACAAGCGGATAAAGAACAGTCGGGTTAATTTATAACGAAAAGGTCTGAATAAAGTTATTATTCTAAAGTGATAACTTTTGATAAAATGTAATGCTTCATTGAATTAAATAAATATGGTTTTTTTAGCTTTTATGGCTATGTCAAATCAAAAAAAGTCCAAAAAAAAATGATGGCATCAAAACTAAAAATTCATATATTATTATTAGAAAACAAAATTTCTTCTTACGAAATATTCCGGCATAAAAGGTAACGAAGTTTATATCTCAAAAATAGGAACAAATTAAACTACACCGTTGTCTCATCACTTGAACCCTGTCATTGTCGCACGAGGCAGGAAACGGAAAGCATACAAGTTTGCCACAAAAGAGATGAGACAGTAACATATAATTATGAAATCTCGCTACAAAACAGATACGTAAATGTAGAAAAGTAACATCAAGTGGCTCACTTGTCATTTCCTTTGCTTTGAATAGAACACGTTTAAAAATTATACGCTATCGTTTTACTGGTGATTTGAAAACTTGTTTTTTTAAAAAGGTGGATAAAATCAATGACGTATCTTTTGATGAAAAAAAAATTGAAATAAAGATGTAGAGTGTAACAAATTTTTGTTATATGTATATTATTATCTACAGTTAAGTGAATATATACAATTAAATAATATTTATATTTTCGTAGTATGAGTATAATACTAAAATATTTAAGTATTTCTTATCGTTTTGAGCAATTTTCCTATACTGTAGACCCAAAAGTTGTCCAAGGTAGTGTCGACGATTATTACAGGATTAGCAAAAATAAATATATGTAATTACAAAACACTAATTATTAAAACAAGATTATTTTTAATAATGAACAAAAAAGGAATCCGTTTAAAAAAAATATCTTAAAGCTTTATAATATTTCATAATTTGTTTGCACTACTCCGATTTGAGAATATGCAAAGCAAGTAAACAAGTAAACCAACGCGGAAATACTACTCAATTACTCTACAAACATGTAAAATCCAACAATTTTATTTAACAAAATCTGTACTTCCGATTAACAGGTGTGCGTAGGTAAATTTCCATAATGTAAAAGAATTTTTGAATAAAATTTTGAGTACGAGTACGTCGGCACATTCCCACAGGCCACTTCCCCTTTTGTTATACCGTAATGTAATTATTACACCTGATTGTACCGATAGAATAAAAATGACATTTTGACACTTAAATTCATTATTATTACTATAGTCAGTGTCTGTAATATATTAGAAACATTCTAACTTAGCTATTGAAAAATAGTAATAACGAGTTCTATGTACCTTCAGTGACGTAGGAAAATAATAAAATATTTTAAATTAGGAATTTAAGTGACAAAAAAACTAAAGTTAATAGACCAGAGATCATCACAGACCATAACATAAAAGTATATATTATGTACAACATTCCGATAACGGTAGTACAAATTTATCAAATATAATAGTTGAACTTTCTCGTGGTCAGTACTGTCGTCGGTGCGTGACTCCGGCCGGAAGCAGGGCGGGCGCCATTGTGACGTAGCTTCCGTGCAGTACCGGTGTTTCCGCTTGCGCGCTTCGCTTGCACTATCGCGATCTTGTTAGATCGTCACCTTGCTGGGACAAGATTTATTGAATACTTTATGGTAATTGTTACGTCCGTGTAGGTTCCTTATTTACGCCTCTCAGTGCGGTAATTCACAGCTACGTTAATAATCTTTATTTTTTATTCTTATATATTTTCAAATAACACCTAATTTCATGTAAAGCCTTAATTTATATTTATATTAGAAGGAGGTACCTATGTAGGTACGTAATCCTATTAATATTAAAAACGCGAAAGCTTGTGAGGATGTTTGTTGCTCTTTCACGTAAACATTACTGAATGGATTTTGATGAAACTTTACAATAATATGGCTTATACATCAGAATAACACATTGGCTATAATTTATAAAGATACTACCTTCGCCACGCAGCGTTATCTTCGTACCGCGGGTGGCACCGCGGGGTTCAGCTAGTTATACAACAATTTAATTTAAATATACGCAACAGACTCAGTTATTGGCCAAGACATTTTGTAATGGTTTAGATTCTGATTTCATGTTACTTTTGAAATATTTATTTTATCTATATGCAACTGTACTTCCAAAAATGTATTCCCTGTTTTAGTAATTAGTTCACGTTGAAACAGCAGTTAAATGCACAATCTTTAGAAACATCAAATCGCATAGACTAGTGGTTGACACTGGCACTCAATAAAAAAACAAACTAACGTATCTTCATGTTCTATAAAACAACGAGTTGTAACCGGCCAGACAGAACAACGCGACATCATCAACACGGAAGCTTTAAAAAGATAACCGAGTCTATGGCAATATAGGAGATTTAAAAAAGATACATATTTTGAATTTAAAAAACGAAGTCTGAACAAGGAATGAATACTTGGAGCCAATTAGTAATCGAATGAGGGGATATTTTTACTGATGCGACTATTTAGTCATGCGTGATCTTAAAAACTGCTTAACCGATTTGCGTATTTTAAATTTTATTTTATGCAACTATTGCATAAATATATTTATGCATAAGGAGTTTCTATGAAGAGAATATATTTTTTACAAAGTCAAAGATAAAGCTAACATGTTCAAGTAAACTTAATTAGTTAATTCATACATACTTTTAATTCGATCATCTCAGTAAAATGTATCTTCGACATAATAATAATAATAATAATAATAAAGCCCTTTATTCAGACCAACTTAGTTGCTATTTACAAAGTATTAAGAAATATTAACTATGAGTTATTTTGAGAGTTGAGAGAAATTATATAAATCTATTTTTGTGGCTAAACTAATCTTAATCTATTCTAATAGTTAATTATTTTTGTTTTTTGTCTCTTCGACATACCTATGTATAAATTAACTGTTTTTACTTAAAGTACCTTTATGTACCTATGTTGTATATAGCATCTAAAAGTTTAAGAATATTTACTTTGTTTTACTCAGGTAAAGGAGATTTTCTGTATGTTTAACGAAGATTTAATAAATAGTTATAAGGCTTTTAATGAAGGGATTTTGTTTTCATTAAAAGTTTTTATAAATAAGTAATTGGATTCCATTCTGATTGACCTCAATTATTCGTGAAAGTATGTGTTCTGGAAACAGCGTTTAGAGGCACTACCTGTACCCACTTGCAATATAAATCCGAGATTAACTAGATGGATAACGATGTTAAAAATGCTTACGAAGAATTATGACAAACATCTTTAGTTAATTAAGTCTCTCATCAGGGTAAAAGCGTAATCTAAACCAAAATAGGTTAAACAAAAGCAGTGTAGTCGCGAACTCGGCTCAAGCGATCCGTGGAGCCGCAAGCGTGCTCGGGCCGGGCTCGGCGCTCGCTCGCTCAGCCGGCTCGGCTCGGTGCTCAAACGAACCAACCGGCTAATCCCGCCGCATCTGCGCCGTAATGAGCTACTCAAGTACACCCTAACCTGTTTACATTGTATCTTTATTGTGTTTTTTGCTCGACTCTTTCTTTCCTATATAACGAAATGATTTTTTTCTACCCACAGCCCGTAATAAAACGAAATCTCGCGTCGGTACGTCCTTTGTCTTTTAAGCGATTTATTTTTAATTACGGTTGTGCCTAGTTGTGAGATTATGAGCGGAATAGAAAGAAATGCGCTTTACGGTGTTTTGATTGCTTTGAAATGACTTAAGTTATAGGTAATTAAAATTATTAAATGAATAGAACAAACAAAATATAAACAAAAAAAATCACTTCAAGAAATAGACCAAATTGAAATGACCACACGAGAAGCACCAATTTTAAATAAAAAATAATCATCAAAATCGGTTCACCCAGCCGAAAGTTCTGTTGTAACAAACATAAAAAATACAGTCGAATTGAAAACCTCCTTTTTTGGAGTCGGTTAAAAAGGATATTTCTGTACTTATTGAATGTTTGTTACTGGAGGAAACGCAACTCTATAGTCAAAAAATATTTGACTGCTTTATGAGTATTTAAACAGTACCTACTACCAACTTAATAGTGGTACTATCAAATCAGTTATACATTATGACTAATTTAAAATAATAAAATAAAAAGAGACATTCTACATTCAAATAAAACATTGATAAAAAACGAGCAAATTACTCATAACGGCACACTTCGCGCCAAAGTTGCCAGTAACAAAAGTAGCCGGTACAAAGCGACTAATCATCATGGCGTACATGCGTGGCCCCGTTTCACACAATGTCTGTTCGCTGATTAAGAGGATTGTCTTCCTCGGATATTAAAAGCCTGTCTTATATGCTAGATGCGTGCTAGAAAGTTTAGCCACTGTATTGTTTTAGTTTTTTTTTCCATTTTTTTGTATTTGTTTGTGAGCTTTTTATTTTGTGTCTAAATATTAAATGTGAGTGTGAGGTTTGTCGTCAGTCGTTTTTGTTTGGCTATTGCGACGATTTTTATGTCGTCCTTACTTATTTTAGTAGCTAAAAATGCATCGTTATTTTTTGAGCAGTTTTTTTAGCTATATGGTAAAGGTATGTTTTTTTATTATTCTCATTATAATTAAACTATTAAGTGATGAATCAGCAAAGAAACTTATAAAGTTTCCCTCTGAGAGGGAGAGGTTAGAAAGTTGGCCTAATTTTATCCTCCGGTCGATAAGGACTTTCACCGGAAGTGAATTTAATCTGTATTAATAGATCCTGTTGTTATCGTACTTTTTAAATAAATTAATCATTTGGTAATTATTAAAAAAATCGACTGACTGTGAGAATTAGAACGAAGGTAGTTATGTAAGAAAATGTTATGTTGGTACAAACCTATGGTGATGAGTACGATTACGTGCCATAGGTGTGCAATGGTGTCGCATTTACCTGCCTCGGTGGCGCAATTGATGGCATAAGTGACTGTTGTGCTTGAGGTCTAGGGCTCGATGCCTGGGTCGGACCAAATATTTGTATGATCTGTAAATGTTTGTTTCGGAGTTTTTCTAAGTATTTACAAATATAAAAATATTTATATCAGTTTGTTAGTACCATAACACAAGATCAGCTTAAAAGGGACTGCATAGCTTTGTATGTTAGATGTCCGAATTTTTTTTTATATCTGCAACGAGTTTGACATAAAAACAGTCAATGAAAATTTGAACATTCACAGTTGATTGTTCTTTTATCGTTATAACAACGTTTGAACTACTCTACTTAAAAATATTTATTTGCCGATCCAACATTATTAATAGGGACCATAGATATAGTTTAAAAGTGCTTGTATACGTCTTTGGTTTTCATACCATAAGCGTTGTAATAAAGAAATGATACTTGAAGAAATACCATACTAGACAAGAGATGAATCTTCTTAACTTAAGTAAGTTTTACGCTGAACTTCTGTTGGTGTATTGTTATCTATAATTAACACGACATTTAACCGACTTCAAAAAGGTTCTCCATTCAACTGTTTTGACGTGACAACGTCTTATAAATTGGTTTGCCGGGTGACACTTCAAGAAACTGCGTTACGCTCCGCTCACGTTATGCGCTCACAATGAGAGCGAGTGAGAGGCACGCGTCCCTTCCACTCGGCCATGGTTAGCCCGCCTAAGAGCGAGAGAGACAGACATAAAAAGTGAAAGGCACGCGTCGAATTATATTTAAAACGTTAAAATTAATGTTTTAAATATAATTCTTTGTATAAATAAATGTTTTAAATTGTTACTATTATTTCATCCTTCTTCCTACTATACGAATGAATATTCACATTAAAATTATTTTACCACTCAAAGTCGTTGTCACGTAAAACTTTCGCCCGTATACCGACTTTACAGGCAACCAATTTTTTTTTTTGGTTACTACTACTAGAACCAAATAAGAAGTTATAATACTTAATAATAATGACACAATCCTCACTAAACTAATGCAAAACAGAAAATGATTTCTTCATCCCCTCAAAACTAACTACACAAGTAAATAAACCTCCCTGTATTTATTCAAAGTAAAAAGTCCAAAGTTCGACTCCCGGTCTGTTCCTGTTTGTATTCTCAATAAACATTACGCCGCCCTAAACGGTCATGTCACTTTATATTTCCTATACATACTCACTTAATATTAGACAGCTGAAGAGTTTGTATGTTTGAACACGCTAATCTCAAGAATTACTTAATCGAATTGAAAATAATGTAGCTATATTTTAGTGTTGGATAGTGCATTTAACGAGGCTTTAGGGCTTTAAGCCCAGGCTATAGAAACTGAACATCAATAAAACATTAGGAACAAGCATGGGGAAAATTTATTTATTTTGTGAGACATACTAAGTTGCGGGGTTTAGCTATTTTTTAGATGTTACTAATATAGATTTATTATTTTTACCGTGGGAGAGCTATGCTTCGGCGTGAATGGGTCGGCTCGACCGGAGTGATACCACGGCCTCACAGAAAACCTGTGTGAAATAGCGCTTGAGCTGTGTTTCACCGAGTGAGTGAGGATACCGGAGGCCCATACCCCAACCCCTTCCCCCATCCCCTTTCCCATTCCCCCAAAGGTCGGCAACGCACTTGTGACGCCTTTGGTGTTGCAGATGTCCATGGGCGGCGGTAATCGCTTACCATCAGGTGATACGTCTGCTCGTTTGCCCACTATTCAATAAAAAAATAAAATAAAAAAATTATGATTAAGAAACTGGACTGGCTGGATAGGCTGATGATGGCTAAGATGATCACGAATATCACTTCAAAAGCTACGATTAAACATCATTTATATTTCTACTCAGGGCGCCTTCAAGTTTATAAATGGCAGTTATTAAGTTGTAATTATTTTAGTGTTAAAAATACAGGTAAAAAAAATATATCTAATCTGTCGCCCACGTCATCGGTTACAAAGAAAGAAAGGTAGATGATTTCTCGCAAATGTCAGAAAAGGTGTTCAATTTTATGCGCACGCGTCGCCCGACCATATGTTCGTGGTTCGGCAAAATTTAAACCAAATAATGGACAAAAAGCAAGGTTTTCGAACTTTTGTTATCATTTTTTGCATATTTATTTTTTGTGGAATTATTTTTTGTTGTATCGGAAGTTGAAGGGTTAACATCCGATAAAGTGTGTCAATATTTAAACTTTTTTAAACGTCTAATGATTTATTGAACATGTGCCACGGGTATATAAAAATATTGTAATGGTAATATTGTTAATTTATTTATTTACACGTACTACGAACTCGAAGCCATTGTTTGCCGTTATCATAATTAGATAAAAAAATATTTGAGTGTTCTTTTTATAAATAAAGACCAATATTTTTTGATATAAAAATCGATTCATTTCTTTAGGAATTATTTAATACTTTATCTTAACATGATAACGGTAAAAATAGTAAAAAAAATCTTACCTATATTTTTATTGTATTTAAAATATACATAAATTTGAACTTTTCTTAAATAATTTGATTAACAAAGTATAAGTAAGTATTTATTAATGTTGCGCCATAACCAGATGAATCTAGTGTCCACTAGAAGAATCGAGAACTGTCGAGGACAACGCCATCTAGTGTCGGAAAGCGCGCAACTGTGTGCATTATGACGATTACTCGACGCTAGATGGCGCTACAAGCAGCTCTAGAGTAATCTATTTAGCCTAGAGACATCGATCGAATATTTTCGTAGTTTCGAGTAATTTCCACGGCCATATAAAAGCGGAACGTGTTGGTCGTAGGGACAGTATTGTTTCACGATACAGCGGATAAACATCGAAGAGATCTTTAGGGCGACTAACGAGTGATTTAGTGATTTCTTATTGTAAAAAGTGTTCTTAATAAATATTGTGTTATTTTTGGTAATTAATCGAGTACTTTAATTTATTTAATACCCAGCTCGTAACAATTTGGTGTCAGAAGTGGGATTAAAGTATGCCGGTTTTACCAAAGGAAGACACGGAAGGTATCCGAACTAGGAGTCAGCGCCAGCAAGAGGCTGATCAGAGGCGATTTGGAAGTGCACAACTGCCTACATCGGAAGATCAGCAGCCAGCTATGGAAACCACGCCGTCCACATCGGCAGCAGCTCCAGATATCACGGCCCTAATGGCAATGCTCCAAGAGCAGGCCCGCCGCCAGGAGGAGCAGGCCCGCCGCTTAGAAGAGCAGCTGCAGCGGGACAAGGAGGAGCAGGCCCGCCGCCAGGAGGAGCAGGCCCGCCGCCAGGAGGAGCAGGCCCGCCGCCAGGAGGAGCAGGCCCGCCGCTTGGAAGAGCAACTGCAGCGGGACAAGGAGGAGCAGGCCCGCCGTCAGGAGGAGCAGGCCCGCCGCCAGGAGGAGCAGGCCCGCCGCTTGGAAGAGCAACTGCAGCGGGACAAGGAGGAGCAGGCCCGCCGCCAGGAGGAGCAGGCCCACCGTTTGGAAGAACAGATGCAACGGGATAAGGAAGACCAGGCACGCCGCCAGGAGGAACAGATGCTCTTGTTAAAAGGCATTCATGACTTTCGGCAAAGAACTCAAGGTAGTGAAGGATCAGGTTCTTCAACACGAGAACCGTATCACTGAGGCCGAAACTCAGATTGCTGACGTGAAGAAGGCCTTAGGAAACCTTAAAGTTGGAGAGGGAGCCTCGACTACAGTGACTGCTGCTCCTTCGGTACGGGGGTTCAAAGTACCGCCGTTTGATGGAACATCTTCGTGGTCAGCCTACAAGATTCAGTTTGAGGCTGTTATGAAGGTGAACGGCTGGACTAAGGATCAGGCTATGACCGCGCTCACCTTGGGTCTTCGAGACCAGGCTCTAACCGTCCTCGAAGCCCTCGATAAGGAGGTTACCTATGAGCAACTGCTGGAGGCATTGGAGGCAAGATATGGTGACGCTCATCTGGAGCACGTGTTTCGTGCACAGCTGAAGGATCGTGCCCAACGCATCGGCGAAAACTTGCAACAATGGGCTCTAGAAGTTGAGAAACTGGTCCGTAAGGCATACCAGTCTGCACCTGCGCTCATTGGCGGGAATCTGGTGCAAGCTTTCATCGATGGCATTCGTGACCTCGAAGTTAGAGCTGCTGTGAGACTTGGACACCATGAAACTCTCAAGGACGCTCTGGCCCATGCTTTAGAGGTGGAAGCTATGAGACAAGACCATCGGTCTCATCGGATCCGGGAGGTTGTGGCATCACCTGTGCGAGACCGATTTAAGAGGTACAGCCCTAGATGCTACGCCTGTGGTGAAAAAGGTCACCTTCGGTCCAGCTGCCCTAAGCGAAGCATAGGAAGTGAGTACGAGCGGTCTCAGGAGAATAGGGCGGTTGATAGTACTGCCCAACAACAGCAGGGAAACGAGTAAACGCCAGAACTGCGGGGCGGGTGCTGGCTGGTGTTCAAAGAGCCCCAAGGATTTCGATCCCGCAAACTCATGATGGGAACAGCCTGGTCATCAGAGGCGAAATCAACGGAACGTCGTGTAAGCTGACTATTGATACGGGAGCTTCTCGCACAGTCATCAGTTCCCAACTTGCAAATCGGTTCCTGAGGGACATTGCATGTAACCGTGAGCAAATAAACTTAGTAACAGCCACTGGTCAGCGCATACCCGTCCGAGGCGAACAGAAGGTGGAGTTGAAGTTGGGCAACCAAGTTTACCTGCATAACGTCATTGTGGCCGATATAGTTGACGATTGTATCCTTGGCCTAGACTTCATGAAGAACAATTGTTGTGAGATCGACATCAACCAAGGTGTAATGAGATGTAGTCAAGAAGAACTGTTCATGGAAGGAGCATCATCAGGCAAAGTGTACAGCTTAAAGAACGCTGTTCTTCCTCCCAGATCAGAGACAATTATGCCAGTTAGTCTCCCTCATAATTCTGGACGAATGCATCGGTGTGTCCTTATTGAAGGGGTAGATAATGATCTTCCATGGAAGATCGCACGAACTCTAGTAAGTACCACTAACACCTCTGCAGTACGTGTGCTAAATCTTAGTGACAAGCAACATGTGATTCATAAGGGCACACTGATTGGCACTTGCGAAGATGTGGATTGGATGCGTCGATGCCAAGACTTGACTACTTCGAAAATTAGCACGGATGCACGAGTCAACGTGTCAACACTTTTAGAAGACTGTCGAGATGTCTTGTCTAGGGAAGAAATTGACAAGGCTAAGAGAATGTTAGTTAAGTACACTGATATTTTCTCTACTAATGACGCTGATATTGGAAAGACTGGTTTGGTTCAACACAAAATAAACACTGGGAGTGAGATGCCTATTCGTCAGCGACCAAGAAGACTACCAGTAGCACGAGAACAGGAAGTACAAACCATGATTGATGGAATGGTCAGGGATGGCGTTATAGAGCCTTCATCCAGCCCATGGTGTTCACCTGTAGTGCTTGTAAAGAAAAAGGATGGCAGTATGCGTTTTTGTGTTGACTACCGCCGTCTAAACGACATTACGAAGAAGGACAGCTATCCACTACCTAGAATAGACGACACTCTGGACATGCTAACAGGGGTTAAGTGGTTTAGCACCTTGGATTTAAAAAGTGGATACTGGCAGGTAGAGATTGATGGCAAAATTTAAACCAAATAATGGACAAAAAGCAAGGTTTTCGAACTTTTGTTATCATTTTTTGCATATTTATTTTTTGTGGAATTATTTTTTGTTGTATCGGAAGTTGAAGGGTTAACATCCGATAAAGTGTGTCAATATTTAAACTTTTTTAAACGTCTAATGATTTATTGAACATGTGCCACGGGTATATAAAAATATTGTAATGGTAATATTGTTAATTTATTTATTTACACGTACTACGAACTCGAAGCCATTGTTTGCCGTTATCATAATTAGATAAAAAAATATTTGAGTGTTCTTTTTATAAATAAAGACCAATATTTTTTGATATAAAAATCGATTCATTTCTTTAGGAATTATTTAATACTTTATCTTAACATGATAACGGTAAAAATAGTAAAAAAAATCTTACCTATATTTTTATTGTATTTAAAATATACATAAATTTGAACTTTTCTTAAATAATTTGATTAACAAAGTATAAGTAAGTATTTATTAATGTTGCGCCATAACCAGATGAATCTAGTGTCCACTAGAAGACTACCAGTAGCACGAGAACAGGAAGTACAAACCATGATTGATGGAATGGTCAGGGATGGCGTTATAGAGCCTTCATCCAGCCCATGGTGTTCACCTGTAGTGCTTGTAAAGAAAAAGGATGGCAGTATGCGTTTTTGTGTTGACTACCGCCGTCTAAACGACATTACGAAGAAGGACAGCTATCCACTACCTAGAATAGACGACACTCTGGACATGCTAACAGGGGTTAAGTGGTTTAGCACCTTGGATTTAAAAAGTGGATACTGGCAGGTAGAGATTGATCCTAAGGACAAAGAGAAGACTGCATTTTCGACAGGGAAAGGATTGTGGCAGTTCAAAGTAATGCCCTTCGGATTATGTAACGCGCCAGCAACTTTTGAAAGACTGATGGAATCAGTACTCACCGGATTAACTGGAGATGCCTGCCTGGTCTATTTGGATGACATTGTCATCGTAGGCCGTACGTTTGAAGAACATATCCGAAACCTGGAGCGCGTATTATCGAAAATCCGAAGTGCCAACCTAAAGTTAAGTCCTAAGAAATGTTCATTTTTCAAACGGCAGGTTAGCTTTTTAGGATATGTGGTTTCGGAAGAGGGTGTCCAAACAGATCCGCAAAAGATCGCTGCCGTCAAGGATTGGCCAGTTCCAAGAGATAAGACCCAAGTAAGAGCATTTTTGGGCTTGTGCTCCTACTATCGGCGATTCGTGAAAAACTTTGCGGATATTGCTAAACCCCTTCATAAACTAACTGAAGAGAAAAGACATTTCTGCTGGGATGAAAGTTGTGACACTGCATTTCAAGAGCTAAAAAGACGTCTATGCAACACACCTATCTTAGGGTATCCAGATACCGAAAATGAATTCATAGTTGACACAGATGCGAGTGATACTGGGCTTGGCGGTGTGTTATCCCAGCGGAAAGGTGATCAAGAGGTTGTTATTGCATATTTCAGTAAATCTTTGTCGAAGCCGGAAAGGAATTACTGCGTCACAAGAAGGGAACTACTGGCCGTAGTGAAGACACTGCAACATTTCAGCAAATATTTGCTTGGGCGTAAATTCCACCTCCGAACTGACCACGCTGCATTAAAGTGGCTCTTACAATTTAAAAATCCTGAAGGACAAGTCGCGAGATGGATTGAGTTATTACAGGAATATGACTTCATGATTGAACATCGCAGTGGAAAGTCTCACGGTAACGCAGACGCACTATCAAGAAGACCTTGCCCTGAAGACTGCAAGCACTGCGCCAAGCAAGAAGTAAAGGAAGCTGTTCCTATAAGGACGATAAAGACGGACCTTAGCAACGAATGGAAGGAAAGCCTGCAGCAAGCACAGCAAGAGGATGCAGATATCAAACCAATTCTCGAGTGGATTAAAGCTGAGACTCCTAAGCCACACTGGAGCGAAGTTGCATCGCTGAGCTCGACCACGAAGAGTTATTGGGCTCAATGGGATAGTCTAGTCATCCAGGATGGAGTCTTGTGCCGTAAATGGGAAAACGCTCGAGGAGACAGCTGTCACCTGCAAATGGTTGTTCCTAAAGCTAAGATACCAGTGGTCCTGCAGCTCTACCATAATGGATGTTCAGGAGGTCATATGGGAGTTAAGAAGACATTGTTAAAGATAAGGGAAAGATTCTACTGGATTCATTGTCGTGATGATGTTGAGGACTGGTGTCGCAAGTGTACCAGTTGTGCGGCCGTGAAGGGACCTCATACACGTAGCAGAGGCGCATTGAAATTGTATAATGTTGGTGCACCCTGGGAAAGAATTGCTATAGACGTGGCAGGACCGTTTCCTGAAAGTGAAAGCGGAAACAAGTACTTCATGGTCGTAATGGATTACTTCACTAAGTGGCCAGAAGTCTTTGCCATTCCCAACCAAGAGGCATCAACAGTTGCAGATAAATTAGTGCACGAAGTCTTCTGTCGTTTTGGAGTGCCTTTAGAAATCCACAGTGACCAAGGAAGAAATTTTGAGTCTCAAATATTTCAAGAAATGTGTCGAGTGATGGGTGCTCACAAAACCAGAACCACCTCTTACCACCCACAATCGGACGGAATGGTGGAACGATTTAACCAAACACTAGAGAGGTATCTGGCAAAAGTAGTTGAAAGTAAGCAAAAAGATTGGGACAAACACATCCAACCGTTTCTTCTGTCATACCGAAGTGCAGTCCACGAATGTACTTCCGTAACACCAGCTTTTGCAAACTTCGGAAGAGAACTACGGTTGCCCGCAGACTTGATCACTGGAATACCCCCTGATACCCCGCGAAGTATAACGGAGTACGCGAATGACTTGCGGAACAAGATGAATGACATTTATGAGCATGTCAGACAATCGGGCCAACAAATGTCTGAAAAGATGAAAACCCGTTATGACCGGAAAGCGAATAATAAGGGCTTCGAAGAGTGTTCGCTAGTATGGCTACATAATCCAGTTCGCAGTAAAGGGAGATCTCCGAAGCTACAAGCAAAATGGGATGGGCCATACCGGATAGTCACTAAAATCAATGATGTTACCTACCGGATACAGAAGTGTCCAAGAGGCGCCCCAAAGATAGTTCATGTAGATCGACTGGCGCGATACCTTGGAACCGATAATGCTCGGGACGAGCATGTCTTAGGAGGGGGCAGTGTTGCGCCATAACCAGATGAATCTAGTGTCCACTAGAAGAATCGAGAACTGTCGAGGACAACGCCATCTAGTGTCGGAAAGCGCGCAACTGTGTGCATTATGACGATTACTCGACGCTAGATGGCGCTACAAGCAGCTCTAGAGTAATCTATTTAGCCTAGAGACATCGATCGAATATTTTCGTAGTTTCGAGTAATTTCCACGGCCATATAAAAGCGGAACGTGTTGGCCGTAGGGACAGTATTGTTTCACGATACAGCGGATAAACATCGAAGAGATCTTTAGGGCGACTAACGAGTGATTTAGTGATTTCTTATTGTAAAAAGTGTTCTTAATAAATATTGTGTTATTTTTGGTAATTAATCGAGTACTTTAATTTATTTAATACCCAGCTCGTAACATTGATTAAAAAAATGCCGTAATTATTCAACCTGTAAATGATCATAAAACTTATTTTGCAGCCTAAATCATTGGGCGTTCAAGTTTTTTTTTTATTGAATAAGTGGCAAACGAGCAGGCGCATCACCTGATGGTAAGCAATTACTGCCGCCCATAGACACCCGCAACACCAAAAGCATCACAAGTGCCTTGCCGGCCTTTGGGGGATGGGGAGAGGGAATGGGGAGAGGGGTTGGGTTATGGGTCTCCGGTATCCTCACTCACTCGGTGAAACACAGCGCAAGCGCTATTTCACACCGGTTTTCTGTGAGGCCGTGGTATCACTCGTATATCCTAGTTTAATTGGGAACACGACAAGTATGTAAAAGAACCAAGTTAAAGTTAATGACGTATTATTACAAATGGCGTGTTTCCTAAACAAAGCGATATAAATAAGTGGTGATTCACAATCAGACATGATCGTAACCCTCCCACGGCTTAAGTGTAAGGAGCATGTGTTGCGCTCCCCTAAGCATAAAACACCCATTTAAGTGGTGATGTGTGGCGGCAGTGCTAGCGGACTTCAAGATAAGAAACGTCTTGAAGATATTTGAACTAAGTATCTAAAGATACTTTTTGTCCGAATCATTTACAAGCAACAGTAATGAACATTTGCTTGTGCAATGAAATACGGTAAATACTATAAACAAAACGATGGGATGATTTGTTTGCAATTTCATTTTTTAATTTAGGCCATCGAACACAAATTTTAAGGACCACTAATGATAATTTTTACCGATATTATGTACTAGTACGTAATAGTACTGTATTTCGCATGTATTAAAATTAAATTCCACGTAAGTTTCCAATTTCTACAGTTACATTCAATATTCATGTTAGAGCGAACCTCACAAAATTAGTTAATAAAAATATTCATGTGTATCAAATCTCTGTAAAATATTACTTAGAAAAAAAAACAGTACTATGAAATGTTACTTCAAATTATCCGCTCATCTTATGTATCCGCTATCACTACGACCGTACGACTTAAGCGTTTCGAAACGGTATTTACACCGTCTTGAGACTGCAAACGGAGGGTTAAGACGCCGCTTATCGCAGGGGTGTCGAACAATATTGTTAACGTGTTTACACGCAAACATGGGGTTTCTTTGATTGCCCATTACACACACAATTTTGTGGTATTTGCGTGGATTGCGGTTTGTAATTAGGCTACATGTTTTGCTAGCTTGTGTTTATGTTATTTTTAATGAAATTTATTCGAGTATTTTTTTTTAATTTTTGTTTTTTTGCACTTATTTTTTATCTTAAAATTGTCGTGTAACATAGGGTTAAAAATATGACTTTTCGAAATTATCATTTTTACTTATAGTTTGTTATATTACGATATGAAATTTGTATTTAAACTGATATAATTAATAAAAAATAATAAATATTGAACATCTAACACACAACGCCACCTAGTCCCAAGCTAAGCTGAGCTTGTGTTATGGGTACTATACACAAGCTTTTTGTTTTTATAGACAACTGATATGAATACATATATACTATTTTTTTTTGTAAATACATACATATTATACATAGAAAACACCCAAACCCCGAAACAAATATTTGCAGATCATACAAACATTTGGTCCGACCCGGGAATCGAACCCGAGACCTCAATCTTAGCAGTCGCATACGCTACCACTACGCCACAGAGGCAGTCACATTTTTTATGAAAACTGAAAAAAAAAAAAAACTGATGTTGAAAAGATAAATTTTATATTGAAATGTGTGACAGCCCTAGCTCAAGAAGATCCCACGGCCTTAAGATGCTGGAGGGTGCCTCGCTTAGGTTGATCACACTCTTGTGTTATTGCTCCTTTACAAGGTTAATCTTTAGCAGATTTAAATTTCAAATTATACATATAATACTAGCTTTTGTACGCTGTTCTGCCCGTGTGTACCTATATCGATTATAGTGGTAAAAAGTTGTCTTTCCTCAAAAATCAAACAAGCTGTCCCAAATTCGGACAGAAAGACAGAATTACTTTCGAAGTTATAATATTAGTATCGATTATAATCTAATGCGGCGGTCGTAAGGTTGACAGTTACTTCTACGTGATAATGGGTTCAATTTCTTTTTATAATTTTTAAGAGTACATAATTAGATCATTTTCTTTTATGAGGGCGACATAATCACTTCGTGACTAAGACTAATTAAACAAATAAAGAAAAAAAAAACATTTTCTTTCTTCTGTCCTCACAAATTTGTAAATATTCACATTAATTCGACACATGTAATAACTCATCGGGTAGTTGACTGTATCGTAAATAAATACAGATGTCTCCTTCCTTAAAACGAATATTACGAAACATCTCGGAAAATAAAATAATAATTACAGCTTTTTCATTTCTATTACAAATATTAATCAAATAAACATTGAAATAAAATGCTCAATTGAGTATTCTAAACCTGTGACGTCACAAATGTGTATTTAGTTTGACTGCACGGTTGGCCGAGTGGTGTCAGCGGTCGCCATGCCGCTTGCTACTGCGCCAAGTGTCGTGGGTTCAAATCCCACGCGGTACCTACAACACTTTGTGTGATCCACGAATTGTTGTCCCGAGTCTGGATGTTCTTTGTGTTCGTTTCATGTATGTTTGTAAAGTCCCCCACGACACAGGGTGTTTATTCCTAATGTGGGAGATGTCTTTTTAAAAAAAAAAAAAAAACTAATTTGACTAACGTGTCAACTACCCCATTGTGTGGCTTTGCTGATAATTGAATGCACGACCCCCAGCTAACTAGTCAGTATCACTAACCACTGGACCACAGAGAGTACTTATAGATTTAAGAAATATGTAATATTTACTACAATCTTATTATGATTGATATTAAAATGACATAGAGGCTTTTTATCTGACTACGGCAAAACTAAAAGGAGGGGTAACAGGTTTGGCAGTCTATGTATGTTTGTATGTTCCACCGTAGCGCCTAAACTAGTGAACCGATCTTAATCAACGAATATATAATAGATTCGTAATAATAGCACAGGTGACATAGGAAATATATTAATAATAATAAATAAATAAATATTCCGGACATCTAACACACAACGCCATCTAGTCCCAAGCTAAGCAGAGCTTGTGTTATGGGTACTAGATAACTAATATGAATACTTACACACTTCTTTTTTGTAAATACATAGATATTATACATAGAAAACACCCAAACTTCGAAACAAATATTTGCAGATCATACAAACATTTGGTACGACCCGGGAATCGAACCCGAGACCTCAAGCTTAGCAGTCGCATACGCTACCACTACGCCACCGAGGCAGTCATATTTTATCAAAAGTGTTTACAAACTCGAATTATAGTTTTTTTAAGATTTTTCTTGTTAACAATTTATGTAGGTATTGTAACATGGCGCTTGATGACCATCTGCATCTATTAGTAATTAGATATGTGTGTACGAAGAGAATTGAAGACGACCCTACGTATAGCCAGCTGTCACGTTACGTAGATATTGTGTACCGACTTTAGAATAGAAGGGGTTCGGTATTTGACATATACTTACTACGAACAAGTGTGACGAACGACAAGAAATAAAGAAACTATTTAAAGTGGCTTAATCCCATCAGTATTGTGCCCCAAGTCGAAAACTACCTCCACTAAGAAACCACTAATTTAAACTAAAGTTTTCAACGAAAATCAATTACAACTCCGTCCGAAATATGTGAACAGTATTTCGCCAATATCTTGTGTGGTGAGTGTGGCAATACTGAGTGCGATCACGTGGTGAGGTTGGCATCCCTCTAATTAAACTTGAGAACTCTTATAAGATTCCGCATCGATTGTATGTACCAAATAAATTAATTATATTCTAAATATCCTTAAGAGGCATTTTATACTGATATATATTTATATAACTGCCTCGGTGGCGTAGTGGTAGTGAATGCGACTGCTGTGCTTGAGGTCTCGGGTTCAAATCCTGGGTCGGACCAAGTGTTTGTGTGATCTACAAATATTTGTTTCGGAGTGTGGGTGTTTTCTATGTATCATATGTATGTATTTACAAAAAAAAAGTATATATGTATTCATATCAGTTGTCTAGTATCCATAACACAAGCTCTGCTTAGCTTGGGACTAGATGGCGTTGTGTGTTAGATGTCCAAAAAAATATTTATTATTTATAATAGGTACATGGATAACTTAGTAATTCAGAAATTAAAAGTTTGAGTAACTCGTATTAATAAGATTAACAACAATTGTTCAAACAAAAGAAAATACACCTCTATTTCTTTACATTATACCTGTAGGTATCATATAAATGTAATTTATACACCTTCATCGAATTTAATAAAGCTATGGGTGACAAATAAAACATATTTATATGAAATAAATTCAATAAACCACTCGATTATAATAATGACAGGACCAATGAAAGGCAATCTTACGGGAGGCACGCGTACGCGTTTAAAAAGGCGTACAAAACAATACCATGCCATTAAAGTGGAACAAAAGGCAAAAAGCCAAGTCTGCAGAACAATTAAAACAAGAAATAATAAGGAGTTTGTGATAATAAGTATTATTATAACGATGACAGAGGGGTGGCAACACCTGGCACGCGACCCTTCAACTTATTATTATTTATTTTCTTTTTTTGAAGATGGCAACCCGTTTCTAATTGGAAAGAAGAGGAAATAAGATGATTTTTAATGCTTTGTGGTATTATTTCTGTTCTTTATGTTACAATATTATTAACTTATTTTTTAATAAGTAAATAGTAAATATGATTCTTTCAACAATAAAGCAGAAACTTGATGTTAAACATGCTATTCTTTAAAAATCCTTGGCTTTAATTTAAATTATCACTTGTTTGTGTATAAATCAACATAAATTTAAATAAATTATTATTTGAAATACGAAGATGCGTCACCCCATTTAAATTTGACGTACATAAGTACAAACGCGAAGTCGGTACATCTGTCAGTGGCACCTGGTCAAGTACTGCACACGCACCCGTATTGTTCGAAATTTAAAATTTAGGGGATAAGGAAATCGTAAAGAACAATAAAACAGTACTCTATTTCGTGGACAGCACTGGATACAAGTTAAAGTTTATGGAGTTGCCAGAAATAAAAAATAATAATAACTTCACATGATACATTTTTTGAATTTAGTATTCATTGCTACAGAAGAAAAATATTCAAAAATAAATGAAAATATTTTTCAATGAAGCCGCTTTCAATTCTTAATGTGCCCAACCTATGTAAATTTTAAAAATATGTTAATTCACATACCTTTATGTAGGTACAGGTGTGGCAACCTTTAGAGAGTAATTGGCGTGACTTCAGGAAACGGAAGTGCGTCTGACCAATAACGGGCCGTCACGGAATGCGCGCCAATGCCAAGCGAGTATTCACAATGATTAAGTAAGATGATTATTCTTTATTGCTACCAGTTTACTGATTATCAAACTTAAGATCATTTAATGAAAAAAAAGCATATAAAGTACATGTAAACATACTTTCTTTTTACTTCGATTTTAGATAGGGCAACTCCACTTAGTACAAATATTTCAAATATCTAAGTCAGATACGTCAAATTTATTTTTTAGAATTAATAAATTAGTAAACATTTGCATAAAACGCAAGACGATCCTAAGGTCATAGGCGGTGATAGTTTCGTGTGTAGTGTGTACTGTAATTTATGTTTTTTTCTGTTTGTCTGGGTAAATAATGCATTTAGATTCTTTTGAATTAAATGCTATCGGAACATATTATTTAAAGATCATCATATTGAAATGAACAAAACTGAATTTATGAATAAAAACATTTATGTATCTAAGTACAATAAACTTGCTTAATATAGTTATAACTGGCATTAAATGATATAGGTAGATAGGTATAGGTAGGTGGTTAGATACTTTTTGAAGTGACAGACATAGAGTGTTGTTACAGCAATTTCAAAAGCACGGTGTTACCAACTAACAATATACGAAGCAAGTTCTAAAGATGCTTTAATTACTTTTTCTCGTGGCATGGGCTTAATGTGAAAACTTTAAAATTCTTGAACGGAGTCCCTATACGTGAGTGTTGACGCGTGGGCCGTTGGCGCCCAAGTTACCGTGTAAATGTGCTCACACTTGATGGGATACATATGGGAAGATATAGTGGACGTGCACGCAGAAGGAACTGACGTACTTACTTGTGTTTTAAGTGGCACGCAATTTCTTATTTTTATGAGACAAAGGTAGGCGATGTTATTATATAGCGGGCAAACGAGCAGACGTATCGCCTGATGGTAAGCGATTACCGCCGCCCATAGACACGCGCAACACCAGAGGTGTTATAAGTGCGTTGCCGGCCTTTTAGGAAGGAGTACGCTCTTTTCTTGAAGGTTTGAAGGTCGTATTGGTCCGGGAACACCGCAGGCGACAGTTCATTCCACAGTTTTTGCTGTGCGCGGCAGAAAGTTTAGGGAAAATCGCACAGTTGTGGACTTTTGTGGTAGGTATTGTTAAAATATTTTGCTTTTTGGTTTCTTATTTCCATTGGACAAGTAAACTTAGGTACAGTAAAGTTACGAAATTGTAACTTGCAGTTTGATTTAGGTATATGTTTCTATTATTCTTGTTAACAAATTAAGCTTAACTTAAAATATATTCAAACTTTCAAATACTTTATTTAAATATTAAAGAAACAAAATAAAAGGCTTAATCAGAAAATTGCAACCGTGTTCATTTTGTGACTTAACTTGAAGTAAATAAATTAATTGTAACGCCATATTGTAATTTCCACCCTAGTTATAGACAACATTTTAATAATGATCCTTACACGACTTCAATAGATAAAAAAACGCAGTGGTCCCGCCCAAAAAATAGTTCCGTATGTTTACACATCACACCTCGGTATTCAATTTGCGACGCGTCTCGCGAGTAATTTGCGACTTGCGGCAACTTACACATTGTGGTGTCGCATCTTTTGTAAATACGCGATCTCATCCTGGCCCAGCTATTCAGGCGTCTTTGCTTTCGCGCATATCTTAAATAGTTCACACATTATAATTTTAGAGTTGCCAATTTATAAATTCAAATAGTTTTTAATAGAATGTGAAATTTTAAAAGTAGCCAGTATTTATTTCAGCCAGTGTTATGATATCGTTATGTTCGTCTTGTAGAAACTGTCTTTACTTATCACTTGAAGGTGAATTTAAGATAGTACCTACCTACCTATACAAGATTAACCTAACCGAGTTTATTTGTGGTTTTAAACTTTTAACTCTTTTTTTATTTCGACAACCTTTTGACACAATTTACCTAACCTATGTTTTTGAGTGCATACCTACATGCTTTCTTAATCGTTTAGGTGACGTAAACAGTTATTGTGCCTTCAAATAACCTATAGGTATCGAGGTATTTACATTTGAAAAGAGAAACCACAATGTATACCCCATAGACATCTGTGTTGCAAGCTTAAAAACGTCCGTAGTGATGCCCAAAGCACTCTGTATCTTAAGTAACGAGGTAAGTAGTGGAACGTTTAACTCATCTTCGCTCCGTTCGGTCTCAGCCCCACTGCTCTCTCAGTTAATGGAGAAGCCTCTTCGTTCGGTCTTTTAACCGTTTGTGGTTTAAATGTCTTTTTGTGACGTAATACTATCGTAATTGTACAACTTGGTTAGACATGCAGCGTGATATTCGTTTGTTTTTTTTATGAGAGACAGGAACAAGGCTATAAGTAGGTACTCGCCATTTCATCTTTTGTAAATTTTTACTCACTCGTAAATACCTACTTATTTAGTACTTACGTACGGGGCTGATTCCCTAAAAATAGCTCAATGATGTTGAACAGAGCAATTGAAGCGTCTAAACCTGCCTTTTTAGATAGGTAGGTATACCTATATCTGTATCTAAACTTATTTGTTTTTTTTTATAATTTAATGTTAATAATTCTTCTAACATATTTTATTAAATAGTATACCTATTGGAAACGTTGTTTTTGTTGACATAAAGGACGCTTACTTATCTATCTTAAATAGCAAGAAACTTCAACATGAAAAAATATATTATACTTACTAAAAATATAGGTAAGATAAAAGTAGAAAAAGACAACATCAGCAAAAAATAAATAAAAGCACCATTTTTTCTTACAACTAGTATGACCTACATTTAAAGAAAGACCGAGGTATAATATAAAATAAAATATCTGCCATGACACACGCTCCGTTCCACATAATGATCGCTAAGATTCGCGCCATCAGTTCGCGAACGTTCCCGTAATGAGATCCACCTTCAACGTGTCTGCGTACAATGGAATGTGATACGTGAACTTTCTTTTTTTTTAAGCGTCAAGGGCTGTGTCTATTCACCGTTTAAAAAGATGGCGTTCTAAGTAATGATTCTACGTGTGACGTTTTAATTTGGTTAGTGGTTCATTTGTTTGAAGAGAACATAATATTAAATGTTTAGGTCTTCCAATTTTAAAAATGATTACATTAATATATCTACATTAAATAAGTTTGTATATCAACGTTGAGTGTTTACAGTTACAGGAAAACTGAATTGTGTTTTGAAGTGAAACCTTCTTTAGGTGCGTTGAACACTTTTCGGGTAAACAAAAATCGTGGAACTCGCGTCATCGTCACCGAACGCTTTCCATGAGCTATATTTTTTTCCTTTTTTGTCGCGCATTTTATTTAAAGAGCAAAGAGGTTCATTTTAGGTGAGCTAAAGTAATTGTTTGTTTACAGTTTTGAGTTTTCTTTTCTGTCAGGCAGTCCTTATGGCTGCTTTGTGTTTTTTTACTTGATTCCTTACCTAAATTTTTTCCTGATGACGTCACCGAGTGGCGTCGGATGTACTGCTCAAGGTGCTTGTGAAGTCTGAAAGAAACGTAAATAATAGGTTAATATGTAATTTATTTAGAACCCACGAAAGATTTTAAAAATTAGATAGATGTAGATACCTAACTAAGTACCTACGTAGGTAATTGAATCAATTGTTAAGATCCTAGTGTCTACATCCTGTGTCGCGGGGGACTTTACAAATATACATGTAACGAACACAAAGAACACCCAGACTCAGGATAACATTTTGTGGATTACACAAAGTGATGTCCCACGTGGGATTGTAATTTGTCTGTCTCTTACCTACTACTATTTTCATATACGAAAATCTGTTTGGTATTAGGTATTTCAATATTTTTAATCAGTAATACCAAGAACTATTATCTGTGTTCCATCCCCAAAACGAAACGTATCGACGCATAGCAAACCAATCCGGTTTAAACATCAGATTCGCTAAGCTACGACACTGCTCTTTCTAAGTTCTCCTAAGTTACCAAGTAAGTTAAACTTAAGCCCCGCCTCCTAACGTCTTGCGCAGCACCTCCCCCGCCGCCCTTCCCCTGCGAGCTCCTAACGCACACACGCCTACTTTCTTATGACGCCCTGGTACACACGCCTTGTGGAGGCGGTTAAGACGAGTTATGCCTAGCGGTTTTACTTGCATTTTACATTAATTCGTTACCTAAAGCCTTTATACGAAAGGCTCAGTGATTAAAGTGTCTCTCGCTTGCTGATTGGTGTGTGTGTTTATTTAGATGAGCCTATCAAAATCACTTTACTCTGCCTGATGGAAAGCATGGCAGAATCCAAGAGTGGTGGTCACCGCACTCAATGTTTAATTGTCGAAACATGACAGCACAAATGCTATCAAGCCAGCCAATAGTAAGAAATCTATGCTTAGGTACTTTTTGTCACAATAACCGACGTACCTACATGCGTACGGAACCACGGCCAAAAAATCGCGGCCAAAAGCTTGTAGTTACATAAATACGAATACCTATTGCTATTAAATCCTCGGCATATATCTCAGTAGATATTTTATTTAGGTATAGTGAGATATATAAGTAGGAGCTCTACGTTAACGCACCTAATTAAAATTCCCGTATGTCACAAATAGAGCGCATTATAACCATATACCTATTTAGCCTATCAAATAAGCTTTGTACTTTGAGTTGAGCTATAAAAACCTATTGATATCTCATTTCTTTTTAAGCTGCTTTCATAATTGTCTAAATTTCGTACATACTTAAATATACACCCATATCGTAATAGGTATTTATAATTATAACTGTTTTGAAAAGAAAACGCGTTGATAAAGATATATCTACGCATTCAAACACACATGTCATCACATCCTCAAATCAAACAGGTAATCAATCAAAGCAGTGTACAATCTTGGACCAATTGTGTGGAAGCACCGCCCGCGTCTTACCACACCCAGTTTCTTAGAAGTTTAGTTTAACCCCACCTACCGGTGAGTAGGAGAACGCCTACCCAATAAGAAATACGACTATCGATGCTTGTGGAGACGAAACTATCAATTTTATTGCCTTAACTCATTGGGAATGATTTTGGCTGGTTAGCAATTGGTTCGATAGGCTGGTATGACAATTATAAAACATCTTACAATAAACAATAGCTTTACTTTTACACGCAACTTTCAAACCTTATATTTAAGTAGGTATATTTCGGTTAGAGGAGAGGGAATCGTGGTTCAGTGGTAACCACGTTTATTGGCTCATTGCAAAGTAAATCAATTCTAGCCAGGTCAGTCGATGATCGTTGACCATTACTAAACATACAAAACACATATAAAGCATGTTAGACCATTGGTCTCGGTTGCTTTATCTCAATGAACATCTTTGGCAATAGTTACTTGTAGTCAGAGTCGTAATAAGTCAAACAACAGTCTTTTTTCGACTTCTTAGATTGTGGTGGTCTGCCCCCTAGCCAAGTTTAGGTACATTTTACAAACGCAAATATTATTTGAAAGCTTAGAAATAGGTGTACGGTAATGACGTCCTCTCAACGCTAAGTTAGATAATTTTGTTTAAAAATATTAGCCAATAATAAAGAAAATCGATGCGATACACTTTTGTTTTCGCTAAAGGGGGCGATAGCAGTCAATCCACCTAAAAGATCAAATCAATCAAAATCAGTCGTAACGTAGTAGATTTAAAGTCGATCTCAACTTCGGGAGAGAAGTTAAGATATATAAAGTAAAAGTGTATAGGTAAGTGGATAAATTTTGCGTAGATAGCTACCTACCTCTGTTGTTAACGAGTAAATAAACTCCTGTGTCGCAGGGACTTTACAAATATTTATGATACGGGCACTTAGACCACACAGACACAGAATAATAATTTGTTGAACACACAAAGTTTTGTCCCACACGGAAATCGAACCCGTAACACGCAACTCAGTAGGAAGCGGCAGTGAAGTATATTCTAAATATGTATAGATATAAAATACCTAACACTTAATCAGTATAACCACAATGTACAAATACTCGTTTACTATCCACATTAGCTCTTTGCAATATTTCTGTAGATGTCAATCAAAAACAACTGACAAGAGGTCGTTCTAAGGCCAGACGTAATTTACATGTTGGCGTCGTGAGTGACATCTTTTAAATATTGTTATCAACTTTGTTTGCGTAATTTGACATACAGATGGCGTAAAATAATTAATTTTGGATTTGGTACATAGATGGCATTGGCAATGAATAGTTAAAAAGTTAGGTATTTTGATATTAATGAAATAAATTTACTAAACATAATATGTACGTGTAATATTTTAAAATAGAATAACACCAAGATTTTCCAAAATTTTATCATGTACGTTATTATTGGATCATAACTTGCGCATGCGACCATCCTTATGGCGCCATCTGTGCATAATGTGTGGAACTTTAGAAAGCGCGCTCTGGTGGTGATTGGACCAAACTATTGATCGAACCTTTCAACGCAGTGCATGTGCTTAAAAATAGATGTCGCTGTATCTTTCTAAAATTAAATAAGTAGATCCATAGATATTTATAGATATTTACTTACTACCTTTTGATTCCAAATGGGAAGTGCATACTCATACACCTAAGACACAGAAAAAAAGCTTTAATGCCAATGCTAGCACCACGACTAGCAATTTCTTTCGCGAAATTCGCATCTGTGCACTTCCCTGGTGTTAATTATAGACTATCCAATGTTTATATCCTGTAATTGTCACAATAATAATGCCTGGTGTTCACAACCATAATCTATCTCCATCTCTGCAGTTTCGGTGACCCCCAAATCAGCAATAGGTACGTACTGGAATGCCTTTAAATATCCGATAAATAGGTTTTTGAGTGCATACCTACATGCTTTCTTAATCGTTTAGATGACGTAAACAGTTATTGTGCCTTCAAAAAAATAAGTACCTGAGTATTTTAAGTTTCGATAAAATGATGTCCTTACATTGCGACTACCAAAAATTTGTACTAAATTTCTAGTCACTGCTCCTCTCTTAACGGTTGAAGTGTGATGTTAAATAATATGCATCGTTCATCAACCATAATCCACACAATTTAATTTTTTAATATAACTCCGCATTAGGAATGAACATTCTGCGCCGGGGACTTTACCAACAACAATTTATGGATCACACAGTGTTGTCCTATGTGATATTTGAACCCACAACACTTGTCGCAGTATAGAGCGGCATGGCGACCGCTTAAACCACTAGGCGAACCGTGCAGTCAAAGTCAAAATGTATAATAAATTCGAAACTAATTCTGTCTATTACACGTTTCCACGGCTAAGCCGCTGCACTAATTTCAATGAAATTTGACATGGAGATACTTTGACTCTTGAGGAAGTACAAAGCTTCGTCTTTATAACGTACCTATAGTATTTAAAACAATATTAAGCAAAGGCTTAAATAGTACGTCGTTTGTATACGATTTGAATAGAGATATTCAATGGTACATACCAATATTTTTACTGAGCGGAAATGGAACCAGCTACCCTTGGTGTAAACGTTTTTACGCTGCCGCTTCAGCATAGAGGTAATAGACAAGACCATCAACTAATGAAATAAAATTACTGTTTTCGTAAGATACCTAAATGTTATCAAACATGTTTTTAGTTTAGTTTTTCTTATTTTGAAGAGATGAGCGTGGCTGTAGTTCAACGCTCATTCGGCTCCGCTTAACGACTCGACCGGGCAGTACTACCCTCGCACACAAGATCAACGTAAAATGACAGCGTTCGTGCTGTAGTGTTTCGTTGGTGAGTGCGAGACCGGAGGTCCCATGGTGTGGGTCACCATGCTACATTGTTGCATTGTCTGCATTCGCAGTGAGTATAGTGACCACTGCTCTTGAATTCTGCTTATGTTTTCTATCAGGCAGGGTAGATTCACTTTGACAGGTTCAAAAAAAACTATTCAAACATAAGAACGCAGTTATGTAGATAAGTATATCTATATATACACCTATTGTAGGTGACAATTAATTTGCACAAAACAAATGTGGGTAAGTAGTTTATTAAAGACAATTTATTCGGAAAAATCTAGTTAGATTTTTCGCGCGTACTAAAAGTTTATAGTGAAATCCCCATTTTCCTTGTTCACACAACAAAAAAAAAATTTAAAAAAATTAATTATTCGGAAAAATCTAACTAGATTTTTCCGAATAAATTGTCGAAAATATGAGAATTGGTTTAACAAGAAAAAGTTATAAAACTATAGGTAACCCGACTAAGATTGATAAAATTTATACTTCTTATGTCACCCAGCTTTGCTCAAAGCTCCGCCCGCGTGTATGTTGGAAATCGCGATAAAGAGTAAGTTGTCTACCCCCTTTCTCAAGAATTTAGGTATCTTCATGCTAAATTTCATTAAAATCGGTTCAGTAGTTTAGACGCTAGGCGCCCTCAAATATTAGAAAATCTAAATATTGACGGGGACGAGTTTGAGGCTATTGAGGAGTTCCAAGTACCTTGGATCCACTATCACTGCTTAAAATAAGATCGAGGATGAAATCCGTCTCAGACTCCAGCGGGTAACAGGTTTTCCTCATGCAAGAAATTATTAACGTCAAAACTAATTTTTAAGGCAACTAAGCCGATAATATATAAGACAATAATAAGGCCTATCGTTACACACGGATGCGAAACCTAGGCTTTAACCGTGAAAGAAGATAGCCAGCTCGCAGTCTTTGAGTGAAAAATGTTGCAAAAGATCTTAGGAAGGCGATAAAGTGTACCGCATCCGTATGCACCATGAGTTCAATCTATCTGATAGGCGAAACCATCGCTCGTTTCTGCAAAGCACAGAGACTTCGGTGGGCAGGTCACATTGTGAAAATGCCTGCTCTAGAGCGATGACGGCTATCACAAACAAGGCCCCTCAATGAAAAAGACCGCGCGGTAGGCCTCAGAAGAGGTGGCGGGACTGCTTTGAGGAGGACCTGGCTACCTGACTTGCTCGTTTGTCCCATATTCCATAAAAAAAGTTTAGGCGCTGCGATGAAACATGCAAACATACATAGACTGGCAATAATATTAAGTACCATTCATTTGGTTTTGCCGTAATCGGTTAAAAAATACTCAGTAGATGATAGAAGCTTCCTAGATTTTTTTTTATCGTATACGCGGCAAATGAGCAGACGTATCACCTGATAGTAAACGATTACCGCCGCCCATGGACACCCGCTACACCAAAGGCGTTACAAGTGCGTTGCCGGCCTTTTAAGAAGGAGTACGCTCTTTTCTTGAAGGTCGTATTCGACCGGGAACACCGCAGGCGACAGCTCATTCCACAGTTTTGTTGTGCGCGGCAGAAAAATAAACCTTGTAATCTATTTATGTTAGCTTTGGTTTTAATACAATTAAAGTTAACACATTATTGTACTCGTCAGATAGGTAATAAAAACTGGAAACTCATTTTTTATACCAATTAAAAGTATAAATTGATTTAATCGATAACATGTAAGGCGTTCGTTTCCCAACACCTAGAGACAGGTATTTTTATAAGTACCTAGGTACCGCTTCTGATTTTGAGTTGGTTAAATAAAAAAATCCAACTAAAATTTAATGTCATGACTTTTTCATTATTTTAACGAAACGCGCATTTATCACAACTTACTTGTTTATTTGTGTGTTAATATTCACACAAAGTGGACTTTAATTTTCACAGTAAAAATGTATGAATGAAAAATATATTTTCCCTCTTTATATTTTTGGTTTAAAAATATAAATTTTATTGGCATCAAACTGAATACGTATATTTTAATTCTTGTCATTATGTCATGTGTTTAAATAATTGAGATCAACCGACCAGGTATCAATAGTCAGTTTTGTTTCAGCAGGAGGAACATGAGGCAGAAAAATAAAGAATTAAAAAGAATGAATATCTACTTATAATACTGTAAACTATAATTTGAATCCATATCTTTTTTTCAACTTGAATTAAGTTTACTCAGCCGCTATGTTTTGTCTCCGAATACTCTATTTCGCAAAAAAAAAACACAGAAGTCTATGAAATATTACGACCTATCTGGATGACCCGTATTTTATTTAGAGGTAATTTAAAAAAATATAAATATCCTTGTTAGATTGATTTATTCTCCCCGAAATTCATGCTTAGGTAATAAATTTCATAAAGATCGTTAGAGCCGTTTCTGAGATTCTGATAATATATATAACAATTTTATTGTCGTTTAAAGGTAAGATGATATAAAGTGATACATCTACGACAAGGTATTAATGAAATGTAAAGAAAAATAACTGTCCGGTGTGCCTGCATGTATACATCAAAAGGAAAAAAGTAAAAGGAAGGGCTTGACTCAAAAAGAGTGCCTCACTAATTAGAAGCAATTCGGAGATTTCAAGAATTATTGCGGTATGTTCATTTCCCCGTTTTTCTGTTCGTTTGTTAGAGCGCATCTCCTAAACAAGTACAGGATTTTTTTATGTAACCTTCACAAGTAGAGTCAAAGATGCAATTTTTTTTATCAAAATTTTGAGAAAAAAGATCTATACTTTAAGATACTTATCTACCCGCAATTTATTTTAAATATAGGGTGTTTTTTTAAGCTAGATAGAACTTTAAATTGTAAAAAGTAACACAAAAAATTAAATTTTGATGAAACTTTTTTTTTTATTTGTTTCAGTATACTCTGACAAATCATCATGAATAGACTCACGCTTGAACAACGCTACGAAATTATCCAAATTTACTTTGAAAATCAGCTCATTTTTGAAGAAATAAGGTCCAATGATGCCACCAGCGTGAAAACCGCACCATACGGTGCATTTTTCTGGATGTAATGGAGTCTGTAGGGTCTGTTGTGGATTGGTCTCACTCCATATGCGGCAATTTTGCTTATTAACAAACCCGTTAAGCCAAAAATGCGTCTCATCGCTGAACACAATTTTGCGATAAAACAGTCGTCTATAAGTTGCGCGAATCGACGACTGATTTTCAAAGTAAATTTGGATAATTTCGTAGCGTTGTTCAAGCGTGAGTCTATTCATGATGATTTGTCAGAGTATACTGAAACAAATAAAAAAAAAAGTTTCATCAAAATTTAATTTTTTGTGTTACTTTTTACAATTTAAAGTTCTATCTAGCTTAAAAAAACACCCGTTATTTGGTGTAAAATATTTGTATCTTGATTACGTAGTATATATATTGAAAACTGTATATGACGTAACCGAAGTCACGAGTATTTGTAGCTAGTCTAAATTATAGCCAATAAACATAAGGCTACAATAAAATTTACAAAAAATGGTTACCTGTAAAAATAAAAGCAGAGGAAATAAAAAGAAAACAAGCTAAAAAATGATTTATTTAAAAAAAGAACGCAAAATAACATAAATTCTTATAGCAAAAATAAATAAAAAAACTACTTCAAAAATAGAACGAAAAGAACAAAGAATAAATTCGTAAACATTTTTGAAGTCGGAATATTACAAAAAGAAAATATTCAAAATAAAATAAAGGTAACAAAATAACCGTAATGTTCGCTAATTCTACTAACTCAACGGACTGAATCCGTCGGGTGAACTAAGAAAATAAAGAGCGTTATCTTTGACTAAACAGATTTAAATCACAACTTATATATACTGTTGCTGTTTAAATAGGCCCTTTAATTTCTTAGTTCAAAGTAACAAAAACAAAAGTAAAAAAAAACCGACTGCACACAACAATCATGTCACTAGCTCTACCGTTAACATTTTGAAAACAACCTTGGTCCAAGTGAAGAGTTCTTGAAATTCACAAAAGTTCTAGTCCGTCAAACCACAATTATAGTCCAAATATTGTTATTCAAGTCCAATAGTTGTGGCAGCAATCAGCCAATATAACTACAACTTAATACTTATTATTAATGTAACGCTTACGATTAATTATTATTTAATCATTGATCGCTCACTCGAGATGTCGCACGTTAAGAAAAATAAATTTTGAAATAAAAATATTCTCATCAACTGCCAAAAGTTCTAATCTCTTTACAAATGTAACCGAGTAAATATTAAAAATTTCGCCAAAAACTTTCTCCACTGCCAACAGTTTAGATCAAAAAAGTGAGGGTCGAGGGGAGTTTAGCCTAAAAATATTTTCGATTAGACGCGGTAAAATTTTTAATTATTGTTTTTTGGAATTTTGTATTTATTAAAATTTATAATCACAAGAGCACGAGGAACGTGTATTACGCCGCGCGGCCCGGCCGGCCGGCGCGACTCCAGACGGACGACTGAGACGTAGCAGCGGCTCGCCGCGCCACCACCCCGAGCTCGCGCCTCCTCCCCGCACCTGCCGCGTGCCCCCCGCCACCCCCTGACTCGTCCACGGTCCCGGCGTAGCCTCCCCCGCCCGCCCCGGGGCCGACTTCGTTACGAGCCACTTGTAATAGCCGCGCGATTTTTCCGCCTAAGACAAATTAGGCGGGCCCGCCCGCGCTCTATCTGACTTACGTTAGGGCGGTTTCTTACATCTAAGACGTTTGTATACGCCTTGGATTCTTTCTTTACGACGAGTTAGGAAACAAAACGCGAGGGGCGTCTCTTTTCCTTCACTCTGGTCCACAAACAACAATGTCACATACTCCGTTTAGAATTAGCTATATTACGCTACGAAGCCAACCTAACGGCCACTCAACAATATTCGAATGTATAAATTATATAAAACTCAATGTTATGGCGGCGTCTGTTTTATTTTTAAATGGCATTTAATCGTCACTCTCGCTTTTAACGACGCCGAGGCCGAGTTAATTGTAAATAAAATTCAATCATTCGCAAAAAATCCCCGGAAATCGGCACTCGACAATATCAATGAGAGATGCGTATTCAGCGATTGTACTTTTTAATGCATTATGGGGAGTGACGTCACTCACACTCTTTGTTCTACACTCGACTCGTGGTCTGTCCACGGTTTGAAGACAATGAATGCAGCTATTGATTAGCTTTTAGTGTTAGAACATAGATACTGAGAGTGGATCCTAAATTCATTTCTGATAAGTAGAGTAACTTAATTATGTTCTAGGGTAGACAGTTAGAGAGCCCAACCAGGTGCCTACTTTTTAAAAAGAAACATACATTACATATATCCATTAGCGCTAGTAATTAATTGACGTCTATCATTTTCAGTGAACGAATTATTTGACTGTAAGCAGGTATAAGCTCGGAATTATTAATTAATTGCAATATAGAAAATGATTTATCATCTACATACCTATCGGGGTATGAATTATTGCATTGAATCGTGCTTAATTTTGCATCTAATTTATAGTATCCTAAAAAAACTTTGACAAAATGTATGTTGTAGTGACATGAAAAATAAAATAAATATTCAATAACAAATTAAAAAGCTCTGGATTTTATAAATAAAGTGGAAAAACTATCAATGAATTTTACGATTATCCGACAACAAAAATTAATTTAGAAATTAGAACATTCAGAACGAAAGGCCAACTTAATTTTAGAACGAACCTAATTCTGTCTCATTAATCCCGCCAAGTTCGTTCAAGAACATCCACTGAAAGTTTAAAGTATTTTTTTTAACACGTTTAAAAACATCGTGTTTCGAAAATATAAACAATAATACATACCTCACAATGGGAGCGTATTTTAAATGCGCTGTAAGTGAATGTTCTCGTAAAATTGTAAACAGCTGAACGGGTATGAATTAATATTATTCTTTTATCAGAGAGCGGTCCAGCGGGGTCGGTGAACCCGCTCCGCTTTACGAGAATTTTTGATTCAGATTTTTCTGGTGACACTCAGATGTTCGATAGAGAAAATAAATTAATTGTAAAATAATTTATGGTTCAATCTGACTTAAGCGAGTCGTATTTTTTTTTACTTTGGTTTCGTTATTTTGTTTTTTTTTCGAATAAGTTTAGTTTTTAATTCACATAGTTTCTGTGGATTTCTATTATAGATATTACACCTTGAACACAATGAAATAAATTAATCTGTAACGTGTTTATATCAATAAAATCAAGTTTCGTACGTTTTCTAAAAAAACAATTAAAATTGTGTTTAGTTTATTATTTTTATATTTTGTAAATTAAGCGCAAAATCGGCGACAACTCTAATTTGTTTTTCTATTCAAGAACAGTTTGTGTAAAAATCTAAATTCAAAAAACATTTATATTTTATATTTTAAGATGCGTAATGATCTGGTTATTACTATGTTCATTGGTGTATATTATAAAAAAATGAACGCAATTTGTAACTTGTAAAAAATTTTCGCTCAAATTGTTAATTTTTAATATCATATTTTGATTTCACGAATATGTTACCTACACTCAAAGTTGTTACAAATAATTCAGAGCTTCTGGCCTTAGACACTTAAAAAATGTAAACAAGCTTTATTGATCATTCCCTCACAATTTAGACGATGAGAATATTTTTAATTCTAAAAATTTTAAGACCTACAATAAAAAACAAACCATAAAAAATTTAAACATAGGAACTACACTGAGCACACTATAAATTTCACATATATTCCTCGAATTACCTGCTAATGAAGATTAACAAACATTCTTCAGTTTCAATATTCTTCAGTCACGGACTCACGGATCTTCTGTATTTTTGATGTTTCCCAATTTTTCCAATCATCCACAACGTAACGAATCAGTTCAAAAGTTCAACAAACTTAATATCTACTTCGTCCAGTAAATTTATTTTATAAAATAATCCAGTCACAAGGGTAGTTCGTTTCACTAAGAAAAATTACACTAATTAAAAAGTACTCAACACGACGAAAGTCCACTAATTAACTAGGAATTTAAAAAAAATACGCGACGAAGGAACTTAATACCACTTATAGACTATGCGGCAAAAACGAGCCGAATATTTACATTGGAGAAAAAAAATGAGGTCATTCGGAGGTTACGGGCAACGCAGCCGGTCGGCGCGGGCCGCGACGGGATGTGGCCCTCGCGTCCTCCGACTTCCCGCACGCCCGCTCCCTCGCGGTGGACACCCGAATCGAGTCTACCGAAAACCACGTGTGCGCACCCACGACAGAGACGCACATACACCAAACATTGGCGACAGACACGAACAGAACTATTCTTTTTTCAATTTACTATATCTGCTGATTTTTATTATTTTTTCACATTTCGATATTTTATTTTTTAGTTGATGCGCTCCGCGACTCACCTGTTGTGCTTGACCCGGTTCGATTTGTTGACCGATTATGTGATTGACGGGTTTCTATGCTTTTTGGAAGTTTTTTTTTAATATATCACTATCTTTTAATTTTAAGTCCTTATAAGCAGTCGAAAAACCAATCAGAACATTTTATTTCTTAGTAAAAAAACTACGTTTACATCACGCTTCCCTTGTAGCTAGAAAAAAAATCGGTACCCATTGAGGTACCGATTTTTGAATTAAAATTAGAAAAAAAAATGATTTTTTTTTTATTGAAATGGTATAACTAGTTAAATGTATAAAATAATCACAATCAATATAATAAATAAATAAAATTATTCCAACAAGAAATGCAATAGTGCTGCTATTAGAAGCAGCGTCGAATAGCGGAACTAACTTTCTTTTCAATAACAACGCTATCCTAGCGCCACCTTAGTGTTTGGCGTCAATGAGAACTATTAGTCGATGGTTCATTTCTAACGCGTTGTTTATTTTTTCTATTTTTATTTTTTTAAATCGTGAAAGTGCAACGTTCACTTCGCCGGCATTCAACGGCCATTTTCGTTTGCAGTTTCTTTTTAGCTTTCATTGGTTTTTACAGACGTTTTGATCATATCGTTTGATCTGTCGTTTTGAGTACAGTACCTTTACACCTTACACGTGTAATACAATAACAGCTATTGTTTGAAAGCGTACTATTTAGTTAAGCATTTAATGTAAGATATTTTAGATTTTTTGTATGAGTGTTTCAAAACTAAATATGCGTATAAATAAATAATGAAGTTATTATTAGTTGTTACATTCATAATTACAACAGATGGCGCTACTAGTTCTTAAACGTGGTGTTATACTTATTTTTTCTGGTAATCTGTTAGAAATTTAGAACTATTTACTACAAGTAGTTTACTCCAAATTACTTGCAATAAATAACTATGTAAATAAAATACCAATTTCAATGATGCTTCATACAAATATTAATTTTCCTTACCTTCCTTCATATTTAATATATATATATATATATATTATTCTATAAGTATGTATATGTACTCTAGCACTTAATAAGAATTTTGTTAATTATCTCATCGCAACTTTATTTGCAGTCGGTGCAATGAGCATCCTTCTTCCATTCTTTTTATCTCTCGAACTCCTCTTTCACGCTCTTCTTCATTTCATAACGGAATTTGTTTTAGCTTTTATAGGTGGTACCTGCATGAAGCCAACCCTCTTTGGGAATATATTTGTTCTTTGTTCATAGTGTGAAGAAGAAGATATTTCTATAGAGACTATCTATTTAATCTTTATTTTTATTTACGTCTGCTCGTTTGCCACCTATTTAATAAAAAAAAAAAATCTAATATATTTAAACGAGCTGTTCTTGTATGGTGTACTCCTAGCCTAAAACGGCCACGGAGACCAGCCAACTACGCATCAGATATTATAGTGCACAAGTGTGTGCGCAAACAAAGGTGTTCTGTCTCTGTTCCCTTTCTCTCACAATCCGATGGGACGGTTAACGACACGACCGGAAAGAGATCAGGCGAAGGACCGACAGCTTTACGTGCTCTCCGAGACACGGGGGTTCAGACCTCAACTTCCAAACTCCGAGCTGTTAATAAATATTTCTATAATCAGAAAATGTTAAAAACAATTTTGGCCCGACCCTGGATACGAACCCGAGACCTCTTGATTGGCCGAGACCAATGAGGCAATTATAATGACTTTAGTATATTTATAATATTTATTTTCTTGTAATTTTTTTTTTTATCGAAAGGTGGGCTAACTAGCAGACGTATCACCTGATGGTAAGCGATTACCGCCGCCCATGGACACCCGCAATACCAGAGGCGTCACAAGTGCGTTACCGGCCTTTGGGGGATGGGGGATGGGGAAGGGGGGATGGGGAAGGGGGAGGGGGAAGGGTTAGGGTATGGGCCTGCGGTATCCTCACTCACTCGGTGAAACACAGCGCAAGTGCTATTTCACACCGGTTTTCTGTGAGACCGTGGTATCACTCCGGTCGAGCCGGCTCATTCATGCCGAAGCGTGGCTCTCCCACATATATATATAGTACTAGCGACCCGCCCCGGCTTCGCACGGGTGCAATGCTGATACTAAATTAAATACACTACAGAAAAACTATGAACGTTGTATATAAAAACATAGCGGCCCGCTCCGACTTTGCACGGGCATAAAATAGAAACCTCTAAAATTAGCAATGTTGCCTTAGTATATGATGCATGTATTATACATATAAACCTTCCTCTTGAATCACTCTATCTATTGGAAAAAACCGCATCAAAATCCGTTGCGTAGTTTTAAAGATTTAAGCGCACATAGGGATATAGGGACGGAAAAGGCGACTTTGTTTTATACTATGTAGTGATAATACAATTCTTGTATATATATGATCTAAATCTCGGCAACAGTTATTCGGCGCCCACGATTTGTATGATAGTCAGTATGCAGTTGGTTTTGGGGGTGATAAATCGGCCTAGCTAGAATTCCTTTTTAGAAAATTTACCAAAAAAATACTAACAGTTATCCAGGTAATCTTATTTTACACTAGCCGAACCCCGCGGTTATTGTCGTACAGCGGTAACGCCGCGGGGTGTAGCTAGTCTAAAAAAAGTAGCCTAAGTTAGTCCTTGTATTATCAGCTACCTACCAGTGAAAGTCCCGCCAAAATAGGTCCAGTCGTTCCAGAGATTAGCCGGATCAAACTGACAAAGACAGACAGACAAAAAATTGTAAAAAAAAATTGAATATCGTTTTGGGATAGGTAGAGTCTTTGTTGAATGTTGTTTTCTATTTAGGGCATTAGAAGCGTAAGAGCGGTTGTAAAATAAAGGTCTATATTAACTAAATTTTTTATTATTACAACTATTGTCAAGATTTTATAAATAACTAGCTGACCCACGTAACCTCGTTTGCGTCTTATATTGCCCGTGGCGTGAAAATTTTCCCCCGTTTTTGAAACATTCTTCATTGGTGCTCCGCTCTTATTAGTAGTAGCGTGATGATATATAGCATATAGCCTTCCTCGATAAATGGACTATCCAACAGTGACAGAAGTTTTCAAATCGTTCAAATCGGACCAGTGTTTCCTGAAATTAGCCGGAACAAACAGACAGACAACAATTTTAAAAATATATATTTTGGTATGTGTACCGTATATACATTCATATGCATGTAGTAGAAAGCGGTTATTTTAATATTACAAACAGACACTCCAATTTTATTTATTTGTATAGACTAGCTGACTGATATTAGTATAGAAGTGTAGATTAGTATAGATAAGCTATACACATTCTCTTCTGACTTTTTTTGTCGTCCTCGTGTGTGTGTTATGTTATGTCATCACATTTAGGTTCATTTTTTGTTCGAGTTCATTGAAAGTAAGTACCGGGTTCCGTCAGTACCAAAATTGAGTAGGTAGTTAATAAGCGTCAACGTGTGAATAGCCAGCTTCATATTGCTATACTATAGTTAGATTTACGTATACACATATTACTTGCACCGACTGATAGATTCATTGCCGCAGAACCTAAACACGTAATCTATACTAAATATTATAAAGCTGAAGAGATTGTTTGTTTGAACACGCTAATCTCAGGAACCGCTGGTCTGATTTTAGTGATGGATAGTTGCTATATATCATCACGCTAAGACCAATAAGAGCGGAGCACTAATGAAGAATATTACAAAAACCGAGGAAAAATATTACACTACGGGCAATAAGAGACGTAAACGAGGTTGCGTGGGTGAGCTAGTGCTTTATATGTTGTAAGCATATAAGTGACTGCACGGTTGGCCTAGTGGTTTAAGCGTTCACTACAACGCTTGCTACTGCGCAAGTGCCGTGGGTTCAAATCCCACGTGGGACATCACTTTGTGTGATCCACAAAGTGTTGTCCTGAGTCTGGGTGTTCTTTGTGACGCTCTTAATGAGGTAGAATTATGAGTGATTGTATGGAAATGTGTCAAAAACAATAACTATGAAAAAATTCGTACACAAGGTGCTTGTTTTGCACTGTAGTATTAAAAGAAATAATGAAGTAACCGTTCTTCCTATGATGTACTATAAAAAACCCATCTTATCTGTTGTCAAAGCACTGTCAAGTCGTAAAAGTGTTCAGGAAATTACTTATTTCAAACAAATCGCTGTAATGGCCCGATTTTTCTCAGAACAACAATGGAGGCACTCTCGTTTATGTTCGTATTTTAACTCCCGTTTGTTCTGTTTTACTCGTAAATTGAACTAAAAAGTTCAATTTAAATTATTGAGAAGAAGAAAAGCCTTTGGGCCTGCGTCTGTCTAACTTGCAAAACAAACAAATGTTTTTCTCACAGAAAATAGGTGGTGTTATGTAGACTTTTCGTTGATTTTCACTGAGAGAGCGAGTTACAAAACCCCAAAACCCTCGCCCTTCTGATTGTGGGGGGAGGGGGGAGGTCTCAAAGAGCGTCAACGTACTTGTGACTCTTAAGTTGCAGGTGTCCATGTGCGGCAATAGTTACTTGCCTGACCTAGATGTAAGGATGTAGGTATAAGTATGCCTAATGCGGGAAATATCATTCCCAAAAAATTTTTTTCTATAATGTATGGGTGATTGTGAAAAGATAGAAAAAAGTGTCAAATTAAATAGAAATGGTCAAAGTCGGCCGTCAAATGATAGACGAGATACTAGATATTAGATTTTAGAAACGACTATCATAAGGCTGACTGCCTCGGTGGCGTAGTGCTAGCGTAAGCGACCGCTAAGCTTGAGGTCTCGGGTTTGATTCCCGGGTCGGATCAAATGTTTGTATGATCTGCAAATATTTGTTTCGGACTTTGGGTGTTTTCTATGTATAATAAGTATGTATTTACAAAAAAAAAGGATTTAAGTATTTAATTTAAGGCTGTCCCCTTTTTGTTTTAATAACGCGTAACGCGTTTTATTATTTAACTTTTCTCTTTTCAAAAACTAAAATTTGTGAAAAAAAAACAAAAAAAAATACACTATTTCTTGCATAATTAAGTTTTTTTAATTTTCGAGCATTTAACTTCTTTTTATTTATCTGTTGTGTATGACGTTCGGAATTCAAATCTCCCCAGATCTGTACTTAATTTTTATAAGAGTCGACACCGTCAATTGTACCGCGAATACAAGTGCCCATAAACTGTCACCCTGATACTTTCACGTAAGTATGTCATAAAAGTGTCGTGAATTCGTTCCTTAACTCGAACGAGATTGAGTGTGAGATGGGTTATGGACTAGAGAGTTGTGTTAAGGTTATTTGTTTATCTTGACTAAAAATCATGGGTTGTGGTGAGAAATTAATTCAATTTTTTTATCGTCATTACAGATTCAGGGGTAAGAGTCTATATACTAATAATAGTAAATTTTATTATAAAACACAACACACAACCAAAGTATAGAGTTTCAAACACATTAAAAAATATAAAAATAGGATTTTAACAAATACTTCTCTTCTTTTTTTTTGAGACTGCAACATTTGAAACGTCAATCAAAGGCATAGGTCTCTCTTCCTCATTTATTCGAATTCCGAGGAGACCTGAATTTCAAAGCGGGTTGGACTCAAAGACGGTCCACTATCTTAATTGGTTGGTCCCATTACGCTATGTCGACAGGCCCCCATAGATTGTTGGCGTCTATTCACATTTCTGACTAATAAACTAAATAATATAGTTTAAAAAATTAAATATAAAAACCCAAGCAAAGGTGTTCAAAAAAGGATTTTTCTTATAAGCCTACATATAACTTGTTATGAGTACGTATCTACTAATTTATTCGTTTCAACGTTTATACAGTATTTTTTTCCGTTTTAGAAGTTATTGGTAAAACATTACAATAGAACTTTATTTGACACGAGGTAATAAGTTAACATAAAAGTGATGACCAAGACAACGTTCGTTTCAACATTTCCTTTAACACCGTCCGTTTATGATTGCAACAAAATAACAGATAAAATAACAAAATGGCGACCACGGGACCCATATCCCGCGTGTTACTGCCACCTAACGTAAGAAGCTAACTTCTTTTTTATTGGCACACCTTTAACGTTTTAGCATTTCAAATAACTTTGAATTTGGAACGTTTTTATTGTTGCTACATAATTGTACATATAAAAACGAACCTTATCTACCAAAGTTAGAGTTTAAAGTTCTTTGTGTGAGGCGAAAGTGAAGTGTTGAAGCGATAAATAAAAACTTTTTCATTTGTTTTGTTATACGTCATACGTGTAAACGTTTGTTGTTTTACAGTATACTGTGGTAGTGTTGAAAGAAAGTTGAATTTCCTTTGAGGTTAAATGTTAACTTTGCTATTATATTCTTATTAGAGCCCTTGCTCACGTTCGGATTTTGCTTTCGACATTTCAGGACGATTAACGGGTACCCAACTTGACTAGCGGTGTTGAGTTGAAGGGCATGCTTTGGTTGGGACATTCATGAGCCAACAAATCGGATCCCTGCCGATTGTGTCGAGTATTCTCCGAGTGTGTAAGGGTCTTTATTCCAATATTGAAGTCTCACAATTTACAGAATATTGTCATTCGTTTTAATGTTACGGGTTAGATCATTTTCTCTTATAATGTTCGGTAGCAGCTTTAAGTCTGTTTATAGGTTACTGGAATGCTTGTAACGGAACGAATCCAAGTTTTTATTTCTTTATTTAAACACCTGACAGTAAAAAGTTGGATGGAGATGTCGTTACGTAACGTGTTTGAGTATGATTGAGGATTGTGAGGAGGTGGATTGAGACCTTTATAACATAATCGTGTTTGAAATCGGTAAAACCTATGGAGGAACATATTTTATATTATGTTAGTGATCAGTTTTTTTTTTCTTAAAAATACAATTCCCGCGTTAAGAATAAATCCTGTGCTGCGGGGCACTTTACAAACATTCATGAAACGGACACAAAAAACACCCAGACTCAGAACAACAATTTGTGAATCACACAAAGTGTTGACCCATGTGAGTTTTATTGTTATTTAATAGATGGCAAACGAGCAGACGTATCGCCTGATGGTAAGCGATTACCGCCGCCTACGGATACCAGCAACACCAGAGGCGTCACAAGTGCGTTGTCGGCCTTTGGGGATAGGGTGGGCGATGGGGCAGAGGTTGGGATATGGGCCTCCGGTATCCTCACTCCCTCAGTGAAACACAGCGCAGGCGCTGTTTCACACCAATTTTCTGTGGGGCCGTGGTATCACTCTCTCTCAATTACTACCGTTTGACCTATTATGTTTTCTGATATTAGACCTTTTAGGTGTTCTACGCGAAAAACGATTCAATATTAATACTCAGTACCACTCATAGTGGGTACTCATAATCAAGAGAATATTAAGATTTTTATTTAAATTTCTAAAGGGCAACACAATAGAAGAAAGCTGAAAGGGTTGTAATCCTTAGTACAGGCATAAGGCTGTGGTGTTGTAGCTAGCGATAAGGTGGTAACAGACAAGCGATTTATATTTATTTATTCAGTTAGTGCTAGACGTGGTTAAAATTTATCCTTGTTTTGATCAACTAAAGTAAAAGGCGTTGAAATTCATGTCATTTTCTTGTATAAAACACTTTCAGTTTTCTACGAAACTCTCTATTTCCTTGATTATTTGCTTGAGTAGGTTTGAATGTGTAGGGTACTATCAAAATTCTTGTAACATCACAAGTAACATTGGCACTAAAATAAATAAAAGATCTGTTAAAAAATAATAATACAGTACATAAAATTTAATTCCTTCGTTTGAAGTGGGCGCTTTTAAATATTTTTTAAACCATTAATATAATTGTCTAGAAATAAAACTGAAGGTAACGTGAATCAATAATTAAATTAAAAAATATTTATTAAAAAGCATTTGACGTAAACGTATAGTATATTTAAATTATTTAAACAATAATTTTATAAATAAGGAAAAATACCATCCCAAGAAAAATTTTAATATCTATCTAGTTAATTTATTAGTTTAAATATGAAAACATGTAGAATTTACACTATATTCACAGTAATGTAAACGAAACCAATACCAGCTGTCTTCTATTGTAACAGTGAATACGCTACCATAACCGCTTACCGCTTTCGCTGTGTCGATGGGACTGCATCTTTACCCCCAGTACTTTATAACGAAATAACTTTTACAAAAGAAGTTTCGAAAGGATTGTGGTTCTTTTAGTTTGAACTCCTTTAATATTGGCGAATTAAATATTACGTGCTCCTATAATGCACTTTTAACGAAGGACTTACATTTTTTTAGTTATTATAATTTATTTTGGATTTTAAGTAAGTAAGAAGCAAGTACCGCGGATAACGCCGCGGGGCGAAGCTAGTCTAAAAAGGTAGCCTACGTTACTCCCTATATCATTAGCTATCTATCAGTGAAAGTGCCGTAAAAATCGGTCCAGCCGTTCCAGAGATTAGCCGGAGCAAACAGACAAACCGACAGACAAACATTGTAAAAAATGTTATTTTGGTGGGTATATGTAGCGTGTATACATACAAATAAATTTAGTTAAAAAGAAATGGTTGTCTAAAGCGGATTTATAGACGATAGTTTAACCTGAAAACGTCATAACAAAACATTGATGAAATGATTGCATAATTATGAATAAAATTGAATAATTTGCACAAGCGTACAATGAGCGTAACGGGACAATTAGCGTAACGGGACAATGAGCGTAACGGGACAATGAGCCAACCTTTATCGTGCGTGCAGCCGGCGTTCATCGATTTATTAGATGTTGACACGTCTAAAAGCGGTTATTTTAAAATTACAAACAGACACTACAATTGTATTTATTTATATGCATATGGTACAGAGTACATTTAAACAGAGGAGTCACCTGATAGCTAGTGATTACCGCCATCTATTTACTCTTGCAACTTAATAAAGAATCAAAATTGCGTTGTCGACTTATCCCCTTGGTTTAATTACAGACTGCGTAAGTGGCGCAGTGGTAGTGGATGCGACTGTTGTGCTTGAGGTCTCGGGTTCAAATCCTGGGTCGGACCAAGTATTTGTGTGATCTACAAATATTTGTTTTGAAGTTTGTATGATTTGTATGTATTTACAAAAAAAAATAGTATAAATGTATCCATATCAGTTGTCTAGTACCCATAACACAAGCTCTACTTAGCTTGGGACTAGATGGCGTTGTCATGTGTCCCAAATATTTATTTATTATTTATTTATTTAATGAAAACACAAGAAAGTTAGATACAACATGTCTCATCTGTACGTCATAGAGCCGGCCAATAGTTTAACCCTCATGTTTTAATCAAAGATATGCATTAACAGTGTCCGAGTACGGTCAGTGAGACCGCAAGGCCGCAAGGAGCAGTTTAATTGTCTCCGAGATTTACGGGGCTACGAACGTGTTGGCCAAATTGAAAGTTGACTATAAATTAGCCAGGGGACAGACATTGGTAATGTGCTCGACGAAATTTAGGGGATTGTTTTGCTTATTCATTGTAATATTTTAGAGGAATTCATTGTTTTAGTGGGTTGTTCTAGATCGAATTACAAATATAGCTTTTTTATGGTCAAATCTCTTCCCAGAAATAGACGAGTTCTAAGTAACTCATCTATTGCCTCGGTGGCGCAGTGGCAGCGAATGCGAATGCTGTGCTTGAGGTCTCGAGTTCAAATCCTGGGTCAGACCAAGTGTTTGTGTGATCTACAAATATTTGTTTCGGAGTTTGGGTGTTTTCTATGTATAATATGTATGTATTTACAAAAAAAAGTATATATGTATTCATATCAGTTGTCTAGTACCCTTTACACAAGCTCTGCTTAGCTTGGGACTAGATGGCGTTGTATTTATTTCTTCTTCTACGTCTTGCTTCTTTTTCTTTTTTCTAAGTCAGTAATTCTTCTTCTTTCTACGTCCACGGCAATTTTTTCAAAGATTTTAATAATTTTTATTATAAATGTTAAATTATTAGAACACGCTGTAATTACTATTATATACTCACTTGATATGGAGTCTGGTCTTAAAAGGGCTTTACCTAATGATAATTTTAAGATCATGTTTTGTACAAGGTTCAACATATTGTCTTCTTGTTGTATTGTTCAAATTCTTATGCACTATATTGGCTAAAGTTTATGAAATTGCCATAAACATGTTACTCCTAACAATAGAGTTGTAGCCTCATTCAAATCTGGCGTAAACTCACTGTTACAATTAACATCTTCTGCTTCCCTAGTAGCCTCCGATCCAAACAATTGTCCGCTTTACTCAACCAACTATTGAATAAACAACCTATAATTTAATATTATTATAAATAAGTAGGTACCTACAACTTTCCGATCCTCACTAGCGTTCATCATTAATCCAGGCCACGCAAAAACAGTCAACCTTAAAAAACATCAATGGCCGAATGAATGAACGAACTACAAATAAAAAAAATAATTAAATGGTAATGCGTCACGTGATTCTGACGTCATAATGGCCATCAGCGACCGATACGTAATCAACGCGGTTCGGGCGCGCGAAAAAACACGTTATTTTTAAACGTTAAACGAAATAAAAAAGTAATGAGTTATTGATTTCGCCGGTCATTGCCTGACCTTGACAATGGCTGTAATACAGCAGGTCAAGGACGTATTTATTTTTACTCGTTCAGCATTTTAAAGTTGTGGGAACGATTTTATGAGGTGTGTATTTAATTCAGTAATCTTCGTTTAACTTCGGAAATATGAAGAGTGCCATTAAGGACAATGCGTTCTAAATTGAAATCACCTCTGTCTCCATACACATGGAGCGTTTGATAAAATTTGAAATAAGAACTGCCTTCCATAAGCCATAAAATATCTTCATAGAATGATGTGTCATTGTTACTGCACGGTTGGCCGAGTGGTTTCAGCGGTCGCCATGCCGCTTGCTACTGCGCCAAGTGTCTTGGGTTCAAATCCCACGCGGTACAACACTTTGTGTGATCCACGAATTGTTGTCCCGAGTCTGGATGTTCTTTGTGTCCGTTTCATGTATGTTTGCAAAGTCCCCCACGACACAGGATGTTTATTCCTAATGTGGGAGTTGTCCTTAAAAAAAATAAAAATAAAATTGTTTCTATCATATAAAGACTAGATATTTTTATTTAATGTTCTTGGAACATGTAGTTTATTTATTGCAGTATCGTCAAGATCCATATGAGAGAAGTATTGCCTCTGTGGCGCAGTGGCAGCTATACTTAAGGTCTTGTGTTCGAACCAAATGTTTGTATGATCTGCAAATATTTATTTCGGAGTTGGGTGTTTTCTTAACTGCTACGCTAGCATATGGGACTGCTAATCAAGAAGTCTCGGGTTCGATTCTGTGTTGGGCCAGAGTGATGTATCGTGTTTTTTAGCTCGGAGTATGGAAGATAGCGGTGTTTCTTGCCCGTGCCTCTAAAAGCACGTTAAGTTGACGGCCCCGGATGCCATGAACATCTATGATAATCGTTATTGAGATGTCAGTGCTTTCAAATACCCTGACACTAGTTTCAACCTTCGAATTCAGTTCATCCTCAGGGTTGTGTTGGAATATCTGATATTTAGGTAAAACCGGGTGAAACTAGTAGCCGACCCCAAATAATCTTGGAATAATGTGGAAAGAAATTTGGGGGTTTCCTACGTATTACATGAATGCATTTACCAAAAACAGTATATTTGTATTTATGTCAATTGCCTTAGTTTGAGACTAGATGACGTTTTGTGTTAGACGTCTGAAAATTTATTCCGAAAAATATTTATGTATTTATTACAAGACTTAATGATGATCGACAATCTTGAATCGCGTGACCCATTTTGCTGATAAATAGTTTGAAACCGTCAAAACAACAAAGATTTCCCTCTTTTGCATGTACAGTGCACACCGTACATAGGACGTTTTATATATTAAGTAAGCTAAGTTTTTTTTTGTTTTTTTTTTTTTTTGTTTTTTTTTCTTAACTCCCACATTAGGAATAAACATCCTGTGTCGTGGGGGACTTTACAAACATACATGAAACGGACACAAAGAACATCCAGACTCGGGACAACAATTCGTGGATCACACAAAGTGTTGTACCGCGTGGGATTTGAACCCAAGACACTTGGCGCAGTAGCAAGCGACATGGCGACCGCTGAAACCACTCGGCCAACCGTGCAGTCGTCGTCAATACTGGTCAGAGATCTATGCAATTTTTACCTTTATCGTCAATGCAGTAGATAACATATTAGATAATACAGTAATAATCATATTTTGAATTCATGCTCTTTGGAATTAACTATGTGTCATGTCCTTCCAACACAAAGGGAGGATCCTCCTACTAGTCGAGGTGATCATGTCTGGCGGGCCACTGCCCAACAGTTGATGTTGGGATGTTGTATATATGATAGTCGGCGCGAGAACTTCTATTGCGCGATTCAGGATTGGTAGTTACTCCGTGTAGTGCGTTACTTCGTAGTTCAGTGTATCTTCGGTAGATGGCGCGATACGAGAAATATCTCACATACATTATGTAATTAAATGACAGATAAAAAGTTGTTATCATGAAAATGCATATTTACGCGAATTTTGACCTAATTGTATTTCAATGTCTGTAAAAAGGTAAGCTTATGGTGGGTCATGTTTTAAATTTGTCGATAGTACATAAAACCGCTTACATATACCTACGGGTCATGACAGGAAAACTCGAGTGATTGCATATGTCACTCGAGTGATAGTGTGTCAAGGAAGTTCTTCGTTCTCTCAAGAAAGACTTAACCCTTGCATCTTCGATTAAATGAATGAATGAATGGATTGAATGAAACAATTGAGCGATGGTGTTAGTAAATTGTGGGGGAACGGGTGTCATGTTTCACCCAACACAAAGGGAGGATCCTCCGACCAGGCGAGGTGATCATGCCTGGCGGGCTACTACCCAACAGTTGAAGTTGGGATGTTGTATATATGATAATCGGCGCGGGAACTTTATTTGCGCGATTCAGGATTGGTAGTTACTCCGTGTAGTGTAGTTTGTAGGTACAGTGCGTAACTTCGCAGTTCAGTGTATCTTCGGTAGATGGCGCTGTATGTGGAGGTTGCCACAAAATTATAACGAAGTGTCTGATTAGTTTTATTTGTGTTATTTATAAAATGTATTTGCAAAAAAATTTTAATAATATTAATAAAAAAAATTTTTAGAGCATTTTAAAATGTTATGTTACGACATTAATAATATTAGGTATCTAATAAATAACTTTATGCAAATCGTCTCAATGTAAATAAATTTACTCACTGTTGATGCACCGACATGTTTTTATTAATACATTATGTATAATAATAACTTGACACACATCACACATGAACATATGATTCCAAATTAAGTAGCACCTGTACTTTATTTATGCAAATAACTAAACTAACCCAGATATAAAATGAATGACCGGAATCATTACTGTCTTGTTTGTCTCCTATGGGAATCGAACCCAAAACCTCCGGCTTAGCGCTCACGATCAATAACCACTAGACCAACATGTCCGTTATATAAATGCAAACAACATGCAAAAACTTTTTAAATCTTACCTTCGCAGAATATTCTTAATTATTAAACAATTATCCTTTAAATGTATAAGGCACGTAATCAGACTTAATTTTTCACTTTATATTGCACTATTAAAAAAATATAATTATTAAAAAAATAGCACCTCTAAACTAATAGCTCATTTATTGCAAACTATAAAACCTTCATGTAAAAGTAAAAAAAAACACAGCACTATGGAACTTCCAAACTTTTTAAAAATAGATTCCAATTTTGAAATTAAAATTTATTCTGTTTTGAATGTGTCACATTTGAATTTGGCGGGTGGCGCGCGCCCAGCCCGCTCGTGCGGCGGTCGACAAGGAACTCGTCTTGGGCCCAAAAGACGTTATGTTGGACCCTTCAATCTCCCCTTATTTGATCTTGATAATAGTGAGTGCTCTTTAGTGGCCCGTTTTATAAAAAAATGAACAGCTGTTTGGGTAATAGTTTGGAAAAAATTGGTTTGGAGATTTGTTTTACAATTTTAAACAAAATTAATTGTTTAATATGGTTTATTTTATTATGTTAAAGTCCACTATTATTAAATTGGTGTTCCTCACACAAATTAGTCTAATAAAAATAAGAGTTGGTTTTAAGAGTTTGTAACCGTTTTTGTAAATAACAATACATGTAAGTCTATTTTTTTTATATATAAATATTAGAAAAAAATACAATTAGTTTCTTTACACCTGTTTTGATTTTAGATTATACATTTATAAAAACAATAATACTTATGTTTAAATATTGTCTACATACTTGAAACATATAGGCAATATTTAAAATTAAAAGAGGCGATGGTCGTAATTCCAGCACGTCACAATATTAAAAGCAACCAGTTAAAGTATGAAGTCCAAGGACCAGGAAAAGCTAATGTAAAATAGCATCTATAATTTAGGCAGTAAAGTCTAAACGTCATTAAAGCCAGGTGTGCGCATAAAAAAGGTTTATTTTGAGGGTGAGCTTTCGTCGCGATTACTACTGTTGTTCGTACACACATAAAAGACGACAATAACTCCAGAGGCGGACTAAGAGATAACGACTTATTATATTTTGTAAATATATATTTCTTTGAATGTATCATAGAATTAGCTTTATATTTGGTAGACATAACCAACTTAACTGCAATAATAATACGAATAATATCCTTTAGTATCTGCCAAAAATTGCAAAAAATTAGGTTTTTGGTTCTTTCAAATATAAATACCTCTTTAAATGGCAAGAATTGAGTACCAATCTTGATTTTACAAGATTAAAAATATGTTACTATGGACTGTATCATAACTGGTAGAAGCAGTGTCAGGTGCATGTGTAAAGTGACTAATGAGTACTAAACTGTAAAATCAAAACACGTAGAATTATTTCAAGATTATTTCACTAACCCAAAATTATACTTCAGTTTCACATGTTTGTAAGTCTTTTATTTAGATTTATGAGTATCTAATAACTATATTTAGTATATTTCTTAAGAATCATTATATTATTTAAAGTTCGTCCCTGTGTTAGGAAGTATTGCACGGTGACTTATTTTAACGGTCGTTCGTAGCGCGCGCCCTTACAGTGTGGTGGAATAACTGCGGTCCGCTAACATTATTCTACTATTTTTTTACTCGATTTTCAATTAATTTAGTTATTGGCTTAACTATGACCGATATTATTTTGAAGTTTGACAAACTTTTGTTAAATTTCTTCTTTTGTTCTTACTGTAAAAGTTATTATATTTTTTTTTTTTTTTTTTTTATTGAATTGGAGGCAAACGAGCAGACGCATCACCTGATGGTAAGCGATTACCGCCGCCCATGGACACCTGCAACACCAAAAGCGTCACAAGTGCGTTGCCGACCTTTGGGGGATGGGGGGAGGGAATGGGGGAGGGGTTGGGGTATGGGCCTCCGGTATCCTCACTCACTCGGTGAAACACAGCGCAAGCGCTATTTCACACCGGTTTTCTGTGAGGCCGTGGTATCACTCCGGTCGAGCCGGCCCATTTATGCCGAAGCGCGGCTCTCCCACGGTGAGATTTCATTTAGATCATTTATTAAATGATATATAATTAGTTAACACTCACAATAAGCATGATTGTTGTCGTTGCGCTTGTTATTTATTATGTACAATCTAAGCCTATAAACCTGAAATTCATGTCTATAGAATCATCATCATTCATTTCTCCAATTTCATTAAATTATAACTTTTTTATATATTTATTATTTACATTACGGCTCGACCAGGGTTGTCACTCTGAGCGAGGCCGTTGTTTCCACGGCTTCACAAAAAGTGCTTAGCAATTATTTCAATGCTTTTCGCGAACTAAGGTAGGTAATAGTGATCAGACAATCCTCTTGTGTTGTTAACAACCTACTTATGTCTATAGACTGCGGTACTCATATATTATCAGGTGAACCGTCGCGCCTGATGTCTGCTTGTTTTTAAAAAAGTTTTTTTTAGGTAACTGACGGTTGGCCTAGTGGTTTAGCAGTCGTCACACCGCTTTATACTGCGCCAATTATTATGGGTTCAAACCCTACATGGGACAACACTTTGTGTGATCCACAAATTGTTGTTCTGAGTCTGGGTGTTCTCTGTGTCAGTTTCATGTATATTTATAAAGTGCCCCGCCACACAGGATGAACCCATATTACTAACAAGCGTGCAAAATAAGAAAAGAGTGTGTGTACTTATGTACAAGCGTTAGAAGTTATACTTCTTTGGCGTATGAAAAAAAAAACTAAAATGCAGAAGTGATTAACGATAAATATTAAAATTAATCAAAAATATTTTATTTAAATAAATAATATTTATTTATTCACACTGTTTAATTGTACTGTTACGAAACACGTGTTCTAAATATAATAATACTAGAATATACAACTTGAACATAGTTATCGATTTTCATGCCACCTAGAACTAACTTCACGATGTAGAATTCAGGTGTCGGTGTGCGCGCACATCGTAAAAATTCACTCTCATCATTTTTCTCCATCGCGCCAAAAGAAGTATAACTTCAAAAACTGATTACAACCAGAAATGTCTTAGCAATGTTTTGTTTTTATTACTTAAATTCAACAAAAAAAATAAACACAAACGTAATCTTAGCGTATACTGAGATGGTTCAAAGCAATTTAAAACAAAATAAAATATTTATTTATAGCGACCCGCATTGATATCCTCTGTCCCTTGTACGTTATGGTCGAACGTTATGCATCTTCGAAATTCAAAAACAAGCGCTAGAGCGAAACGGGGTAACGTCTTTGGCACTTCACCAATATTTGTAAGAAAGTGAACCATAATGATCCAAAGTTTTAATTTTTATTGGTAAAAGCAACTTTTTTTTTCATTAAATTTAATCGAAGACATTTTAAAGCGTTTTTAGTATACAAAATAAGTAGTCTCAAATATAAGGAAATGCAGCGCTAAAATTTATTATTTATTGGTGCATCATGAATATTAATTTCTTAATTAATCACAACCTTATACCATGACGTGTAATAATTAAAAAAAACAACATCTTTTAAACATGACGTTCAAAAATGTTTTGACAGGTCGTCGATTGTTCTTTTTTTTTTCTGTAGATGCGATATTTATACGAGGAGGACATTGGTATTACGATCTAGTCTACTGACTAATGAGTAATGGTGGAATGAGACTGGTGAAATGGTGTTCACTACTACTTGAAGTTTTTTTTTTGTGTCGCACTTCGCCATCTAGTCCCAAGCTAAGCAGAGCTTGTGTTATAGGTACTAGACAACTGATATAAATACTTATATACTTTTATCTATATACATATATGATATGATTCTGTCAAATAGTGTAAACATTTATAGAGATTCGTTGTATGTATTTGATATTTTTTTTATATGTGGTATTCATATTCAGTGAACTTAAATAGTCACCTTTTAACACAGTTTGCTCATACTTTTTTGTTAAAACTCTTGTTTGGTACAAGTAAAAGTTTGAAAATAACCCTACCAAGTACGTAATAACTTCTAATAAACATGAATAACCTATGTCTCCTGGGCCATCAATAAGAATCTATCGACATCTCATCCCTTAAAATTGGTTCAGTAGTTTAGGCGTTAGTTATACATAGACTGCACGTTTGGTCTAGTGGTTAAGCGGTCGCCACGCCGTTCCCTATTCCGCCAAGTGTTGTGGGTTCAAATCTCAAATGGAATAACACTTTGTGTGATCCACAATTTGTTGTTCTAATTCAGGGTATTCTTTGTGTCCGTTTCATATATGTTTGTGAAGTCCCCCGCAACACAGGAATTATTCCTATTGCAAAAACACTATCAAAACTATTACCCTTCCTTTTGTCTACGCCACAGTCGAGTAATAAATGCAGTGGTATGTTAAAAACAGATAATTTGACGGAATTTTTGTGGATGCTGGCTTCCAATCTGCCGCCTCTTAAATAATAAATCTTTTCTGTCATGAACTGATTTTAATGAGATTCCAGTGATTAATGATATATTTTATAGGCTTAATTTTTTTTCTACACCAATGACCAAAGTACGTTAGAACCAGGTGTGCGCACGAGCATATCGTCACAAACCAAGACGCGTGGCGAACACACGAACGGATGTCTCCAATAATCTAACATTTTTTACAAACAAACTAATAAAATCTACCTTATTCCTGAAGAAATAAGGTTGGATATCAATTGAGGGTGTGGCACGTGTCAAGAGTATTGTACAAGAAAGGTACAGGATGTTCGCAAAAGGGTGGCTACCCTCTAAGACGTTGGGAGTAAGGAAGCGTTACAATACAACATATGGGTGCTTCGGTCTAGTGAATTAGACCTTATATTTGTTTTGTGCATCGACTAGACACAAGATTGTAGATTGTAATGGTGTTAATCTATACAGCATGGGGATTAATTCAGGGATTGTGATTGCTAAATATAACGGACTAGCTGAACCCCGCGGTGCTACCCGCGGTACGACAATAAACACAGGCAACGTCGCGAGGCGAAGCTAGTATCTTTATAAATTATGACCCACGCAACCTCGTTTGCGTCTTATATAAATAAGTAACTTTTCTGGTTGATTTTTACACCTTGTGTCCGAAAATCCCAAGTATCTTACGGAACCCTATTTTTTTCCAAAATAAAATATAGCCTATGTTACTCGTGGATAATGTAGCTTTCGAATGGTGAAAGAATTTTTAAAATCGGTCCAGTAGTTTTTGAGCCTATTCATTACAAACAAACAAAAATAGGTACAAATCTTTCCTCTTTATAATATTAGTATAGATGATGCAGACAGCAGTCGAGGCGGCATGGTTGTATTTACTTAATGATGATCAGATATTATGATCAAAGATGTCACACAAATGGTGGTGCTAGCACATATTTCCTAAACAAATAAATATTCCGGACATCTAACACACATCTAGCCCCCAGCTAAGCAGAGCTTGTGTTTACTTTTTTTTTGTAAATACATACATACATATTATACATAGAAAACATCCAAACACCGAAACAAATATTTGCAGATCATACAAATATTTGGCCCGACCCGGGAATCGAACCCGAGACCTCAAGCAGTCGCATACACTACCACTACGCCACCGAGGCAGTAAAGTCAATGCTGCTTGAATTGTTGTAAATCCGTTAACTTTATAACGGGTGTTTTTTTAAGCTAGATAGAACTTTAAATTGTAAAAAGTAACACAAAAAATTAAATTTTGATGAAACTTTTTTTTTTATTTGTTTCAGTATACTCTGACAAATCATCATGAATAGACTCACGCTTGAACAACGCTACGAAATTATCCAAATTTACTTTGAAAATCAGTCGTCGATTCGCGCAACTTATAGACGACTGTTTTATCGCAAAATTGTGTTCAGCGATGAGGCGCATTTTTGGCTTAACGGGTTTGTTAATAAGCAAAATTGCCGCATATGGATTGAGACCAATCCACAACAGACCCTACAGACTCCATTACATCCAGAAAAATGCACCGTATGGTGCGGTTTTCACGCTGGTGGCATCATCGGACCTTATTTCTTCAAAAATGAGCTGATTTTCAAAGTAAATTTGGATAATTTCGTAGCGTTGTTCAAGCGTGAGTCTATTCATGATGATTTGTCAGAGTATACGGAAACAAATAAAAAAAAAAGTTTCATCAAAATTTAATTTTTTGTGTTACTTTTTACAATTTAAAGTTCTATCTAGCTTAAAAAAACACCCTATATAACTAGTATTCAAAAACCGAAACTACTTACCCTAAAGTTCAACCTTTATGCTATCGCGTCACTATACTTACAACAAATGTCTCTACATAAATCTAGGATTTCGAGCAAGAAAATTGGTAACAAACAAGGCATCATTTTTAGTATAAATATAGGTTCAGTACTGATTGGTTTCCGTAATCCCATAACATGATATTCAAAGTAAGAATACAGGATAATATTATTTTTTACACTGTTAGACCCAAACAGATACAACGATAATGGTTTTACTACATTTTTAAAGCGATAGAGCGAGAATATTTATTTTAAAAACATTTTAAAAAAGTGCGTGCGTACAAAGTACACATGTCAGAAGTGAGAATTATTAAAATACATTTATTTTATATTGTTTAAAAAATAAAATAGTAAAATCTCAGATAGTTAATGTTAAATTAAAATTCGCTTTTTCTCACTCTGTCTCAATCGGTCTCAATCGCTCTCTCGCTCTTCTTCGACAAAAACGCTGCACATCTTCGTGACGCTAATAGGTATTATTGCGTTTGATCCGTAAAAAATTACCCTCATGCGCCCAAAGAAGTTTTACTTCAATAAATCGACTAAATAACGTTAACAATTATTACAACACCCTGTAGATATACCTCGAATTATTAATAAATAAATCATAGGGTAAACAACACCGTTCCAGACAATACAAATCGTTGAGCCGATTACCACCGAAGTTCCCCAAGACAATCAACTAACAGCCATCGGACATTCTCGAACATCAGACAATTTGTCCACCACTATCTGTTGACGTAACTTAGTTAAGTCTCAGTTCCAAGACGGACGTCGCAAATTGCTACAGGTTTATCACTTAAGCTTCAAGTTAGACTAATTTGGCTACAAGTTGCGCTGAAACTATTAACTTCTCTTGACACGGTTTAATTTCAAGACGGACTTTAGACTGTCAATCTGACACTGACATAAATGATTTGAATTGATAGATTCAATTAATAGCGAGGGATCGTTTTTGGTTTTTTCTACTATTTATATCTTTTCGTACTATTCACAGTTCAGAAAATAAAATATATTTACTACATTATTTTGTAATACGCAAGTAGTGACAATAATGTTAAATTTTTTACCTCGGCGTACTTCAATTCGTTCACAATTGCTACATTCATACCATAACCTGTGTCTACACCAGCGCCATTCTGGAAGGTTTTTGAACTGTTATTTACAGCTTATGCTGGACACTTTTTTCAATTTTCTACCATATGAGATAACACTCCTTATAAAACCTACTCTACCTTCCATAGTTTTTTCGAAATGAGGATGACATGAAATGGGGGCTCCCATTTCATGTCATCCACATTTTATATATTTTTTATCATTAATTTCATCACGACGACGACTTGAAGACTTATAATTGAAGACTATAAATACTTAACATTGGTAGAAATAGCTGATCCGAGTGATCCGGCTGGTTGCCATTTCATCGAAAGAAGAAGAAGTTAATGGTGTTGAAACTGTGTCTTAGCGCTTTTTAACCGACTTCAAAAAAGGAGGAGGTTCTCAATTCGTCTGTGAAGTGAAGAGACAAACAAAAACTAGACTTATAAAGAATAAATTGGTTTTGTAGTATTAATGGTACGGATCCCCATACCAAAATAGGTATTGTCCTTTTGTACAGGGATAGATTTTAGGCCGGAATAGCAAATATCGTGAAGGTGCGTAGGAATCGATATAACATCAAGTGTAATACCACATTCTTTTCTTGCATTTGTTTAATAATCACAATTTTTTCACAAAGAAAATCGACTTTAAGAACTGGATCAAATATAAATGGGAAGCATCAGTTTTCAAATAAAAAAAGAATCATCAAAATCGGTTCCCTAGCCGAAAGTTATGAGGTAACAACCATGAAAAAAAATGACAACTTCCTCCTTTTTTGAAGACGGTTCAAAATCATTCAAAAACAAACTGAAAATGAATTCTAAATGGTACGTTTAGCTGTTGTTTGTTGCTAAACTTTAGCATAACACAAATATGTTAGTTATCGAATTTTAAAATTGGGTACTAAATTTTCGATTACAATATATCGGTACTAGTATGTTCACTCATGACCACAGATCAGTGATCTGTGCTCATTTCACACCATAATTACTTAAAAATAATTGAAGTAGATATTAACTCTAGAATTTCACAAAAAAAAATGGATTTCGTCATTCTTTTATGTGTACAGTCATAAATGATTGATCCAAATTTAAAATAATTAAAAAGGAAATGAGTGCTAGAAACTAGAATGTAACGTTTTTTTTATACCTGCCATAAACAATTAAAGCAACAGTCAGCCTTAACAATAGCAATATTGTGTATTAGCAACCTGTTACGGAAGCATATAATTGAAAAAAGAATTTAAAAAAGTGACCCAGGATTTCGAATATCGAAATGACGGCTGCTGCTAACAGTATCTATTAAAAGCTACCGTATTTTTAAAGGTATAAGGTTGAAAACTTATCGGGTTGGTCGGGTATAGATAATGTAGACGTTATAAGTGATTAGTTCTGCTGCAGGTTGATGATTAGTTTATGACAGGAACGGTTTTTGAATGGAACCGATTTAGTTGTTGACAACCCCTTATTAAGAAACTTATAAGGTTGTTTGTTTAACCGACTTAGAAAAAAGTTACTTCTTTAGCTTCGGCACGAAATCAAATTAGATTTTTTTTAAATTGTAATAGGTACAGGACAAACGAACGGACGGATCAGTTGATTATTATAAGTGACTCTCCATTTATGACTAAGTATGGGTCTCCCGTTAACTAAATTGAACATTAATCAATTGTCGTCCATTGCTGAACGAAGGTCTCCCCCAAGGAGCGCCAACAGTCTTGGGCAGTCCGCATCCATCTACTGCTAGCTACTTTCTTCAAATCGTCGGTTCATCGTGTTGCGAGGCATCCACTCTAGGAGTCTTCGGAGGAGGACATTTCGGCTCCACCGACCATCGCTTCGTCTAGAGACATGATTGGCCCATTTCCACATCAGCGTACTGATTCATCGTGCGATGTCGGTTACTCTAGTCCTCTGTGGAATAATGTCGTTTTGAATTGTCGTTAGCTATAATCGTGCTATAAGATACAGCTTTTTATTTGTAAACGTAATTAACTTTAAGGAACTTTAAAGTTTATGAATAAGGCTGCAAAATTTTAAAAGTTAAGCAATTCTTTGTTTTAATATCTTCATAACAAAGATTATGTGTTATTATTCATTACATTTTCAGGACATTTATTAAAAGTAATTAATCACAGAAAATTGAAAAAAAATTGTGAATGACATTTAAATTATTTGTTTATAACCGCGCGAGTCGGTTAAATTAAATGTACGCTATGCTATACAAATAAGGAAACAAAATTGGAATGGTTGTTCGTAATATTAAAATAATCGCTTTTACTAAATGCAATTTCTTTCTGTCTGTCCACCTGTCTGTTTGTTTGTTCTAGCTAATCTCTGGAACGGCTGGACCGATTTACACGGAACTTTCACTGGCAGATAGCCGATGTAATTAGGAGTAACTTGGCTACTTTTTTTTTACTTAACTTCGCTCCGCGGTTTTACTCGGTGTCGTAAATGTACAAAAAGAACCGCGGGTAACACCGCGGGACTCAGCTAGTTTATTATAATTTTTACTGACAAGTAGAACTTCACTTCATTTACTAGTCATATTGATGAAACTATTAAATTTTTAGTTTTGTACTAAAACAAACATTTATCTCGCTACTATATTGATTAAACAGGCCCGGTACTCCGACAAAACCCGTATTCAAGATACAAAACGACGTCTATTATTATCGCTAGTTATCATGGTACGGGGTACGCGACATATGTTCGCTGGAGCAGTCTTAATTAAGCGCAAGTGGCATCAGGTGTTGTGCTATTAACGCTTATTATTCTCTTTTTTGACGTTCGAAGTATGACGTCAGCGATGGTAAATATGGCCTTAGTTACATCACATCAAAAGCCTTTCGTAATCTTTTGCTAAACATATAAGTAATTAGCTGACCCTCGCAACCTCGTTTACGTCTACTATTGACCGTAGCGTGATAATTTTTGCCCGTTTTTTAAACATTCTTCATTGGAGCTCCGCTCCTAATGGCCTTAGCGTGATGATGACCTATGGCCTTCCTCGATAAATGGACTATCCAACACTGAAATAATTTTTCAAATTGGACCAGCGATTCCTGAGATTAGCGCGTTCAAACAAACAAACAAACTCTTCAGCTTTATAATATTTATAGATACAATAAATATATAAAAAAATATAATAACTGCCTCATTGGTCTAGCGGTTGTATGCGACTGCCAATCAAGAGGTATCGGGTTCGAATCCCGGGTCGGGCCAAAAGTGTTATTGAGTTTTTCTGATTATAGAAATACTTAATAACAGCTTGGAGTTTGGAATTATTGGGGTCTAAACCCCCGTGCCTCGAAGAGCACGTAAAGCTGTGCGCCTGATCTCTTCCCGGTCGTGTCGGTTAACCGTACCATCGGATTATGATAGAGGGAAGAGAGAGTGCACTTGTGTTTGCGCACACACTTGTGCACTATAATATCTCCTGCGTAGTTGGCTGGTCTCCGTTGAGACTAGCCGCCGTGGCCGTAATCGGCTAGGAGACTGTCATATGTTCGGAATCGAAGTGGGATGTTAAAAAGTGAGTCTTGTATACAGGGTCTAACCATTAACCAGGGTAGGAGGTCTCCACTCTTCCACGCTGGCAGACAGATTGGTATAGGTTTCATTTAAGCTTGTCCTGTGTACATTACTCCCTTAATGGGTTCTGATGATTCTTTCGGGATGAATTAAGGTGGTGAAACTAACTACGTATTATTAAATCGCAGTCACAGTTTTCTTTTTCTAACTCTCAAACGTACAATTCCTGCAGTATCGCAGGAGAATATATAAACATAAATATGAAACATAGATCAATAATTCGTGGATCATACAAAGTATTATCCCATAGGAATCCTTTAGGAAGAGGCGCGGTGATTGTATTAAACCTATGCTATACGTGTAATCAAAATTTGAGGAGTATAAAGTTTTGTACCTTAATAGAAATTTACTTTTTTTTACTCTAAATATTTTCCGAACAAATTCCAACTTCACTTGAACGATACAGGCACGAATCCATTTTTTTAAAGAGACTATTTACCTAGTGGTTAATGATCTTGTACGCTCATAGCCCAGTTGCACTCAGTGATTAAAAACAATTACCGAGGGTAAGTAATTATGGCGCGGTCAGTACCTGGGTGACCGTTGGTGGCATGTTATCATGAGGGTGTATTCGGAGGTCATGTGAAGCAGTCGGTCCCGGTTGCTATCATAGGATAACACTCGTGAAGCTCAGTAGGAGGTCTTTGGACGGCTTAAAAACATCCAACGGCAAAGATTACGTAGCCATAACGTTGTCTTGCCAGTCCCCAACCCGCACTCGGCCAGCGCGGGGACATATGGCCTTAAACCTCTCACGCCAGGAGACCCGAGCCCAGCATTAGGACGTTATCGATGATCCTGACAGCTAAGCGGGTTGTTGTGGGTTCGATTTACCCCAGGACGAATAATTGTGTAATGAGTACGATCGTTTGTTGTATAATATGTGTGTTTGGAAATATATTTCTTGTTTATCATGAGTCTGGTTACCATAGTTACCATAAAACAGTTTCTACCTAGTTAGGGTCCCGACAACCATGTATATGATATCTGTATATAGAAGATATCTGAAGATATTATTATTATGATGATATACTCCAGTCCAGGCCAGGTTTCGAAGATGATCATCAAACTATGCAGGAGATATTTTAATGCACAAGTGCGCGCGCAGGTGCACTCTCTGTACCCTCTCACAATCCGATGGTACGGCTTCCCGACGCGACAGTGGAGAGATCAGACGCAGGACCGACGGCTTTACGTGCTCTTCAAGTTATATTTTACGTTAAAATAAATTTTCAAGTAAACATTATAAGCTATTCGTATCTCTTCAAAACCACCCAAAAGAAACAAGATTTTTAATGAAATTAGTCCCTTTTGACTGGAGAAGTTCCACCACCCTAATTTGTCAAATATTTTTTTACCAAACACATTTGCTTGACCAAGTCGCTAATAAAATCTGTTAATGAAAGTGACATAGGAGACAGACGGACTACGGAGGGTGTGTTTACGACCGAAGAACTCCGAACGATGTTTGACAACCTCTCCAAACAATTGGCCCAATTTTTACCTATATTAACCAATATTTGGATGTTGGGCAAACATTGGGAGACTTGGGCATAAGTACTGATCGATCGGTGAATGAAGCTTTGTTGTATTGGTTATACATTGCACATATTTTTCTTAGGACATGTCTGAACTATTTTAAAGGAAAAGGGAAAGAAGACATCTACGACAAACACCTCGCTAAGCATATCTTATGATTAGCTATGGTCATTCTCATAGTCTTCAAGATTTAGACCGTGGGAGAGCTATGCTTCGGCATGAATGGGTCGGCTCGACCGGAGTGATACCACGGCCTCACAGAAAACCGGTGTGAAATAACGTTTGCACTGTGTTTCACCGAGTGAGTGAGGATACAGGAGGCCCTGGGGTATGGGCCTCCGGTATCCTCACCCCTCCCCCCATCCCCTTTCCCATCCCCCAAAGGTCGGCAACGCACTTGTGACGCCTTTGGTGTTGCGGGTGTCCATAGGCGGCGGTAATCGCTTACCATCAGGTGATACGTTTGCTCGTTTGCCCACTATTCAATAAAAAAAAAGAAAAAATACAGCGGTGAATCTTTACGTATTCTTTTTGTAATTTGAAACTAACATCTTTTTACTAAAAATAATATGGAAGTAGGTACATAATGTACGGTACTTATAAGTTTTTGTTCTTGAACGGCTGGACCGATTTTAACGAGACTATTACTGGCATATAGCTCTTGTTATAAAGAATAAGTTTTTCATAATACATTTACGGTTGAAATGAGTTTAAAGTCTCGTTAGATTTTTAACGGTGTTAGTACGCCACTCGTAAGTGGAGCTGGTTTTCGTAATTTTTAATCGATTTTACAAAACGAGGAGTTTCTCAATTCGATTGTATTTTTTTTACTTGAGTTAAGTACAAAAATACCTAAATAATTATTTAATTAAATTCGCAATAAACCGATACCATATTGGAAATTCGTTAATATATCAATCAATCGTTTATTCTTTTCATCACAGTTCAATAATAACTGTGTTTAAAATGATTAAATTTAGCAAAACAGAATTGTCGACACACCATTTGTCAGTAGACATTTTTTAGGTCCACCCGAATAATGGGGTACAAAAATTAATGATTTCATTTCGACAGCGTGGTATAACGTTGGCGAAAGTTGGTGAGCCAAAACCTCCTTTATTAGGAGAGGCCTATGTTTTTTATCGTAGTTGACTATAATGATGACAAATTTGCAAAAAAAATAGATTTTTTATTTTTAGTACGATAATACCATTAAAATTTATATTTCAATCATATTATACAATTAAAATAAATAAAATTAAGGATCTGTTTGTAATTTCAAATTGACAGCTTTTCAATGAATGCATATGAATTAACATACGGTACTTACGAGTATTTCAAAAATTATTTTTGTTTTTTCCGGTTAATCTCTATAAACCCTGGAGCGATTTTGACGGGACTTTTACTGACAAATAGCTGGCGTTTTATGGACTAACTAAAGCTACTCTTACCTACTTTAGAGTTTTTTTGATTTGCGGTGTTACTCGTGCCTATTGTTGTACCTTTACAGCACAACAACCGCAGGTAATACACACACACACACACGTATAAACCTATGGCGACCTCCACATTCAACATAACATACTACAGCGCCATCTACCGAAGTTACACTGAACTACGGAGTAACGTACCATACGGAGAAACTGCCAATCCTGAATCGCGCAAAAGAAGTTCTCGCGCCGATTATCAACACAAACAAGTACAACATCCCAACATCAACTGTAGGGCAGTGGCCAGGCATGATCACCTCGTCTTCGGAGGTCGGTCGGAGGATCCTCCCTTTGTGCTGGAGGGACATGACAACTGTTCCACCACATATCTAATAACCCAAGAAAACAAGGTTTTATTACAAAGAGTTCTTCAATTCTTGTGCCCCATGTCTATAAAAAGTGATACTGACATTTTTTGTGGAAGAAAAAATTCGTTATTTTCTTAATGATGACTCCCATGGTGTTCACAGACTGACAAATTATCCATTGATTGGCGGAACAGTTGGTGAATCTGTTAAAAGAAAAAAAAACAAACATTTCTTTTTAAATGGACAGTTTTACTTTTTATTTCTAGGAAGATATGATAACTGGCTTTTTGGAGAAGACAAAAAAGGTGGAGGTTTAAATGTTACTATGCACTGTTGGTATAATGGTTAGTAATCCAGACAGCTGAATCAGAGATCGTTTGTTTGAATTCCACCTAGCTCAACTACAATCAATTATTCTCTTAGTGTAATTTTTTAATATGTATTCAGAAATATGTGGGTGTAAAATTAATATCTACTATTATTATAAAGCTGAAGAGTTTGTTTGTTTGTTTGTTTGAACGCGCTAATCTCAGGAACCGCTGGTCCGATTAGAAAAAATCTTTCAGAGTTAGATAGTCCATTTATCGAGGAAGGCTATAGGCTATATCATACGAATAGGAGCGGAGCACCTATGAAGAATGTTACAAAAAGGGGGGAAAGTTTTCACGCTACGGGCAATAGAAGACGAAAACGAGGTTGGGTGGGTCAGCTTGTACTTAAATATTTGGAACATTTCACTTACACCGCCATCTAGCTTCAAACTCAGCAGACCTTGTATTATGAAAGCTAGATGGACTAATAGAATACTTATTCACTTTTTTTTTGTAAATACATACCTACATATTTTATAAAAAAAAAAAAAAACTCCGAAACTGACTGCACGGTTGGCCGAGTGGTGTCAGCGGTCGCCATGCCGCTTGCTACTGCGCCAAGTGTCGTGGGTTCAAATCCCACGCGGTACCTACAACACTTTGTGTGATCCACGAATTGTTGTCCCGAGTCTGGATGTTCTTTGTGTCCGTTTCATGTATGTTTGTAAAGTCCCCCACGACACAGGATGTTTATTCCTAATGTGGTAGTTGTCTTTTTAGAAAGAAAAAAAAAAAAAAAAAAAAGAAACAAATATTTGAAGATCATACAAACATTTGGTCTAACCCTCAAACTTGAGACATCAAGCACAGCAATCGCGTTCAGTACCACTGCGCCACCAAGGCAGTTAAAATTGTACTGTTTTTTTGTTACCTTATAATTTTCAACTGGGTGAACCGATTTTGACGATTCTTTATTTATTTGAAAGCTGGTGCTTCCCGTGTCGTCCGACTTCAATTTGGTTCAGTTCTTGACAACGGTTTTTTTTTATTTGATTATTTCAGGTATTACAGTGTGCCAGCATGTTTAATACTTGTATTTTTTTCAATCATGCTCGGCTTTTATTGGTCTAAGCATGATGTTAACTATGCCGTATGCTGTATATGTATATTATATTTTGATATGCAAGCTAGCAAAACACACATGTTAAAAATAACGTGACAATCGGTTGGATCCTTTCGGCATTTATCGTCAACAAATATTGTTTGTTGCACATAAAGAACACTGAAACTATTATCTTGAATTTCACATTTTTTTTTATTGAATAAGTGGCAAACGAGCAGACGCATCACCCGATGGCAAGCGATTACCGCCACCCATGGACACCCGCAATCCCAAAAGCGTCACAAGTGCGTTGCCGACCTTTGGGGATGCGGAGAGGGAATGGAGGGAGGGGTTGAGGTATGGGCCTCCGGTATCCTCACTCACTCGGTGAAACACAGCGCAAGCGCGTATTTCACACCGGTTTTCTGTGAGGTCGTGGTATAACTCCGGTCGAGCTGGCCCATTCATGCCGAAGCGTGGCTCTCCCACGGAAAAAAACATTTAAACATGTGTGCCTAACATAGGATAGTTAACATCACGCTTAAACCAAAACGAGAGGATCTGTAATACTCTAACATACTTTCTTAGAAAAAGTTATTTAACCTGTGGTTTGGAGGTCATGACTGCAGAAAATATACGAAAACATTAATTATTCCAAATACAGTTTCCTTTAACGAGGCACTTAACCCTCAAGCGATCCGATCTAAGATAAGTTTGTCTTCGTCTTAACCCTTCTTAATCTTCGCTCGGTATTAAGGGACCCAATGAAGTGAAATTTGCATAAGAATTTTCTCCAATGGTCCCGTATAGATTAAAGTGATTGTTTATTGTATGATTAAGGTTGCGGGTTCTATTCTCGGATAGAGAATATGGGTTTTGTGATTGCGTCTTCTCTTCTGATAAGGATATGAGTCCTAACTAAATAGTATTCAGTGTAAGTTATTTTAAAAGGAAAAATAAAGTTTTTTTTTTATTTGTTTTATAATATCGACTTATAATTGATGTATTTTTTGACGTGACAACTTCTAATAAATCGATGAACGCCGGCTGCGCGCACGAAAAAGAAATGACGAGAAACACAGAAACACACAATGAGCGTAACGGGACAATGGTCCCGTTACGCTCATTGTACGCTTGTGCAATTGATTCAATTTTATTCATAAAAGTATGCAATTATTTCATCAATGTTCTGTTACGACGCCGCGACGTCACGTTAAACTATTTTCCGTAAACCGATTTTACAGACAACCAATTTTTTTTATTGATGATATTTTTGGGAGAAGTTTTCTTATTAAGGAGCAATAAAATTTGTTTTTCCTTATAACTACTACTTAAATATACTTCTAAACCATCTTATACTTTATACTGTAAATGATAAACAGACACAGAGCCCCACAAACTGCAGACCTTCAGACGGCCGACAGTTTCGTAGGTTTCTTAATCAGTATGACTGCACGGTTGGCCGAGTGGTTTTAGCGGTCGCCATGCCGCTTGCTACTGCGCCAAGTGTCGTGGGTTCAAATCCCACGCGGTACAACACTTTGTGTGATCCACGAATTGTTGTCCCGAGTCTGGATGTTCTATGTGACCGTTTCATGTATGTTTGTAAAGTCCCCCACGACACAGGATGTTTATTCCTAATGTGGGAGTTGCCTTTAAAAAAAAAATGTATGAGAGTGCACAGATTATAACGATTCGATAAACAAGCCAAAAGCCAACCCAAGTTGTAGTATGCGGGGACTCTTAAAGTACTGTAGAGGACGAGTGTCATGTTGATGTTGGGATGTTGTATATTTATATGATAATCAGCGATTACACGATCATTTTTCCATTTTTGTCTGTCTGTCTGTTTGTTCCGGCTTATCTCTGGGACAGCTGGACCGATTTTGACAGGAATTTCACTGGTAGATAGTTGATGATATAAGAAGTAACTTAGGCTATTTATTTTTAAACTAACTTTGCCCTACGACGTTACGACAATAACTGCGGGCAACACAGCGGGGCTCAACTAGTCTTATCTATACAAATAGTTAAAATTGGAGTGTCTGTTGGTAATAATAAAATATCCACTTTTTACTTACACGGTACTTATACAAAAATTTCATTTTTTACAAGTTTTGTCTGTCTTTCTGTCTGTTTGTTCCGGCTAATCTCTGGAACGGCTGGACCGATTTTGACGGGATTTTCACTGGCAGATAGATGATGTAAATACATAGAAAGTAGCCTAAGTTACTTAGTTAAGTTATTATGGAGTAACTTAGGCTACTTTCTGTACGGTTCTTTCTTTCTTTATTGGTACGGATTTTACTGATTTTAGAATTCTAACTTTGTGAAGTACATACATATGGAATAAAGTTGCAATCCAATAGTACCCGTTCTATTTTTAAATCTAAAAGACTAAATCACCAGCTTAACAAAAGACTGAACATATTACAAAGTCTTCATCCGCGGCTACGAAAGGTGATCAGCGCCATCTAGTTAGGACATCCTGAACTATTGCGGTGTTAAATCCTTTGGATTAAAAATTATTGTTTTCAATTTAAAATCAATGTTTCGAGACTTAGATACGGTCATATCGAAATCGGTCCAGCTGTTCCAGAGATTGCCGAAACAAACAGACAGACAGACAACAAATGAAAATAATGTTATTTTGGTATATGTACGGTAGGCACATCTTATTGAACATATTACAAAGTCTTAATCCGCGGCTACGAAAGATGATCAGCGCCATCTGTTTAGGACATCCTGAACTATTGCGGTGTTAAATCCTTTGGATTAAAAATTATTGTTTTCAATTTAAAAAGTAGCCTCAGTTACGCCTTATCATCATTATCTTCCTAGCCTTTATTATTCCCAATATTTGGGGTCGGCTACCAGTTCAACCGGTTTTACCTGAATATCAGTTTTTACACAGAGCGACTGGCATCTGACCTCCGCAACCCCCTCAGTTACTCCTTATGACATCAGCTAATTATCTGCCAGTGAAAGTCCTATCAAAATTGGCCTAACCATTACTTAGAACGGACAGACAGACAGACAGACATAAATCGAACAACAACGCTTTTTTTTTAACAGACACTTTGTAGTGTCTGTTAATTTTTTTTATTTGTCTATATAGAAATAGAGGACATAAGGACATCGAAATAAATAAAACCTGTCTATATTAGCATGCTTCGATTCGATTTGCGATTACATAAGATTTATACTTATACCCGATCCCTAAAAAGGGCCATCGCTTAAATTCGTTGGTGAATGAGAGACTGGAGATTTAATGATGGAAGGGGAGTCAGCCTTATCTATTTTGATATTAAAACCCAACTGATGTAGTATTATCGTTAATTGAGTGATTGTTTCGCTTTTAAAATTAAACATTTGAACAAATAAAATATTGATTACTGTATTCAAATATCACACGAAACTATTGTTCACTAGGAGGTAGCAAATTAATATGTGAACTCTGGCACAAAATTTACGTAATTTATCCTCAGAGTCACGGGTTCGAGTTCTGTTCAGAGTACTAAATATTATTATACTTAGTACTCTGAACTTAAGTTATTATACACAACTTTATGGAGCCTGGTGTATTGGTTAGTGTACCCGACTTAAGCCAGAAATGCGTTCGATTCCCATAAAGTGTTTGCTGAGCTAGTATTGAGAAAGGCTTTTGTGGTCAATCGGGCGTTTACATATATATACAAAACTAGCTTTTGCGCGCGGCTCCGCCGGCGTATGTAGCAAGGAGTAGCCTATGTCGTTCTTCAAGAATCAAAGTATCATCATGCTAAATTTTATTGAAATCGGTGTAGCGGTTTTGCTGTGAAATCAGGACAGACAGTCAGACTATCACATTTATAATATAGGTATGGAAGGTATGGATTTATATGTTGACAAAATAAAAGAGGTGTGTCGGAACCGTAGTAAGAGGAGATCAATTGTCTCTGCTCTACCAGTCTGGGGAATAGACTGATGATGATGCATGTACATTTCTATACATCTATATAAATAAACAAAATTGGCATTAATAATTAATAAATGCATATATATGTATGTATACACGGTACATTTTTTACAACTTTTGTCTGTCTTTCTGTCTGTTTGTTCCGACTAATCTCTAGAATGGCTGGACCGATTTTGACGGGACTTCACGGATAGGTAGCTGATGATGTAAGGAATACCTTAGGCTACATTTTTAGACTAGCTTCGACAACAACCGAGGGTAACACCACGGGGTTCAGCTAGTCATAGATAAATTTCATACACAGATTTTTTTTATTGGATAAGAGGCAAACAAGCAGACGGATCGCCAAAACAACCTCCTTTACTCCTTTTTAAAATGCCGGCAACGAACTTGCGACGCCTCTGATGTTGCAGCTGTCTATAGGCGGTAATCACTTACCATCAGGTCTACTCGTTTCCCCCACATCCCATAGAAAAAAGGAACAGTTGATGATAGATCAGCAAGCTTTTTAAAAATAGTTTTAGTAACAATGATAGTATTAAATTCAGAAAGAATGGACGAAAGAAGAAATAGATACACACATCATTAACAGTTTTAGCAGTTCACTGCTTGCCACAGACCTGTACTTAGAAGACCTTACTTAGAAATATAAGTTTTGACCTGCTACTGTACCACACTCGCCAGATGGATCGGCATAGGGTTTGTATCAAGTTCTCCATCTTTCTACACTGACGTTATCCTACAAAGTTTGTTCCCTTATGCCCAGTTCCTATATTTGAAAAACGATCCGTTCTAGGTACGAGACAAACTTCTTAGCACTCCATGGATTCACCGTGCGGGTACCGGGTCCATCGTGTGGCAGAGGGAGAAACTCAAAGCAGTTCCCAGGACTTACGACCTGGATGTAGGTTTAAGGAGGCCCCCTTTAAGATGCGCATCAACGCTCACCTTCACTGCTCGAGTTTCCCGCCCTACCTAGCCAAATTTGGTAGGAACCTGTTAGTGCAGCCTTGGATACTCGTTCTAAAATAGAACTTACTGCAGATCTCGACAGGCCAAGGTCTTTCAGAAGGTTATAGAGAGATTTAGCTGGTATACCTCTCGCTCCTACTTCTACCGCGTATAAATTAACCACATAGCCATTTTTGTTAAGTACAGTTGTTAGATCGTAATATTTATTTAATTTTATTCTATGGTCTTCAGGAATATTAGTTTCCCACGGAACAGTAAGCTCTACTAATATTATGTGTTTAATTTGTCTAGAGAAAAGGAATATGTCCGGTCTGGATGACGAAACACCAACATCCTCTGGGACTTTATAGTGCTTATCATACGTATCCATTAAAATAGTCCAGTCAGGTGCAGTACCTAGGATTAAGAAAGGCTTGCTTTTAGATTTGGTAGTTGAGCCATCCTTTATAAAGTTAATTTCTCGTTTATTTGTAGTCAATCCTTTTTGGGCTCTAGCTACTGAAAGACTTACTGCTTCACGTATGATTTCTAGTACTCTATCATGTCGGTGAATTTGAGGAACGGTATTTACGACTCGTAGTCGATTGTAGAAAATTTTTACACGATGACGATTCGTTAAATATAGGAACCGGGCATTAGATATCCTAATTTATATACCGACTATAGAAACAGAAAATAAAAATATTTAAATATATCTTTACTAATATTATAAAGCTAATGGGTTTGTTTGTTTGAACGCGCTAATTTTAGGAACCGCTGGTACGATTTGAAAAATTATTTCAGTGTTGGATAGTTTCATTTATCGAGAAAGGCTATATATCATCACGCTTAGGAGCAATAGGAGCGGAACCCCAATGAAGAATGTTTAAAAAATGGGGGGAAAGTATTACGCTACGGGCAATAATAGACGTAAACGAGGGTTAGCTAGTATTTAAATAAATAAATATATTTTTATTTCAATATTTCGGACATCTAACACACAACGCCATTTAGTCCCAAGCTAAGCAGAGCTTGTGTTATGCGTACTAGACAACTGATATAAATACACATATATATAAGCTGTCACTATGCTGCTTGCTACTGCGCCAAGTGTCGTGGGTTCAAATCCCACGTGATCAAAATTCAAATCGCTTTGTGTGATTCACAAAATTTTGTCCTGAGTCTGGGTACTCTTAGTGTCCGTTACATGTATGTTAGTAAAGTCCCCCGCGACACAGAATGTATACTCCTAATGCGGGAGTTGTCTTTTTAAAATTAAAATTAAATATATACATATATTTGTAAATACATACATATTATACATAGAAAACACCCAAACTTTGAAAAAAATATTTGTAGATCACACAAACACTTGGTCAGACCCAGGATTTGATCCCGGCACCTCAAGCACAGCAGTCACATTCACTACCACTGCTCCACCGAAGTAGTCGTTAGTGAAGTACCGACTGTGTTTAGTAGTTTGAAGAGTGTTTGTTGTAAACACACTCGTCAAACTGTCGTCGTCACACTATACCACTCCTCTTTTTAGGGATATCAGGGATTAAAATGAATTTGTTATTTCCAGAAAGAAAGATTTCTTAATCATAATCTAAATAAGGTGGAGCAATGATCTGTATAAGACGGCTGACAGGAGCTGGATGCGAGAAGTCGAGGATCGAATCAAGTAGCCTGCAATTGGAGAGGCCTTTTTTTTTTTTTTTTTTTTTTTTGACGGGGTTAAAAATCCTTTCGGATCTCCAGCTCCTCGGGGACACAGGAGCCAGGAGTATGTGGTGTCTCCACTAAAAAACACCCCGACGACCGGCCTCTGGCGCCCTACTCTGGGAGGACCCGGACCATATTATTTCAGGTCCTCCCCGAATTGACGCCGTGCCTTAACAGGACCTGTCCCGGGAGAAATTTTTTCCCCCCCTCGATCTCAGCAAAGTAGGCTGATTGCACGGCAATGCCGCTATCACGACCGCAGCAATCATTCTGCCTCCAGAGGACCCCATCCTCCGGCGGCCCGCGGTCCCGTCGACGGTTCCTATCGCCGACGTCTTCTTCGTTCGGGATCGGCTCTTTCCCGATCCCGTTACAATTGGAGAGGCCTATGTCCAGCAGTGGACTGCGATAGGCTGATGATGATGAAGTGATATGTTTTCGTTACAACTAAGTAAACGACTTTTGTCAGTGTTCATACTGTTGGTGTCGTAAGTGCCGAGTTAAGGTCAGCCTATGAGCTATGCTTCGGGATGAATGGGTCGGCTCGACCGGAGTGATAGCACGGCCTCACAGAAAACCGGTGTGAAATAGCGTTTGCACTGTGTTTCACCGAGTGAGTGAGGATACTGGAGGCCCATACCCCAACCCCTCCCCCTATCCCCTTTCCCATCCTCCAAAGGTCGGCAACGCACTTGTGACGCCTTTGGTGTTGCGGGTGTCCATGGGCGGGGGTAATCGCTTACCATCAGGTGATACGTCTGCTCGTTTGCCCACTATTCAATAAAAAAAAGCCTTGACGTAGTAGTAGTGAAGAGACTAATACGGTAACAATTTAAATTCAACCTAAAGTCCTTGAGAATAATATTGTATTTGATACGATGATATAAAATGACGGCGAGCGACACGATGGACGGTCGGTTCTATTTACATTAAGGGAACAAATCACTTGACAATAGCAATGACACAGAAAATTTAAAAAAAACCCTATAACTATCAAGTATCAACCCGTTTGGCCAGCATGATTAGGCCAAAAAACTAATTTTTAAACAAAGCCTATGTCCAGCAGTGGACAATAAAAATCTGTTAATGTAATAGCCGTTCTATAATTTTTTATATTAGAATATAAATGATAGTACACAAATTATTGATCTGACAATCTTTTCTGCACGACATGAATCAAATGTTTTTAAATACGAGTACTAATGGTCGCTCACTGGTCGACATTCGATCATAATTAATTTATTATCTACTAACTTTATTTCTATTTTCTAGCTTTCTGGAATCCTCCAGCATATAAACTTGAACTGTATCTTTCATATTAAGTTCGTCGTGAAAAGGGGTATTAAATATTATTTAAACCAGATAACTTAAAAATGAACACGTGTATCAATACTTACATTACTGACTTAACATTCGCACTACGTAAATAAGTTGTTAAATTACAAAGGCAGCCTTACAATACCTCAATCAAGTTATAATCATAACATATTGTTTCAAATCACGATGTAATTTTCTATAAGAGTGCTTTCTTTGTATATATGTCAATATTTATTTAAATCCTTTTGTTTTATTGCCTTTACGTCAATGCTCACTCAGATTTTTCAGTATAAATACATCAAAAAATGTTCAATCGACATCAGTCCGGTTTCATCTCTCATCAGGATGAGGGGAATAACCATCGTGATCCTGTGCTGCACTTTGCAGGTGAGTGTTTAATACAACTTTAATATACTTGAAAACATTTCAATATTGAAAATATATTAATAATAATATTATGCTACGCTGAGTCCGACTATATGAATTAAAAAGGTATAAAACTACAGCTCTACTGCGTAAAAAGTAACTCATAACGAATCTATAGACATCTTAATCGCTACGTTATCACATACAAACATTCATAGACTACCAAAGCTATTATACTATCTTTTGGCTTCGCCGAATCCGAGTATAAATACAAAACCTTTCAACTAATTTCACTGAGTTGATAGTATTTTTTTATTCTGATACCTTGAATTGGAACCCTGGAAATTCACCGGTATCAAGCCCATTAAACGTAATTGTCAGACGGTTCTAATAATTATAAAAACATTGTTGCTAATTCTGTTATCCGCAAGCTCTCTAAAGTTAACTAAGATAACTAAAAATAAGTCCTTTTCAAACATAAGGAGCGTTTTGAAAATCGCTTCACTAAAATAGGAGAATAGATTTTTTTTTTTGAAAAAATTATGTATGTTTTTAAAGAACACTTACCCATTTGTAAAAAAGGATAAAACAATTTGAAAACCTGTTATAACTGTATAATATGCCAAAGTTAAATGTAACTAGCGTAATGTATTGCACAACATATCCTTTTTTATATTAGAAAAGTCAATTTTTTTTTTTTATTTTTTTTTATTTTACAACTTTATGCACAAGATGTACAATGGCGGACTTAATACCATAGGCATTCTCTAACAGTCTACCTTCAGGTGGTGCGGACATGCATGTAAGGGTGCACTACACTTTGAATAAATTATTTGAAAATAGACAAAAAAGAAATAAAAATTAAGTAATATGAATATATCTGGTTTTTTTTTTTATTTTTTTTTTTTTTTTTTTTTTTTTATTTTTTTGAATTTACCTGGTGAACTTATCAAATGGTGAATTATTATATTTTATTTAATAAAGAGATATTCTCTTAATAATAACTTTATAAATATAATACTCTTAAACTGGGTGTCTATTGTTATGGTCACTAACGTCTAAACTAGGCCGAGCCTGTATCTAAATGTGGGCAGACTCACACAGTATACATACGTACATGCATTTTCTTGTTGTAATAACATTTACCACATGGTAATCGAAACACCAAAAACAATACAAAAAATAATAAAACTAACCTGCCAACATCAATAAACTGGGCAGGTATTTTTGCGTTTATAATCTATGATCCCGTGACGTTAAATAAGGTATCTATATAATTACAGTCTGTCCCAGAACTCACTTACTGCCTGAGAAATGTACATAGATAAGTTTTAGACTTAGATTTTAAACTAGACATATTGTAATTAAATGTGGGTAGGCACAAAATAGCCTGTTTGGTTCGAAATAAAATATATTATGTAGATAAGTACTTTTTGTGCCATACCACACATCACTTTGGCTCATTTGTGTAACATTAAAAAGAAATGGGGTAGTAATATTAAGAAGTAGGTGTTTAATACACAAGTGTCGAAAGATTCAGTGTAAAAAGGTTTTCTTTTTTTTCACAGTATGCCACCGCTAACTTCAACAGAAACACTTTCGATTTCGATGAAATAGACAGTTTGTTAAGCGATGCTAGCGTAAAAAGTGACAAATTTTTTATCGAGGACGGAAAAGAATATGAGGAACACATACTCGAAAAAAAAGTAAACATCACAGGAAAACATCATTATAAGCCTGGTACGACAAGGACCTTAACAATCGTTACGAACGCGGATGGGACAAATTCCATAATTGAGAAGGAGACCATTTTGGTTGAAAACTCATCGTCGTCAGACTCATCGTCAGCCTCATCGTCAGCAGCAACAGCAAGAGCAAGTTACGGACAGAGTCCAGTTCCTGTAAACGATCAAGGCTTCGGAGTTAAACAAAGTTATGGTTCAGGTGGCTCCCATGGAAGATATGGTGCGTCAGGTGCAACGGCAGCAGCCACCGCTAGAAACACCGGCATCTTAAGGTCGTCTCATTCAGAATATAGATACGCTGAAAATGAAAACTACCCAGATAGTGTAGATACAGTATTAGCAACGGGGTCAGCAGCAGCAGCAGCTGCATCTGTCAGTTCGGGATCTAACTATGGACGTGCCCACGGTTATGGTGGAGGTTATGGATCAGATGGTGCTGCAGCAGCAGCAGCGGCAGCAGCAGCAGCAGCCGCCGCATCAGGCAGTTCGGGATCTGACAATGAACGTGCCTACAATCCTAATAGAGGTTACGGATCAGATGGTGCAGCAGCAGCAGCGGCAGCAGCAGCAGCCGCCGCCACATCTGGCAGGTCAGGATCTAACTATAGAGGTGTCTCAAGGTCTAATTCAGAATATAGTTACGATGAAACCGAATACTACCTAGGACCAAATGGTGTGGGATCGAATGACGGTAATGATTACTATGGTAAAGGAGATTACACGACCTATGGCGATGTTAACGGTAATACAGCAGCAGCAGCTGCAACAGCAGCCGCTTCAAGTGCAGCTCAGGAAGGCCGTAGTGCTGAACAAGCAGCAGCAGCAGCAGCAGCAGCAGCGGCAGCAGCAGCAGCAGCCGCCGCATCAGGCAGTTCGGGATCTGATAATGGACGTGCCCACGGTTATGGTGAAGGTTATAGATCAGATGGTGCAGCAGCAGCAGCGGCAGCAGCAGCAGCAGCCGCCGCATCAGGCAGTTCGGGATCTGACAATGGACGTGCCTACGGTCCTAATAGAGGTTACGGATCAGATGGTACATCAGCAGCAGCAGCAGCAGCGGCAGCAGCAGCAGCAGCCGCCGCATCAGGAAGATCGGGATCTGACCATGGACGTGCCCACGGTTATGGTGAAGATTATGGATCAGATAGTGCAGCAGCAGCAGCGGCAGCAGCAGCAGCCGCCGCATCAGGCAGTTCGGGATCTGACTATGGACGTGCCCACGGTTATGGTGAAGGTTACGGATCAGATGGTACATCAGCAGTAGTAGCAGCAGCAGCAGCAGCAGTAGCCGCCGCATCAGGCAGATCGGGATCTGACCATGGACGTGCCCACGGTTATGGTGAAGGTTATGGATCAGATAGTGCAGCAGCAGCAGCGGCAGCAGCAGCAGCAGCAGCCGCCGCATCAGGCAGTTTGGGATCTGACTATGGACGTGCCCACGGTTATGGTGAAGGTTATGGATCAGATGGTGCAGCAGCAGCAGCGGCAGCAGCAGCAGCAGCCGCCGCATCAGGCAGTTCGGGATCTGACTATGGACGTGCCCACGGTTATGATGAAGGTTATGGATCAGATGGTGCAGCAGCAGCAGCGGAAGCAGCAGCAGCAGCAGCCGACGCATCTGGCAGTTCGGGATCTGACAATGGACGTGCCTACGGTCCTAATAGAGGTTACGGATCAGATGGTACATCAGCAGCAGCAGCAGCGGCAGCAGCAGCAGCAGCCGCCGCATCAGGCAGATCGGGATCTGACTATGGACGTGCCCACGGTTATGGTGAAGGTTATGGATCAGATGGTGCAGCAGCAGCAGCAGCAGCGGCAGCAGCAGCAGCAGCAGCCGCCGCATCAGGCAGTTCGGGATCTGACAATGGACGTGCCTACGGTCCTAATAGAGGTTACGGATCAGATGGTACATCAGCAGCAGCAGCAGCGGCAGCAGCAGCAGCAGCCGCCGCATCAGGCAGTTCGGGATCTGACAATGGACGTGCCTACGGTCCTAATAGAGGTTACGGATCAGATGGTACATCAGCAGCAGCAGCAGCGGCAGCAGCAGCAGCAGCCGCCGCATCAGGCAGGTCAGGATCTAACTATAGAGGTGTCTCAAGGTCAAATTCAGAATATAGTTACGATGAAACCGAATACTACCTAGGACCAAATGGTGTGGGATCGAATGACGGTAGTGATTACATGACCTATGGCGATGTTAACGGTAATGCAGCAGCAGCAGCTGCCGCAGCAGCTGCAACAGCAGCCGCTTCAAATGCAGCTCAGGAAGGCCGTAGTGCCAAAGCAGCAGCAGCAGCAGCAGCAGCGGCAGCAGCAGCAGCAGCCGCCGCATCAGGCAGTTCGGGATCTGACTATGGACGTGCCCACGGATATGGTGAAGGTTATGGATCAGATGGTGCAACAGCAGCAGCGGCAGCAGCAGCAGCAGCAGCGGCAGCAGCAGCAGCAGCAGCAGCCGCCGCATCAGGCAATTCGGGGTCTGACTATGGACGTGCCCACGGTTATGGTGAAGGTTATGGATCAGATGGTGCAGCAGCAGCAGCGGCAGCAGCCGCATCAGGCAGTTCGGGATCTGACTATGGACGTGCCGACGGTTATGGTGAAGGTTATGTATCAGATGGTGCAGCAGCAGCAGCGGCAGCAGCAGCAGCAGCAGCTGCCGCATCTGGCAGTTCGGGATCTGACAATGGACGTGCCTACGGTCCTAATAGAGGTTACGGATCAGATGGTACATCAGCAGCAGCAGCAGCGGCAGCAGCAGCAGCAGCCGCCGCATCAGGCAGGTCAGGATCTAACTATAGAGGTGTCTCAAGGTCTAATTCAGAATATAGTTACGATGAAACCGAATACTACCTAGGACCAAATGGTGTGGGATCGAATGACGGTAATGATTACTATGGTAAAGGAGATTACATGACCTATGGCGATGTTAACGGTAATGCAGCAGCAGCAGCTGCCGCAGCAGCTGCAACAGCAGCCGCTTCAAGTGCAGCTCAGGAAGGCCGTAGTGCCCAAGCAGCAGCAGCAGCAGCAGCAGCAGCGGCAGCAGCAGCAGCAGCCGCCGCATCAGGCAGTTCGGAATCTGACTATGGACGTGCCCACGGTTATGGTGAAGGTTATGGATCAGATGGTGCTGCAGCAGCAGCAGCGGCAGCAGCAGCAGCAGCAGCCGCCGCATCTGGCAGTTCGGGATCTGACAATGGACGTGCCTACGGTCCTAGTGGACGTTACGGATCAGATGGTACATCAGCAGCAGCAGCAGCGGCAGCAGCAGCAGCAGCCGCCGCTTCAGGCAGTTCAGGATCTGACTATGGACGTGCCCACGGTTATGGTGAAGGTTATGGATCAGATGGTGCAGCAGCAGCAGCAGCGGTAGCAGCAGCAGCAGCAGCAGCCGCCGCATCTGGCAGTTCGGGATCTGACAATGGACGTGCCTACGGTCCTAGTGGACGTTACGGATCAGATGGTACATCAGCAGCAGCAGCAGCGGCAGCAGCAGCAGCAGCCGCCGCATCAGGCAGTTCGGGATCTGACAATGGACGTGCCTACGGTCCTCATAGAGGTTACGGATCAGATGGTACATCAGCAGCAGCAGCAGCGGCAGCAGCAGCAGCAGCCGCCGCATCAGGCAGTTCGGGATCTGACTATGGACGTGCCCACGGTTATGGTGAAGGTTATGGATCAGATGGTGCAGCAGCAGCAGCAGCGGTAGCAGCAGCAGCAGCAGCAGCCGCCGCATCTGGCAGTTCGGGATCTGACAATGGACGTGCCTACGGTCCTCATAGAGGTTACGGATCAGATGGTACATCAGCAGCAGCAGCAGCGGCAGCAGCAGCAGCAGCCGCCGCATCAGGCAGTTCGGGATCTGACTATGGACGTGCCCACGGTTATGGTGAAGGTTATGGATCAGATGGTGCAGCAGCAGCAGCAGCGGTAGCAGCAGCAGCAGCAGCAGCCGCCGCATCTGGCAGTTCGGGATCTGACAATGGACGTGCCTACGGTCCTAGTGGACGTTACGGATCAGATGGTACATCAGCAGCAGCAGCAGCGGCAGCAGCAGCAGCAGCCGCCGCATCAGGCAGTTCGGGATCTGACTATGGACGTGCCCACGGTTATGGTGAAGGTTATGGATCAGATGGTGCAGCAGCAGCAGCGGCAGCAGCAGCAGCAGCCGCCGCATCAGGCAGTTCGGGATCTGACTATGGACGTGCCCACGGATATGGTGAAGGTTATGGATCAGATGGTGCAACAGCAGCAGCGGCAGCAGCCGCATCAGGCAGTTCGGGATCTGACAATGGACGTGCCTACGGTCCTCATAGAGGTTACGGATCAGATGGTACATCAGCAGCAGCAGCAGCGGCAGCAGCAGCAGCAGCCGCCGCATCAGGCAGTTCGGGATCTGACAATGGACGTGCCTACGGTCCTCATAGAGGTTACGGATCAGATGGTACATCAGCAGCAGCAGCAGCGGCAGCAGCAGCAGCAGCCGCCGCATCAGGCAGTTCGGGATCTGACTATGGACGTGCCCACGGTTATGGTGAAGGTTATGGATCAGATGGTGCAGCAGCAGCAGCGGCAGCAGCAGCAGCAGCCGCCGCATCAGGCAGTTCGGGATCTGACTATGGACGTGCCCACGGTTATGGTGAAGGTTATGGATTAGATGGTGCAGCAGCAGCAGCGGCAGCAGCAGCAGCAGCAGCAGCCGCCGCATCAGGCAGTTCGGGATCTGACAATGGACGTGCCTACGGTCCTAATAGAGGTTACGGATCAGATGGTACATCAGCAGCAGCAGCGGCAGCAGCAGCAGCAGCTGCCGCATCAGGCAGTTCGGGATCTGACTATGGACGTGCCCACGGTTATGGTGAAGGTTATGGATCAGATCGTGCAGCAGCAGCAACGGCAGCAGCAGCAGCAGCCGCCGCATCAGGCAGTTCGGGATCTGACTATGGACGTGCTCACGGTTATGGTGAAGGTTATGAATCAGATGGTGCAGCAGCAGCAGCGGCAGCCGCCGCATCAGGCAGTTCGGGATCTGACTATGGACGTGCCCACGGTTATGGTGAAGGTTATGGATTAGATGGTGCAGCAGCAGCAGCGGCAGCAGCAGCAGCAGCAGCAGCAGCCGCCGCATCTGGCAGTTCGGGATCTGACAATGGACGTGCCTACGGTCCTAATAGAGGTTACGGATCAGATGGTACATCAGCAGCAGCAGCAGCGGCAGCAGCAGCAGCAGCCGCCGCATCAGGCAGTTCGGGATCTGACTATGGACATGCCCACGGTTATGGTGAAGGTTATGGATTAGATGGTACATCAGCAGCAGCAGCAGCGGCAGCAGCAGCAGCAGCCGCCGCATCAGGCAGGTCAGGATCTAACTATAGAGGTGTCTCAAGGTCTAATTCAGAATATAGTTACGATGAAACCGAATACTACCTAGGACCAAATGGTGTGGGATCGAATGACGGTAATGATTACTATGGTAAAGGAGATTACATGACCTATGGCGATGTTAACGGTAATGCAGCAGCAGTAGCTGCCGCAGCAGCTGCAACAGCATCCGCTTCAAGTGCAGCTCAGGAAGGCCGTAGTGCCCAAGCAGCAGCAGCAGCAGCAGCAGCAGCAGCAGCGGCAGCAGCAGCAACAGCCGCCGCATCAGGCAGTTCGGAATCTGACTATGGACGTGCCCACGGTTATGGTGAAGGTTATGGATCAGATGGTGCAGCAGCAGCAGCAGCAGCCGCCGCATCTGGCAGTTCGGGATCTGACAATGGACGTGCCTACGGTCCTAATGGACGTTACGGATCAGATGGTACATCAGCA